>OZ012738.1:491804206-493059206 GCA_963859935.3 Lathyrus sativus
CCCCTGTCAATTGTTGATCTGGTACTCTTCAGTGATGCGAAAGATGGATTACCCGGACCCACTGTCTCTTCGACTTCTAGCAGAACGGCGTTGGCGATCTCAAGTGCTTGAAAAGATATTTCTAAAGCATTCTCATCGGCCTCGATGTAACGGAAAGAAGACAGGTTACTGACCATCAGATCCTCCTCGCCGTGTATAATAACCAACTTTCCATCGATCACGAACTTCATCTTCTGATGTAAAGTTGAGGTTACTGCCCCAGCGGCATGGATCCACGGCCTTCCGAGTAAACAACTGTAATTAGGATTAATATCCATGACTTGAAACGTGATATTAAAAACTTGCGGACCAATCAGGATAGGAAGCTCAACCTCCCCCATTACCGACCGGCGAGAGCCATCGAAAGCCTTGATGACCAAAGGAGTAGGTTTCAACACCGTCTCTTTTACAAGCCAACTTATCAAGAACCCTCTTGGGTAGCACATTCAGAGAAGACCCGGTGTCCACTAGCACTCTCGCTAAATTGTCCTCCTGACATTTTACCGATATATGTAAAGCACGATTATGGTTCGGACCCTCCTTCGGTAACTCTTCATTGCTGAAACTGAGGGTGTTACAGGCGGTTAAATTGGCAATCACACTATCAAACCGACTGGTGCTAATATCTTGATCCACATGTGCTTGAGTCAAAACCTTCTGCAAGGCCATCCTATGAGCGGGTGAACTCATCAACAGAGATAAAATCGAAATCTTGGAGGGGGTCTGATGAAGTTGATCGATAACTTTATAGTCACTTTTCTTGATGATCCTCAAAAATTCGGCATCTTCATCATTCGTGACGGCTCCTTTACCTTTGTCTTTGGCAGGTACTGGAGTACTAGTTATTTCCTTAGGCGGGACCTCGTTGGAATGGGGAGTATACACACGGCCACTGCGAGTCATCCTGCTTACCTCTGCGATATTGGTCACCGCACCCTTAGCCTCTTCATTTGGAATAACCTTCCCAGACTCCTTGTCAATCATCGTCACGTCATATTTCCAAGGCACAACTTTAGGATCACTGAAAGGAAACGGACTTGGTCTTCGAATAACTATAGGCTTAGGCTGATTCACCTCAGGGATATACGACTTCGGTATATCGAACACGAGATTGGCGGAACCTGCCCCTGATAGATTAAACACTGGCACCTTACCCTTTGATTCGGGCTGATGGAAGACAGGCTCAACCACAGCGACCTCATCTTTCTTGTATTGGCTTGTCACTTGTAAAACACCCTCATTAATTAACCTCTGAACATCATTCTGAACCAACACGCAACCCTTAATACTGCCTTCACAACTTACGCACGCAATATGGGAAGTATCTACCAAACCGGCTTCAAACAGTTTTGAATGGAACATCTTGAGAGGAGTCTTAATCTGTTCAACGTCAAGGGCGTAACCTTCTCCCGAATCAGCACTAATGGCATTGACACTCTCATGGTTAGGAAAAGGGTTCTTCTTAACATTCGGTTGAGGATCTTCAAATGACAAAATCTTCTTTTCCAATAAATCCCTGACAATATTTTTGAGAGCGTAACAATTCTCCAGATCATGACCAGGTGCACCCTCATGAAATAAACAATGAGCGGCAGCGTTGTAATTGGCGGGTAGAGGATTAGGAGGTGGACCCAAAGCCCGAGTAGTGATGAGACCCTGCTTGACCAAAGAGGGATACAACTCGGTAAAAGTCATCGGGATCGGCGGACAAGGTTTATACGTTCTTCTGTTCGGCATATTCTGGCGAGGAGCCGGACTCTTTGGCTGTTGAGGAGCAGGAGCGTTGGGTGCCTGTAGGTAGTTGACAGGAGGCGGATAAACAGGAGGTTGTTGCATAGGGTGATACATGGGAACCTGTTGATTGAAAGAAGGTGTAATAGCTGCCACATAGGGTTGTTGAGCATATTGGACTGGGTACCCTTGAGGTTGAGCATAACTTTGTGGGTGTCGATAAAAGCGTTCTCTGGGTCTACCGGAGGATATAGCATTAGTCTCACCCTCCTTCTTTTTCTGGGAGCTATACGGAGGTTTCTTCGGCTGATCCTTAGAAGCACCATGATTATTTGTCATTTTACCACTTTTCATACCCAATTCAATCTTGACACCCACAGCAACGATGTCAGAGAAATTTGAAGTCACACTACCTACCATTCTCTCGTAAAATTCTGGACGGACCGTGTCGACAAACCAATCAGCTAACTCTTTCTCGGTCAAAGGAGGTTCTACCTGCGAAGCAGTCAATCTCCACCTTTGGGCATACTCTTTGAATGACTCAGAATTTTTTTGTGACATACTCAGCAACTGTCTTCTGTCAGGAGCCAGATCCATATTGTACTTGTAGTGTTTGATGAAAGCGTCAGATAAATCTTGAAAACTCTTGATGCGGGACTGGTCTAAAGTTAAATACCACTTGGAGGAAGCACCCTTCAAACTATCTTGGAAGCAATGAATCATCAGTTTATCATTCTCAACATGGGCAGCCATTTTGCGATAATACATGATCAGATGACTCTTAGGACAGGTGGCACCTTCATAACGATCGAAATTCGGAGTTTTGAACTTCGGGGGAATAACCAAACCCGAGACCAAACAAACATCCCTTGCAGCAGTCCCAAAAATTTGATCACCCTCTACCTTTTTCAATCTCTGGACGATGGTGTTTACTTCCTCACGAAGCTTATCATGTTTCTCATAGCCCTCAACATTCTCATCAAGATTATCAAAAACTGTCTCACTGAAGTACGGTTGCGCACGAGTGTGGACAACAGGTGGTGCAAAGATAGGAACCCCCCTAGAAACTTCAGAGAATAAAGGCACGGCTTGCTGAACAGGCTGATTAATCGGAACAGTGGCTTGAGGAGGCACAAAACCGGGAGCAAGACCATAAGGTGGGTCCCTTGCTACGGTCACACTTGGTGGAGGGTCCACAGTAACGCCGGTAATCTCAGAAACAACAGTGGGCTGAGTATCCATCTTAGCATTCATGACATGTAACAATTCCATCATACGCCCCATACCTCCTCGAAGGTCTTCAAGTTCATTGCTAAGGCGATCAATCTCTTTTGCCTGATCCTCCATTCTCTTCCGAGTTTGAGCTCTGGTGTTGTATTGGTGCCGAGAACTCAGGGTGACGAAACTGGAAGGCGAGAGAACCGAACATGAGAAAACGGAAGACACATGCAATGCAAGAAAGTAAATGGTGCTAAAATGTGGATGTAAATGAAGATTTCATGGAATTCAAACATTTATGAATGTCGTGGGGTACCAAGGAAATCTTTTTCTTGTTTTTTCATTTTTTTTTATTTATTTATTTATGGTATCCCGCGATATCCATAAATGATGTTTGAACTCCATGAAATACAATGCAATGAGATGCTTCATGGATGCAATGCATGAAAACACACAAAGTCCTAGGTTAAAGGAACGTGAGCGGGGTCAAGGTCTACCCATCCCAAAAGGAGTGTACTATAGGTTAGTTGTACCTGCCGAACAAGGTTCTACAAAGTGCCCAAAGTCATCAGCCCATCTTTCGGATATTATCAACCTTCCGACTGACTCAGGGGTTAATAATATTCTCAAGAGAACCTCTTTTGAGTGTAGTATCGCGTAGCAGCCATTGTAAGATTACTCCCACATAGCTCTCGCACTACGTCCTAAATAAGGCCAAGGTGGTGTTAAGGTACTACGGTCCTCAATATCACAGACTCCAATCGACCATGGAAAAAGTTTTCGCGATTACTCGTTCAACCGAACCATTTTCGAAAGGGTCTCAACTGAGCGGAGATTCTCGAATCAGCTTGGTCGGGATTCAACTCCCTATAAGCCTCATCGAATATATCCCCATCCTATAATAATGTCACTAGTCCGGGCGTAGGACTTATCTCACAACACGAGGTACCGTCCCACAATCAAAGCACAAATATATACATGCAAATGAATAGTAAAACAAATAGCAATAAATATGAACAAATTAGGGGTAACCCTCAAAAGTTTAGATTCCCCAGTGAAGTCGCCATTTTCTGTTGCGGTGGAAATAGGATCACAAACTATTAATGAGTTTGAATCGCAATTCAATTCACAACCGCTCTTTGATTTATCCGAAGGAAAAGGTCAAAAGAGGGAAAACCTATTTTTGCATCGTAAACACAATGCGGGGACAGATCTAGGGTTCGGGGGTTGGTTAAATTTAGGGAAGGTATTAGCACCCTAAACTTCTGTAGTACTCTACAGGAACCTTTTGTTCAAATGTTTACTATTTGCTTTATTACTTGCTTAAGGTATATGTACAAAGGATTAAAAGTTAAAAAAAAGACCTAAGGGGGTTAATTCTAAGTTTACTCGGCAAGACATCGCATCTTGTGCCTACGTATCCTTACGGGAGTGGAATCAGAGTAATCGTAGTTCCCCTCAATAGGGAGGTTAGAAACTTCTTGACTGTGGTCAAGGTCTCACGGGGAATAAACGCATCTTAAGGACACGCTTACGTGGAGTGTAGAAACTCCAAATCTCTATGTTGAATTGTTGAGTTGTAATTAGGGTTAAATTAGGGATTCCACGGCGGGAAACCCTAAACTGAGCGCGGCGGCTCTTTGACCTAATGCTAGGGGTAAAATTATAATTTTGCCTGCGGCGAGGCATTTGTGAAAATTAGGGTTTGTAGTTTGTAGTTTTGAGGATTTGAAATTGAGGACTATTGACACGGCGGTCAAATGCTAGACCTAATTCCTTCGGATGCGTAAAGTGACAGAAATATTGCGATACATCAGCAGAAATTTAAATCATTCATCAGCAGAAATTAAATGCGAAAAGTAAACGCGATTATTAGGTTCGCGAGATTACAATCAAGAAACAGTTACAATTATAAACGAAACTTGAATTGAAAAATAAAATAAATAACGGTAAACATAACAAGCTGTAAAACGAATGAACAGTGTTAGTAGGCAACGTCAGATGGCGACCAAAAGAACTATGAGACAGTGGAGAATAAAAATGCAAGATTTGAGGTTTTTTTTAGCTGTTTATTTTTGATATAAAGAAAAAATCTATGATTTAAGTTAAAAGAGGTTTTAATACTGAAAAAAAATTAAGTTAATTTTCAAAAAATAGTTTTAATTTAATAATCCAAAAAAAGTTTTATTATTTTATTTTTTTTTATGTTATCATTATTATTTTTTAAAAGGGTTTTAATTATTATAAAAAAAGTTTTATTATTAATTAGAAAAAGATTATATTTTATTTTTGAAAATAGGCTTTAATAGCATTAAAAAAAAAATTAATAAATTCTTAAAAAACATAATAATTATAAATAAACAAAAAAATATAAAATAAAAAAGGGGTTGGGCCGGTAGTTACATCCGGACCCAACCCGGTTAGCGCAAACAAGAGTGAAGGGTATTGAGCTTTAGGGTTTGAAACCCCAATCCGAAACCACCAGCGGCGCTCGCATTCTTTCTTCTCTTGTTGTCTCCTTCGAGTTTCTTTCTTCGTCATGTTCGCTCTTCATCTCTCTCGATCCTTTCGTCGATTGTCCCATGCTGAACCTCTTTCTCGCTGAGAAACCTGAAAATGTTTAACCCTAAACCGTTAAATTTACATCACAATGAACTCAATGCTTACGTTTAGTGGTTATGAGCGGTGATTTCTGGCGATTTTCGGCGGAATACGACGATCGATGATGAATCCTCTGAGGCTTGGAGGGTTTGCTCGTCTAGAACTAGGCGCCGGTGAACCCTCTTCGTCGGGATTTCGCGTTTTCCTCTCTAGGGTTTTTTTCTCCTCGCGGCCGTTTGTTGCGTTCTCACCTGGTTTTTTTTGTCCACCCTTTCAACGAGGTGATCTCATTCTTATATACTCTCCTTCTGATTTTCGAATGGGCCTACACGTTATTTTTACTGAATGATTTGATTTGATTTTATGGTGATTGGATTTGATTGTGCTTCTATCTGATATGTTTTGACATTGATCCGGATATGGTGAATGTTATCTTTCCTTTTCTGGTACTGATTGGATTGTGCTGCCTCTTTTAGAACCTGATTAGGATTTTGACGCGATCATGGTTTCATCTGACATTAATTTGTTTGATTGATCTATACTGATTCATTTGATTTCGAACCGATTCGTTTTTGACTGACTTGTTTGATTGATTTGTTTGATTAATTCAGATTGATTCAGACTGGTTCATATTGGTTCAGATGGGTTCAGATTGGTTCCAATGGAGATGTTTCCTGATGCATTTGGATCTGACTCGAAACTTCCCTTTTCCAGATTCGATTTTATTTGATCATTTGGATTGCCTCTGAATTTATTTGATCTGATTGGTATCTGGATTAATTCGTTTGTTCTGCTTGAATTCAATCTGGACTGTGCTGATGCATTTTCGACTTGATTCAATTTTAGTAGTCTGAACTGATTTGTTTTGATTTTCTGGTGCAGTTAGCTTTTCCTCTTCTTCTTTCAGAGAGGGTTGATGCTACGACTTCGGTCGAATCAAAATTGTCGGGAAAGGTATACGGCAATGATGATACCGTTCTGAGCCTTCGAGGGATGTTTCTTCGACGATGTCGCGGTTGCTACTGATGATCTTCGCGTGTGGTTTATCACTTACTCCCTTTGAGTTGTTTTAACTGCTGATGATATTTGATTCTTGTGTTTCAGAGCTGATACTCTGGGCAATTGTGTTGCCTCGGTACACTTACGCGATAGTGAGTTTGGGCGATGATGATTTGGGTTATGGTATTTGGTTAACCGAGCCATGTATTAGTTCGTTTCATGAACTGAGTATGATCTGATAATTTGTTTTGGTGACTTATTTGTTGGGGCGATGATGCTCATGACTGAGCCCCATTCTGTGCTGCCTTGTGCTGCGACTTGGTGTCCATTTTTTTTTATGACTTGCCATTTGTATCGGGTGAAGCTTGCAGCTGGATACATTTTGTGTGGACACTTCATTCTTCTGGCTCTTTTTGAACATGCTGTTACCTTTTTCTTTGGATCTTGCTGGGCATGATTTACAGGATGTTTCGCCTTCTGAAATATGGTTTTGATGCAGTTTGTTTGGAATTGATGCAGCTTTGGCTTGCATTTCAATTCTCTTGTCCTGTTTTGGTATGCTTTTGAGCCGAAGGCTTTGATGGTGTATGATGCTGTTTGGTTTCGTTTCTCTGCCCTGTTCAGGATTGCTGCAATTTGATGCCTTATGGCAACTTATGAATCATTTTGAGTTTTGAATGCTGAACCTGATATTGATGTGTTTGTGGATTTTTAGGTGTGGAAGCTTCGGAACCAAAGTGACTCAGACCTGCCGGCATCCGGGTTTGAGTCAGAATTTGCCTATGTTGCCTTATTCTCGTATCCGTTTGGAAATCCAATCGCGGCAAAACGAATCAGTCCCACTTCATTTATTTTTTCTATCTCTCGGATGTCCCATATTGATAAGAACATGTATTACCTGATCTGACGCCCACGACGCGGATCGGTAACGGGGGTAGGACGCAGCTTCGGTTGTGCCACTCCCGGCACTCGATGATGACATTGTTCTGAGAGTGTCAAAAAACTTCTAACATTTTTCTGTACTGTTTGTTTTCTTTTGATGTGCAGGTTAGCTGAGGATTCATGGAGAAGTTCAAGTACAACATGAAGACCTTTAGATGCTCTTAGGATTTAGGATAGATGCTTTAATGTAATCCCTTAGGATTGAGAACTTTAATGTACTTCCTTGTAACAACACTTTGTAAAATATGAAGCAACATCCCCTTCTTGTATGATGACATTATTTATGAAATAAAATTCCCAAAACTTTGAATTTATTTATATTTTATTCTTAGTTAAAAAATATAAACAATTGTGAATAAATCCACAAGCATTTAAATTCATTAACACAGGCATAAAACATAAATACTCCGAAGTGGTATTCTTATTGGTGCACTCGTCTCAATTGTAATCCTAATCTCATCATCTGATTAAAATGTTAACCAACCATTTCATAACCAAACACCTATGGGCACCGTAATCACAACATTTTCAGCATCAACAGTAAAACTAATCGTAATTAAATTCCACTGACCAAACCGCTAAAATCTCAATATGATCAGAACTGGTGATAGATATATGTCTCAAAACCAATACGTATCGAATGCCTCAGAATTTTAATAACAGCCCGTCTTCAAGGAATTGGTAGAATTTGTGTAAAATGACCAAAATACCCCTGGGACCCAATCTGCAAAACAAACACCTTCATAACTTGTTAGTGGTTAGCAAATGTACATATGAGATGATATGCGAAATGCCTGACTAAATGTAAGGGTAAAATTTGGGGTATTACAAAGGGAAATCATATTGGAAATGAATAAAGTAAGTGGCCTTGGAAACATAAATGACGTGTTGATTTAAAAGTCCAACCTAGTGACGTGAATTTCACTTTGCAAATTAGTGAAGTGAAATTCACGTCGCAATGCCCAACGAATATATTTTAAATTTCTAATTTGCGAAGTGACAAACACGTCACTAATTTGTGAAGTGAAAAACACGTTACTAAATTGCAACGGTCAAAACTTTTGTCAGTCCCAACCTGCACATCCTGTACCCCATCACTTCACCATCATATATTTTTTCCTCTTAAACCTTGCGACGTGAGTAACACTTCACAAGCAAAATTTTAAAATTTTCAAACTTCCCTCTTCTGTACGCCATGATCCTTTTAATTTTATTTTATTTAAATTTAAATGTTGCGACGTAATTTTCACGTCACAATAAATTTTTAAAAAACTTAAAAATCTCATAACCCATGTGCTATCTTTAAAAATAATATTTAATGTTAAATATGTTAGTGACGTGATAAACACGTCGCAAACGCCTATTTTTTGCCACATGTTTTTCACTTCACTAAATCACGTGGCTGGATACAACATTTTTTGTAGTGCTTTTTGTCTACTGATAATTTGGGCATTATGCGTGTTGAAGGGCATGATAGGCTATGCAGATGATGCAAAGAGATGCATGATCTTAGGGATAAAAATTAGGGTATGACAGATTCCCTCATTTAAGTTTCTTCTATCTGGAGATCGGAGATACTTAAATACAAACATGCACATGTTTTGGCCCTAAGATACCACAAAGATGCTTATGATATGAGTGTACCACACTCTAGAAAACATATTAGAAATATTCAGGAAAACAAATCAGAAACATTTAGGAAAAGAAATCTGAAACATCGAGAAAAACATTGGATGTGGAATGGGACGAAATCTGAGGGTACAACAGACACTTCAAAGAAAGCACTAAACTTTACTGTGGAATACTCATGAACATCTAGAAAGCAAAATCAACTTTACTAGGGAAATGATCACAGTCATCAGAGGTTTTTCAGAAATGCATTGAATAAACTCTGGAAAAGAACAATATCAACCATCAAAGACATTCAGAATAACACTGAATGAAACTTTGGAACATAGCAGACATCAGAGATGATCAGGAAAACATCGGGGACATTCAGGGAAACATCAAAGACATTCAGGTAAACATCAGAGACATTCAGGAAAACATTGAGTAAACTCTGGAACACAAGAAAACATTAGAGGCATTTAAGCAAACATCAGAGTTAACCATGAAAATATCGGGGACATTTAGGAAAACATCAGAGACATTCAGGAAAGCATTGAATAAAATCTGGAACATAAGCAAACATTAGAGGTATTCAAGCAAACATCAGAGATAATTAGAGAAACATTGAATAAACTCTAGAACACGTCAGAGATATTCAGGAAAATATTGAATAAACTATGGAACACATCAGAGATATTCAGGAAAACATTGAATGAACTCCGGAACATATCCAAAAAAAAGCATTAGATATTCGAGAAAACATCATAGACTTTCAGGAAAACATTGAATGAACTTTGAAACATATCCAGAAAAAGCGTTGGATATTCGAGCAAACGTCAGAGACATTCAGAAAAAATAGAACGAACTCCGGAACATATCCAGAAAAGAAGGAAAACAGGCTTAAAGACATTTAGCAATTGTTAACCATAGTCGGAGATAAATTGAAAACATCCCGAATAATTAGATGAAAACAAAGATTCTGAAGCTACATCCGAAACATTCAAAAAAACTTTAAATGTACGGGAAAAGGTTTTGAAGATATATCCAAAAGAACATCAGATAAGCAAACTCATATCCGGAAGAACGTTAGATAAGCAAAGTCGTATTCGGAAGAACGTCAGATAAGAAAAGTCGTATCTGGAAGAACGTCAAATAAACACAAAGGGGTTTTGGAAATACGTCAGAAGAGAAGACTCAATCTTGAAATACATCTGAGAGACGAAATAGGTATTCCAGAATTTTATCTGAGAGTGAAAAACAAAATCTGGAAATGCATATCTAGAAATTTATCAGACGGTAAAAGAAATGGAACTCTGGAAATGCATCAGAAGCGCAAAGCGAATATCTGTAAATACATCAGATAACACAAAAGAGAGTTCTGGAAGTACGTCAAAAAAGAAAACTCAATCTGGAAATACATCAGACGAGCAAACACACCCGGTAGTACCTCGAATAGAAAGTAAAAGAATTATGCAAATACATCAAAATTGCAAAGGAATATCTGGAAATACATCAGAAAACACCAAAAGAAAATTTTAAAAGTATGTCAGAAAAGAAAATGATTTTCAAAAATATTTTTGGAGCCAGTTTACGCAACCTTGCTGTAGTATGATTTCAAAATAACATTACTTCAGTTAGGTCTTTCAAGAGTTGTAATGTGGCCTAGTTCATGGTTCATGAAACAAAGGATAAAGGCTCAAAGTTTATTTGTACCCATCCAATCTTCGTGATGATCTTCAGTCCTACGCTCAATTAACTCAGACTATGGGCTCAGGTTCCAAGAGGTTGGGAATTGTATTGACGATAATAGTGACGATGGTTCAGAATTCAAGGGACCCTTAAGATGGTGGTCATTGTTTAATTATATCATTTAGTTGTTTTTTGTCCATTGAGGACTTTCATGGTGATGATTTAAATATCTCTTCTCTTTTTCATCCCTAACTTTTTTCGGATCTGATTCTTTTGAAGCTTATAGTCAGCGGGATGCCCCAGTTTTTTGCCTAAGTCTCCTTAATAGGTTTTGACTTAACGAGACTTTTCTTTTGATTATTTTGATAATGAAAGTGACTTCATGGCTCATTGATTACGGTGAACCCACGTTGGCTTTTGAAAGACATCTTCACACTTGCTTGTTGTGTGCGAAGGAAAAACTATGAATGCAGCCTTTATTGAAAGGTGTCTTGCAAGAACGCATAACCAAGTTAACTGAGAAATACCCATACCTAGGTTAATATTGTGGGTTTTTGTACATAAAGAAACTCCAACTTCTAGGCTCGAAGGGGTTGACAAGGGATTAACTTTCTTATTTCTCCAGTGTTTGGGAAATTGAAACAATGCCTTACATCGTCAGCAAAGTTTTGATTCGAAAGCATACTGTTGCACCCCAAATTTTGACCCCTTAGATATTCATCATCATTCTAGGAGCATCTTCATTTGTTCATCTAACCTTAACCTATTTCAAGTTTGTCTTTGTCAAGATAGAGGTGAATTAAGGTTCCATACAGTTAGGAATCAGGGGTTTCGATGGTTTGATCAGTCAATGTATTAGATTGATTCTCCATGAAACAAGTCTCTACATCATAAAAGATACTACATTGGGTCAATTATGAATCCAATTTGAGTTTGTCACCCAAGGTCAAGAACAGTGCAGTTCAGGACCCCCGATTAGGGTTCCTGATCAGGAAAAGTCAACTGTAGTTTGACTTTTGATTTAAAAGGGGTTAAAATGATGGAATCGTGGTCCATAAATTTCACATGGCTTAGTAAATTCTATTCAAGAAGTTTCAAGATCTCAAAAAACCCAGAACATCAACAGTCGATCCGGTAGTTATCGATCAATCGATTCGTTTGACTGAAAAGTCAACTCTTTGACCATAAGGAATTTGAACTCAAAGTTTGAAGAAAATATGTTCCTAATAACATATTACATCTAGCCATGAAGTTTCATGACCATTGGATCAAGGATTGAGGAGTAATCGAAAAAGTCAGGAATTAGGGTTTTGAAAAGGGCAAGACCATAACTTCCTAACCACACATCCAAATGAGATGGTTCAAAGCTTATTGGAAAGGTCTTGGCAAGTCTTACAAAAGTGTCACAGTGGTCCATGTACAAAAAATGCATAGATTTGGAGTTATAGTCAAAATCATCACAAGAGGGAGAAAACAATTAGAAAAATTCTAAGTTTTTGGCATGTTTAGACATGTTAGAGCCAACTTTGAGGGGTTTTTTGACCCAGTTCTACTTGGAATATGAAAATTTAGTAAACATGAAAGCTGTAGAGCTCTATGAGGGCTTTCCAAAAAGTACAAGAACTCCCCCATAGCCCTTGTGGGCTAAGATTTTTGAATTGGACAAGTTGGGCATAAACACTTGATTGCCATCTTGTCAAAACTCAACATAGACTTGGTTTCCAACCAAGTAGTTCATTTATAACCATGAGGAAAGCATCTGATATGATATGTTAGAG
Source organism: Lathyrus sativus (assembly GCA_963859935.3). Taxonomy (NCBI): domain Eukaryota; kingdom Viridiplantae; phylum Streptophyta; class Magnoliopsida; order Fabales; family Fabaceae; genus Lathyrus; species Lathyrus sativus. Next base: position 491,816,812 of record OZ012738.1, read on the forward strand.
GGAGCTTTGAACCAGATCTGAAGGGAATCAAAGCAAAACCAAGAATCCATCCATAATCCATTTGTTTAATATAAAAGGTACAGAAGTACACATGAGAGAGAACATTGGATTTTCTGCAGCTAGAGAGCTTGCCTTGGTGTTAGCTCCTAAATTCGACGCCTCACGTAGAAATCAAAGGTAGGTTGAGAATGAGAGAATGGTCGAAAGAGGCAAAGCAGCCACAAAAAGAAGTCGAAGAACTCACCCAGAAGTCAGGAGTTCGACCGCTTGGTGTTAGGGATGGTTCGTCGAAGGATTTGAAATTCAAAAATTGGAGGGAACGGTTTTGCTTGTTGAATATGGAAGGAGACACGTGTCACCTTATGAGCGGTAGATCCATGCATTTGTGACAAATGGCGAAAAGAGGTGATGATGGAGGTTATTAGAGGTTATTTTTTACTACTATAAATAGGGTGTCTTAGACATATCCAAAGGGTGTTGTAATTTACTATTGTACAAATTACTCTTAAAATTACTCCAAGTATCCGAGTGTAGAGAAAGCGAGTATTGTAGAGAATGTACGTGATGTAAACACACCATCTTTTAACTTAATTCAATTTACTTGTTTTACTTTAAATTTTACAAAGTCTTTTATTGTCTTCACACCTTTTCTCCTTACTTTATTTTTCCCCTTCCTATGCAATTCTTTTGTCTTCGTTCTCAATCTAACTTCACCTCTCCAAACAAACTTTCTTCCCTTTTATTGAAAGCTTCATTTTACCTTTAAGTTATCCCGTAGTCAAATAGATGTTTCTTTAAGATACTTTCACCCCAATACTATTCGAGTGTGGAACTTGAATAGGCTTTTAAAACGAAAAAACCTTTTAACACATGTCCTAGGATCAATCTGATCGATCCTGTGAGTCACCAAAGTTAGATTTGAAAGATTAGCGATTGTTTTCCGATTTTCAATGGAAACAAAATGGCACGCCCAGTGGGACAGTGCTAGAAAATCTTTTTCATAAAACTAAAATTATAAAAATTCTGCAGTCGTACTAGTCCTTTTCCGTGAGAGGTACATTTTATGTTACTAAGAAGTGGTAAAATTGCCGCTGTAAACGAAGAGACACGACATAGACGAAACATTAGGAACATGGCTACGGTTGCGAACCAGCCAGATAACCCCAACCATCAAGGAGACGGTTCCATTGAGGGGATAAAAGACGAGGGAGTTCCCCCTCCAATACCGTCGACTAGAGAACAAACAGTGCTTCCGGTGAGGCCAGTACTGACACCTTCCGTACTTGGGGCTGGATCGACAGTGATAAGACCTTATACTCAACCAGTGTTGGAATATATTGGTCACCAAACATCGAATCCTCAGATTTTGTTAGGAGGGAGTTCGACGTCCAGGCAGTTTGTTCCCCCTGGTTTTTCACAGTCACCAAGAAATCCCTCATATGGGATGCCCGCTGCTATGGTGCAGGGGCTCCAAAGTGCACCCCCCATATTCTCAGATCAGGCGATGGCTTCGCCGCTACAAGGGTCAGGTTCAGGCGTGAACATGGGTCGAAACCCCCAAACCCAAAGTTTAGGGTATTCAACGCAAGGCCCCAATTTGACTAACACCTCAGTTGCTTGTTTAAGACAGTAGATGGACGAAAGTAACCTACAAATGGTTCATACATTGTCACAAACCATGGGTGAAATATTTCAACCATTAATCCAAAATACAACTCAGACCAATCAACAATTGGTGGTGCAATTAACGAGATTGGCTGAATTCATGGGGGTACCTCCCTTAACCAGAAACCAAGCCGCAGTAGCGGATACCCCACGAGACAACTTGGCGAATATGGCAGAAGTCGACGTAGGAAACCAAGGAAGGATGACCCCTCCGTTAGTCGAAGGGCTTAGGGGAGAGCCTTTGCAAAACCAGCCCCGTGGCTTGGGAAGGAGTAGTAGTTGTGAATCGGAACCAAGACGCAGACAATGTAGTCCAGCAGGTTCGTCGAAACAACGTAGTCGTCGACAATAATCTAGCGAATGATGAAAGCCTTAGAATAAAATACTTCCCGAGTTCTCTTACTAAGAACGCCTTTACCTGGTTCACAATGCTTCCCCCTAACACAGTGTGTAATTGGATCCAGTTGGAGCGTTAATTCCATGAACAGTTCTATATGGGTCAGACTAAAATTAGCTTAAAGGAACTCGCTAGTGTGAAGCGTATGTTTTCTGAGCCAATAGAGGAATACCTTAATGGGTTCCAGTTGCTTAAAGCCAGATGCTTCACGCAAGTCCCTGAACATGAGTTGGTCGAAATGGCCGCTGGGGGTCTCGACTACTCTATTAGGAAAAAGTTGGATACCCAATATCTAAGGGACATGGCCCAACTAGCCGATCGAGTTCGGCAACTAGAAAGGCTAAAAGACGAGAAGGCTAAGTTTAATAAAAATAAAAAGGTAGCTTTTGTCGAATATAATGAGAATGTCGAAGGCTTGTGTGATGAGCCTGTGAGTTTCGACGATGGCGAAGTGGACCTTGCTGAACTTAAACAAGGATCGCCTTACTTGTGCAAAGTACTAGCTCCCCCACAAGGGAAGAGTTATGTCGAATATGAAAAGAATGATAGGTTCCCAAAGAAAAAATATACTTTCGATATCAAAAAATATGATGAAATCTTCGATTTGTTAGTTAAGGACGGACAAATGATAGTGCCCCCCGGCGCCAAAATGCCATCCATAGAACAAAGGAAGAAAAGAGGGTTTTGTAAATATCATAATTTCTTGGGTCATAAAACGTCTCAATGTTTTCTTTTCAGGGACCTTGTTCAGAACACGATCCAGGAAGGACGTCTGAAGTTCGTAGAGAAAGCTGGTGGCCAAATGAAGGTCGACACAGATCCTCTGGAAATGGTAGACGCAAATTACACAGAGCCAATCGAGGCTAATATGGTCGAAGTTGCTGACGACTACAATTTTTCAATCGAAGTAACAGAGGCTGCTGGTAATCCCATAGACGAAGCTGTGATGGCGAAAGTTACCATAAGTTTCAGACAAAGGAGCTGTGTCAAAATGGAAGTTGATAACTGTGACCAAAGGGATGAAACCAAAAGCCCAAACAACAGGAACAATCTGGGGTGGGAGATAGTGACCAAAGAAACGGCTAATGACTTCGTCAAGATTGATCAAGCCACCAAAGGCGTGGAGTTAAGCCTGAAGAAGCTTAATCTCACCCAACATGAGGAGGTAGCTGACAGTGAGTCGAACTACCAGGAAACACACACTAGGGAAGCATACCCAGAGCGGGAGGAATATATCGTTTCTTTCCTTCACCGCTGCCAGGAGAAAGGTTCTAGTGTGATGCTTTGTCCCCGATGCATCGCCATCTTCGACAAGAAGGCCGCACAAAAGTTAGAAGGAACACAAAGGCTGAGGCAAGATAACGAAAGGCCAAGATTCAACCCTCGAAGAGGCCTTCAACAAAGATCTGACCCCCGCATAAGGCCTCCTACAAACAAACCCACTAGCTTTAAGCCCAATGCTGAGGCCACTAATGGGAAGTGGACGAAGCCTAATGAGAATAGGAAACAAGGGCAGAAGAGGTGGAAGAACTTCGAAGTGCAACGAGGATCTTCGTTAAGCTACCGAAAAGAATTTCAGTTTTCGAGGGCTGCTCATGTGTCAGAAAATTATAAAGGGAAGAATCCCATGTATCGATCCCAGTGGAGACGCGAGCAGAGAAGAAGAAAAGCACACAGAGAAGGTGCACATAGGGACCAACCACAATCCAGTACCAACATCCCCATCGAACATGAGGGTCGAACAAAGATGTTTGGGAAGGCACTTGTAGGAAGAAAGTTGTTTCCAACGCAGGTCAAAGAACAGAGGAAATCGGTCGACGATGAAATGACCGATAATTTTGATGAAGACTCTGATGATACGTTGGATATTCTGGTCAACGTAGTATCAGTAATGCCCAGGGAATTTGATAGGATTTCCGTAGTTGAAAACTCGGACACATATATGGACTGGGAAATAATGGCTCATAAGCCAGTATGCTATTATGTGATGAACAATGGCTGCACCGAGGAGCAAATAGAGAAGGTCCCAGTTAACAAAATCTCGGTGGATTGCGGCGTTACGGTAAACCTAATGCTGCATTTTCTGTTGAACAAAATTGGGAAAAGTGAGACAGACACCAAGCCACACAACATGGTGTTATCAAACTATGAAGGAAAAGTGGGTTCGACCATGGGGGTCATTTAGGTGAATGTCACAGTCGAAACCATTACCCGCCCGACTGTCTTCATGGTGGTGGAGACCACTGCCAACTATGATTTATTACTTAGAATAAAATGGATTCATGGAGTGGGGGCAGTGTGTTGCACCCCAAAATTTGTCTAACCTTTTTCTTACTTGGTTTATGTTTCATTGCATTAGCATACCATTGATCTAGCATTTGCATAGCATAACATTGTTCATTTGGAAGGGGATCAAGTGTGGTTTATATCAAGAGGAGCATATCTAGAGGTCTTATTTAAGCTTGAGAGGTCACCAAAGTCATCAGGAAGTGGGTTGTGTTCTTGAGAACTTTGGTTGCTTGTATATGGTTCATCTCCTAACCTGAGGACCAATTGAAGACCATCAGTGGGTAGTGAATCCTTGATCATGGATAGAGGATGGATAGAGCTCATGGAGTGCCTTGAGGGTCATGGTGGAGCTCAGTCAAATCATTATGCTAAGTGTGAAGAGCCATAGTTGATGATGTTACAATTAGGGTTTTCATCTGGTCAACCTTGAGTCAACTGTGCAATTGAAGAGGATCAAAACCTATTTATAAGTATTTGTGATCATGGAAAGTTGTGTTGAGATACATGAGGTGATATCCAAGATCAATTTAAGAAGAATCCCAAGTGTAAGGAGTTGTTAAACTAGGGTTCTCAGGGTAAAATCCCCTATTTAGTGCCTAACTTCAAGACCACTTATCTCAAGATACAAGTTTCATCTCAATTTTTGGCCAACATGGAACTTGTAAAGCATGTTCTTAGCTTTAATTTGAGTACTAGAAGTCCTTGATTGGATTTATAGAACTCAAGTTATGGTCCATAGAAGTTACAGGTCATCAGATGAATGTGAAATTTGTCTGCAAAAGTCAACCAACTTCCAGGACACTTTTTACCTAGAAGGATGTTTCTCCTCAACTTTTGGCCAACATGAAAGTTGTAGGTACTGATCTTAGATTTCCAAATTGTACTATATATCTTCCATATGATTTGTATAGCTCAAGTTATGAGGTTTATAAGTCAAGGGTATTTTGGGTATTTGGAATTATAGGTCATTTTGAATTATGGGTCCATTTCACTATCTTGCAAGCTTCAAATGGAGTTTTGTTCAATACAAAAGTTGCTCAAAATGATGTTTTTAGTCCAGACAAGTATCAAGAGTCCATTGATATGGATTAGAGCAAGCATTGGTTGAAGAAATTTCTCAAGAAGGCCATTTTAATGAATTAAAATGGAAAAATTCAAAATAATTGGTAATTGAATGATTTCAAACCAAATTGGTGCTCATTTTGAGTGGAATTAAGATTCTAAACCATTTGGCATTATTACATTTTGGAATTGAGAATTATAACATGGCCATTTGGTATATTACTTCATGATGAAGTAACATTTTAAACTTGCACCTTAGATTGAAATCAAGGCTGCAAACCAATCCAATTACATTCCACACATCCAATGCAAGTGATCTGAAGCAAGATTGGAGTGAAAGCAGAGCATATGCGTGGCTTCCATAGTTGGATTTTTGGAGAAAAATTGAAAGTTGGAAGTTTGGATTTGGGCCACGATTGGGCCTCTAAAGCTTTCAAACAGATTATAAATAGACTATTCATCATTATTGGAACCTTCTAGTGCCATTTTTGCTAAAGAATCAGTTGGAGCAAGAAGCTTGAAAACTGAAAATCGTATTTGGAGATTCACACCAATTCAAGGCAAATTGAGATTTCTAATAGTTGTATCATTGATCAAGGAAGGAATCTGCATAAGATTGGAGCAAGAAACGCACCCTAACTGCCTCAATTTCAGTCTAAATTCCAGGTTTCTATCTCTCACAATTACTCTAGTTTTATGATGATCTTGCATAATTTAGACTGTGGTTAAGGTTTAGGAAGATGACTAGATCATTTTAGGCTAGAAATTTGAAAGTTTCGTGATGATCCAAGGTGTGACATGATTTCTATTAGAGCTTGTAACTACCTGTTCTTGAGGTTTTAGCACGATTTGATTAGGTCTTGATGATCCTAGTGAGATGTAGATTAAGTCTGTGGCTTTAATTGGAGGTTTGATGAGATTTCAGGATATGACATATTTTGGATTCTTGATCGGGTTGTACAATCTAGGAGGAATTAGGAGAAACTAAGGCTGGATTTGGAATCAGCATGAAAAAATAGAGAGAATGGTATAAGTTTGGTTCATTTTGGTGATGGTTCCACAACCTGCAATTTTTGCTTCGCCGGAGAAGACGGTGGCTCAACTACCAGAGCCACCGTCTGGTTCACCTGAATATTTTCCCTCCATCTGAGGTTTAAACGAAGAAGATGAAGCCAAGGCCCTTGGATCTGATGAATTAGCTGACTTTGTATCTGAATCCAACGCTCATGACTTAATTTGAGATTTGCCCTTGGACCCCCAAAACGCAGTCGTATCATTAATGTGTTGGCAGCACCTGGATCCTTGGATGAATAGACTTAGTCGTGTGATCCAACACTCCTCATTATTTCTCAGCTTTTATATTTATTTTATTCGTTTTTTATTTATTTTAATTGCTTTCTCCATTTTTAATTCACAAAATTCCAATTTTAATCAGAAAAATACAATAAAAATATGTGCATGCTCTGGATTTTATTTCTGATTTTCTGGTGCTTCTAGATTTTATTTTCATGCAATTTTCAGTTTAATATGATTTTTTTCATTTTCTTTAATTCTTTAATTTTGGCATATTTCTTCCTTTTCTTGCTGATTTTTGTTCTTCCTCTTGGTATAAAATTTAGGTGAGATTTTTGGCTGCCTGCTAGTATAGAGATGCATGATCCCTTAGGATTTATTTCACATTTTTATAGATGATTTTAGGACTGATTTTGATTAGGTTCACATGACCTTCCATTTTAGGGTTTCCATTTGACACTTGGTGATTTAGGAATTCTTTAGTGGCTTTCCCTTTAGATTCAATCCCTGGTTTTTGTACCATAAGTCCCTAACACATGTAGGTTCCCTTAGAAACTTTTATAGGATTTTAGAAGTTGATTTAGTATTTTAAGTAGATTTAGTACTTAGATAGCTTTTAGGGTGCTTATAACATGACATTTCCTTTAGAATGACCTCAATAATGACCATTAGATGATTTTAGGTCTCATACCCTCTCTTGATAGAATAGTGATTATATAGATGCTTCTTTAGAGCTTTGAATCCTTAGTGTATGTGATCCTTAGGAGGTAATCCTTGAGGTTCTTTAGCAGTTCAAGTTAGGTGGATGATCCTTCCTATAGGGTTAGTTCCCTTTCAATTTTCCTTGCTTGATTGGAATCCTCCTTGCGAGCATGATTCCTCCTGTGGAGGAATTCATTGCAATATCATAAAAGAGTTGAGTCTATGAAAGCTTTTTGAGGAAGTGAAGTTGGTTGAGTGCCTGTGGTAAGTTCCTGTGGACCTTACCTTGCTTCCCATCTTCATTCTCCTAATCCTCTTCATTCCTTTTTAGGAACCTTCTTGAGGTAGCACAGTCCCTCCCGTGGGGGGAATTTCGCACACCTCTTGAAGGAGCAAAGCCTCTAGGATTCTCCCAAGTCCCTTTCAGTTGGTTGAGTGCCTGGGATAAGCTCCTGTGGACCTTACCTTGGCCTCCCAACTTTCAATTCCTTTCCCTAGGATAGAAGCCTTGTTTGTTTACTGGTGGATTGAATTCCTTATCTGTCATAAATCCTTGTCATCATTCATGATTGAGTGGTATGTTGCATTACGATAGTTCATGTTTAGGATAGTCTAGTGTAGGTGCATGACTGCATTAAGAGGTTGAGTGGGTCTCCCTCTGCTTGTTTGCCTTAAGGGTTGAGGTGGTCCTCCCCTTGCTTGTGTGTTGTTTTTCTTTTTCTAACTGACGTATATAGAGGTTGAGTCTGTCTCCCTCTGCTTGTCTGTTTTGGCTGTTTTCTTTTTTGCTTGATTGCTAAGAAGTTGAGTTTGTCTCCTTCTGCTTGTATTGTTGCATTGCATGCATTTTACTTACAGTTATTTCTTTCAGTTATTTCTGTTTGCTGTTGCTTTCCATTGCCATGTTCCCTTAGGAACTCTAACTTCTCTTATTCAAGAGAAGTTATGACAGACATTAGGGTTCTAACCATGCATGATAACATTAGGTAGCTCCCTCCTAACCTCAATCATAGGATTAACTTTGCATGACAACATTAGGACATGACAGTTTCCCCATAGAGTTTGTTCTCTTCTTATCTCAAACAACAGTAAAAGACGTAATAAAGGCAAGTTAGTACAAGCGCGTTACGAGCCTTAAGCTACATGGGAAGTGATAATTGAGCGGTCTCCTCTCAATCATCTAGAGTGTTTAGTATATGTCCTTTGGACGATATGCGACACATTCGCTCCTAAGTCATAGTCTCTAGTGTTGTACAAACTACAGACAACCATAAAAAACAGTTCTTCCATAAAAGACTGAAAACAAACTTCAAACCTTTTGCCCCGTGGGCCCTTAACTCAAGGAAAGCTTTTCTGAAGTAAAGAGTGTCGTTAAGTCCCAGTTTTGTCGCAAACAATAACGCCTAAGTCTCCAAAGGTCGAGCTGCATACACCAAACTGCTGGAACTGTTTGTTAACCCTACTCGAAAAAACAGAGGAATTTGACCCCTCCCGTAATCCGTAGTATCCCGAACTACGTTTGCTCTGATCTTTCACGCCGTGTGAAAGTACGTAGGCACGAGATGCGATATCTCGGTGAGCAACCTTCCTCCGTAACCCGTAGTTAGGAGAACTACGTTGACTTTGATTTCTCGTTCCAGACGGGAATACGTAGGCATAGAACTGTTGTGTTCTGCCGAGTCATTTTCTTTCCTTTTCAGACCCGACCTTTTAGCGTAGATAGTTAAATCAACCCGTCAGATAAACACAACAAGCATGGATCCCATCGAGTATTATGGACGTGAAGGGTGTTAATAACTTCCCCTTGCGTAACCGACTCCCGAATCCAGACATTGGTTGTGATGACCTTGTCTTATACCCTTTTCGTCAGGTTTTTCCGATCGTTTCCTTTCCCTTTCCGTGGGATAAATAACGAAAGGTGGCGACTCTTCTTTTTTGCTGGCACCTTATTTTCGCGGTAGCGACACAGTGCCATCTTCGATGCATTAGAGGATCACCATCTGGAGACCAGATGGCATTGTCGAAAACATCGAAGCAGATCAGGGATACTTCAAAGCACCTATAAACCATATTGATAGAGGACAGTTTGACAAACATTTTGCCAGTATAGGGCCATGTGAACCTGCAAATTTCGACTTTACACCTAATGACGAAGTGTATTGCTCACTATATCTGCATCCCATCGAAGGTTTCCGATGGGACAAGGAAGTTCCAGGTGAAAGGTTGCCATACCTTGGTGAACTTCCCATAGACTCCACTGGCTGGGGAAGTGATTTTTATGATGATGACTGAAGCCGTAGCGCTTCAAAGGATTTCGGCCTACGTGGCCGAAACTAAGCTACAAATGGCCTTGGAGGCCGCTAATAACAAAATGGCTGAGGGAGCCAACGAAAAATCCAAACACATAAGTCCAGTTGGGTATTTCAACCCCAAGATTCAATACGAAGGGCAAAGACTTGACGCCATATATGACGATGAGCCTTTGGGTTTTGAAAAAGATCCCTTGGCCAACGATGTTAAAATGTTGGCACAAGATCCACTGAAGGAAGTTGACCTAGGAGATGGAGTAATCAAAAGGCCAACTTATATCAGCGCCAATCTTGACCCCCAACTTAGGGTCGAAACCATTCAGTTGCTACGAGAGTACAGGGATTGTTTTGCTTGGGACTACGACGAAATTCAAGGTCTAAAGAGAGATCTAGTCGAGCATAGGCTACCAATCAAGCCTGGAAAAAAACCAGTCAAGCAGAACCTAAGATGTTTCTCCCTGAAATCCTCTCAAGGATAAAGGAGGAAATCGAAAGACTCCTCCAATGCAAGTTCATCCGTACGACCAGGTATGTCAAATGGCTAACAAACATTGTACCAGTCATTAAGAAAAACTGATCTTTAAGAGTCTGCATTGACTTTAGGGATTTAAATTCAGCAACTCCTAAAGATGAGTATTCGATGCCAGTGGCAGAAATGCTAGTCGATTCAGCCGCTGGCCACGAATACCTTAGCATGCTGGATGGATATTCTGGTTACAACCAGATTTTCATTGCTGAGGATGACGTTCCTAAAATGGCGTTCCATTGCCCAGGGGCCTTAGGCAGTTACGAATGGGTAGTGATGCCTTTTGGCCTAAAAAATGCTGGGGCAACATACCAGCGGGCGATGAATTCGATTTTCCATGATTACATTGAGTCCTTTATGCAAATATACATTGATGACATTGTGATAAAATCTATGTCAGGAAAGGCTCATGTGGAACATCTGCGCAAATCCTTCATGAGAATGAGGAAGTTTGGCCTCAAGATGAATCCCCTCAAGTGTGCATTTTGCGTACAAGCAGGAGATTTTCTGGGTTTCGTGGTCCACAAGAAGGGGATCGAAATCAACAAAAAAAAAACAAAGGCCATCATGGAAGCGAAAGCGCCATCCAACAAAAAGGAACTTCAATCCTTGCTGGGCAAAATAAATTTCCTAAGAAGGTTCATATCGAATCTCAGTGGAAAGACACAGGCCTTCTCGCCATTGCTTCGAGCCACCAAGGACATGTTCGAATGGACGAAAGATTAGCAAGAGGCTTTCGACAAGATCAAAGACTACTTGACTCATCCTGCGGTCCTTTCACCTCCATGTCGAAATAAAAGCATGAGACTGTACATAGCAGCGTCAGACAAAACTCTAGGGAGCATGCTTGCTCAAGAGGATGGAAGTGGCATCGAAAGAGCCATTTACTACCTTAGCAGAGTTTTAAATGATGCAGAAACTAGGTATAGTGAGATAGAGAAATTATGCTTATGTTTGTATTTCTCATGTATGAAGTTGAAGCAATATATAAAACCAGTTGATGTTTACGTTTTGTCACATTTTGATATTATTAAGCACATGTTGTCCAAACCTATTTTGCATAGTCGAATTGGTAAATGGGCATTAGCATTAACTAAGTATTCATTAACATATAGACCATTGAAAGCGGTCAAAGGGAAAATAGTGGCAGACTTTATTGTCGACCACTCCATAAATGAAAGTACCATGAACATTGTTGAACTAGAGCCTTTGAAGCTATACTTCGACGGGTCTAGTCACAAGAACGGGACAGGCATAGGTCTGCTGATCATTTCGCCTGACAAAATTCCAACAAAATTCAAGTATAGATCCGGGGCCTATGTTCTAATAACAAAGCTGAATATGAAGCTTTGATCGCCGTACTTGAAATTTTTTTAGAATTGGGGGCAACCCAAGTCAAAATAATGGGAGATTCAGAGTTGGTTGTAAAACAGCTAACAAAGGAGTACAAGTGTGTTAAAGAAAATCTCATCATGTATTTCGTGATAGCCAACGGGCTACTCAAAAAATTCGAGGTCTGCACTATTTGACACATACCACGACTGCACAATAAGATAGCCAACAATCTGGCGCAAGTTGCCTCAAGATACAGGGTCTCGAAGGAAAACTTACAAGAAGCAATTGAGGCCAGAGGTAAGGTTGTGTCTGTGGGTTTGAAACCGTCAGACTTGGAAGTTACAAAATTTGGCTACGCTGACGAGGAAACCTTTGAGATTTTTTCGGTCGAAGGCCTGACAGACAAAGATTGGAGGAAACCTCTGGTCGAATACCTTCAGAACCATTCAGCGACTACATAACGAAAGATAAAATACCAAGCACTAAGTTATGTCCTGTTGGGGAATGAGTTATTTAAGAAAAATTCTGAGGGAGTTTTACTTAAGTGCCTCAGCGAATCTGAAGCATACTTGGCGTTATCTTCAGTCCATGGTGGGACATGTGGAGCACACCAAGTAGGCCATAAGATGAAATGGTTGCTATTTCGCCAGGGGATGTACTGGCCCGCGATGCTGAAAGATTGCATTGAGTTCACCAAAGGTTGTCAGGAATGCCAAGTCCACGTTGGCATACAACATGTCCCAGCAAGCGAGTTGCACTCCATAGTCAAGCCATGGCCATTCAGAGGTTGGGCTTTAGACCTGATAGGAGAGATTCGACATGCGCCTTCCAAAAACCAAAAGTACATTTTGGTAGGGATAGACTATTTTACCAAGTGGATCGAAGCTATACCTCTACCGAAGGTAGACCAAGAAGATGTTATCGAATTCATTCAGAAGTATATCATTTACAGATTTGGGCTACCAGAAACAATAACGACAGACCAAAGGTCAGTATTTACAGGTAGGAAGATGCAGGAGTTTGCCAAAGAAATGGGATTTAAACTCCTTACTTCGACACCTTACTACGCCCAGGCCAATGGCCAAGTCGAAGCGGCAAACAAAGTGATAATTGGCATGATAAAGAAACAGATTGGAAGCAAGCCTAGGAATTGGCATAAGACGTTGGATAAAGTCCTATGGGCATGTCGAACATCCTCGAAGGAAGCAACCAACACTTCCCCCTATCGACTCACCTTCGGCCATGACGCAGTATTTCCAGTTGAGATACACATACAGTCAGTAAGAATTCAAAGACATCATGAAATTCCTCGAGAGATCTATTGGGACATGATGCTTGATGAGTTAGTCGACTTAGACGAAGAAAGATTAAAAGCTCTAGAACTCTTGAGAAGACAAAAGAAAAGAGTGGAGAAATCATATAACAAGAAGGTCAAAGCAAAGGCTTTCCTGGTCGGAGATTTAGTATGGAGGGTAATCTTGCCTATGGATCAAAAGGTGAGGTCCCTAGGCAAGTGGTCCCCAAAGTGGGAAAGACCATTCCAGGTATCGAAAGTATTCTTTAACGGGGCATATGAAGTGACAGAGCTGAGTAAGGACGAGAGAATATTAAAAGTAAATGGCAAATATTTAAAGAAGTATAAGCCTGCACTTCAAGAGGTAAAAATATCAGCAGAGTAATAGTCAAAGATGAAGCGAAGCCATAAATGGTGATTTAAAATATGCCAAAATGGCCCAATGTCTTACAAATAAAATAAAAGTGGCTTACAAAGGCCAGTATAATCTGCTCTATTACAAAACCTAAATAAATCAAAAAGGAAGATTCGCCTTCATCTTAAGATAAGTCGATTTTTGGAGTTCGAGACGGCTATGGCATTGAGCCTTATCTGTCCTCAGCTGGGCAACTTCGGATTCCAAACGGCGGGCTTCCTCAGCATAGGTAACGACATGTTAAAGTTCAGCTGTTAAGGAGGAGTCATCGAAAGAAGATAATTCAGCGTTCTTCTTCTTAGCCTTCGCTATCTTACTACGAAGTTTATTAATTTTCCGCTCCCAACAAGCAATGTTCGCCTCGTTAGTCAGGACCTCTTTCTTATTTTTCTCCCTTGTTTCTTCCAATTCAGCAATCCTCTCCTCAGAGTCGACAACAGCGCTCCAAGCGGCAGCTTCACTGCCAGCCTTCATCTCAATGTCACCCTCAATCTGGGGCAACAATCGATAGTGTTTATAAACCTGGTCGATCAGGGTACCAACTTCTTGAATAACATTCGTGGCCTCAGGAGTAAGGGATTTAATGTCCACTCGTTGAAGAAGAGCTTTGAGGGGAAGATGGCTGGTTGGGCCCATCTGCAGGAGGGTGAAAAGATCCCCTTCGAAAGTCTTTTGCTTAACCTTATCGAGGGCACTGTCAGCTGGTTGCTTTGAGGTTTGCCCTTCGGAGGTCGAAGTACTAGGAGTACGGCTAGAAGAATGACTTCTCCTGCTCAACAAAAGCCTGATGTATTGTCGAGGGTTAGAAACCTTCAACGCATCTAGTTCGGCGGAAGTAAGTTGAGTTTCACTTGGGAAGGAGTTTGGTGGAATATCCTTTGGGATAGAAGAAACAGGAGTCTTTGTCACTTCAGCAGTTGTGGGTTCTTTGGCAGAGATGTCCACAGTTTTCAATTCTTTATCTTGGCTTTCTTTTGCCTTTGCGCCATCCTCCTCCATTTCATCTCCAGTACCTTTATCACTGGACTCATGCAATTCAGGCTGAGGCATAGCCTGATCCTCAATAGCTTGGTCACCCTCGACAGCCTTTTCATCCACAGCTATTGACTGACCCAAGAGAGAGCTGGTCGTATCATTCAAGGTTGTTTCCCCCTCCAAAGCGTTGACTTCATCATCCGCTGTAATGGGATTGACCTGAGCATTGTTGTCTTCATGATCAGAACCATCAGTTTGAGACTGCTGGGTAGTGGTCTTTGCGGGAGAAGGAGGGGCTGTGAAAGAATCAGGTTTATTAATTTCACCAAGTGAACTCGCTGTCGCTTGCGCGAAAATAAGGTGCCGGCATGACAGAAGAGTCGCCACCTTTCGTTATTTATCCCTCAGAGCGGGAAAGGAAACGATCGGAAAAACCTGACGAAAAAGGGGTAAGACAAGGTCATCGCAACCATTGTCTGGGTTCGGGAGTCGGTTACGCAAGGGGAAGGTATTAGCACCCCTCACGTCCGTCGTACTCGACGGGATCCTCGCTTGTTTGTTTACTTGGACGGGTTGGTTATAATCTATCTACCTATCAAGGCTGGCTGAAAAAGAAAAGAAAAAAAGACTCTGCAAAGCGTCGCACTTTATGCCTACGTATTCTCATCAGAGAATGAGAAATCAGAGTCAACGTAGTTCGGCCTACGAAGGGTTACGGGGAAAGGTTGCTCGCTAGGACGTCGCATCCTATGCCTACGTACTTCCACACAGCATGGAAGATCAGAGCAAACGTAGTTCGGGCAACTACAGTTTATTTCCTGTTTTTTACGAAAGAAGTGTTTTTTATTGTGTTTGCGATTTCAACCGCACTAGAGACTATGACCTGAGAGTGAATGCGTCGCATGTCACCCAAAGGGTACCATACTAAACATCCAGACTGTGGAAAAGAAACTCTCCCACAATCCTTTCTCAGATAGCTTAAGGCTCGTAACGTACGAAAGAAATCATTCATGATTACTGTATCTTAAACTGTTTGAGATGAGAAGAGAACAGGCCCAACTAGGAGGGAGACTATCAAGTCCTACTGTTATCATGCCATGGATTCATCCTATGGTTGAGGTTTGAACAGGGAACTCCTAGATGTTGTCATGCATAGGTTTCAACCTAAAAGTCTATCATCAAATCCTTATCAAAGGAAATGAGAGTCCTAAGGGATCATGTCAATGATACACCAAAACAGACAAAAGCATCAGCTGTAACAGTAAAATGCATGCAATGCAAGTGAGGGAGGAAATGTGTGTAGGGCTTCAGCCTCCACAAGCTCGTCTCGACCTCAAGCCAGTCATGAAATAACAGTAACCATACTGAAAATAAACACTATGCTATCAAGCACTAAACAGTAAATTGAAATCATACAGATAAAAGAAATGAAATCATGCTATCAAGCAAAAATAAACACATGGGCAAGGGAGTTGGGCTCTACCGAATACCCGCAAGCAAAGCCAAGCAACAACAATACAAGCAGATGCACTCATGCTCTTAGACTGAACTTATTCTAGATGCACTTAGTATAATGCAACAGACAAATCAGACAAAACACACAATACAGGAAAGAAAACAGAAGAAAGCCTCAGCTCCTCCAGCAGCTACTCAGTCTTCAGACTTCAGAGATCACTTGCTTTCCAAGCATCAACCCTACAACATGAGTATCAACTCATCTTCTCTCTTGAGCTTCAGCTCCTTTGATCAGCTCCACCTTCAGGCTTCACCATCTTCAGGGCTCTTCAAGCATCAACTTGATCTTCACAAAGTCTTCAGACTTCAACAATCTTCAAGGAATCATCCTCTTCAAAGCTTCAACTTCTATCTTCAATGGCTCAAATGCTCCAGCAAACAAGATTCAGTCAACAAGATGAGGTGAGGATGTTAAAGTGCTCACTGGCCTCCAAAGGATGCCATTGAGGACTTAACACAAAAGGGAAAGGCTCTCTCAAAGTTCTACCTCAAAGGGCAAGGTCACTAATCCCTCCAAAGGAGAGAGGTGAATACCCTTAAGGGACTTTATGTCACAGAGAAGGAAGGAGGTGAACAAAACACTCCTTGTTTATTGAATAAAAGCATTCTATCTAAGGCTCTACCTAGGCACTTATGATCCTATAAACAAAACAACAAAAGCTAGCTAAACTCCTCTGCAAGGTCTCCAAAGCTTCAATGATGATCCACAAGGTCTTCCACTCAATCTTCAAAGCTCACACACTCAAAGGAGAAGAAAAACAAACACAACAATACAAATTATGCCTTTAAGCAACACACATACTAACCATACATTCAACAATCAATGAAAAATACTAAAACACCATACAATATTCTAGCAAAATTCTAGGGGATTCTATACATACTTACACTTAACCCATATATTCCCCATACACTAATTTGGCCTATAAACCCCAAAACAAAATTGTTCAAGTCTATCTATACAACCTAAAACCCTAATTTGAGCACCTAAATGTCAAACAATCAAACTACATCGAATTTTAATCTATAAATTGATAATTAAATCCTACATGATCTATGGTTCAATACCTAACTATGCCAAAAAAAATGGCTCAAAAATCCTAAGGGAAAGTCCTAAAAGAAATTGCACAAAATCAAGTGTCAACTAAAACCATTAAAAATACCATTTACAAGGATAATATGCTAAAAAATATTAAAAGAAAAATAAAATGGAATTTTATTTTTTATTAATTTTCTGGACAAAATCATTAATATGTGAAAAAAAGAAGAAATGAAAAATATTAATTTTTGGATTTTTTATGAATTTTATAAAATGCAAGAAAATAAAAGAAATTAAAATAAAAGAATATAAGAAATAAAGGGGAGGGGGTGTCAAAAGTAGGGCGCCCCAGTTCATTTATGATTGGGCCAGGAATGTGGGAGGTGTGGATAGAAACCATTTGCTGAGGCCCAGCTCTATCAATTAACCAAAACGGTGCGTTTGGATTAGTTGAACGCTGCGTTTCATGCGCTTCAGTCTTCCCTCCGCTTTTGAAATTGAATTGGAGCCGTGCGATCATCTGAATTAGTCAAGGATCTGAGACAATCCAACGGTGGCGCTTCATCGTCTCCAAACAAACCCTAGGGTTTTCAGAAAACCCTAATCCATGCAGGGATCTTCTTCAAGCTCGTTCTCACTGATGGCTGGATGAAATCAAGAAATTCCAAAAGCAAACTTGGTCTACCAATCACCCTGAACACAATGATACCAATAGTTGTCCCTGAAACCTCTTGTGTCGTCCTAACAGAGAGCTCTAACATTAGGGTTTCAATTCTTTCCTCTGCTATCAATCTTGATGTAACTCAAATCCATTGATATAATCTTGTTCTACACGCTACCCTAACCATTCTGAACTATACCATGCATGCTAACACTCACTGAACATCTTGTTCTTGTTCTTCCAAGAATCAACACCCTGCCATGAAACTTCATAGATCTTCCTCTAATCCTCAGAATATAGTCCTCTACCCTAGCTTAACCAGTCTAAACCTAGAACTATGATGGAATGCACATAAATAAGGTGATACGAGTAAAATCACCAACCTGTCAAACTTTAATGGTGGATGTGGTTTCACTACAATTCAGTGCCTGCAACTTTCCCTGATTGATCTCCAATGGCAGATATGAATTCTGTATGCAAAAAGATGGATGAACAAGGCTTGAATCTTGTGTTTGATCTCAATATGCACTTCTTGCAAATTCTTCAAAACAGCTTCAAACCTCCATGGATCTTCCTCTATCTCAGTATGCAATCAATCACAAGGATCAGAAGAATATGTTTGTGGAGGAGAAAAGAATGGAAATGGCAGAGAATGAAGGTTTGATGTGAAATTGCAAATGGAAGAATATCACTTTTTCACACTCTAATCTCACCACTCACCAACAATTATCACCAACCCTGGCCTCATTGTGATTCACCCTTCTTATAGCAATCAAAAGAATGATCTAGATACATCTAGAAACTTGTGGAATCATTTGGAAAGTTTTAGAACTTCTCATGAAATGATACATTGGATATCCATTATCTCATGCCTTAGGCTTGCCAAATTGACTTTAAAATCTCCTTACAAGAGATATTGAGAAAGAATGAGTGAAAAACATGCACTTCCTTGCCTTTGGTGAAGTTTTATCAAGTTGCCTTATTATGCAAGAATGAGAATTACAAAGTAACCCCAAATTTCTAAGCTTCAAATCAAAATTCTACTTGAACCATTGTTTTTAAAATATTGTTTGGAGTCAAAATGACATATTGGATGACCCATTTTGGATTTGTACATCTCCTAAACCAAAATTAAATTTAACCTTTTTCAACTTATAAGCCATTTTTAGGTCATTTTTACCCAATCTTGTAAATCCTTGCTACAAGCTCTTTCAATAACTCATGACCTCTTTTCTAGACTTAAAATCCCATTTTGAACATCTTTCATGTTTTGAGTTTTTTCATTTGAGGCTTGGAAATAGGAGATATGGCCTTTGCTTAAAATGACCTATAACTGCCAAATGACCAAAATACCCCTGTCTTGTTCAAACCATAAGTTGAGTTCCACAAATCCTATCAAGGACTTCTACCACTAAAATTAAATCTAAGAAGGTGCTCTTCAACATTCATGTTGACCAAGAGATCATAGGAATCATCCTACCAGGGCAAAAGTTGTCTGCAAGTTGGGTGACTTTCAAGGACCCAGATTCACACACCTCAGCTGACCTGTAATTTGTCAAAACCGTAACTTGAGCTCTGCACATCCTATCAAGGACTTCTACCACTCAAATTAAAGCTATGAACAAGCTCTACAACATTCATGTTGTGGGGAAGATGAGATATCAATCACATCTTAAGCTAAAACTGCCTGGAAGATAGGGATCAAATTAGGGTTTTTCACTGACAATCCCTGGAAACCCTAACTCAAAACTTCTCAAACTCCTCAATCATGATGAATTGGTCTAGGAATCATCTTCATAACATCTCCATAAATCATTCCATGATCTCATGGCCCTTGGATTAGGTCTCAACCTTCTCCAAATCTTCAGCTGATCTAGGGTTGACCCAGTCAAAACCCTAATTCTACCATTCATGGTTGAATCTTCTGGATTCTTGCACAATGACTTCTCTGGGCTTCATGATGGCTCTCAAGACATCTCATAACCTTTATCACATCTTCAATTTCATTCTCAAAGTCTCTGAATCATCTGAGGAGCTCCCACAACTCTCAAGCTATGAAGCACACAACCTTGGTTTCAACCAATTCCTCTGAGGTTCTCTTGAACTTTCTGATGAATGTATCAACTTTCAAACCCTTGATAGATAAATAATTGTTGGTCAAATTTTGGGGTGCAACAGCTGCCCCTATTCAAACGGCTTGAACCTGACTGGGTGAGAAGCGAACGGCTCTCAACCAATCAAGGTGCGAGACGATTGAATACCGGTAAACCCGAAAATTTGCCAACTGCACGAGCACATGATACTCTGCGGAGAACAAGCCTTCGAACACTGCAGCACTGGCTGCTCAACAACTAGATGGAGAAATACTGATTTGACATCGCCGTCGGAAACACACATCACTTTGAGAGACACTAGACATCGCCGTCGTACAAACATCATCTCTGCTGGGGATTTAAAGAACCTGACTTCGCCGTCAACCAAACATTCAACCTCGCCGTCGAACAAACATCCAACCTCGCCGTCGGAAACAAACATTCGACCTCGCCGTCGAACGAACATCCAACCTCGCCGTCGGAAACAAACATAATCTGACCTCGCCGTCAAATCCAAACATTCAACCTCGCCGTCGAACAAACATCCAACCTCGCCGTCGGAAACGAACATAATCTGACCTCGCCGTCAAATCCAAACATTCAACCTCGCCGTCGAACAAACATCCAACCTCGCCGTCGGAAACGAACATAATCTGACCTCGCCGTCAAATCCAAACATTCAACCTCGCCGTCGAACAAACATCCAACCTCGCCGTCGGAAACGAACATAATCTGACCTCGCCGTCAAATCCAAATATCCAACCTCGCCGCTGGACAAACTACAACACTGAACGACTCTGACCTGGGGTTCACCCCTGGTAAATGGAACAAAAGATACACTTGCGTATTTGAAACTACTCCGCTAGGAATGAGAGACTTAACCGAGCACACTCTGATCTGGGGTTCACCCTCAGAACCATAACGAACATCGGAATACTGCTGCACAACTGACCCACCGTAGAACTTCAACATTAAAGATATATGAAACCCTGGCCCCTGGCCACTTCCAGCTTCAGCTAGAAAAGATCTTCAAGTACTTCTGAAGATGGAATCCTTGGCCTTCAAGGATAGATGCAACCCTGGCCCCTGGCCACTCCAGATCCGCTGGAGAATCTTCAAGTTCTTCTGAAGATAGATGAAACCCTGCCCGTCGGCGATTCCAGCTTCAGCTAGAAAAGATCTTCAAGTACTTCTGAAGATAAACATCCTTGACCTTCAAGGATGTAAACTTTGCCCGTCGGCAACTCTGCAGGAGGTATCTTCGACTTCAGTCTAAAGAAATGATCCTTGGCCTTCAAGGATACATGAATCTGCCTTCAGGCAACTCCACCTTTGTTATAGAGCATCCGAGACTTCAGTCAGGGATATACTTCGGCCTTCAGTCCGAAAAATGAATCCTAGGTCATTCATGACCTTGGGGATAACCTTGCCTTCAGGCACCTTCGCTTCAGCTTGGGAAATCTATGACTTCAGTCAGAGAAATGGTATCCTGAGCCATTCATGACTCTATGGGGATTCAACCACTTTGCCTTCAGGCAAAACTCCACTTCAGCTGGAGAAACATCTTCGACTTCAGTCAGAAGAAAAACTATTCACTTGATCGCGATCAATCATCACCTCGGGACAACTGACGTGGTCTTCAGACCAACACAGATCATCTTGTTATATCTACAAACTTTGGAACCTTGTCTTCAGCCACACGTTGATTCATCAACAAGGAAATCTGAATTCACAGGAACCTTCTGATATCGCCTTCAGGCGTTTACGAAGTCAATCTTCAGATTAGACATCGCTGTTGGAGCAGACATATCACGCTGCTAAGGACTCCAAGAATCATCTTGAACAAACAATCAGTCGGGCACCTCCAAGAATCATCTCGAACTACTGACCTTTCTGGAGACTTTATCTGCTAGGGATCCCTGGAATCTTCCTGGGCAAACCTTGCTGGGGACACTACCGGGGAGCTCAAGAATCATCCTAAGCAAACAACTCGGGAAGCTGCGCGGAGGTCTTAAGAGTCATCTTAAGCAGACGGCCCTGCGGAGGAGTTCAAGAATCGTCTTAAACTGAAGACTTCGCCAGGGATCTCAAAAATCATCTTGAGCGAGCGACCGTGGGGATTACACCGGGGTCTTTAAGAATCATCTTAAGAAAGCGACCTCGTTGGGGGAGACCGTCAGGAATCGTCCTGAGCAACTGGTCCTTTGGTGGAACACCTGTAAGACAAGAATGATAGTAACCTAGATCATGCTTATGATGTGTATGCTTCTGCGCCATGCCCCACACGGTGGGAATGATAGGCGTTTATGCTAAATGCTGTGCAATCATGCACTATGCTATGCAATCATGCACAATGTTATGCAGTGTGCACAGTGATGTGATCCCATCAGCAAAATAAATGCCGAGGGGAACTCTCCTGTCAAGGAGAAGGAACTACTCCGATAGAGGAATCATCCTGCTGAGGAGAAAACTGCACGCCAATATCAATTGGACTCCGCCTAGGGAAATGATCTTCCGTTGACTGTTGCAGGGAAAACAACTTCAGCTGATTACTGCAGTGGACGAAACTGTACGAGAACCTGGACCTGCTGATATCCATCGCGAGAATAAACTGCGTGGCCGCCGCGGCTAATCTTCTGGGGATAACAACTCCGTGGGGAAACAACTTCAGCTGCTCCACACTCCACTGGGGAAAACATGGTCTAATCAACTTCCAAGGACTCGGCTCTCTTGGATATCTGCAAACTCGGCTGAGGAAGGAGAAGTCATTCTGCTTCGCCGAAGAGAGTACGACTCTGGGGAGATACAGCATCAGCCGTTCAAGGCTCTGCTAGGGAAACCACTCACGGTCTCAACTGCTTCCAAGGATTCTGCTTTTCTGCGGACTCAGCCGGGGAGAGAAATCATTCTACTTCACTGGAGAGAATACGGCTCTGGTGGGGAATCTCAATTCCTCTGGAGAAGAAAGAATCATCTGACTTCGGGGGGAGAGTACAATTCTGCAGGGGAATACAACATCAGCTGCTCAATGCTCTACTGGGGAAGAGGGAATCATCCAACTTCGGGAGAGAATACGGCTCTGGTGAGGAATTTCAATTCCGCGGGAGACTTTAGTCTGGCACCATCAGTTACTGCATCCTTCGGCATACGAACAGCTTCCTACGAGGCCTGCACTTGTGACCCGGTGCTGGGGAAGACACCTGCTTCGGCGACTTTACTGGGGAGAACACGAGCTTCGGTGCTTGACTCAGCTGATGAGGTGACGTTCCTTTAGGATGCGTCTGCTTGGGGAAGAGAATCATCTCTGCATGGGGAGCGATATCAATGCTCACTATTCTGCGTTCAGATTCTGCGGAGAGATTACTGAACTCTGCTGGAGAAGGAGGGCTCGCCCTGCTTCGGGGATGCGCACGACACATCTTCTAGAAGGTGCCACACCTGCAACAACACAAACAAGCAGACAAGATACCCTCCTCAAAGGGGCCTATCAAGGTTATTAGCTCGTGACACTATTTAGGTAATTAATTGTTTCAACAATCAATGGGCCTAGGCCCGTGAGTTTATGTATGCGCAGTTTATCAAAAAACATCGGCGTTTTCATTCGCAAACAAAACAGATAAATGCTAAATAGACAAGCAGAATTGCTGAATAATGTGCATTTTATTGCTGATGAACCCCTGAATGGGCAAAAATGTTTTACAACAGAGGCAAGCTCCTGGAATGAGGAAGCCGCACAAAAAGAAAACATAAATGTACATCAGTATATACAAATGTCGGCAACGAGGCGTAGACGAACACCATGAGTTGATCCCTCTAAGACCCACTCGACTTCGATACTCCTCCGACGCTTCAGCTTCGGAAGAGATTGATTCAGATAAACGGCCCTCAGGTCCTCCAAACCACTAAACAATGAAAGTCCACACGCGGAACGCAGTCATTTGCTTATTCAAATCCCTAACTTTTGCGTGAACCGCCCTTTATGGGTTTTCGGTTCACCGGGATACCCTTTTTTGCCGAAGCCGTCCAGTGTAGGTTTTCGACTTCGCGGGTGTACATTTTTTCAATATATCCCTAATTTTTGCCCGAACCTTTTATTCTGTTTTTGGTTCGCCGGGGTGCCCCTTTTTTGCCTGGACTCTTTCTTTTTTTGTCCAGCGGGTCTCTTTCAAGCAAAGTATTTTTTAACTGCGTCCGCGTTCACCGGGGATGCAAAATCTTCACCATCCATCGTGGATAACAGCAAAGCTCCTCCCGAGAAGACCTTGCTGACGACATACGGCCCTTCGTAATTCGGAGTCCACTTGCCCCGGTGATCGGAGTGTGGCGGAAGAATCTTCTTCAGGACGAGATCACCCGTCTGAAAGCTTCTTGGGCGCACCTTCTTATCATAAGCTTTCTTCATTCGGCTTTGGTACAGGCGACCAAATGCAATCGATGCTAACCTCTTCTCGTCCATCAGGCTGAGTTGGTTCAAGCGATTCGTAATCCATTCTGCCTCGTCGAGTTTCACATCAACCAAAACTCGCAAAGAAGGAATCTCCACTTCTAACGGCAGGACAGCTTCCATACCGTACACCAAGGAGAAAGGAGTTGCCCCGGTCGACGTGCGCACCGTCGTACGATAACCATGCAAGGCAAACGGCAACATCTCGTGCCAATCTTTGTACGTCACAACCATCTTCTGAACAATCTTCTTAATGTTCTTGTTGGCCGCTTCAACAGCGCCATTCATCTTCGGCCGGTAAGGAGATGAGTTGTGGTGTTCAATCTTGAAGCTCTGGCACAACTCCTTCATCATCTTGTTATTCAAATTTGAACCATTATCAGTAATGATCCGCTCGGGAATTCCATAGAGACAGATGATGTCCCTCTTTATGAATTTAGCTACCACCTGCTTGGTCACATTAGCGTACGAGGCTGCCTCCACCCACTTGGTGAAGTAGTCGATAGCTACCAGAATGAAACGATGACCATTGGATGCAGTGGGCTCGATCTTGCCTATCATGTCGATGCCCCACATGGAGAACGACCAAGGGGAGGACATGACATTCAATGGGCACGGCGACACATGAACTTTATCAGCATAAATCTGGCATTTGTGACATTTCCTCGCGAATCTGAAGCAATCCGACTCCATAGTCAGCCAGTAATACCCTGCTCTCAGGATCTTTCTCGTCATGGCATGCCCGCCGGCGTGCGTACCAAATGTGCCCTCATGGATTTCTTCCATGAGCATACTCGCTTCTTTCTCATCTACACATCTGAGTAGCACGAGATCGTGGTTTCTCTTATACAGCACTCCATCAGGATTGAGATAAAAGTTTCCAGATAGCCTCCTTAGAGTCTTCTTATCCTGGGTTGACGCACCCGCAGGGTACTCCTTAGTCATAAGGAAGGTCTGGATGTCGTGGAACCATGGCTTGCCGTCGGTGGCATCCTCGATTGCAAAGACAAATGTTGGTCTATCAAGACGCGAAAGCACAATTCTTGGAGCCTCATTCCAATAATTGACTTTATACATTGAAGCCAACGTGGCTAAGGCATCAGCCATTTGATTTTCAGCCCTGGGTACATGATGAAGTTCCACTCGATCAAAGAACGGAAGCAGCCTCCTGGCATAATTCATGTACGGCACTAAATTCGCTTGACGAGTTTCCCACTCCCCTTTAATCTGATTGATTACAAGCGCTGAATCGCCATATATGTCTAGATTCTTGATTCTCAAATCAATTGCCTCTTCTAGACCCATGATGCATGCTTCATACTCGGCTTCATTGTTGGTAACTGGAAACGTCAGTCTTGCAGTAAACGGGATGTGGGATCCGTGAGGAGTCGTGATGATAGCCCCGATACCACTTCCATAGGAATTAACCGCTCCGTCGAATATCAACTTCCACTGAGACTTCCTATCTGGCTCCTCATCGGGCAATGGCTCATCGCAATCCTTCGCTTTGAGAAACATAATATCCTCGTCAGGGAATTCTAACTTCATCGGCTGGTAGTCTTCGATTGGCTGTTCGGCAAGGTAATCAGACAATACGCTTCCCTTAATGGCTTTCTGGGAGACATACTGAATATCATATTCTGTTAACACCATTTGCCACCTGGCAATCCTGCCCGAAAGAGCTTGCTTCTCGAAGACGTACTTGATCGGATCCATCTTCGAAATTAGCATAGTGGTGTGATTGAGCATATACTGTCGTAGACGTTTGGCGGCCCAAGCTAATGCACAACACGTCTTCTCCAGCATCGAGTATCGAGATTCACACTCAGTGAACTTTTTACTCAAATAATAAATGGCATGCTCCTTTCTGCCCGTCTCGTCGTGCTGACCGAGAACACACCCCATACTGTTCTCCAGAACCGTCAGGTACATGATTAATGGTCGTCCAGCCATTGGGGGTATCAAGATTGGAGGTTCTTGAAGATACTGCTTTATTTTGTCGAATGCCTTCTGGCAATCCTCATTCCAAGTAATCGCCTGATCTTTCTTTAAAAGCTTGAACATCGGTTCGCAAGTGGCCGTGAGCTGAGAGATAAACCTTGCAATGTAGTTTATTCGGCCCAAGAAACCACGAACTTCTCTTTCTGTTTTTGGCGGTGGCATTTCTTGGATAGCTTTTATTTTCGCAGGATCAACTTCAATCCCTCGTTCACTAACGATAAACCCCAATAACTTTCCGGACCGCACTCCGAAAGTGCACTTGTTAGGATTCAGCCTCAGCCTGAACTTCCTAAGCCTCTCAAACAGCTTCAATAAGTTGACCAGATGCTCTTCCTCCGTTTGGGACTTTGCAATCATGTCATCAACATAGACCTCGATCTCATGATGAATCATATCATGAAACAAAGTTACCATTGCTCGCTGGTAAGTGGCCCCTGCGTTCTTCAGACCGAAGGGCATTACCTTATAGCAAAATGTTCCCCAGGGGGTGATAAACTTCGTTTTCTCCATGTCCTCCGGTGCCATCTTAATCTGATTGTAACTGGAGAAGCCATCCATGAACGAAAACACGGAAAACTGGGTTGTATTGTCGACCAACACATCGATATGAGGCAACGGGAAATCATCCTTAGGGCTCGCCCTGTTCAAATCCCGATAATCGACGCACATGCGTACCTTACCGTCCTTCTTCGGTACAGGCACTATGTTGGCGACCCACGGAGGGTAAGTGGTAACGGCTAGAAATCCTGCGTCCAACTGCTTCTGGACCTCTTCTTTGATTTTTACAGCCATGTCTGGTCTCGTCCTCCTGAGCTTCTGCTTGACTGGAGGGCAATCTTCTCGCAACGGCAAGCGATGAACCACGATATCTGTGTCAAGTCCGGGCATATCTTCGTATGACCAAGCAAAGACGTCACTATACTCTCGAAGCATCTCGACCAGTCTATGCTTGACATCATTCTGCAGCGCAGCCCCCACCCTGACATTTCTGACGAGCTCCTCAGAACCCAGATTTACAATCTCAATATCCTCCTCATGAGGCAGAATAACCTTTTCTTCTTGTCTCAACAAGCGGGCCAACTCTTCCGGAAGGTCCTCGTCTTCATCAATCTCATCCTCGGCTTGATTGGTCGGGAAATCGAAGTCGTAGTGAGCCGTAGAGGGTCCAGAGTCGATGTCATCTGTTATGTGGATCCTGCAATAACAAGGGTTAAGTTTAAAGCAAGAATATGCAGGTTAGCACAAACCTCGTTGCCATTTTGCTGTTTTTCGAAATAAACATAAAACAGGAATAACAGAGAACACAATATTCGAGTACGAAGAAAACGCCTTTTATTAACAAAATGCATGTACATAATCCAACAAGGCCCTGATAGTAAAACCACTATGCCCCGGGCAGGACATAGGGTTGTACAAAGATTGTAAAAAGCAAATCATTACTCTTCACTTGTCAGCTTGATAATCTCCTTGATGGTCCAATTGTTGAGGCGCTCGCCCGACTTGCTTGGTTGCATCCAGGCGTCAAGATCACAATCGCTATCACCGCTGTCCTCAAACGCTGCGTTGATGCTCTCGAAAATGACTCCGCCCTTGGTGAATAGGATCGGCCCCTTCCCACGAGACGAACTGCCAGAAGAAGATGAAGCTTCAGCTTCAGGAGAATACCCCAATCTAAACTTATCCTGCTTGATTGGTATATCCAAAACATGCCCCCAGCCTGGGGTGGAACCGGCTTCGACAACGGCCCGAGCTTCCTTAAACGAGGAGAGATTCATCTCTTGCTTCTCTGCGACGACAGGAGCTACCTCTTCCACCCTGACGGTTTCAAATGCTTGGCAGAGAGTTTCATGGATCTCGCCATCCATTTCAACATATTTAAAGGACGACAGGTGGCTCACCATGATGTCCTCCTCACCACAGACGGTTACTATGCTGCCCCCGACAGCATATTTGAGCTTCTGATGCAACGTAGACGTCACGGCACCAGCAGCATGGATCCATGGCCGACCTAAGAGGCAACTGTAGGCAGGCATGATATCCATGATATAGAAAACCGTATTGAACGTCTCCGGACCAACTTGAATTGGCAGGGTCAACTCTCCGAAGACGTGGCGCTTAGTTCCATCAAAGGCTTTCACGACCAGATCACTGGGCGTGCAAAGCAATCCACGGGTATCCAACTTCATCAGTGCCTTCTTCGGAAGCACTTTAAGCGACGAACCCGTATCCACCAGGACATGCGACATAATCGTGCCTCTGCACTCTACCGAGACGTGCAAGGCGCTATTGTGGTCTCTTCCTTTAGGAGTCAGCTCTAGATCTGTGAATCCCAGCCCATTCCCAGCATTAACATGGGCCACCACCTCCTCCAGCTGATTTACTGATATCTCCTGCGGCACGTATGCAGCATTCAATACCTTCAGTAATGCATTGCGGTGCGCCTCAGAACACAACAACAAGTTAAGAATAGAGATCTTTGACGGAGTCTGATGAAGATGATCTACAATTTTGTAGTCGCTCTTCTTGATTAAACGCATGAACTCTTCAGCATCTTTAACCAGCAACTCTTTCTCTGCCCCAGAATGGACCTCTTCGACAGCTTTACCTTTACCCTTATCTACAGCGTCAGCTCGG
This sequence comes from Lathyrus sativus, assembly GCA_963859935.3. NCBI lineage: Eukaryota > Viridiplantae > Streptophyta > Magnoliopsida > Fabales > Fabaceae > Lathyrus > Lathyrus sativus. Next base: position 491,845,461 of record OZ012738.1, read on the forward strand.
ACCACTTTCTCCGCTGCAACCTCTGCTGGCGCAAACACTCTACCGCTTCTAGTAATGCCACTGACTCCGGCAAGATTCTGCACAGTCGATCCGTATGGCTCAAGCTCTATTTTCTGACCATTGCAATAGACCTCGGCGCCGTAATGCCATGGAACATCATTAGTACTCTCGAACGGGATTGGTCCGGCTCTGGTGATAGTGATTGTAGGCAGACGGGGCGCAGAAATAGTAATAGGGTGACGAGGAATAGTAATGGTAGCAACTTCATCTGTCTGCTTCAGCACGATCTCCCCTGATGCACTCTCAACGCTTCGGCTGAACTGTAAAATACCCTCAGACATCAGACTTTGGATACCTTCGATCAGCTGCTCACACCCATCAGGAAGTGTAGCACAATACATAACTCTCCGCATCCAGGAAAGAAGCCCTTCTTCAGCAACTTAGCCTTGACAAAACTCAGCGGCGTCTTCAAATCTTTGACATCAGTCAGCAAGTCTGCACTCTCCTCAGTGATAACGGCATTCACTCCGCCCCCCTTATGATGAGGCATAGGGTTTTTGGTAACGTTGGGCACATTGTCAGAAAAGTTGATGACCTTGGCGTCCACCAAGTCCTGCACTTTGTGCTTAAAAGCTTTACAATTCTCAATCGTATGGCCCGGTGCCCTAGTATGGAAATCACAAGTAGCATTGGCGTCATACCCCGGCGGTGGTGCCCCTGTTAAGGGAGCCAGCGTCCTCTTTTGAACTAATTGGAGCTGAAGCAACGTTTGCAAAAGCTGTGCATACGACATAGGTGGAGTTTCAAAGTGACGGTTCGTCAGGGGAGCCCGATTCTGATATCTTTTATACCCCTGCTGATTCTGCTGCTGGGGCTGCTGCTGCTGCGGCGGCGGAGCAGCTGGGATATTTATGCTAGCAATCTGCTGTTGAGGGCCCTTGCCCTTCCTCCGAGCATTAGTGACAGCACTTGCATCCCCCTCTCGACGCTTGCCAGCGTAGGGTTTCTTACTACCTCCTCCAGCTGAGGATGATTCGCCCTGAATTTTTCCGATCTTTATACCGTTCTCAACATGCTCGCCCATAGTGATGAGAGCCGAGAATGTTCCAGACATGCCACTGACCAGCTTTTCATAGTAGATTCCAGGAAGGGTAGCCACGAACATTTGCACTAGCTCACGCTCAACCATCGGCGGTTGAACCCGAGCAGCCAATTCACACCACCGCTGGGCGTACTCTTTAAAGCTTTCATTGTTCCGCTGTGAGAGACTCTAAAGCTGAACTCGGTTGGGAGCCAAGTCGCTATTGTATTGATAGTGGAGGACGAACGCTTCAGCGAGGTATTTCCAGGTGCGCACAGTAGCGGGCTCCAAACCCATATACCATTCGAGCGATGGACCAGAAAGACTATCCTAAAAGAAGTGCATCAGCAACTTCTCATCGTCAGAATAGGCGGACATCTTTCTATAATAAGATCGGAGGTGAACGCGGGGGCAAGTAGTGCCCTTATACTTCTCAAAGACAGGCACCTTGAACTTATGAGGCACCTTGAAGTCAGCGATCAACCCGAGCTTGGACATATCAACGCCCAATGTGTTCTGATTTTCAATGTCTCTCATCTTGTCTTCCAGCGCCTTGAACCTGAGTCGAGCTTCAGCATTCAACTCTGCTTCTACACCTCTCTGAGAGAATACGTCATCCTGATGGTCCTCCAGCCACAGTTGAGGCACCAACAGATTCCCTGCACCAGCATTGCCGTTGACCGGCCCTATGTTAACATTGGCTCCCAGACTGCCATTGCCGACGCCTGCCGCGTTGAGTCCGAGATTAGCCATCAGATTGCCGTTAGCACTGCCGTTGCCCCGGCAACAGGAACAACATTCTGTGGAGCGTCCACTGGAGGAGGAGTAGGCACGGCCCCTCCATGTAGTATGCCATTACTGTCAACCCTGGAGATCAGAGGTTGAACCAAAGTACGAAGCTGGTCTTGGCCATTAGCGACCACCTGCATCAGCTCCATAAAACGGTCCATCCGTTCACGGAGCTCTTGGACATCTGACTGCACCTGGTCCATAATCCTTGTCTGATTAGCGCGAGTTGAGTAGCGGTGGATGAGTCTTTGATCAATCCTGGAGACCGGAGACAACTCGGAACCTGAAAAACCTGTCAACAATAAAGGTTAGGAAAAGCAATAAGATATACACCATGCAAATATGCTTCATGCAGATGCATGCGTGTGTCTGTGTGCGTGGGAGATTTTCCCCCGATCCTAGTGCCTTAGTGCCAGTGCTGATAATAATAAGAGGAAGAAGAAATCCGAGCCCAATCATGGAAACATCAATCTCTCATATATATGGAAAGGCCTGTCAAGGCAGTACACAGTATCAGCGGGTACAAACAGATCAATAGCATGACCTCAGCCAACAAGTCTGGTGATGGTCAGCATACATCAAAGATCAAAACAACAGGAATACAACTAGTCAAGTACGGCCACGGGCGCCATACTCTGCTAATAACTCCTTTGTCTCTGAATGTCCTGGCGAAGTGAGCAACCCCTCGACGAGTAGTTCCCTCTGCCTGATGGTATGCTGAAGCCCCTGAACTGAACTCTCCCAAGCTCCCTCGCCAAAGCAATCCTCCAGTTTCCGCTTCTTAGACTCAAACATCAGCGTATGCTCCTTCAGGTTAGCAAGAGCTTTGTTGAGACGGCTTTCGGCGGCGTATCTGCGGGCGGTCTCTTCATCAAACCTCCGCTCACTGTCCTTGACTTCGGCTTCCAGCTTAGAAATCTGCAGCATCAGTTTGTCTTCTCGCTCCTTCCTGGTGGCCATGGAGGTCTTCCAATGCTGGTCGAACTTAGATATTCTCCGGTATGCCTCCTCCAAATGCTGCTTCTTCGTAGCTAGTACATCATTAGCAACCCTGAAGTCTTGACCTAAGCGTTCCCGATCAGCAATCTGCTTTGCCAAATCCGCACTCAGTTGGTTTACCGACTCTGTTTGCTTTTTGAAGGCGTGCACGACTTCATTCCGTTCACTTCGAAGCTGAGCTAACTCCTTCTCTAATTCTGCATTTGCCCTCTTCAGTTCATCCCGCTCAGCTAATACCTGGTTGTGCTGATGAATGGACACAGTGGTAGGCTCTTCGACTGGTGGAGGACTTTCTGGTCTGACATGAGGGAATGGCATCCCTATAGCGTTGGTTCTGGCTTTGATCCAATCTGAATAAGGAGGGTAGGCTTGGCTGTTGCTCTTCCCCAACAAAGGCTTTCCTCTCGTGCTGATATTGTTCCACGCATGCTGAAGCTTGGACAACAAATCCCCCTCTGGAGTACCCGTGAGGTACAGAGATTCCTGTACCTCTTCCTCCTTTGGCGGAGTCCTCAAGGCGTATGCGAACTGACGAACTAGCAATGATGGATTATAGTTGATGCAACCCTTCCTACCTATCAGAGGTACGTTAGGAAACCCACTACAACTGAAGATCACCTCGGTGCCTAGCCTGTCTCTGTCAACGAACCAATCAATGTCTTCTGCCGACAAGCTCATCAGACGCTCAGGCCACTCAGCTGTGGCTGCAGACAAGACAGAAGAACCCCTCTTGGGCAAATGACTATCAAACCACTTGTACAACAACGGTACGCAGCATGAGACATTCTTCCCTCTCCGGTTCTCGTTCTTGTAATGCACTGAATGGTAGACGTCTCCGATCAGAGTGGGGACTGGATTCCCTGAGGCGAAGATGTGGAATGCATCAAAGTCCACGAAATCAGGCATGCTGGGGAACAGGATAATGCCATATATGCACAAAGCAAGGATGACGTTGAATGCGTCCCAACATTTGTCCTTAGCACACTGTTGAGCCTTAGCTATCAGAAACTGCAGAGAGAACCCAGGAACCTTGTTCCAGCTCGTCACCACTAACTCAGAAGCGCTCAAATGGAGTGAGGAAGCTAGACCAGCCAAATCAGGCTCAGCATCCATGTGGACAAAAGGCATCTGCCTTTTGATAGGCACACCTAGCATATCAGCATACTCTTCCAATGTCGGCGCGAGAACGAAGTCATGAAAAGTGAAACACCTCAAGGGAGGGTCATAAAACTGCAGAAGAGCATGTAACCCGTTCAACTCGGACGTAGAAGGTTTGCAAACCAGACTAAGCAACCTGCCATAAGACTTCCTGAACCTATCCTTCACAGAATCCCCTGCCAGGGCTATCAAACCAGTCAGCTTCGACACATCGGGGGTCGGGAACTTGTACGCAACAGTCTTCCTGAGAGAGGCCATAATAACAGCAGAAGGCGAGAAATCCGGGATCGGGGAAATGGTACCTGCAACACAGACACACGTTAATGGAATGCAGATGAATGCGCAAACTAATGCAAAATGCAGGCATGCAATAATATATCCAGGTAGCTGCTGTGGAGATTCGGTATCAACAATCACTGATGAGAAGGAAACCCCGGTGTAAGACCACTAATCTGATCTGCTGAGAATAACCATTTGATAGGACCGGGATCAAAATTCTGCTCTGACAAGAATAAGTGCCTGATAATAAGGACCCCGGATGCAAAATCAAGGAACATCTGTTGATGAAGTCTTCAGACCCCCAAATCAAAAATCTGCCCTATCAAGAACAAACGCACAGCTGCTGATGAGATCTTCAGACCCCACTCAAAATCTTCCCTATCAAGAACAAATAACATCTGCCGATGAGGTCTTCAGACCTCACTCAAAATCTGCTCCATCCAGAACAAACCACTGATGATAATACACTGATCAAAGCCTGCTCTATCAAGAACAGACAAACACCCGGTGATAAAATCCTCTGATCAAAAACTGGCTCTGTCAAGAGCAGACGAGTCTGCAACTGGGAACCTCGGTACCAACATAACTGAATTACTGTCAAGAAAACCAGGTAGTCTGAAGGTCTAAGTTTCCTGCAATAAACCCAGTCCCGCTCACAAGTATGGACCTAGATGTCATACCCTAAATTTGTCCTACCCCTTTTAAAAATATTTTTCACTTTTTGTTTCGTACCATTCAGACACATGTCCGCTTGCAATTGGTCGATTTTTTGTAGAAATTTTCTTTCTGACCAACTAAGACGTGATACGTGGCTTAATGACTTTTCTTTGTAAATATTATTTTCTTAAAGTTTTTATTTTAAGATATTATTAATGTCTTTAGTATTTATTTCCTCAATTCTTTTTATATATATATATATATATATATATATATATATATATATATATATATATATATATATATATATATATATATATATATATATATATATATATATATATATATATATTTCTCTTTTATTATTTATTCATTTGTTTTTGTTTATTTATTTATTTAGTAAAGCTGATAGTTTTTATTCTTAGTCTCAATGCTGATATATTAAAAAGATAATAAAAAAGGAAATTAATTAAGAAAAGAGAAAGAAGTGGATTTTCGAAGGCCTGTGTTTCGGCCCAATTCATTGGCAGTCCTTTGGAGAGGCTAAGGGAGAGTCCGCGTTATAAAAAGAGGAGGGGAATCTGATTGAAGGGAACCCTAAATCACTGTTCACCATCCCCTCTAGTGGTCTAAATCGGCGCATCCCTGATCCCAAAAGGTGAAACCCTAAGGCTTCGGCTCCCACAAAACCAGATCGGCGCCGCCGCCCACTAACCCTAATCCCCTTTCGTTTTTCCTCTCTCAATCACCATTATTCTTCCCCATTTCACCAAAACCCTAACCTATCTCTCTCTTTCCGCCGCAACCACAGAACTGTCCAAAACCATAAGCCCTTGCAAATACCCGTTCCATTGATGTCGAGATTTGGTTCGAGGCTGGGTTTATTTTGGGTGAAAGTACAGAGAGTTACAACCAAGTAGAGCTCGTCTGGATACGGTGGATGGAGTCGTGTTGGTGGTAGAAGTCACCGGCGAAAGGAAAAGCGGGTAGCAACTATATTCGGTGTTGATACTTCGAGGATTCAGTCATAGCGGTACTAGTGATCTCAACATCGACGAATCGTGACAAATCACGGCGTAAACGGTAAAACCTCGAGTTATCACATTGGTTCAATTGATATCTCTGATGAGTATTTTTACTTTGGTGCCATCGTTTTCAATACAGCATGTATTTCAAGCTAGCATTTGATCCAAACCGTTAAGAATTTTTTTTTTTTGTCATTGTGATGGTTGTTTTAAAGTCTGTATTGAACTCATATATATCCTGTTAAAATCATGTTTATCATTTTCTGGTTTTCATCTCATATCTTGCTTGTTATGGTTTGAGTGTGTACACCGCGATTAGGTTTGTGCCGTTTTCTGCTGTTAGATTATGAACCTCGATTGCTAGGAGTTTATACTGTTAACTCATGTATCGCTATTCCTAATTGCCGTCACGCTCGCGAAAGACGTCTGGTTGTTTTTTTGTGTTTTAGTATACAGGTTATGCAGGTTTCGATTTCTGATGATGGATATAGAGGGGAGGTATTAGCTTTATAGAAATGAACAGCAGGATTGAGGAAGGTTCACACCAGTTTCCACGAAGGAAAGTCCGAGCTTCAAGATTTGTTTTTTCTTTGACTATGATTTAGCAGGGAATCTGTTTCATTGCAGTAGCAATTTGTTAGCACAACAACGAGCGATAAACCACGGCATAACATTACTCTGATTTGAATCACGTAGCATCCAGACTTGCTTCAGCTAATGATGACGACTCCGCAACCACAACAACTACAACTCTGCATAATCCTGTCTCAGTTTTTTTTACTAACTCTATTTTCTGTTTCTAGTTGGGCTGTTGATTTTATGCAGGTGACGGCGCTGCCGAATTATTGGCTGTGTGAAAAGATCTTGAAGCATTGTGTGGTTTAGAAATATCAACAACAACACAGCGCCGCGATACTTTCGTCTCTACCACCACCGATCCTCTGATCTACAAGATCCAAACTCATTTTCGTGATCTGTTTTAGAACTTGTTGTTTTCATTGGTTTGTTTTCATTAGAATGATTGAGTTGTTTGGATTTGTTGACAGGTACCGTCGGTGAAAACCTGAGATCGGTTAAAGCACGAACTTGAATTCGTTTTCAGCAGGCGCGACGACAATAGGATTCTCACATTCATGAGACATTTCGACACTCTTCTACTGGCAGCAACCGCAATACAACCTGGGCGACACTTGAACGTGTAGCATGTTCGTAATCTCACCTTGGTTTTGCATGGCTTTCGAGTTAGTATGACAAGAGCAACGCGACAACAGTGGTCTTGGCATAATCTGTTGATGGTGATCCAAAGTGAATTTATGATGTTGTTAATGTGCATACTGCTATGGTTACAAGGGGTTCATTTTTATGTGCTGGTTGTGTTTTTATTGCTCGATGTATGTTTCTGGTTATATTGGATTTTCACATCTTACTTTTGGTCTGTTTTCCATATCTTGGACAGGAGCTCCGGTAGGCACACCGATAAGGTTGAGATTGGTATCATATCAAAAATTAAAGGCTGATATTTGATGTTTGTATTAAGGCATTTTTTATGATGTTGTTGTTTTATTATCAGTTCTAAGGATGCAAGCATGCCTACCGAAAATACGATCTTCGGTTTAAAAGAAAAGATGATTCCGTTTTAAGCATTATCATGGTGAGGGTACTGTTTTTTATTTACTGGTGAATGTTGTTGCAAACTTCTCTAGTGTTTTTTTTTTTTTGTTATTTATTTTGGGCAATTTGGATGTTAATAAAGTTTTTTTAAAAAAAATTTAATTAGTTTAAAGATTTCTTATTGCGTTTTATTTAATAAGGTTTTCAAATAATCAGTTTTTTTGTTATTTTCCATTTAATAGACAGTTTATTTTAAGACAAATCCTAAATTATTTTCTAAATAAAAACTCAAACTATTTTCAAACTTTATTTTCAAAATCGATATCATTTTTCTATTCCCATTTCAATATATTTTTTTTTAATACAAATTATTTTTAGTTAAATTACGAAAAATTAAACTCTTGAAGTCTAGCACTTCTTGAGTTATCGAATGGATATTATTGAGGTGTACACCTTAAATAATATTTTGTTCAACTTTTCGTCTTAGCATTCGTTTTTTTGATAAAGAAATATTATAGGAATCTAGCATTCCGCGTGATATTTCCGTTGTTCATCCAAACTTTTTCTAATGAAAAAGGCGTTGTCGAGATCTAGCATTTCGATAATGCCCCAATTAATTGGTTGTGAGGCCCGCGTCTCATTTATCAAATAATTGTCATTTCTCTCATTTTCAAATCCAATCTCACGCCCTCACATCTCGTACCTCAAATTATTTTCGTACCTCATTTCACTTCAAATCTTTTTCAAACATTTTCTCGATCAAACTTCGAAAGAAGGAGGTTCTTGGAGTCTAGCATTCCTTGAATCTTCGAGTGAATAATTCTCGAGGCACGCCCTTTGGGTTGTTATTCACTCAACCTCTCGACTTTTTCAAACTCAACCGTTCTCTATATTCTCCTGAGTCGATTGCTCGTCCGCATTCGCAACCCATTTCTTTCACAATTCCTCGTGGTCTCGATATTAGGAGCACCCTCAGGGACTAATATTATTTCTCACAATCCTAACCCTTGACACGTCGTCAAGACGGTTCCATCTTCAATCAAATCTTCGACACGTCGTCGAACCAGTTCAAAACAATTCCCTTTTGGCCTCGCATGCCATTCTTCGATTCGATCCTTTCACAAACACATTTTTTTTTAACTTATGAAAGAGGGATATTCTTAGAATCTAGCATTCTTTGAATATTCGAACGAGTAACTCTTGGGCGCGCCCCCGAGTTGTTATTAGTTCATTCTTTCGTTCTCAAGATATCCAACTCTTATCTTCAACTCATTCAACCCAATTTCCGAAAGAACTGAGTTCTTGGGATCTCGCATTCCCTGAATTCTTGAGTGACAAGCTCTTGAGGCACGCCCTTAGGTTGTTTGTCAGTCACTCTTTCGTCTCTCAACTCAACGTCAAACCAATTCAAACCTCATCTTTTTGTGGTCGTTCCCACGAACTACGGACGCTCTGATTCTTTATTCATTCTTGAATATAAGATACGTAGGCACAAGATTGCGATGATCTTGGCGAGCACACTTCTATCTTCCTCCATTATTCCGTTTTCCCCCATCCCCTCCCGTAGTCGAACTACGGACGCTCTGATTCCTCATTCTCGTCCGAATGAGCATACGTAGGCACAAGGGCCCCAATCCTTGGCGAGCACCCTATTTTCTAACCACCCATCTCCCCTTAGCGTCTTTAACCTTTTACCCTACCAATTCTACCTTTAACAACGAGAAGAAAACAAGCAAACCTAAACAACACTCCCCACAATTACCTTAAGAGGTTCCCGTCGAGTACGACGGACGTGAGGGGTGCTAATACCTTCCCCTCACGTAACCGACTCCCGAACCCGGAACTTGGTTGCGACAGCCCCGTTCCTATCCTTTTCGTTTAAGAGGTTTTCTCGATATTTTCCTCTCCCGTTTATTCGGGAAAAATAAAGTTTGGTGGCGACTCTGTCGAACCGCATTTCCGCGCCTTTCGCGCGAGGGTTGTATTTTCGAATGTGATTTTTCGAGGTGCGACAGGTGGCGACTCTGCTGGGGAGACATTGCTCCACGCAAAGAGAGAGTCGAGCCTATCTTTTGGTTTGTGAGGAGTGTTTGTTTTTTATTTGTTTTCTTTTTGTTTTTGTTCTCTTATAGATTTTATTTGTGCTTTGTCGCCTGTTGGTTACTGGGATGACATCATGAGTAAAGCTCTACACCCGAGCTTTGGTAAAAGCAGAGAGAACACATAGTTTAGAATTGGTAGTCGAGTAGTGTTAGTCTCCAAGGACTCGCTCCTTGTGGGCCTAGCATGAAAGCTCCTCCAGAGGAGACCTATTCGTAGATCTCGTTGTAACACAGCTAGCCTGTCGCACGACTTGATTAATGAAGGGTCCGTGATTCTGGGAACCTTTTGTTAGCACCAGTTCCGATATTGGTGGTCGTGTAGTGTTAGTCTCCAAGGACTCGCTCCTTGTGTGCCTAGCACGAGGACTCCGCTCAGGAGAGACCTTATCGTCATTATCGTCGTAATGCAGCCAGCCTGTTGCGTGACGCTGATACGACTAGTGTCCGTGATCCTGGGAACCAAACATAGAAACCATCCCGTGAGAGGGTTTATGGGTAGAATGTTTAGGTCTTCCCGTATAGGTTATACTTGCCAGTCTTCTTTGAGCAGGAATTATGGTTACTTATCTATCGCAGTTACCAGCTTCAAGAGTTGTTTGAACTATGATCCTGTGATCCTGGATCTTGTATCTTGCATTGCGTCTTGCATGTCATTTGCATTGCATTTCATATGTTGTGCATTTTGCATTACCAGTCCTTCAACAGAATCTTATGTCTCCGTTCCTTCTTCTCCAGTAAATCAAGCTGATTCCTCGACACCAGTACGCAGCTAGAGCCAATACCAGACGATCAATGGAGCAGATTCGGCAAGAACAAATTGCTATCAGGAAGGAGCTGGAATCTCTCAACAGGAAGATGGATCAGATCTTCGAAGCCCTCTCCATAACTGGAAAGGAATCAGAACAGCAGACCGTTCAACGACCGCGTCAGCAAAATCAACACAGGACATGGAAGCCGGAGAGAGTATTCGATAGTCTTCCAATGACATATGCGGATATCTTTGCTCAATTAATGGAACAAAAGGCTATCGTCCCAAGAGATCTAGCTCCCCCAACTGTCCTTCCTGCTGATTATGACGCGAATGCTCATTGTGAGTTCCATAAGGGCGCTCCAGGTCACAACATTGAGAACTGCAGGTTTCTCAAGCACAAAATTCAAGACCTGATTGATAAGGAAGCTCTCACCTTTGATGGGAAGTATCTCAGTGCCATCAACAACCCGAGGTCGCCAGCCAACTAGTGCCAACGTCAAATCTAATCAAGCCAAGTTCATTCTCTGAAGAAGGCCGTCATGCTGCCATTTCATTATTCGCAGTTTCTTATGTTTTGTCTTTGTTTATTTAAGTATTGTATGCTTTGAACAATTGCCATTCGTATTCGGTTTTCATTAATGTATCGTTTATGCATGTTTTGAATTAGTTATGTCATATTCACTCATTTTTTCATTTATCACCGACACATTTATTCACTCCACTCTACTCACTATTGTTTAGCATGATTTGAGGGAGGATGATGAAAACGAGATACCCATAATTGCAAACCGTATGCTTTCAGACCGAATCTCGTCAATGATGTACAGGCATTGCTTCAATTCCCCAAAACACCGGAGTTATAAGGAGTTAATCCCCAGTAAACCACTTCGAGCCTAGAAGTAGCAGTTTGCTTCGGATATTCAAACCCTTACACTCAACCTGGGGCAGGGTAGTGTTCAGTTAATTCAACTCAGCAAAATCCAGAAGACGGTTGTCCATCAAAAAACCCATGCTATGGTAGTCACAACAAAATCAAAAAAAATCAAAAGCCAGCTAAGTCAGACACCTTAAAGGGGACTTAGGCAAAATCAAGGCAATCCCGATGGATCTGACAAACGAAGTCAATCCATGCAAAAGTTAGGGATCAAAACAAAATCAAAAGAGGACCCCGAAATCCTCAACAAAAACAAAATAGGATTCAATGGCCACCCAAGTCAAAGGGACACTGGCATCCATAAAAAAAAAACCAAAGTAAGGTGACTGCCACGACAAGCAAACCTTGAACCATCAAGTTTATACCGTCAAGACAAGTGTAGGATTAACTGAGCGTAGGACTGGAGATCATTACGAAGAAGGGATGGATAAATCATATTTTGAGCCTAATATCCTTTGTTTCATAACCGTGAACCAGACCACGTTACAACCCTCGAAAGACCTAATTGAGGCGAGGTTTCTTCTGAAAGCATGCTATCGCAAGGTTGCGTAACCTGACTCCTCACATGATTTCTAATCATCAGCATTGGTGTCATTTCTCTTGATATATCTTTCACACCAATCAAAATAGCACAACGTCTGGGCTAGCAGTCCATTCGTCTCACTACCATGACACTCTCAATAAATAACACTTTTCCAAAACTTGCATTGAACTTTGCATTAATGTTACCATTTATGAATGTACAATTTTATTTGCAAATCAGTGCTAGGTATTCAAAGATACTCCAGTAAGGGGCAATTGAGGAGAAACTTGACTTTCAGTGGCGCACACGAAGCAAGACTACCTCGGAACCCACAGGCTGGGGCAAATCACTCAACAGCTCGAGCAAGGGCAGGTTATCTGAGTTCAGCTTCCATATGTCAGAACTGGTTAAGCTGGGGCAGGCCACTACCATGTCCAAACTGGGGCAAGACCAGGTCGTCTTGACCATCAAGCAAAGCTGCAATTCTCTCTGATGCAAATTCAACAAGTCACCAAGTACCCAGACTCGGGGCATATAAAGTACCTTCGCCTGTGTCAATCATGACGTCTTCAGCAAACTGCGTGTCGAGGAAGTCAATCCCTCCCACCACCCGAAGTCCAATTCGCATTGGCGACTACCAAAAGTCCACCACGCTGGCATTTCCACCCGCATTTCCAATTACCCGTCTGCATCATATGCATCATACGCATTACATTTGATATCATAAGCATCTTGCATCATATACATACCCAATCATATCATACTTCCCCAGCTCTTGCATCTCCGCTCGTTAGCATTTGCATTTGCACTTCCATTCATTATGGAACATCATTATCATCCGGCATTCATATATGCAAGTCAAGGTCCAGGATCAATCTCGAAGATTTCCAAGACCGTCGACCGCCCAGTCAGGGGCGTCTTCCGCAAGATGGTGGGTTTACCCCACGATTTTCAAGAGCTTCGAAGCAGTCATCAGCCTAGTCATGGGCAATTTTCTGCAATCGTGGGTCTCTCCCATCAAAATTCGAAGTTATTCAAAGCAAGATTCCGCCCGGTCAGGGGCATCTTTTTAAGACCATGGGCGTCTCCCGTGACGAATTTCAACCTCGTGGTTAATCAGATATGCAAATCAACATTCAGCCCAGTCAGGGGCATACCATTCAAGACCGTGGGCTTTCCTCACGAAAGTTGTTCAACCTTTTGTTGGGCAAATCCCAGAAGTTCAGTGCAAGATCAAACCCGAACAGGGGCATCTTCAGCAAAACTGTGAGCGTCCCTCATAAAGTTGTTCAACCTTTTGTTGAGCAAACCAAGACATCAATACAAACTCAGCCCAGTCAGGGGCATCCTCTTCAAAATTCATGGGCGTAACCATGAAATCATTTCAGCAAAACTATGATCTCCAAACAAGACGGTGGGCGTACCCCGTTGACTCAGTTCAATTCAATCTTCTTCTCAGGGGTTCCCCAATGAGTTGTGTTCAGCAAGCGTGACCGTTGTCAATTGCCTTACTATCATCCTTTCGGTAATAGTCGAACTTCATCAGTTCAACCTAGCCTGCATCCTTTTGGTGTTGGTAAACTTCAAATCTGTGTTGGTCTATCATCCTTTTGGTGATAACGACCTGTGTGTTGTGTTTCGCTCTACCATCCTTTTGGTGGTAGGTCTGGTACTTCGTCGGTGTCAGATTGTGCGATGTTTTCTTTTATGTTTTCGCTCTACCATCCTTTTGGTGGTAGGTCTGGTACTTCGTCGGTGTCAGATTGTGCGATTGTTTTATTTGTGTTTTCGCTCTACCATCCTTTTGGTGGTAGGTTTGGTACTTCGTCGGTATCAGATTGTGCGATGTTTTCTTTTATGTTTTCGCTCTACCATCCTTTTGGTGGTAGGTCTGGTACTTCGTCGGTATCAGATTGTGCGATGTTTTCTTTTATGTTTTCGCTCTACCATCCTTTTGGTGGTAGGTCTGGTACTTCGTCGGTGTCAGATTGTGCGATTGTTTTATTTGTGTTTTCGCTCTACCATCCTTTTGGTGGTAGGTTTGGTACTTCGTCGGTATCAGATTGTGCGATGTTTTCTTTTATGTTTTCGCTCTACCATCCTTTTGGTGGTAGGTCTGGTACTTCGTCGGTATCAGATTGTGCGATGTTTTCTTTTGTGTTTTCGCTCTACCATCCTTTTGATGGTAGGTCTGGTACTTCGTCGGTATCAGATTGCGCGATGTTTTTCCTTTATGTTTTCGCTCTACCATCCTTTTGGTGGTAGGTCTGGTACTTCGTCGGTATCAGATTGTGCGATGTTTTCTTTTGTGTTTTCGCTCTACCATCCTTTTGGTGGTAGGTCTGGTACTTCGTCGGTATCAGATTGTGCGATGTTTTTCCTTTATGTTTTCGCTCTACCATCCTTTTGATGGTAGGTCTGGTACTTCGTCGGTATCAGATTGCGCGATGTTTTCTTTTGTGTTTTCGCTCTACCATCCTTTTGATGGTAGGTCTGGTACTTCGTCGGTATCAGATTGCGCGATGTTTTTCCTTTATGTTTTCGCTCTACCATCCTTTTGGTGGTAGGTCTGGTACTTCGTCGGTATCAGATTGTGCGATGTTTTTCCTTTGTGTTTTCGCTCTACCATCCTTTTGATGGTAGGTCTGGTACTTCGTCGGTATCAGATTGCGCGATGTTTTTCCTTTATGTTTTCGCTCTACCATCCTTTTGGTGGTAGGTCTGGTACTTCGTCGGTATCAGATTGTGCGATGTTTTATTTGTGTTTTCGCTCTACCATCCTTTCGGTGGTAGGTCTGGTACTTCGTCGGTATCAGATTGTGCGATGTTTTATTTGTGTTTTCGCTCTACCATCCTTTTGGTGGTAGGTCTGGTACTTCGTCGGTATCAGATTGCGCGATGTTTCTTTTGTGTTTTCGCTCTACCATCCTTTTGGTGGTAGGTCTGGTACTTCGTCGGTATCAGATTGCGCGATGTTTTGTTTGTGTTTTCGCTCTACCATCCTTTTGGTGGTAGGTCTGGCATTTCGTCGATGTCAGATTGTGCGATTTTTTGTTAGTGCTTTGCTTTGCCATCCTTTTGGTAGTAATAGCTGTGTGTGTTTCATCTCCATCATCCTTTTGGTGATGACGATCAGTGCCAGCTTACTCAGAGGTTTACGTCATCCAGCATTTTCAATTCTCAAGCATCTCTCTTTCTGTCGGACAAATTCAGGTTTTTTTTATATATCTAATAGACTTCTACTTCAGGAATATGAACGCTAATGCAGTTCATTTTCCTATGTTTAAGCCGATTAGATAGGGGCATCTGTCATACCCTAAATTTGTCCTACCCCTTTTAAAAATATTTTTCACTTTTTGTTTCGTACCATTCAGACACATGTCCGCTTGCAATTGGTCGATTTTTTGTAGAAATTTTCTTTCTGACCAACTAAGACGTGATACGTGGCTTAATGACTTTTCTTTGTAAATATTATTTTCTTAAAGTTTTTATTTTAAGATATTATTAATGTCTTTAGTATTTATTTCCTCAATTCTTTATATATATATATATATATATATATATATATATATATATATATATATATATATATATATATATATATATATATATATATATATATATATATATATTTCTCTTTTATTATTTATTCATTTGTTTTTGTTTATTTATTTATTTAGTAAAGCTGATAGTTTTTATTCTTAGTCTCAATGCTGATATATTAAAAAGATAATAAAAAAGGAAATTAATTAAGAAAAGAGAAAGAAGTGGATTTTCGAAGGCCTGTGTTTCGGCCCAATTCATTGGCAGTCCCTTGGAGAGGCTAAGGGAGAGTCCGCGTTATAAAAAGAGGAGGGGAATCTGATTGAAGGGAACCCTAAATCACTGTTCACCATCCCCTCTAGTGGTCTAAATCGGCGCATCCCTGATCCCAAAAGGTGAAACCCTAAGGCTTCGGCTCCCACAAAACCAGATCGGCGCCGCCGCCCACTAACCCTAATCCCCTTTCGTTTTTCCTCTCTCAATCACCATTATTCTTCCCCATTTCACCAAAACCCTAACCTATCTCTCTCTTTCCGCCGCAACCACAGAACTGTCCAAAACCATAAGCCCTTGCAAATACCCGTTCCATTGATGTCGAGATTTGGTTCGAGGCTGGGTTTATTTTGGGTGAAAGTACAGAGAGTTACAACCAAGTAGAGCTCGTCTGGATACGGTGGATGGAGTCGTGTTGGTGGTAGAAGTCACCGGCGAAAGGAAAAGCGGTAGCAACTATATTCGGTGTTGATACTTCGAGGATTCAGTCATAGCGGTACTAGTGATCTCAACATCGACGAATCGCGACAAATCACGGCGTAAACGGTAAAACCTCGAGTTATCACATTGGTTCAATTGATATCTCTGATGAGTATTTTTACTTTGGTGCCATCGTTTTCAATACAGCATGTATTTCAAGCTAGCATTTGATCCAAACCGTTAAGAATTTTTTTTTTTGTCATTGTGATGGTTGTTTTAAAGTCTGTATTGAACTCATATATATCCTGTTAAAATCATGTTTATCATTTTCTGGTTTTCATCTCATATCTTGCTTGTTATGGTTTGAGTGTGTACACCGCGATTAGGTTTGTGCCGTTTTCTGCTGTTAGATTATGAACCTCGATTGCTAGGAGTTTATACTGTTAACTCATGTATCGCTATTCCTAATTGCCGTCACGCTCGCGAAAGACGTCTGGTTGTTTTTTTGTGTTTTAGTATACAGGTTATGCAGGTTTCGATTTCTGATGATGGATATAGAGGGGAGGTATTAGCTTTATAGAAATGAACAGCAGGATTGAGGAAGGTTCACACCAGTTTCCACGAAGGAAAGTCCGAGCTTCAAGATTTGTTTTTTCTTTGACTATGATTTAGCAGGGAATCTGTTTCATTACAGTAGCAATTTGTTAGCACAACAACGAGCGATAAACCACGGCATAACATTACTCTGATTTGAATCACGTAGCATCCAGACTTGCTTCAGCTAATGATGACGACTCCGCAACCACAACAACTACAACTCTGCATAATCCTGTCTCAGTTTTTTTTACTAACTCTATTTTCTGTTTCTAGTTGGGCTGTTGATTTTATGCAGGTGACGGCGCTGCCGAATTATTGGCTGTGTGAAAAGATCTTGAAGCATTGTGTGGTTTAGAAATATCAACAACAACACAGCGCCGCGATACTTTCGTCTCTACCACCACCGATCCTCTGATCTACAAGATCCAAACTCATTTTCGTGATCTGTTTTAGAACTTGTTGTTTTCATTGGTTTGTTTTCATTAGAATGATTGAGTTGTTTGGATTTGTTGACAGGTACCGTCGGTGAAAACCTGAGATCGGTTAAAGCACGAACTTGAATTCGTTTTCAGCAGGCGCGGCGACAATAGGATTCTCACATTCATGAGACATTTCGACACTCTTCTACTGGCAGCAACCGCAATACAACCTGGGCGACACTTGAACGTGTAGCATGTTCGTAATCTCACCTTGGTTTTGCATGGCTTTCGAGTTAGTATGACAAGAGCAACGCGACAACAGTGGTCTTGGCATAATCTGTTGATGGTGATCCAAAGTGAATTTATGATGTTGTTAATGTGCATACTGCTATGGTTACAAGGGGTTCATTTTTATGTGCTGGTTGTGTTTTTATTGCTCGATGTATGTTTCTGGTTATATTGGATTTTCACATCTTACTTTTGGTCTGTTTTCCATATCTTGGACAGGAGCTCCGGTAGGCACACCGATAAGGTTGAGATTGGTATCATATCAAAAATTAAAGGCTGATATTTGATGTTTGTATTAAGGCATTTTTTATGATGTTGTTGTTTTATTATCAGTTCTAAGGATGCAAGCATGCCTACCGAAAATACGATCTTCGGTTTAAAAGAAAAGATGATTCCGTTTTAAGCATTATCATGGTGAGGGTACTGTTTTTTATTTACTGGTGAATGTTGTTGCAAACTTCTCTAGTGTTTTTTTTTTTTGTTATTTATTTTGGGCAATTTGGATGTTAATAAAGTTTTTTTAAAAAAAATTTAATTAGTTTAAAGATTTCTTATTGCGTTTTATTTAATAAGGTTTTCAAATAATCAGTTTTTTTGTTATTTTCCATTTAATAGACAGTTTATTTTAAGACAAATCCTAAATTATTTTCTAAATAAAAACTCAAACTATTTTCAAACTTTATTTTCAAAATCGATATCATTTTTCTATTCCCATTTCAATATATTTTTTTTTAATACAAATTATTTTTAGTTAAATTACGAAAAATTAAACTCTTGAAGTCTAGCACTTCTTGAGTTATCGAATGGATATTATTGAGGTGTACACCTTAAATAATATTTTGTTCAACTTTTCGTCTTAGCATTCGTTTTTTTGATAAAGAAATATTATAGGAATCTAGCATTCCGCGTGATATTTCCGTTGTTCATCCAAACTTTTTCTAATGAAAAAGGCGTTGTCGAGATCTAGCATTTCGATAATGCCCCAATTAATTGGTTGTGAGGCCCGCGTCTCATTTATCAAATAATTGTCATTTCTCTCATTTTCAAATCCAATCTCACGCCCTCACATCTCGTACCTCAAATTATTTTCGTACCTCATTTCACTTCAAATCTTTTTCAAACATTTTCTCGATCAAACTTCGAAAGAAGGAGGTTCTTGGAGTCTAGCATTCCTTGAATCTTCGAGTGAATAATTCTCGAGGCACGCCCTTTGGGTTTTATTCACTCAACCTCTCGACTTTTTCAAACTCAACCGTTCTCTATATTCTCCTGAGTCGATTGCTCGTCCGCATTCGCAACCCATTTCTTTCACAATTCCTCGTGGTCTCGATATTAGGAGCACCCTCAGGGACTAATATTGTTTCTCACAATCCTAACCCTTGACACGTCGTCAAGACGGTTCCATCTTCAATCAAATCTTCGACACGTCGTCGAACCAGTTCAAAACAATTCCCTTTTGGCCTCGCATGCCATTCTTCGATTCGATCCTTTCACAAACACATTTTTTTTTTAACTTACGAAAGAGGGATATTCTTAGAATCTAGCATTCTTTGAATATTCGAACGAGTAACTCTTGGGCGCGCCCCCGAGTTGTTATTAGTTCATTCTTTCATTCTCAAGATATCCAACTCTTATCTTCAACTCATTCAACCCAATTTCCGAAAGAACTGAGTTCTTGGGATCTCGCATTCCCTGAATTCTTGAGTGACAAGCTCTTGAGGCACGCCCTTAGGTTGTTTGTCAGTCACTCTTTCGTCTCTCAACTCAACGTCAAACCAATTCAAACCTCATCTTTTTGTGGTCGTTCCCACGAACTACGGACGCTCTGATTCTTTATTCATTCTTGAATATAAGATACGTAGGCACAAGATTGCGATGATCTTGGCGAGCACACTTCTATCTTCCTCCATTATTCCGTTTTCCCCCATCCCCTCCCGTAGTCGAACTACGGACGCTCTGATTCCTCATTCTCGTCCGAATGAGCATACGTAGGCACAAGGGCCCCAATCCTTGGCGAGCACCCTATTTTCTAACCACCCATCTCCCCTTAGCGTCTTTAACCTTTTACCCTACCAATTCTACCTTTAACAACGAGAAGAAAACAAGCAAACCTAAACAACACTCCCCACAATTACCTTAAGAGGTTCCCGTCGAGTACGACGGACGTGAGGGGTGCTAATACCTTCCCCTCACGTAACCGACTCCCGAACCCGGAACTTGGTTGCGACAGCCCCGTTCCTATCCTTTTCGTTTAAGAGGTTTTCTCGATATTTTCCTCTCCCGTTTATTCGGGAAAAATAAAGTTCGGTGGCGACTCTGTCGAACCGCATTTCCGCGCCTTTCGCGCGAGGGTCGTATTTTCGAATGTGATTTTTCGAGGTGCGACACTAGACTGACTCAAGGTACGGCATCCTATGCGTTCATCAGCGTCACAGACTTTCAAAACTGATGATACGATTCCCAGAAGGAGTGGCATCATCAAGTCTTGAAGAGGCCTCACTTAGCTGAATCACAAATGATCGGTCCCCAGAGTCGACAATCCACCAAACCAGCAACCGTCTCAACCCAAAGGGTTGAAATTGAAGCCAACCGGATGAACCTCGTCTGAGCGTGGATTTCATGAGACACTAGTGCCTGCAAAGCAAGCACGCGCCCACTAATTTCCACTCTAAGTCTATGGTGCACTCAAGCCTGGGTCTGGCTTCTCACTCAATCAGAACTCCCATCCCACAACAGCACAAATAATCATATTTTACTGGAAATAAAATGCGGGAAATAAAGTGCGAGAAGTAAAATGCGATAAATAAACGCAACCCAACAAGTAAACACACGAACGGTAGGATTGACTCTCGCAGGGAACCGTTGGAGTCCCCAGCAGAGTCGTCAGCTGTCGCTTGCGCGAAAATAAGGTGCCGGCATGACAGAAGAGTCGCCACCTTTCGTTATTTATCCCTTAGAGCGGGAAAGGAAACGATCGGAAAAACCTGACGAAAAAGGGGTATGACAAGGTCATCGCAACCATTGTCTGGGTTCGGGAGTCGGTTACGCAAGGGGAAGGTATTAGCACCCCTCACGTCCGTCGTACTCGACGGGATCCTCGCTTGTTTGTTTACTTGGACGGGTTGGTTATAATCTATCTACCTATCAAGGCTGGCTGAAAAAGAAAAGAAAAAAAGACTCGGCAAAGCGTCGCACTTTATGCCTACGTATTCTCATCAGAGAATGAGAAATCAGAGTCAACATAGTTCGGCCTACGAAGGGTTACGGGGAAAGGTTGCTCGCTAGGACGTCGCATCCTATGCCTACGTACTTCCACACAGCATGGAAGATCAGAGCAAACATAGTTCGGGCAACTACGGTTTATTTCCTGTTTTTTACGAAAGAAGTGTTTTTTATTGTGTTTGCGATTTCAACCGCACTAGAGACTATGACCTGAGAGTGAATGCGTCGCATGTCACCCAAAGGGTACCATACTAAACATCCAGACTGTGGAAAAGAAACTCTCCCACAATCCTTTCTCAGATAGCTTAAGGCTCGTAACGTACGAAAGAAATCATTCATGATTACTGTATCTTAAACTGTTTGAGATGAGAAGAGAACAGGCCCAACTAGGAGGGAGACTATCAAGTCCTACTGTTATCATGCCATGGATTCATCCTATGGTTGAGGTTTGAACAGGGAACTCCTAGATGTTGTCATGCATAGGTTTCAACCTAAAAGTCTATCATCAAATCCTTATCAAAGGAAATGAGAGTCCTAAGGGATCATGTCAATGATACACCAAAACAGACAAAAGCATCAGCTGAAATGCATGCAATGCAAGTGAGGGAGGAAATGTGTGTGGGGCTTCAGCCTCCACAAGCTCGTCTCGACCTCAAGCCAGTCATGAAATAACAGTAACCATACTGAAAATAAACACTATGCTATCAAGCACTAAACAGTAAATTGCAATCATACAGATAAAAGAAATGAAATCGTGCTATCAAGCAAAAATAAACACATGGGCAAGGGAGCTGGGCTCTACCGAATACCCGCAAGCAAAGCCAAGCAACAACAATACAAGCAGATGCACTCATGCTTTTAGACTGAACTTATTCTAGATGCACTTAGTATAATGCAACAGACAAATCAGACAAAACACACAATACAGGAAAGAAAACAGAAGAAAGCCTCAGCTCCTCCAGCAGCTACTCAGTCTTCAGAGTTCAGAGATCACTTGCTTTCCAGGCATCAACCCTACAACATGAGTATCAACTCATCTTCTCTCTTGAGCTTCAGCTCCTTTGATCAGCTCCACCTTCAGGCTTCACCATCTTCAGGGCTCTTCAAGCATCAACTTGATCTTCACAAAGTCTTCAGACTTCAACAATCTTCAAGGAATCATCCTCTTCAAAGCTTCAGCTTCTATCTTCAATGGCTCAAATGCTCCATCAAACGAGATTCAGTCAACAAGATGAGGTGAGGATGTTAAAGTGCTCACTGGCCTCCAAAGGAGAGAGTTGAATACCCTTAAGGGACTTTATGTCACAGAGAAGGAAGGAGGTGAACAAAACACTCCTTGTTTATTGAATAAAAGCATTCTATCTAAGGCTCTACCTAGGCACTTATGATCCTATAAACAAAACAACAAAAGCTAGCTAAACTCCTCTGCAAGGTCTTCAAAGCTTCAATGATGATCCACAAGGTCTTCCACTCAATCTTCAAAGCTCACACACTCAAAGGAGAAGAAAAACAAACACAACAATACAAATTATGCCTTTAAGCAACACACATACTAACCATACATTCAACAATCAATGAAAAATACTAAAACACCATACAATATTCTAGCAAAATTCTAGGGGATTCTATACATACTTACACTTAACCCATATATTCCCCATACACTAATTTGGCCTATAAACCCCAAAACAAAATTGTTCAAGTCTATCTATACAACCTAAAACCCTAATTTGAGCACCTAAATGTCAAACAATCAAACTACATCGAATTTTAATCTATAAATTGAGAATTAAATCCTACATGATCTATGGTTCAATACCTAACTATGCCAAAAAAAATGGCTCAAAAATCCTAAGGGAAAGTCCTAAAAGAAATTGCACAAAATCAAGTGTCAACTAAAACCATTAAAAATACCATTTACAAGGATAATATGCTAAAAAATATTAAAAGAAAAATAAAATGGAATTTTATTTTTTATTAATTTTCTGGACAAAATCATGAATATGTGAAAAAAAGAAGAAATGAAAAATATTAATTTTTGGATTTTTTATGAATTTTATAAAATGCAAGAAAATAAAAGAAATTAAAATAAAAGAATATAAGAAATAAAGGGGAGGGGGTGTCAAAAGTAGGGCGCCCCAGTTCATTTATGATTGGGCCAGGAATGTGGGAGGTGTGGATAGAAACCATTTGCTGAGGCCCAGCTCTATCAATTAACCAAAACGGTGCGTTTGGATTAGTTGAACGCTGCGTTTCATGCGCTTCAGTCTTCCCTCCGTTTTTGAAATTGAATTGGAGCCGTGCGATCATCTGAATTAGTCAAGGATCTGAGACAATCCAACGGTGGCGCTTCATCGTCTCCAAACAAACCCTAGGGTTTTCAGAAAACCCTAATCCATGCAGGGATCTTCTTCAAGCTCGTTCTCACTGATGGCTGGATGAAATCAAGAAATTCCAAAAGCAAACTTGGTCTACCAATCACCCTGAACACAATGATACCAATAGTTGTCCCTGAAACCTCTTGTGTCGTCCTAACAGAGAGCTCTAACATTAGGGTTTCAATTCTTTCCTCTGCTATCAATCTTGATGTAACTCAAATCCATTGATATAATCTTGTTCTACACGCTACCCTAACCATTCTGAACTATACCATGCATGCTAACACTCACTGAACAGCTTGTTCTTGTTCTTCCAAGAATCAACACCCTGCCATGAAACTTCATAGATCTTCCTCTAATCCTCAGAATATAGTCCTCTACCCTAGCTTAACCAGTCTAAACCTAGAACTATGATGGAATGCACATAAATAAGGTGATACGAGTAAAATCACCAACCTGTCAAACTTTAATGGTGGATGTGGTTTCACTACAATTCAGTGCCTGTAACTTTCCCTGATTGATCTCCAATGGCAGATATGAATTCTGTATGCAAAAAGATGGATGAACAAGGCTTGAATCTTGTGTTTGATCTCAATATGCACTTCTTGCAAATTCTTCAAAACAGCTTCAAACCTCCATGGATCTTCCTCTATCTCAGTATGCAATCAATCACAAGGATCAGAAGAATATGTTTGTGGAGGAGAAAAGAATGGAAATGGCAGAGAATGAAGGTTTGATGTGAAATTGCAAATGGAAGAATCTCACTTTTTCACACTCTAATCTCACCACTCACCAACAATTATCACCAACCCTGTCCTCATTGTGATTCACCCTTCTTATAGCAATCAAAAGAATGATCTAGATACATCTAGAAACTTGTGGAATCATTTGGAAAGTTTTAGAACTTCTCATGAAATGATACATTGGATATCCATTATCTCATGCCTTAGGCTTGCCAAATTGACTTTAAAATCTCCTTACAAGAGATATTGAGAAAGAATGAGTGAAAAACATGCACTTCCTTGCCTTTGTGAAGTTTTATCATGTTGCCTTATTATGCAAGAATGAGAATTACAAAGTAACCCCCATTTCTAAGCTTCAAATCAAAATTCTACTTGAACCATTGTTTTTAAAATATTGTTTGGAGTCAAAATGACATATTGGATGACCCATTTTGGATTTGTACATCTCCTAAACCAAAATTAAATTTCAACTTTTTCAACTTATAAGCCATTTTTAGGTCATTTTTACCCAATCTTGTAAATCCTTGCTACAAGCTCTTTCAATAACTCATGACCTCTTTTCTAGACTTAAAATCCCATTTTGGACAACTTTCATGTTTTGAGTTTTTTCATTTGAGGCTTGGAAATAGGAGATATGGCCTTTGCTTAAAATGACCTATAACTGCCAAATGACCAAAATACCCCTGTCTTGTTCAAACCATAAGTTGAGTTCCACAAATCCTATCAAGGACTTCTACCACTCAAATTAAAGATAATAAGGTGCTCTTCAACATTCATGTTTACCAAGAGATCATAGGAATCATCCTACTAGGGCAAAAGTTGTCTGCAAGTTGGGTGACTTTCAAGGACCCAGATTCACACACCTCAGCTGACCTGTAATTTGTCAAAACCGTAACTTGAGCTCTGCACATCCTATCAAGGACTTCTACCACTCAAATTAAAGCTATGAACAAGCTCTACAACATTCATGTTGTAGGGAAGATGAGATATCAATCACATCTTGAGCTAAAACTGCCTGGAAGATAGGGATCAAATTAGGGTTTTTCACTGACAATCCCTGGAAACCCTAACTCAAAATTTCTCAAACTCCTCAATCATGATGAATTGGTCTAGGAATCATCTTCATAACATCTCCATACATCATTCCATGATCTCATGGCCCTTGGATTAGGTCTCAACCTTCTCCAAATCTTCAGCTGATCTAGGGTTGACCCAGTCAAAACCCTAATTCTACCATTCATGGTTGAATCTTCTGGATTCTTGCACAATGACTTCTCTGGGCTTCATGATGGCTCTCAAGACATCTCATAACCTTTCTCACATCTTCAAGTTCATTCTCAAAGTCTCTGAATCATCTGAGGAGCTCCCATAACTCTCAAGCTATGAAGCACACAACCTTGGTTTCAACCAATTCCTCTGAGGTTCTCTTGAACTTTCTGATGAATGTATCAACTTTCAAACCCTTGATAGATAAATAATTGTTGGTCAAATTTTGGGGTGCAACACTCACACCAGAACCCAAATCAGAAGTGGGATGATAGGTAGGCTCACCTTGGTTATTCAAGGGATAGAGCGACAGAGGAAGCTTGGTGGGATTAGATTGTGAAGCCCCCAGCATCATCCTAGAAAAGATAGACATTAGAAAGAATAAAGACTAAAAAATCAGTGCAAAGGCCCAAAGAAAGGTAGATGCAATATACCTTAACAGTTTCAGCAGCAGGACTAGATTTGGCACTCTCCATGGGGACAGCAGCTTGGATCGAAGCATCCCCTATGGGAGCCGGAGTGGGGTCTTGAGGAGGAGTAATGGTCTGAGGTGTGTTGGTTACAAGAGGAGCGGATGGAGCATCAGAGGTATCCACATCATGGATGATCTTTCATTTCCTTTTTATTTGAAGACTCTCACGAGGAGACCCATCTTCGTCATCAGAATCAATGATAATTTGGGGAGAAGCCCTTTTTAATCTTCTTTGAGGGGTAGGTGGTTTTCGACTAGCCTGAAAGCAACATAAAGTGTTTAGAGTGATTAAGGAGGTCGAGATAGTAGAAAGCTGCGGAAGATTACCTTTTGGTCTTCATCCTTGACTTCAGTTTTGGTTGTTGGGGCAACATGTTTTGGAGCAACTGAAAAGTAAATGATACTAAAACCAGTTAGCAACAATAAAGCTCAGAGAGGAAAGTCCAAATCGAAGGGGGATGAACCTTCAAGAATGTCGGATTCGATGCGAACATCTTCGATACTGACATGAAGGTATCCTTTAAATGTATCGAGTGTATGTTTAGTCGGAATCACCCGCTGTGCTTTGGGCTTAGACTGCTGTCGAAGAATTTTTATAGCATCTCCACAAATGAACCAATCTGGGAATGGAGGGGAGAGAGCCAAGCCAAAACTAGCAGTTGGTAGTCGAGGGACTTTTGGGGGAAAAAGTTTAAAGGCAACCTCATACTGTTTCTCGCGAGGAATAGAAGAGGGAATCTTTAAACTATCCAGTTTTTTGGAAAACTTTTCTTTCAAATTGACAGCAGCCTCACGGATGGTTCGACTAACATCATCTGGTCGATATGCAGTTTCGAAATACTTCTGGAAGGCTTGAATCTCTTTGATATGGGTAGAAGTACCTTTCTTGATCTTCTCCTGCACATCAACGAAAGCTTGGTCAATCAAGCGAGCAAAACTGGAGGCGTCAAGAAATTCTGAGGCGTAATGTTTCGACCACCAGTCATAGAAGTCTTGGGAGCAAAAATAAGAAGGTTCAAAGTGGACAGGTGTGAGGAAGGACTTGTGGGTGTGGCGCGCCAGTTATGTCGAACAATCCAGAGGAGATAGCACCGCTAAAGGAAGAATGATATGTGATTTCTTGTCATATAGGCATTTGGGCAAGGTTTGTATCAACCCGAATTGCCTGGACACCAAGTTCGGTTGGTAGGCTAGTAAGCTGGAGTGACCTCTAACAAGGTTTAGTTTGTGAACCAGTAGTCGAGGAATGAGGAATCGCTCCCAAATCAGCTTTGACTCCTCTTTTTATTTCTTTAAGGGAACAGGGAAGGGTCTGGTAAACCACTCTGGGCCACATCTTTGTTCTGCGAAGGGAGCCATCTTCGCGGTAAACTCATACCGTTTTGTGAACATATGAACAAAGCTGGATAAATTGGATCGAAGAGTATGGCCTTCCTCGCTAGGAGTAAGTTGAGCCAAGCGAGGCCATTCGACTCTTCTCTCAACGATTGAAGGCGAACTTTCATCAACTTCGCCTCTGTTGGGAAGATTGTGTTCAAAAGTGGCATTAAGCCACAACTGAAGAAGCCAAAAGGGGTCTGACAATAGCAAATTGCCATGGCTTTCAGGATCTTTCAATTTACTCGCACCTTCTCCTAAGGCCTCATAAAGACTGGCCAGAATCATTTCACTTAGGCAAATGCCTCTCTTCATATGTAGTTGGTTGGCCAGAACCAGATACTTGCGCGCCACCTGCAAAGATTTTGTGCAAAATACACAACGAGATAACCACATGGCCAAAAAGGCTATATGTTCCTTGTCGTCAACTGAGGTGCTAGTTTTATTATGATAATGTTGGACAAAAGTTGTGTAAGTATGTTTGGTATTGGCGAAACCAATGATGTCATGGCTATCAATCTCAGGATCATAAATAAGGCCGTAGGGTTTTAGGCCTACAATGGCAGCTACATCAAATAATGTGGGTGTCATCATCCCACAAGGGAGGTGAAAAGTATTGTGAGTTTTGTCCTAGAAAAATAGGGAAGAAGCCAGCATAAGGGGGCAGTACGAAGGGCCTACCTTCGACATCATGATCAGATCATAAATCCCAGTGTCCTTCCATTCCTGGGCTTTCACTTTCTCTATTTTTGTCAGCCAATTGAGATAAAGTTTAGAATCTTTGAAGTAGGGAGTAACCCTAAATAATCTAGCCCCATCATGAAGATACCCAAGGTCTACGTCGAAGAGGCTCAGGCTATCAGGACCATCAGTGGGGATTTTGCTAGAGTCTTTTTGCCCTAAGGGTTTAGTGGTTCTATAAGAGGGAAAGAAGTCTTTAATGGCGGAATAGTCAATACCTGGAGGGGGTAAATGCCCAGACACAGCTAAAGGTTTCCCTGCAACAATAACAGGAATGATTAACTGAGATTCATAAATGTGGCGTTTCTCCTCTGTCAAGGGTTCGCGGATGAACTGTTGGTTCTTTACCACCTGGGGACCGCTCAAGCTGGCAAAGGGAGGAAGCATTGATGCAGAAGTTTGTCCTTTGAGTTGCATTTTCTTCTTTTGATGATCAGCCATTTTTGAAAGAAGAGTTTGTTGGTTGGGAAGCAGAAAAATTAGAGGAAAAAAGCAAGGATGGTGTGAAGAGTTAGAGAAGTTGGAAAAATGAAAATATCAAAGGGAAATTACTTATATAGTGTATGGAAGACTGAAAGTTTTCATCATTAAGGGGCTAGAGTTTAGTGGGCCACGTGTGCGCTTGGATGTGGGATGGCAGAGGCAGTAGTTGCAATTCACGTCCCCGAGGTTGGAAGGGTGATGATGGCCCGCGATTTTGTTGATTCCCGAGAAAATAGCCATGATGAAAGTGACGTCAGAAACGTGCATCAAGGTGGCGGAGTAGTAGCTTGCGTGTTCTAATTTATCTTTCTTACTTTTCTTTCATTCCTTTTCACCTTCCCAGACTTGCATTGGTTGAAAGAATATCAGACGACACGCATGAAGACAAGCGGCGTCGAAGGTCAGACGCTGTCAAAAAATGTGCTTTTCCACATTCGAAGTTGAAAAGACATTTTTGGGGGGAAATTTATTAGCTCCTAAATTCGACGCCTCACGTAGAAATCAAAGGTAGGTTGAGAACGAGAGAATGGTCGAAAGAGGCAAAGCATCCACAAGAAGAAGTCGAAGAACTCACCCAGAAGCCAGGAGTTTGACCGCTTGCTGTTAGGGATGGTTCGTCGAAGGATTTGAAATTCAAAAATTGGAGGGAACGGTTTTGCTTGTTGAATATGGAAGGAGACACGTGTCACCTTATGAGCGGTAGATCCATGCATTTGTGACAAATGGCGAAAGGAGGTGATGATGGAGGTTATTAGAGGTTATTTTTTACTACTATAAATAGGGTGTCTTAGACATATCCAAAGGGTGTTGTAATTTACTATTGTACAAATTACTCATAAAATTACTCCAAGTATCCGAGTGTAGAGAAAGCGAGTATTGTAGAGAATGTACGTGATGTAAACACACCATCTTTTAACTTAATGCAATTTACTTGTTTTACTTTAAATTTTACAAAGTCTTTTATTGTCTTCACACCTTTTCTCCTTACTTTATTTTTGCCCTTCATATGCAATTCTTTTCTCTTTGCCCTCAATCTAACTTCACCTCTCCAAACAAACTTTCTTATCTTTTATTGAAAGCTTTATTTTACCTTTAAGTTATCGCGTAGTCAAATAGATGTTTCTTTAAGATACTTTCACCCCAATACTGTTCGAGTGTGGAACTTGAATAGGCTTTTAAAACGAAAAAAACCTTTTAGCACATGTCCTATGATCAATATGATCGATCCTGTGAGTCACCAAAGTTAGATTTGGAAGATCAGCGGTTGTTTTCCGATTTTCAAGGGAAACACTTGGTACCTCTGTGGTCAGCATAACCAGCTCAAAGATAGCTGTTATTGAGGGTAATAACCAGTGGAAAGAATCTAAAACCAGCATATGGAAATCACCATTTGAACCATTAATGATTTTCTCACCAAAATGCATTTGCCTTGCCAAATGCCAATTCTTCCCCAACCTTCACTTGGCCTATAAATAGAGGATCCATTCCACTCTATTCTACACACCGGAGCTCTCAATACATAAGAAAAAACACAACTCTATTAGAACACAGATTGGTTCTTAATAATATCTCTATGTTTTGATGATAACTATTATGAAATTTTGTAATTAAGAATTATATACTCTAAAATTTGCTTAAGTGTGTTTGCTGCAGATATTAAAGTAATTATCACTCCAGAAGCAAATCAGAACTGAACATAAGAAATATGCTAGGCTCTGAAGCGTCAGATGCACTCATTAGAAGATTCTAAACGCTGCCATCAGAAGATCCTGAGCGCTGTCTCCAGAAGGATCTGAAGCAGAAGCTCCAGAAGGATCTAAAGCAGAAGCTCCAGAAGAATCTGAAGCAAGTCAGAAGCATCTGGACCAAAGAAGGATTCTGTATGAAGAGTTTTCAAGCATAGTTACTATAGAAGATTCTGAGAGTACTAAAGCTGGCAGTACTGAGGATCTGGCTCAAATATGCTTTGAACTTATACACGCTAAAAGCAAACTTTCTGCAAAGACTCTAATTCAGCAAAACTCTGATCAACATCAGAAGGCTCTGATCAAATTAGACTCTGATGATTCTTGCTGAAAATTGGTGAAGAAGAATTCAAAGATTATGTCCGTTGGAATATCCAAACGACTCTTTCCTTATTTATGCTAGACACAAGAACACAGACAAAAAGGGTTTTTCTGTGCTTTCTTCTTCTAGGAAAGGTCACTTGATGTGAAGACAAAAAGGCTCAGACCTTTTGGTACACACTTCTCAACGTGAAAAGCTCTTGGACTACTGTGCCTATATAAGCAAGTCTCCACCCATCTTCTTCAGTTGACGTTTTTACCTGAAAAAAATTCATTATTCAAAGCTCTCATACAACTCACATTCTTTCTAGAATTAATTTCTTTGTTCTTAATATTAAGTGAAAAATCACAGTTGTGATAAAGCTTTATTAGAAGCATTTTAAACACTTGTATTTGTTATTACATTTGATTGTAAGAAAACCTTAAGAAGATCCAGTTAGGATCAGTAGTTCTTGAGAAGACTTTGAACAGTTGTTCTTAGTGCTTACTATTGTAATTAGTTGATTAAATAGTGGATTAAGTCCTTGTTTGAGAAAGGCAAATCACTCTAGGAAGGGTGGACTGGAGTAGTTGAGTTCAACGAACCAGGATAAAAATACTTGAGTTTTTATTTCTAATTTTTTATCTTCATACTTATTCAACCCCCCTTCTATGTATTTTCTCGCCTTCAGTTGGCATCAAAGCTTCGGTTCTGTGTGTGCTACCACTTCACGGTGACAGTAAAGATCCAGTGAGAAAAACTTTGATATATACTTGGTTGTTACTATGGCTGATAATACAATGTCTAACATTAACAACAAATATGAAGAAAGGGACAAAATCAGCACAAAACCCCCTATGTTTGATGGGGAGAAATTTGTTTATTGGAAAGACAGGATTGAAAGTTTTTTTCTTGGTTATGATGCTGATTTATGGGATTTGGTCATAGATGGATATGTTCATCCCATTGATGGGAATGGCAAGAAAGTAGATAGAACATCTATGACAGAAGTCCAAAAGAAGGAATTTAGAAATCACCACAAGGCCAGAACAATATTGTTAAATGCAATATCTCATACTGAGTATGAAAAGATCACAAATAGAGGAAACTGCATTTGACATGTTTAAGTCCTTAAAAATTACTCATGAGGGAAACTCTCAAGTCAAGGAAACAAAGGCTCTGGCTCTAATCCAGAAGTATGAAGCCTTCAAGATGGAAGACTCTGAATCTGTTGAAGCTATGTTCTCCAGATTTCAAATACTTACAGCTGGACTAAAGGTTCTGGATAAAGGATACTCTACTGCTGATCATGTGAAAAAGATCATCAGAAGCTTACCTACCAGATGGAGACCTATGGTGACTGCGCTGAAAAATGGCTAAAGATCTGAACAAGATCTCTTTGGAGGAACTAATCAGTTCACTAAGAAGTCATGAAATTGAACTTGAGGAAGATGAACCTCAAAAGAAAGGTAAATCAATTGCTTTAAAATCTAATAAATCTGCTAAAGCATTGCAGGTAATAGAGGAAAGCTCTGAAGATGAAGATGAACTATCCATGTTGTCCAGAAGAATAAACAAACTCTGGAAGCACAAAGGAAAGAAGTTCAGAAACTTTAGGAAGCCTGACCAAAGAAAAGAGTCTTCTGGACACAGAAGATCTGGCAAAAAGGAGGTTGTCTGTTATGAATGTAAAGAACCTGGACATTACAAAAATGAATGTCTAAAGGTGCTGAAAGAAAAGCCTAAAAGAAAATCTGATAAGAAGAAAAAGGTTCTAATGGCCACCTGGGATGATTCAGATACATCTGAATCTGAATCTGAGTCAGAAGAGGAATGTGCCAATGTAGCTTTGATGGCAGACATAGAAGATCAGGAGGAAGGAACTTCAGGATCTGAATTTGACTCTGAATCTGACTCTGACGCTAAAGAGGTAATGACTAAACTCACTAAAGAAGAACTTATCAAAGTGTTATCAGAAGTTCTGAAGAGCTATAACAATATTAAGCTCAAATACAAGAAGCGTCAAAGCAATCTTGTATCTGAGAATAATATTCTCAAATCAGAAGTAGCTGAGCTAAATGAAAAGAACTTAAAATTGAAAAATGATTCTGAATTAGCTCAACAAAACTCTGATTCTGAAACTGAATCTGAATGCAAAAATATTTTGGAAAAATATGATTACAACTTTCAGAAGTTTCTTGCTAAAAGCATAGACAGAAGCAAAATGGCTTCTACGATCTATGGAGTTAGCAGAAATAACAGAAAAGGAATTGGATATAAATCTTCCTCTGGAAAGGATTTAAATCCAAAACCTGTTGATAAAATTATCATCAAGAAAACTCCTTTATATTCCCACTTTAAATTTGGTCACTTGAATGATATTGAACAAACACGTTCTGAAAAGAATATTCATGTGTTTAAATCTAAGGCTAGTCAGAATAAACCTTATGTTGAAAAACAGAAGTTTAGACAAACCTTCAGAACAACTAACCCAAAAGGACCCAAGAAGATTTGGGTACCTAAAAGTAAAATAATTCCTGTTGCAGATGTTCTTAGCAGCAAGGTCAGGACGCCAATCATGGTACCTGGACTCTGGATGCTCGCGACACATGACAGGAGAAAGGTCTATGTTTCAAAGTCTGGAGCTTAGATCTGGAGGTGATGTGAAATTTGGAGGGAATCAGAAGGGCAAGATCAATGGATCTGGCACTATTGGAAATGGTAAACTTCCCTCTATTACTAATGTTTTACTTGTAGAAGGATTAAAGCATAACTTATTGTCCATAAGTCAATTAAGTGACAATGGTTATGATATAACCTTTAATCAAAAATGTTGTAAAGCTATTAGTCAAAAGGATGGCTCAATCCTATTTAGTGGAAAGAGGAAAAACAACATTTATAAAATAAATCTTTCAGAACTTAAAGTTCAAAATGTTAAATGTCTCTTGTCTGTTAATGAGGAGCAATGGGTCTGGCACAGAAAGATTGGGGCATATTAATATGAGACGTATATCTCAGATTAATAAACTTAATCTTGTCAGAGGACTTCCTAATCTGAAGTTCACCTCAGATGCTCTTTGTGAAGCATGTCAAAAAGGGAAGTTTTCAAAATCATCTTTTAAATCAAAAAATGTTGTTTCTACTTCCAGACCACTAGAATTACTTCATATTGATCTGTTTGGACCAGTGAAAACTGCATCCATCAGAGGCAAGAAGTATGAATTAGTCATTGTTGATGACTATAGTAGATGGACATGGGTAAAGTTCTTAAAACACAAGGATGAGTCACATTTTGTGTTCTTTGACTTCTGTAAACAAGTCCAGAATGAAAAAGATTTCAAAATTATAAAAGTCAGAAGTGATCATGGTGGTGAATTTGAAAATAAATATTTTGAAAAATATTTTAATGAAAATGGCATTGCTCATGATTTTTCCTGTCCTAGAACTCCACAACAAAATGGAGTTGTAGAGAGGAAAAATAGAATTCTGCAAGAAATGGACAGAACCATGATCAATGAGACTAATCTGGCAAAACACTTTTGGGCAGAAGCAATCAACACAGCCTATTACATTCAGAACAGAGTGTCTGTAAGACCTCTTCTGGAGAAGACTCCATATGAACTGTGGAAGAACAGAAAGCCCAACATTTCATATTTTCATCCTTTTGGATGTATTTGCTATATGTTAAATACTAAAGAAAATATGAACAAGTTTGATTCCAAAGCACATAAGTGTTTCTTGCTTGGATATTCTGAACGCTCTAAAGGCTACAGAGTATACAACACTGAGACACAGATTGTGGAAGAATCTATTCATGTTAGATTTGATGATAAGCTTGGCAGTAAAAAGCCAAAGCAGTTTGAAAACTCTGCAGATAGAGAATTAGTCTTCACAGACTCTGAAGGCTCAGAGGCAGACAAAGCTCAAGTGAAGGAACCCGAAGCAACTCCAGATGCAATTCCTTTAACTTCTCAGATGAACAATTTAAACATTTTTGAAGAATCAACTGTTAGAGGATCATCTTCCAGAATCAAAGCTTCTCATCCAGAGAATGTCATCATTGGAAAGAAGGATGACCCTATCAGAACAAGATCCTTTCTCAGATCATATGAAGCATCATTATTTGGACTGGTGTCAGTAATTGAACCAACTTTCTTAGATGAAGCTCTGCAAGACAATGATTGGATTATTTCCATGCAAGAAGAGCTAAACCAATTCACCAGAAATGATGTGTGGGATTTAGTTCAAAGACCAAAAGGATTCAATATAATTGGAACTAAATGGGTCTTCAGAAATAAGCTTAATGAGAAAGGAGAAGTTGAAAGAAATAAGGCAAGGCTTGTTGCTCAAGGGTACAGTCAACAAGAAGGTATTGATTATACTGAAACTTATGCTCCAGTGGCAAGGTTAGAATCTATACGCCTTCTTATTTCATTTGCTGCACAAAATAACATCACTTTATATCAGATGGATGTTAAAAGTGCCTTTCTAAATGGTATTATAGAAGAAGAAGTTTATGTCCACCAGCCTCCTGGTTTTGAGAGTGAAAAATTTCCAGATCATGATTTCAAACTAAAGAAATCTATGTATGGTTTAAAACAAGCTCCCAGAGCTTGGTATGAGAGATTGAGCAATTTTCTTCTGGAGAAAAATTTCATCAGAGGCAAAGTGGACACAACACTCTTTTGTAAATCATTTAAGAAAGATCTTCTAATTTGTCAAATATATGTGGATGATATCATATTTGGATCTACCAATACTATGCTGGGAAAGGAGTTAACTCAATGTATGCAGGCAGAATTTGAAATGAGCATGATGGGAGAATTGAGATTCTTTCTGGGAATTCAAGTCAACCAAACTCCAGAGTGCACTTACATACGTCAGACCAAATATGTTAAAGAACTTCTGAAGAAATTTAACATGACTTATAGTAAGCTGGCAAAGACTCCTATGCATCCAACTAGTTCACTAGGCAAGGAAGAGGTAAGTAAGAAAGTAGATCAGAAACTCTACAGAGGTATGATAGGATCTCTTCTTTACTTAACTGCTTCTAGACCTGACATTTTGTTCAGTGTATGCTTGTGTTCTAGATTCCAATCAGATCCTAGAGAATCACACTTAACAGCTGTTAAGAGGATTCTAAGGTATCTGAAAGGTACTTCTAATGTGGTTTTGTGTTACAGAAAATCTGATGATTTCAAATTAGTTGGATTCTGTGATGCTGACTACGCTGGAAACAGAGTGGAAAGAAAAATTACTTCTGGAAGTTGTCAATTTCTATGAAGAAATCTAATCTCTTGGTACAGCAAGAAGCAACCCACAATTGCACTATCAACTACAGAGGCAGAATATATTGTTGCTGCTGGATGTAGCACGCAAATGCTCTGGATGAAAAGTCAGCTAGAAGACTATCAGATATTTGAAAGTAACATTTCTATATTCTGTGATAATACTTCTGCTATATGTTTGTCTAAAAACCCCATTTTACACTCTAAGGCAAAACATATAGAAATTAAGCATCATTTCATCAGAGACTATGTTCACAAGGGAATTATAAATTTAGCCTTTGTTGATACATATCATCAATGGGCAGATATTTTCACAAAACCCCTTGTTGAAGGTAGGTTCAAATTTATTCTGAAAAATATTGGTATGGATTTGTGTCCAGAATAATATTTGTCATAAGCAAATTTTACAGATGCAAAAAAAAATGTTTAATGCTCTGAAGTATTTCATCTGATCATTTATTCATTTTCTTAAATTACTTTATTTGTGAAACTCTGAACTAACAATACTCAGAGGATCTGAACGTTGGTTAACGTTTCATTTCTCAAGAGAATTCAGAAGCACATGCAAGCAAACACGTGTCACTCTGAATCTGCAAAGGTGGCGTGTACACTACTGAAGAGACGTTTAAGGTGAAGTTTGAATAGTGAAAATCTTGATTTTCCTCCCAATTTGTCATAATCAATAAATGCTTGAAATGATTTTTATTCTTTTTCATTAAATGCTATGTGTGAACATGCCATTATCTGTCTGTTTGTATGCCTAAGTGTTTACTATAAATATCACATTTCTCACCACTTTCACACTTTTCATATCTCAAATCGTTTATGCATTTCTGTCTCCTTTTCTTTCTTCACAAAAACCCTAAACCTTTGACAAACTCATCTTCAATGGAAACTTCATCATCCACTGCTGCACAGTTTCAATCAACCATGGCTGCAGTTACTTCTGCAAATATGGGTGTGACTTCATATACGACACCAAAAAGAACTTTGTTAACACCTGTTGACAAACTGGAAGTTCTCTGTGAATCAATGGTGGAATTTGATTCACTGTCTGAAAATGGATTTGAGTTTCGTTCCATAATTGATGCTCAAGGATGGGTAAAATACTTTGACAGACTTTTTGGACCAGTTTACCCCCATCTGGTGAAAGAGTTCTGGATCCATGCTGCTGTATACCCTAAGTTTATCTTATCTTCTGTTCTGGGTAAAGAGATAATCATTACAGAAGATCTGATCAGGAAACTCATTGGATATGAGGAGACTGATGGAGTATCTCATCTGCCAGCTGGACTTGTAGATATGGAAGAAGTGTATGAGGAAGTCATGACTGCTGAACAGGCCTCTAATAAGTTTAAAGATCCGAAGCCTGACTACAAGATTTGGGCAAAGATTTTCATGGGATGCATTCATCACAGAAAATCTACAAACTCTCCAAATTACGTAAACAATGAACAGCTCTACTTTATGTACTGCTTAAGTCAGAGCACTAAGGTAGATCTTCCCTACATTCTGTTCATGCATTTATGGAATCATATAAATGCCTCCAGAGAATCTGTGAAAGACAAGGGTCAGAAGATCAGAACATGGATTCCTTTTGGAAGATTAATTTCAGATATTCTGACAGAAAATGGACTGGTAACTGCTCTGTATGCTGCTGGAGTCAAGGAGGAACTTGAGCCTATTGTTGGAAAGCCTCTAAATGCCAAAAGTCTTCAGAGACTTAAAATTGTAGAGGAACTCACATCAGCACCCAAGAAGCTGAACACTTCTGAACTCAGTCAGAAGAGAATCCCAGTAGAAGACTACCCTCTGTTCTATGTTGAAGAACCAAGGGAAATCATTGTAAGGTATATTGACTCTTGCAAAGCAGATGGAACCCCAATCCCTACAGATATTCTGAAAAGAGCAAGGGAACCAATGCCTGATGGAGGAGAAGAGATCACAAGAAAAATAAGTCAATCAGAAGCAGAAGTTGTGCTTGTTCAGAAGAAGCCCAAAATTGCTGACAAGCCTCAGAAGCTGATCAAGAGGAAAGCATCTGGAGACACTCCTTCTGTTCCTACAAAACGTATCAAGATTAAAGGTATCAAATCTTCTGTATCTTCTTTCAATAATACTGTTGTAAATGGTTCAACATTTAAGTCTATTCCAAAACCACCTTCTACCCAGAAACAATCTGTTCCTGCTCCACCTCATATATCTGTTCCATCCCCACAAAAATCATCTAATCCTGCTTCCATCTCACCTATAAAACCTTCTACTACACAATCATCTGCACCAAAATCAACAACAACAAAACCACAAAATCAGACTCCACAACCAGAAAAACCAACAAAGCAATCTGTACCACAACAACAACAATCAGAAAAACAACCTCAAACAGAAAAACCTACAGAACAATCTGAACAACAAAAAGAAAAACCATCTGAACATCAACAACAAAAACAATCTGAACCACAACCACAACAACAAGAAAAACAACCACAACCAGAAAAATCAACATCAACCACATTTGAACCTATTGGATCTGCAAAAGTTACATCTGATCCTATTACATCAGAACCACCTACATCTGAACCACCATCAAAACCTTCTGAAAATCCATCAGAAACGGCTAACCCATCTGAAACCCATATTCCTGAGACAGAGGTTCTAAACATTACACCTCTCAAAACTGTTTTTGAAGTGTCCTCTACCTCTTACACTCCAAACTCATCATCCAATTCATCAGAATCTGATATCTACCCAGATTTTCTGGTATCCCCCTCTCACAGAAATTCTGAAGTAAACCAACCAGAACCTCCTGTGTCTTCTGAAGTTATTATTCCAGATCCTATTCCAACACCTAAACCATCTTCTGAAATTACCATTCCCAATCCTACCCCTGCACCCAAGCCAAGAACATCTGAGCATATACCTTCTGCTTCGTGCAAACTATTCTCTTCCAACAAACTTCCTTCTGGTTTCACCTTGAAAAATTTTCTACACCAAAATTGAACCAACTGACACTATCACTCCTCTCAAACCTAAATTAACCATCATTCTACCATCTGTGCTTCAAACATATATTAAAACAATGTCAGCAATACCTTCATCAGATCCAAAACCACACTCTGCTATAACTGCTAAATCAGATAAACTTGCTAAATCTGCTTTCAAACCTTACTCTGATAAACCATTTGATGTGGTTTCCTATCCAACAAAAGCAAAACCAAATTTGATGAATGCTTTAACCAGATCAAAACCTGACAAATCATTTGAAATTCCATTCATACTCTACTACCCTCCTCCTCTGATCTCCATTCATAAATCCATCTTTCCACCTACTCCCCAACCCAGGCCAATAACCTTGGAAACTCTGTTACACCCAAGACCTAGACTGAATGTTGATCATTTATTTACAATTTTTTTGCAAGAAATACATATGTATTTAGGTTCTGTACAGAGGAAATGTTCATCAACAATGGATGCAAAGGAATCTGATGCCATTTGGAATGGCTTCATAAACAGATTCAACACTGTAGCATCAAATCTGAAGAACGTATGTTCTGATGATGCGAAGCTCAGATTTGCTGAAGCTGCTAGAAGTCTGTTCTGGACTGTTAAGAGATCTGGACCATTGCTTCTTACAGATGCTCCTTCATCATCAGAAGAGAATCCTGAATCTGCATCTAAAGACAACCCTCTGGCTATGACTCTGATAGAACATCCTTCTGGCTCTACTGCTCCTAGCTCCAAAGCCCCTATGGAAATTGACTCTATTCAAGCTTCAGAAACTGTTCCACCTTCTTCATCTGAGATCAAGAAAGAATATCCAGATCTTGAAGATAAGATTACAGTTCTGGAAGCTGGTCAATCAGAAATCAAGTCATGGATGGCTAAGCAAGACAAGAAATCTGAAGACATGACTCAGTGGATGTCCCAACAGGATCAGAAGAATTAAACCATGGCTAAATGGATGTCAAAACAATAGCAGTCTTCTTCTGAGATCACGGATCTGTTGAAGATGCTTTTGTCAAAACACTCTTAGTTTTTCTCTCCTGATGTTTGCATCTAATGTTTGCATATGTATTTGAATATCTTCTGATGTGTGTACTTTTGCTCTGAATGAATGAATGAATGTTTCAAAGTTTTCTCCACATGATTTATCTCATTTACTATTTCCTTTTATTTGTCTTTTCAAAGTTATTACTTTTTGATTATGACAAAAAAGGGGGAGAAAATAGATCTGAACTGTTTAATTAAACTTCACCAGAATGAAACTTCAGACATATTAATTTTATCTAACATAAAATCTGAGTATTTCAGAACATTTGATAAGTACACTCTGTAAAAGAAACTCTGAGACTCTCAGATCATTTGACAATTATCAGACTCTGACTTTAAAATATGCAAGACGCTCTGACTCTCAAATGGTTAAGAACAATCAAGCTCTAACTCTGAAAAATACTCAAGACAAAAGGGAAGTTTCTATTCCTTAATTATATTTAATTCAGGGGGAGATTCATCATCTCAGGGGGAGCTATAATTATTCTATTTTCAATTAAACAAAATTTCTGATGTTTTTGTCATCATCAAAAAGGGGGAGATTGTTAGAACACAGATTGGTTCTTAATAATATCTCTATGTTTTGATGATAACTATTATTAAATTTTGTAATTAAGAATTATATACTCTAAAATTTGCTTAAGAGTGTTTGCTGCAGATATTAAAGTAATTATCACTCCAGAAGCAAATCAGAACTGAACATAAGAAATATGCTAGGCTCTGAAGCGTCAGATGCACTCATTAGAAGATTCTAAACGCTGCCATCAGAAGATCCTGAGCGCTGTCTCCAGAAGGATTTGAAGCAGAAGCTCCAGAAGGATCTAAAGCAGAAGCTCCAGAAGAATCTGAAGCAAGTCAGAAGCATCTGGACCAAAGAAGGATTATGTATGAAGAGTTTTCAAGCATAGTTACTACAGAAGATTCTGAGAGTACTAAAGCTGCCAGTACTGAGGATCTGACTCAAATATGCTCTAAACTTATACACGCTAAAAGCAAACTTGCTGCAAAGACTCTGATTCAGCAAAACTCTGATCAACATCAGAAGGCTCTGATCAAATTAGACTCTGATGATTCTTGCTGAAAATTAGTGAAGAAGAATTTAAAGATTATGTCCGTTGGAATATCCAAACGACTCTTTCCTTATTTATGCTAGACACAAGAACACAGACAAAAAGGATTTTTCTGTTCTTTCTTCTTCTAGGAAAGGTCACTTGATGTTAATACAAAAAGGCTCAGACCTTTTGGTACACACTTCTCAACGTGAAAAGCTCTTGGACTACTGTGCCTATATAAGCAAGTCTCCACCCATCTTCTTCAGTTGACGTTTTTACCTGAAAAGAATTCATTATTCAAAGCTCTCATACAACTCACATTATTTCTAAAATTAATTTCTTTGTTCTTAATATTAAGTGAAAAATCACAGTTGTGATAAAGCTTTATTAGAAGCATTTTAAACACTTGTATTTGTTATTACATTTGATTGTAAGAAAACCTTAAGAAGATCCAGTTAGGATCAGTAGTTCTTGAGAAGACTTTGAACAGTTGTTCTTAGTGCTTACTATTGTAATCAGTTGATTAAATAGTGGATTAAGTCCTTGTTTGAGAAAGGAAAATCACTCTAGGAAGGGTGGACTGGAGTAGTTGAGTTCAACGAACCAGGATAAAAATACTTGAGTTTTTATTTCTAAGTTTTTATCTTCATACTTATTCAACCCCCCTTCTAAGTATTTTCTCACCTTCAAACTCTCTTTCTTACCATCCTTGCTTGTAAGTGAAGAAAAACACCACATTTGCTCCCTTTTGCAACTTTCACACCAGTTCCACTTCCAAACTTAAAACTACCTCAGAAACCATACACACACACACACACACACACACACACACACACACACACACACACACACACACACACTCAAAATTACCATTTGAAGCTATTCCCACCATTAGTTTCATCAAAAGAAACCTAGATCAAAAATTTAACTTTCATACCACCATACTTTGACTTTTGTGCAAGTTTCACACCAAATCACTACATAGACCATTTTCCATCATAATAACACTTGGAACACCTCATATTCATGTTGTGTTAGCTGTCTAAAATCTCAAATAGTAGCTAGAAGTGCATTCACTCAAACTGTCCATAAGGTTGCATTGTTTCTTCGAGAAGAAGCAATATTCTCAAGCTTGGTCAAAAGGAAGGAATTCTTGTTCTTGCCTAGCATAGTGTGGGAAGACTACAAGAGTTATGTTATTTTAAGCTCATTCACTAATATGCATCATCATGTGTTGATTGGTTTTGTTGAGTAGCTTGTACATTATCAGTTTGAAATAGTTTGTTAACTATGCTGTCAAATTTGTGTAAGGCCAATACCAAGTGTGATTGTTGTTAGAATGCCATTAGGGTGGTATGTGTGTCGGTTACCTTTGTAAAGGTATGCTGTTGAAGATTTGTTGAATTTTATGCTTTTAACATTGTTATGTTGAAAAACCATCAAAACTGTTTTTGAAAATTGTTAACATAAGAGGCCTAGGTTTAGTGGCTTAACCTTAAACATTGTCATGTTTGATGTTTCTCTTTGGTGAGCTTTAACTTTGTGCATATTTGTATCTGTCTAGCATAGTTATTTTGCATTTATGTACTGTCATTAGAGTCCTTTGCTTAGGGGCTGCTACTAGAATTTGTGTGTGAACTGTCAATAGTCTTGAGAGTCTTGATATTGTTCCTTAGAACCCGATCTTCAGTGTCTGTTTGACAAAGTTCAGAGTTGTTTTGGTCACAGGGCTTCAGAGCGTAACAACTTTAGAACATTCAGAGTATCAAATCCTTAGATAAATAAATGTCAGAAGCATTGTGTACATCATCCAGAGCTTGATCATCTTTGTAAACACAGAACCCAAAGTCAGAGTACACTAGTTTCAAAGTCTGATGACATCACACGTGATTTAGTCATAATCAGAACTTAAATATCAAATTTTCACATTGAGAAAATTTATTAGGGTGAAAATTTATTCTCTAAAACACTATGTATTGTTATCATCAAAATAAAAGGTCAGTTGCAGAACCAAATCATGTTCTAGCAACATAATGGGTCCAGACCAGGTTCGACCAGCAGAATCTCATAAAAGAAAAGCGCCTGAACTTTGCTATGGCCAACTGTACCAAAAACGGCTCCAGAAAGTGTTCGACAAGAAGGTTCATCCTCACGAGTTCCAAGAAGGTGACCTAGTGCTAAAGAAGATCTAGGCAATACATACGGATTCACGAGGAAAGTGGACTCCAAACTACGATAGACCATTTATCATGAAAAAGGGGAGGAGTTTCCACTTCCCGTGACCTCCAACGCAGTCAAAAAATATTATGCCTAAAAAAAATTGAAATATAACATGCTAGGTCAACCTATGCAAAAATGGGTATCCCAGTGGACTAAAAAAAGAGACACCCAGGAAATAATTAAGGATATAATAAGAAAAATTACAAGCCGCTAAATTGAAAACCCGAAATGGAGATTTAGGCCAAAAAAAATGGGCATCCCGGTGGATAAAAAAATATACAATAAAAGTCCATGCAAAAATTAGGGATTTTAATAAAGGCATTTGACTATATCACTCGAGTCTGCATCATAACAGTTAGATTGCAGATGGAAGGAATTAGTTCAATCATCATCTTCTGAAACAAGGTATTGAGGCTCAATGTCCTAAGGGAAATTAGCACGTGTCATAGTTCAATGGAAAC
The DNA here is from genome assembly GCA_963859935.3 of Lathyrus sativus. NCBI lineage: Eukaryota > Viridiplantae > Streptophyta > Magnoliopsida > Fabales > Fabaceae > Lathyrus > Lathyrus sativus. The sequence continues at coordinate 491,888,709 of OZ012738.1, forward strand.
TCGTATAACTTACCATTTTCCATTTTACCTTTTTTTTTTTTCATATTTGTAATTTACTCTTTTAAAATCTTGTATCCAGATGTACTTACATCTTATGTACAAATCATCTTTCGCATCGAATAAAATATCCCTCTTTTGAGGTTTTCTCTATCATTTCAATTTGCCTTCTATTTACAAAATGTTAATTTTTTTTATAAGTAATGCATTAAAATATTGAGTATAACGATAAAATGAGTCAATAAAACTTTAAATCACTTTAATGTTTAGAAAGACTAAAGGAAGATCATCAGCTTACAATAACATATCTAATGTACAAAAACATCTCAAAAGGGTCATCACGATCTGGTCGGGTCATAATATATCATAATCTTACAAAAAGAATTATCACGAACTTCTAAACAGCAAACAATAATTCGAGGTTTTCCTAATCATCCAACAACTTGCCAATTTATCCAGTTCTTGAATATCGAGGAATCGAAGTTCGCCACCTTGCCAAACATTAAAACAATCATTATGTGTCCTAGTATATCTCATAACCTGATCTATCTACACCCACAAACGCCAACCTTGATTTGCCCATCTCAAAATCCAACATCGCTTGGCATTTAAAAAACCTCAAGCTCGTTGGTATCCATCAAAATCATAAGCATTGATAACTCGTTACATGCATCATTTCATGTATAGCTTACCCAAACATGGTATACCTCGCCATGTAACCAAGATGGCATGTCATACATCGCAATAGCATAGAAACATGCACATATAGCATAAGCCAAATTCGATTAAAATTCAGTTCAATTCCCCAATAAAATCCTTCGTTACTGCTCAAGTAAGTTGTGATACTCACAAATTTTCTACTTGGATCTTTTGCAGTAAAATATGTTCCTCAACAAGTCTCCTTTAAAGTCTGTTCCCTAGAAGGACGTACCCCTAAAAGATAATCTTCCTAGTGAGTCTCATTGGAACTTTTTCTTCCCCAACAAGTAGTTTCCCCAAGAGTCACTTGTTTTGGAAACCTATTCCCCAATAAGTTTCCACTGTGAATGACTTCCCCGTGAATTTCAGTTTGTTTTCTCTTCCTGTAGGTTACACTCAGTAAACACTATCCCCAGTAATACTATTTGTGCTTCTTCCATGACAATATGTTTTCTTTAAATCCCTAGCTAGCATCTAGGAAACACTACCCTGTTGGAAATTCACCTCACACCCTATGAAGAATTCCCTTCAATCTTGATCTCAAGAGTGATGAACAAACCCACAATATGATAATGATGGTAATAACAAGTAATTATCAAGAACAACAAAAGAGAAGAAGAATAACAAACAAGAAAGAGAAGAATGAGAGAAGAAGTATTTGGAGAGAATGTGTTACCCACAACTGTGGGATTTCTTATTGAACTTTCACTTGCTAACTGCAACTGTGAAATCTGTTCTGTTGTGATGTAGAATACAAAGCAAGGCACCCTATTTATAGTTTTAGGTTTACACTAGCCCAAAACATAAAAGGCCCAAAATATTCTAAATCAAATCTAATCATATGATATCAAATCTAATCATATGATATCAAATCTAATCATATGATATCTAATCATATCATATCAAATTAAATATGTTTACACAATGAATTATATTTAACACACCACCTAATTCATTGTGTCTAAACTGTCTACATTCATCATGGCCCTTAGTCTTCTGAAGGCTTCGACCTGCACTCCCTTCGTCATGATATCTGCAGTCTGATTCTCAGTTCTGCAGTGTTCCAACTTCATCTTCCCTTCTGCTACCTGCTCTCGAAGATAATGGAACCTCATTTCGATGTGCTTTCTTCGACCATGAGCTATTGGATTCTTCGCCAAGTTGATAGCTGACATGCTATCTATCTTCATGGTAATTTCTCCATGATTCTTCCCTGTGATTTCTTCGACCAAGTTCACCATCCAAGTTGCTTGACATGCACAAAGGGAAGCAGCTATATATTCTGCTTCGCATGATGATAATGCCACCACTGGTTTCTTTCTCGAATTCCAAGCAACTGGTGCACCACCTAACATAAGCACATATCCAGCTGTGGATTTTTGATCCTCAGCATCACTACACAAACTGGAGTATGTGTATCCCACTAACTTGCATTCTTTTCCTTCATCAGCTGCTGGAAACAAAATGCCATAGTCGAGAGTTCCTTTCAGATACCTCAGTATCCTCTTCGCCACTGCTAGGTGTGATACCTTTGGCTTCTGCATGAATCTACTTACCATACCAACACTGTATGCTAAGTCAGGCCTTGTGTGACAAAGGTATCTAAGTGACCCAATAAGTCTTCTGTATTGGGTTGGGTCGACATCATCTTCATCTGAATCCTTCGACAGTTGCAATCTGGGCTCAGCTGCATTGACTGGTTCGATAGACTCCAACTCTTCAATCATTGCTTTCATCCACTTCGAATCTTTCAATGCCTCAGCTGCATTGACTGGTTCGACATCTGGGTAGAAAGCATAATATACCAACTCACCCTCTTCATCGACTACATCATCTGATGTAATTACACATTCTTGCAACCTTGCAGGCATGTGTCTTGTTCGTCGAGGTCTGCTTGAACCTGCTTCATCTGCAACTGGTTCCTGTCGAACTTCTATTTCGACTTCAGTGGCTGGTTCTTCACAAGAGATTCTCATTGAATCCTTCTTGGCATTCTCAGTCCAATCCCATTCTTTAAGCTCATCTATGATCACGTCCCTGCTGATCACTACCTGCTTATTCACCGGGTCGAACAGCTTGTACCCTCCTGTCGAATGATACCCTATCAAGATCATCTGATTTGACTTATCATCAAGCTTCCTTCTCAACTAATCTGGCACATGTCTATGTGCTATAGATCCAAACACCTTCAAGTGACTGAGACTAGGCTTGACACCAGACCAACATTCTTCTGGTGTGATTCCTTCAAGCTTCTTCGTCGGACATCTGTTCAATATATATGTTGTTGTCGAAACTGCTTCTCCCCATAATTCTTTAGATAGATGCTTTCCATTCAACATACTTCTCACCATATTCATGATGGTTCTGTTCTTGCATTCTGCAATCCCATTTTGCTGTGGAGTGTAAGGTGGCACCACCTCATGCACAATCCCTTCTTTTACACATAGTGTATTGAACTCTTTCGACACATACTCTCCACCACCATCAGTCCTCAGAATTTTCATCTTTCGACCACTCTGTCTTTCGACTATGGACTTGAATCTGGAAAATACCTCAATCACATCACTTTTCTTCTTGATGAGGTAAGTTCATAGCTTTCTACTGTAATCGTCTATAAACGTGACAAAGTATCTATTGCCACCAATCGAATCCACCTGGATTGGACCACATACATCAGAGTATATGACTTCAAGTATTGCCTTCGACTTCCTTCCTGCATCCTTGCTGAAGCTATTCTTGTGTTGTTTCGACTGAACACACTCCTCACAGACTTCACTTGGAATGTCGATTTCTGGTAATCCTGAAACCATATTTCTTCTCTTCAGTTCTCTGATGTCATTAAAGTTGAGATGACCTAGTCGAAAATGCCATAACCACTCATCTCTGCTGGCTGCAGTTGCTAGACATCTGTGCTCCATCACATTGAGTCCAATCTTGAAGGTCCTATTCTGAGACATTGGAGCCTTCAAGATTAATCTACCACCTGCGTCGAGAACTCTCATCATCTTGTCTTCGACAACTACCTTGTAGTTCTTTTCGACAAGCTGCCCTATACTGAGCAAATTACCCTTCATGCCTGGTATGTACAACACATTGGAAATTGTTGATCTTTTTCCATCTTTCCTTATAATCAGAACATCACCAACACCTTCGGCTGCTATAGTGTTGTCATTTGCAAACTTCACTGTGTTCTTCGACGAGGGCTTCATGTTGACAAACCAATCTTTCCTTCCAGTCATGTGTGATGAGCATCCTGAGTCCAAGTACCACTGATCTTGGAATCTTTCTTCATCGTTTGTTGTGACCATTAGAAACGTTTCTTCTTCTTCATGTTTCGCCAGCTTTGCATCAGTCTCTTGATTTCTCTTCTTTTTTGGATAATCACTAACATAATGACCATACTTCTGGCAATTGAAACATTGAATGTGGCTTTTGTCTGTCTTTCGATCAACACCTCTTCCTTTACCTGCAGCACCACCTCTTTGGTTGCCTTGGTTCCAAGGTTTCTTTTGATTCGACTGGTTTCCTCCTTTGTTGCCATTCCAGCTACCTTTGCCTTTTCTCTCCTTTTCCGTCTATGCCTGCAAAGCCATATCTTTCGATTTTCCTGCAGCTCTCTCAGCCATCCTCTGTTCATGAGACTCAAGAGTCCCTTGAAGCTCTTCTTTCGTCAACACTGACAGATCTTTCGACTCTTCTATGGCAACTACCACGTGGTCGAATTTTGGAGCCAACGATCTCAAAATCTTTGAGACAACTGCTTTTGTCGTCAGCGCTTCTCCACATACTTTGATTTGATTCATCAACTTTGTAACTCTGGTGAAGAAATCTGTAATGCTTTCGTTGTCTTCCATCTTCAGCAACTCATAGGTTCTCTTGTGAGTTTGTAACCTCACCTCTTTCACCTTCTCTGCACCTTCAAACGACTTTTCAAGAATCTCCCATGCTTCTTTTACTGAATCAACATCACTAACATTTTCAAAGTTATCAGGATCAACACACTGATGAATCATAAAGAGTGCTTTATAATCCTTCTTCTTCAATTCTTTGTGCGCAGCCTTTTCTGCCTCCGTTGCATTCTCCACAAGCGGTGTCACTCCCTCCTTCACAAGATCCCAAAGATCTTGATAACAGAAAATCACTTTAACCTGCTTGCACCAATTCTCATAATTGTCTTTCTTGAGAATTGGCAGGGTCGCCGGAAAATTGCCGTTCGGATAGTTCATCGCCATCACTATCTTCCTTCCTTGAATCTTTCAACCGGAGCTCTAGATACCAGATGTTGGAAATTCACCTCACACCCTATGAAGAATTCCCTTCAATCTTGATCTCAAGATTGATGAACAAACCCACAATATGATAATGATGGTAATAACAAGTAATTATCAAGAACAACAAAAGAGAAGAAGAATAACAAACAAGAAAGAGAAGAAGTATTTGGAGAGAATGTGTTACCCACAACTGTGGGATTTCTTATTGAACTTTCACTTGCTAACTGCAACTGTGAAATCTGTTCTGTTGTGATGTAGAATACAAAGCAAGCCACCCTATTTATAGTTTTAGGTTTACACTAGCCCAAAACATAAAAGACCCAAAATATTCTAAATCAAATCTAATCATATGATATCAAATCTAATCATATCAAATTAAATCTGTTTACACAATGAATTATATTTAACATACCCTCGGGTATATTCTTCATAGGACTAATTCTTTTCAAATCTTCAACAAGTTTTTATGTTTTGTTCCCCGACCATGATGCTAAAGTCAGTGTTGGTATCAACCTCTTTTCTCCTATGTAGTAATACCAAAGTCAGTGTTAATATCATTTCTTTTATCTTCATTCACGATGCCAAAGTCAGTGTTGGTATCGGCTTCCTTTACTTTTTGTTGTGATACCAAAGTCAGTGTTGGTATCATTTTTTTTATCTTTTGTTGCGGTATCAAAGTCAGTGTTAGTATCGACCATTTATCTTTTGTGATGATATCAAAGTCAGTGTTGATATCGGTCCCTTATCCTTAGTCGTGGTACCAAAATCAATGATGGTATCGTTTTCTTTTACCTTATGTTACGATAGTTAGTGTTGATATCGACTTTTTACCTTCTATTACGGTATCAAAGTCAATGCTGGTATTGTCTCTTTATATTTTTTTACGATATCAAAGTTAGTGTTGGTATCAGTTATGTATCTCTTGTTACGATATCAAAGTCAATATTGCTATCGACTCTTTATTTTTTATTACGATATCAAAGTAAGTGTTGATAACCGCCCTTTACTTTCTGTTACGATATCAAAGTCAGTGTTGATATCGGTCATTTATCCTTTGCCACAGTACGAAAGTCAGTGTTGGTATCATTTTCTTTTACCTTTTGTTATATATCAAAGATAGTGTTAAATCGACTCTTTATTGTTTGTTACGGTATCAAAGTTAGTGTTGATACCGACTCTTTATCTTTTCTTAAGATATCAAAGTCAGTGTTGATATTAGCTACTTCCCTCATTTCAGTCAAAGTCTCAACACTCGGGCTGACGACAATCCCCTCTATATGGAAATAATTATTACACCAAAGTGGAATAGTAAAAAAGCCTTCTGAATGGGCAACAACCACTTATATCTCCAGCAAAACTAAACTTCTGAGAATTCATAATATCTTATCTCATTTCATCCCGCCGAGTCTAAATTCCATTTCACATCCCCAGCAAAATCATCACATTAGATTGCATCCCATTTCTTACAAATACAAAAATTTGGGTCTTGCTATATTTAACTACCTTCCATCATAATCATATGAAAGATGTCATCCTTCACATTCTCTGGTTCAAGATAGTTAAATATGGACATCTGTCATACCCTAAAAAAATTATTATTGCATCAGCATGACATGATCATTCCATTTGATCATGCATTCAATCATTCATTTTATTATATTATTCAGAGATCTAGGTGAGTACTTGATTTCATCTGTGTCTTTGAAAAGCATCATTATCTTTATGTTTGAGTATCACATGTAAATAGCCCACGAGTTGATTATTTGTATTTAATTTAAGTGTGTTTGAGTATCACATGTCAATCATGATGTGGTGAGTGAAGTTTAAATAAGAATGAAATAGAGGGAACATTAGTTTGAGGTGAAGGACTAATCACATTTAACAAACTCACTCTCAAATTTCTCCATCCTTCACCATATTCATCTTTATTCACCAACCTTCAACCTTGAATAAAATCACAATTTAAAAAAAAACCACAAAAATCACAATTCATAAAGTCTTCATCTCCCAATTTTATCATCTTCACCACTTGACCATATTCAACAAATCTCCAAATTTCTTCATTCTCCATAATAAAAAATCACCAAAAAAATCCCAATTCACCAATTTCCATCTTATTCATCTTTATTCACCAATCTCCTTCATTCTTCCAAAATCACAATTCATTATTCACAAATCAATACTTCATCATATTCATCTTTACCTCCAACCTTCAACCTTGAACAAGCCTTCATCTCCATTAATCTACCACTCTCCATTCTTCACAAATTCTTAAACAACGCTTCATCTTCCTTAAGCACCATCAACCTCCATTATCATCATCACCTTTAAGAATTCAAAACCACAACAACAACAGTGAATGTCCAATACCTCACAATACATAATCAACAAAAAAATCAGAATTCAAGTAGCAAGAAAATAATGAGGCAAAACAAGGAAAAGAGAAGAAAGAGTTTGGTTTAGAACTTTTATCGAACATGTGGTGAGAAAGAAGCAGAACGACAATAATGACAACACTAAAACCAATTCACAACCCAACATTTGAGCATAATCATCAACAACAATCAGCAGCCCCAAACCAAAAGCAAAAAACAGAAAAAAGAAGCAAAAAATTGGATGAGGCATTTCACCGAGCACCTTGTGAGAAGGAACGAAAGCTGCATTCTCTTCTCCTCTTCGTTTCAACAAGCAAGTTCCTTCCGTCTTTGTCGTGATTCGTGATGCTTCCTTTAACTTTAATTCCAAACATATATGTATCGCATCATAGTCATGTTGTAATTATATTTATGGTAACCGAGTCTTAACCGCATAAACATAAACCAAAATAACATAAGTTGTAAACAAAACTCATTCCAAATGTGAACTTGAATCAAAATCGAACCAGAAATGAATCATAACTCAAACCAAATCGAAAAAATACTAAATAGAACTATAAATCGAAATGCACATGCTGAATCGAACATGAAAATATATTGTACGAAAACTGCGCGAAAGTGAGAGAGATTGAGTGTTAATCACGTTTGAGAGAAGCAGCGGTTACATTGTCATGTTCGCATGCATTTTTACGTATCTGAGATATTCTTCTTCTTTTCCACCCTTCTATATGTTACTACTATGCGTGTTTAATGTTCTCATTATTGCATTACTCTTCTTTCCACTTATGTTCACATACTGATATGTTTCTCTATTATTATTCGTTGTTTTTATGTTTAATTTTTTAATTTTTAAATTATCCACATTTGAGTATTTAGTTGATAAACATTTTGAGTATTTTAAATTATTCACATGTTAAGTATTTTAAAATTTTAATCTCATAATAAACATTTTTAATAAGAAAAAGGTTAGATTTTTAATGTTGAGGTTTTTGCAAACAGTTTTGATAAATAATTTTAATTAGTGGTAATTCACTAGATTGTGTGGTTAATGGTTCTTAAATCTTGTTTATTTGCAAGTCTCTTTGATTTCCTTTATTACTTGAGGGGAATATTGTTTTTAATCTTGTCATCACATAGTAGATTTTGTTTCGACAATTCGACCAGACCTCTTTCACTAACATGGTCCAGTGTCTTGTGTCATAGCTCAGTCTTTAACATAGGTTTTGTGGATGTCATATTTGTTGAATCACTTATAATCTCATTCTCAAAGGTATACAAGACTTGTTTTTTCACGCCTCTCAAGACTTTCTTCGACCTATTCATTATCCTTGGGATATTTCGCTCTCCTTTGAAAATATATTGTTTCTTGTCAAATTCACTAAGAGAAATCAAATTTCTCTTAAAATCAATTACATACCTGATATCAGTCAATAGCCTTATTGGCTCATTATGGAGCTTGAATCTTATAGATCCTAGTCATTTCACATCATTAAAATTTTGTGAGGATATTTTTGTCTGGTGTAGACGCATTATTGTAATTTCTCATTTGGAGAAAATTAGTTTTTGTTGTGAGGTAAACCAAATAAAAACTCTCTTTTGGTTATTAATGTAAACCAATTAAAATCTCTTATTGGTTGGGTATGTCTTCGTAGTTAAAACTCTCAGTCGGTTCGTGAGGTTAACATGCTGTTGAAAAGCTCTCAATTAGTCATGGAGGTCTCCGTACTTAAAACTCAATCTTGATTAGAAAGTTAGCCATTGAAAAACTACAATCCTTATAAAAGGAGATTTGTGGGCAAAGCATGTAAAAATCTCACATCATATTAGAAACTCTCAAGAAGAAATTTAAAAAAAAATGACCAAATAACTTCATTAATATCAACTATCTATAAATCTCTCGTGCATTTCTCTCATCGTTTAACTCTACTTTTAATTTGTTTATTTTACTAAATTTTTTTAAACTCAGTTTTATAAAAGATTTTGTTGTTTTAAAAGTGAATTTTTAATTACCAATTACACAAGGTATATGCTCTATACAAGAGATTAAAAAGATAGATGAATAATGAACACCCATTAATTTGTGATTCTTTCTCACGCATAGCAAGGCTCCTCACCCTAGAAACTAAGTGGGAGTAGACAAATTATATAACAACAAATTGAAACAAAAACAAGTGAATAAAATAAACCAACAAACCCAAAGCATGCTAGAAAAGGAATGCAAAAACAAGACTAGAGAGAGGGAGTTGAGGCATGTAGTCGGTGTAGGAGTGCGTCCCAGAAAGGGAAACCAGCCAAAGAAGTAGTTTGCTGATTCAATGTTGAAAGCGATCCATCATTTTTTAGCACATTGTGAATGATAGGACCAATAACATCCAAGTCCTAGTCCCAATCAAAGTCACTATTACCAATTCTTTGTGACCACAAGATTTATTATTATTATAATTATGAGTTAATGTTATGTTGTCAAATATATATATTTAACAATAAAATTGAAGTTGCTCAACACAATTATTTACCAACCGTTCAAGAAATTCCATATGTGGAAACACCCATCTTGAAGGGTAAAAGGAGTTGTCTCAATCCAACTCATTTGTTAGATGACTTTAATGTTTTGGATTTCCAATTTTTTTCACTTTCTAGACCATGGTTGTCTGACTCTTTGCATTAATGCACCATGCATACTTTTTCTTTTCTTGCTTTCTTTCTATATATTTTGTCTCAAACTCTAAACTTTCTGATTAATTGATTCAAAGGGGATCTGAAGACAATTGAAGTTCTGTGGATCCTTTGTGAGGTAGATCGTAATTTTTTTACCGGTTTTGATTTTGTTAGTTGTAAAAAATCTAACATTGTTGAAAGGTTGAATCACATTAAGACTTCTATGATGTGTGAGAAAAAAATAACAAAGTGCAAAAAAATATATAAAAGGTAAAAACATTTAAAAAAAATGGCAAAATTTTCTTATCTATACCCTTAGTTTCTTAATTTTTTTTTGTGTCAAATTGATAATTTAACTCTTTAAAATGTATTATGTTAGTCATTTTCGTCTAACTAATAATGGAAAAACTCAGAAATTGATCGCTAAATTCGTCGTCAATTAAACAAAAAGAGTTAACATGACACATTTAAAGAGTTAAATGATCAATCTAATACGAAACAATTAAGAAAACCAATCTGGATCTAAGAATATAGTTAACGGACCAAAAATGGTATTTTGCTTAAAAATTTTGATTATTCACTTTGATCAAATTCATGAGAAGAGAGTAATTCTCTAATTCAAACTTCAAAACTATTACAAGAGAATATTCCAAAGTTTTCAAAAACAAGTCATATTTTCTATTCAATTGTTTCTCAATCTTTCAAACTCTTAATACAAATCCCACAATTCAAGGTATTTTAAGTGTTTTTCAAACCCCTTTAATAATCTCAAAAGTTGTCAAACTCCAAGAATAAAATTCTAGAAATTTATATCCTTGTTTCTGACTATTATTTCTATCCTTGTTTCTAACCATTGAAATATCTCAGTACCCATTTCAAAGCTTCTAAATAAAACTAACTTAGATTTGGCATAAACGGACTGTTATGCTAAAGGCATATGCTAAGTCTGGTCTACTACAAACCATACGATAAATAATGCTTCCACCTCCCACTTGCATAAGGAGTACTGTCTATTATCTTCTTCTCTTCCTAAATTAGAGGACATTGTTTAAGTTAAAGCTTTGTGTGGTGATCCAGAGGATTTTTAATGGTTTTAGCATCATGCTTTCTAAACCAGCCTGCCACTTTCTTTAAGTAACTATATTGAGATAAGAACAAATCATTTTTCTTACGACTTGTCATGACCCCAGTTATTTTAGCTTTACCAATATCATTCATCTTAAACTCGCAATTCAAGATCTCATTGAGGTTACCAATCTCTATTTTGCTAGAGATTGCCATCAAAATATGATTAACAAACATAAGGAAGTAGAGAATGAATTTCTAACCCCTCTTCAATAAGTATACCCAAATGTAATAATTAATTATCCCAAAACCATGTTTAAGAAGAAATTAATAAAACTGATGATACCATTATCTTGGGCTTTCTTTCAATCCATACGAAGATAACAATTATACCTTAATCTTATCTTCTATAAAACCATCAGGTTCCTCCATGTAGATTGTTGTTATAAGGTCTCTTTGCAAGAAAATTGACTTGACATCTATTTGTTCAAAATCTAAATTAATAGCTATAAGTACACTTTTAGAACATGTTTTACCATAAATTAGTAGTCATTGTTATCAATCCTTTCAAACTAAGTAAAACCCTTCACAAGCATTACCTTAAACATTGGCTCTTTAATTTTTGGAATACCTTCCTTCTTCTTGAAGAATCACTTGCATCTAACCATAATTTATTTCTTAGGTAATCTCACAAGCTTCCTAGTACGGTTCTTCATCAGTAAATGCATTTCATCACTTGTTATATTTACTTTCTACGACTTCTATGAAGACATTTGGTTATGAGTCTTGCAACCCTTCAACCAAATACAATTCATAACAAATAATATAAACATAATATGATCCAGTTGATATTAAAAGTCATTGTATATTTCTCCTTAAAAGTAATCAAAATGAGAGTCTCAACTATTTCCTCGTTTCTAGTCTCACTAGTAGGAACCTATACCTCAAGCCGGGTATTCTTCCCCATAGTTATTTATTCTTTAACCTCCAGGTCATTGCAATTCATTTCCATACAAGTCTCATTAAGAGTAATATCCCTATTTATGAAAAACAAATTATCCACTAGGATCCATCTTCCACAGTTTGTAACGCATCACCTTTTCAAGATAACAAATAAAGACACAATACAAAACCCTAGATTTAATTTTGTCTTGTTTGATATATGCAAACACTAAAGCTCCAAAAATATTCGAATTTGTGTATTTTATCTATTTTCACTCCAAACTTTCATAGATGTCTTGAAGTTCATTCTTGTGAATGTACATTTGTTTAATCAAGTAAGTTGTTGTAGCAAACACTTCATCCCTGAAACTCTTTGGTAACCCATATCCCAACAACATGAACCTTATTCTCTATAAAATGGTTCTGCTATGTCATTTTTGTTTAGGTATGCCATTAATGGTTATAAGCATCTTGATACCTTATTTCATGCAAAAACTCATTAAACTGTTATGAAACAAACTTCGTACCATTATCACTTCTCAATACATTTAGTTTAGTTCCCAAATAATTTTTTATCAGAGTATATCATTCATTGAACTTTTCAACGGTGTCACTTTTACCCTTTAAAATGTAGACTCTTACTCTTTTAGATAAATCATTAATAGTAGAGAGGATATAAAAATCAACCCCATGAGTTATCACCCTTTCCATACCTCATATATCACCTTGTGTTGGCATAGAAATAAATTATAAAAAAATAGTTTATCTAATTTCTCACTCGGCAAAAACCCTTGTTTAGTGAGTTTAACTAAACCAATTTCACTAACATGTCCTAATATTAAATAAAATAGCTTGGTTTTGTCGCTAAAGTCTTAACTAGCTAATGATATTTGGCCAATAATAGTGGAACCATCCAAAATATATAACCCACATATTTTGGACCATTTAATCATTACCAATGAACCAAGAAACTTTTTCAACATCCCACATTCAATTCTAGTGTAGTAGCCTAGATCATCATATATGCTTATGAATAACAAATTATGTTTAAGCACAAGAACTTACCTCACATTACATAGAAAGAACTTACGGTCATCGAACCTTTTAAGTTTTACTGTACCAATACCATGCGCTTTGCAAGTCATATTGCTTTTGAGTCAAAATGAATCCACCATTTTTCTGCTTCAAAGTCTCAAAATATTTTTTCCGACACATGTGATAAAAGAACTCTAAGTCCATAATCCAAATATTCTGTCTCCAAACTTGTTAGCACTAGTGCACCAACACTTTTAACCATCTTAATATGAGACATCCACAATCTGAACATAATCACCTTTGCCCCCCATTTGAAATAATCCTTCTTGAAGTGACTTATTTTGTGACAAGTGAAACATTTAAATGTGACTTATCAAAACCCATGGACGTGTACTTGGACTTTGACCTGAATCTATTCCCTTATTGGTTTCATCTACTCTCAACCCTTCCTCTTGAAACACTTAAGTCTTCACAATTATCATCAATCGTCAAATATTTCATATTTGATAAATCTTTTGATCTTACGATCAAGTGGACTTCATCCAAAGTGATAAAATCTTCCTTATCATAAAGAATGACATCCTTAAAGTGCTCAAAGGATATAGCAAGCGAGCTTAACAAGAGTAGAATCTTACCTCATCGTCAATTTACACCTAAATAATTTTTAAATCATCTATAATCTTGAGAATTTTTTGCAAGCTACTTCACAATAGTTTTATTCTCCACCATACGAAAATAATAAAGTTGTTGTTTCAGACAAAATCTATAATTTAAAAATTTAGTCATATACAATGATTCAATATTGATCACCAACTCAATTGCTTTCTTCTACCTCGCAACAACTTTTATAACTTTATCTTTGAGGCACAAGAGAATGACATTTCTAGTCTTGTCCACCATTTTGGTCTTCTCTACTTGTGTTAGGCTGCAAACTTCAATGTACATCACTTCAATTCTTCAACACAATTTTAATGAATTAAGATTGTTTGCTTCTTCACTTTCAGAAACCTTAAATTTATCTCCGAAAAATTACTCAATGTCTCATTTGGAATTTGTGGTGCTGGTAAAATTAACTATTTTGCCCCTTATAATGGACGCCACTTGTTATGAAAAATCAAACAATAATATTAATTTTGTTGAAAGGTTCAATCACACTAATATCTATGATGTGTGAAACAAAGAATAATGACCATTAACTAAATGATTTAAGTGTAATGAAAATATAAAAGGCGAGAAAACAAAGATATTATTTATCCAATTCGTTCGAATTGGTTTACTCAGAGGGAGTGATGAGTTACCTGATTCACTATACTTCAAAATTGTTACATGAGATTAGGAAATGAGTTATTAGAGAATAACATTTAAAGTTATCAAGGACAAACTCTATTTTCTACCAAATAATTATCGATCTCTTCAATTTTCAATATACGAATCACACAAATCCAAAATATTTAAAAGTGTTTCCCAAACTCTTTTGATAATCTTAAAGGTTGTTAAACTCCAAAAATAAAATCCTAAAAATTTATACTTGTGCTTCTCTCTAGGATCTATATATCTTGTAACTCCAACAATGAACAAATTCGAGAACCGAATCAAATCAATATGATATTCACAAATCACCATATGTTACCGAGTACCTACATAGTCGACCATCATGTCATCGATCGCTCGCTATTGACAGTACTGAAACTTTTTTTTTTTACTTAAGGTTTAAAGAGATTTTACTACATGCCCCAATTCAAAAGACTTGTCCCTCAAACCACCTCCAAATTATTATGATATTTTTCTCATTGAAACCAAAATGTAATAAAATTAAAATTAAAAAGGAAAAAAACGTTAAACATATTCCCAACGTTAAATTTGAAGAAAAGAAAAAGCATGTCGGAAGAGAGAGAGACTGAGAAAGAGAAACGAGTGTCTCTGACGTTGCACTTGCAGTGTCTCATATATATGATGCAAATTAAAGGAAAAAGAAATCTATGGTGAGAGAGGTCTATTTTAACCTACTGAACACTGAATTGCAGAGTTTCACTTTGTACTCCAATTTATGTTCTTTCCCTTCCTTTACGTAGAATCAAGGACCGTGGCATCAAATTTTTGGTCCAACATTCATCCTCTTCTTGTTAAAGTGTCTCTCATAATATTACCCAATTTTGATATTAATTTGCTTACTCTCTTTTGGTAGATTGGTACATGTACATCTATAAACATAGAGCTGTTTTTTATAATATATATATATATATATATATATATATATATATATATATATATATATATATATATATATATATATATATATATATATATATATATATATATATATATATATATATATATATATATATATATATATATATATATATATATATATATATATATATATATATATATATATATATATATATATATATATATATATATATATATATATATATATATATATATATATATATATATATATATATATATATATATATATATATATATATATATATATATATATATATATATATATATATTCTTGTCTTTTAAATTAACTTATAGGTAGAAGTGGGAATAGGACATGACATATCAAATTTTAGAAGGATTAAGTTTAACATACAATAAATTTATATTGTATGAGTTTTACCTATAGTCTTTTTAAAAATTTGATTTAAAGTTAAAATTTATTTAAAAATCTATTTTACGTTAAGATTTTTAAATAGTTTATTTTACATATTTTTAAATAGATTATACGATTTTTTTATATATTATTTAATATATTTTTTAAATAGATATGCATATATACATCAGTCTATCAAAATTTTTTTAAATTTTTTAGTAATTTAAACTTAATCTATTTAATTAAATATGTTTTTGAAAGAAGGTTGTTTGATAAACCACACGAGTTACTCACACAATCTGACGGATTTAAAAGATATAATCCTAGAAATGAATTTTAAAACTCTGACGCGCCAAATACACTGTAAACTTTCTCTAAAACATGTCAAATCAAGTCTTAAAAGAAATATGAACTTTAGAATCCATATTACTAAGTTACCAAGATTGAATTCCTTAGGCCCTTCAAGACACCACACATATGTCCAAATATAAAAATACACATTAAAAAAAATGATTTTAATGTCTAGAGTTGCCGCGGAGATTTGAATTCTGACACTTCTATTTAAGTATTCGCACTTAAACCTTTTTTCTTTTGGTTCTCTTTTTCATTCACCAAACAAAGCAAATTAGGGCTTGTGAGCATACTCTTGGTTTAACATTTTTCAAGTTTTTTCATAAATTTTATTCTATCGCATTAAAACTTAGTACATCTTTGAAGTTCTACACCACTGCACAAAAATCAATCCAAAATCAAATAAAGTAAGCATTCAGTACGTCACTCATTTCCTTACATTTTTTATTTAACATGCATGCATTACCTTAATAGTTTATAGGTATGATACATTAGGTTAAATGCAATATATGTGTGTGTGTGTGTGTGTGTGTGTGTGTGTGTGTGTGTGTGTGTGTGTGTGTGTGTGTGTGTGTGTGTGTGTGTGTGTGTGTGTGTGTGTGTGTGTGTGTGTGTGTGTGTGTGTGTGTGTGTGTGTGTGTGTGTGTGTGTGTGTGTGTGTGTGTGTGTGTGTGTGTGTGTGTGTGTGTGTGTGTGTGTGTGTGTGTGTGTGTGTGTGTGTGTGTGTGTGTGTGTGTGTGTGTGTGTGTGTGTGTGTGTGTGTGTGTGTGTGTGTGTGTGTGTGTGTGTGTGTGTGTGTGTGTGTGTGTGTGTGTGTGTGTGTGTGTGTGTGTGTGTGTGTGTGTGTGTGTGTGTGTGTGTGTGTGTGTGTGTGTGTGTGTGTGTGTGTGTGTGTGTGTGTGTGTGTGTGTGTGTGTGTGTGTGTGTGTGTGTGTGTGTGTGTGTGTGTGTGTGTGTGTGTGTGTGTGTGTGTGTGTGTGTGTGTGTGTGTGTGTGTGTGTGTGTGTGTGTGTGTGTGTGTGTGTGTGTGTGTGTGTGTGTGTGTGTGTGTGTGTGTGTGTGTGTGTGTGTGTGTGTGTGTGTGTGTGTGTGTGTGTGTGTGTGTGTGTGTGTGTGTGTGTGTGTGTGTGTGTGTGTGTGTCATTTTTGTTTGTTCTAAGCTGCCTTGCTTTGAAATTCTGAACATTTGAGCTTAAGGTTCGTGCATGGTCTATTTCTGTTTTGTATATGTCGGTTTTGCCAGGATTTTAAAATTTGTACTCTTAGTCTGAATAAAAAAAATATGGATTTACTTGTTTCTTGTTGTTTGGTTCGGTTTGCCAATACTGTAACACCCTTTTCTACCCCAAAAATATAATGGCAAATCATTCACATTTATCAGAGTAATATTTTAAACATAATAAAAATCACCTCAAAGGACATACATTTCTCAATAATGCAAATCAAAGTCAATGCTCCGTAAACAACGAGTTTTCCTAAAATTACTCAAAAATTGCTCAAATGGCAGCAAAACTCAAAAAGGCAAATCCAAAGTTTTCCTTGCACAACAACATAATCAAAATCACAAAAATCAATAAAACATGTTTTAACTCAAAAACTCCAACCTGATGTTACACTATCAGAGGAAGACCCTCTAAGTCAACCAAAATGTCAAAAACTCCAAAAAAAAGTCCTTGACGGCATCCACGGCTAAACCTGGTCATCTGCACGTTACCCACGTAGAGGTAACATTCAAACAGGCAGGGTGAGTAAAACGATTCATAATAATCAATATATAAAATAATGTCATTTTCATATCCAACATCATCATAATCATCAAGGAAACATAAAAAAGGCATAACATCATAAATTACACTGAATTGTCACATAAATGCAAATGTAACAAGACTCATGCATGTGGTACCAATTCATCAAAATTCGATGGACACTGGACCATCAATC
Source organism: Lathyrus sativus (assembly GCA_963859935.3). Taxonomy (NCBI): domain Eukaryota; kingdom Viridiplantae; phylum Streptophyta; class Magnoliopsida; order Fabales; family Fabaceae; genus Lathyrus; species Lathyrus sativus. Next base: position 491,906,645 of record OZ012738.1, read on the forward strand.
CTCCATAGATCCCCATCAATAGGATCGATTATATAGAAGAACTGGAGCACAACAAAATACTTCACATCCGCACAATGGGACTGAAGCCACAAGAATCAAATACTAGACCGAAGTCCAGAATGCATATGAATGCATGATGCACACGTCAATATCATTCTCATAATAATCTCATTAGGTGCATCATCATTCATCAAAATAATCATAAGAGTCACGTCATCATAGAATCATCAAAACCTCATGGAATCAACGTCACAAATCATCATTGTTCCTCATGAGGATTCTTCATGCAATCATGTATTAATCTCATAAGAATCAGAATTATATTCATGGGTACTCATCATACGGTCATGTATTAATCATATAGGAATCACAGTTATACTCATGGTACTTCATCTGAGAAATCACAGCATCAAAACATCAAGAACCGCTGAACCAGAACATAATTCGCGAAACCCTGCTACATTCGCTGGCAAGTTCGTCGTGCGAGTCTGGAGCGAGTGTTCATCGTGCGAAGGATCATTCGCTGTGCAAACTCGTGATTACAGCAAAACACTGTTACGCGCCAGCACCAAAACTAGCCCAAAAGTCCCTATGATTTCCTTCCTCAATACCCCAAAAACATCCCTGAGTCATTCCTAAGGTATTACGACGATAAAGGCACAAAATCTACGACTTATTAGGTCAATCCCGTAGCATAGTTACGCCTCCAATTCCCATAAAATCCTTACAATTTTCTCACATTCATTAGAGTTCTCATAATCAATTACCCTATACGGTTAAAACCTCAACAACAGATTTTGGTCACGAAGGCCTAATTTCCCTTACTCCCAAATCAGCCTCAAACCTATCAGACCATCAGTTCAAATCCCTCAAACTCATTAAATTCACCAGAAAGGAAACAATAATTCAATACTCAAAAACCTCCTAAACTCTTAAATCGACTTTAAATACATTGAATCGTATATTGAAAACAATGAAGGTAATACTCTCCATACTTAAACAACCTCAAAAACAGATTTAGCCACGAAGGCCTAATTTCCTCAAACTCAAAAACCTCCTAAATCCTTAAATCGGCTTTAAGTAGATTGAATTATTATTAAAAACAATGAAGGCAATACTCCCCATACTTAAACAACCTCAAAAACAGATTTGGTCATGAAGGCCTAATTTTTCTCAAACTCAAAAACCTCATAAATCCTTAAAGTAGCTTTAAATACATTGAATCATATATTGAAAGCAATGAAGCTAATACTCCTCATACCTTAATTGTCAACTCTAAGCCTTTCTTCTTTATTCTTGGAAACCTCGCGAAGCTTTTGCCTCAATCCTCTTCCTCAGAGCTCTGACCTCTATTTCTTCCCTTTTAACGGTCTAACAAGAATGGATCTTAATTCCCTCAAAATTGCTTTTTGTTAAACCTAACTTTGGGCCTTTAAAATAGACTTTCCAATTTCACCCTCACTAACTCCTCTTTAAATGTCCACTTTGCCCTTAATTCACTTATATTTATTTAAAATACTAATAATACAAAATATATTCATATTATATACTCTTATTTAAATAAATAACTCAAAACTCAATAATTCCCAATATTCACACCAACCACCAAAAATCACCAAAAATACGAACATTCATATTTAAATAAATTAAATAAATATTCCAAGAATTTGAGCTGTTACAACTCTCCCCCACTTAAAAGAATTTTCGCCCTCGAAAATTACCTCAAGGAAACAGAGTCGGATACGACTCCCTCATCTAATCCTCGCGCTCCCAAAACCAACTTTCTCCAGCTGGTCCTCCCAAAACTACCTTTACCAAGGAAATCTCTTTACCTCGCAGTTGCTTCACTTTTCGTTTACCAATCCATACTGGCAATGCCTCAATAGTCAAATTATCTCTCACTTGTACATCATTCATCTGAATCACATGTGACGGATCTAGAATATACTTTCTCTACTGAGACACATGAAACACATCATGCAAATTCGCAAGCGACGGTGGTAAAGCAATTCGGTATGCTACTCCTCCCACACTCTGCAAAATCTGATACGGACCAACAAAACGCGGTGTAAGCTTTCGAGACTTTAAAGCTCAGCCAACACCAGTTACTGACGTAACTCTCAAAAACACGTAATCTCCATCTTGAAACTCAAGTGCTTTCCTCCTCTTGTCATGGTAACTCTTTTGATGACTCTGCAAAACTTTCATATTTTCTTGGATCCTCTTGATCTTTTCATTCGTCTCTTGCGCAATCTCAGGTCCGAGTACAACACTCTCGCTTGACTCATACAAACACAATGGAATCCTACACTTCCTTCCATACAAAGCATCATACGATGCCATTCCAATACTAGAATGATAACTGTTGTTGTAGGTAAACTCAATCAACGACAAATGACTATCCCATGATCCACTTTGATCCAACACACAAGCTCTCAGCAAATCCTCTAAAGACTGGATATTTCTCTTTGTCTGTCCATCCGTCTTCAGATGATAGACAAAACTCAATCTCAGCTTAGTACCCAAAGATGTCTGCAAACTCTTCAAGAACCTCAGTGTGAATCTCGGATCTCTATCAGACACAATACTTGAAGGAATACCATGCAGTTTCACAATCTCATCAATATACAATTTGGTCAGCTTCTGCAATGAATAATTGATCCTTATCGGTATAAAATGAGCCGATTTGGGAAATCTATCAACAATCACCTAAATTGAATCATATCCATTCAAAGTCCTTGGTAGACCTGTCACAAAATCCATAGAAATGCTATCCCATTTCCACTTTGGAATATTCAACGGTTGCATCAGACCCAGCGGTCTTTGATGTTCAATCTTCGACTTCTGACAAGTCAAACAAGCATACACAAACTTTGCAATTTCTTTCTTCATCCCTGGCCACGAAAACAATTTCTTCAAGTCTTGATACATTTTTGTGGCATCCGGATGAATACTTAACCCACTTCTGTGACCCTCCTCAAAAATGCTCTTTTTCAACTTAACAATATCTGAAACACAAACTCTATCACGACATCTCATGATACCATTTTCATTAATCCAAAAATCAACTCTTCGACTTTGATTCATCAAATTCAACCGATCTACCAACTCAAATCAAATTTCTGACCTTCTCGAATCTCATCAAGAATATCACTAGTAAGCTTCAACATACCAAGCTTAACTCCATAAGAAGTCTCTTCACAAACCAAACTCATATCATGAAATTGCTCAATCAGTTCTAACTCTTTTACCATCATCATCGGTATATGCGAAGATTTCCTACTCAATGCATCAGCTACCACGCTTGCTTTATCCGAATGGTAATTCAAACCAAAACCATAATCCTTCAGAAGTCCCAATCATCCCCTCTGCCTCACATTCAATTTTTTCTGATCAAAGAAATACTTTAAACTCTTATGATCACTAAACATCTCAAATCTCGAACCAAACAAATAATGCCTCCAAAGCATCAACACAAACACAACAACAACCAACTCTAAATCCCGCGTTAGATAATTCCTCTCATGAATTTTAAGTTACCTTGAAGCATAAGCTAAAACTTGCTGATGTTGCAATAACACACCTCTCCATCCCATCAACGAAGCATCACAATATACAACAATGGTTCTGTCGGATTTGGCAAAATCAAAACATGAGCTGTTGTCATCCTTCTCAAAAGCTCTTGAAACTTTCTTCACACTTTGCATCCAAAACAAAAGCTTGAACCTTCCTAGTCCATTGCGTCAATGGCAAAGATAACTTGGAAAAATCCTTCAACGAATTTTCAATAATAATCTGCCAACCCAAGAAAACTTCTAATCTCAAGATAGGTTTTGGAGCTTCCCATTGCGATACAGCTTCAACCTTCGACATATCAACCGCAATAACTCTACTCGAGATAACATGACCAAGGAAACTCACTTCCTTCAACCAAAACTCACACTTTGACAGTTTTACATACAACTGCTTCTCTTTCAACGCTGATAACACAATTTTCAAATGCTAAGCATGATCCTCTTTACTCTTCGAATATATCAAAATATCATTAATGAACACAACCACAAACTTGTCCAAATAAGGATGGAAAATCCTATTCATAAACTCCATAAATACACATGGTGCATTAGTCACACCAAATGGCACCATAAAATACTCATAATGTCCATACCTTGTTTTAAAAGCAGCCTTCTGAATATCTTCAGCCTTCACACGAATATGATGATACCCAAATCTCAAATATATCTTACTGAACACACTTGCAGCAACCAACTGATCCATAAAATCATCAATCCTTGGAAGTGGACACTTATTCTTGATATTCACCTTGTTCAGTTGTCTATAATCCACACACAGCCTCACAAAACCTTCTTTCTTCTTAACTAACAAAATTGGTGCACCCCATGGTGATACACTCGGACAAAAGAACCTATCCTTAAGTAGATCTTCAATTTTATTCTTCAAGTTCTTCGATTCCGGTGTGGACATACGATATGGAGCCATCGCCACCAAACTAGTTCTAGGAACTAGGTCGATCATAAACTCCACTTCACGTTCTGGCGGTAAATCACTTATCTCATCAGGAAAAACTTCCAGAAAATCACATATAATTGGCACACCACCAACTTCCCCACTTTATTAACACTTAAAGTTTCCATCAAAATAAACATCTCAGCATCATCCTGCACCGACTCACCAAAACAATCTGTAAGCACTTAGCTTAACTCAAAATAATTCATTACACATGCCATCTAGGCTTGCAAGACACGTCTATCCCATCCAACATGACTTCGTCTACTATCAACAAGAGATTAAGGGTGAGAAATTCCTCAATTTGTCAATAGACATCCGAAAATCAAGATGGGGGGGATAAACCATCTTTACCAACTATAAGAGCGTTCATCGACACACTGAGCTACCACTCCACACTTGAAGCATCCTGGAGAAGCACAAGTTTCTCCCCCACTTGTTTCATTCCCACTTCTACAGACAAAGGTTAGAAAACAAACGTGTACTGACAGTTTTTTCACACACATGTCGCATACTAGGGAACAAATAACATTAGACAACTTGGTCGGGCGGACCGACTTGCTCTGATACTACTAATGTAACACCCTTTTCTACCCCAAAAAGATAATGACAAATCATTCACATTTATCAGATTAATATTTCAAACATAATTAAAATCACCTCAAAGGGCGTACATTTCTCAATAATTAAAATCAAAGTCAATACTCCGTAAACAACGGGTTTTCCTAAAATTACTCAAAAATTGCTCAAATGACAGCGGAACTCAAAAAGGCAAATCCAAAGTTTTCCTTACACAAAAACATAATAAAAATAACAAAAACCAATCAAACATGGTTTAACTCAAAGACCCCAACCCGATGTTACACTATCAGAGCAAGACCCTCTAAGTCAACCAAAATGTGAAAAACTCTAAAAAGTCCTCGACGACATCCACGGCTAAACCTGGTCATCTGCACGTTACCCACATGGAGGTAACATTCAAACAAGCAGGGTGAGTAAAACGATTCATAATAATAAATATAAGAATTAATATATAAAATAGTGCCATTTTCATATCCAACATCATCATAATCATCAAGGAACCATCAAAAATTCATAACATCATAAATTACACCAAATTGTCACATAAATACAAATGCAACAAGACTCATGTATGTGGTACCAATTCATCAAAATTCGATGGACCCTGGGCCATCAACCCTCTATAGGTCCTCATTAATAGGATCGATTCTACACAAGAAATGAAGCGCAACAAAATACTTCACATCCGCTCAATGGGACTGAAGCCACAAGAATCAAACACTAGACCGAAGTCCGGAATGCATATGAATGCATGATGCACACGTCAATATCATCCTCATAATAACCTCATTAGGTGCGTCATCATTCATTAAAATAATTATAAGAATCACGTCATCATAGAATCATCAAAACCTCATGAAATCAACGTCATAAATCATCAATGTTCCTCATGGGGATTCATCATACAATCATGTATTAATCTCATAAGAATCACAATTATATTCATGGGTACTCATCATACGGTCATGTATTAATCACATAGGAATCACAGTTATACTCATGGTAATTCATCAGGAAAATCATAGCATCAAAACATCAAGATATCACTGAACTAGAACATAATTCGTGAAACTCTGCTACATTCGCTGACAAGTTCGCCGTGCGAAGGATCATTTGCTGTGTGAACTCACTACTACAGCAAAACGCTGTTACGCACGAGCACCAAAACCACCTCAAAAGTACCTACGATTTCCTTCCCAAATACCCCAAAAACATCCCTAAATCATTCCTAAGGTATTACGGTGATAAAGACACAAAATCTACGACTTATTAGGCCTATCCCATATCATATTTACGCCTCAAATTCCCATAAAATCCTTACCATTTTTCCACATTCATTAGAGTTCTTATAATCAATTACCCTATACGGTTAAAACCTCAACAACAGATTTTGGCCATGAAGGCCTAATTTCCCTTACTCCCAAATCAGCCTTAAACCTATCAGACCATCAGTTCAGATCCCTCAAACTCGTTAAAATCACCAGAAAGGCAACAACTATTCAATACTCAAAAACCTCTTAAGCCCTTAAATCGACTTTAAATACATTGAATCATATATTGAAAACAATGAAATACTCCCCACTCTTAAACAACCTCAAAAACAGATTTGGCCATGAAGGCCTAATTTTCTCAAACTAAAAAACCTCCTAAATCCTTAAATCGACTTTAAATATATTGAATCATATATTGAAAACCATAAATGCAATACTCCCCATGCTTAAACAACCTCAAAAACAGATTTGGCCACGAAGGCCTAATTTTCCTCAAACTCAAAAACCTCCTAAATCCTTAAATCAACTTTAAATACATTGAATCATATATTAAAAACAATCAAGGAAATACTCCCCATACCTTAATTGCCGACTCTAAGTCTTTCTCCTTGATTCTTGGAAACCTCGCGAAGCTTTTGCCTCAATCCTCTTCCTTAGAGCTTTGGCCTCTATTTCTTACCTTTTCACGGTCTAGCAAGAATGAATCCTAATTCCCTTAAAATTGCTTTTTGTTAAACCTAACTTTGGGTCTTTAAAATGAGCTTTCCAATTTCACCCTAGCTAACTCCTCCTCAAATGTCCACTTTTCCCTCAATTCACTTATATTTATTTAAATTACTAATAATACCAAATATATTCATATTATATACTATTATTTAAATAAATAACTCAAAATTCCATAATTCCCAATATTCACACCAACCACCGAAAATCACCAAAAATACGAATATTCATATTTAAATAAATTAAATAAATATTCCAAGAATTTGGGGTGTTACAAATACCTTCTTTGGTTTTGACATGGTTTTCTTGTTTGTTTGATTATAGGAAAATATATGACAACCAAGAAAGAAGAAGACATGATGGAGTGGTCCAACATGCTTTCGTTTGTAGTGATAAAGCTAAACCCTTACAACTCGTTGTTGCACCCCAAAATTTGACCAACATTTCTTTACCTAGCTTGTGTTCATTAGCATTATCACTTGCATTTCATTGACATGTGTGCAGGAGATCAAGAGGTAGGAGTACCAATTAAGAGTTTGAAGCTAGCCAAGAAGGTTATTCAAGTGTTCAAGGGTTGATATCCTTGTCAGAGAAGTTAAGAGATCCTCAGAGAGATTGGTTGAAACCAATGTTGTGTGCCTCCTAACTTGAGAGTTGTGGGAGCTCCTCAGATGATTCTGAAGCTATGAGGATGGACATGAAGCTTTGAGAGAGCCTATGAGATGTCTTGAAAGCCATCATGAAGCCTAGAGAGGCAATTGTGCAAGATTAAGAAGACTCAGCCATGAGTGGTGCAATTAGGGTTTGACTGGGTCAACCCTAGGTCTACTGATGATTTGGAGAGGGTTGAGACCTAATCCAAGAGCCATGTGATCATGGATTGATGCATTAAGATGCTATAAGGATTATTCCAAGATCAACTCATCATGATTGAGGAGTTGGAGAAGTTTCAAGCTAGGGTTTCTAAGGCTTGACAGTGTAAAATCCCCTAGTTTGACCCCTATCTTCAAGGCAGTTTAGCTCAAGATGTGATTGTCATCTCATCTTACCCCCAACATGAATGTTGTAGAGCTTGTTCTTAGCTTTCTAGAGAGTACTAGAAGTCCTTGATAGGATTTGTATAGCTCAATTTATGACTTTGACAAGTTACAGGTCATCTGAGGTATGTGAATCTGGGGCCTTGAAAGTTACCCAACTTGCATCAAACTTTTGCTCAAGAAGGATGATTCCTATGAACTTTTGGTTAACATGAATGTTGTTCCTTATCTTCTTAGCTTTCTAGAGAGTACTAGAAGTCCTTGATAGTATTTGTAGAACTCAACTTATGGCTTTGACAAGTCAAGGGCATTTTGGTCATTTGGAGATTATAGGTCATTTCAAGCATAAGGCCATAACTCCTATTTCCAAGCTTCAAATGGAAAAATCTTCAACATCGAACTTGCTTAAAATGATGTTTTAAGTCTAGTAAGGAGGTAATTAGATGTTGAAAAGGCTTGTAGCTCAAATGGTAAAAATGACCTAAAATGGAGGCATAAGTTAAATAAGTCAAAGTTGGAAATTGAAATTTCCAAGCTATACATCCAAACCATGGCATGTAATAGGTCATTTTGACTCTAAAAAGAATTTTAAAAACAATGGTTCAGCCACATTTTTGATTTGAGGGCAAGATCATGGACTTGCTTTGGAAAATGGTTACTTGCATATTAAGGTACATATGCAAAACACAAGGAAACTCAATGCACAAGCTAGCAAAGTATCCTAATATGTCATATATCTCATCTAAGGAGATTTTCAGGTCAGAACAAGTTGCTGCAAGAGGCATAGCATGAGATGGCATGTGAGATGAGATGAAATCAAAAACTCATGGCATGAGAATCCCAAATTCTCATTGGATGATTCCAGAAAGTTCTGGATGGGTCTGAACCATCCTATATATGGATTAGAACTTGCTCAGATGCAAGGTTGGTGAGAGATTAGAGAGGAGAGTGAGATAGCCATTTCAATTTCTTCCATTGCAAGTTGAAATCAAATTCTACATTCCACATCATTTCCATTGCTTCTTTCAATCCCAACACCTTCCATTGATCATAATGAATGTGTGCATACCAAATTGAGGGCAAGATCATGAAGAATTGAGGAGATAGCTTTTGGATTTTGGGAGCTGCAAGTCACCATCGAGTTTGGAGATTCAGGCTTCTTGGATCAAATCTTTTGCAAACAGAAGCTTTAACATCAATCAAGGAGTGTTTTTGAAGAGTTTGAGAGGTTGAAGTGGAGGTTTGCCCTATCTGATAATCAAGATTTGACAGGTTTGTAACTTTTCTTCTACACCCTAATTTAAGCATAATTTGTTAGATTTGTTAGGTTAGAATGGTTAGAGACAAGTAGGAGATGGATTCTGGGAAGTTTGAGAGCATTTGGTGAAGTTTGAGTTAGTGACACCATTTTTGTTTTGATCAAGAACACGATGTATAGTGAAGCATAGCATGATTTTAATAGCAAGATTTAACCAGTGTGAGGTGGTGATCATTCTGAGGTAATCAATTTCAAGAATTGTTGAAGTTGAAGTTTGAGCATAGTTTTGATCTTGGATTGGGTTTAGAGATTGAGGGCATTTCAATTGATTCTAAGGCCATGGTTGGATTCAGGGTTGAATTTAGAGTAGATTAGGGTTTTGAACCATGGATTTTGGTTGAGAATTGTTGCGGTGGAAATAGGATCACAAACTATTAATGAGTTTGAATCGCAATTCAATTCACAACCGCTCTTTGATTTATCTGAAGGAAAAGGTCAAAAGAGGGAAAACCTATTTTGCATCGTAAACACAATGCGGGGAAAGATCTAGGGTTCGGGGGTTGGTTAAATTTAGGGAAGGTATTAGCACCCTAAACTTCTGTAGTACTCTACAGGAACCTTTTGTTCAGATGTTTACTATTTGCTTTATTTATTTGCTTAAGGTATATGTACAAAGGATTAAAAGTGAGAAAAGAAACCTAAGGGGTTAATTCTAGGTTTACTCGGCAAGACATCGCATCTTGTGCCTACGTATCCTTACGGGAGTGGAATCAGAGTAATCGTAGTTCCCCTCAAAAGGGAGGTTAGAGACTTCTTGACTGTGGTCAAGGTCTCAAGGGGAATAAAAGCATCTTAAGGACACGCTTACGTGGAGTGTAGAAACTCCAAATCTCTACGTTGAATTGTTAAGTTGTAATTAGGGTTAAATTATGTTAGGGATTCCGCGGCGGGAAACCCTAAAATGAGCGCGGCGGCTCTTTGACCTAATGCTAGGGGTAAAATTGTAACTTTGCCTGCGGCGAGGCATTTGTGAAAAATTAGGGTTTGTAGGTGTAAGGGTTGAAGGTGAGGTTGAGGACTATTGACACGACGGTCAAACGGCTAGACCTAATTCCTTCGGAGTGTGTAATGTGACAGAAATATTGCAATACATCAGCAGAAATTTAAACCATACATTAGCGGAAATTTAAATGCGAAAAGTAAACGCGATTATTAGGTTCGCGAGGTTACAACTGAGAAGCAGATACAAATATAAATGAAACTTGAATCGAGAAATAAAATAAATAACGGTAAACATGACAAGCTGCAAAACCAATGAACAATGTTAGTAGGCAAAGTCAACCAGCTATCAGATGAATTACGAGGCAATGAAGAAAATGAGATACAAACTTGAGATAGTTTTATTTAATATTTAATGATTTAACTTACAAAAGAATTTTTTAAAAAAAGGTTTTATTTTTGTATTTTTTAAAAAAAAGAGTTTTTCATTATTTTATATTTACAAAAGTTTTAAGTTTATAAAAAGATTTCAATTTATTCTTAATATTTATTTTTTAAAAAAAGTTTATAAAAAGACTTCAATTTATTCTTAATATTTATTTTTAAAAAAAAGTTTTTCTTTTATAATTACAAAACTAAAATGTTATAATATTTTTTATAAAGATTTTTTTTTTTATATTATAAAAATTAAAATGTTAAAATAGTTTTTTTTTAAAAAAAAACATAAAACAAATTAAATTAAAAAAATGAAATAAAGAAAAAAAATAAAAAGGAGGAGGGGTTGGGCCGGTCACCACATCCGGACCCAACCCGGTTAGTAGCTTAATTGAAAAATGATTAGGGTTCTGGGAACCCTAATACTCCTTCGGCGCCGTTCACACATTCCTCTTCTCTCATCTCTTTCTCCTCTCTTCACCGTCTTCCTTGCTTCTCTTCACCATAATATCTCTCGTTCTTCATTTTTCTGCAACAAAAATGAACATGCAAGATGTCTAATGAAAAGGCAGATGATTTACGTTTTGTTTTTGCGAGCGATTGACGGCCAATGATGAAGAAATTCTGAGGCTGGACGGTTGGATTGCCCGTCGTTCTTCGCGAACGATGCAGGTGATCTCTCTGGGTATTGTTGATCACGTTTGGTGGTTCCTTGAGCGGTGATGACGATTGCTTTGTCTGAGCTCGCGCCGTTTAGGGTTTTCGCATGGGACTCTTTCGCCGCTTCTGGTACTCTCCGTCTAGGGTTTCAACCGATCCCTTTCCATCAGGTTGTATCCTCCTATTTATAACTTCTCTCTTTTTGGGCCTTGAACTTGCGTTTTTTCTGATTTGATTTTGTGTTGATGCGATTTGATTTTGATTTCCTTTGGTTTTTTCAGATTGAGTTCCAATAGGGGCTTTCTGATACGATTGGGATCTCGTTTCTTCTCTTGGAATCCTGATTGGGGTTTTGGTGAGATTGAAATTCATTTTTCTGGTATGAATTTGATACTGATTCGTTGATTGATGAGTTCCAATGGGATACGATTTGGTTCCATCTGATCCTATTTCCCCTTTTAGGATTTGATTGGTCTCTGATTTCCAGCTGATTCTTCTGACCCTGTTCGATTTAATAACCTGAACTGATTTTGTTTTGATCTGCTTTAGGATTGACATCAAATCAAAATCTCTATTATTTTCTGATATGGTTTGCCTTCAGATTGGATTGATTGGCATCTGATATTAATTCACGGGATTTCTTGATGGATTCATTTTGATTTGTTTCTATTTTTCCCAGATTGAGTTCCAATGGGATACAATTTGATTCCTGATGCGATTTTGTTTTAATTCAATCCTGATCATTAGCACTTACTTTTCTTTTTCTTCTTTCAGGATGGACACTTTGCCTTGATCTTTGCCGTCGAGAAGGGTACATGGTAGTGATGACGTTTGTCTGAACCATTTGGAACAGGATACTACATCCTGGCTTCTGATCATATTGCTGCTTCTAATTGAATTGGTGATGATGACCTGGGCTATGATGTTTGATTAACTGAGCCCCGTGTTTGATGATTTGTTTGTTTTATGAACTGAGCATGATTTGATAACTTGTTTATCTCATGAACTGACATGTTTATATTAGATCATTCTTGCTGGTACAATCCGTGCCATGATTTAATACTGCCTGCAATTCTGAACTGACATGAATTTCAACTTTTCTGTGTAGTTTTGGCAGGTTGATTCAATGGGCTATGATGTTAAGCTGAGCCCAGTGCCTCCAATTGTAATGTCTATGACAGTCTTTATGGACTGAGTCCCTTGTAATCGAGCTGGTTCTGATAATCTTTCTGAGTTACATCTTGCCTCCGTTTCTCATTCTTGTTGAGGCGCTTTAGGCATCATATTTGGATGTGCAGTCCGTTTATTCACTTCTGATTTTTATGAGGTGAACTCACTTGTTTGGTTCAGAGCTGTTGTGAATTGACCTGCTCTCTTGTTTTGGTATGCTGTTGCGCTTCTTTGGATCCTGCTGAATATTTTTCGTTCATGACAGATTTGTAGGGCCTTTGCACATGAACTTGCATCGTTTGATGGCTTATTTTCTTTTTGTGCAACTTGATGCCATAGTTTGGCTTCTCTTGTTCTATTTCGAACTTGATTTTCATTCTGCTGGACCATGGGTCTTCATTCTGTTTGGTACAGATTTGTTTTCCTTGGTGGCTATTCATACCTGTATTGGCGCGAGCCCCTTCCTGGTTTTGTTTATGCTTTGAGTTCTGATGATGCTTGTGGCTTTTCAGGTGTTGGAAGTTTTGAAACCAAGGGGACTCAGACCTGCCGGCATCCGGGTCTGAGTCAGAACTTGCCTATGTTGCCTTATTCTCGTATCAGTTTGGAAATCCAATCGCGGCAAAACGAATCAGTCCCACTTCTTTTATTTTTTCTATCTCTCGGATGTCCCGTATCGATAAGAACAGGTATTACCTGATCTGACGCCCACGGCGCGGATCGGTAATGGGGGTAGGACGCAACTTCGGTTGTGCCCCTCCCGGCACTCGATGATGACATTGTTCTGAGAGTGTCGAAAAAACTTCGAACATTTTTCTACACTGTTTGTTTTCTTTTTGATGTGCAGGTTTAGCCGAGGATTCGTGGAGAAGTTCAAAGACAACATGAAGACATTTAGATGTTCTTAGGATTTAGGATAGATACTTTAATGTAATCCCTTAGGATTTAGAACTTTAATGCATTTCCTTGTAACAGCACTTCTTGTATGATGACATTTTTTATGAAATAAAATTCCCAAAATTTTGAATTTATCTATATTTATTCTTAGTTAAAAAATATAAACATTTGTGAATAAATCCACAAGCATTTAAATTCATTAACATAGGCATAAAACATAAATATTCCCAAGTGGTATTCTTATTGGTGCACTCGTCTCATTTGTAATCCTAATCTCATCATCCGATTAAAATGTTAACCAACCATTTCATAACCAACACATATGGGCACCGTAATCACAACAGTTACTACTCGTAATTAAATTCCACTGACCAAATGCCAAGAGCTTGATATGATCAGACCTGGTGATAGATAAATGTATCAAAACAATAACGTATCAAATGCCTCAGAATTTTAATAACAGCCCGGCTTCAAGGAATTGGTAGAATTTGTGTAAAATGACCAAAATACCCCTGGGACCAAATCTGCAAAACAAAACAACTCCATCACTTGTTATTGGTTAGCAAATGTACATATGAGATGATATGCGAAATGACTGACTAAATATAAGGGTAAAATTTGGGGTATTACAAGAATTAAGGTGATACGATTGTGGTGAAGCTTGAGCTGAAGCTCTGTTTCCATGGCTTCTTCATTCAAACCCTGGCTGAAGGAAGAAGACAACTCCATGGCCGTTGGATCATGCGTGGACTCATTGACTGGGCGTGGATCTAAAGGCTGAGGTTTAATCTCACGTTTGAAGAGGGAAGTTCTGAAGAGCTTAAACGCGGCGTTTCATTAAAATGGTGGTCATGGGCCTAAGCTGATTTTGATAATCCCACCCCACTTTCATGGCCCATTGCATATTGAACTGCATTTCTTTACTTATTGCACCATATGTTTTTCTTTTTCTTTATAATTTTTGAATTGATTTTCTGATTAAAAGTTGGGCCTAGCGTGTTTGCTTTCTGAACCCCCATTTTAAGCCCAGTCATGAATTGAACTGCATATAGTTGCTATCTGCACCAATGTTTTACCATTTTATTTTCTTTTTCTCCATTTTTCTTTAATCTTTGGAAAATCATAATAAATAGAAAATTAATGATTTTTGCATGGGGATTTTTTCTCCTACTTCATGTTAATGTCTAGAAAATTATAAAATCAAAATATTTTCATTTCATGCATTTTTAATATTTTTTGTGTATTTTCTATTTTAATAGCATTTTAATTCCTTTTATGTTGATGCATAGATTTGTAGAATTTTGTTTAGCTAGTTCCCTTTGAATTTTTAGACCATTCTTTTTAGGATAGTTAGATTAGAACTTTAGCTCCCCTATGGATTTATTCCATAATTTTGTGATTAATGTTTGATTAGTTTTGATTAGATGACTTTAGGTTGTATAGAATTAGGTCAATCCTTAACATAGGTCCACAATAACACTAGAATTTTGGGTTTCTAGGTCAAGATAGATATTGGGACATATAGGGTATTAAGGGTAGGTATATAGGATCCCCTAGAAATTATATTAGATTTTAATATAATAGTATACTATTTTTAATTGATTTTTGTAGTTGTTTGTTGTTTGTGTTGCCCTTGTGGGCTTGTATTTTGTTTTGCCTTGCTTTGTGGGTTTTTGCTTGGCTTGGTGGGCTTGGTCTTGCTTTGTGGAGCATGAAGGAGCATAGTGGAAGACTTGAAGATTGAAGAAGGAGCTTGAGAGCTTGAAGATTTGTTTGTTTTGTTGTTGTTTTAGGGTTAGGAATTAAGTAGAGCTTAGACCTAGCTAATTTCTTTCTTAAACATGGATGGTATCTTCCACCTCCATTCCTCCCCGTGATTCAAGGTCCTTCCATGGTATTCACCTCCCTCCTTTGGAAGGATAAGTGATGGTACCTAGGAAGTAGAACTTTTGAGGGAACCATTCCTTTGATGTTAAACCCTTATAGGTCACCTTTGGTGGTCAATAAGCAGTTTAATATCCTAGCTTATCCAGTTAAGTGATTTCTTCAGGTTTGAGTATCTTGAGAGATGTTGAGCTTGAGTGTGAAGATGAAGACTTCATTGAAGAGTATGGAAGAGGATGATTCCTTGGGCACTGTCATTGTAGCTAAAGTTAGGAGAGCAAGGAGAGCAAGTTGATACTTGAAGATCCAGTAAGAATTGAAGGATGAAATTGACATTTCCAGATGATTGAAGATTACTCTGAGAAGTTGAAGCTTGTAGGGGAAAGCTAGTTGAGACTGGTGAAGCAAAGAGAGCTGAAGCTTGAAGATCAAGTTGATGCTTGTGGTTAAGAGTGAAGCCTGAAGGTGGAACTGATTAAGGAGATGAAGCTTAGAGAAGAGAGAATAAGTTGAAACTTATGTTGAAGGGTTGAAACCTGGAGAAGCAAATTGATATTTGTCAAGAGTGATGGAAGTATGAAGACTGAGTTGCTGTCAGAAGAGCTGAAGCTTGAGAATTGAGAGAGGAGTTGATCTGCTTTCTTGTCTGTTTTCTTTCCTGTATTGATGTGCCTTGTTTGACTTGCTTGATGCATTAGAATAAGTTCATATCTAGATTTATTCCAGGAGCATGATTGCACTAGAGGTTGAGTTGCTCCCTCTGCTTGTATTGTTACTGTGTGGCTTTGCTTGCGGGTATTCGGTAGAGCCCAGCTCCCTTGCCCATGTGGTTTGTGTTTGCCTGACGACATTTTATTTTATTCTTTCTGTATGATTGCAGTTTACTGTTTTTGCTTGATAGCATGTTTTTATTTCAGTATGATTACTGTTATTTCATTCTGGCTTGAGGTTGAGATGAGCTTGTGGAGGCCGCTGCCCCACACACATTTCCTCCCTCACTTGCATTGCATGCATTTTACAGTCGCTTACTGTATTACTGTCTACTGTTTAAGCTGATGCTTTATCTGTTCTGTGTATCATTGACATGATCCCTTAGGACTCTCATTTCCTTTGATAAGGAAGTGATGATAGAACTTTAGGTTGAAACCTATGCATGATAACTTCTAGGAGTTCCCTGTTTCAAACTTCAACCATAGGATGAATCCTTGGCATGACAACAGTAGGACTTAATAGTCTCCCCGTAGTTGAGCCAGTTCTCTTCTCATCTCAAAACAGTTTAAGATACAGTAATCATGAATTATTTCTTTCGTACGTTACGAGCCTTAAGCTATCTGAGAAAGGATTGTTGGAGAGTTTCTTTTCAACAGTCTGGATGTTTAGTATGGCACCCTTTGGGTGACATGCGACGCATTCACTCTCAGGTCATAGTCTTTAGTGCGATTGAAATTGCAAACACAATAAAAAACACTTCTTTCGTAAAAGACAGAAAACAAACTTCAAACCTTTTTGACCCGTGGGCCCATAATTCAAAGGAAAGCTTTTCTGAAGAAAAGAGTGTCGTTAAACTTCAGCGCCAACGCAAACAGGCTTTGTCCCTAACTGCTGGAACTGCTGTTTAACCCTACTCGATAAAACAGATGAATCTGAATTCCCATAATCCGTAGTTTCCCAAACTACGTAAGCTCTGATCTCTCATACCTGTTGAGAGTACGTAGGCACAGTACTGATGTATTGGCGAGCTACCTTCCCCGTAACCCGTAGTTAGGTCGAACTACGTTGACTCTGATTTCTCATTCTCTGATGAGAATACGTAGGCATAAAGTGCGACGCTTTGCCGAGTCATTTTCTTTTCTTTTTAAGCCAGCCTTGATAGGTAGATAGATAAACCAACTCGTCCAGTAAACACAACAAGCATGGATCCCGTCGAGTACGACGGACGTGAGGGGTGCTAATACCTTCCCCTTGCGTAACCGACTCTCGAACCCAGACAATGGTTGCGACGACCTTGCCTTATCCCTTTTCGTCAGGTTTTTTCCGATCGTTTCCTTTCCCGCTCTGAGGGATAAATAACGAAAGGTGGCGACTCTTCTGTTTTGCCGGCACCTTATTTTCGCGGAAGCGACACTCGTAGATGAAGAAACTTAATTTGATGTTGATGCATCTTCTTCCTAGGTTCATGTGTCTTTGTCATCGTCTTTAAGGATTCATGGATCCCCAACTTCCCTAGAAGCCCCTGCTACCCCAGTCCATGATGAGAAACCATATCTTGTCATGCCTATTGGTTTTCTAGGAGGCCCCTCATACCTTTCACTACTTTCTCTGTATCCAAACCATGCTTCCAGGCATGTGTGAGAAGGATAGGTGTCATAAATCTTTAATTACTCTTTTAAACATATGTGTTATAATAGTTGAACTGTCTAATGATGATTTATTTAATTTTTTCAATACTGTGATATCTTAAAATATATTAACCACTGTAGGAAGGATGAAATGTTGGCGGAGCCTAACGAACCATGGTTTTGAGATGTCTTGCAGTATCTGGGCAGCATGATTTATGCATGACTCAAATGGTAATTTTAACCATGGTTTATTGTTTGCTTTTGTGGAAAGATAACATGCAGAGACGTTGTCATTTTATCTTTCGATAGATGAGATGTTCATCACACTTAATTATGTATCATTCTTCCTACACCATCTTATCACATGAATATTACTAAACTACTTCATAACTAGTATACCTGAGGCACTAGACATGATGGTAACATATTTGGGAGCTGACTCGGGAGAATCCCGATAGGAGATTGATGACACTAGAGAATGTGATGCTAGATTTTCATTCCTGGTGGATCTATATAAAAACCATTTGGTTGCAGTTGTGGATGCTGATGTTGATGATCAACAGGTTTTATATCATAGAGTCAAGGGTAGTACTAAATTCCCAGTTGTCATGCATGTACTTATTAGGTTCCTCTTTATTGGAAGAGTACACTCTTATCAATTGTTGGTTATGACTTTGGTAAACGTAGTATGAAGTTGCATGTCTTTGATACATTAAGGGGGAAGACCATGTATGTCTTTTCTACATGGTTTTTTTGCTGCTCTTTTAAGCTTTATTTTGGTTTTAGTTTATATCATTGAGTCTCCTATTTGATTGCGCTTTTTTTGGTCAAGGTTTAGATCTGTATTTTAGCATGCATAATTCAAACTGTTTGTGTTTGAGTATGAACATAATGATTTAAGTCAATTAGTCGATTTTTTGCATCAATAACCATAGTTGAGATTGGTTTAAGTCATGACACAAGTAGAATCTCAAAACATCTTTAAAACTTCAAAAATCGAGGTTTTAGGTGTGTGATTCAAATCACACACCCTATGAGGGAAAATAGGAATTGTGTGAGTCTAAGTCGAATAACAAGTTGTACATGATTCAAATCATGGAATCTGTGACTTAAATCAGAACTTTTACATGAGTCGAATCACATAATTCTAATTTTCCCTTGCCTTGTGTAAGTAGAATCATAACTTCTTGATAACTCTAATCACAACATAGCATGTGTCAAAACACAAGTTACTCTTGACCCGAATCATGGAAAAATGGGTTTCTCATAACTTGTAGATCTTTTTCCAAATTACTTTGTCGCTTGACTCAAAACACGCAAGTGTTCATGACTAGAATCAATCATGATTTTTCACTACTCTTTGTGCTTAATTTACAATACTGTCACATCCCAATTTTGATGTCAAACCAATACTTATCATAATATTTTCATCATCTCATTAGCATGTCATCTAACCATCATACAATCAAAAATCCAAAAATTATGTGTCTTTTGCTTTCATTTTCTTATTGTCTAAGCTCAGGTCTTGCAAGATTGAATCAAGGTTCAGACCATGTTGTCAGGTCAAATGTGTGCAATTTTGGTTGAAATCCAGTGGAATTTAACCTAATCTTGATCAAAGAATTAGTTTGTTTCATAATCAAGTTATCAGGTTATGGAAAAGTTAGTTGTTTCAGGGTGGATAATCATCAGAGCTAGTTCACTTTCAATTAGGGTTTTGGTACAGTTACAGTGCAGTTCACATCTCAAGTCATTTGTGTCATGGAATATTTTGAAGGAAAGTGTAGATTCAAATTCAAGTGATTTATGTTTGAGGATCCAGATCAGGGTTTTGTGCAAGTTTAAGTTATCTGATGAAATTAAGTTGCAGAATATTCAAAGTCAAGGCATTTGGTCCATATTTCAAGTCATTTGCAAGTCTTGATTATGTGGTTCATGTTCTCTTCATTGGAGAATTCAAGCTTGCTATTCAATTTAAGACCATTTCAAGATGGAATCATGATGTGGTGTTATTTCTCATGGAATATATTCAAGGATTCGATACATTTCTAGTTTGATTTTTAATTGAAAGCTCCAAGGATTTAACTAAATTTTTGGTAAAACATTTTTGAAGAAATATGCCCAGACCAAAGATGTCAAATGAAATGTCCCAGCATTAAGATTCGACATCATGACTGACTCAACAGGTTTTGCTTATAAATCTGTTCCAAGATTCAAGGCGCGGTTAGCAGTGGATCAAGGAAATAAGGTTTAAAGCCCAAGACTGCAGAATATTATAAAAGGAATACCTAGACCTAGGACTAGAAAACGAACCTCTTGTAACACTTTTGTAAAGGGAAATAAGGGTTTAGGGTTTTGACAATCGTAGGTTTTCTTGTGTTATAAGTCTCCCTTTGTATCGGTTTGATACATTATGGTAGACATAGATGTTTATGCAGATTCAGAAACCTGTAGGTAATGAATCATGTATTGTTCTTGGATGAAGCTTTGAAGCAAATCCAATAGGTTGTTTGTCCAGGTTGCTTGGCTGAACTTTGTATTGAAATAGGTGTCTTTCAAGTAGGATGATACAGTTAATGTGACTATAATTGTTAGATATCACAGGTTGTGATTAAGGGAGTGAGATGGGTTTCTCTTATAAATTAGATGTGACTTCTATTGATAAAGTTTTTATTGGGTAGTGATAGGTAAACTGGAGATTGTTTACTATAAACCAGAGGTTGTTTACATAAAACTATACTACTGATAATGGATTCTTCTTCCTGGCTTGGTAGCCCCCAGATGTAGCTAATTTGCACCAAACTGGGTTAACATATCTTGTGTTATTTATCATTCTGCAAATTTATAGTTCAATATTTTCTTTTGATTAACATGTTGTAACAAATGTTAAAACATCTGTTGTGATTTTGTTGTTGATATTCAAAGTATCAGCTTATTTATTCTGCACTTGTTTTAAAGTTATGCAGAGAATAGTATCCTGACATGTTGTTAGGACATTTGCGATCTGCTTGCCTGAATTTTAATTGGTATTAGAGCAGGCATCTTGTCTATTTCTAGATGAGATCTTGGGAGATACTTTCTGGTTCTTTAAATAAGGTGTGTGTTTGTGAGATCAGACCCTTCATTTGGATGTTTTCAAAGGTATTGGATATCCAATATGCTTGGTAATAGATCTAGGATGACAACCACTGGTTGGATGTTTCTGCTTTTGTGAAGATGTTCTTGTTGCTGATGGTGTTGAGGTTTCTTTCTGCATGGTATCCACTAAGATGTCTTGACATCTTGACTGGAGCCTGTTGAAGATGTGTTATTGTTCCATTGCATGTGTTTCTTATGAAAGGATGTTGATAAATCTATATTGAAGACTCTTTTTATCCTTTGGTTGTCATAAAGGCGTCAACATCTATTGAAGTTCTAGCTATTCCATTCGGGAGTAATGGAATGGAGAGAGTTATTTGTTGGTATTCACCTTTGATGTCTTGGTACTTGGAAGGTTGGTTCCTTCAGGTATCTTGAAGTTATTTTGGAGGAAAGATTAGTTGAGTTTTAGGGTATTAAATTCATGGTCTATGAAGTTGGTAATCTACCCTTATCATGACAAAGATTCCAAAGACACTTGAGTTTTTTTTAAGTCCACTCATAAAGGATCCTTTATTATGTTTCTGGAGTTCTATCGTCAATCTGAAGAAATTGGAGGTGATTTATTTTCACCATTCATGTGTTGCAATGACTTCATCAGCAAGAGAAATTCATAGGCAGGTTGAGTCAAGGGTGTCAGCCTTGATGTTTCAACAACACCAAAGATACTTGCACTAAGGAATACTTTTAGTATTGTTGAAGTGTAAATATTCACCAGATGCTCTTCTCTAAAAAATGTGTGGATTTAGGATCAGTTGTTATTTATGGAATGCACAAGTATTTAATCAGGTATCCATGAAGCTCAAGATTGCTGGAGTTCATATGGTTTATCAGGAGGTGCAACATTTCTCATCACAACAGCTCAAGGACCAACATCAGGTGGATGATCAAAGTTAGTCTTCTGAAATAAGGATTTCTTATAAGGATTTAAGATTCATTGCTACTCTCAAGTATTTAATGGATTATCCTTAGTTGATGATCAAGGTGTCTCATCAGATGATGCTCAAGTATCTAGTCCTTGGATCTGTTTGGAATACTTCAAGGATCTGATGCTCAACTAGATGATGAAACATCCCATCAGCGGGTTTGTAAAAAATCTTGTTGAAAGAATCTCTAGGATAAGGAAGGGTAGTAGTTTACACTCTGAGAACTAAACTTTGGTGTTGGGAACCTTCTTCTAGTTAGATCAACATAGGCACATTATCTGACTATGAAGTTTTGTGGCAGGAAACTTATCTAGAATATGGTGCTGATGGAAGTGAAGATGAAGACATCTTTATGTTGATGAATATTGCTTGGGTCAGTTTATTTCTAATCTAGGTAAATTGGAGTGCAGCTGCTGAGAGCATGTGATCCATTTCAACATGGAGGAGTGTCCATGACAGTATCTCTGACATCTTGAAGATTTCTCTTAAAGAAAGCTGGATTTCTTGTAGCTGTTATCTAGTATATTCTTATGACTACTCCTTCTTAAAGAATCAAGCTTTGGCATGTTTGGTTCCTCTGATGATGAGTTCTTGAAGCAGATGTTCACCAAGGCTTATGTCCTTGTTGGCTATGGTCCATTAAACAGGATAGAGGTTGTCTACTCAAACTTGATATTTTGATCAAGTCTTTGAGAGCATGCAACTCTTGTTCTATAGAAGTGGAGATATTTGTCAAGATGGTATGCCTGAAGGGAAGTTGATCAAGATTATATCAGACAGACTTGAGCTCATATGTTGGAAGTCATGACATTGGTGTTATAATATGATGTTCTGACATCAGGGTTATTGTCATAACCCAAATTTTGACCCTAGATTCCATTACCATTCTAGTAGCATCAAGAATTATTTCCTAACCCTAACATTGTTTCAAGTTTTTGTTATTGAGATCCACCTGAATTAGGGTTTTGCACCATTAGAATCAAGAAGACTGTTGCTTGATCAGTCAATGTTTTCGATTGATCATCATCAAATCAAGATTACCATACATTCAAGAAGCTTATATTCAACAATAATCAAGTGCTAATTGATCTCACTACAAGTCAATTGAAGTCTAATTTCATCTGCCCCAAAATTAGGGTTTTGTTAGGAAAAGTCAACTGTGCTTTTGACTTTAAATCTAAGCATGATCCTCAACCTTGGGACATGATTCAATATGTTAACATACATTCTTGGATCCTATCTATGATGCATGAGAAATCCCAAGAGGCAAATTCATTGAAGATCGCACAGTTGAATTCACCTGATACAAAATTCATCTGACAAAGTCAACTCTCTGACTTTTAGGGTTTTTGGTTCAAATTGAAGATTCCAAGCCAAATTTCATCAAAATATGTTTAATCAATGAGTTTGATCATGAAGAAATCAATATTTGAGAGGTTTCTTGCAAAATAAGAAAACTTGGATAACTTGAATTTTTTCTAAGTGTGGGAAGAAACCCTAATTTTGGTACCAATTTTGAGAGGCCATAAATTTCAATCCACACATCCATTTTTTGAGTTCCAAAGATCAGTTTAAATATCTCCTCATGTACTAAAAAAGTTTCCTAGTGGCCTATGGGAAAAATATGCTTAGATTTTGAGTTATGAAGCTTCAAAGTTTTGAAAAATTTTTGGACACTTAGAATATTTTCAAGACAGCTTTGTTCATTCAATTTTCAGCCAACTTCAAGGTCATTTTTCACCATGACCCCTTTGGATTCAAGAATGTCACCAAACATGAAAGTTGCAGGGCATGTTTAGGGCTTTATAAAAAGTACAAAAACTCCTCAATCTCATTCTTGAGCTTGGAGTTTCGAAGAGATGAAGTTAGGTTTCTAAACTTGATTTCCAAGTGTTCCAACATGACAAACTTGATGCAAAATCTTTGGTTACCATACAATATTACTTTGCATAACTTGATTGATTGTAAATCTCACTTAATCAGATCATTACACAAAAATTGGAAGCTTGTGTCGCTACCGCAAAAATAAGGTGCCAGCAAAACAGAAGAGTCGCCACCTTTCGTTATTTATCCCTCGAAACGGGAAAGGAAACGATCGGAAAAACCTGACGAAAAAGGTATAAGACAAGGTCATCGCAACCATTGTCTGGGTTCGGGAGTCGGTTACACAAGGGGAAGGTATTAGTACCGCTCACGTCCATCGTACTCGATGGGATCCACGCTTGTTGTGTTTATCTGACGGGTTGTTTTAACTATCTACCTATCAAGGCTGGTCTGAAAAGAAAAGAAAATGACTCGGCAAAGCGTCGCACTTTATGCCTACGTATTCTCATCAGAGAATGAGAAATCAGAGTCAACGTAGTTCGGCTAACTACGGGTGATGGGGAAGGTGGCTCGCCAATACATCAGTATTGTGCCTACGTACTCTCAACAGGCTTGAGAGATCAGAGCTTATGTAGTTCGGGATAATACGGATTACAGGAATTTAGATTCATCTGTTTTATCGAGTATGGTTAACAAACGGTTCTAGCAGTTTGGTGTACGCAACTCGACCCTTGGAGACTTAGGCGTTACCGTTTGCGGTAGAACTGGGAATTAACGACACTCTTTTCTTCAGAAAAGCTTCCTTTGAATTATAGGCCCACGGGGCAAAAAGGTTTGAAGTTCGTTTTCTGTCTTTTACGGAAGAACTGTTTTTTATGTTTGTCTGTAGTTTGTACAGCACTAGAGACTATGACCTGGGAGCGAATGCGTCGCATATCGTCCAAAGGACGTATACTAAACATTCTAGACGATTGACAGGAGGCCGCTCAATTATCATTACCCAAGTAGCTTAAGGCTCGTAACGCGCTTATACTAACTTGCCTTTATTACGTTTTTTACTGTTGTTTGAGATGAGAAGAGAGAACAGGCTCAACTAAGGGGAGACTATCAAGTCCTAATGTTGTCATGCCAAGGATTCATCCTATGGTTGAAGTTTGAAACAGGGAACTCCTAGAAGTTATCATGCATAGGTTTCAACCTAAAGTTCTAATCATCACTTCCTTATCAAAGGAAGTGAGATTCCTAGGGGATCATGTCAATGATAAACAGAAACAGATAAAGCATCAGCTTAAACAGTAAACAGTAAACGAATATAAAATGCATGATGCAAGTGAGGGAGGAAATGTGTGTGGGGCATCAGCCTCCACAAGCTCGTCTCGACCTCAAGCCAAAGGACGTATACTAAACATTCTAGACGATTGACAGGAGGCCGCTCAATTATCATTACCCAAGTAGCTTAAGGCTCGTAACGCGCTTATACTAACTTGCCTTTATTACGTTTTTTACTGTTGTTTGAGATGAGAAGAGAGAACAGGCTCAACTAAGGGGAGACTATCAAGTCCTAATGTTGTCATGCCAAGGATTCATCCTATGGTTGAAGTTTGAAACAGGGAACTCCTAGAAGTTATCATGCATAGGTTTCAACCTAAAGTTCTAATCATCACTTCCTTATCAAAGGAAGTGAGATTCCTAGGGGATCATGTCAATGATAAACAGAAACAGATAAAGCATCAGCTTAAACAGTAAACAGTAAACGACTA
Source organism: Lathyrus sativus (assembly GCA_963859935.3). NCBI lineage: Eukaryota > Viridiplantae > Streptophyta > Magnoliopsida > Fabales > Fabaceae > Lathyrus > Lathyrus sativus. The sequence continues at coordinate 491,932,075 of OZ012738.1, forward strand.
TAAAATGCATGATGCAAGTGAGGGAGGAAATGTGTGTGGGGCATCAGCCTCCACAAGCTCGTCTCGACCTCAAGCCAAATATGAATAACTGCAATCATACAGAAATAAAATGCCATCAAGCAAATCACAAACCACATAGGCAAGGGAGCTGGGCTCTGCCGAATACCCGCAAGCAAAGCCATACAGTAAAAATACAAGCAGAGGGAGCAACTCAACCACTAGTGCAATCATGCTCTTAGCTTAACACAATCTAAACATGAACTTATTCTAATGCATCAAGCAAATCACACAAGTCACATCAATACATTTGCACAGAAAGCAAACAGACAAGAAAGAAAGCAGATCAACAGCTCCCACATCTCCACAGCAAAGCAATCCTCTGACAGCAGTTTAGTCCTCAGTCTGCAACTGTTCTTCAAGTCCATCATCTTCAATGGCAAGTATCAACTTGCTTCTTAAATCTTTCAATGCATCAAACACAAGTATCAACTTGTTCTCCACCTTCAAGCTTCAGCTCTTTATTCAATCTCAATTTGATCTTCTTCACAAGTGTCAACTTGTTCTCCTGGGTCTTCAAGCCTCAGCTCCAAAGGCAGTCTTCAACCACAGGGAAGTGTAACCTCTAGCATCTTCAATCTTCTAGCAAGGAACTCCATCCTCTAGCAAGGGAGAAAGATTCATCTAACAAGAACAAGGTGGGGATAGGGAGAAGCAAAGTGAAGACCAAAGGTCACCTCTAAGCACTCCACCATCAAGGAAAGGAACCCTCAAAGGTTCTACCAATTTTTGAGGAGCCACTCATCCTACCAAAGGCGGGATGGGTCCTTCACAATGGGACCTTACATCATAGGGAGGAATGGAAGTGATCAACACCTTCCATGTTTCATGAAGGAAGAAAATCTATTCTAAAGGATCTCCCTAAAAACCCTAATCCTTAACCCTAAACAAAATACACCAAAGGAAGAGCAAAATTCAAGTCTAAGCTCCATCATGCATTCCACAACAGCCCACATATGTCTTCATCATCATCCAAGAGCAAGGGAAGCCACACCCCAATCTAAGGGCACTAATGGAGTCACTCTAGTTGAGTTAGCAAGCTAGGATCACCTAAAACCTAGTACTAAAGTTAATCCTAAATAAAATACTAAAATCAATTGTAAAATCCTACAAAAATAACTATGGGAACCTAAGTCAATCACAACTCTATCATGTTAATTCTAGAGATCAAATCATCCAAAAAGTCTTAGAATTAAATCCTAAACTATGGGGTATCAAGGTTAAACCCTAAAACTAGAGCACCTAAAGTTCAATACAAAAGCCAGCCCTAAACTTCTTCACAAAAATGTGAGAAAATTACTAGAGGAGCATACATGTCTAAAATAGCTACACACAAAAAATCAGTCCAAAACTCATCATCAAATGATCACACAAAAATTTACAAGTCAAGGTATCAACCATTATGAATTATTATCAAATAAAAATACAAAAAATGTAATTAAAATAAAAAATGCATGAATTCCTAATCTTTTAATTCAGCAAAATTATAGATTCAATCATGAATCAGGGGGAAAAATCTGGAATTAATTGACTAATTTTTCTATTTATTATGAATTAATTCCTAAACTACATGAAATGAGTAAAATAAAAGAAAACAATGGAAATTAACCAAACGCGTGTGATGAATAGCAACCCAGTTTAGTTCAATTCTCAGAGTGGGCCAAAAGTGGGGTCCAGGTATCAGTTTTAACACTAAGCCCAAACCAAACCTATTAATGAAACGCACGCTACGTATCAATTCCAAGTCTTCAGACTTTTTCAAGTAATCGTGGCCGTCCATTCATGCCCTGAGTCAAAGGTCAAACCCTAATCTAATGGCCATGGTCTTTCGTCCCCAATTTAAACTGAGGTTTGGAGGGAGTTCAGACGGTGGCCTGAGCTGCAGTGCCACTGTCTTCTCCGGTGGAGTGCTCATCACAGGTCGTCAAAAACACTAAAACAAATCATCATTTCACTCAGTTTTTCTCACTGAATCCAAATCCATCCTCCAAATTCTTTGATTCTTCCTCTAATTTCAAACCCGATCACATTTTCAGAAACACACCAAATCTTGATCATCTTAATTCTCAACAATAATGGTACTAATGTAATCTACACTCTTCAGAGGTTAAAATCCACTATCCAAACATGAATATCTCTCCAAGAATCACAAGAAATCGGTCTCAACAGAAAACGATCCATAACCTAAAGTGTCTCTATTTCTCAATTTCTTGTACCAAAATCCATCTATGTCCTACCAAGAACCTAACCACATGCAAGTTTCTATGTATCTTCCTATAGATTAAGCAAAAATTTGACTGGTACAAACCTGGTTTCAGATGAAGAACAGGTACAGCTGCTGCTCGATTCTTCCTCCAAGCTTGTCCAGAATCACTCCAAATTCACTCCTAAAGCTTTTGCACACCTTGATTTGCTCTGAATCATCCTCAATCTCAGAATCCGATTGTGAGTTGCAGCTCTGCAAAGTCGACCCCTTGCTCTGGTTTCTACTTCAATCTTCTCCAAAAAAAGCTCTGAACTCACTCAACTAGTTATATAGAAGTGAATGGAAATGTCTAGAAACTTCTGTAACCACCCAAATGAGATTTTCAATTTCAATTTCTCTTTCAAAATCTCATATGCACAGTCACGACTCCAGCTCTGTTTGGGCATGAAAACAATTGGAATCTTCATCTCATGAGATATTGAATTGATTAGTTATGATCATTTCCTTGTTTGCAATCCAATGGTGTGAATTTGATATGTTACTTCATCATGAAGCAACAAAATAGAATGGCATGAATTTGACCTCAAACCAAAAATGCAATGTTTCCATTGTTTCTAAAATAATTTTTCCAATCAATTTGACCTATAACATTGCCTTGTTTGGACACAAATCAATTTATTTCAATTTTTGGTCATTAAATGCCTTTAATCCTTCCTTTTTCACAACTCCTTGAAACAAGTCCTTCCTTGAGCCATTTCAATGTCTCCTTGATACATGGACAAGGTTAAAACCCCATTTTGAGCAACTTTCAAGTTGAACAAAATTGCATTTGAGGTGTCTAAGTTGGTGAAAATGGCCTATAACCAAAAATGACCTATAATCATAACTTCCCAAAATACCCTTGACTTGTCAAAGCCATAACTTGAGTTCTACAAATCCTATCAAGGACTTCTAGTACTATATGGAAATCTAAGAGAATAAGGAACAACATTCATGTTTACCAAAAGTTCATAGGAATCATCCTTCTAGGGTAAAAGTGTCATGCAAGTTGGGTAACTTTCAAGCTCCAAATTCACATGCCTCAGATGACTTGTAACTAGTATGGCTCATAACTTGAGTTCTATGAACCCTATCAAGGACTTCTAGTACTCAAATTAAAGCTAAGATCGTTCCCTACAACAATCATGTTGGGGTTAAGATGAGATGACAATCATATCTTGAGTTAAATTGTCTTGAAGACAGGGGTCAAACTAGGGGATTTTACACTGTCAAGTCTTAGAAACCCTAGCCTGAAACTTCTCAAACTCTTCAATCATGATGAGTTGACCTTGGAATCACCCTTAGAACATCTCAATGTATTAATCCATGATCACATGGCTCTTGAATTAAGTCTCAACTTTCTTCAAATCATCAGTTGACTTAGGGTTGATCCAGTCAAACCCTAGTTGTACCACTCATGGCTGAGCCTTCTTAATCTTACACAATGACCTATCTAGGCCTCAAAGTGATCTTCAACACTTCTCATGAGCTCTCTGAAGACCTTAAGTCCATCTCCATGACCTCAGAATTATCTGATGGCTTCCCACAACTCTCAAGCTAGGAGACCTACACACTTGGCTTCAATCACTCTCTCTGAGGATCTTTTAACTTCTTTGACAAGGATATCAACCCTTGAACACTTGAATAACCTTCTTAGCTAGCCTCACAGTCTTGTATAGCTCTTGATTGATAATCATACCTCTTGATCTCCTGCATACATGTCAATGAAATGCAAATGATAATGCTAATGTGAATGAAATGAAACATAAGCTAGGTAAAGAAATGTTGGGCAAATTTTGGGGTGCAACAGCTTGGTCCCTTGAATTAAAGCTCAAACCACTTGCTATTTCCATTTTTGGCATAAAGTGAAGAATACCATTTTCATAAAGCATGAACTTTCCCTAAAACCAGAATTGAGCCATTCCCCTTGCTCCTCTTTTCACTCCATAGTATAAAAGGTCTTCAGAGGCATGCCCTAATCACATATAGTCTTGTACTTGGCACTTGAAACAAGAAAACATGATGATCACAAACAAGTTGGTTTCCAAGTGACTTAGTTAGCAAGAACTTAGATTATGACCACACCTCAATACGTCCACTCTCTCTATAATTAGTACCTCAATCCTCACTTAAGAAAGAGGAAAAAACACTACAAAACCATCCTCAAACACTGCTACATCCTCATAATAAAGAGAACTTGCAAAATACCTCCCAACTTGCAAGAACTCTTCAAAATTTTTTTTCCATTCGTGCATTCTCCGAAACAACTCCACAAACCTTCCATATACACTCCATAAACTTCATTCAAACCATTCAAACCTTGCTGTAACATCTCAAACACCCTGCACCATCTTCAACCTCCATTGTTGCAAGAAGAATTATATTCTATTTTAGAGGCCAGTTCTAGCTTGTTCAATCATTCAAGCACACTCTAAAAGGCTCAACAAAGTTATGGAGGTTATTATCTTACAACTACAATTGCTGAGAAGAAGCCTTGGACTTTCTCTAAGAGGTGAGGAATTCTGACTTTCCACTCTCATGTTCATGCATTATTTTGTTATCTTTTAAATATCAAGGATGTAGAATGTGCGTTGTTTTGTGATTTTGAATGATGGTTTGCTTTATTTTAGTTTGAACATTCCATGTTGTTACATGTTGAAGTTCCTTGATGCCACATTGTTGTTGAGTGATTTGTGAATTACTCAGTTATTTTTAGAACGAGATATTATTATATTCTTGATCCTTATGAAGTTTTTTGTGACTTTGATCTTTATATCATTGAAAATGGTTGAGAGATGAAAGAGTTCTGAGGAGAAGAAAACCTGGCCATGGAGTTTTGTTTAGGGCATGAGAGAGAGAAGCAGGTAAGAAGAAGATGGAAGCTCAAGTGGAGGTGAGTTGGCATGACATGGAACTGATCTGACCATTTTAGAGGGTTTTTAAAATATAATGATATGCAAGCATATTATGTTTGGATGTAACAGCCACCCTAGTGGTAGAAGCCTTGCCTTGCCTTTCCCTTTGACATGCCTGACCTGGGTTCGATCCTGATGATCAACCCTCTTGCCTTTTTTCTTATTTATTTGATAAACTAGATATTTTATTGTCTGCTTCCATTTATTGGTACAACACGCGCGTTGGTTGGATGGTTAGAGTTTTGACCTGTGAGCAGTAGTGTGTGGGTTCAAACCTCATTGAGTGTATTCCTTCTATTTTTAATGCCTTGTTTTCATGTTTTCTTTCACAATTTTATTTGATCATAACTCTCTTGATTTTTATCATTTTGACACCAACATTCTTACCAAATGCTCATATGAATGTCTATTTTTTGTCTATGTCAAGAAAATTCCAAAAAGAATTATTTATTTGGTACTTATTCATGTTCAAAGTATGTGACCTTTTTAGGGTTTCTTAGGTTCCCTTTTGATATTTTGATTGATTCCTTTGATTCTCCTTGCACATTTTGACTTGTATAAACCTCACACACCTTGTATGAACCTTACTTGATGTGGTGAATTTGTATGCCCTGGTTGTTACATGATGGTTATTACTTTTTCAAGTTCATTTTCATATGTGAATGCATGATTGAATATCATAAAACCTTGGTTGTTACCTTGCCCTTGACATGTGATTCTCTTCCATGATCAAATGATTTGAATGTACATGTGACTCATATCTCTCATACCTTGCCTTAAGTGTTCTTAAACACTTGCTGTTTTGCTTTGAAATATGTTTAGTATGCATGAATCACCTTTGAGATGTTTCTCATCTTTAAAAAAAACCATGATTGAACTCCTTTTACATGTTGGTTGTTACCTTCTTATTTAAACATTATTCACCATAATTCACATGTTGTTGTGACACATGTCACACTATTGTTTAAAGATATTTTGGTTGTTACCTTTGCCATACTTTGGTTTGATATCTATGCTTTAAATATTGTCAAGATTTATGCATGTTGATTTTGAGTTTTTATCTTTGCCATGATAAGTAATGTTTTGACTTATGTATGGTTGTGAGTAATTCAAAATGTCATCTATGATGTTTGGTCTTGCAAGAATATTATTTCATAGCCATTTAGATGTTGTAACATCTATGCTTACCGTTGGTTGTACCATTTGGTTTAATTATAAACATTCTATGGATGAATACTTGGTTGTAACCTTGTTATTTACTTTGCTTGATGTTGTCACATGCTTGCCTTTACTTTCTTAGTTGTTACCATGATTTTATATCTTCATCATGTTTGAATGAACGTATATGTATGCTTAATCTTTGCTAAATTTATCTCAAGTGATGTAGCTTGTTAGCTCTCATCCTAAAAAGAGTTTCCTTGTGTTCCTAAGTCCAAAGGAAAGTATCTCTATTGACTCAATGTTATAGATAGCTCATTTATTCTTAAACCTCCCTTTGACCTTGTTATAGTCATTAGGATTTTCAACTTAGCCTTAAGTTAGAACCCACTACCTTTTGAATTTTTCAAGTCAAGACCTTTAGCGTACCTTGTTAGGAATCCTATAACGTTTAACTTAGAGCTTAGAACTAAAGTTTGTTAACTTTATGTGTGTACCATTGTTATGGGTACTCATTTCCCCCTTTTTGCTTTTGTTCAAGTCAAACTCCCAGTTAGTCTTTCAACTTAGACTTAGAGAGTTTGCTAACTCTATATAAGTATCATTGTTATGAATACTTATTCCCCTTGGAACCATGACCATAGTCAAGAGTTCTCTCCCTAGTTAGGAGAACTACAGTTGCTCTGATTCCATCCTTGTTAGGATACATAGGCACAAGATGTGGCATCTTGGCGAGCATACTTAGTGTATATATCCATAGGTCTTTATCTTTAGAAATCCTTTCCTTAGCACATAACCATTAGCAGACAAACATAAGCAATAACACAAATACTAACAAGAGACTCCTGTAGAGTACTACAAATACTTAGGGTGCTAATACCTTCCTTTAGTATAACCAACCCCCAAACCCTCAATCTCTTGGCTTCATTGTTACGTAGCATACTTAGGGTTTTCTTTGATATTTACCCTTTCCTTTGGATAAATCAAAGCTCGTTGGTGAATATTTAAAGATTTGTGGTTCAAGTTAATCAATAGCTTGATATCCGATTCTCACCGGACAGAAATGGCGACTTCACTATGGATGTTGGCTTGAGGGTTAAGCCAACCTTATTTGTAATTGTGTTTTGTTCATGTATGTTTGCTTTAAACATGTATATTATACCTGTTATATTGTGTATGTGCATTGGGTTGATACCTTTGTTGCACCCCAAAATTTCCCTAACCTTTTCTTACTTGGTTTACGTTTCATTGCATTAGCATATCATTGATCTAACATTTTCATAGCATAGCATTGTTCATTTATGCAGGGGATCAAGTGTGGTTTATATCCAGAGGAGCCTATCTAGAGGTCTTATTCAAGCTTAAGAAGTCACCATAGTCATCAGGAAGAGGGTTGGGTTCTTGAGAAGTTCAGTTGTTTGTATGTGGTTAATCTCCTAAGCTGAGGACCAATTGAAGATCATCACTAGGTTGTAGAGCCTTGATCAGGGATAGAGTGAGCTCATAGAGTGCCTTGAGGGTCATGGTGGAGCTCAATCAAGTCATTATGCCAAATGCGAAGAGCCACCGTTGAGGGTGTTGCAAGTAGGGTTTTCATCTGGGTAATCCTAAGTCAACTGTGCAATTGAAGAGGATCAAAGCTCATTTTTGAGTCTTTGAAATCATGGATAGTTGTGTTGAGACACATGAGATTATATTCCAAGATCTATGCAAGAAGAATTCAAAGTGTGAGGAGTTGCTAAATTAGGGTTCTCAGGATAAAATCCCCTATTTAGTGCCTAACTTCAAGACCACTTAGCTCGAGATGCAAGTTCCATATCCACTTTTGGTCAACATGAAACCTGTAGATCATGATCTTAGCTTTAATTTGAGTACTAGAAGTCCTCCATTGGATTTATAGAACTCAAGTTATGACCCAGACAAGTTACAGGTCATCTGTGGAATGTGAAATTTATCTGTGAAAGTTCACCAACTTCCATGGAACGTTTGACCTAGAAGGGTGTTTCTCATAAACTTTTGGCCAACATGAAAGTTGTAGGTCTTGATCTTAGCTTTCCAAATTGTATTAGAAGTCTTCTATCTGATTTGTAGAACTCAAGTTATGAGGTTTACAAGTTAGGGGTATTTTGGGAAAGTAAGATTATAGGTCATTTGGCATTATAGGTCATTTTCTCTATCTTGCAAGCTTTAAATGAAGTTTTGTTCAAAATAATTTTTTTAGGTCAACCATGTCCTCATGATGAATTGATGTGGCTTAGGGTGAGACTTGGTTTGAGAAATTTTGCAAAAGGAAGAATTTAAAGGCATTTAATTGAAAAATTCATGATTTATTCATCTGTGTTCAAAATAGGCCATATGAATGCTCATTTTAATCAGAAAAGCCATTCTAAACACATTGGTAATATTAGATTTTTCATTTGAGGTCAATTTCATAGCTTTATGGTTTGTTAGTTCACAAGTAAGCAACACATCCAAATTTGTTTATATGATGAATTCAAGCACTCTAATCACTCTCTACACCCTCAACAGACCACAAGGAGTTGAATGAAAGCTTCCAAGGGAATATTTGAGCAAAAACTCGCGCATACCATTGTTGGTTTTTTGGAAGAAAAGTGAAATGTGGATTTCTGGATTTGGGCCTCAATTGGACCTCAAAAGCCCATAAATCATCTCTATTTAAGTTCAGAAGAAGGTTTTGCTCCAGTTTGGTGATTGATTCGTGCTGGAAGCAGAAATTGAAGTTTGAGTTCAAGAGAAAAAAGTGAGAATCGTGAATTCTGATTGAGAGGTTTCCAAGGCAAGTCAAGGTGTCCTTCTTCTTCAGCACACTTCCTTGAACGTTTCTGCACGATTTGAAGCTCAGAAACATTCCATAACTGCCTCAATTTGAAGCTCTAAACCAGGTATGTAACTTTCAAAATTGTATTGATTCTAGCATGATCTAGCCTAGATTAGTATGTGGTTAAGCATTAGGTAGAAGCATAGATGGATTTTGGATAGAAATTTGGATGATTAGAGACAAAATAGGATGCGATGTAATTTCTGTTTAAGGTTGAATTGATCTGATCTTGAGGATTCTACATGATCTATTTAGTTTAGGTTGATCAGTGTAACAAGAGGAACAAATCTATGGTTTTAGTTTGGGGAATGGTGAGGTTACAGAATTGTGCATATGTTAAGATCTCCATAGTATTTGAGAATCTATGAGGATTTAGGAAATTTGGAGATCATATTTGAGTTCTACGTGGAATTTAGAGTGGATCTGTATAAGTTTTGTGAAGTTTTCATGACCTGTAAGTACCTGCTCACCGGAGAAGACGGCTGAGGACCACCGGACCACCACCGGAATAGTTTCCCTCCACCTGAGTTTGAATTGGAGAAGATGAAGGAGAAGCGTTCAATTTGGCTGAAGAGAAGACCTTGTATGTTCATCGTGTGGATGGGATTTAAACTGAGGCTTGAACTTTGACCCTCCAAAGCGCACCGTTTCACTAATCCTGGTTGGCAGTTACGTGGCATCTGAGTTGGAGAGCGTGTGATCCTTAGATTAGGAGACTGAGTCATTCCATCCAATGCCTGTGTTAATTTCCCAGTTTTTAATTCATTTATTTCATTTTCTTTTTATTTTAATTGCATTTTCATTCTTTAATTCATTTTAATTTCAATTTTCATAAAAAAAAAATAAAATAAAAATATGTCCATGCTCGTCTTTTTATTTGTGATTTTTCCATGCTTTTGCATTTGATTTTTGCTTATTTTTCAATTTAATTTGAATTTCTCCATTTTATTAATTTCTTTATTTTTTGCATATTTGCTACTTGTTTTTGTTGATTTTTGATCTTGCAATTGGTATTGAATTTGGGGCTTATTTTTTTGCTAGCAGGTAGATTAGAGATGCATGACCCTCTATGATTTAATTTAGATTTTTTAGATAATAATAGGTTCTATTTTGGATTAGGATCTTTAGACTTTCCATTTTAGGGTTTTAACTTGGTACCTTGTGATCTAAGTTTTCTTTAGGTGACTTCCCTTTAGATTAAGGTTCTGACCCTTTGCCCATAGGTCCTTAACATACTTAGGTTCCCTTAGAAATTTTATTAGGATTTTAGAAGGTGGTTTAGTATTTTAAGTTGATTTAATATTTAGACTAGTTTCAAGTTGTTTTCAACATAGCACTTGCTTTAGATTGACCCCAATGGTTGCCTTTAGTGCATGATAGGTTTTCTAATCTTCTTGGATGGTGTTTTATACATGTTTAAGCTTATGTTTTCTTGTTGTTGGTGTTTGATTTGGTGTTTAGACCTCCCTTTAGAAGCTTTCTTTGAGCTTTTTCAATTAAGGTTTATGAAGAGCTTAGTTGTTCTCTCCTTCTTCACATAAAACATGGATTGCTTTGATTGCTTTCCATTCTCATCCTATGATTCAAGGTCCCTATGTGAAAGCCTCATCTTTCCTTTGGAAGGATGTGTGGCATTTCACAATAGGTAGAACCTTTGAGGATGCCCTTCTCAGATGACTAGTTAAGTGTCTGGTTGGATTCCTTTGGTTTCCTTCCTGCTTCCCATCATCAATCCAATATCTTGATGTTGTTTCTCTTCTCTTGTGATCGATCTTGTTGAAGCATGAAGATGAAGACTTCTCTTGAAGATGGTTTAAATTTGTTTGTGTGCAGACTGTTTGTTTGTTTGCTGTGTATCTGCTTTGCTGTTTGCTGTTTATCTGTTCTGCTGTTGAGCTGTTTGCTCTGCTGTTTTTCTGACTGCTCTGTTTTGCTGGTGTGACTGATTGACTGGGTGTTGCATTAGACTAGGTTTCTCATATAGTGATCTAGGCTTAAGAGCATCCTAAAGGTTGAGAATAGCTCCCTTTGCTTGTCTGCATCTAGAGGTTGAGTCTGTCTCCCTCTGCTTGACTGTTATTGATTGGCTTTGCTTGCTGGCTTAAGGTTGAGTCTGTCTCCCTTGCCTGTGTTTTGTGTGTTGCCTTTGGGCTTGCTTGCTCTAGAAGTTGAGCTTGGCTCCTTCTGCTTGTTTGATGCATTGCATGCATTTTATTTATAGTTGTTTCTGTACAATTATTTCTTTTACTGTTTGTTTTCCTTTGCCATGTTCCCCTAAGAACTCTGACTTCTCTTATTCAAGAGAAGTTATGACAGACATTAGGGTTCTAACCATGCATGATAACATTAGTTAGTTTCCCTCTTAACCTCGACCATAGGATCAATTTTGCATGACAACTTTAGGATTGGATCAGTTCCCCTTTAGTGCGTCATTTCTCTTCTCATCTGCAAACAAAATCAAAATACAGTAATAAAGGTTAATTGATGTTGTACGTTACGAGCCTTAAGCTACTTGAGAAAGAGTTATTGAAGAGTTTCTTTTCAACAGTCTGGATGTTTAGTATGGTACCCTTTGGGTGACATGCGACGCATTCACTTTCAGGTCATAGTCTCTAGTGCGATATCAGTTGCAAACATCCATAAAAGATATTTCTCTAAAAAACAGAAAACAAAGATCAAAATCTTTTTGTCCTCTTGGACCTTTAATCACTTGGAAACCCTTTTCAGAAGGAGAGTTCTGTTAACTCCCGATTCTACCGCAAGCGGTAAACACCTAAGTCTTCGTCGAGCGAGCTGCATACATCAAACTGCTGGAACCGTCTGTTAACCCTACTCAAATAAAAAAGACAAACATGTGTCTCTCGTGTCCCGAACTACGTTTGCTCTGATATTTCATGCCGTGTGAAAGTACGTAGGCACAAGATGCAATATCTTGGCGAGCAACCTTTCCCCGTAGTTAGGCGAACTACGTTGACTCTGATTTCTCGTTCCAGACGGGAATACGTAGGCATAAAGTGCGACGCTTTGCCGAGTCATTTTCTTTTCTTTTCAGACCAGACCTTTAGTGTAGATAGATTTAACAAACCCATCAGATAAACACAACAAGCATGGATCCCATCGAGTACGATGGACGTGAGGGGTGCTAATACCTTCCCCTTGCGTAATCGACTCCCGAATCCAAACAATGGTTGCGATGACCTTGTCTTATACCTTTTGCGTCAGGTTTTTTCCGATCGTTTCCTTTCCCGTTCTGAGGGATAAATAACGAAAGGTGGCGAATCTTCTGTCTTGTCGGACTCGTTTTTCGCAGTAGCGACAGCTGGCGACTCTGCTGGGAATTTCTGGTTTCCTATGCGAGTCAATCCTAGCGCTTGTGTGTTTACCTGTTGGGTTTTATTTATCGCACTTTACTTTCCGCATTTTATTTTCAGTATGATATTATTGTTATTGTACTGTTGTGGGAAGGGGCTCCGATGAGTGAGAAGCCAGACCCAGGCTTGAGTGTACTTAGCATTAGTTGCGGAAATTAGTGGGCGCGTGCTTGCTTTGCAGTCACTAGTGTCTCATGAAATCCACGCTCAGACGAGGTTCTCCCGGTTGACTTCTTTTCCGGCCCTTTGGGCTTGAGGGGTTGTTGGTTTGAAGGATTGTCGACTCTGGGGACCGATAATTTGTGACTCAGCAGAGTGAGGCCACTCCAAGGGATGATGATGCTACACCTTCTGGGTATCGTATCATCGTTCTTGAAAGTCTGTGACGTTGGGAAACGCATATGATGCCATAACTTGTCTGTGATTTACGTCCATACCTGTGAGTGGGGTCGGGTTATTGTAGGAAACCTTAACCTTCAGACTACCTGGTTTTCTTGATAGTGAATCAGTGTTGTTGGGTTCAGAGGGTTCTTATTGTCAGAGATGTGGTTGTTCTCGACTGGGCATATTTATTGGTCCTCTTCAGGGTTGTGTTATCAGAGCAGTTGTGTTTGTGTTTGATCAGAGCTTTGATCTCCTCAGCAGCCATCTTGATCCTCTGTTGCATGTTTGCATTTTTCATTTTGCATACTCATTTGCATATCATTAACGTGTGTCTGTGTTGCAGGTACATTATCTGAGGAAGACTGTAGCCTACAAGCTCCTACTCCAGATGTTGCTCAGTTGTCCAGTCGGATTGCTTTGGCAGATGATACTGTGAGAGGGGAATTCAGAAAGTCTTATGGGAAGCTGCTCAGTTTTGTTCGTAGACCTTCTGTGTATGAGTTGAATGGGTTGTATGACTTGCTGCAGTTCTATGATCCTTCTTTGAGATGCTTCACTTTCTCGGACTTCATTCTTGCACCTACATTAGAGGAGTACGCTGAGTTGCTGGGTGTGCCTATTAAGAGTCACATGCCATTTCTTCATATGGATGCTAAGCCTAATCTGGCTAATCTAGCTCTTTCTCTTCATCTGGATGCCTCTGAGTTGATCTTGTCCAGTTGGAATGGGGTTCCAGGTTTTTCTCTGCAGTTCTTAGTTGGGAAAGCCCAACAATGTGCCAAAGACGGTTGTTGGATTGTATTCAACGCCATTCTTGCTCTCTGCATATATGGTATTATTTTGTTTCCTAACATGCCTGATTTTGTAGACTTGGATGCCTTTCATATCTTTGCATTAGGGAATCCAGTTCCTACCTTGATTGGCGACGTGTATCATTCCGTCCATTACAAGAACGAGAATAGAAGGGGTAAGAATGTATCATGTTGTGTGCCCTTACTATACAGATGGTTTGATAGTCACCTACCCAAGAAGGGTCCCTTTGCTTCATCTGCAGCCACAACTGAGTGGTCTGAGCGATTGATGGGTTTACCAACAGAGAGTGTTGTTTGGTTTGATAGAGATATGTTGGGTACTGAGGTTATATTCAGCTGCAGTGGGTTTCCAAATGTGCCTTTGATTGGAAGAAAGGGTTGTATCAATTATAATCCATCTCTACTTGTCAGACAGTTTGCTTATGCTTTGAGAGTTCCGCCAAAAGATGAAGAGGTGCAGGAATCTCTGTACCTCACCGGTCTTCTAAAGGGGGGATATGTTATCTAAGCTTCAGCATGCCTGGAATGATATCAGTAGACGAGGGAAGTCATTATTGGGTAAAAGCAATAGCCAAGCTTATGCTCCGTATATGATCTGGATCAGGACCAAAGCAGAGACCATAGGGATGCCTTTTCCACCTGCTAAGCAGGAGTGCCCTCCAATGGTGGAAGAGCCTACTACAGTGCCTATTCAATAGTATAATCAGGTGTTAGCTGAGAGAGAAGAGCTAAAGAAGGCCAATGAAGAGTTAGAGCAAGAGTTGGCACAGATTAGAAGCGAGAGAAATGAAGTCGTCCACTCCTTCAAGAAGCAGACAGAGTTGGTGAACAGGTTAGGTATGGACTTGACTAAGCAGATAACTAATCGTGAATGTTTGGGTCTGGACTTCAAATCTGTCAACGATGTATTGGCCACCAAGAAGCAGAATTTGGATGAAGCATACCGGAGGATATCCAAGTTCAATCAGCAGTGGAATGTTACTTTAGCCAACAACAAAGAGAGGGAGGACAAACTAAAGCAGTAGATCTCCAAACTGAAAGCTCAGGTGAAGGAAATTGGTGGATTTAGTGTCTTGCCCTGAAGACTTCAGAAAGAGATATGGAAGATTATTGGGACTTGTCAAGATCAAGTGGTAAGAAGGAGTTTTCGGAACTCTTGTGCAATTCTATGACCCCCTATATCGCTGTTTCACCTCCCGATCATCAACTCGTCCCAACCTTGGAAGAGTACTCATATCATATTGGTCTGTAGTATTGGATAAGAAGTCGTTCAGTGGTTTGGATAAGTTCCCTTCACCAAAGGATATTGCAGATGCCATCCACCTAGAAGCTTCCAAAGTTAAATCCAATATTACCACCAAGTGTGGACTCAGAGGTCTACCTGCTGATTTTTTGATAGGGAAAGCTGCATTCTTTGCCAAAGAAAGTAGCCTAGTTGCTTTTGAAGCTGTCTTTGCATTTCTCATCTATGGTTTGGTTCTCTTCCCCGAAGAAGAAAGTTTCATTGACATCAACGCTATTCAAATCTTCATCATTAGTAATGTCGTACCTACTATGCTTAGAGACGCCTACCATTCTATTCATTATAGAACTATAAAGGGAGATAGGGATATCATATGTTGTGTTCCCCTATTGTATAGGTGGTTTGTTGCATATTTGCCGAGCATAGATCTTTTCATAGAAAATCCAGATGGACTAAGGTGGTCTCAAAGACTCATGGCTCTGACTCAGACTGATGTACATTAGTATGATCCCTCTTATGATAAAGGAGTAATCATCAATAGTTGTGGTTCATTTCCCAACATACCTCTTCTCAGCGTACGAGGGGGAATCAATTATAACCCTATCCTTGCAAGACTTCAGTTTGAGTTTCCTATGAAAGAAAAGCCTAGTAACATCCTATTGTCGGGTTTCTTCTACCTCAACGTAGAAGCTAGTATGGGGTTTAGAAATAGAGTTGGAGATGCTTGGAAGACCATCCACAAGAAGACCAAGGTTGATCTAGGGAAGAAGAACTATATAGCATTTGAGCCTTTCACGCAATGGGTCCA
Organism: Lathyrus sativus; assembly: GCA_963859935.3. Lineage (NCBI taxonomy): Eukaryota > Viridiplantae > Streptophyta > Magnoliopsida > Fabales > Fabaceae > Lathyrus > Lathyrus sativus. The sequence continues at coordinate 491,947,907 of OZ012738.1, forward strand.
TTCTAGAGCCCGTGATCTCAAGATGACTTATCGCCCAAAAAAATCTTTGTAGAATGTAGTTTCTTCTTCCTCTATCATTCCTATTGAGCATATGGAGGAATATCAAGGAACTTTGGCTAGGATGAAACTTGAGCGAGATACTTGGGAGGGCAAGTACCACGTCATTCATTCCGAGCAGATGGAGATGAAGAGATAGCTGAAAGAGAAGGATGATTTGATTGAGTTGCTTGAAAGGAGGGTTGTTAACAGATATTCGGCACAAGAGAATTTATTTTTCTCTAGTGTTCATCCAGTGCCTAGTACTCATGAGCACTCTAATATCCAACCTACGTCCGGTGCTTGGAAAGGAATCGTTGACAAGTTAGTATTTGAGAATGGAGAGCTGAAGAGACAGAAAAGGACGCGTGGATAGGACTTTTCTAGCTAGAATCTTTTGAGACCCTACGGCCTAGTATTTTCCTCTTGTATTTTTCACTCTCTTGTACTTATACTTTGAAGATGTAACTTTTTCCAATATTAATAAATTAAGAGTTTCTGTGCCAAAAGTGTTCCTTTTGCAAATCTATCTTCTGAGTTTCTTAAAAACCAATTGTATTGCATCTCATTATTTTTTACTAATATTTAAGGAGTCCAATCTCTTGTTTTGCAGACATTATAATGGACTAAAAAAAGAGGACAGCTCCAAAATGCACATTCAAAATCCCGAAGTTGGAGAATCTGAGGATACTAGGAGGCTTAGTGAAAGATCCTTTGTCGTTTAGCAACAAGTATGGAAACATTCTGCCTGTATTGGAGCTCCAAGTAGATGAGGAGATGTTGATGGCGTTTGTACAGTTCTACGACCTCATTTACCATTGCTTCACGTTTCCAGACTATCAACTACTATCAACATTGGAAGAGTATTATGCTTTGATGGGGATATGTGTCACTCCTCAACCATTCTCTGGAAAGGAACGAGAACCAAATAGGAGAGTCTTGGATGAAGCCTTACACCTAGAGTCATCTGATCTTCATACTGGTTTGGATGTCAAAGATGGATTCTCTGGTTTGCAATCAAGACCCTTGATGGAAAGAGCTGACAATCATGCTAATAAGAAAGACATAGAAATCTTTGAAGCTATCTTGGCCTTACTGGTTTATGGACTCCTTTTGTTCCCTTGTACCAACGAGTTCATTGACTTGAACACCATCAACCTGTTTCTGATCAAGAACCCTGTTCCCACTCTGCTAGCTGATGCACACTTCTCTATCCATCTGAAGAACTCCCATAGAGAGGGCCAGATTACTTGTTATACCGCTCTCATTCACAAGTGGTTTATTTTGCACTTGCCAAGGACTGCCTCTCTATGGAATCTAAAGGGAAGCCTGGCATGGACAGAAAAGCTTCTATCGCTCAAACACTATGACATCCGTTGGTACAATCCCATGTATGAAGGAGTTACCATGATTCACAACTGTGGGGACTTCCCTAATGTGCCTCTTCTTGGCACAAAAGGATGCATTAGTTACAATCCCATCACAGCTCGCTGTCAGCTAGGATATCCTGCAGAGCAAGAGCCTAATCCGGTCCTTTTGGTAAGATGTTTTCTTGAAGTAGGAAGAAACCCATATCTCAAAGCATAGATTGCATACGCTTGGAATCACCTCAATACCCAAGGGATGAATTCTCTAGAGCATCCAGATTGTACCTTCTCAGAGGTGTATCTTTTTTGGTCTAAAGAGATAGCTTTAAAGATGTTCTACACTCACTTCGAGCCTACTCCAACGACTCCGAAAGAACGTTTCTCTATGGAGGAGTTGAAGGATGCTTTAGTCAGAGCTGAAGAGGAGAAGAAGATGTAGATGGATAAACACTTCATGGTTGTTCAAGAGAACGAAGAACTCTAGAAGCTGCTCCGCCAGAACCAGAAGGAAGAAATTGTAAGGAAGATGAAGCTTCAATAAAGGGAAGGATCTTCTTGTAATTTATGTACGCACTTTGGCTTTTGATGTGTAATCCCTTTTCCTGTAAAATTTTCATTTGTCAATGAAAAATTACTATACTTTTCCTTTTCCTCCATTATTAATGTTTGTAAACATAATTTAGGGTTCTTTAAGTGTTAGCTTTGCATTTGCATTAGTATTTCATAAGCATTGCATACGCATTTCCTGTTCTGTGGCTTATCCGTGTTGTTTTACCTCTAATTTGTCACACTGAGTCCTCTGCATCCTTACAACACAAGAGATCAAACCCGAAGAAGAATGGATGAGCAAGATCAAGAGTTTGACAGAGTCAATAATGAGTTGGATAACATACGAGGCAGCATGGGCCAAATGATAGAGATGTTGCAAGTGATTCGTGCAAAGATAGACACTCAACAAACCGTGGTTTCCAAGATCGATGCCACCGTAATGGATCCGACACCAGTAATTCACCCTTTGGACTATCATTTAACTTTGTACCACCGCCAGTCACTATGAAGACTACTTAGCAGATACCTCAGCAGACAATTCCTCTAAATGTTGATTTTCTTCATGCTATCCCTACTTAAACTCCAGCTGTTGTGCAAGCACAAGCACATCCATACTTCAACAACCAACATAAGGTTTATGATATCCCTGACCAAGAAGGAGATGAATACCATGAGAAGATGAGGGAAGATTTCAAAACTATGGCGAGAAAGATCAGGGCTATGGAAGGTAATAACATATTTGGGGCTGATGCGAGAGACATGTGCCTAGTTTCTAGATTAGTGATTCCACCAATATTCAAAGTCCCGATTTTTGAAAAATACGATGGGGCTATTTATCCCAGAACCCACTTGATCATGTACTATAGGAAGATGGCAAAGGATTGAAAGCCTAATGTCTCTCCTACTCCCATCTTAAACAGAGGGACTAGGAATCCTAAGGGATCATGGCAAAATGGCACAAGTAAACACATAGCAATTCAATCACAGATGAAAAGAGATGAGAGATGAAAGTGACTTAAACAAGTTAATGTAAGATGAGATGCAAACATGAAATGCAAACACAAATGCAAGATGAAATGATGCAACAAGACGCAAAGACAAAGGAGACTCAAACACAAGCACAAGTTAACTTAAACAATTCAACAAGAGATGAGAAGAAATGGGAGAAGCAAGCTTCTACAACCAACTACCATCAATCATAAATAGAGAATGGTGCTATCCTAAGAGGCACACACAAAGAAAATAAGGAGGAAAAAATGTGGGGCAGCAACCATAACATACACATCTCAACCAAACAATTTCTTAAAGATCAAGTAAAACAATGCAACAAAAAAATGCAAAAGGAGAACCAATGTTCATGACAAACTCAAAGTGTATCCACCAACACTAAATCATCATGAACAAGTGTCAAACCAACTAGGGCAGAAGTGAATCACAAATGGAATGATCCGAATTCAAAGTCAAAACAAAAGGCAATCACAAGAAGGATCATGTACAAATGAAGAACCAAAGTTCAAACACAATCTCACACTTCAACAAGTGGAGAGACATGATCAAAAGGTAACTTGTGGCTCAAGTTACACACACCAATGACCTCTAAACAAGCAAGGTAGCACCTCAAGCATGTTAACATGAGTTAACAAGGCTTAAGAGGTGCTCAAGGGATCACTCATGATCATATCCCTAATATTTAGTCAAGACTAGCATGTATAAACATCCTTAAAATGACTTGAATTTGCAAAATCCACCACAAATAGAAAAAAAATCCAATAAATGCCAAATAAAATACTCAAGGTAATATGAAACAACGACCAAACAGAATGCAAAATCTCAAGTCAAGAGCTCACTCAAAGAACCACCAATTAAACCCTAGAAGGCAAGGTGTTCCACTTTATCGAGTGTGTGTCGAGGGTCACAAAACGGAAATTGAAACGAAATAAAAAATGATCATGAACACTTCAAATCAACCCTTAAAACTTCCTCAATCCATTACCTAAATGAGAGAGAAAATTTGGTCCTAGGGGATTTAGAAAGAAGGGTTAATGATCAATTCAAATCCAAGTGCACACCAAAAAACACATCAAACCATTAATTCCAAATAAAATATTAAAATTAAATGGAAAATAAAATAAAAATAAAGAAAAAATTAAATAACACATTGAAATGTCAGAAAATTATTTTTTGGTAACTTTATGATAAACAAAACTAATTTAAAACAATTAAAATTGAAAATGAAAATAAAAAGAAATAAAATAGGAAGAACACGTGGGAAGGGGTATGATCAGCAAAACCAATTGAACTGAAACCCTTTGATTGCTCGCTTGGGCCTCTGAAACAGGGGGTGTCAATAGGAAGGGACTAAGCCTAATAGCCAAGGCACAACCAGGATTAATGAAACGCAACGTTTCATTAATCCACCTGGATGCCACGCAAGAAATTTAAACACACACATAAGCTGGTCAAACCAATACAACCACGCCACCTCAAAAAGTCAAATGGTCCACTAAAGCCAACTCAGCTTTCTTCTCAGATGGAACCAGACGCTGGAGCTAGGGCTCCGGTCTTCTTCTCCGGCCAGCCCGCCGAAGCTCAAACATGAAAACCCCATAAAACGCCAGATTTTGGTACCATTCAAAAGCCCTAATCATATAGAACATGAATCCAACCCTCATTTTTGAAAAAGGTTCATGAACAAAGAGAAAACAGGACACGAATCTCATGCTACACATTCTGAACTTAAGCAAACATCAATCAAAACAATTCAAACATGGCCTACATTGCGTATGGCTTCAGATGCACCCAGAATGGTTATATTTAAGTGCCTAAAATGAGAGTTCTAAGGTGAGAAAGTTACCAAACGGAGTGGTTCCATTGACCCTTTAAAATGCTTGCAAGCTTCTGGTTAATGCTCTTAATTCCCTCCTTGATCTTCACTGATGATGTTTTGGGAACAAGTTTGGAGAAATATCCAAGGAAATGGCTGATTCGAAGAGAAGAAATTTTTGATGAATTTTGAAGTGAATCCTCTCCTTCTCACGCAGCCAGCCTCTTCTCAGCAATTAGGGCAACTTTTGAACTTATATATAGCGGGTTTGTACACTCCATGCAGGCCCATGTTGCCTCATTTGAGTGATTTGAAAAAATGGCCAAAAACTTCCCCTTGAAGCACACACGGGTTATGGATATTTCTCATTTGTTAATGGGTCAGTAAGTGATACTTTTGGTGTGTAGAAATCAATAGGTTTGGTTTTGGTCATGTAGAATGCCTTTGTACAAAGTTTTGCAACATGACTTCTTATGGTATAAAGTTTGAAAATGTGGCATAAAACATGTATTGATGTTTGTCCAAATGAGGTAACATGTATCATAACCAATATAAGGATGAGGTTGTGTGAAAAAGTTCACAAATGGTGACTTGTAATTGAAGGCTACCAAGTCATGTCCAAAAATCAAGTTTTCACTTTCAAAATGGCTCAAATGATTATAAAATCCATCAAATGCCATGGAAATCAAGTTCATGATGAAGATAAGGCAATGTGACACAAATTTCATGTGGCACAAAATTGCATTGGAGGCCTTGAAGTTCATGGAATTGGTCATTGAAGAAAATGACCTATAATGAACTTTCCAAAAATACCTTTGACTTGTGAAGACCATAACTTGAGCTCCACACATGAGAATGAGGACTTCTAGGACTTTTTTGAAAGACAAGACAATGAGGAACAACTTTCATGTTCACTTGACAGTGAGGAGAAGCTTGATTCCATGTGAAAAGTGCTTTATAAGTGACTTGACTTTGAGTTGACCAGAATTCCTTTCATCTGATGACACCAACTTGTTGACACCATAACTTGAGATGTACAAACTCAATGGATGAGTTCTTGTCTTAAAGGATGATGAACAAGTAACATGAGGTTGAGCTTGCATCATAAGGAAAATTGTCCTTGAAGTTAGGCACCAAAGAAGGGGATTTTACACTGAAATCAACTATAATCCTAATTTAGTAACTCCTTGAACTCTTGAATTTCCTTGATTTTATCTTATCATGACATTCTAGATGCTTCAAGATGACTTTTCATGTCTTCAATGGTCAAGAACAAAGTCTTGAGTCCTCTCAAGTCCACAGTTGACTCTGGGTTGACCAGATGAAACCCTAATACCATATCATTTGACTGAGGTTCTTGCAGATGAATTGAATGACCATACAAGCTCCATGAAGACCCCTCAAGTTTCACATTGAGCTTTTGAACCATGCTTTATCCAAATAGGTAATCTCATGACCCTCTGATGATCCTCAAGATAGGAGGTGACACCCATACACAAACTTCTCCCCTCAAGGAGCTTTGAAACCCAATCTGATGGCAATGAACAGTCGTGGCTTGCAAATGATACCCTTGCTTGATCTTTAACAAAGAAGCTCTCCTTTTGAATGACAAACACAACACCTCTTGATCCCCTGATTAAAACTAATGTTATGCAAATGCAAATACTAAAGTGAAATGAAACATAAGCCAAGTTAGAAAGAAAAGTTTGGTCAAATTTTGGGGTACAACAATTGACCCTATTCAAACGACTTGGACCTGAAGGGATGAAAAGAGAACGAATTTCAAACATACAAGGTAAAAGGTGGTTGAATACAAAAGAACCCAGAAATTTGCCAACCGCAAAATAGTAAACTGTAAAATAGTCTACTGGAGTGGAATTAGAATCACCGGAGAAATGTATTTGATAGTTGTAGGAAAGTGAGCTAACCCACCACCAATTAGAAAGCACCGACACGCAGTCGGAAAAACATCTGGTAACACGCAGGCAATGACACTAAGTCGGCTCAAAACTCGGTCGATAAAAACATCTGCTAACACGCAGACATCTGTTAAATAAACCAGGCAACGAAACCTAAGGTCGGCTCGACACGAATTCGGTAACATATGTTATCCAAAGTAGGCATCCATTAAATAAAACAGGCAACGAAACCTAAGGTCGGCTCGGCACGAAGTCGGTAACATCTGCTATCCAAAGCAGGCATTCGTTAATTAAAACAGGCAATGAACCCTAAGGTCGGCTCAACACGAAGTTGGTAACATCTGATATCCAAAGCAGGCATCCGTTAATTAAAACAGGCAACGAAACCTAAGGTCGGCTCGGCACAAAGTCGGTAACATCTATTATCCAAAGCAGGCATCCGTTAATTAAAACAAGCAACGAACCCTAAGGTCGGCTCGACACGAAGTCGGTAACATCTGTTATCCAAAGCAGGCATCCGTTAATTAAAACAGGCAATGAACCCTAAGGTCGGATCGACACGAAGTCGGTAACAAGAATCCGCCGATTCACAATCTAAAAGAAGAAATCCGCTGGAGACGAATGAACTTAACCACGTAAACTCTGTTGGGGAGAAAGTGATAAAATGAACACAATCATCAAAGATTTTTGCTAGGGTCTGGATACCGCTCAGGCTCATGAAATACACTGATATCTGTTGGAGATAAATCTGAAAACAAGAGGTAATAACCTGGCTTATGTTTCGAATGCATATGTTTGAGAATGGCGTAATGCTCCAAACAAAATGGAAATGCTACGTGTTTAGGAGGATGATATGCACAAATGCAAATGCAAAGGAACCACTCCAGCAAAATAAATTTTGAAGAGACGAAGCCAACTCTGCTGGGGATGACCGGGGTGTGCCAAGTACGATTGGACTTTTGCTGGAAAAAACAAGCCCTGGATGGCCTCCTGGAAAAGAACTTTCCTGGGTAACAAAAACATCCGATTGGGGAAAATGCCTTGAATGGCCTTCGAGAATACGACTCTACCGGGGCGTAGGCAAACTGCTGGGGGGAATAAATCCACTCTGCCGGGGGTACCACTCTGCTGGAGATTAAATCCAATCTACTAGGCGTTAAGAATAAGATTTACTGGGAAGTTATCCCAAACTCTCTCTGCTGAGGATGGAGAATAACATTCTCTGGGGCAATCCCACTCTGCGGGGAAGAAACCTACTCTGGAGACTTCACTAGGGATTAAGAATAAATATTAATTGGGAAATGTCTCAAGAAACTTGCTTTGAAGAATACCAATAACCAACTGGATTCTGCTGCGAAAAATACCCTGACTGGCCTTCCAGAATCATATTCTTCTGGAGAACGATCCCTTTCTGCGAGAAAGAAAAACCACTCTGAGGGGAATTGAGAAAGACAATCTTTTTACTGGGGATAAAATCTGCTATGCTGAGGATGAAAATCCGCTCTGCCGAGGATTGAGAGAAACAAACATCGGGGAATCATCCCAAAATCTCAATCTATGGAAAACCAATAACCATTGGATCCTGCTGCGGAAAACAACTTCACCGGGGAAAACTCATCGAGGGAATCAACATCAACCTCTACTTAGGGAAATGAGAATCAACTCAATAGCATCAACCTCTGCTTGGGGAAATGAGAATCATCAACATTAACCTCTGCTTGGGGAATTGAGTCTTAGACTCTGTGAGGAAAACAACACTGAATTCGTCCCACTGCTGGGGATAGTCCCAAATCTTAACCTGCTGGGGATAAGTGTAATCTCAACCTGTTTATCATCGTCGGTAAGATACTTCTGATCTGACATCTACACCTTGCGGGGATAGATACATGGTGACTCCACTAGGGATACACCTCTGAAACAAATCTCAATGATAAGAGCCCGGTGAATGACAAACAAACAATGTGTCATGTATGCAATAAAGGCTATTTCGGTCATCGTCCATGACATTATTCAAGCAAATCAATGTTTCGACTATGATTAGAAAAACCCCAAAAGTTTATGTATGGAAAGTTTTATCAAAACAACAGGCGTCTTTTGCAAACAAAATAGTATAAAGCAAAAACAAGAAATCTTTTCTGGATAATATACTCATTGATTGAAATGGCCTATAAATAGGAAGATTTACATCAGAAGCAACTCCTGAAAAGATAAAGTTACACAAAAAGTACAGAAAATGCAACAGATATATACAAATGTCGGCAATGTGGTACAGACAACCACCATGTGTCGATTTGACTATGACTCGCATGACTTCAATGCTTCTCCAATGCTTCGCTTCTGAAAAGACTGACTTGTTAACCCTCGGGTCCTCCAAGAATCCACTATGCTCACTGGATCGGATGTGGACCGCAGTCGTTTGCTTTCAAATCCATAACTTTTGCCTGAATCTCCCTATTAGGTTTTCAATTCACCGAGATACGGATTTTTGCCAAAGTCTCCTTTTCAAGTTTTCAACTTTGCGGGTTTACATTATTTTTTCTTTTTTATCCCTAACTTTTGCCCGAACCCATTCTTTTTATGGTTCGCCGGGATTCCCCATTTTTTCCTGGATTTTCTTTTTTATTCCAGCGGGTTTATTTCAAGCAAAGTATTTTCTGACTACGTCTGCCTTCACAGGGATGAAAAATCTTTGCCATCCATAATTGAGAGTAATAAGGCTCCTCCGGAGAAAACTTTCCTTACCACGTATGGACCTTCATAGTTGGGAGTCCACTTGCCCCTGTGATCTGTTTATGGAGGGAGGATCCGCTTCAATACTAAGTCACCTGCCTGAAAACTTCGAGGGCGCACCTTCTAATTGAAAGCTTTCTTTATCCTGCTCTGATATAGCCGGCCATGCGCAATAGATGCCAATCTCTTCTCGTCCATCAAGCTAAGTTGATTCAATCTGGATTTCACCCATTCCGCCTCATCAAGCCTGACATCAACCAACACCCTCAGGGAAGAAATCTTGACTTCCAATGGTAGGACAACTTCCATACCATACACTAGCGAGAAAGGAGTTGCCCTAGTTGAAGTGCGTACCGAAGTACGATATCCATGTAATGCAAAGGGCAACATCTCGTGCCAATCTTTGTAGGTCACAACCATCTTCTGCACAATCTTTTTAATGTTCTTATTGGCTGCCTCAATAGCACCATTCATCTTCGGGCGAGAAGGAGAAGAGTTGTGATGTTCGATCTTGAAACTCTGGCATAGTTCCTTCATCATCTTGTTGTTCAAATTCGAACCATTATCAGTAATGATTCGTTCAGGAACTCCATAACGACAAATGATGTCCTTCTTGATAAATCGAGCCACGACCTGCCTGGTCACATTGGCGAAAGAGGCTGCTTCAGCCCACTTGGTGAAATAGTCAATTGCCACTAGGATGAAGCAATGTCCGTTGGATGCAGTCGGTTTAATCTTACCGATCATATCAATGCCCCACATAGAAAAGGGCCAAGGAGACGCCATGACATTCTGAGGACTTGGAGGTACATGCATCTCGTCAGCATAAATCTGGCATTTATGGCACTTCCTAGCGTATTTGAAACAATCAGACTCCATGGTCATCCAATAGTAGCCTGCCCTCAACAATTTCCGAGACATTGCAAGTCCGTCTGCATGCGTACCGAAGGATCCCTCGTGGACTTCTTCAATTAGCAACTTTGCTTCATTTTCGTCCACATATCTCAACAATACCAAGTCGAAGTTTCTTTTGTAAAGAACATCGTCTTTGTTCAGGTAGTAGTTTCCAGACAACCTCCTCAAAGTCTTCTTATCCCGGCTCGATGCCCCTGGCGGATACTCCTGATTCTTGAGAAAGTTTCTGATATCATAATGCCATGGCTTCCCATCAGATGCTTCCTCTACTGCAAATATGAAAGTCAGCTTATCGAGGCGCGAGATGAATAATTCGTGTAAGGGATGAATAATTCATCAGATGCTTCCTTGGAGCATCGTTCCAATAATTCACATTGTACATCGAGGATAAGGTTGCCAAAGCGCCTGCCATCTGATTCTCGGCTCTTGGCACATGATGAAACTCTACTATGTCGAAGAAAGGTAACAACCTTCTGGCATAATTCATGTAAGGAATCAAGTTAGGCTGACGAGTCTCCCATTCTTCTTTGATCTGATTGACAATCAAAGCTGAATCACCATACACATCAAGGTTCTTGATCCTCAAATCAATAGCTTCTTCAATACCCATGATATATGTTTCATACTCAGCTTCATTATTGGTGCAGGAAAACGTTAACCTGGCGGAGAACGGTATGTGGGAACCGTGGGGAGTTGTAATGATTGCCCCAATTCCGCTGCCATAAGAGTTAACAACACCATCAAAAATCATCTTCCACTGGGAGCCTATCTCAGGACCTTCGTCAGGTAACGACTCATCACAATCCTTCATCTTCAAAAACATGATGTCCTCGTCAGGAAATTCAAACTTCATCGGTTGAAAATCTTCAATCGGTTGCTCTGCAAGATATTCTGACAAAACACTCCCCTTAATGGGCTTTTGGGAAACATACTGAATATCATATTCTGTCAGAACCATCTGCCACCTAGAAATTCTTCCTGAAAGCGCTTACTTATTGAACACATACTTGATCGAATCCATCTTTGAAATCAACATGGTTGTGTGATTCAACATGTACTGCCTGAGGCGTTTGGCTGCCCAAGAGAGTGCACAACACGTCTTTTCTAACATTGAGTATCTGGACTCACAATCTGTGAACTTCTTACTCAAGTAATAGATAGCATGTTCTTTTCTTCCTGTCTCGTCGTGTTGATCGAGTACACAACTCATGGAGTTCTCAAGAACCGTCAAGTACATTATCAAAGATCTTCCTTCCACTAGAGGCATCAATATCGGAGGCTCCTGCAAATATTCTTTTATCTTTTCAAATGCCCTTTGGCAATTTTCATTCCAGACAACCACCTGATCTTTCTTTAACAGCTTGAACAATGGTTCACAGGTGGCTGTAAGGTGAGATATGAACCTTGCAATGTAGTTCAACCTCCCCAGAAAACCACGAACCTCTTTTTCTATTTTCGGTGCTGGCATCTCTTGTGTTGCTTTTATCTTTGCAGGATTTACCTCAATTCCTTTTCCACTGACTATGAACCACAATAACTTTCCTGACCTTACAACAAAAGTGCACTTGTTCGGTTTCAACCTCAATCTGAATTTCCTCAACCTTTCAAACAGCTTCAAAAGATTTACCAGATGCTCTTCCTTTGTTTGTGACTTTGTGATCATGTCATCAACATAAACCTCGACCTCATGATGAATCATATCATGAAATAAAGTCACAATCGCCCGCTGATAAGTTGCCCCTGCATTTTTCAATCCAAAAGGCATAACTTTATAACAAAAAGTCCCCCACGAGTGATAAAGGTTATTTTATGCATGTCTTCTGGGGCCATCTTAATTTGGTTGTACCCAGAAAAGCCATCCATGAAGGAAAACACATAATACTGAGCCGTATTATCAACTAGCACATCGACGTGGGGGAGCGGGAAATCGTCTTTCGGGCTCGCTCTGTTTAAATCTCTATAATCAACGCACATCCTGAGCGGGAAATCGTCTTTAGGTACAGGAACAATGTTAGCGACCCGCGGAGGATAGTTTGTGACGGCCAGAAAACCTGCATCCAACTGTTTTTGGACCTCTTCCTTAATTTTGACAGCCATGTCCGGCCTGGTTCTCCTGAGCTTTTGCTTTACAGGTGGACACTCTTCTTGAAGAGGTAAATGATGAACCACTATATCTGTATCCAGTCCTGGAATATCCTCATATGACCAAGCGAAGACGTCTCTATACTCTCGGAGCATCTCTACCAGTCTTCTCTTGACATCGTCTTGTAATACAGCCCCTATCCTGACTTCTTTCTTATCTTCCTCTGTACCCTGGTTGACGACTTCAATCTCGTCTTGATGAGGCAGAATGACCCTTTCTTCTTGTCTCAGCAGTCTGGAAAGCTCTTCAGGCAGGTCTTCATCTTCATCAATCTCTTCTCCAGCTTGAAATTTTGGATGGTCAAAGTCATATCGAGTCATAGCCGAATCTGGAGCGGTGGCATCTGGAATGTGAAACCTGCATGATTGATGTTTATGCTTCAAATGATATGCAAACAAGCAAAAACCACATTGTCATTTTATTGTCAAAAATAAAAACAGAAAAACAGGGATCAAAACATTTGAATTCATAAAGACGCCTTTTGATTAATGATAAAAACCAAGTTTTAAACATAAACAAATAAGGGCCCTACAAAGGAAAACCACTACGTTCTAGGCAGAACGCAGGGCCACACATAATCAAAATAGATAAATTACTCTTCAAATGACACTTGGACGACTTACTCGATGGTCCAATTGCACAAGCTTTGGCCAGGAATACACGGATGAATCCACGCATCCATGTCACAATCACTGTCTCCTTCGTCTTCTCCCACGGTGTTGATTCTGTCAAAGATCACTCCACCGCTAGTAAACTACACCGGTCCTCTATACTTCAGAGTACTTTATGAGGAGGAAGATGGGTTGTATCCCATTCTGAATTTGTCCTGCTTGTTGGGAATACTGAGCACTTGGCCCCATCCTTGTGAAGAACCAGACTCCACCACAGCTCGAGCTTCTCTGAAAGATGACATAGAAATCTCGGGAGTACTGTCCACAACAGAAGGTTTCTCTTTAACCTGAACAACTTCATATGCCATGCACAAGGTTTCATGGATTTCCCTATCTACCTCTACATACTTGAAGGATGATAGCTGGCTAATCATTATATCTTCTTCACCGCACACGGTGACAATATTCCCTCCAACCATGTACTTCAGCTTTTGATGCAAGGTCGATGTAACTGCGCCTGCAGAATGAATCCAGGGTCGACCAAGTAGACAGCTGTACGCGGGATGAATGTCCATTATGTAGAAAACAACATTGAAAATTTCCGGACATACTTGAATAGGGAGAGTAACTTCACCAAAAACCGATCTTCTTCCATCAAACGCTCTCACGATAAGATCTCTAGGAGTACATATCACACCTTGGGTGTCTAATTTCATTAGAGCCTTCTTGGGCAACACGTTGAGTGATGACCCAGTATCCACCAATACATGTGATAAGACAACCCCTCTACATTCGATAGAGATGTGTAAGGCATGATTATGATTCCTTCCCTTGGGAGTCAAGTCTAAATCCCTGAAACCTAAGCCATTGCTGGCATTAACATGGGCTACCACCCCTTCAAGCTGATTTACAAAAATCTCCTGCGGCACGTAAGTTGTGTTCAGAATCCTCAACAAGGCATTCCCATGTGCCTCTGAGCATAATAACAGAGACAAAATGGATATTTTGGAAGGAGTTTGCTGCAGATGATCAACAACCTTATAGTCACTCTTTCGAATAAGATGCATGAACTCTTCGACGTCTTTGATCAGAGAATCTTTCTCTCCTTGTTGTGAACTTTCTTCCACTACAACTTTTCCTTTTCCTTTATTAGACCTCTCCACATTAGCTTCTGGCGGTGAAAACACCCTACCACTTCTTGTCATACCACCAACTCCTACCATATTGTCAACAGATGAACTATTAGATGATGTTCCTACCATCTCTTACTTCTGGCCGTTACAAAAGATCTCTGCCCCATAATTCCATGGGATTGCCTTGGTACTTTCATATGGCACTGGTTCGGCTTTAGTGATTATCACAGGCGCTGGCCTTGGAGGCGCTGATATATTAATAGTTCTGAAAGGGATCGAGATTATGGCGATCTCATCCTGCTCCTGATTAATCACCTTCACATCTTTTCCTTCTCCAATTATGTCAAACTGTAATACACCTTCATTCATCAGACACTGAATATGGTTCTTAAAATCCTCACAACCCTCAGGGTGAGCAATACAACCTTTGCAACTTTCCCCACAACCTGAAAAGACTCTGCCTTTCAACAACCTACTTTTAACAGAGCTCAACGGTGTTCTCAACTCTGTGACGTCCATTACCAAATTCAGCTCTTCTTCTTCTTCAATAATGGCGTTAACTCCGGCCACTCCATGATTAGGAATTGGGTTCTGAACCACGTTAGGAGTATCATTGGTGAAGTTAATTGCCTTGCTGTCAAGGAGGTCTTGCACCTTGTGCTTGAAATCCTTACAATTATATATATTGTAGCCTGGAGCACCTGAATGGAAATCACATCTCACATTTGCGGCATAACCTGGAGGTGGCTCGCCTGTGAGAGGTGCCGGTGTTTTCTTTTGAATTAGCTAAAGTTGTAACAAATGATGTAGAAGTTGAGAATACGACATAGGCGGTGTGTCAAACTGCCTATTCATTGTTCTTCCTCGGCCTTGAAACCGGCGTGGTGCATAATTTTGTTGTTGTTGTTGAGGTGTTGCAGGAATAATGGTACTTGCAACCTGTGGTTATTGTTGCTGATATTATGGTTGGCGTTGAGCCCTATTCTTGTTTCTGTTTTGAAAACCTGAAACTGCATTGGTTTCACCTTCCCTCTTCTTGGAATTACCAAAAGTCTTTCTTCCTCCACCAGATGTGGATCCTTCTCCTGCTTGAATCTTACCCAACTTGATACCATTCTCCACTCGTTCACCGATGATAATCAAATCTGAGAAACTGTCGGACATGTTTCCAATCAACTTTTCATAATAAATTCCTGGCAACGTTGCCACGAACATATCAATGAGCTCCCTTTCCATCATTGGAGGCTGAACTCTTGCAGCTAGTTCACGCCACCTTTGGGCATATTCTTTGAACCCTTCATTACTCCTTTGAGAAAGATTTTGCAGCTGGACTTTATTGGCTGCCAAGTCACTATTATACTAATAATGACGGACAAAGGCCTCTCCAAGATCCCTCCAACTTCTTATATGAGCAGGCTCTAGACCCATGTACCATTCTAATGAAGGCCCTGACAAGCTATCTTGGAAGAAGTGCATCAGCAACTTCTCGTCATCTGAGTAGGCAGGCATTTTCCGATAATATGATCTGAGATGTAATTTGGGACAAGTTGTCCCTTTGTACTTGTCAAAGCCAGGAACTTTGAACTTTGGTGGAATTTTCAAACCTGGAATCAGCCCCAAGTTAGACATATTAAGCCCTAGAGAACTCTGATTCTCCAAATTCTTCATCTTCTCCTAGGTCATTTTAAACCTCTTATCCGCATCAGTCTGCAAGCCTACACCCATATCTCCCATAGAGAAAACATCATCCTATTCATCCTCCTCCCATTGAGGACCGGCATTTCCATGTACAGCGCCCGCTGCACCTGGTATATGAGCTCCAGTTTGATTACCTCCGCCCGGAGGAACAACAACTGTTGGAATAGAATTAGCTTGAGGAGTACTCCCATCAGCCGGGGGAGGAACGACAGTGGTCCCACCATGTAAAAATCCACTTCCATTCACCCTAGCAATCAAAGGATGGACGAGTGTTCTTAGCTGCTCTTGATCGTTAGCAACCCCTTGCATAAGATCCATGAACTGAGCCAGACGGTCCCTAAAAACTCTTGCAACTCTAGCTGAATCCGATCCATAGCTCTCTACTGATTCCCTCTGGTCGAGTATCGGTGAAACGCCTGGTCTGCTATCCTGAAACAATGCTGAGACAACCACAGAGAGAATAAGGTTAACGGAACCAGGAACACCTACAATGCAATATGACAATGATGAAAAATGCAACAATGTAAATGTGTTTCAAGGAAATTCTCCCCTTGATTCTAGTTCCACGGAAGAAGCAACAGAAGGCAGAAGAACCACAGATAGGACCACAAAATCCCTCTCATAAATAAAATGAGGATAAGAGTCAGCACATATAACATATCACCAAGGAAAACAAAAAAGTCAACAATACGACCTCATCCAACAATCCTGGTGATGGTCTGAATAAAAGATAAAAACAAATACAGAAGAACAAAGGAAAA
This sequence comes from Lathyrus sativus, assembly GCA_963859935.3. Classification (NCBI taxonomy): domain Eukaryota; kingdom Viridiplantae; phylum Streptophyta; class Magnoliopsida; order Fabales; family Fabaceae; genus Lathyrus; species Lathyrus sativus. The sequence goes on from OZ012738.1 coordinate 491,964,593, forward strand.
CTGCATCAACCACGACAGCGAGTCTGGAACTCTTCTAATAACTTCTTCGTATCCGGATGATCAGGTCATGCAACCAATGCCTGAATAAGAAACTCTCTTCTACTGAAGACATCCTTCAAGTCTTGAGCATACTCCTCCCAAGCACCCTCTCCAAAAGCGTCTTCGAGTCTGGGCTTCTTCAACTCTGCTTTCATCTTGTATTCCTCCAACCTTGCAAGAGCTTCTCGTAGATTATGGTCGCTTTCGTACTGACGAGATGATTCAACTGGATCTTTCTCATCTTTTATTCGGAGCTGAGTCTTCAACCTGACAATCTGTTGATGGAGCTCATCTTCTTTTTGCTTGTTATTGGTCAAAGTTTCATTCCACTGAGCGTTGAACTTTGATATCTCCAGGCGTGCTCTTTCTAGCTCTTTCTTCTTGTCCTTGAGGATATTGCTAGAGCTCTTCAGATCTTGACCTACTCGTTCTCGGGCACGAATTTCTTCAGTTAATTCTCTCCCCATATTGTTCAGAGTCTCTGTCTTCATCTTGGACATGTAGGCTGCTTCATTCTTTTCACTCCTCAGCTGAATGATCTCCTCTTCCAGCTCTTCATTTGCTTTGCGTAGCTCTTCTTTCTCAGTCCACAGTTGATTATACTCCTGGATGTCAACTGTTGTTGGTTCTTTAGCTACCAAAGGATATAAAGGCTCTCAGACTAGAAATGGTAACAACAACCTCTCAACCCTCTCTTGGATGCACTCAACATATGGTCCATAGGCTTTACAATCACTTTTACCCAAAGAAGATTTTCCTCTGCGGTGGATTCTTCCCCAAGCTTTCTCCAATCTGGCTAAGGTCTTGCTGTCAACTAATCCTGTGAAATACAAAGATTCCTGTATTTCCTCCTCCTTCGGGGGTCCTTTCAGAGCATAACCAAATTTTCAAACAGCGAGAGCGGGATTATAATTGATGCCACCCTTCCTTCCTACCAAAGGAATGTTGGGAAAATTTCTACAGCTATAGATGATCTCCTTGCCAAGCAGGTCTCTGTTAAACCAAACAATATTCTCTGATGTTAAGCCCATAATCCTCTCTGACCAATCAACAGTGTCTGCAGTATTAACAAAGGGTCCAGACTTAGGAAGATGATCCACAAACCATCTATAAAGATGAGGCGCACAACAGGAGACATTCTTCTCTCTTCTGTTCTCACTCTTGTAGTGCACATAATGGTAGACATCTCCTAAGAGAGTAGGCACAAGATTCTTAGAAGCGAAGATATGGAAAGCGTCCAGGTCAACAAAGTCTGGGATATTAGGGAACAATACTATGCCATAAATGCATAGAGCCAAAATAGCGTTGAACACCAGCCAACAACCCTCCTTTGCAAAGTGTTGAGCTCTGCTCACCAAGAACAACAATGGAAAACCAAGAGCTCCATTCCTCCACACCATCTTACCATCTAACCCAGAGATATCCAAATGAAGAGCATTGGATAGCTTGGTCAAGTTAGGTTCTGCTTCAGAGTGATAGAAAGGCATCTGCTCTATGACCGGAACTCCTATCAACATAGAAAACTCTTCCAAAGTTGGCATCAAGACAAAACCTGGGAATGTGAAGCAGCGCAACTGAGGATCATAAAAATGCAACAGAGTGTGAATACCTCCCAACTCATATCTTGAGATTTTGCAGACATAGCTCAGGATCTTCCCATAGTCCTTCCTGAAGTCCTCAATGACACTGTGATCAGCTACATCAATGAGACTAAGTAAAGGCCCTATCTCTAGCGTCGGGAACTTGTAGACGACAGTCCTCTTGAAAACAGGCTCCATACTGATGGTGGATTAGATTACTAGAATCAAAAGGAAAATATGCACCTGAAACACAAATACATGCAAATATTAAAATGCAAATGAAGATGCAAATGCAAACAGGAGATCAAGACTATTGTGCTGCTAGCTGAGATGAACTAAAAAAATCTGCCTCGGTGAGAAAATACCGAAATATCAGGATACCAACATATAGGAATCCACAGTATCAAAGATCAAAGGTCCACACTGATAAGAAATCCGGGTAGGTTGAAGGTCAATTTCCCTGCATAACCCTCCCACTCACAAGGTATGGACCTAATCTGATAAGGTTTGGCATCCTATGTGGTCGTCAGCGTCATATACTTTCGAGAAACGATGATACATTCACCATTTCTGGTTTGGAATCATAGTCAAATGAAGAGGCCTCACTTAACTGACTCCCAAATGATCAGTCTCCAGAGTCGACAATTTTCAGATCCAACATCCTCTCAGCTGTCCGAAATAGACTGGAAAGGAAGTCGTCAAAGAAAATCTCGTCTGAACGCAAATTTCATGAGGACTAATGCATGCCAAACGTATATGTCCATCACTACTTTCCACACTAATGCTATGTATATCCTCAAGCCTGGGTATTGGGCTTATCTCTCAATGGAACAATCCCACCCAACAGCACAACAATAACATGATAATGAAGTGCGGAAAATAAAATGCAAATGCAATATTGTACAGATACAACACATGTGCATACAAATACACACCCACAGACAAAAACACATAAGCTCTAGGATTGACTCACGTAGGGGATGGGAGAAGTCCCCAGCAGAGTCGCCAACTGTCGTAACTGCGAAAAAGGAGGCTGGCAAACTAGACAGAAGAGTCGCCACCAAAGTTTATTTATCCTAAAAAGAGGGAAAGGAAACGATCGAAGAAAACCTAAAGAAAAGGGAAAAGACAAGGTCATCGCAACCAAATCTTGGGTTCGGGAGTCGGTAACGCAAGGGGAATGTATGAGCACCCCTCACGTCCGTTGTACTCAACGGGATCCATGCTTGTTGTCTAATCTATGGGTGAAAACTATCTGAAAGCTGGGAACAAGGGTGAAAGAAAAGAAAAGATACTCGATAGGACATCGCCGCCCTATGCCTACATATTCCCTCATGCAATGGGAAAGTTAGAGCCAACGTAGTTTGGAAATCTACGGGTGATGGGGGGGAAGGTTTCTCGCTAAGACATCACCGCCTCGTGCCTACGTATCCTCATATGGTATAAGAAATCAGAGCAAACATAGTTCGGGCTGACACGACCACTGGTTGGTTCAAGTGTTTTACTGAGTAGGGTTAAATATTCGTTCTAGCAGTTAGGGACGATGCCTGTTTGTGGTAGAACAAAAACTTAACACACTCTTTCTGAAAATTAAGTTTGAAACAAATACCGAAGGATGAAAAGGTTTGATCTTTTGTTTGTGTTTTTTATGAGGAGAAGTTAATTAAGTTAGTTTGTAACTCATGTTGCACTAAAGACTATGACTTGAGAGCGAATGCGTCGCATATCGCCCAAAGGGCATACGCTAAACACTTTAGAAAATATGAGAGGAGACCCTCCCTTATCATTTCTCAAGTACTTAAGGCTCGTAGCGCACAATAATTGTTAACCTTTATTAAGTCTCTTAAGAATATATCAAATAAATATTCATCTAAAGACAAATAGAAATCCTCTGAACAATATAACGCTAAGCTCTGAGCGTAGAAGTACAGCTACAGAAGACTCTAAAGCGCTAGCTGCAGAAGACTCTAAAGCGCTACCTGCAGAAGACTCTGAAGCGCTAGCTGTATAAAACTCTGAAGCGCTACCTGCAGAAGACTCTGAAGCACTACCTGCAAAAGACTCTGAAGCGCTACTTACAGAAGACTCTGAGCGCAGAGTATAAAGATTCAGTATATTCAAAAGACTCTGTGAGAACTCAATGTTGCAACCTACAGAGGCTCTGGGAATCAAGTCAACTCTGATCATTCATTCACGCTAAGCATTTTGCTGCAAAAACTCTGGATAGAGTGACTCTGATAAAGAAGAACATGGAACATCATCAGAGGATCTGATGCAAGATTATTTTTCATATTTGTTCATTTGAAAAGATATTGTTCAAGAAAGATACATTGTTAAACCAAATGTCTACCAACGACACTATTTCTCATTCGTGTATGGCACAGGAATTCAGGCAAAAAGGGAATGTCAAATCAAGACGAAAAGTATTTGTCCTTTCTGTCTACATCCTACAGTACTTTCATCTACACACTATTTGAGAAAATGGAGTATATAAAGAAATCTCCATCAGCACTTCAAGGTTAAGAATTTCAAAAAAACAATCCAAGGAACATTAAAAAAACAATCAATGTAAAAACTCATACAAAGAAAAACACAAGTACATCAAACATCTTTCTACATTAAACACTAAATTTTAATTGTTCTTCATTTTGTGTAAAAATCACAGTTGTGATAATAACTTCTTAGAAGCACTTAAACACATTGTATTTTATCTTTGTAAAAGTTCTTTGAGAGACCAAGTTGTGGTCAGGATTCTTGAGAAGACTAAGACAGTTTGTCTTAGTGATATCACTGTAATCAGGTTTTGATTTAGAGGATTAAGTCCTTGTTTGAGAAAGGCAAAATCACCTTGGCGGGTGGACTGGAGTAGTTTGAGTTCAAACGAACTAGGATAAAATATCTTGTCATTTTCTATTATCATAGTTGTTTTTGAAACCCTTATTCAACCCCCCCCCCCTTCTAAGTGTTTTTCCTACCTTCAGTTGGTATCAGAGCTCCGACTCTGAAGTGCTATCACTTAACAGTGACAGAGAAAGATCCAGTTGGGAAAACTCTTGATTTATTATCTTTGATATATTATGGCGGAACAATCAAACAACAAATATGATGATAAAGATAGAATCAGCACCAAACCTCCCATGTTTGATGGAGAGAAATTTGATTATTGGAAGGTTAGAATAGAAAGTTTCTTTCTAGGCTATGATGCTGATCTATGTGATTTGGTCATTGATGGATACATTCACCCTACTGACGGTGAGGGCAAAAAGATTGACAGAAAGTCAATGACTGACCAACAGAAGAGAGATTTCAGAAATCATCACAAAGCTAGAACCATTCTGTTGACGTTATATCTCATACTGAGTATGAGAAAATCACAAATAGAGAAATAACATTTGACATGTTTGAGTCATTAAAGATGACACATGAAGGAAACTCTCAGGTGAAGGAGACAAAGGCTCTTGCGCTTATTCAGAAATATGAAGCCTTCAAAATGGAGATAGAAGAATCTGTGGAAACTATGTTTTCAAGATTCCAGATTCTGACAGCTGGTTTGAAGGTCCTTGACAAAGGTACTCCACTTCTGATCATGTGAAGAAGATCATCAGAAGTCTACCAAAGAAGTGGAGACCCATGTTCACAGCGCTGAAGCTATCAAAGGATCTTAACAAGATCACTCAAGAGGAACTCATCAGTTCCTTAAGAAGTCATGAGATAGAGCTGGAAGAAGATGAGCCTCAGAAGAAAGTGTCGCTACCGTGAAAATAAGGTGCCGGCAAAACAGAAGAGTCGCCACCTTTTGTTATTTATCCCTCAGAACGGGAAAGGAAACGATCGGAGAAACCTGACGAAAAGGTATAAGACAAGGTCATCGCAACCATTGTCTGGGTTCGGGAGTCAGTTACGCAAGGGGAAGGTATTAGCACCCCTCACGTCCGTCGTACTCGACGGGATCCACGCTTGTTGTGTTTACTGGACGGGTTGGTTTTATCTATCTACCTATCAAGGCTGGCTTAAAGAGAAAAGAAAATGACTCGGCAAAGCGTCGTACTTTATGCCTACGTATTCTCATCAGAGAATGAGAAATCAGAGTCAACGTAGTTCGGCTAACTACGGGTTACGGGGAAGGTGGATCGCCAATACATCAGTATTGTGCCTACGTACTCTCAACAGGCATGAGAGATAAAAGCTTACGTAGTTCGGGATAATACGGTTTACGGGAATTCAGATTCATCTATTTTATCGAGTAGGGTTAACAAACAGTTCCAGCAGTTTGGCGTACGCAGCTCGACCCTTGGAGACTTAAGCATTACCGTTTGCGGTAGAACTGGGAGTTAACGACACTCTTTTCTTCAGAAAAGCTTTCCTTTGAATTATGGGCCCACGGGGCAAAGAGGTTTGAAGTTTGTTTTCTGTCTTTTACGGAAGAACTGTTTTTTATGGATGTTTGCAACCAATATCGCACTAGAGACTATGACCTGAGAGTGAATGTGTCGCATGTCACCCAAAGGGTACCATACTAAACATCCAGACTGTTGAAAAGAAACTCTCCAACAATCCTTTCTCAGATAGCCTAAGGCTCGTAATGTACGACGTCAGTTAACCTTTATTACGGTATTTTGATTTGTTTCGAGATGAGAAGAGAACAGGCTCAACTAAGGGGAGACTATCAAGTCCTACTGTTGTCATGCCAAAGATTCATCCTATGGTGGAGGTTTGAAACAGGGAACTCCTAGAAGTTATCATGCATAGGTTTCAACCTAAAGTTCTAATCATCACTTCCTTATCAAAGGAAGTGAGATTCCTAAGGGATCATGTCAATGATAAACAGAAACAGATAAAGCATCAGCTTAAACAGTAAACAGTAAACAAATAAAGCATCAGCTTAAACAGTAAACAGTAAACGAATATAAAATGCATGCAATGCAAGTGAGGGAGGAAATGTGTGTGGGGCATCAGCCTCCACAAGCTCATCTCAACCTCAAGCCAGATATGAATAACTGTAATCATACAGAGGAAACAACATGCTATCAAGCAAGACAATAATGAGCAACTGCAATCATACAGATGATATAAAATATAATGCCATCAAGCAAATCACAAACCACATAGGCAAGGGAGCTGGGCTCTACCGAATACCCGCAAGCAAAGCCATACAGTAAAAATACAAGCAGAGGGAGCAACTCAACCTCTAGTGCATTCATGCTCCTAGCTTAAATCAGTCTAAATATGACCTTATTCTAATGCATCAAGCAAGTCAAACAAGGCACAACAACACCATTACACAGCAAGCAAACAGACAGGAAAGAAAGCAGATCAACAACTTCCACAGCTTCACAGCAAAGCTCCTCAGACAGCAGCTCAGTCCTCAGTCTTCAACCACCCTTCAAGGCTATCATCTTCAATAGCAAGTATCAACTTGCTTCTCCAAGTTTTCAATACATCAAACATGAGTATCGACTTGTTCTTTCTTCTTCAAGCTTCAGCTCTCCGGTCAACTCCACCTTCAGGCTTCACTCATAACTGCAAGTCTCAACTTAACTCCTTCAGGCTCTCAATGCATCAATATAAGTATCAACTTATCCTTTATTCCTCAAGCCTCAGGTCTTCACTCAATCTCAAATGGATCTTCTTCACAAGTGTCAACTTGGTCTTCAAGCTTCAGCTCCCTCCTCTCTACCAGTATCAACTTGGTCCTCTTCATCTACAAGCTTCAGCTTCTCAGAGTAATCTTCAAACACAAAGAAGTATCAACTCCATCCTTCAATCTTCTTCAAGCAAGGAACTCCATCCTCTAACAAGGGAGAAAGATTCATCTATCAAGAGCAAAGTTTGGATGATTGGTAGCAGAGTGAAGACCAAAGGTCACCACTAAGCCTCTTGTCATCAGAGAAAGGGACCCTCAAAGGTTCTACCAACATGCAAAGAGCCACACATCCTACCAAAGGAGGGATTAGGCCTTTACAAGGGGACCTTACATCATAGGGAAGAATGGAAGTGATCAACATCTTCCATGTTTATGAAGGAAGAGAATCTATCTAGAAGCTCTGCCTACAAAACCCTAATCTTAACACCTAGTCAAAACTACACCAAAAGAAGGGAAGATCCTCACATCCAAGCCTCTTCAAGCAATCCAATGCATCTTCAACTTGCCTTCATCATCATCCAAGAACAAGCAAAGCAAAACCCTAATCTAAGGGAACTAAGGAAGTCAATCTAGTTGAGTTAGTGCATTAGAATCATCTAAAGCTAGCACTTAAACTAAAATCAAGCAAAAATAGTAAACTACTTTGAGAAATCCTACAAACATTCCTAAGGGACCCTAATTCAATCATGAATCTACCCTACAAAAATCAGAGGTTGAATCATCCACCTAGGTCTAAAAATAAAATCTAAACCACAAGGTATCAACCATAAACCCTAAAAATGGAGCTTCTAAAGGTTTCAACCTAAACTACCATTTATGTTCATCACAAAAATGTGAGAAAAATCTATGGGGAGCATGCATATCTATTCTAACTACTCACAATAAAATCAAGATCAAAATCATCATCACATGATCAAACCAAATTCCACAATATCAAGCATCAAACATGACTATTTTAATATCAATTAAAATGTAAAAATTCCCATAAAATCAAAAATTGCATGAAATAATAATATTTTTTATCTAAAAAATACTAGATCCTATCATGAATACAATGCAAAAAGAATGGGATTAATTGAATCATTTTTCCATTTTTTATGAATTAATCAATATCCATGGATGAAATGAAAAATAATATGAAAATTCAAATAAAATAAACACATGCACGGTGCAGATAGTAAGAGGATCCAGTTCATTTTGGAGATTGGGCCCTAAAGGGGGTGTGATTATCAATTAACAGCCTAAGCCCAAAATCAGCTGATTAATGAAACGCATCGTTTCATTAAGTTCAGAGTCCTTCACAAAATGAGAAGCTCGCGTGGCCGTTGGATGAGGTTCCTAGTCAAAGTCCAACCACAATCTGATGGCTATCAAGTCATCTTCTTCATTTTGAATCCCTGCAACTCAGGCCACCTGCGCGCCCAAAGTCACCGCCGGTGACATTTTCCGATCACCAACCCACAACCCTAACTTGCCATAGAGTCCACCATAGGCCACGATCTCTTGATCAAACTTGTCCCAAATTTCACAAGGAACTCAATCATACCATTGATTCTTTCTAAAACCTCAAGATTCGCAAGAACCAACTCTCAACCGAAAATGGTAACATCCCTAATTGGTCACTAACTCTCAAATTAATGATCTGAAAACCTCCCTACATCAATCCTCAATGCATCTAACATCCTAATTCCTCTTAATTCTAACTAAATCAAGCTGGAGATGGAAAGTTACCAACCTGAAAATTTCGTGTGCACAGAAGTAGCAAGCCTTCAAATCAAGCCCTCAAATGCTCCAGACTCCTTCAGTGAATCACTTCCAAGCTTCTGTATGCAACAAACTTGATTGAAATGGCTTCAATCCTTGGATTCGATTCTGAGTTGCAGAGGAATTTATTCAATGGCTCCCACACGATTCTCCACCAATCTTGCTCAATTCTCCATCTGGATTCATCCACCAATGCTAGAGCAAGCTTCTGAGATTGAAATCTTGGATTGAAATGGCTTCAAACCTTGTAACCGATCTTGATTTGCAATGTGAAATCTCAAAGTGCAATATCAGTTTTCTCTCTCAATCATCACCAACCCTGGCCTTGGATCACCTCATTATCATATATAGAACATGTGTGGATGATCTAGAAAGCTCTAGATCCTTCTAATGAGAAATTCAATTTCTCATGTCATGAAGGATTTCAATCTCATGCCATGGTATGCACAATTCTGCTAGCAGCTTGAAATCACCCTCATTCCCTTCCAATTTCTCCCATAATGATATTTTGGATGTGTTTGGCTTGCAAGGGGCCTTGGTTATGCCTTGATTTTATGTTTGGCCAATGTTACTTAAGATGTAAGTAACTTCTTTTCAAAGCAAGTCCACAAATTAAAATTCAATTCAAAAATGTGGCTAAACCAATGTTCTTAAAATGTGTTTTAGAATCAAAATGATATATTACATGCCTTGGTTTGGACATGTAGATCAAAAATACCAATTTCCAATTTTGGTTCATTTGAAAATCATCCTCATTTTAGGTCATTTTTGCAACTTTGAGCTACAAACAATTTCAACATCTCATGAACTCTTGGCTAGCCTTAAAAAATCATTTTGAACAAGTTTTATGTTGAACATTTTCCCATTTGAAGCTTGGAAATAGGAGTTATGGCCTTATGGTTGAAATGGCTTATAATCTCCAAATGACCAAAATACCCTTGACTTGTCAAAGCCATAACTTGAGTTCTACAAATCCTATCAAGGACTTCTAGTACTCTATAGAAAGCTAAGAGGATAAGGAACAACATTCACGTTGACCAAAAGTTCATAGGAATCATCCTTCTAGAGCAAAAGTTTCATGCAAGTTGGACAACTTTCAAGCTCCCAAATTCACATACCTCAGATGACCTGTAACTTGTCAAAGTCATAACTTGAGTTATACAAATCCTATCAAGGAATTATATAACTCAAATTAAAGCTAAGATCATGCTATACAACATTCACGTTGGGGGTAAGATGAGATGACAATCACATCTTGAGCTAAACTGCCTTGAAGAGAGGGGTCAAACTAGGGGATTTTAAACTGTCAAGCCTTAGAAACCCTAGCTTGAAACTTCTCAAACTCTTCAATCATGATGAGTTAACCTTGGAATCATCCTTATAACATCTCAATGCATCAATACATGATCACATGGCTCTTGAATTAGGTCTCAACCTTGTTCAAATCATCACTTGACTTAGGGTTGACCCAGTCAAACCCTAATTGCACCACTCATGGCTGAGGCTTCTCAATCTTGCACAATGACCTGTCTAGGTTTCAAAGTGATCTTCAAAACTTCTCATGAGCTCTCTCAAGACCTCAAGTCCAACTTCATGGCTTCAGAATCATCTGAGGACTTCCCACAACTCTCAAGTTAGGAGACACACACACTTGGTTTCAACCACTCTCTCTGAGGATCTTTTAACTTCTCTGGCAAGGATATCAACCCTTGAACACTTGAATAACCTTCTTAGCTAGCTTCATAGTCTTGTGTAGCCCTTGATTGGTACTCATACCTCTTGATCTCCTGCATACATGTCAATGAAATGCAAATGATAATGCTAATGCGAATGAAATGAAACACAAGCTAGGTAAAGAAAAGTTGGGCAAATTTTGGGGTGCAACAGCTGCCCCTATTCAAACGGCTTGAACCTGACTGGGTGAGAAGCGAACGGCTCTCAACCAATCAAGGTAAAAGACGTTTGAATACCAATAAACCCAGAAATTTGCCAACTGCACCAGTACACGGTACTCTGATGGGAACAAATCTTCGGAAACTGAAATAGTAGCTGCACGACAACTAGCTGGGGAATCGGCCACACGGTACCCGGTGATACATGGTCGATCATGCCGTCTGGCATCAAGATTCCTCGGGACTCATCAGGTCAACAATCAAGTTAATCATGCCATCGGGCATTCAAAGAAATTTTTGGGCGTCAGCCGAACTTAATCACTAAGTCGAGAACAGACTTCTCGGTCAATCATGAACCAATTGGGGATATCGAAACTTTTGCCATCCGGCGTTCCGCATCAGCTGAGGGAACTGCTTCATTAATACGGTTGGACTTCAATCATCAAGTCTTTCAAGGGAAGTTTCGACTTTGCTGTTCAGAAACCTGCTGGGGATGACGCGTCTCCGCTGGGGATTCTGGAGAACTATCAAGTAACTCTGCTTCGGGGATCCAGAAATCATTCTGGGTGAGTCAACTCTGTTGAGGACTTTAAGAATCATCTTGGACAAATAACTCCGCCAGAGACTTCTAGAATCGTCCTGAACCAATAACTCTGCTAGAGATTTCAGGGATCATCCTGAGCAACCACTCTGCCGGGGACTCTAAGCATCAACTTGAGCATCCAACTCTGGCGAATTCACTGGGGATTTTAAGAATCATCTTAAACAAACCACTTCGCTGGAGAATTCAAGAATCATCTTGGGCAAACGACTTTGCTGGGGAGTTCAAGAATCATCTTGGGCCACATAACTCTTCCGAGATTTCAAGAATCATCCTGAGCAAACACCCTGTCGGGGAACACCTGCAAAACAAGAACGGTAACGACCTAGCTCATGTTTCATATGCATATAATCGACAATGGCGCAATGCTCCACACGGTGGAAATGCTACGCGTTTAGGATAAATGCTATGCAATCATGCAAAATGTTACGACCCCATCAGCAAAATAAATGCTGAAGGGAAAAGCCTCCTGTCAAGGAGAAAGAACCACTCTGGTGGAGGAAGGACTCATCCTGCCGAGGAGAAGAAGTCACACCAATCTCAATTGGACTCCTCCTGGGGAAATGATCTTCAGTTGACTGCTGCAGGGGAATAAAGCTCTCCGAGAACTTAGACTTGCTCAGCTAGGTACACGAACCACAACTATTGAGGAAAACGATGTCAATCGCAGAAATAAACTGCACGGCCTTCGCGGCAAAGCCCTCCTAGAGATCATGACTCTGGTGGGGAAATACAACATCAGCTATTCAACACTCTACTGGGGAAAACCAATCATGGCCCCCCGGCTTCCAAGGGCCCGGCTCTCTTGGGGTTTGCATACTAGGCTGGGGAAGAAAAAATAATCCTGCTTACTAGGGAGAGTACGACTCTGTGGGGAATTTCAATTCCGATGGAGACTTCAGTCTGAACTACCGAGTGCTGCACACTTCAGTGTATGACTCAGCTAGGGAGACGACGATCCCTCAGGATACATCTGGTTGGGGAGCGAATCTTCTCTGCTCGGGGAGACATATCAATGCTTACGATCTCAGGTTCAAACTCCACGGGGAGACGCTGCTGGACTTGCTGGAGAGGAAGGAATCATCCTGCTTGGGGACGCATACGGCGTACTGCCTGGAGTAGGCTATACCTGCAACAACACAAACACACAGACAAGATACCCTTCTCAAAGGGGCCCATCAAGGTTATCATCTTGTGACAATGTTCAAGTAATTCATTGTTTCAACAATCAGTGGCCTAGGCCAGTAAGTTTATGTATGCGCATTTTATCAAAAACATCGGCGTTCTTTTTCGCAAACAAAATAGATACATGCTAAACAGACAAACATAATTGCTGAATAGTATACATTTTATTGATAACGAACCCCTTAATGGGAAAAAATGTTTTACAATAGATGCAAGCTCCTGGAATGAGGAAGCTGCGCCAATATAAAAACATAAATATACATCAGTATATACAAATGTCGGCAACGAGGCGTAGACGAACACCATGAGTTGATCCCTCTATGACCCACTAGACTTCGATACTTCTCCGACGCTTCAGCTTCAGAAGAGATTGATTTAAATAAATGGCCCTCAGGTCTTCCAAACCACTAAACAATGAAAGTCCACACGCGGAACGCAGTCTTTTGCTTTTTCAAATCCCTAACTTTTGCCTGAATCGCCCTTCCGGGTTTTCGATTCACCGGGATACCCTTTTTTGCCAAAGTCGCCCTTCCGGGTTTTCGACTTTGCGGGTGTACATTCTTTTCTTTATATCCCTAATTTTTGCCCGAACCCTTTTCCTTTTTTATGGTTCGTCAGGATGCCCCTTTTTTGCCTGGATATTCTTTTTCTTTCCAGCGGGTCATTTTTTTTAAGCAAAGTATTTTTTAACTGCGTCCGCGTTCACCGGGGATGCAAAATCTTCGCCATCCATCGTGGATAACAACAAAGCTCCTCCCGAGAAGACCTTGCTGACGACGTACGGACCTTCGTAATTGGGAGTCCACTTGCCCCGGTGATCGGAGTGTGGAGGAAGAATCTTCTTCAGGACGAGATCACCCGTCTGAAAGCTTCTAGGACGCACCTTCTTATCATAAGCTTTCTTCATTCGGCTTTGGTACAGGTGACCATATGCAATCGATGCTAGCCTCTTCTCGTCCATCAGGCTGAGTTGATTTAGTCGGTTCTTAATCCATTCTGCCTCATCGAGTTTTACGTCAACCAAAACTCGCAAAGAAGTGATCTCCACCTCTAACGGTAGGACAGCTTCCATACCGTACACTAAGGAGAAAGGAGTCGCCTCGGTTGATATACGTACCGTTGTACGATAACCGTGCAGTGCGAACGGCAGCATCTCGTGCCAATCCTTGTAGGTCACAACCATCTTCTGAACAATCTTCTTGATGTTCTTATTGGCCGCTTCAACGGCGCCATTCATCTTTGGCCGGTAAGGAGATGAGTTGTGGTGTTCAATCTTGAAACTCTGGCCTTGGATCACCTCATTATCATATATAGAACATGTGTGGATGATCTAGAAAGCTCTAGATCCTTCTAATTAGAAATTCAATTTCTCATGTCATGAAAGATTTCAATCTCATGCCATGGTATGCACAATTCTGCTAGCAGCTTGAAATCACCCTCATTCCCTTCCAATTTCTCCCATAATAATATTTTGGATGTGTTTGGCTTGCAAGGGGCCTTGGTTATGCCTTGATTTTAGGTTTGGCCAATGTTACTTAAGATGTAAGTAACTTCTTTTCAAAGCAAGTACAAAAATTAAAATTCAATTCAAAAATGTGGCTAAACCAATGTTCTTAAAATGTGTTTTAGAATCAAAATGATATATTACATGCCTTGGTTTGGACATGTAGATCAAAAATACCAATTTCCAATTTTGGTTCATTTGAAAATCATCCTCATTTTAGGTCATTTTTTAAACTTTGAGCTACAAGCAATTTCAACATCTCATGACCTCTTGGATAGCCTTAAAACATCATTTTGAACAAGTTTGATGTTGAACATTTTCCCATTTGAAGCTTGGAAATAAGAGTTATGGCCTTATGGTTGAAATGGCCTATAATCTCCAAATGACCAAAATACCCTTGACTTGTCAAAGCCATAACTTGAGTTCTACAAATCCTATCAAGGACTTCTAGTACTCTCTAGAAAGCTAATAGGATAAGGAACAACATTCACGTTGACCAAAAGTTCATAGGAATCATCCTTCTAGAGCAAAAGTTTCATGCAAGTTGGACAACTTTCAAGCTCCCAAATTCACATACCTCAGATGACCTGTAACTTGTCAAAGTCATAACTTGAGTTCTACAAATCCTATCAAGGACTTATAGCACTAAAATTAAATCTAAGATCATGCTCTACAACATTCATGTTGGGGGTAAGATGAGATGACAATCACATCTTGAGCTAAACTGCCTTGAAGATAGGGGTCAAACTAGGGGATTTTACACTGTCAACCCTTAGAAACCCTAGCTTGAAACTTCTCAAACTCTTCAATCATGATGAGTTAACCTTGGAATCATCCTTATAACATCTCAATGCATCAATCCATGATCACATGGCTCTTGAATTAGGTCTCAACCTTGTTCAAATCATCAGTTGACTTAGGGTTGACCCAGTCAAACCCTAACTGCACCACTCATGGCTGAGGCTTCTCAATCTTGCACAATGACCTGTCTAGGCCTCAAAGTGATCTTCAACACTTCTAATGAGCTCTCTCAAGAAATCAATTCCAACTTCATGGCTTCAAAATCATCTGAGGACTTCCCACAACTCTCAAGTTAGGAGACACACACACTTGGTTTCAACCACTCTCTCTGAGGATCTTTTAACTTCTCTGGCAAGGATATCAACCCTTAAACACTTGAATAACCTTCTTAGCTAGCTTCATAGTCTTGTGTAGCTCTTGATTGGTACTCATACCTCTTGATCTCCTGCATACATGTCAATGAAATGCAAATGATAATGCTAATGCGAATCAAATGAAACACAAGCTAGGTAAAGAAAAGTTGGGCAAATTTTGGGGTGCAATAGAAAGGTAAGTCTATTGCTTTGAAATCAAATAAAAAATCTGACAATAAAGCTTTTCAGGTACTTGAGGAAAGCTCTAGAGAATCTTCCTCGGATGAAGATGAATTGTCTTTACTTTCCAGAAGGATAAATCAACTCTGGAAGCATAAACAAAAGATGTTTAGAAACTTCAGAAGACCAGAACAATGTGGGGAATCTTCTAGACACAAAAGATCTGGAAAGAAAGAAGTTGTGTGCTATGAGTGCAAGGAGCCAAGGCACTACAAAAATGAATGTCCCAAACTTCATAAGGAGAAACCTAGAAAGAAGTTTGAGAAAAAGAAGAAAGTCCTGATGGCCACGTGGGATGGCTCAGATGCTTCTGAATCCTCATCAGAGTCAGGGGACGAATGTGCAAATATATCACTAATGGCTTACATGGAGGAGCACGAGGAAACATCTGGATCTAGATCAAAATCAGATTCAGAAGAGGTATTTTATGATCTTACCAGAGCTGAGCTAATTGAAAGCTTATTTGAGATGTTTGAAAACTATAGTAAGATTAGACTCAAATACAAGAAGCTTCAGAGCTATCTTGCATCTGAGTCTAATCAGATGAAATCTAAAATTGCTGATCTAAAAGCAAATAATTTTCAAATAAAAACTGATTTATAAAAAGCTCATTAAAAGTCTGATTCAGATACTATGTCTTGCTCCAAAAATATTTTAGAAGAATACGACTATATTTTTCAAAGGTTCCTGTCCAGAGGCCTAGATAGAAGCAAAATGGCTTCCATGATCTATAGTGTTAGCAGGAATAACATAAAAGGAGTTGGATATGAATCACCCTCTAGGAAGGATTTAAATCCAAAACCTGTTGATAAGCTGATCATCAATTATACTCCTTTGTACACTCATTTTAAATATGGTCACCTAAATGACATAAAGCACACACGTATAGATCAGATCACAAAAAGTTTTGTTAAACCAAAACCTCGTCAGAACACAAAAGTTTTTAAGGGACAGAAGTTCAGGCAGAACTTCAAACCAACTAACCCTAGAGGACCCAAAAAGATATGGGTACCTAAGGATAAAATAATTTTTGTTGCAGATGTCCTTAGCAGCAAAGTTAAGACACCATTCATGGTACCTGGACTCTGGCTGCTCACGACATATAACGGGAAGAAGGTCTATGTTCCAAAGCCTGGAACTTAGATCTGGAAGAGACGTGAAGTTTGGAGGAAACCAAAAGAGCAAAATTATTGGCTCTGGAAATTGGTAATGGTAACCTCCCTTCCATGTCTAATGTTCTGCTTGTTGAAGGATTAACACATAACTTATTATCCATAAGTCAATTAAGTGATAATGGTTATGATATAATCTTTAATCAAAAATATTGTAAAGTTGTTAGTCAGAAAGATGGTTCAATCCTCTTTAATGGGAAAAGGAAGAACAACATTTATAAGATAAATCTTTCAGAACTAAAAAATTAAAATGTTAAATGCCTTATGTATGTTAATGATGACCAATGGGTCTGGCATAGAAGATTGGGTCATGTTAGCATGAGACGTATATCTTAGATTAACAAGCTCAATCTGGTCAGAGGACTTCCTAAAATGAAGTTCAACTCAGATGCTCTTTGTGAAGCATGTCAGAAAGGAAAATTTTCAAAATCTTCTTTCAAATCTAAAAATGTTGTTTCTACCTCTAGACCATTAGAGCTACTTCATATTGATCTGTTTGGACCAATGAAAACTGCATCCATCAGAGGCAAGAAGTATGGATTAGTCATAGTTAATGACTACAACAGATGGACATGGGTAAAATTCTTGAAACACAAGGATGAGTCTCATTCTGTATTCTTTGACTTCTGCAATCAAATTCAAAATGAAAAGAATTTTAATATTGTCAAGGTCAGAAGTGATCATGGTGGTGAATTTGAAAATAAATATTTTGAAAAATATTTTAAAGAAAATGGCATTGCACATGATTTATCTTGTCCTATAACTCCTCAACAGAATGGAGTTGTAGAACGAAAGAATAGAACATTGCAAGAAATGGCCAGAACCATGATCAATGAGACTAATATGGCAAAACATTTTTAGGCAGAAGCAATTAATACAGCGTGCTATATTTAGAACAGAGTGTCTGTAAGACCTCTTATAGAAAAGACTCCTTATGAATTGTGAAGGAATAGAAAGCCCAACATTTCTTATTTCCATCCTTTTGGATGTGTTTGTTTTATTCTGAATACTAAGGATAATCTGAACAAGTTTGACTCTAAAGCACAGAAGTGTTTTATGATTGGATATTCTGAACGCTCTAAAGGCTACAAAGTATACAATACTGAAACACAGATTGTGGAAGAATCAATTCATGTCAGATTTGATGATAAGCTTGGAAATCAAAAGCCAAAGCAGTCTGAAATTTCTGCAGATAGAGATGTTCTTCTCACAGACTCTGAAGAATCAGAGGCAGAAGGATGACCCCATCAAAACAAGATCCTTTCTCAAATCATCTAGGACATCATTGTTTGGGTTGGTGTCAATTATTGAACCTACCTCTGTGGATGAAGCTCTACAAGACAATGATTGGATACTTGCTATGCAAGAGGAGCTAAATCAATTCACAAGGAATGATGTCTAGAATCTGGTTCCAAGACCAAAAGGATTTAATATTATTGGAACGAAATGGGTTTACAGAAACAAGCTAAATGAGCAAGGAGAAGTCATCAGAAACAAAGCTAGACTGGTTGCTCAAGGCTATAGTCAGCAAGAAGGTATTGATTACACAGAGACATGTGCTCCTGTGGCAAGGTTAGAATCTATATGTTTGCTTATTTCTTTTGCTGCAAAAAATAACATCACTCTATATCAGGTGGATGTTAAAAGTGATTTCTTAAATGGCTTAATTGAAGAAGAAGTTTATGTTCATCAACCTCCTAGATTTGAAAATGAAAAATTTCCAAAACATGTTTTTAATTTAAAGAAATCACTCTATGGCTTAAAACAAGCTCCAAAGCTTGGTATAAGAGGCTGAGTAATTTTCTTCTGGAAAATAATTTTATCAAAGGAAAGGTTGATACAACTCTCTTTCATAAATCAATTAAGAAAAAAATTTTAATCTGTCAGATTTATGTAGATGATATTATTTTTGGAACAACAAATATTACACTTGGAAAAGAGTTTGCTGAGTCTATGCAGGCAAAATTTGAAATGAGCATGATAGGAGAACTCTGATTCTTTCTGGGAATTCAAGTCAATCAAACTCCAGAAGGAACCTACACACATCAGACAAAGTATGTGAAGGAGCTTCTGAAGAAGTTCAACATGACAGAGAGTAAGTCAGCTAAGACTCCAATGCATCCAAATAGCACTCTAGGAAAAGAAGAGGTAAGCAAAAAGGTAAATCAGAAGCTCTACAGAGGTATGATTGGTTCTCTTCTATATTTGACTGCTTCTAGGCCTGATATTCTCTTCAGTGTTTGTCTTTGTCCTAGATTCCAATCAGATCCTATAGAATCTCACTTAACAGTTGTTAAGAGAATTCTGAGGTATCTGAAAGGTACTACTAACGTGGGGTTGTGTTACAGAAGATCTGATGAATACAAATTAGTAGGCTTCTGTGATGCTGATTATACTGGAGACAGAGTTGAACGCAAAAGTACTTCTGGAAGCTGTCAGTTTCTGGGAGGCAACCTGATCTCATGGTACAGCAAGAAGCAACCCACAGTAGCACTTTCAACTACATAAGCAGAATATATTGCTGCTGCTGGTTGTAGTACACAGATGCTCTAAATGAAGAGTCAGCTAGAAGACTATCAGATATATGAGAGTAACATTTCTATCTTTTGTGATAATACTTCTGCAATTTGCCTCTCTAAAAATCCTATTTTACATTCTAAGGCAAAGCATATAGAAATTAAACATCATTTCATCAGAGACTATATTCAAAAGGGAATTTTAAGTTTAAATTTTGTTGATACAGACCATCAATGGGCTGATATTTTTACAAAATCCCTTGCTGAAGATAGATTTAAATTTATTCTGAAGAATATTAGTATGGATTTTTGTCCAAAATAAAATTATTATTCAGAAGCAAATTTATTCAGATGAAAAATGATTAATGTCTATACTCTGAAGTGGTGCATCTGTAATTTCTTTTGTTACCTTATTTATTTTGTGAAACTCTGAACTAACAAGCTTCAGAGGATCTGAACGTTAGCTAACGTTTCATTTGCTAAAGAGTTTCAGATACACTTAAATATCAAACACGTGTCACATGAAATCTGAAAAGGTGGAGTGTACAAAGTGAGGCGCCGTTTGAGGTACTGTTTGAATTATTGCAATTCTCGTTTTCCCCCCACTTTTGTCAAATCTCATTAAATGCTTGAAATCATTCATTTTGTTTTAATTAATGTGATTAATTGTTAAGTGTTGTTTGTGTTTTTGTGCCCTAACTTTATCTCTATATATTCCACGATCTCACACTTTCACTCTCTTTCAAACACTATATGCACTTTGGCCTTCTCCATTGTTTTCTCTTATCTTCTAAATCTAAAAGAAGATCAGTTCATCTCACAAGTTCTGCTATGGAAACTTCATCATCTTCGTCTCAAAAGTTAGCTTCAACAATGGTTGGATCTTCTACATCACAAATGGGTAACGAAACTTACGAAGAACCAAAAAGAACGCTTCTAACACCGGTTGAGAAATTAGAAGTTCTTTGCGAGTTCATGGTGGATTTTGAATGTATTGCAAAGAATGGCTTCGATCTTCGTCCAACTGTATCTTTTCAAGGATTGGTCAAGTATTTTGATAGATTGGTTGGTCCAGTTTTTCCTCATTTGGTGAAGGAATTCTGGATACATGCAAAGGTCTACCCCAAGTTCATATATTCATATGTTTTGGGAAAAGAAATCATAATCACTGAGGAGATGATTCATAAACTGATAGGGTATGAAGAAGTAAATGGTGTTACTCATCTTTCTATAGGACGAGTAGACATGGATGAAGTCTACAGTGAAGTTTTCACTTCTGGGTTGTCTTAAAGCAAGATCAAGGATTTGAAGACACACTACAAAATTTGGGCAAAGATTTTTCTGGGTTGCATTCACCACAGAAAAGCATCTAATTCTCCAGACTACATCAATGCAAAGCAGCTGTATTTTATGTATTGTTTGGGAAAGAACATCAAGGTGGATTTGCCACATCTGTTGTTTACTTATCTGTGGAACCATGTGAATATGTCCAGAGAAGTTATTAAAACCAAACATCAGAAGATCAGGAATTGGATCCCCATGGCAAGATTGATCTCTGATGTACTCACTGAGAATGGCTTGGTAGTTCATCTGACTGAGGTTGGTCTGAAAGAAGAATTAGTTCCAATACTTGGGAAGCATCTATATGGAAAAAGCCTTCAAAGAATGAGGTTGGTGGAACAACTTTATTCTGATCTAGTTAAGATAAACTCAGCTGAAGTTTGCAGAAGAAGGTCCTATTGGATGACTTTCCACTGTTTACTGTAGAGGAACCTAAAGAAGCTTCGCTCTTCTATATTGAATCATGTCTAGCAGACGGCACTCCCATGCCAGCAGATTTGATAAAACGAGCATCTGAACCTGCTCCAGAAGTGATTGGGAAGAAGAGACGTAAGAAGATAAAAGTCTCTAAAGATGGTCCTTCTGAGACACCTAAGAGATCTAAGAGGAAAGCCTCGGAAGAAGATTCTTCTGTGAAGGCTAAACGCTTCAAGCAGTTAGGTAACCTTTCTGTTGGCTTATCTCCAATTCTGGAAACTATGACAGAATATCCTACATCTGATCCTCCTCCTCCCTATGACCCTATTCCTACTCCCTCTCCTCAACACCCCACTTCTAAACACATTTCATTTGAAAATGTTCATGACTATGTTCCCTCTCCTAAACCACAACCACAAACATCTCAACACCAACCACAACCCTCTAAATCACAACCATCTGAACCTCAACCCTCTGAACCTCAACCCTCTAAAACTCAACCCTCTGAACCACAACCCTCTGAACCTAATCCTTCTGAACCTCACCCATCTGACCCTGAACCTGAAATTCTTGATGTTATTCCTCTTATGATTGTTCACCCTATTTCATCTGGATCATCTGATTCATCTGATTCTTCGTCAAGTCTTTCAGATGCCACATCACCCACTCATAACTCTCCTAACCATCCTCAGAAAATTCCCTCTCATACTCTCATTCCCATTCCTACTTCCATTACCATTTTTACTCCCCTTCCTTCTCTTTCCTCAGAACAACCCTCATCTTCTGATAAACCTTCACCTTCTGTTGACCCTAAGGAATCCGTCTTAGAAGCTCTCCTTAAACCCACACCTAGATCAGATGTTGGGACTCTATTATATGGTTTCGAGACAGAAATTCAGATATGGTTGTCTGTTGTTAGGGAAAGGTGCCTGAATAGAGTGAATCCTCATGATTCTGAAGTATTTTGGACTACTTTCAGAAGAAGATTCAACTCTGTGACAGAGAACCTTCAAGTTGCTTGCTCTGTAGATGCTCAAGAGAATTTTTCTAAAGCTATCAAACTTGCTCTTCTGGGTGTACGCAGAACTCCTACTTAGTTTCTGGAAAACACACTTGCAAAGGTTGTGTGTTCAGCATCTGAAGAAACTGCGGCACTTCAGATTAGTGTAATTCCTCAGCCTGAAGAAATTATCACAGAGGCTGCTATCTCTGAAGAGACTCCTGCATCTGATAACCCTTCTGATATGGATTTAGAGACATCATCTGTTTCAGTGGTCATTCCAGAATCAACAGTTTTGAAGAAAGACTCTGAAGAAGTGAAAGTCTCTGAAGATGTGAAAGAAAAAGTTGCTCAGCAAGAGGCTGCAACAAGTGAAATTAAAACCTGGATGGTTAAGCAAGAGAAGACAATAGAAGAAATCAAGGACTGGATGGCTAAGCAAGATGAATCTACTTCTGAGATCAAGACTTGGATGGCAAAGCAGGAAGCACAAACTTCTGAGATAACTGAGCTTCTGAAGATTATAGCCTCTCGTTCAACTTAGTTGTTTTTTTTTGTCTGTGCACATCTATGTTTTTTTTGCTTGTTTTTGTTATCTTCTGAGTTCTTTAAATGAATACATCTGATTGTTTTTCTTCTGCTTATCTGTTATAATTGTTTTCTTGCTCTGAAATTTTTTGTCTTAAATGATTTTTTTTCTGAAATCACTTTTTGATATGACAAAAAGGGGGAGAAAATGGAAATTTTGATTATTCATATAAACAGATACAAAATGGTAACTCATACATGATAAAATATAACTAATGTTGAATTAAGTATTTCAGAGCTAAAAATTTCTCATCTGATAATATCCTTAGAATTAACTATGAACGAAGTTTGAGAAAGTCTACAAAGAAAACTCTGACTCTGGAAAGAATACTAGTGCTGAAAGGGAAGTATTTATTTTTCCTAGCAATATTCATTTCAGGGGGAGATTCATAATCTCAGGGGGAGAATATATTTTTTCTTGTTTTGAACAAAATTTCGTATAGTTTTTGTCATCATCAAAAAGGGGGAGATTGTTAGAACATAGATTGGTTCTTAATATATCTCAATGTTTTGATGATAACATTAATGAAATTTTGTATAGAGAAAATATATACTCTAATTTTGTTCAAGTGTTTTGTTTCAGATATCAAATAAATATTCATCTAAAGACAAATAGAATTCCTCTGAACATTATAACGCTAAGCTCTGAGCGTAGAAGTACAGCTACAGAAGACTCTAAAGCGCTAGCTGCAGAAGACTCTAAAGCGCTACCTGCAGAAGACTCTGAAGCGCTAGCTGCATAAGACTCTGAAGCGCTACCTGCAGAAGACTCTGAAGCACTACCTGCAAAAGACTCTGAAGCGCTACTTACAGAAGAATCTGAGCGCAGAGTATAAAGATTCAGTATATTCAAAAGACTCTGTGAGAACTCAATGTTGCAACCTACAGAGGCTCTGGGAATCAAGTCAACTCTGATCATTCATTCACGCTAAGCATTTTGCTGCAAAAACTCTGGATAGAGTGACTCTGATAAAGAAGAACATGGAACATCATCAGAGGATCTGATGCAAGATTATTTTTCATATCTGTTCATTTGAAAAGATATTGTTCAAGAAAGATACATTGTTAAACCCAATGTCTACCAACGGCACTATTTCTCATTCGTGTATGGCACATGATTTCAGGCAAAAAGGGAATGTCAAATCAAGACGAAAAGTATTTGTCTTTTCTGTCTACATCCTATAGTACTTTCATCTACACACTATTTGAGAAAATGGAGTATATAAAGAAATCTCCATCAGCACTTCAAGGTTAAAAATTCCAAAAAAACAATCCAAGGAACATTAAAAAAAACAATCAACGTAGAAACTCATACAAAGAAAAACACAAGTACATCAAACATCTTTCTACATCAAACACTGAGTTTTTTTTGTTCTTCATTTTGTGTAAAAACCACAGTTGTGATAATAGCTTTTTAGAAGCACTTAAACACATTGTATTTTATCTTTATAAAAGTTCCTTGAGAGACCAAGTTGTGGTGAGGAATCTTGAGAAGACTAAGACAGTTTGTCTTAGTGATATCACTGTAATCAGGTTTTGATTTAGTGGATTAAGTCCTTGTTTGAGAAAGGCAAAATCACCTTGGCGGGTGGATTGGAGTAGTTTGAGTTCAAACAAACCAGGATAAAATATCTTGTCATATTCTATTATCATAGTTGTTTTTGAAACCCTTATTCAACCCCCCCCTTCTAAGTGTTTTTCCTACCTTCAGAGATGAGATGAAATGGGAGAAGCAAGCTTCTACAACCAACTACCATCAATCATCAAGAGAGAATGGTGCTATCCTAAGAGCCACACACAAAGAAAAGAGGGAGGAAAGAATGTGGGGCAGCAAACACAACATACACATCTCAACCAAACAATTTCTTAAAGATCAAGTAAAACAATGCAACAAAACAATGCAAAAGGAGCACCAATGTTCATGACAAACTCAAAGTGTATCCACCAACACTAAATCATCATTAACAAGTGCTAAACCAACTAGGGCATAAGTGAATCACAAATGGAATGATCCAAATTCAAAGTTAAAACAAAAGGCAATCACAAAAAGGATCATGTACAAATGAAGAACCAAAGTTCAAACACAATCTCACACTTCAACAAGTGGAGAGACATGATCAAAAGGTAACTTGTGGCTCTAGTTACACACATCAATAACCTCTAAATAAGCAAGGCAGAACCTCAAGCATGTTAACATGAGTTAACAAGGCTTAAGAGGTTCTCAAGGGATCACTCATGATCATATCCCTAAGATTAGGTCAAGACTAGCATGTATAAACATCCTTAAAATGACTTGAATATGAAAAATCCACCAAAAATAGAAAACAAATCCAATAAATTCCAAATAAAATACTCAAGGTAAGATGAAACAATCACCAAATAGAATGCAAAAGCTCAAGTCAAGAGCTCACTTAAAGCACCACCAATTAAACCCTAAAAGGCAAGGTGTTCCACTTTATCGAGTGTGTGTCGAGGGTCACAAAAAGGCAATTGAAACCAAATGAAAAATGATCATGAACACTTCAAATCAACCCTCAAAACTTCCTCAATCCATCACCTAAATGAGAGAGAAAATTTGGTCCTAGGGGATTTAGAATGAAGGATTAATGATCAATTCAAATCCAAGTGCACACCAAAAACCACATCAAATCCTTAATTCCAAATAAAATATTAAAATTAAATGGAAAATAAAATAGAAATAAAGAAAAATTAAATAACACATTGAAATGTCAGAAAATGATTTTTTGGTAATTTTATGATAAACAAAACTAATTTAAAACAGTTAAAATTGAAAATGAAAATAAAAAGAAATAAAATAGGAAAAACAAGTGGGAGGGGGTATGCTCAGCAAAACCAATTGAACTGAAACCCTTTGATTGCTCGCTTGGGCCTTTGAAACAGGGGTGTCATTAGGAAAGGACTAAGCCCAATAGCCAAGACACAACCAGGATTAATGAAACACAACGTTTCATTAATCCACCTAGATGCCACGCAAGAAATTCAAACACACACATAAGCTGGTCAAACCAATACAAGCACACCACCTCAAAAAGTCAAATGGTCCACTAAAGCCAACTCAGCTTTCTTCTCAAATGGAACCAGACGCCGGAGCTAGGGCTCCAGTCGTCTTCTCAGGCCAGCCCGCCGAAGCTCAAACATGAAAACCCCATAAAAACGCAAGATTATGGTACCATTCAAAAGCCCTAATCATGTAGAACATGAATCCAACCCTCAGTTTTGAAAAAGGTTCATGAACAAAGAGAAAACAGGCCACGAATCTCATTCTAAACATTCTGAAACTTAAGCAAACATCAATCAAAACAATTCAAACATGGCCTACATTGCGTAGGGCTTCAGATGCACCCAGAATGGTCCTATTTAAGTGCCTAAAATGAGAGTTCTAAGGTGAGAAAGTTACCAAACAGAGTGGTTCAGTTGACCCTTCAAAATGCTTCAAAATTTCTGGTTAATGCTCTCATTCCCCTCCTTGATCTTCACTGATGATGTTTTGAGCAAAAGTTTGGAGAAATATCCAAGGAAATGGCTGATTCGAAGAGAAGAAATTTTTGATGAGTTTTGAAGTGAATCCTCTCCTTCTCACGCAGCCAGCCTCTTCTCAACAATTAGGGCAACTTTTGAACTTATATATGGCGGGTTTGTACACTCCATGAAGGCCCATGTTGTCTCATTTGAGTGATTTGCAAAAATGGCCAAAAACCTCCCCTTGAAGCACACACGGGTTATGGCTCTTTCTCATTTGTTAATGGGTCAGCAAGTCATACTTGTGGTGTGTAGAAATCAATAGGATTGGTTTTGGTCATGTAGAATGCCTTTGTACCAAGTTTTGCAACATGACTTCTTATGGTATAAAGTTTGAAAATGTGGCATAAAAAATGTATTGATGTTTGTCCAAATGAGGTAACATGTATCATGACCAATATAAGGATGAGGTTGTGTGAAAAAGTTCACAAATGGTGACTTGTAATTGAAAGTATCCAAGTCATGTCCAAAAATCAAGTTGATTCCATGTGAAAAGTGCTTTGGAAGTGACATGACTTTGAGTTTACCAAAATTCCTTTCATCTGATGACACCATAACTTGAGATGTAAAAACTCAATGGATGATTTCTTGTACTCAAAAGAAAGCTTGAAGGATGATGAACAAGTATCATAAGGTTGAGCTTGAATCATAAGGAAAATTGTCCTTGAAGTTAGGCACCAAAGAAGGGGATTTTACAGTGAAATCAACTGAAATCCAAATTTAGTAACTCCTTGAACTCTTGAATTTCCTTGATTTGATCTTATCATGACATCCTATATGCTTCAAGATGACTTCTCATGTCTTCAATGGTCAAGAACAAAGTCTTGAGTCCTCTCAGGTCCACAGTTGACTCTGGGTTGACCAAATGAAATCCTAATACCATATCCTTTGACTGAGGTTCTTGCAGATGAATTGAATGACCATACAAGCTTTATGAAGACCCCTCAAGATTCACATTGAGCTTTTGAACCATCCTTTATCCAAATATGTAATCTCATGACCCTCTGATGATCCTCTAATGATCCTCAAGATATGAGGTGACACCCATACACAAACTTCTCCCCTCAAGGAGCTTTGAAACCCAATCTGATGGCAATGAAATCTTGTGGCTTGAAAATGATACCCTTGCTTGATCTTGAACAAAAAAGCCCTCCTTTTGAATGACAAACACAACACCTCTTGATCCCATGATTAGAACCAATTCTATGCAAATGAAAATACTAAAATGAAATGAAACATAAGCCAAGTTAGAAAGAAAAGGTTGGTCAAATTTTGGGGTAAAACAGCTTCCCCTATTCAAACGACTTGGACCTGAAGGGATGAAAAAAGAACGGCCTTCAAACATACAAGGTAAATGGTGGTTAAATACAAAAGAACCCAGAAATTTGCCAACCGCAAAACAGTAAACTGTAAAATAGTCCACCGAAGTGGAATTAGAGTCACCGGAGAAATATATCTGATAGTTATAGGAAAGTGAGCTAACCCACCACCAATTAGAAAGCATCGACACACAGTCGGAAAAATATCTGCTAACACGCAAGCAACGACACTAAGTCGGCTCAAAACTCGATTGGTAAAAACATCTGCTAACACGCAGGCATCTGTTAAACAAACTAGGCAACGAAACCTAAGTTCGGCTCGACACGAGGTCAGTAACATCTGTTATCCAAAGCAGGCATCCGTTAATTAAAACAGGCAACGAACCCTAAGGTCGGCTCGACACGAAGTCGGTAACATCTGCTATCCAAAGCAGACATCCATTAGTTAAAACAGGCAACAAACCCTAAGGTCGGCTCGACACAAAGTCTGTAACATCTGCTATCCAAAGCAGGCATCCGTCAATTAAAACAAGCAACGAACCCTAAGGTCGGCTCAACACGAAGTTGGTAAAATCTGTTATCCAAAGCAGGCATCCATTAATTAAAACAGGCAACGAACCCTAAGGTCGGCTCTACACGAAGTCTGTAACATCTGCTATCCAAAGCAGACATCCGTTAATAAAAACAGGCAACGAACCCTAAGGTCGGCTCGACATGAAATCGGTAACAAGAATCCGTTGATTCACAATCTGAAAGAAGAAATACGCTAGAGACAAATGAACTTAACCACGTAAACTCTGTTGGGGAGAAAATGATAAGATGAACACAATCATCAAAGATTTTTGCTAGGGTCTTGATACCGCACAGGCTCATGAAATACACTAATATCTGCTAGAGATAAATCTGAAAACAAGAGGTAACAACCTGGCTTATGTTTCGAATGCATATGTTTAAGAATGGCGTAATGCTCCATACAAAATGGAAATGATACGCGTTTGGGAGGATGCTATGCAAAAATTCAAATGCAAAGGAACCACTCCAGCAAAATAAATGCTGAAGAGACGAAGCCAACTCCGTTGGGGATGACCGGGGTGTGCCAAGTACGATTAGACTTTTGCTGGGAAAAAACAAGCCCTGGATGGCCTCCTGAAAAAGAACATTCCTGGGTAACAAAAACACCCGACTGGGGAAAATGCCCTGAACGACCATCGAGAATACGACTCTATCAGGGAGTAGGCAAACTGCTAGGGGAATACATCCACTCTGCCGGGGATACCACTCTGTTGGAGATTAAATCCAATCTATTAGGGATTAAGAATAAGATTTAGTGGGAAGTTATCCCAAACTCTCTCTGCTGAGGATGGAGAATAACATTCTCAGGGGCAATCACACTCTGCGCAGAAGAAACCTACTCTGGGGATTAGGAATAAAGATTAATTGGGAAAGTCCCAAGAAACTCGCTTTAAAGAATATCAATAACCAACTGGGTTCTGCTGCAGAAAATGCCCTTACTGGCCTTCCAGAATCATATTCTTCTGGGGAACAATCCCTTTCCGCGGGCAGAGAAAATCCATTCTAAGGGGAATCCAGAAAGACAATCTTTCTACTGGGGATAAAATCCGCTATGATGAGGATGAAAATCCACTCTGTCGAGGATTGAGAGAAACAAACATCGGGGAATCATCCCAAAATCTCGATCTAAGGAAAACCAATAACCACTGGATCTTGCTGCGGAAAATAACTTCACCGGGAAAAACTCATCGAGGGAATCAGCATCAACCTCTTCTTAGGGAAATGAGAACAAACTCAAAAACATCAACCTCTGCTTGGGGAAATGAGAATCATTAACATCAACCTCTGCTTGGGGAATTGAGTCTTAAACTCTGTGGGGAAAACAACACTGAATTTGTCCCACTGCTGGGGATAATCCCAAATCTTAACCTGCTGGGGATAAGTGTCTTCTCAACCTGTTTATTATCTCCGGTGAGATACTTCTGATCTGACATCTACACCTTACGAGGATAGAGACATGGTGACTCCACTGGGGATACACCTCTAAAACAAATCTCAATGATGAGAGCCTTGTGAATGACAAACAAACAATGTGTCCTGTATGAAATAAAGGCTATTTCGATCATCGTCCATGACATTATTCAAGCAAATCAATGTTTCAACTATGATTAGCAAAACCCTAAAAGTTTATGTATGCAAAGTTTTATCAAAACAACAGGCGTCTTTTGCAAACAAAATAGTAAAAAGTGAAAACAAGAAAGCTTTTCTGGATAATATACTCATTGATCGAAATGGCCTGTAAATAGGTAGATTTACATCAGATGCAACTCCAGAAAAGAGAAAGTTGCGCAAAAAGTACAGAAAATGCAACAGATATATACAAATGTCAGCAATCTGGTACAAGCAACCACCATGTGTCGATTCGACTATGACTCACATGACTTCAATGCTTTTCCAATGCTTCTCTTCTGAAAAGACTGACTTGTTAACCCTCGGGTCCTCCAAGAATCCACTATGCTCATCGGATCGGACGCGGACCGCAGTCGTTTGATTTCAAATCCTTAACTTTTACCTGAATTACCCTTTTGGGTTTTCAATTCACCGGGATACCCATTTTTGCCAAAGTCTCCTTTTCAGGTTTTCAACTTTGCGGGTTTACATTCTTTTTTCTTTTTTATCCCTAACTTTTTCCCGAACCCATTCTTTTTATGGTTCGTCGGAATGCCCCATTTTTGCCTGGATTTTCTTTTTTATTCCAGCGGGTCTCTTTTAAGCAAAGTATTTTCTGACTACGTCTGCGTTCACAGGGGATGTAAAATCTTCACCATCCATAGTTGAGGGTAATAAGGCTCCTCCGCAGAAATCTTTCCTTACCACGTATGGACCTTCATAGTTGGGATTCCACTTGCCCCTGTGATCTGTTTATGGAGGGAGGATCCGCTTCAATACTAAGTCACCTGCCTGAAAGCTTCGAGGGCACACCTTCTGATTGGAAGCTTTCTTCATCCTGCTCTAATATAGTCGGCCATGCACAATAGATGCCAACCTCTTCTCGTCCATCAAGCTAAGTTGATTCAATCTGGCTTTCACCCATTCCGCCTCATCAAGCCTGACATCAACCAACACCCTCAGGGAAGGAATCTCGACTTCCAATTGTAGGACAGCTTCCATACCATACACTAGCGAGAAAGGAGTTTCCCCAGTTGAAGTACGTACCCAAGTATGATATCCATGTAATTCGAAGGGCAACATCTCGTGCCAATCTTTGTAGGTCACAACCATCTTCTGCACAATCTTCTTAATGTTATTATTGGCTACCGCAATAGCACCATTCATCTTCAGGCGATAAGGAGAAGAGTTGTGATGTTCGATCTTGAAACTCTGGCGCAGTTCCTTCATCATCTGGTTGTTCAAATTCGAACCATTATCAGTAATGATTCGTTCAGGCACTCCATAACGACAGATGATGTCCTTATTGATAAATCGAGCCACGACCTGCCTGGTCACATTGGCGAAAAAAGCTGCTTCAACCCACTTGGTGAAATAGTTAGTTGCCACTAGGATGAAGCGATGTCTGTTGGATGCAGTCAGTTCAATCTTACCGATCATATCAATGCCCCACATAACAAAGGGCCAAGAAGACGCCATGACATTCAGAGGACTTGGCGGTACATGCATCTTGTCAGCATAAATCTGGCATTTATGGCACTTCCTGGCGTATTTGAAACAATTAGACTCCATGGTCATCCAATAGTAGCCTGCCCTCAACAATTTCCGAGACATTGCATGTCCTCCTGCATGCGTACCGAAGGATCCCTCGTGGACTTCTTCCATTAGCAACTTTGCTTCATTTTCTTCCACACATCTCAACAATACCAAGTCGAAGTTTCTCCTGTAAAGAACATCATCCTTGTTCAGGTAGAAGTTTCCATACAACCTCCTCAAAGTCTTCTTATCCCGGGCTTGATGCCCCTGGCGGATACTCATGATTCTTGAGAAAGTTTCTGATATCATAATACCATGGCTTCCCATCAGATGATTCCTCTACTGCGAATATGAAAGTCGGCCTATCGAGGCGCGAGATGGTGATCCTTGGAGCATCGTTCCAATAATTCACCTTGTACATCGAGGATAAGATTACCAAAGCGTCTTCCATCTGATTCTCGGCTCTTGGCACATGATGAAACTCTACTCTGTCGAAGAAAGGTAACAACCTTCTGGCATAATTCATGTAAGGAATCAGGTTGGGCTGACGAGTCTCCCGTTCTCCTTTGATCTGATTGAAAACCAAAGCTGAATCACCATACACATCAAGGTTCTTGATCCTCAAATCAATAGCTTATTCAATACCCATGATGCATGCTTCATACTCAACTTCGTTATTGGTGCAGGCAAACATTAACCTGGCGATGAACGGTATGTGGGAACCGTGGGGAGTTGTAATGATTGCCCCAATTCCGCTGCCATAAGAGTTAACAGCACCGTCAAAAATCATCTTCCACTGGGAGCCTATCTCGGGACCTTCGTCAGGTGAATATCAAGTGATGGAGATCATAAATCTATAACTGGGTAGATATTCACATTAGTTGGAGGTGCAATTTCTTGGAAGAGAAAGAAACAAACATGCATTACTCTTTTGACCATGGAATCACAGTTTGTGGCTCTTGCTTCCGCTGGTCAAGAAGAAGAATGGCTGAGAGACCTTTTATTGGAAGTCCCATTGGCTAAAGAAAATGTTTCAAAATAGTTGATACATTGTGATAGCCAAGTCACCCTATCAAGAGTGTTCAATGAAGTATACAATGGAAAGTCTAGGCACATTGGTCTTAGACATATTTTCGTGAGAAAATTGATTAAAGATGGAATCATTTTACTCACCTATATAAGAACGAGCTATAATTTGGCTGATCCATTTACTAAGTCATTGGCCAGAGACTTAGTAAAAACAAACTCGATAGGCACGAGGTTGAAACTCCTTGAGTAAAAGTTCCAACAGCAGCGGCAACCCAATCTTACGTTAGTAGAACATTAACCTCAAGATTCAATGGGTAACAATAAGTCATTGATTTGGATGTTTTTTGAACATTTTGTAATAATGTTGACCTTTAAAATAAGGGTTAAGTTTTTACTTAAACTCTTAATGAAGTTCAATACCAAGGGTATGTGTCCCATGGAAAAGAATACAATATGAACTTCACCTATGTGAATTTCGAGATTGTGCCGTGGGAAAGTCAGAGTTGGAGTTTCTCTCATGAAAAATTCACGAAAGCAAGAAATGCACATGACCATAAATAGTGCTAGGCGAGAGATGCAGGCAAAGAACCATTAAAGAATGTGTCTGTGTAAGGTAACTCTGGTATAATTACAAGGGCTAACGGTTCACAGCATAAATACCTAACGTTTTGATTAGACTTTGTGTTATTCTTTCTAAGTGTCACACCCTAATTTTTGACCATAAGATCCCGCCTCCTGGTGTTTATTTCTTACTCATTTTATTTTAATTCTTGCACACGCGTGTATTATGGCTAACCAGCTCGTGCAGGTGTGTTAACTAGCCAGCTGCAGGTTCAAAGAAGTCCTCATATTGGTTTATCAAATCTTGAGCCAAGTGTTATCAAATTTTACAACGAAGCTCACAGGGAGTTCATCATTTTCAAGCCCATGTTTAAATTCGTACTACTGAGTTATCACATATTTTCACGGGAAGAAGAATGAACGAGAGGGCTACGAGAACGAAATACGAAATTCATCACAAGTTGGATTATTGGCATAGAAGTTCGTTAAGCCTCACTATAGTTGATCCTCAAAGCAAATAATACTCATGAAAACTTTATACGTTTTAATCGTATGACGGTGTTGTGACTTTTGGTTTGTATATAACTTCTACATTTTTGGGTTACTCTATGAGCACCGAAATATTTCAACTGCAGCAAATATGGATTGGAATAAGATACTTTATTCATGATATGTGAAGCATTCGACAATTATACAATAAATTCTTCAAGTTACAATCATGATTATCTACAACTCGGACTCCATTAATCCAACACTTCTCAAAATCCCCGAAACTAAGATAAATCTTTCTCGGTCTTGCCATCGACATGTACGACAAGTCCGTCTTGCGTATGCGCATGGTTTGTGTGGAACGCTGCCTGCCCCTAGCTCTGACGCCACACTTACGGCTGCCACCAAGAACTCAACTGCGAAAAGCGACCGATAAATAGAGCAGTCATTACAGAAATATATTGAAGGACAAGAAGTAAGAAATAATTGAGAAATTTTCAGCCCTCAGTTTAGCTCATCATTGGGCATAAGGTCCGAGCAGCCGGAAGGGCGACAACCGAAGTTGTCACCGACTTCCTACTGAGCATCAAAAAAATTAAGGACTAATTTATCATAGGCAGCAAAGATTGTGCAGGCGACGACAATTCTACACTCCTGGTTCAGATAGAAGTTATCATAACCATTTTTAAACCTTTCTCGGCAACGACATAGCAACTAGCAGCATCCTGAAAGAAAAAGAGAAACGTCAGCACAACAAGTATTTCAGCTAAAAATATCAGTTGCAAACAACACCAACAGCAGTACAACAAGCATTAGCAGTTCATCATCTGCAAGCATCACCTGCAAGCAAGTTCACAGCAACAGCAGTCTCAAAGCCTCACGGTTCAGATTTGTAAATCATCATCACCATATCCCAACTTTTCCCCAGCAGTGCAAAATCGACAACCTATGAATCCAGAAAGCGCCCTAAAGGAGAAAAGGAAATCAAGACAGTACGTAATACAACCAAAGACTCTCAAAGTTGCGCTTCGAGTCATCTCCAACCGGGTAGCAGCCGTAAGAAGTGCAAGACAAAAATAGCAACACCAGCCATCATAATCCGGCAATAAGCACATTGGTTCGATAAGTCTCCAACTCATTCCAAAACTCGTCAAGACAGGAAAGAAACATAAAGAACAGTACGCGTGCAAACTCAAAGAATGCTCAAATATTGAGGATTTCGGGGAAAACTCGACAAAACTTCATGAATATCCTTTCGAAGCTCACATTCCACAACCTGTCAAAACAACATAATTGATATGTAGAATAAGATGTTACAATGGAGAAGTTTGATAATATCATCGGCAATATTACGTCATGCGACAATCTCGGTTTTAATGAGGAAGACCTCCCGGAGGAAGGCAAGAAACATAATATGGCCATGCATATTTTTGTGAATTGCGGGAACGATTCCTTGTCCAGTGTATTGGTTGATACTGGATCCTCTCTGAATGTGATGCTTATGACCACTTTATCTAAATTGTCTTATCAGGGACCACCGATGAGACCCAGTCATGTCATTGTCAAAGCTTTTGATGGATCTAGAAAAGCGGTAATTGGTGAAGTAGATCTGCCAATGACCATCGGTTTGCAGACCTTTATGATCATGTTTTAAGACATGGATATTCGTGCCGCCTATAGTTGCTTGTTAGGGAGGCCGTGGATACATGAAGCTAGGGCAGTTACCTCCACCCTGCATCAGAAACTGAAGTATGCCTTTGAAAGCAAAACGGTTACAGTTTGTGGAGAGAGAGCTTTAGTGGTGAGTCATTTGTCATCATTTTCGTATGTTGAAGCTGAGGAAGAGGTTGATACGCAATTCCAAGCGTTATCTATTATAGGCGATAGTGCTTAGAAACCCAGAATACTGATGTCATCATTTAAGGATGTGCAGCAGGTTGTGAGCAGTGGTCCTCAGACAGGTTGGGGGCAAAATGTTGTTTTTGCCAGAGAACAAGAATAAGGAGGGTCTTGGTTTTTCCAGCGGTTCTGTTCAGCAAGCTGCTAGAAGTCAGTAGTTTCCGCCGATCAACAAAGTGTTCCGCAGTGGAGGGGTCATCCACCCTCCTCATACCAACGCTGTGCCCGAAGACGTGTCTGAAGGCTACATATCAGATGGTTCAACGAGTCTCTCCATTCCATTTAAAGATTATGATCCCTATATGGAGGATCCGGGTTATGTCTCAGATGACTTTGATTATAGTTTTGGAGTCTATGCTGTTACTGAAGAAGATTTTGATGTAGACGTTCCAGATTTTGTGACCTCAGGAGTTTCGATTAAAAACTGGAGTGTGGTTGAACCTTTTACTGTGGTTCATATATCAAAGTAAAACATTTTTTTTAAGTTTTCACTCTGCCCAAGGCGAAAATGTGTTGTGTGGGCTTACTTTTAATAATTCCCTTTGCTCTACCCAAGGCAAAGGTGACCTTGTTGGGCATTTCTTTGTTCAGATTTTGCTATCATCAATAAATATTTTGTTTCCATTTGTGTGTTATTTTATCTTCCTTTATTTATTATTACTATGTTGGAAAATAATAATAAGTAGCATCTCGCGTACACACACTTTCCACTTTATAAAACTGAATAAAATAATATCACATGCGCAGATTACTACACACATCACATCTCCGGAATAATGACCCACTTCCTTCGCCGAACTTCGAATTTCCTGTGTTTAAGGTTGAAGACAAAGAAGATGATATTCCAGAATAAATCTCTAGACTGCTTGAGAAGGAAGAGAAGGCTATACAAACTCATCAAGAGCCAGTAGAGGTAATCAATTTGGGAACAGAAGAAATCCGTAGGGAAGTGAAAATTGCAGCTCTGCTCAAGCCGGATGTGAAGGAGCAGTTGATTAAGTTGCTCAAAGAGTTTTTCGACGTGTTCACATGGTCGTATCAAGACATGCCTGGATTAGACACTGCCATAGTTGAACATCGTCTGCCGTTGAAACCAGATTGCCCTCCAGTTAAACAGAAACTCAGAAGAACTCGGCCCGATATGGCTCTGAAAATCAAAGAGGAGGTACAGAAACAGATTGATGTAGGTTTTCTTGTTACTGCCGAGTATCCGCTTTGGTTAGCCAACATTGTGCCCGTTCCGAAGAAAGATGGAAAAGTCCGTATGTGTGTGGATTATAGGGATCTGAACAAGGCCAGTCCAAAGGATGATTTTCCATTACCTCACATCAACATTTTGGTTGACAGTACTACGAGATATGAAATCTTCTCTTTTATGGATGGGTTTTCAGGGTACAATCAGATCAGAATGGCTCCCGAAGACAGAGAAAAGACGTCGTTCATCACCCCCTGGGGCACCTTTTGCTATAGAGTTATGTTGTTTGGATTAAAGAACGTCGGGGCAATGTATCCAAGGGCTATGACTACTTTGTTCCATGATATGATGCACAAAGAGATTGAGGTTTATGTGGACGATATGATAGCTAAGTCAAAGACTAAAGATGATCATGTCAAGCATTTGTTGAAACTGTTTGGTCGATTGAGAGAATACAAGCTCCGTTTGAATCCCAACAAGTGCATGTTTGGAGTACGATCAGGGAAATTATTGGGTTTCATTGTCAGCCAGAGGGGTATTGAAGTGGATCTTGATAAGGTGAAGGCTATTCAGGAAATGCCAGCTCCGTCTATAGAGAAACAAGTCAGAGGATTTTTTGGACGTTTCAACAACATCTCTAGGTTTATATCTAATATGACTGCTAAGTGCAAACCTATTTTCAAGCTGTTGAGGAAAGAACAAGGGTATGTTTGGACTGAAGATTGTTAAAAGGCTTTTGATAGTATCAAAGAGTATTTGCTTGAACCGCCTATTCTGATACCGCCAGTGGAAGGACGACCTTTGATCATGTATTTGACGGTGTTAGAAGACTCGATGGGTTGTGTACTCGGTCAGCAAGATGAAACAGGAAAACAAGATCACGTCACTTATTATTTGAGCAAGAAGTTTATCGACTGTGAGTCCAGGTACACTATGCTTGAGAAGACTTGCTGTGCTTTGGCATGGGCCGCTAAGCGTCTACGACAGTACATGTTGAGTCATACTACTTGGTTAGTTTCGAAGATGGACCCCATCAAGTATATTTTTGAGAAACCTGCATTGACGGGAAGAATTGCGAGGTGGCAGATACTGTTATCAGAATATGACATCGAATACCGTATTCAGAAGGCTATTAGAGGAAGTTTTTTGGCTGACCATTTGGCGCATCAACCTATTTTGGATCGTCAACCTTTGAATGACGATTTCCCGGACGAAGAGGTTATGTATTTGAAAATGAAGGATTGTGAAGAACCTCTGCTAGATGAAGGACCCGAGCCCAGTTCTCAATGGAGTCTGATTTTTTATGGAGCCGTCAACGCTCATGGGAGAGGAATAGGCGCGATTATCGTGACTCCCCATGGGTCTCATATTCCATTTACCTCTAGGCTAATGTTCAAGTGTACCAAAAATGAAGCCGAGTATGAAGGATGTATTATGGGCCTTGAGGAGGCAGTGGACTTAAGGATTGAAAATTTGGATGTGTTCGGTGATTCTGCTGTAGTCATTTATCAAATCACAGGAGAGTGGGTAACTCGACAAGACAATTTGGTCTCGTACAGAGATTATGCAAGAAGACTGTTAACTTTCTTTGACAGGGTCGACTTTCACCATATTCATCGCAACGAGAACAGGATGGCAGATGGATTGGCAACTTTGGCTTCATGATCGTGGTGAACTCTTGGAATGTGTGTCCTCGGATCGAAGTAAGACGTCTTGACAGACCCGCCTTCGTCTTCGCCATTGAAGATACTGAAGATGGCAAACCCTGGTACCATGATATTGAAGTGTTTCTCAGAATGCAAGAGTATCCTTTGGGAGCCTCCAACAAGGATAGAAAGACACTTAGAAGGTTGGCCAGTAATTTTCTCCTGAGTAATAATGTGTTATACAAGCGGAACTTTGACATGGTCTTGCTGAGATGTGTTGACAAGCGGGAAGCAGACATGTTAATGATGGAAATTCACGAAGGGTCGTTTGGTACTCATACAAATGGACATGATATGGCCAAGAAACTCCTAAGAGCTGGCTATTATTGGATCACGATGGAATCCGACTGCTACAAGTTTGCTAGGAAATCTCACAAATGTCAGATCTACGTAGATAATATTCATGTGCCTCCAACTTTGTTGAATATTATCTCGTCTCCTTGGTCGTTCTCCATGTGGGGAATTGATATGATCGGAATGATAGAACCGAAAGTATCTAATAGACACCGATTCATCTTAGTGGCAATTGACTACTTCACTAAGTGGGTCGAAGCAGCTTCTTATGCTAATGTAACTCAGCATGTGGTTGTCAAATTTATCAAGAACCAGCTCATCTACAGATACGATGTGTCGAGAAGGATTATTACAGATAATGAGTCCAATTTGAACAATAGAATGATGAAGGAACTGTGTGAGGAATTCAAGATTGAGCATCATAATTCTTCCCCTTACAGGCCAAAGATGAATGGGGTTGTTGAAGCCGCCAACAAGAATATCAAGAAGATAATTCAGAATATGGTTGTCACATACAAAGACTGGCATGAGATGCTCCCGTTCTCTCTACTTGGATATCGTACTTCAGTACGCACATCAACTGGGGCAACTCCTTTTTCACTTGTCTACGGTATGGAAGTTGTACTCCCGATAGAGGTCGAGATTCCCTCTATGAAGATTTTGATGGAAACAAAGTTATCATAAGCAGAATGGTGCCAGAGCAGATATGATCAGTTGAATCTGATTGAGAAAAAGAGAATGACGGCCCTCTGCCATGGGCAGTTGTACCAGCAGAGGATGAAGAAGGCATTCGACAAGAAGGTTTAACCCCGCGAATTCAAGGAAGGAGACCTTGTGCTCAAGAAGATTCAGTCTTTCCTCGCTGATGTCAGAGGAAAATGGGCTCCAAACTATGATGGGCCATATGTGGTGAAGAAGGTCTTCTCAGGAGGCGCTTTGATGTTAGCAACGATGGACGGGGAAGAGATCACCTGCCCGGTGAACGTAGATGTTGTCAAGAAGTATTTTGCTTAGAACTTAGGAAGTTCCAATCGACTTAGGAAGAAACAAGTTATTATCCCATTGATGTAATCACTTTTCATTGTTTTCCAACATTATAATATTGGAGTCACGCTGTTCTGCTGACTACCATCAAATAAATAAGGTTTTTCCCATTTGTGGTGTGTTAAATATTTCATTATGATGACAAATTCCAGAACAAATAAAAAAAGTATTTTTCAAGTACTTTGTGTTTTATTTGATATATGAATACCAAAAGGATGTTCGTGGACGTTTATTTCATCCACGGAGGCGGAAATTCATCATGCCTCCCATACAAGACAGTGTAAGATTTCCCTAGGCGGTAACTGATCTGTGGAGATTTAGCTCGGGTGCTTTCTGGTTAGGACTTTTGTTTTCGTCCCTGTTGGTTTCGTCAGCATACGCTTGACATACAGATAGATGGCATAGCATGTGCATTTTGCTTTTCTCTGTGTTTGTTTGTTCTGTCACTTTGGTCGTGCTTATCCCCAAGTGACTGGGTTTGTCTTATCCCTTCAAGTAGAGTTGTCAGCCCTAGGCAGGAAAGAGCCCAATATTTCTATTTCCCCACAGAGTTCGATCCTCGTGGAAGGCGGTTGCTTTAGTTAAATCCCATTTGAGTTCATACCTCAATGTTCGAGTCTTGCTTGACAGTTTCTCTTCAGCTATTTCCTGAATTAAACTTTAGTTCCCGACAATCACATTGTGGACATCTCCAACTTTTGAATATGGATTAAGCGTGCATTTATTTTGCACTTTACTACCCAAGAGGTTCTTTCTGAATATTACTATCTGAGGACACATACTTCTCCAACAACATTCTCAACAACTTACATCTGGACTGCAAGTATTCTCTTTGTTTGAGCAACTCGTTTTGACTAGGATTCCCTTCAAAACGACAAATGGTAGTCTCTTCAGGACAACTTGCCAATCCCTAGTGGGTTTATCAAGGTTATCAACTCATCAGACAGCATTCCTCTGGAAATCTGTCGGAGAAGTGCGTCGAAGACATTACAAATACTTCTCTTTATTTAAGAATTTATACTACAAAGAATTCATGCTTTTACAGCTACAACAAAGATACTCCGCAGGAACATAATTCCCCAGTGGGTTCACTACACAGAATTAACTCCATCAAATGGCATATCTCCCGAGAAATTTGGGGAAGTCTATTACAATTGATCTCTTTATTTGAGAAGACACATTTGCAAATCAACTGGCTTACCTCTCTTCCGAAGATCCCCAGTGAAGCTTTACGATCACCAATACATTATGGATTACTGCTAGAATTCTACAATCTACAACGATATTTTAACCCCTTATGATGATGCCCTCACGCGTTTTCATCATTTTGGGTAGAAACTGAGACCAGCTCATGGCATCCAGACCATGACACTCGGGGAGGTTTATTTCAAGGAACTGAGATCAGCTCGTGGCATCCAGACATGACGCTCGGGGAGGTTTATTTCAAGAAACTGAGACCAGCTCATGGCATCCAGACCATGACGCTCGGGGAGGTTTATTTTAAGGAACTGAGACCAGCTCATGGCATCCAGACCATGACGCTCGGGGAGGTTTATTTCAAGGAACTGAGACCAGCTCATGGCATCCAGACCATGACGCTCGGGGAGGTTTATTTCAAGAAACTGAGACCAGCTCATGGCATCCAGACCATAACGCTCGGGGAGGTTTATTTTAAGAAACTGAGACCAGCTCATGGCATCCAGACCATGACGTTCGGGGAGTTTTATTTCAAGAAACTGAGACCAGCTCATGGCATCTAGACCATAATGCTCGGGGAGGTTTATTTTTCTACTCTTCTCAATTGGAATACTCAATTAAAAAGCAAAATTATGTTTCGATCAAGAAAGTGCATTTTGGTTATTACCATTGTCTGGACTACAACAGGTTGGTAGGTAGATTATTCTTCGATTACAAATTTATCGCCTGTTGTTTAAATCTCCATGTTCTTGGTGTATGTGTTATACTTTTATACTTCTGGAGATTCCCCATTGCTGATTGTTTCCTGTCCCCGTGGAGTCTCGCTTGGTTGAGCCCGTCTTTTTTGTTACTCCTGTGTTTCTCGTGTGCTGTCTGGTTTTTCCCCTGTGGCTTCATATTTCCACAGAACCTTGGTCTTGCATTTTCATATCATCTCATATCATATGCATTCGGTGGTTTCTTAGGGTCAAAAATTTGTGCAATGTTTGTATTTAAGTCCCTCTTATCTCGTCAAGACGAAGATTTCAATCTCCATATCTCTGGATAGAAGAAACTTAAATACGGGCATCTGTCACACCCTAATTTTTGACCATAAGATCCCGCCTCCTGGTGTTTATTTCTTACTCGTTTTATTTTAATTCTTGCACGCGCGTGTATTATGGCTAACCAGCTCGTGCAGGTGTGTTAACTAGCCAGTTGCAGGTTCAAAGAAGTCCTCATATTGGTTTATCATATCTTGAGCCAAGTGTTATCAAAGTTCACAACGAAGCTCACAGGGAGTTC
The DNA here is from genome assembly GCA_963859935.3 of Lathyrus sativus. Lineage (NCBI taxonomy): Eukaryota > Viridiplantae > Streptophyta > Magnoliopsida > Fabales > Fabaceae > Lathyrus > Lathyrus sativus. The sequence goes on from OZ012738.1 coordinate 492,006,504, forward strand.
ATCATTTTCAAGCCCATGTTTAAATTCGTACTACTGAGTTATCACATATTTTCACGGGAAGAAGAATGAACGAGAGGGCTACGAGAACGAAATACGAAATTCATCACAAGTTGGATTATTGGCATAGAAGTTCGTTAAGCCTCACTAAAGTTGATCCTCAAAGCAAATAATACACATGAAAACTTTATATGTTTTAATCATATGACGGTGTTGTGAATTTTTGTTTGTATATAACTTCTACATTTTTGGGTTACTCTATGAGCACCAAAATATTTCAACTGCAGCAAATATGGATTGCAATAAGATACTTTATTCATGATATGTGAAGCATTCGACAATTATACAATAAATTCTTTAAGTTACAATCATGATCCTCTATAACTCAGACTCCATTAATCCAACACTTCTCAAAAGCCCCGGAACTAAGATAAATATTTCTCGGTCTTGCCATCGACATGTACGACAAGTCCGTCTTGCGTATGCGCATGGTTTATGTGGAACGCTGCCTGCCCCTAGCCCTGATGCCGCACTTACGGCTACCACCAAGAACTCACCTGCGAAACACGAACGATAAATAGAGCAATCATTACAGAAATAGATTGAAGGACGAGAAGTAAGAAATAATTGAGAAATTTTTAGCCCTCAGTTTAGCTCATCATTGGGCATAAGGTCCGAGCAGCCGGAAGGGCGACAACCGAAGCTGTCACCGACTTCCTACTGATCATCAAAAAACTTAAGGACTAATTTATCATAGGCAGCAAATACTGTGCAGGCGACGGCAATTCTACACTCCTGGTTCAGACAGAAGTCATCATAACCATTTTTGAACCTTTCTCGGCAACGTCATAGCAACTAGCAGCATCCTAAAAGAAAAAGAGAAACGTCAGCGCAACAAGTATTTCAGCTACAAATATCCGTTGCAAACAACACCAACAGTAGTACAACAAGCATCAGCGATTCATCATTTGCAAGCATCACCTGCAAGCAAGTTCACAGCAACAATAGTCTCAAAGCGTCACGGTTCAGATTTGCAAATCATCATCACCGTATCCTAACTTTTTCCCAGCAGTGCAAAACCGACAACCTTTGAATCCAGCAAGCGCCCTGAAGGAGAAAAGGAAATCAAGATAGTACGTAATACAACCAAAGACTCTCAAAGCTGCGCTTTGAGTCATCTCCAACCGGGTAGCAGCCGTAGAAGTGCAAGACAAAAATAGCAACACTAGCCATCATTATCCGGCAATAAGCACATTGGTTTGATAAGTCTCTAACTCATTCCAAAACTCGTAAAGACAGGAAAGAAACATCAAGAATAGCACGTGTGCAAACTCAAAGAAATCTCAGATATTGAGGACTTCAAGGGAAACCTGACAAAACTTCATGACTATCCTTTTGAAGCTCACATTCCACAACCTGTCAAAACAACATAATTGATATGTATAATAAACCGTTGCAGAAAGAATTTGAGAGTTAAGAATTAGAAGAAACTCAGCCCGAAGTTCAACTCATCACCGGGCGGAGGTTCGAGCGGCTGGAAGGGCAACGGAGACCGCCACCGACTCCCTACCTAGCTCCGAACAATGCAAGCAACAGAGGAAACTTAAACAACAAAAATCCAAACAACGGCAACCGTAGTTTCTTCCAGCTCAGACAAAGCGTCATCCTTCCGGTTCAAAACCTTCCTCAGCAAGCTCAGGATAAGGAAGCTTCTGAACTCTAGCGTATTTTTCCCTGCAAGGAAAAGAGGAAAAGTGTTAACAACGAAAGTGAACAAGCCAACAGATACGTCAAAGATACGGTTCCAAATATAACAAATCAATACGAAAGGAGAAAGATTCAAGACTTCCCAAATCGGAGCCAATGCCTCATCAATGGAATCCGACAAGAATCACCCAAATAGGAAACCCTTAAAAGTGGACTTCAATAGAGGCCCATCCACTTCGTATATAAAAGGACAACGAGGGCTCATAAGAAAAGGGAAGTACCATCACGAGAGAATAGAAATCCCTCAAAGCTCAAGCCGAAAAGCTCCGATCATCCTCGAAGTTCATCATTGCCAGTTGAAGGAAAAGGACTCGCGGATCACACCATAGCCTCACCACCACCATCAACTAGCCTCCGACGCCTTCTGTTCGTGGGTAATTCATCTTCGAAACCCTTTGGTGTTTTTGATGTGTTTTGTTCGATTTACAGGTTGTGATGAGGAAAGATGAAGAACATGCAAGCGAGGCCATGGAAGGAGAAAAACGGCGCGATCGGGAAAGAGATGGAGAGAAGAATGAGAGAATTGACCGGCGAAGAGGGAGAGGGAAAATTGGGGCTTAGGGTTCAGCTTTTTATGTCTTATTGTTTTTTATGTTATTGTAATCTGATGCATGTGCGCACACACACATCGCGGTACACCACACACATACAACCACATGATCTCCAACGGATCCACATCGTACGCACCACAATACCCCGTACCGTAAACCCTCACCAGTGCACCCTCACCCAATCACTCGCCTCTCTTAATTTAACCCCAATTAAACCACTATCTGTTTTATTAATCAAAATAATCCCAACTTAATTAATCTAATTAGATTAACCTTAAATATTTTTTTAAAAAAATTAAACTAATAACTTTATAAATTAACCTTTTAATTAATTAGTCTATTAACCTTTTAATTGGCTTTTATTCTAACAACTCAATTTATTTATCCACCTTTAATAATTTACTCCATCAATTTAGTATTCCTTTTAAAAATAATTTGTTCCTTTTTTAAAATGATAAAAGCCTATTTCTTCATAATTTAAAATAATCTATATTATTAAATCTAAAAGCTTTTTATTTAATAAGAAAACAATTTCATAATTTAAATAATTTATACTCACTCGTTAAGCTAAAATTATGATAGCATAAGAAAACCTTTTTGAAATCACTTGCTTATTTTATGTCTAACTAGAAATTTAATTAATTCATAATATAAACTTTTATTAAATAAATAAAACTAATTTAATTCAACACTACCCTTAAAATCAAATCTCACCCAAATAATATATTTTCTCATTAACGCAAATTCGACTAAAATTAATCAACTTCGCCTAAAATCCAAACGTGCACGCTTCCATTTCGCAGCTCCGATCCGTACTCATAATTCACACACTCACTTAGCGCTTTCATGCGTTTGTGTATGGATTTATTTACACGCTTTTACATTATCTGTTTTTATTTACTGTATTTATTTATCGCAATGCATAAATGTCTAAAGGAAGAATCTGCACATGACTTAAACAATTGTGTGTATGCATCTCATTTACATCATATCCCCACTTGATCCTTGATCCCATTCAAGTTGATATTTTAAGTTAGATCCTACCCCATAAGGAGGACCTTTGTCTTTTATCTTTACAACATAGAAAAAACAATTCAACAACTCAATTCAAACTATTCAACACATTAGAGAATAAGATGTTAGTCATCTTGACAGTCGAGATATAAATCTCCTGCCCCATAACAATGCAATCAATTAGTAGGGATTTTTCCGCCTTGAGGGAGATAGTGGCGTACTCGTCGATAATTCGGAGTGCTTGAGCCCTTCTCTTAAGATGATGCAAAGACTATTTTCCTACAAGTTGTGGTGGCTAAGTCAAGTAATATCCCTCGAGATGGCAACTCGTCTTTTCTCCTAGACCCAATCAATCAACAACCCTTATCCCTTAGGAACTTTTACCACTGTCAATGCTTCGTCAAACCCTTTAGGGGAACTACAAATACTCTGATTCCACTCCCGTCAGGATATGTAGGCCCAAGATGTGATATCTTGTCGAGTATACTTAGAAATAAACCATTAGGTCTTTCACCCTTTAAGCAGATAACCCTTAGCAATAAACAACATAAAACAAGAGGTTCCTGTAGAGTACTACGGAAACTTAGGATGCTAGCACCTTCCCTAAGTTTAACCAACCCCCAAACCTATAACTCTCTAGCTTTTGCATTTGCATTGCATTGTGGGTAATTCGATCTTTTTCCCTTCCTTTGGAAAAATAAAAGACCGGTTGTAATGAATTAAGATTCAAGCTAATCAATAGCTTGCTATCCGATTTTCACTACGACAGAAATGGCGACTTCACTGGGGATTCTCTTCAGTGGGTTCCCCTAACTTGTTTATTATGTTTATTTATATATTTGCTTAATTGCTTATTTATTTTTATTTCTTTTATGGTTGATATCCTCGAGTGGTGAGACAAAGTCCTACACCCAGACTTGAGAGAGATTATGATAGGATGGTGAGATGTTCGATGAGGCTTATAGGGAGTGAGTCCCGACCAAGTTGACTCGAGAATCACCGCTCAGTTGAGACCCTTTCTAAAATGGTTCGGTCGAACGAGTATAGTCGTGAAAACTTTTACTATTTTCGATTGGAGTCCATGATATTGAGGATTGTAGTTACCTTTAACCCCACTTTGGCCTTTATAAGGACGTAGTGCAAGGACTATGAGGGAGTAGTCCCGAAATAGTTGCTATGCGATGCTACACTCAAAAGAGTTTCTCTTGAGAATATTATTAACCACCGAGTCAATCGGGAAATTGATAATATTCGAAAGATAGACTAATGACTTTGGGAACTCTCTTAGAACCTTGTTCTGCAGGTACAATCCACCTTTAGTCCACATCCCTTGGGAATGGGTATACCCCTTTGGCTCCATGCTCGTTGCAAACCTAGGACCTTCTTGTTTGTTTACATTTGTGTCCTTATGTTCTTACTTGTGTTTGTTGCATCCATATAGCATCATACTGCATTGGACTTCATGGAGTTTACCTTTATTTATGAACATTGTAAGACACTATGGATTCCAATAGAAGAAATACTTTGAAATATACTTTTAAGAGTCCCAAATTAGGTGACCTAAGGAAGTTGGGGGCTTTGATTGAAGACCAAGAAAGATTCAAGAGCAAGTATGGGAAGTTACTACCTTTATTGAGTCGTGAAGTGAACGAGAAACTCCTTTCGGCCTTGCTACAATTCTATGACCCGGTTTATCATTGTTTTACTTTCCCGGGTTACCAGTTATTACCCATCCTAGAAGAATACTCTTATCCGGTTGGTCTACCTATCTTGGAAGAGTCTCCTTTTCCTTTCTTGGAAGGCAACCCTAAGGAGCAAGACATTGCTAAAATCCTCTACCTAAAAGTATCTGACATCAAGGAAAATATGGTTACCAAAGGTGGGACTTTCGGTCTGACTACAGATTTCTTAATCAGGAAAGCACAATACTATGCTGACTACACAAACAGGGCTCCGTTTGAAACAATCTTTGCCCTACTTGTTTATGGAGTGTTTCTATTCCCAAGTTTTGAATGGTTCATCGACCTCAATGCCATCAAGATCTTCATGAAGAAAAACCTGGTTCCCACGTTATTGGCTAACACCTACCATTCTATGCATCTCCGAAACTTCCATGGTGGAGGGATGATTACCTGTTGTGTGCCCTTATAATACAAGTGGTTTATTTCGCACTTGCCTAAATATGTTTCTTTTTGGAACCTTAATAGCGGACGTTGGTCAGAAAGGATCATGGCTTTGACTCATTCATACATCGATTAGTATAGCCGTGAGTATGATGGGATTCTAATTATTGATAACTGCGGAGATTTTGCTAACATACCCTTGCTTGGCTTTGATGGAGGGATCAGTTATAGCCTTGTTTTAGCTCGTCGACAATTGGGATATCCGTTGAAGGAACCACCTAAGAGTGTTCAAATGGAGAGCATCTTCTTCAAGGATAACAAAGAGCTTCAAGAGAAGATTGTGGATGCATGGGGGCATTTGCATAAGAAGGGAAGAGACAGTTTGGGGAAGCCTAATTGTGTGTCTCTAGAACCATATATTCAATGGGTTAGGAATAGAGCAATTAAGCTAAGGATGTCCTACCCTCGTCAAGATCCTTTACCTCCAAGAGAAAAACATGTTTATGTATTTATGTCTGAAGCTGAGAAATTAGAGGTCGCATTGAGGAAGTCACAGCATGAGTCTGAAGTATGGAAGAACAAGTATTTTGTGGTTGTTGCAGAGAATGTTGAACTTCGGAAACAGAATGATGAGCTTCGAGAACAATTACAGTCAAAGAATGAAGACCTACCTCCTTGCAAGAAGAGAAGAGCTTAGGAGGATTTATTTTCCTTCAAATCTCAGTCTACTCCTCGAAAATTAACTGTGGACAGGTTTATCCTCGAAGGTCCAGATGGAAGAGCGGCTCAAGCGGCGGAATTTGAAACTTCCTTAGGGCTTTCATTAACTTTTATTTAGCTATTTATTTGGGGACTTTTAAAGGAATAATCATTTGTAATCCGTTTCAAAATTAATAAAACGTTTTCTTTTACCACAATGTCTATAAATATTGGAATTCCATGAAGTCCTTCTCATCTTGCATTGCATTCTTTTTTCTTTTTTCACTTCAAGAAACTCAATTCCGTTTTACAGGTGTTGTAACGATGGATTTCAAAAGAGAAACATTGAAGTACACTTTTCAGAGTCCTAACATTGAAAGCTTGAGAGAGCTAGCAGATCTTATTGATAACCGCCATGCTTTCTCATCAGAATATGGAGGAGTCTTCTACTTTCTCAAACTCAAGATGATTGATGGGTTGTTGGAGACCCTTGTTCAGTTCTATGATCCGCTGTATCATTGTTTCACTTTTCCAGATTACCAGCTGATGCCAACTCTGGAAGAATATTCTGAATTTTTTAGGATACCTGTAACTACCCGGCCCGTATTTAGTGGATTGGAGGACACCCCAAGTGACCAAGAGATCACAGATGCTACCCGACTCAGCCTAGCAGACGTTCAAGCTCATTTAACCACCAAGGAAGGAGTCCTTGGGTTTCCGGCTGACTTCTTAATTGAAAAAGTCCATTACCATGCTGAGAGAAAGGAAGTCCCGATAATGGAAGCTACCTTTGCCTTGTTAATCTATGGGATCTTCTAATTCCCAAAGATTGATGATTTTGTTGACATGGATGCAATTAAGTTGTTCATCCTCAAGAACCCAGATCCTACCTTGTTAGCTGACACGTACCATTCAATCCACTCGCGGAATGCTGAAGGAGGAGGACATATTGTCTGTTGTACCGCCTTGCTGTATTCATGGTTTATCGCTCGCCTAACTTGGCATCCATCTATCTGGGAGCAAATCGAGGCACCCCGCTGGTCTGAAATAGTCATGGCCCTTACCCATTCTGATATTGTATGGTATGACCCTGCGTATGGAGGTGTTAAGATGATCCACAGCTGTGGAGATTTCCCCAATGTACCTCTTATTGGGACGAAGGGATGCATCAGTTACAACCCCGCTTTGGCTTGCAGACAATTGGGGTACCCCATGAACGAAGTACCTGACCAAACTCAGTTGGAGGGAATCTTTTTCAAGAAAGGAGAAAATCCAGATTTGAAGGCGAGAACAATACGAGCATGGGATCACATCAACGTGGGAGGAACAACTGCTTTAGGATTCCCTAATTGTGCTGCCTCTGAAGACTATCTACATTGGGTGCGAGAGAGGTCCCTCGACCTCAAGATGTTGTTCCCTTTTCACGAACCTATGATGTTGACCTTTCATGATCCTGATTGGTTTGATGTGAGTGAGATAGATCAGTTGAAGACTGCCTTGGACGAGGCTCAGAAGCTGAAGACAGCTTGGAGGAACAAGTACTTCACCCTTAAGGTAGAGAAAGAGAAGTCTCAGAAACTGCCAGAAGTCGAATCCGCAAGAAAAAGAAAGGCGCGAGAGGATTTATTTTCCACTCGTACCTCTTCAAGAACTGTCACCAGTGATGATCTTCCCCCAACTACTATGGTTTGGAAAGAGTATATAGATCGACTCATAAGTGAGAAGGCAAAACTACAGGAACGCATCAATCAGCTTGTAGAAGAGCTTCGTGTGCAGAAGGAGCATAAGGAGTAGATATCTAAGTTTTCTTTTGCTTTTTTTTCAATGTAATAAACTCTTAAAAGAGTACTTTGCTTTGTAATGCTTCTCGAATATCAATAATAAAATAAGTTTTCAATTATCCAACGTTATAACACTGAAAAACACTCTGAGTTTCTTGAAGTTTCATCCTGCATTTGCATTTTTGCATCAGCATAACATCGTTTGCATTCCAGGGTCTCACTCTTGCTTCATCTCCACAGACAAGCTGAATCATCAATACAATACTCGCGCCAGTCAACGTCAAAAGATGGATCAACTTGAACAAGAGAGCAAGATGCTCCGTGATGAGGTTGCAATTCTGAAAGAAAGCTTGGAGAGATTCAATGGTCTAGGTGAAGCCTTGTCCAACCAGTCTACGCTCAACAGTCAGGACGTTCCAAGGACTGTTATCTCCGAAGTTGTGTCAGCACCGATCCTAGTAGTAACTACTGTTGCTGAAGTGACCTACAGCATGCCGCAAGGTTTTTCGTGGGGGATGCCTCCTCATTTCACTCCTGCTGGCTATCGCCCGCCTGTTCCTGAGGTCCCTACCATGACCACTGCTCAAGTCGTCCCTGCAACTGCTGCTGTAATGACCACTGCACCGCCACATGTGAATGTTGCTCCATATATTCTGAACGAGCCAATTTTCCATAGGTCTCCGAGTGAGACTGTGGGTTTTGAAGAAAGGATGGATGGTTTTCAAGACCAGTTTTCTGAAATTCAAAAAGAATTAAAAGCTCTTTGTGGAAAGGATTTGTTTGGAAAGAGTGCTTTTGACTTATGTTTGGTCCCGAATGTCAAGGTTCCACCAAAATTCAAGGTCCCTGATTTTGAGAAGTACAAAGGAAATACTTGCCCTCAGAGTCATCTCATCATGTATGCCAGAAAGATGTCTGCACAAACTGACAATGATCAGTTGCTCATCCATTACTTCCAGGATAGACTGACAAGCGCTGCGCTCAAATGGTATATGGGGTTGGATAGTGCGAAGATTCGAACTTTCAACGATCTAGGTGGGGCCTTCATCAAGCAGTATAAATATAATGTAGACATGGCTCCTGACCGATATCAGTTGAGGGCCATGATGCATAAAGGCAAAGAGAACTTCAAGGAATATGCTCAACGTTGGCGCGAGTTAGCCGCGCAGGTCACGCCGCCATTGGAGGAAAGGGAAATGACCAAGATTTTTCTGAAAATCCTTGGTTCTTTCTTTTATGAGAAAATGGTAGCAAGTGCACCCAGCGACTTCACTGAAATGGTGAATATGGGAATGCGTTTGGAAGAGGGAGTCCGAGAAGGAAGATTGGCCAAGGAAGGAAGTGCTTCTAACAGTGCTAAGAAGTAAGGGAGCGGTTTTGTGAAGAAAAAAGAGCAAGATGTAAATGTTGTACAACAAGGGCAATTCAGAAAAAGGTATTCATCGCCACGTCAGGTTGATGCGGTATCACCTGTATTCAACGCTCCAGCTTATCAACCACAGCCACAGTATCAACAAAGTCTACAATCTCCTCAACAGAATCAGTCATTCAACAATCAGGGCCGCGTATACAGGAAAATGAACTTTGATCCCATCCCTATGAAGTATGCTGATTTATTCCCAGCATTGATCCAGAAAGGTCATATCCAGACAAGAGCTCCACCCGAGGTTCCCAAGAACCCCCCTCCTTCATATAGAGCTGATAGATTTTGTCCTTACCATCAGGGAGCTCCAGGTCATGATATCGAGAGCTGTTTTGGTATGAAAGTAGACGTCCAGAGACTCGTTAGGTGTGGGATCCTATCATTTAAGGATTCCAATCCTAATGTGCAAGATAACCCATTGCCTCCGCATGGTTCACCCTCCGTAAACATGATTCAAAGTTACCCGAAAGAAAGTGATCAGGAAGTTTTGAATGGAAATACTGAAGAAATATATGTTATAATGTCGCACTTCAAAGAGGTGGAGCGTATTGAAATCACGTATGATAGTAGAAAGCCGGTCGTTACCCCGTTGGTAATCAATGTGCCTGGACCTATCCCTTACACTTCTAGTAAGGCTATCCCATACAGATATAACGCCATGATGTTGGAAAATGGAAAGGAGGTACCTTTACCTACTTTGCCTTTTGTTGTTAACATTGCGGACATCAGTAGAGTAACAAGAAGCGACCGAGTTTACCCTTCAGTGCCTTCGAAAGACAAAGGAATATCAGTGGAGCAACTGTTGCGGTGAAATTTGGATGCCAAGCTATTGATTAACTTGAATCTTAACTCATTTACAACCGGTCTTTGATTTATCCGAAGGAAAGGTTAAAGAAAGGAAAAACGTAAAAGGGAGAGATCTAAGGTTCGGGGGTTGGTTAAATTTAGGGAAGGTATTAGCACCCTAAACTTCCGTAGTACTCTACGGGAACCTTTTGTTTATTTTTTTATTTGTTTCATTTTTTTGCTTTAAGGGTATGTACAAAGGATTAAGGGTTTAAAAGACCTAAGGGGTTAATTCTAAGTTTACTCGGCAAGACATCGCATCTTGTGCCTACGTATCCTTACGGGAATGGAATCAGAGTAATCGTAGTTCCCCTCAAAAGGGAGGTTAGAAACGTCTTGACTGTGGCCAAGGTTTGTTCAGAGACTCCAATCTCTATGTTAAAAAAATGTTAATTAAAATTAAAATAGGGTTAAATTAGGGATTCCACGGCGGAAAACCTTAAAACAGAGTACGGCGACTCTTTTGGCCTAACACTAGGATAAAAGCAATTTTGCCCACGGCGGGACACCTAGGCTAAACAGGGTTTGATCCATTAAAGGGGTAAGGCTATTGACTCGGCGGCCAAAAGGCTGGACCTAATCCTTCGGAAGGATAAAACTGTAAAAAAATGTGAAAATATGACAAATCATTATATGGAGGAATAATTAAGGTACAGAAATAAGAAAAGTAATAAAGGCAGAGGGTATAAAGAAACAAAGAAACATTTCTGAAAACATGAAGAATATGAAAATATGTAATGACACTTAGAATGAAGTGAGGGAGGAAAATAGTGTGGGGCTGTGGCCAACACAAGCACATCTCAACCTCGAACATGCACATGAAATGCTAAAAGAAAGAAAAGTAATAAAAGGGTACATAAAATGACACGACAAACATCAAACATCAGGAGTTTCTTACGAAAAGGTTTTAATTTTTTAATAAAAAATATTTTAATTATAAAAAAAAGTTTTAATTTTTTAATAAAAAATATTTAAGTTAAAATTATATAAAAAAAATTAAGTTTAAATTATAAAAAAAAGTTTTTGGGGGAAAAGTCTTTTCAGTTTTTTTTAGAACAAAAAAGGCTTTTCAGTTTTTTGGGAAAAGGCTTTTCAGTTTTTTTGGGAAAAGGCTTTTCAGTTTTTTTGGGAAAAGGCTTTTTGGGAACAAAAAGGTTTTTTTTTCTTCGGAACAAAAAGGCTTTTCAGTTTTTTAAAAAAAGGTCTTACTAAAAAAAAGGTTTTAATAATAAATAAAAAAAAGGTTTTGATTTTAAAAAAGGTTTTGTTAAAAAAGGGTTTTGATATTAAAATCTAGGGACCTAAACACACATGGAGATTAACATGGCAAAATATGCACATAAACATGAAAAAGCAAAAGGTTTAGTAATTTAACGGACCTAAACACATTAACATGGCAAAATATGCACATAAACATGAAAAGGCAAAAGGTTTAGTAATTTAACCTACGAAGCGGAGGTTTGCTTCGATAAATGTGAAAAAGGTTTGAATAAGGGAACACTGGAGAGCTCCAATCCTTCTGACGAGTTGTGGGAACGACCGCCTTTCCTCTCTGGGGATCTCCTTTGTTTCTCCCTTTCTCTCTCCTCTTTTCTGAAGAAAACCCTCTAACCCCTTTTCAACAAGGCAACACATGTATATATAGGGAACAAATTAGGGTTAACACCAAATTGTCAATAATGTCCCTAAAGCCCAAACTAAATAATTAGTTAAGAAAAAAAAATAAAATTTAAATAATTTAAAATAATTAAAATAAACTTAAAATAAAAAGTAATAATCCTATTGATTCCTAAAATCAAAAATATTATAAAAAGAACAAAATTTTTTTCAATATTTTTTATTTTATGATTTTTTGGATATTTTTATGAATAATTTAGAAAAAAGTGAAAAAAATAATATTTTAAAAAAAGATTTAATTAAAATACGAAAATAATAATTAAATAATAATAAAAAACTATTTTTGTTATTTTTTAATGAAAGATAGAAAAATTTAGAGTAAAAATAATAAAAAACAAAAAAGTGACAAAGGTGAGATTCGAACTCTCAACCTCTCACACTCACAACTCCTTACACATGTCCTCTTGCCAATTGTGCCATTTTTACTTTTTAGAAAAAAAATACATGCCATATGATATTTACCTGCAAAAAGTCAAACGACTACACAAATTTGTTAGTAATTGATTAAATGCAATAAAAATGCAATGAAATGACACGACAAATCTTAGGGCAAAATTTGGGGTATTACAATTGCCCCTATTTAAATAACTTCACCAGGTGATTTGAGCAACGGAGACTCGAGAAATCATGGTGGAGGGATTTAAATACAGATAATCGAAAATTTTGCCTTTAGACGCAGTGCTATGCAATGATATGGACAAAACAAAACGAACTATAATGCTAAATATGATATGAATCTGATATGATGCGTATGATGAAAATGACAAATGCACGGATACAGACGAAACAACGTCACAGGGGACGACCCATCGAGGAATTGCACTAGGGAAGAAGACATGTCATATCTGGAAGAACGTCGGGTAGACACGACACAAAATGGTTGATAGGTGCCAAGTAAATTAGAAATTGTCCGCAAGGTAAGACGCGGGTAAAACACAAGCTCAGGAGAAAAACGCAAATGGGGATAAAACACCCATGATGCCAAGTAAATGAATTTTGCCCACAAGGTAAGACACGAGTAAAACACGACCTCAGGGAGAGAGAAAAAAAAGCAAATGGGGGTAAAACACCATGATGTTAGGTAAACCCAGGAATATCTGGTAAACGGGGAATAAAACACCCGGGATAAAGGTACATGGGGGATAAAACACCCAAGGATAGAAGGTAAGTGGGGAGTAAAGCACCCAAGATAGACATGTAAATGGGGAGTAAAGCACTCAGGATAGAAATGTAAATGGGGAGTAAAGCACCCAAGATAAAAATGTAAATGTGGAGTAAAACACCCAAGATAGAGATGCAAATGGGGAATAAAGCACCCAAGATAAAAATGTAAATGGGGAGTAAAGCACCCAAGATAAAAATGTAAATGGGGAGTAAAGCACCCAAGATAGAGAGGTAAATGGGGAATAAAGCACCCAAGATAGAAATGTAAATGGGGAGTAAAGCACCCAAGATAGAAATGTAAATGGGGAGTAAAGCACCCAAGATAGAAATGTAAATGGGGAGTAAAGCACCCAAGATAAAAATGTAAATGGGGAGTAAAGCACCCAAGATAGAAATGTAAATGGGGAGTAAAGCACCCAATATGTGCACATGTATAGGAATTATGCTATGACATATGATCAAATGCAAATGCAGACATTGACGACAAGGCTCGACTCTTTCGGTGAGATGACAAAACTGGAGGACTGATTCCTCAACACGGAGATCACTGTCATTCTGTTAAACTGTATCAAGTTGATAGTCACTATAGGAATGATGAATAACTGCTTAGGGATTATGCAAGTAAACTGCCCCAGGTCAAATGAACTGACAATTGCTTCAGCTGTCTAATTCATGGAATCGACTGTTTTGCTGTATCCTCGGAGGGCTTGCCCCAGTCTGGGTCTTGAACAATTCTCTGGATAAACCAAATCTGAGAAGATATTGCCTTGAACAAATCTTGAACTAATTCTTTGACAGGATGTAAAAGGAACTTGCCCCTGATAAGATCACTTGACCAAGTTTCTCATTGTTTGAAAATTCCTTAGAGGAAAGCCAGTTTGCAAACAAAAATATTCATACAAACATGGTAATGCAAAGTTCATGCGATTTTTGAAAAATTATTTTTGAATGATGGAAAATACATGAGTCGTTAGTCAGAACAAGGCGGTTCAAGACATTCAAAGTTTAAAATAAAAGTGTATTGCCAAAATAAATGATTCGCAAGGATCTTTTGGAGTCAGGTTACGCAATCTTGTTGTAGTATACTTTCAAAATAACCTTGCTTCAATTAGGTCTTTTGAGGGTTGTAATGTGACCTAGTTCACGGTTTATGAAACAAAGGATAAGGGCTCAAAATTTATTTATACCCACCCAATATACGTGATGATCTTCAGTCCTATGCTCAGTTAACTCATATTATGCATTCAGGTTCCCATAAGTTAGGGATTTCATTGATCGTAGCAGTGATGATTCAGAAGTCAAAGGGACCTATGAAAAGGCAGCCACTACTCCCCTATAACATTTGATTGTTTTGACATTGAGGATTTTCAAGATAAGGATTTAAAAAATCTCTTTGTATTATCCCTAAATTTTGCCTGAACTGTTTATTTTAGAGTTTACAGTCAGCGGGATGCCCCAGTTTTGCCTAAGTCTCTTTCATAGGTTTTGACTTAGCGGGCTTCTTTTGATTTTTTTATATTATTTTTTTGTGTGAAGGAAAGTGACTGTTTGATTTTAATGATTACGGTGAACCATCATCGACCTTTTGATTAGAAAACATCTTCGACACTTATTTGACGTGTGCGAAGGAAAATTTGTTAATGAAAGGTGTATCGTATGAACACACAACCAAGTTAACTGAGAACTACCCATCCCAAGGTTAAAATTGTGGGTTTTTTGTAACGAAAGAAACTCCAACTTCTAGGCTCGAAGGGGGTAACAAGGGATTAACTTCCTTATTTCTCCAGTGTTTGGGAATTGAAACAATGCCGTACATCGTCAACAAGGTTTGATTGAAAGTATACTGACAGCAATTATGGGTATAGCGTTTTCATCATCCTCCCTCCAATCTTAGCATATCAAAATTTTGGACAAGAAGTAAACATTTGAAAAATAAAGCATAAAGATGCAAATAAATGGACGGAAATGAATTGAATCAACAGTCACAATGCTTATTTCATTAATGAAAGTACAAACATAATTGAAAGCAAACAGCTTAAACAAAATAAGGAAAGTGCAAACAACGAGAAACAAAAGGCCTAGTGACAAAACTTCATTTCTGATGTACTGGCAAGGGATTTTTCTGAACATCCGGATGACTGTCTGTAAAATCAAGTATTCCAGTTCTAACCAATTCACATACTCTAGCCTTCAATGCAAAATAATGCTCAAAGTCATGGCCTGGGGCACCCTCATGGGAAGCACAATGGAGATCAGCCCTAAATCCAGCCGGAGGATTAAGAGGAGGTGGTAAAGCCTTTGTAGTAATCAGTCCTTGCCGGACTAAGTCAGGATATAGCTCTGTGTAAGTCATGAGAATAGGATCAAAGTGACTCCTGTTCTGTTTCTGGTCTGATATTTGTGTCGAGGAATCAGCTTGACGACTCAAAGGTACACTAGAAGACGATAGGACCAAGAAGGAGAAATTGGGGGACAAATGCAATGCAAAAATGTGATGCTGATGCCATGCAATGGTTTCAAGAATTTCAACGGTCGATTGCGAATATTGCTTTTTAAGAAAGTTGGAAAAAATTTTAGACTTTAAAATGTAAGGCTTTTCGAATTTGCAAAGGACTGCTGAATTCCTTGAAACTAGAAATGATATGATGCTTTATGGATGCGAAGCACAAATACACATAAGCAAACAAAAGGTCCTAAGTTAGAGGAACAATGAATGGAGTCAAGGTCTACCCTTCCCAAAGTGGTGTGTACTATAGATTAATTGTACCTGCAGAACAAGGGTTCTAAAAAGTGCCCAAAGTCATCAGCCCATCTTTTGGATATTATCAACTTCTCGACTGACTCAAGGGTCGATAATATTCTCAAGAGAACCTCGTTCGAGTGTAGTATCGCGTAGCAACCATTGTAGGACTACTCCCACATAGTTCCCACACTACGTCCTAGATAAGGCCAAGATGGTGTAAAGGTACAACGGTTCCCAATATCACAGACTCCAATCGATAACGGTAAAAGTTTTCACGACTACACTCGATCAACCGAACCATTTTCGAAAGTGTCTCAACTGAGCGGTGATTCTCGATTTAGCTTAGTCGGGACTCACTCCCTATAAGCCTCGTCGAATATATCAGTCATCCTATCATAAGGTCGCTCAAGTCCGGGTGTAGGACTTATCTCACAACACAGTAACTCCAAGTAAGGTACCCCAATATATACATACAAGTGAGCAAAATATATAATAAAACAAATATATAAAGAAAAATAAACAAAATAGGGATAACCCTCAATAGTTAGGACTCCCCAGTGAAGTTGCCATTTTCTGTTGCGGTGAAATTTGGATGTCAAGCTATTGATTAACTTGAATCTTAATTCATTTAGAACCGGTCTTTGATTTATCCGAAGGAAAGGTTAAAGAAAGGAAAAACCTAAAAGGGAGAGATCTAAGGTTCGGGGGTTGGTTAAATTTAGGGAAGGTATTAGCACCCTAAACTTCCGTAGTACTCTACGGGAACCTTTTGTTTATTTTTTTATTTGTTTCATTTTTTTGCTTTAAGGGTATGTACAAAGGATTAAGGGTTTAAAAGACCTAAGGGGTTAATTCTAAGTTTACTCGGTAAGACATCGCATCTTGTGCCTACGTATCCTTACGGGAATGGAATCAGAGTAATCGTAGTTCCCCTCAAAAGAGAGGTTAGAAACGTCTTGACTGTGGCCAAGGTTTGTTCAGAGACTCCAATCTCTATGTTAAAAAAATGTTAATTAAAATTAAAATAGGGTTAAATTAGGGATTCCACGGCGGAAAACCTTAAAACAGAGTACGACGACTCTTTTGGCCTAACACTAGGATAAAAGCAATTTTGCCCACGGCGGGACACCTAGGCTAAACAGGGTTTGATCCATTAAAGGGGTAAGGCTATTGACTCGGCGGCCAAAAGGCTGGACCTAATCCTTCGGAAGGATAAAACTGTAAAAAAATGTGAAAATATGACAAATCATTATATGGAGGAATAATTAAGGTACAGAAATAAGAAAAGTAATAAAGGCAGAGGGTATAAAGAAACAAAGAAACATTTCTGAAAACATGAAGAATATGAAAATATGTAATGACACTTAGAATGAAGTGAGGGAGGAAAATAGTGTGGGGCTGTGGCCACCACAAACACATCTCAACCTCGAGCATGCACATGAAATGCTAAAAGAAAGAAAAGTAATAAAAGGGTACATAAAATGGCACGACAAACATCAAACATCAGGAGTTCCTTACGAAAAGGTTTTAATTTTTTAATAAAAAATATTTTAATTATAAAAAAAAAGTTTTAATTTTTTAATAAAAAATATTTAAGTTAAAATTATATAAAAAAATTAAGTTTAAATTATAAAAAAAAGTTTTTGGGGGAAAAGTCTTTTCAGTTTTTTTTAGAACAAAAAAGGCTTTTCATCCCAAAAAAAGGCTTTTCAGTTTTTTGGGAAAAGGCTTTTCAGTTTTTTTGGAAAAAGGCTTTTCAGTTTTTTTGGAAAAAGGCTTTTCAGTTTTTTTGGGAAAAGGCTTTTTGGGAACAAAAAAGGTTTTTTTTTCTTCGGAACAAAAAGGCTTTTCAGTTTTTAAAAAAAAAGGTCTTACTAAAAAAAAGGTTTTAATAATAAATAAAAAAAGGTTTTGATTTTAAAAAAGGTTTTGTTAAAAAAGGGTTTTGATATTAAAATCTAGGGACCTAAACACACATGGAGATTAACATGGCAAAATATGCACATAAACATGAAAAACCAAAAGGTTTAGTAATTTAACGGACCTAAACACATTAACATGGCAAAATATGCACATAAACATGAAAAGGCAAAAGGTTTAGTAATTTAACCTACGAAGCGGAGGTTTGCTTCGATAAATGTGAAAAAGGTTTGAATAAGGGAACACTGGAGAGCTCCAATCCTTCTGACGAGTTGTGGGAACGACCGCCTTTCCTCTCTGGGGATCTCCTTTGTTTCTCCCTTTCTCTCTCCTCTTTTCTGAAGAAAACCCTCTGACCCCTTTTCAACAAGGCAACACATGTATATATAGGGAACAAATTAGGGTTAACACCAAATTGTCAATAATGTCCCTAAAGCCCATTTTAAAGCCCAAACTAAATAATTAGTTAAGAAAAAAAAATAAAATTTAAATAATTTAAAATAATTAAAATAAACTTAAAATAAAAACTAAAATGAAAGATAGAAAAATTTAGAGTAAAAATAATAAAAAACAAAAAAGTGACAGAGGTGAGATTCGAACTCTCAACCTCTCACACTCACAACTCCTTACACATGTCCTCTTGCCAATTGTGCCATTTTTACTTTTTAGAAAAAAAATACATGCCATATGATATTTACCTGCAAAAAGTCAAACGACTACACAAATTTGTTAGTAATTGATTAAATGCAATAAAAATGCAATGAAATGCGACGACAAATCTTAGAGCAAAATTTGGGGTATTACAGCAACCAAGTTCAAAAGACCCAATTGTGGACCAATCTGGTGGATCCAACCTGTCCAAGCCGGATGAAGTTCTGAAAGTAATCAAAAGAAGTTAATATAATGTTGCGGATCAGCTTTTGCAAACCCCGTCTAAGATCTCTGTTCTGCAATTGCTAATGAGTTCTGAGGCACACAGGGAAGCGCTCCAAAGGATATTGGAGCAAGCATATGTCGAAAAAGATGTTACAATGGAGCAGTTTGATAATATCATCGGCAATATTACGTCATGCGACAATCTCGGTTTTAATGAGGAAGACCTCCCGGAGGAAGGCAAGAAACATAATATGGCCTTGCATATTTCTGTGAATTGTGGGAACGATTCCTTGTCCAGTGTGTTGGTTGATACTGGATCCTCTCTAATGTGATGCCTAGGACCACTTTATATAAATTGTCTTATCAGGGACCGCCGATGAGGCCCAGCCATGTCATCATCAAAGCTTTTGATGGATCTAGAAAAGCGGTAATTGGTGAAGTAGATCTGCCAATGACCATCGGTTTGCAGACCTTTATGATCACGTTTCAAGTCATGGACATTCACACCGCCTATAGCTTCTTATTAGGGAGGTCGTAGATACATGAAGTTGGGGCAGTTACCTCCACCCTGCATCAGAAACTGAAGTATGCCTTTGAAAGCAAAACGGTTACAGTTTATGGAGAGAGAGAGAGAGAGCTTTAGTGGTGAGTCATTTGTCATCATTTTCGTATGTTGAAGCTGAGGAAGAGGTTGGTAAGCAATTCCAAGCTTTATCTATTATAGGTGATAGTGCTCAGAAACCCAGAATACCGATGTCATCATTTAAGGATGCGCAGCAGGTTGTGAGCAGTGGTCCTCAGACAGGTTGGGGCAAAATGTTGTTTTTGCTAGAGAACAAGAATAAGGAGGGTCTTAGTTTTTCCAGCGGTTCTGTTCAGCAAGCTTCTAGAAGTCAGGAGTTTCTGCCGATCAACGAAGTGTTCCGCAGTGGAGGGGTCATCCACCCTCCTCATACCAACGCCGTGTCCGAAGACGAGTCTGAAGGCTATATATCAGATGGTTCAACGAGTCTCTCCATTCCATTTAAAGATTATGAGCCCTATATGGAGGATACGGGTTATGTCTCAGATGACTTTGATTATAGTTTTGGAGTCTATGTTGTTACTGAAGAAGATTCTGATGAAGATGTTCCGGATTTTGTGACCTCAGGAGTTTCGGTTAAAAACTGGAGTGTGGTTGAAGCTCTTGCTGTGATTCATATATCAAAGTAAAACATTTGTTTTTTAAGTTTTCGTTCTTCCCAAGGCGAAAATGTGTTGTATGGGCTTACTTTTAATAATTCCCTTTGCTCTGCCCAAGGCAAAGGTGACCTTGTTGGGCATTTCTTTGTTCGGATTTTGCTATCATCAATAAATATTTTGTTTCCATTTGTGTGTTATTTTATCTTCCTTTATTTATTATTACTATGTTGGAAAATAATAATAAGTAGCATCTCGCGTACACACACTTTCCACTTTATAAAATTGAATAAAATAATATCACATGCGCAGATTGCTACACACATCACATCTCGGGAATAATGACCCACTTCCTTCGCCGAACTTTGAATTTCCTGTGTTTGAGGATGAAGACGAAGAAGATGATATTCCAGAAGAAATCTCTAGACTGCTTGAGAAGGAAGAGAAGGCTATACAGCCTCATCAAGAGCCAGTAGAGGTAATCAATCTGGGAACAAAAGAAATCCGTAGGGAAGTGAAAATTGGAACTCTGCTCAAGCCGTATGTGAAGGAGCAGTAGATTAAGTTGCTCAAAGAGTTTTTCGACATGTTCGTGTTGTCGTATCAAGACATGCCTGGATTAGACACTGCCATAGTTGAACATCGTCTGCCGTTGAAACCAGATTTCCCTCCAATTAAACAGAAACTCAGAAGAAATCGACCCGATATGGCTCTGAAAATCAAAGAGGAGGTACAGAAACAGATTGATGCAGGTTTTCTTATTACTGCCGAGTATCCGCTTTGGTTAGCCAACATTGTGCCTATTCCTAAGAAAGATGGAAAAGTCCGTATGTGTGTGGACTACAGGGATCTGAACAAGGCCAGTCCAAAGGATGATTTTCCATTACCTCACATCGAAATTTTGGTTGACAGTACTACGAGATATGAAATCTTCTCTTTTATGGATGGGTTTTCAGGGTACAATCAGATCAGAATGGCTCCCGAAGACAGAGAAAAGACGTCGTTCATCACCCCCTGGGGCACCTTTTGTTAGAACATAGATTGGTTCTTAATAATATCTCTATGTTTTGATGATAACTATTATGAAATTTTGTATTTAAGAATTATATACTCTAAAATTTGCTTGAGAATGTTTGCTGCAGATGTTAAAGTAAATATCACTCCAGAAGTAAATTAGATCTGAACATAAGAAATATGCAAGGCTCTGAAATGTCAGAAGCATCTCTTAGAAGATTCTGAACGCTGCCATCAGAAGATTCTGAGCGCTGCCTCCAGAAGGATTTGAAGCAAGCCAGAAGCATATGAAGCAATGGAGAATTCTGTATGAAGAGTTTTCAAGCACAGTTACTTCAGAAGACTCTGATAGTACTAACGCTGCCAGTACTGAGGATCTGACCCAAAACTCTGCTCTGAACTTATACACGTTGAAAGCACACTTGCTGCAAAGACTCTGATTCAGCAAAACTCTGATGAACATCAGAAGGCTCTGACCAAATTAGACTCTGATGATTCTTGCTGAAAATTGTTGAAGAAGAATTCAAAGATTATGTCCGTTGGAATAATCCAAACGACTCTTTCCTTATTTATGCTAGACACAAGAACACAGACAAAAAGGATTTCTCTGTGCTTTCTTCTTCTAGGAAAGGTCACTTGATGTGAAGACAAAAAGGCTCAGACCTTTTGGTACACTCTTCTCAACGTGAAAAGCTCTTGGATCACTGTGCCTATAAAAGCAAGTCTCCACTCATCTTCTTTAGTTGACGAACACACTTGAAAAGAATTCATTGAAAAGCTCTCATACATCTCATATATTCTTGCTAGAATTATTTCATTGTTCTTAATCTTAAGTGAAAAATCACAGTTGTGATAAAGCTTTATTAGAAGCATTTTAACACTTGTATTTATTATTACATTTGATTGTAAGAAAACCTTAAGAAGATCCAGTTAGGATCAGTAGTTCTTGAGAAGACTTTGAACAGTTGTTCTTAGTGCTTACTATTGTAATCAGTTGATTAAATAGTGGATTAAGTACTTGTTTGAGAAAGGCAAATCACTCTAGATAGGGTGGACTGGAGTAGTTGAGTTTAACGAACCAGGATAAAAATATTTGAGTTTTTACTTCTAAGTGTTTATCTACATACTTATTCAACCCCTCTTCTAAGTATTTTCTCACCTTCAGTTGGCATCAGAGCTCCGGTTCTGTGTGTGCTACCACTTCACAGTGACAGAAAAGATCCAGTGAGAAAAACTTTGATATATATTTGGTTGTTACTATGGCTGATACTTTAATATCTAACATTAACAACAAATATGAAGAAAGGGACAAAATCAGCACTAAACCCCCTATGTTTGATGGGGAGAAATTTGATTATTGGAAAGACAGAATTGAAAGTTTTTTTCCTTGGTTATGATGCTGATTTATGGGATTTGGTCATAGATGGATATGTTCATCCCATTGATGGGAAATGAAAAAAGGTAGATAGAAAATCTATGACAGAAGCCCAAAAGAAGGAGTTTAGAAATCACCATAAGGCTAGAACAATATTGTTAAATGCAATATCTCACACTGAGTATGAAAAGATCACAAATAGAGAAACTGCATTTGACATGTTTGAGTCCTTAAAGATGACTCATGAGGGAAACTTTCAAGTCAAGGAAACAAAGGCTCTGGCTCTAATTCAGAAGTATGAAGCCTTCAAGATGGAAGAAGCTGAATCTGTTGAAGCCATGTTCTCCAGATTTCAAATACTTACAGCTGGACTAAGGGTTCTGGATAAAGGATACTCTACTGCTAATCATGTGAAAAAGATCATCAGAAGCTTACCTACCAGATGGAGACCTATGGTGACTGCGCTGAAAATGGCTAAAGATCTGAACAAGATTTCCTTGGAGGAACTAATCAGTTCACTGAGGAGTCATGAAATTGAACTTGAGGAAGATGAACCTCAAAAGAAAGGTAAGTTAATTGCCTTAAAATCTAATAAATCTGCTAAAGCATTGCAGGTAATAGAGGAAAGCTCTGAAGAATCCTCATCTGAAGATGAAGATGAATTATCCATGTTGTCCAAAAGAATAAACAAACTCTGGAAGCATAAAGGAAAGAAGTTCAGAAACTTCAGGAACCCTGACCAAAGAAAAGAATCTTCTGGACACAGAAGATCTGGAAAAAAGGAGGTTGTCTGCTACGAATGTAAAGAACCTGGGCATTACAAAAATGAATTTCCAAAGCTGTTGAAAGAAAAGCCTAAAAGAAAATCTGATAAGAAGAAAAAGGTTCTAATGGCAACCTGGGATGATTCAGATACATCTGAATCTGAATCTGAGTCAGAAGAGGAATGTGCCAACGTAGCATTGATGGCAGACATAGAAGATCAAGAGGAAGGAATTTCAGGATATGAATCTGACTCTGAATCTGACTCTGACGCTGAAGGGGTAATGACTAAACTCACTAAAGATGAACTTATCAAAGTGTTATCAGAGGTTCTAAAGAGCTATAACAATATTAAGCTCAAATACAAGGAACGTCAAAGCAATCTTGTATCTGAGAATAATATTCTCAAATCAGAAGTGGCTGAGCTAAATGAAAAGAATTTAAAAATGAAAAATGATTTTGAATTAGCTCAACAAGACTTTGATTCTGAAACTGAGTCTGAATGCAAAAATATTTTGGAAAAATATGACTACAACATTCAGAAGTTCCTTGCTAAAAGCATAGACAGAAGCAAAATGGCTTCTATGATATATGGAGTTAGAAAAAATAACAGAAAAGGAATTGGATATAAATCTTCCTATGGAAAAGATTTAAATCCAAAACCTGTTGATAAAATTATCATCAAGAAGACTCCTTTATATTCCCATTTTAAATTTGGTCACTTGAATGATATTGAACACACTCGTTCTGAAAAGAAAATTCATGTGTTTAAATCTAAGGCTAGTCAGAATAAACCTTATGTTGAAAAACAGAAGTTTAGACAAACCTTCAGAACAACTAACCCAAAAGGACCCAAGAAGATCTAGGTACCTAAGAGTAAAATAATTCCTGTTGCAGATGTTCTTAGCAGCAAGGTCAGGATGCCAGTGATGGTACCTGGACTCTGGATGCTCACGACATATGACAGGAGAAAGGTCTATGTTCCAAAGTCTGGAGCTTAGATCTGAAGGTGATGTGAAATTTGGAGGGAATCAGAAGGGCAAGATCATTGGATCTGGCACTATTGGAAATGGTAACCTTCCCTCTATTACTAATGTTTTACTTGTAGAAGGATTAAAGCATAATCTATTGTCCATAAGTCAATTAAGTGACAATGGTTATGACATAACCTTTAATCAAAAATGTTGTAAAGCTATTAGTCAAAAGGATGGCTCAATCCTATTTAGTGGAAAGAGGAAGAACAACATTTATAAAATAAACCTTTCAGAACTTAAGGTTTAGAATGTTAAATGCCTCTTGTCTGTTAATGAGGAGCAATGGGTCTGGCACAGAAGATTTGGGCATATTAATATGAGACGTATATCTCAGATTAATAAACTTAATCTTGTCAGAGGACTTCCTAATTTGAAGTTCACCTCAGATGCTCTTTGTGAAGCATGTCAAAAAGGGAAGTTTTCAAAATCCTTTTTTAAATCAAAAAATGTTGTTTCTACTTCCAGACCATTAGAATTACTTCATATTGATCTGTTTGGACCAGTGAAAACTGCATCCATCAGAGGCAAGAAGTATGGATTAGTCATTGTTGATGACTATAGTAGATGGACATGGGTAAAGTTCTTAAAACACAAGGATGAGTCACATTCTGTGTTCTTTGACTTCTGCAAACAAGTCCAGAATGAAAAAGATTTCAAAATTATAAAAGTCAGAAGTGATCATGGTGGTGAATTTGAAAACAAATATTTTGAAAAATATTTTAATGAAAATGGCATTGCTCATGATTTTTCCTGTCCTAGAACTCCACAACAGAATGGGGTTGTAGAGAGGAAAAATAGAACTCTGCAAGAAATGGCCAGAACCATGATCAATGAGACTAATCTGGCAAAGCACTTTTGGGCAGAAGCAATCAACACAACCTGTTACATTCAGAACAGAGTGTCTGTAAGACCTCTTCTAGAAAAGACTCCCTATGAATTGTGGAAGAACAGAAAGCCCAACATTTCATATTTTCATCCTTTTGGATGTATTTGTTACATGTTGAATACTAAAGAAAATCTGAACAAGTTTGATTCTAAAGCACATAAGTGTTTCATGCTTGGGTATTCTGAACGCTCTAAAGGCTACAGAGTATACAATACTGAAACACAGATTGTGGAAGAATCTATTCATGTTAGATTTGATGATAAGCTTGGCATTGAAAAGCCAAAGCAGTTTGAAAGTTCTGCAAATAGAGAAGTAATTCTCACAGACTCTGAAGACTCAGAGGCAGACACAACTCAAGTGAAGGAACCAGAAGCAATGCCAGATGCAATTCCTTTGACTTCTCAGATGAATAACTTAAACATTTCTGAAGAATCAACTGTTAGAGGATCATCTTCCAGAATCAAAGCTTCTCATCCAGAGAATGTGATCATTGGAAAGAAGGATGACCCTATCAGAACAAGATCCTTCCTTAGATCATCTGAAGCATCATTATTTGGATTGGTGTCAGTAATTGAACCAACTTCTGTAGATGAAGCTCTGCAAGATAATGATTGGATTATTGCCATGCAAGAAGAGCTAAATCAGTTCACCAGAAATAATGTGTGGGACTTAGTTCCAAGACCAAAAGGATTCAACATAATTGGAACTAAATGGGTCTTCAGAAACAAGCTTAATGAGAAAGGAGAAGTTGAAAGAAATAAGGCAAGGCTAGTTGCTCAAGGTTACATCCAGCAAGAAGGAATTGATTATACAGAGGCTTATGCTCCTGTTGCAAGGTTAGAGTCTATTCGTTTACTCATTTCTTTTGCTGCACAATATAACATCACTCTATATCAGATGGATGTTAAAAATGCCTTTCTAAATGGTATTATAGAAGAAGAAGTTTATGTTCACCAACCTCCTGGTTTTGAGAGTGAAAAATTTCCAGAACATGTTTTCAAACTAAAGAAATCTATGTATGGTTTAAAACAAGCTCCCAGAGCTTGGTATGAGAGACTAAGCAATTTTCTTCTGGAGAAAATTTTCATCAGAGGCAAAGTGGACACAACACTCTTTTGTAAAACATTTAAGAAAGATCTTCTAATTTGTCAAATATATGTGGATGATATTATATTTAGATCTACCAATACTATGTTGGGAAAGGAGTTTGCTCAATGTATGCAGGCAGAATTTGAAATGAGCATGATGGGGGAATTGAGATTTTTTCTGGGAATTCAAGTCAACTAAACTCCAGAGTGCACTTACATTCATCAGACCAAATATGTTAAAGAAATTCTGAAGAAATTTAACATGACTGATAGTAAGATGGCAAAGACTCCCATGCATCCAACTAGTACACTAGGCAAGGAAGAGGTAAGTAAGAAAGTAGATCAGAAACTCTACAGAGATATGATAGAATCTCTTCTCTACTTAACTGCTTCTAGACCTGACATTTTGTTCAGTGTATTCTTATGTGCAAGATTCCAATCAGATCCTAGAGAATCACACTTAACAGCTGTTAAGAGGATTCTAAGGTATCTGAAAGGTACTTCTAATGTGGGTTTGTGTTACAGAAAATCTGATGATTTCAAATTATTTGGATTCTGTGATGCTGATTACGCTGGAGACAGAGTGGAAAGAAAAAGTACTTCTGGAAGTTGTCAATTTCTAGGAAGAAATCTAATCTCTTGGTACAGCAAGAAGCAACCCACAATTGCACTATCAACTACAGAGGCAGAATATATTGTTGCTGCTAGATGTAGCACGCAAATGCTCTGGATGAAAAGTCAGTTATAAGACTATCAAATATTTGAAAGTAACATTTCTATATTCTGTGATAATACTTCTGCTATATGTTTGTCTAAAAACCCCATTTTACACTCTAAGGCAAAACATATAGAAATTAAACATCATTTCATCAGAGACTATGTTCAGAAGGGAATTATAAACTTAGCCTTTGTTGATACAGATCATCAACGGGCAGATATTTTCACAAAACCCCTTGTTGAAGATAGATTCAAATTTATTCTGAAAAATATTGGTATGGATTTGTGTCCAGAATAATATTTGTCAGAAGCAAATTTTTCATATGATAAATGTTTATCACTCTAAAGTATTTCATCTGTTGCTTATTGGATTTATGTTTATTTGTGTGCGTCTGAACTAACCAATCTCAGAGGATCTGAACGTTGGCTAACGTTTCATTTCTCAAAAGAATTCAGAAGCACATGCAAGCAAACACGTGTCACTCTTAATCTGAAAAGATGGCGTGTACACTACTGAAGAGACGTTTGAGGTATGGTTTGAATAGTGAAAATCTTGATTTTCCCCCCAATTTGTCAGAATCAATTAATGCTTGAAATGATTTTTATTCTCTTTCATTAATTGCCATTAAATGTTATGTGTAAACGTGCTTTGAATGTCTGTTTGAGTGCCTAATTGTTTTCTATAAATACCACATCTCTCACCACTTTCACACTTTTCACATCACAAGCAAGTTTATGCATTTCTGTCTTCTTTTCTCTCTTCACAAAAACCATAAACCCTCGTCAAAATCATCTTCATCATCTTCATCATCTTCAATGGCAACATCATCTTCTACATCAGCTCAGTTTCAATCATCCATGGCTGCAGTTACTTCTGCAAATATGGGTGTGACTCCATTCACGATACCTAAAAGGACTTTGTTAACTCCTGTTGACAAACTTGAAGTTCTCTGTGAATCAATGGTGGAATTTGATTCATTAGCTGAAAATGGATTTGAATTTCGTTCAATAATTGATGCTCAAGACTGGGTAAAATACTTTGACAGATTATTTGGACCAGTTTACCCTCATCTGGTGAAAGAATTCTGGATGCATGCTTCTGTTTATCCCAAATTCATCTTGTCTTCTGTTCTGGGTAAAGAGATTATAATTACAGAAGATCTAATCAGGAAACTCATAGGGTATGAGGAGACTGATGGAGTATGTCATCTTCCAGCTGGGCGTGTAGACATGGAAGAAGTTTATGAGGAAGTCATCACTTCTGGACAAGCCTCCAACAAATTTAAAGATCTGAAGTCTGACTACAAAATCAGGGCAAAGATTTTTTCGGGATGCATTCATCACAGAAAATCTACAAATTCTCCAGATTATGTGAACAATGAACAACTCTACTTCATGTACTGTTTAAGTCAGAGCACTAAAGTAGATCTCCCTTACATTCTGTTCATGCATTTATGGAACCATATTAATGCTTCAAGAGAATCTGTAAAGGATAAGGGTCAGAAGATCAGAACATGGATTCCCTATGGAAGGTTAATTTCAGACATTCTGACAGAGAATGGTCTGGTGACTGCTTTGTATGCAGCTGGAGTCAAGGATGAACTTGAATCCATTATTGGAAAACCTCTGAATGCAAAGAGTCTTCAGAGACTAAAAATTGTAGAGGAACTCTCATCTGCACCCAAGAAGCTGAATATCTCTGAAATAAGTTAGAAGCGAATTCCTGTTGAAAATTATCCACTATTCTGTGCTGAAGAACCAAGGGAAATAATTGTGAGATATATTGATGCATGCAAAGCAGATGGAACGCCCATTCCTGCAGATATTCTGAAAAGAGCAAGAGAACCAATGCCTGATGGAGGCAATGAGAACACAAGGAAAAGAGGTCAATCAGAAGCAGAAGAAGTTGCTGCTCAGAAGAAGCCAAAAGTTGCTGACAAGCCTCAGAAGCTGATCAAGAGGAAAGCATCTGGAGACGCCCCCTCTGTTCCCACAAAGCGAATCAAGATTAAAGGTACTAAATCTTCTGTATTTTTTTCTCTAACATTGTTTTAAATGAATCAACATTAAATTCTATTCCAAAACCCCCTCCTACTCAAAAACAATTTGTTCCTGCTCCATCTCATAATTTTGAACCATTAAAAATTCCTTCCCCACAAAAATCATCTGATCCTATTTCCACTACTCCATTAAAATCCTCTGTTATTCCATCATCTGAACCAACAACAACAACACCAGCCAATCAAACTCCACCACCTATAACAAAACCAACAGAACAATCTGCTCCACAACAACAACCAGAACAATAACAACAACAACTAGAAAAACAACAACAACAACCAGAAAAACAACAACAACCAGAAAAACAACAATCAAACACATCTGCACCTATACAATCTAATTAAGTGGCATCTGATCCTATTGCATCTGAACCACTTATATCTGAACCACCTGCATCTGAACCTCCATCAAAACCTTCTGAGAATCAATCAGAACCAAGCAACCCATCTGAAACAAATATCTCTGAGACAGAGGTTCTAAACGTTACACCTCTCAAAACTGTTTTTGAAGTGTCCTCTACGTCTTGTACTCCAACCACATCCTCAAACTCGTCAGAATCTGATATACACCCAGATATTCTGTCACCTCCCTCTCTCAGAAATCTTGCAGTTAACCAACCAGAACCACCTATTTCTTCTGAAATTCTTATTCCCAATCCAATCCCAACACCAAAGCCAAGGACATCTGAGTGTGTATCCTTCGCCTCGTGTAAACCATTTTCCTCTGACAAACTTCCCTCTGGTTTCAAATTCAAAAATTTCTACACCAGAATTGAACCATCTAACACTATCACTCCTCTTAAACCCAAGCTTTCCATCATTCTACCATCTGTTCTTCAAACTTATATCAAAGAACTGCCAGAAATGATTTCATCAGAACCTATTTTATCTGATAAATCTGCATTCATTCCTTACTCTGATACCACATTTGATGTTGTTTCCTATGCATCAAATGCAAAACCATATCGGTTGAATGCTTTAACCAGATCAAAAACTGTCATTTCATCTGATCCTCCATCCATACCCTTCTACCCTCGTCCTCTGATCACCATTCTAAAATTCACCATTCCACCTTCACCCCAACCCAAGCAAATCACATTGGAAACTTTTCTAAACCCAAAACCTAGGCTGAATGTTGATCATTTATTTACAAGTTTTTTGAAAGAAATAGAGATGTATTTAGGCTCTGTACAGAGGAAGTGTTCATCAACAATGGATGTAAATGAATCTGATGCTATTTGGAATAGCTTCATCAACAGATTCAATACTGTAGCATCAAATCTGAAGAACGTATGTTCTGATGATGCGCAGCTCAGATTTGCTGAAACTGCTAGAAATTTGTTCTGGACTGTTAAAAGATCTGCACCATTGCTTCTTAAAGATGCTCCTTCATCATCTGAAGTATGTGATACAGAAGTGAATGCTGAATCTGCATCTGAAGACAACCCTCTGGCTATGACTCTTGTAGAACATCCCTCTGGATCTGCTGCTCCTGACTCTGAATCCCTTATGGAAATTGACTCTGTTCCTGCTTCAGAATCTGTCCCACCTTCTTCATCCGAGATCAAGAAAGAGTATCCAGATCTTGAAGATAAGATTGCAGTTCTGGAAGCTGGTCAATTAGAGATTAAGTCATGGATGGCTAAGCAAGATAAGAAGTTTGAAGACATGGCTCAGTGGATGTCCAAACAAGATCAGAAGAATGAAACCATGGCTAAGTGGATGTCAAAGCAAGAACAGTCATCCTCAGAGATCACTGATCTGTTGAAGATGATTTTGTCAAAACACACTTAGTTTATTTTTTTATCTGATGTTTGCACATGTACTTGAATCTTTTCTGATGTTTTATATCTCTTGACTTATATGAATGAATGACTATGTCTTTTTCTCCTACATGATTTATCTTTTCTGTATTTCCTTTTATTTGTCTTTTAAAAATTCTTACTTTTTGATTATGACAAAAAAGGGGGAGAAAATAGATCTGACTGTTTAAGTAAACTCTACCAAAATGAAACTTCAGACATATCAATTTTATCTAACATAAAATCTGAGTGTTTCAGAACATTTGATAAATCTGATATATTCTTTATTTGTCTTTTAACTTATCAGACTCTGACTCTGAAACAAGCAAGATTGAATGTTTAAAACATTCAGGCTCTGATCCTAAAAAGAATACTCATGCAAAAAGGGAAGTTTATATTCCTTCTTAGTATTCAATTCAGGGGGAGATTCATCATCTCAGGGGGAGTTATAATTACTTTATTCTATTGAACAAAATTGCTGATGTTTTTGTCATCATCAAAAAGGGGGAGATTGTTAGAACACAGATTGGTTCTTAATAATATCTCTATGTTTTGATGATAACTATTATGAAATTTTGTATTTAAGAATTATATACTCTAAAATTTTCTTGAGAATGTTTGCTGCAGATGTTAAAGTAAATATCACTCCAGAAGCAAATTAGATCTGAACATAAGAAATATGCAAGGCTCTGAAGCGTCAGAAGCATCTCTTAGAAGATTCTGAACGCTGCCATCAGAAGATTCTGAGCGCTGCCTCCAGAAGGATCTGAAGCAAGCCAGAAGCATCTGAAGCAATAAAGAATTCTGTATGAAGAGTTTTCAAGCACAGTTACTTCAGAAGACTCTGATAGTACTAACGTTGCCAGTACTGAGGATCTGACCCAAAACTCTGCTCTGAACTTATACACGCTGAAAGCACACTTGCTGCAAAGACTCTGATTCAGCAAAACTCTAATGAACATCAGAAGGCTCTGACCAAATTAGACTCTGATGATTCTTGCTGAAAATTGTTGAAGAAGAATTCAAAGATTATGTCTGTTGGAATAATCCAAACGACTCTTTCCTTATTTATGCTAGACACAAGAACACAGACAAAAAGGATTTCTCTGTGCTTTCTTCTTCTAGGAAAGGTCACTTGATGTGAAGACAAAAAGGCTCAGACCTTTTGGTACACTCTTCTCAACGTGAAAAGCTCTTGGATCACTGTGCCTATAAAAGCAAGTCTCCACTCATCTTCTTCAGTTGACGAACACACTTGAAAAGAATTCATTGAAAAGCTCTCATACATCTCATATATTCTTGCTAAATTTATTTCACTGTTCTTAATCTTAAGTGAAAAATCACAGTTGTGATAAAGCTTTATTAGAAGCATTTTAACACTTGTATTTATTATTACATTTGATTGTAAGAAAACCTTAAGAAGATCCAGTTAGGATCAATAGTTCTTAAGAAGACTTTGAACAGTTGTTCTTAGTGCTTACTATTGTAATCAGTTGATTAAATAGTGGATTAAGTCCTTGTTTGAGAAAGGCAAATCACTCTAGATAGGGTGGACTGGAGTAGTTGAGTTCAACGAACCAGGATAAAAATATTTGAGTTTTTACTTCTAAGTTTTTATCTACATACTTATTCAACCCCCGTTCTAAGTATTTTCTCACCATCACCTTTTTCTATAGAGTTATGTCGTTTGGATTAAAGAACATCGGGGCAACGTATCAAAGGGCTATGACTACTTTGTTCCATGATATGATGCACAAAGAGATTGAGGTTTATGTGGACGATATGATAGCTAATTCAAAGACTGAAGATGATCATGTCAAGCATTTGTTGAAACTGTTTGGTCGATTGAGAGAATACAAGCTCCGTTTGAATCCCAACAAGTGCACGTTTGGAGTATGATCAGGGAAATTATTGGGTTTCGTTTTCAGCCAGAGGGGTATTGAAGTGGATCCTGATAAGGTGAAGGCTATTCAGGAAATGCCAGCTCCGTCTACAGAGAAACAAGTCAGAGGATTTTTGGGACGTTTGAACTACATATCTAGGTTTATATCTAATATGACTGCTAAGTGTAAACCTATTTTCAAGCTGTTGAGGAAAGAACAAGGGTATGTTTGGACTGAAGATTGTCAAAAGGCTTTTGATAGTATCAAAGAGTATTTTCTTGAACCGCCTATTCTGATATCGCCAGAGGAAGGACGGCCTTTGATCATGTATTTGACGGTGTTAGAAGACTCGATGGGTTGTGTACTCGGTCAGCAAGATGAAACAGGAAAAGAAGATCCCGTCACTTATTATTTGAGCAAGAAGTTTACCGACTGTGAGTCCAGGTACACTATGCTTGAGAAGACTTGTTGTGCTTTGGCATGGGCCGCTAAGCGTCTCCGACAGTACATGTTGAGTCATACTACTTGGTTAGTTTCGAAGATGGACCCCATCAAGTATATTTTTGAGAAACCTGCATTGATGGGAAGAATTGCAAGGTGGCAGATGCTGTTATCAGAATATGACATCGAATACCATACTCAGAAGGCTATTAGAGGAAGTATTTTGGCTGAACATTTGGCGTATCATCCTATTTTAGATCATCAACCTTTGAATGACGATTTCCCGGAAGAAGAGGTTATGTATTTGAAAATGAAGGATTGTGAAGAACCTCTGCCAGATGAAGGACCTGAGCCCGGTTCTCAATGGAGTCTGATTTTTGATGGAGCCGTCAATGCTCATGGGAGAGGAATAGGCCCGATTATCGTGACTCCCCATGGGTCTCATATTCCGTTTACCTCTAGGCTAACGTTCAAGTGTACCAATAATGAAGCCAAGTATGAAGCATGTATTATGGGACTTGAGGAGGAAGTGGACTTAAGGATTAAAAATTTGGATGTGTTCGGTGATTCTGCTGTAGTCATTTATCAAATCACAGGAGAGTGGGTAACTCGACAGGACAATTTGGTCTCGTACAGAGATTATGCAAGAAGACTGTTACCTTTCTTTGACAGGGTCGATTTTCACCATATTCCTCGCAACGAGAACAGGATGGCAGATGCATTGGCAACTTTGGCCTCCATGATCGTGGTGAACTCTTGGAATGTGTGTCCTCGGATCGAAGTAAGACGTCTTGACAGAACCGCCTTCGTCTTCGCCATTGAAGATACTGAAGATGGCAAAGCCTGGTACCATGATATTGAAGTGTTTCTCAGAATGCAAGAGTATCCTTTGGGAGCCTCCAACAAGGATAGAAAGACACTAAGAAGGTTGGCCAATAATTTTCTCCTGAGTAATAATGTGTTATACAAGCGAAACTTTGACTTGGTCTTGCTGAGATGTGTTGACAAGCGGGAAGCAGACATGTTAATGATAGAAATTCAAGAAGGGTGATTTGGTAATCATACAAATGGACATGCTATGGCCAAGAAACTCCAAAGAGTTGGCTATTATTAGATCACAATGGAATCCGACTGCTACAAGTTTGCTAGGAAATGTCAAAAATGTCAGATCTACGCATATAAGATTCATGTGCCTCCAACTTTGTTGAATATTATCTCGTCTCCTTGGTCGTTCTCCATGTGGGGAATTGATATGATCGGAATGATAGAACCGAAAGCATCTAATAGACACCGATTCATCTTTGTGGCAATTGACTACTTCACTAAGTGGGTCGAAGCAGCTTCTTACGCTAATGTAACTCGGCATGTGGTTGTCAAATTTATCAAGAACAAACTCATTTGCAGATACGGTGTGCCGAGCAGGATTATTACAGATAATGGGTCCAATTTGAACAATAGAATGATGAAGGAACTGTGTGAAGAATTCAAGATTGAGCATCATAATTCTTCCCCTTACAGGCCAAAGATGAATGAGGTTGTTGAAGCCGCCAACAAGATTATCAAGAAGACAATTCAGAAGATGGTTGTCACATACAAAGACTGGCATGAGATGCTCCAGTTCGCTCTACATAGATATCTTACTTCGGTACGCACATCAACTGGGGTAACTCCTTTTTCACTTGCCTACGGTATGGAAGTTGTACTCCCGATAAAGGTTGAGATTCCCTCCATGAGGATTTTGATGGAAACAAAGTTATTAGAAGCGGAATGGTGCCAGAGCAGATATGATCAGTTGAACCTGATTGAGGAAAAGAGAATGACGGCCCTGTGCCATGGGCAGTTGTACCAGCAGAGGATGAAGAAGGCATTCGACAAGAAGGTTCGACCCCCCGAATTCAAGGAAGGTGACCTTGTACTCAAGAAGATTAAGTCTTTCCTCACTGATGTCAGACGAAAATGGGATCCAAACTATGATGGGCCATATATGGTGAAGAAGGTCTTCTCAGGAGGCGCTTTGATGTTAGCAACGATAGACGAGGAAGAGATCACCCGCCCAGTGAACGTAGATGCTGTCAAGAAGTATTTTGCTTAGAACTTAGGAAGTTCCAGTCGACTTAGGAAGAAACAAGTTATTATCCCATCGATGTAATCACTTTACATTGTTTTCCAACATTGTAATATTGGAGTCACGCTGTTCTGCTGACTACCATCAAATAAATAAGGTTTTTCCCATTTGTGGCGTGTTAAATATTTCATTATGATGGCAAATTCCAGAATAAATAAAAAAAGGATTTTTCAAGTACTTTGTGTTTTATTTGATATATGAATAACAAAATGATGTTCATGGACGTTTATTTCATCCACGGAGGTGGAAATTCATCATGCCTCCCATACAAGACAGTGTAAGATTTCCCGAGGCGATGACTGATCTGTGGAGATTTAGCTCGAGTGCTTTCTAGTTGGGACTTTTGTTTTCGTCCCTGTTGGTTTCGTCAGCATACACATGTCATATAGATAGATGGCATAGCATGTGCATTTTGCTTTTCTCTGTGTTTGTTTGTTCTGTCACTTTGGTCGTGCTTATCCCCAAGTGACTGGGTTTGTCTTATCCCTTCAAGTAGAGTTGTCAGCCCTAGGCAGGAAATAGCCCAATATTTCTATTTCCCCACAGAGTTCGATCCTCGTGGAAGACGGTTGCTTTAGTTAAATCCCATTTGAGTTCATACCTCAACGGTCGAGTCTTGCTTGACAGTTTCTCTTCAGCTATTTCTTGAATTGAACTTTAGTTCCCGACACTCACATTATGGACATCTCCAACTTTTGAATATGGATTAAGCGTGCATTTATTTTGCACTTTACTACCCAAGAGGTTCTTTCTGAAGATTACTATTTGAGGACACATACTTCTCCAACAACATTCTCAATAACTTACATCTGGACTGCAAGTATTCTCTTTATTTGAGCAACTCGTTTTGACTAGGATTCCCTTCAAAACGACAAATGACAGACTCTTCAGGACAGCTTGCCCATCCCCAGTGGGTTTATCAAGGTTATCAACTCATCAAACGACATTCCTATGGAAATCTGTCGGAGAAATGCGTCGAAGACATTACAAATACTTATCTTTATTTAAGAATTTATACTACAAAGAATGCATGCTTTTACAGCTACAACAAAGATACTCTGAAGGAACGTAATTCCCCAGTGAGTTCACTACACAGGATTAACTCCATCAAATGACATATCTCCCGAGAAATTTGGGGAAGTCTATTACAATTGATCTCTTTATTTGAGAAGACACATTTGCAAATCAACCGACTTACATCTCTTCCGAAGATCCCTGATGAAGCTTTACGATCTCTAATACATTATGAATTACTGCTAGAATTCTACAATCTACAACGATATTTTAACCCCCTTTGAAGATGCTCTCACGAGTTTTCATCATTTTGGGTAGAAACTGAGACCAGCTCATGGCATCCAGACCATGACACTCGGGGAGGTTTATTTCAAGGAACTGAGACCAGCTCATGGCATCCATACATGACGCTCGGGGAGGTTTATTTTAAGGAAATGAGACCAGCTCATGGCATCCAGACCATGACGCTCGGGGAGGTTTATTTCAAGGAACTGAGACCAGCTTATGGCATCCAGACCATGACGCTCGGGGAGGTTTATTTCAAGAAACTGAGACCAACTCATGGCATCCAGACCATGACGCTCGGGGAGGTTTATTTCAAGAAACTGAGACCAGCTCATGGCATCCAGACCATGACGTTCGGGGAGGTTTATTTCAAGAAACTGAGACCAGCTCATGGCATCCAGACCATGACGCTCGGGGAGGTTTATTTTTCTACTCTTCTCAATTGGAATACTCAATTAAAAAGCAAAATTATGTTTCAATCAAGAAAGTGCATTTTGGTTATTACTATTGTCTGGACTACCACAGGTTGGTAGTAGATTATTCTTCGATTACAAATTTCTCGCCTGTTGTTTAAATCGCCATGTTCTTGGTGTATGTGTTATACTCTTATACTTCTGGAGATTCCCCATTGCTGGTTGTTTCCTGTCCCCATGGAGTCTCACTCGGTTGAGCCCGTCTTTTCCGTTACTCCTGTGTTTCTCGTGTTGTATGGTTTTTTCCCCTGTGGCTTCATATCTCCACAGGACCTTGGTCTTGCATTTTTATATCATCTCATATCATATGCATTCGATGGTTTCTTAGGGTCAAAAATTTGTGCAATGTTTGTATTTAAGTCCCTCTTATCTTGTCAAGACGAAGATTTCAATCTCCATATCTCCGGATAGAAGAAACTTAAATAGGGGCATCTGTCACACCCTAATTTTTGACCATAAGATCCCGCCTCCTGGTGTTTATTTCTTACTCGTTTTATTTTAATTCTTGCACGCACGTGTATTATGGCTAACCAGCTCGTGCAGGTGTGTTAACTAGCCAGCTGCAGGTTCAAAGAAGTCCTCATATTGGTTTATCAAATCTTGAGCCAAGTGTTATCAAAGTTCACAACGAAGCTCACAGGGAGTTCATCATTTTCAAGCCCATGTTTAAATTCGTACTACTGAGTTATCACATATTTTCACGGGAGAACGAAATACGAAATTTATCACAAGATGGATTATTGGCATAGAAGTTCGTTAAGCCTCACTAAAGTTGATCCTTGAAGCAAATAATACTCATGAAAACTTTATACGTTTTAATCGTATGACGATGTTGTGACTTTTGGTTTGTATATAACTTCTACATTTTTGGGTTACTCTATGAGCACCGAAATATTTCAACTGCAGCAAATATGGATTGCAATAAGATACTTTATTCATGATATGTGAAGCATTCGACAAGTATACAATAAATTCTTCAAGTTACAATCATGATTCTCTACAACTCGGACTTCATTAATCCAACACTTCTCAAAAGCCCCGAAACTAAGAAAAATCTTTCTCGGTCTTGCCATCGACATGTACGACAAGTCCGTCTTGCGTATGCACATGGTTTGTATGGAACACTGCCTGCCCATAGCCCTGACGCCGCACTTACGGCTGCCACCAAGAACTCACCTGAGAAACGCGACCAATAAATAGAGCAGTCATTACAGAAATAGATTGAAGGACGAGAAGTAAGAAATAATTGAGAAATTTTCAGCCCTCAGTTTAGCTCATCATTGGGCATAAGGTCCGAGCAACCGGAAGGGCGACAACAGAAGTTGTCACCGACTTCCTACTGAGCATCAAACAACTTAAGGACAAATTTATCATAGGCAGCAAAGATTGTGCAGACGACGGCAATTCTACACTCCTGGTTCAGACAGAAGTCATCATAACCATTTTTGAACCTTTCTCGGCAATGGCATAGCAACTAGCAGCATCCTGAAAGAAAAAGAGAAACGTCAGCGCAACAAGTATTTCAGCTACAAATATCAATTGCAAACAACACCAACAGCAGTACAGCAAGCATCAGCGGTTCATCATCTGCAAGCTTCACCTGCAAGCAAGTTCACAGCAACAGCAGTCTCAAACCCTCACGGTTCAGATTTGTAAATCATCATCACCATATCCCAACTTTTCCCCAGCAGTGCAAAACCGACAACCTCTGAGTCCAGCAAGCACCCTGAAGGAGAAAAGGAAATCAAGACAGTACGTAATACAACCAAAGACTCTCAAAGTTGCGCTTCGAGTCATCTCCAACCGGGTAGCAGCCGTAAGAAGTGCAAGACAAAAATAGCAACACCAGCCATCATTATCCAGCAATAAGCACATTGGTTCGATAAGTCTCCAACTCATTCCAAAACTCGTCAAGACATGAAAGAAACATCAAAAACAGCACGCGTGCGAACTCAAAGAATACTCAGATATTGAGGACTTCAGGGAAAACTCTACAAAACTTCATGACTATCCTTTCGAAGCTCACATTCCACAACCTGTCAGAACAATATAATTGATATGTAGAATAAACCATTGCAGAAAGAATTTGAGAGTTAAGAATTAGAAGAAACTCAGCCCAAAGTTCAACTCATCACCGGCCGGAGGTTCGAGCGGCCAGAAGGGCAACGGAGACTACCACCGACTCCCTACCTAGCTCCAAACAATGCAAGCAACAGAGGAAACTTAAACAACAAAAATCAAAACAACCGCAACCGTAGTTTCTTCCAGCTCAGACAAAGCTTTAATCTTGCTGGTTCAAAACCTTCCTCAGCAAGCTCAGGATAAGGAAGCTTCTGAACTCTAGCGTAGTTTTCCCTGCAAGAAGAAGAGGAAAAGTGTTAACAACGAAAGTCAACAAGCCAACAGATACGTCAAAGATACGGTTCCAAATATAAAAAATCAATACGAAAGGAGAAAGATTCAAGACTTCCCAAATCGGAGCCAACGCCTCATCAATGGAATCCGACAAGAATCACCCAAATAGGAAACCCTTAAAAGTGGACTTCAATGGAGGCCCATCCACTCCGTATATAAAAGGACAACGAGGGCTCATAAGAAAAGGGAAGTACCATCACGAGAGAATAGAAATCCCTCAAAGCTCAAGCCGACGAGGATCTTCATAGCCGAAAAGCTCCGATCATCCTCGAAGTTCATCATTGTCAGTTGAAGGAAAAGGACTCGCGGATCACATCATAGCCTCACCACCACCATCAACTAGCCGCCGACGCCTTCTGTTCTTGGGTAATTCATCTTCGAAACCCTTTGGTGTTTTTAATGTGTTTTGTTCGATTTACAGGTTGTGACGAGGAAAGATAAAGAACATGCAAGCGAGGCTATGGAAGGAGAAAAACGGCGCGATTGGGAAAGAGATGGAGAGAAGAATCGAGAGGATTGACCGGCGAAGAGGGAGAGGGAAAATTGGGGCTTAGGGTTCAGCTTTTTATGTCTTATTGTTTTTTATGTTATTGTAATCTGATGCATGTCCGCGCACACACATCACGGTACACCGCACACATACAACCACATGATCTCCAACGGATCCACATCGTACACACCACAATACCCCGTACCGTAAACCCTCACCAGTGCACCCTCACCCAATCACTCGCCTCTCTTAATTTAACCTCAATTAAACCATTATCTGTTTTATTAATCAAAATAATCCGAACTTAATTAATCTAATTAGATTAACCTTAATTTTTTTTTTAAAAAATTAAACTAATAACTTTTTAAATTAACCTTTTAATTAATTAGTCTATTAACCTTCTTCTTTATTAATTTAATTAACCTTTTAATTGGCTTTTATTCTAACAACTAAATTTATTTATCCACCTTTAATAATTTACTCCATCAATTTAGTATTCCTTTTAAAAATAATTTGTTCCTTTTTTAAAATGATAAAAGCCTATTTCTTCATAATTTAAAATAATCTATATTATTAAATCTAAAAACTTTTTATTTAATAAGAAAACAATTTTATAATTTAAATAATTTATACTCACTCGTTAAGCTAAAATTATGATAGCATAAGAAAACCTTTTTGAAATCACTTGCTTATTTTATGTCTAACTAGAAATTTAATTAATTCATAATATAAACTTTTATTAAATAAATAAAAATAATTTAATTCAACACTACCCTTAAAATCAAATCTCACCCAAATAATATATTTTCTCATTAACGCAAATTCGACTAAAATTAATTAACTTCGCCTAAAATCCAAACGTGCACGCTTCCATCTCGCAGCTCCGATCCATACTCACAATTCACACACTCACTTAGCGCTTTCATGCGTTTGTGTATGGATTTATTTACACGCTTTTACATTATCTGTTTTTATTTACTATATTTACTTTATCGCAATGCATAAATGTTCAAAGGAAGAATCTGCGCATGACTTAAACAATTGTGCGTATGCATCTCATTTGCATCATATCCCTACTTGATCCTTGATCCCATTCAAGTTGGTCTTTTAAGTAAGATCCTACCCCATAAGGAGGACCTTTGTCTTTTATCTTTACAACATAGAAAAAACAATTCAACAACTCAATTTAAACTATTCAACACATTAGAGAATAAGATGTTAGTCATCTTGACAGCCGAGATATAAATCTCCTGCCCCATAACAATGCAATCAATTAGTAGGGACTTTTCCGCCTTGAGGGAGATAGTGGCGTACTCGTCGATAATTCCGAGTGCTTTCTCTTAAGACGATGCAAAGACTATTTTCCTACAAGTTGTGGTGGCTAAGTCAAGTAATCTCCCTCGAGATGACAACTCGTCTTTTCTCCTAGACCCAATTAATCAACAACCCTTATCCCTTAGGAACTTTGACCACTGTCAGTGCTTCCTCAAACCCTTTAGGGGAACTACAAATACTCTGATTCCACTCCCGTCAGGATATGTAGGCACAAGATGCGATATCTTGTTGTTTAAGCAGATAACCCTTAGCAATAAACAACATAAAACAAGAGATTCCTGTAGAGTACTACTGAAACTTAGGATGCTAGCACCTTCCCTAAGTTTAACCAACCCCCAAACCTATAACTCTCTAGCTTTTGCATTTGCATTGCATTGTGGATAATTCGATCTTTTTCCCTTTCTTTGGACAAATAAAAGACCGGTTGTAATGAATTAAGATTCAAGCTAATCAATAGCTTGGTATCCGATTTTCACCGCGCCACTAAGATTGAGTTCAAATCGAAAGATACTTAACTTTATTAACATTATTTTTTTTCTCTTTTTTGAAATTGGTCTTGTCATTATTGAAACAAGTGGGGGATTGTTATAAATTCATGAACATTCAATGTCCATGTGTGTGTGTTCCAAAATGATAAGAAATGTGGAATGGTGTAAATTCTAATAAATGTAAGAGAAATAGTCTCACATAGAAAGATTTACTCACATTCAAAGTCTTTATAAAGAGTTAAGAACATTAACACAACAAAGGGACAAAAGAGGATAAAGCGTCACATGGACAAATGTGGTGGTCCCAAGCATTATGCCACTTGTCACCTCCATATACCCCATGCCGGTGTCGCCACCGGCGACACCGACTCTGACTCTGTGACTGAGTCCGAGGGCGTGGCGTAGAAACGCTCTGGCGGGAGGCCTTCGTTCAGGCTCACTATTCCTCTCGTTTTGGTCGATGCATGTGTTTGATTTTTAAATTCGAAGAGAAGAAACACTTCGTGTAGTGTTGCGGAAGGAATGAAAGAGGCAACATTTGGAAATAATGCAATTTTCAGTTAAAAGGTGTTGTTTCCTCAAGGGTCGCTACCTTGTGAAACAACACATACATGGTCTATAAATACCTCATTCCATAATTCAGAAAACATATCACAAACCGAATATCCTCTTGAAAAAATTCCAAACTTTCTTCGCTACAAATCGAGTTTTCTTCGGTCCTGCGCAAATTCGATATAAGGCTGAATTATCTTGAGTATTCCTGCATTTCAAATCTAAGACTTATTTGAGAGTGTTTGAAATACTTTTATGAAAAGTGATTTCATTCACGATTCAGTCCTTGATACATTCAACTTTACCGATATTTCTAACATAGCATAATTCATTCTTACAAAATCAACTTATAATGTGAACATGACGTTATTGAGAGTGTGCAAGACGGATTATTATACATAATCTCAAATTTATCAATATTAAACTATATAATCTCATAAAATATTTATCAAATTAAATCTTAATTAAATAAAAATGTTGTTTGTGCTAATTTAAACATAATCTCCAAAAATTTAACACAGATGAAAGATATATATATTTTTTATAAATTCTTTAGAGATCGTATGTTTAACTAACCTATAATTTGAGATTATCTCAATAATTCCAACATGGGACCATATCATAGGAAACTTTCTTCCAAGTTGAAAATAGTCACAGCTTTGTTAACATATTTATCTATCCATCATATGTTCTCTTTATTTTATTTTGCATTTTTCTATATTTAAATAACAACTCTATACAACGAACATCTATTATTGAATTTATTTATAAATACTGACCAATTAGCCACACCTTTCTCGAAGTATCTAGTATGACGCTGGTGATGATGAAAGCATGCACACTTAATTATATTTTATCATTTACAGATCCATAATATATATCTTAAATAAAACAAGTGCAGGTTGGATGATTAATTTAATCCTTAGTACAAATAGTATATTTAATTTGCAACTAACGGTATACTATAACTAGGTTTATCTTTAATGAAACATTGGATCTGATTCCACTAACGACTCAGAATCACATTCCTCCCAAACTCACAAATCAAGAATCATTGAACCCAACAAAACATAAAAACATACATGTATCAAAAAATTTTGATGTTGAACATAGAGGAGTTATTTAACTTTTGTGTCTTGTTGAAAAGAAGTTGCTTGTAGAAGATAAATACGGCGAATTTTTTTCTACTATGTCATGTTATTATAACTTTTTTTCCACAATACCATCATTTTCAATAAATATACTATAATATTATGTTTTAAAAAAAACTGTATTTTTTATATAAGTCTGTTGTCCTTTCAATGGACGGAAAAGTTAAAATATGAAAAGTGTCACCCTTTCAATAGGCAGCCGTGTATATAAATTTGGACATTACCTCCTTTTCAATGCACGGTAGAGTACATTTTTAAAGTGTGTCGCATTTTCAATGGACGGCAGTGCTTACGTGTCTTTTTTTTGTTTGAAACTATGGTAATATGGTATATATAGTTGAAATGTGTGGCAAAAGAGTATTTAATGTTTAATAATATAGTAATATGGAAAAAAAATTCAAATACGGCGGCGTCATCTACATGTTTAACAGTTATATACATTTTATGTATTAAGTTCAAATAACATAATTAAATAAAATATTAATTTATACATTTCATTATGATATTTTATATTACTTATTGAAGTAAAGTAAGTTTTTATATTCTGTGAATATTATTTTTGTGTTAAATTAAAAAAAAAAATTCAAAGTATATTTTTAAATATTTTTTGTCATCAATTTTAATTTGATTCAAAAGAAGGGGAGAATAAAATGTCGGTCTTGCAAGCTATTTA
This sequence comes from Lathyrus sativus, assembly GCA_963859935.3. Lineage (NCBI taxonomy): Eukaryota > Viridiplantae > Streptophyta > Magnoliopsida > Fabales > Fabaceae > Lathyrus > Lathyrus sativus. The sequence continues at coordinate 492,050,327 of OZ012738.1, forward strand.
CAAATGGTTAAAAGGGTGTCATATATCATATAATATAGGGAATTAGGTCTAGCGACCGAGTTACAACTCTAATATGACAATAAAAGAATTGTTTAGCAATGGCAGTGATGAGTAACGAAGGTATTGGAGGTCGCAAAACGAGTTCTATTTGGTGCGGGGATATCATGTTTTTGGGGTTTGATAAGGATAAGTCATTGGATCAGTTTATGGAGAACATTCGCGGAACTTTGGATAATGGCAGGAGGATGTCTTTTTGGTATTGTAAATGCATGGAGAATCAAACTCTTAAGGAGACATCCTCTAATTTGTTCAGTGTTTTCCCAAAACAGAAGGGCAGTGTGGCTGATTTTGGCTTCTGGCATGGTTCAGTTTGGATCTGGTTAATACCTTTGTCTTTCCTTTCTCTTGGTTCGGTTCTCTCTAGAGAATTGGAGAAGCTTGAGTTACTATTGGCAGAGAGGGAGCCTGTTGTTTGTTGTTTGGAACAATTTCGTATGGTCCCATGAGGACTCTGTTGTTTTTACTATTATTTCTTGTTATGAAATATTTTTTCAGGACATGCAGCCCTTCGTAATCGTAGATGAAGTGACCTTAGCATTGAAGATAATGTGGAGATCCAATATCCCCATCTAAAACGCAGCTGTTTTGTGGATGTTTTTTGGACAGATTAGCGACGAAGGATCAATTAGTGAAGAAAGGTATCAACTTTGGAGGTAACAACCTGTCTTGCACTCTGTGTAACTGCTCAGCTGAATATTCTTTTCATCTTTTTTTGGAGTGCGTTTGTGCGAAAAAGTTGTGGTTGGGAGTGGAGAGGTGGCTGAGATTGGACTTGAGACGTCCCCCCAATTGTGTATCTTCCTTTGTTAGTTTCGATATATCATTGAGGAAGGAGGTCGAAAACGAGTTTGGTAACATAATCTGGTCATTCACCGTGTGGATTTTGTAGAGGGGTAGAAATAATTCCATTTTCAGAAGTATGACTTTTAATGTAGAGGATACGCTAAACTCTATTAAATTTATGTTTTGGAGATGGTTATGTTTAGAACACAAATCATTTTCCTTTTGTGCATTTTTTTACTGGTTTACTTCTCCGATTAGTTGTATCAAACAGATGTAACATTCTCGTTGTTGTCTTTTGTAAGGGTTTTGAGTACCTCGTGTACTCTTTTGAGTTAATTCCATTGTCTATTAAAAAAATTATTTGTGGCTCACTCCTTGTAGAGTGCAATAACCCGTTTTAAAAATATAATTATTTACATACCACCTATATAGTTTATGTTGTGAAATTGAAAGATACAACCATTACAAAATATTTTTAATATTTGGTACAAAGAACAATAACAATTAAAATAACTGATTTCACACAAAAAAGTGTTAGCAAATCCACACGAGCAAAAAGAAGAAGATAAAGTGACAAATACATTAAGAATTTACTTACACAATTCGATTAAGATTTGTCAGACGTGATTACAAATCAGTTACAAGAAAATACTCTTCTGAGTTTCCAAGAACATGTTCTATCTCTCTTTACTCATGAATTCCTCCTTGAAGATATCTTTGGTTTTGAGTCATGCAACCATTCAACAACATTCAAAGTAAAACAAAGATGGTACAATTATCCTTCATACCCTATCAGAGTCAAATGATAATCAAAAGTCACGTAAATATTTCCTTATTAAAATTAGAATCGGGAGCCCTAACTTTCTCATATTCCTTAGACTTCCTAGTACGAACCTACATCTCAAACCAAGTATTCATCATAGTTCTTATTTCTTTCATCTCCAAATCTTTACTTTTCCTCCCTTTACATGTCTTACTAAAATTAACAGTCGTGCTTATAATGAATTTTGATCCTCCAAATTGCACCTTTCATAGCTTGTAACGCTTCATCTTTTGGATAACCAATAAAGACACATTCATGATCTTACAATCAATTTATATAAGTTTGGTTTACGAAAACGAAAAAAGTGTTGAAGACCTTTAAGCTATAGTAGTCTACCGGTGTCTCAGTCCTAACCTTCATAAGTGTCTTAGAGTTTATTCTTGTAAATATACATCTTCCAATCTTGTAAGTTTTGGCAACAGCCTTACCGTCAAAATGCTTTGAAAGCCCAAATCGTAGCAACATGCAAGAAACAATCTAATGCATTTTCATCCCTTATTTCCTACAAGATAATGTCCCTTATTTCCTTATCGATCATATTGGTCATCTCTGTTTGCGTTAAGCGTGCAACCATCAATATTTCACTCTCAATACCTTTACATGACTTTATTGTGTTAGTATTATTTTTATTTTCACTTCCACAACTCAAATTGTTTTCGAAAACTTCTTGATGTTCCATTCAGAATCAATGGTGCCCGCATGTAAACTTAATCCCTTTGTCCTATGATAGGTGCTACTTGTTGTAGAATTGAAAGGCTAAATCATATCAAGACCTTTTATATGTGTAATACTATCAACAATGACAACCAAAATAAATAAACTCAAACAAAACTAATATGCACACCAAAGATTGTTAGCAAATCCATACGAACAAAGAAGGAAAAGATAAAGTGATAAGTACATAAATAATTTTTTTGCAAATCCTTCAAATCGGTTTTAAAGTCAAACACTACAAACTATATAAGGGATTCACATCTATATAAAACATGTGTTCTTTCATTTGATTAAATCCAAACTCTCATAAATCTTCATTCACTTAAGTGTTAAGTCATTAAACAACTTCAACCTTCAACTTTAAGTTTAATCGAGATCAGAACTAAATTTCAAAACATGTTTATGATTTTAGTAGTAATTAACATTTAAATTAACACTTATACTTATGATGAACTTTGATCCTTCGGATTTCACATTCCACAACTTGTAAATCTTTCCACCTTAACCAATGAATACACACTTCACAACCTTATCATCAATCTATAGAAGCTTGATTTGCGAATACGACAAAATATTGAAAACCTTTGAATTACAATAATTTATCATTTCCCACTCTAAATCTCCATAGATATCTTTAAGTTACAAGAAAATTATATTTCAAACTTCCAATTCTCAAGAACATCTCATACTTTCTTCCAAGTGTTTACTCTTGTCTCACTTAGAATTTCCTTCCTTCTTACCCCATGTGTCTATCGTAAGTCACATGTTTATGAATGGTACTAAAAATGGTTGAAAAACATCTTTTTAAGATATTAAGATGGGTGCAATCCATTTTCTTAAAATGTGTTGCAATCCACCAAGACGCGCTATGTTTTGTACGCATCTGTTTATGCCAAACTCAATGTATTTTTGCTAATCATCCGAATAGATTTTAAAGCCAAACACTAGAACCTATATAAGAGATTCACATCCAGATAAAATGTATGTTCCTTCATTTGGTTAAATCTACACTCTCTTAAATCTTCATTCACTTAAATGTAAAGAGTCATTGAACAACTTGAATCTCCAAGTTTACTCGAGATGGGAAATAAATTTCGAAACCTGTTTCTGGTTATAGTAATTAACACTGTAATAACGTACCCTGCGCTTCTGTTTTCTGATAGTACAAGTTAAATAAACTCTGACATAGTGAGTTAAAGAGCCTAAAACTCTCTTCACAATTATACCCTTTTGGTGAGTTTCTTTTTCTTTCACTCACTCAATTTATCAGTGTCCTTTTGAAGCTTTAGACGATAGAATGATAGGTCCCTCTCATCATAATGGCTTTGTCTGACTGCTTTTGGTCTAGAGAACTGATTCAAAGGACACCGTTGATTGAGACTACTCATCACCATCTCATCATATTTCCCAACACACCACAAAATAAACCCATTTTGCATCTCTTTTTTCTCTCCCTACACTTCTTCTAAAACTTGTAATTTCATCCTTCATATAACTTTATATTATTATTATTATTATATTTATGATGATTAAACTTTAGGTAGAGTTTTTTTGTCCAACCTAAAAATGAACAAGACTTGTAAGGAAAAGCTATATAGCATCTTTTCTTTTAGTAGACAAAGTTTTGAAGACCAATCCCAATCTAAAGAAAATAAGGAACAAATTGACAACCATGTTGTGTGTGTGATAGCAATAAATTCCTAAATTAAGAAAAAAAAATAAATGGTAGAGTCATAAATAAATACCAATAACACAGAAAAGCTAGAAATCAGAGTTATATAACAACACAGAAAAATATAGTCAGAAACCAGAATATCTAGTTATAGATTTCGTCTGTTTTCTTAGTTTGACTCTTCCAAACTAAGACTTCCCAATTAGGATTTTTTTTCTAAGAAAATTAACATAATAATACAACACTGATACAATACAATGGCACTGACACGTCGACATCAGTAATAATTTGAATAACATGTTTAAATGTAATTACTTATGTCGGTATCGTGTTAGACGCTGATATGAGGTGTTGAAAATATGATTATTTGGATGTAAATTGAGTATTACTAGGGTGAAGAGATTGAATCAAGAGGGTCTCATGAGAGTGTGGAAGCCATTTTTGTGCAGCCAAGTTTGAGAAGAGGGTGGTCTTATTTGAGGTGGGAATCCTGATGATGCTGCAGCAGCAGATGATAAATAATGTGATCCTGATTGCCATTGTTGTTGTTGATGATTGCTTGTTGATAACGAAAGATCACTTCCAACTCGGCCTCCGTAGCTGCTGCTAGGAAACTACATTAAGCGGAAAAAATTTACAGACCTAAAATAAGCACTTTTAACTCGAAATTAATATCGAAAATGAACTTAAAGAGAGTATGGTAGAATACTTACATGAAAATTTGGTGGGTGATGATGAGTATGTGCGAAACTGTGAAGCATTTGTGATTGATCTCGAAAGGGACCGTAACGAATATCGTTCGACGATGAAGAATGAAGATGAGTTTGACTTAGCATTCTCAATGCTTCATTCTCTCCATGCAAATCTCTTCCATATGGTTCCATGTTGTTTGGTCTATTGTATGGTTTTGGAAGTATATTCACAAGCTGAATAAAATTTCAACAAGAAAAACATTTAAATATTAGAAAATTTAACAAAAATCAGAAAATAAATAAATAAATAGATCATTTTATTTCATTAAACCTTAGGCTTGTTTATGTTTCCTCCATTCTGCCAATTAGATTGATCATGATTTGCAACATTTGATGTGTGATTCCCAAATGCTTGAGTGTTATTCATATGCTTTGAACTTGAATTTCCCAAACTTAAATCCAAATTGTGATCACCACCACTACTTGCTGGTTCTGTTGCATATATATAGTTTATACACCTTATAATATGATTATTAAAATTAATAAAAACTTCTAAATTTTGAGTCCATAGTTACAAACATTACCAGAATTAAGCTCACTATCATAGATGCTTGGTTCAAAATTAGTTACAGCTTCTTTTCCATTGCATTTTATTGCTGCTTTGTCATAAGCCCTATAGTAAAAAGAAATTATATTTGTACCAAAAAAAAACTAACATTTATTAAAACCCTAAAATTCATCCATTTCATTAAAAAATATTACCTTGCAGCTTCAACCTCTGTGTCAAACAAGCCCAGATAAACATATCTAGTGAATGAGAATAAAAATAAATTAATCATATATATGGTAAGAAAAACAAATAAAAAAATTATGATAATAAAAATAAGACATACTTTTTTCCTAAAAATTGACCCATTCTAGCTTCCCATCTTCCACATTTGTGCAATGTAACACCTCTATATTTAGAACTTCCTCTGGGAAATCCAGTGCTTTGTCGACGAAGGACATGAACAAACTCTTCCTTTGTCAAATTACTCATCTATTAACATGCAACATTAACTAAAAATCAATTCAATTCCAACAAAAAAATAATTATTTATTAATCAAAATTATAGTATAAGATCAATATTTGATTATCATTATCACCTGCTTCAAGTCTTCTTCATAATCTTCTATGTTGAAGTTTATGTCTGCTTCAACTCCTCTAAACTTAATAGCTGCTCTATCATATGCACTAAAAATGAAAAATTCATATTTGATTCACTTCAAGATTTTTTTAGGAAAAAGTTAAATTAAATATAAATATAAATATAAATAATTGAACATTTAACTAACCGAGCAGCTGCATGTGCTGTGTCAAATCCACCTATACAAATTTATCCAAACAAAACAATCTATTCAGTCACCAAAAATATTTCTATCTTGTCTCTACTGAATCATATCATATCTATTATATAACCAACAACAAAATAAGAAAAAATGTTTTAACCAAAATAATAATTACTCTAAAAATATAAATCTTTTCACATACCCAGATACACTTGTTTTCCACAATCCCTGCAATTATTGAAACATAAAAAATAAAAAAAATCAAATTTTTTTTTGAGGTTTAGATTTTTATGGAATGAAAATGAAACAAGAAATAATAATTATTACCATATATGAGATTCCCATCGACCTGTTCTTCTGTAAAAAGTAACTCCTCTATACTGTGAACTTCTTGACCTTGGTCCTCTACGACTCTTCTTCATAGGTTGAGAAGAAGATGAAACTTCCATTGATTTACCACTTCCAAGTGTTTCCGATTGACAAAATTTCACACCTACCCAATGAGCACGAGGAAAAGTAGAAGAACAAGAAGATGTTCCATTTCCACCACTGGATGCTACAACCATGTTTTCAGCTTCTTGATCCATGGGAAAAAAATTTCTTGTCACAGGAACATTTTCACTGTCTAAAGATTCTTCTTGTTCTTGTTCATGTTCTTGTGTGACAGAGAAACCAAATATCTTGCTGTTATTTTTCTTTACCATGCTTCTTCTGTTGTTGTTGATGGTGTTGTTGTTGTTGTTGTTGTTATCTTCTTCTGAATCTTCTTCGACTACGATAGCAGAAGAGCTAGAATTTGAAACAGATCCTCCAACACCAAGCCTTTTTCGTTTATCTTCATCTCTAGAAGATGTTTTGAGTGAAGAACATCCTTCAGAGTCTTCGTCTTTTCTCTTAAACGGAGAACCATTAAGATCCCACATTCTTTCACAGAATTAAAAGTATAAATATCTTATTTTGGCACTTTCATGAAGAAAAGAAAAAACTAAAACTTGGTTTGTTTAGTTTGTTATTTTCAGAAAATAAATAAAAATTTGGTTGGTTTGAAAGAGTAGTTGTCAAGTGAAAGAGGTTGAGTGTGATGATGGGAATTAAGAGAAGAAAAAATCAAACCTAGGACCAGTGAAGAGAAAAAAAGAGGTAGGTGTTGCAAAAATGTAGTAAAAGATGTAATAAAGATCTTTGTTTTGTTCAGCTGCCCAATACAGCATAGACGAGGCCAGTTTGAGCAATGTTAGCCGAAAGCATCTCTCTCAACTTCACATTAACACCATTCACTTTCTCTCTCTTACTCTTTCTCTCTATTTCTCTCTCTAACCACTTGTGAAAATTCAATTTCAATGACTCATCATATCATAATTTTCATTCTCATCAAATGTCCTTTTTATTTAATATTTCATTCATTCACTCAATTCACTTGTTTGTTTTTTACTGCATTCTTATAATGTTCTTCTTTCTATTTATTAGTAAGAGAGTCAGAGAGATAAATATATAACTTGGGAAAAATATTTGGAAACAAACAACCATCTCTTTCTTAGACAACTTTCCCACGTTAACAAAATCGAAAAGCATCTTGCTTGTAGATATGTGTTTGTGTTTCTTTCTCTTTCTATTAATTACCCGGTAATAGAAATAGACACTGCAACGAATTCAAAAAGATTATATAATAATCACTTAAAAATTAGTATCTTTTTTTTAATCATTCTATGATTACACACAAAGCCACTCTTTTTATTTACGTCTCTAAGCGTTTTTATCTTTTTAGGATTGTGACTACGTTTTACCATGTGGGGTGAGGGTCAAAAGAGGAAAGTAATTAAGGGTGGTTGAGGAGGGTATTTTGGGGAATGTGGAAACATGAGAAAAGAGGGTCCCATTGAGTTTTGGGTAATTTTGGGATGAGAAAAGGAAATGAGAATAATGGTAGTAAAAGGAAAAACTTTCCAGAAAAGTCCAATCCAAGAGTACGGGAAGAGGGCCACCTTTGCCTCTTTAGTTCTCCATGTAACCAATACCCTTCTTAAGCTGTACCTCGTATTTATGTATCAACTTTTTTTTACTATCCCACTCTTCTAAACCTTACGTGTTCTTCACACACAACTTGTGTTTTTTTTTTTTTTTTTAAGAAAACACTAACAAGACTTATATACTCAAAAATAGGGGTGCAAATTTAAGGATAGTTTGTAAAATGAAAAAATAATTGGGCTTTTAAAGGGTGGGCAGTTTAGTTATAATTACAATTAACATAGATTTAGGTTGCTATCTCCAACTACAAGTAAGATGATGATAACAATATTTTGCAATCATTTTTAATACATCTTTAAGGTGCTCTAAACTAGTAATGAACAATTTGTAATAGTATGTATCTAAGTGGCTTTAATCAAAATATGTTATGATCATCCCAAAAAGAATCAAAATCTCATAGGGCAGAATAATTCCAATATCAAGGCTTGGAAGTATTGTTTGAGGCTCTTGAAATCATATTTGTAAACTAATATGCATATTTGTTATCTAGAAACTAAAATGTTTATAGAATTCTGAATTATATTGAGCATATTTTGATTGAATATGTTTCACCATCTATCATAATGCCAATTATACTAAGTCTAAACTTATTTATAATGGTCCTGAGATTTCTCAATAAATATTGCAACTATATGACACCTATTAGAGTGTTGTACCCTAAAATTTGACCAACCTTTTCTTGTATTGACTTATGTTTCATTTCAATTTTATCATTTGCATTTTACATAGCATTGTTCTTAACAGGAGATCAGGAGGTGCATTGTGCCATTCAAGAGGAGAGTCTCTTTGGTTTCAAGCTCAAGCAAAAGGCAGTTGTGCAAGCTATCAAGTGTTCATCATCACCATGAAGTTGTCAGAACTCCTTGAAAAGGGATATGGGTGTGTGGCTGTTACCTCCTCCTATCTTGAGGATTGTCAGAGGCTCATCAGAAGATCATCAGGAGTTCATGAGGTCATTTATTTGGAAAAGACATGGTCTACAAGCTCATTGAGTACCCTAGGGGTCATTGTGAAGCTTGTGCAATCATTCAATTCATCTGCAAAGGGCACAGTCGAAATGTACGGGACTAGGGTTTCATCTGGTCAACCCAAAGTCAACTGTGGACTTGAGAGGGTTCAAGATTTGGTTCTAAGTCATACAAGCCATGTGAAGTCATCTTAAAGCATCTAGGATGTCATGTTAAGATCAAATCAAGAAGAATCAAGAGTTCAAGAAGTTACTAATTTAGGGTTTCAAATGATTTCAGTGTAAAATCTCCTTCTTTAGTGCCTGACTTCAAGGATAATTTACCCTATGATGCAAGCTCAATCTCTTTTTCATGAAAATATGAGACTTTTAGGACTTGTTCTTAGCTTTCTTTTGAGTATAAGAACTCATCCATTGAGTCTGTACATCTCAAGTTATGAAGCCAACAAGTTAGGGTCCTCAGATGAAGAGAACTTTGGTTAACTTAAACTCAACTCACTTCCAAGGCATTTTTGGCCTAAAATCAAGTTTCTCCTCAACTTCAAATGAACATGAAAGTTATTCCTCATGGTCTTAAATTTCCAAAAAGTCCTAGAAGTCCTCATTATCATGTGTGGAGCTCAAGTTATGGTATTAACAAGTCAAGGGTATTTTTGGAAACTTCATTATGGGTCATTCTTTCCAATGGTCATTTTCATGAACTTTAAGGCCTCAAATCCAATTTTGACCAACATGAAACTTGTGCCTAAGGGTCTCAACTTCATAATGGACTCAGAATTCATGGAGTTTGGTGCATTATGTGACCATGTGGACCATTTTAAAGGTGAAATGTTGACTTTTGGTCATGGTTCAAGTATCTTACATTACAAGTCACCTTTTGGCCTCATTTTTGATCTTTTCACACCAATACATGATCATAATTTTTTTTACCACATTTGGACCAACTGTTGCACCCCAAAATTTGACCAACCGGGTCTCGCATCTAGCTCGATGTTTCGACGCATAATCGCATTCGCATCTGCATATTGCATACATTGCATTTTTCATTTGTATTATCAGGGATCGCAGCTCTCGTCTCGCGTTTCAGGTGTTTAGATAGGTAGAATCAATTTTTGGGATATTTCGGTGCCCGTTTATTTTTACCGATTATTTTTGTGTCGTTCGGTGCTCATTTTGTCCCTCTGGGAATTATGGTGATTTTTCTGGATTTTATAGGATTTTTTAGGATTTAATAGATTTTAAATTCATTTTTAGGATTTAATAGGATAATATAGAATAGTTTTGTTAATAGAAATTAATTGTTTTTAATTTTAGATATAGAATAATATAGATTTCTCATTTTTAAATAGAGTTTTCTTTTATAGAAATAAAAAATGAATAGATTTTTCATAAATAGATTTTTCATTTTTAGAATATTATTAGCTTTTAATAGTTTTGATATTTTTTTAAAATCATCTTTTAGAATAATAGAGTTAAATAGATTTTATTTTAGATATAGCATTTTTCTTTTATTAATAGTGGAATTTAATTAGAGGTTTATTAGAATTTTTTAGGTTTAATTGAGGTTAGTTAATTACTTAGGATTATATGTTAATCATTTTTTCCATTAACTTTGTTGTCCAGATTTTTTTAGGTCCATATGCATTTTTTCGCAGGCCCAGTAATCAGCCAAGGCCCAATTGGTTTTTTTTGTTCAGTATGAGTCCAGCAATTGTCCAAGAAACTGCCAGAATTATCCAGCGTATTCCAGTTCCTTCCAGATCCTTCCAGAAGGTCCCAGAAATTCCTCAGCCTTTATAAGCTTCGTGGCCACGTGTGAGCACGGGGGCTGGCCCACGTTACCCCCTCCTTCTAGCGCCACCTCGCGTTCCATTTTCTCTCACCAGGCCACGCGTGGGACACGCGTCTCACATGCGTGTGCCCACCCCACTATCGCTCCATTCTCTCTCTCAGCCTCACACGTGGAGGCCTGCATGCACACCACCACGCCACCACTCCACCAACTCCCCCACGCGTCATCACCAAGCCTCCCGCCTGAAAGCCACCTCCGGCCGGCCTGCATGGCCGGCGGCCACCGCTCACCTCACCAGAAGCCCCAAAACTCCAGATTCCGTCCAACTTCCTTCTCCTTCAACCTTCAATCTTCATCCTCCCTCGTTCATCCTCTCCGATCACAACCTTCAACCTCCCCTCATCACCGTCATACGCTTCGCCGGAGATAATACCAGAAGCCCCAAAACTCCAGAAAACCTCAAGAACACACCAACACGATCCCCAGATCTTCATCATCATCATCAACGATTTGTTCATCTTCATGATCTTCCCCAAAAACTTATAGGATGAACCTTCAATCGTTCATCAAGAAACCCCCGATCCTCCTCCGATCCTCATCTGTTTCCAGAAAATCTTCAATCATCATCCTCCAAACATCATCGAATCGTACATGCAGATCTTCATCTCCAGAAAATCACCAATCACGCGTGTATCAAGAGTCATTCCCAGAAAACTTCCAACATCATCTTCAATCACCAGGAACTTAGTTCGTCAAAGATCTTCAACTCAGGTCCAGATCACATTAACCTTCATCTGTGTTCTTGCGAGATTCCTCACATGTTCATCAGCAACCGCCTTCAGATCATCATCTCCAGAACAAATCTCAGCAGAAGATCTTCATCCCTTCAGATCTCCCCAGATCTTCATGCAAGAGGACCGCAACCTTCAAACACATCCTCAGCTCTTCAATGTGTTCATCCACTGGATCTTGCATTTTTCCAGATCCTTCGAAGATCTTCGAACAAGCCTTCAAGACCCAGGTCCTCCAGAAAGAAGCTCCCTCAAGAATATAACTCAGCGAACTTTCATCATTTCTGCTGTTGTTCTTCTGTTTGAATGGAGAGAGGGAAAGATGTTGGTAGGCTCGGAGGATGGACGGAAGTGACGGCGAACTGAACGATTGAGAGAACGGAGGAGGGAGTCTGAGAGAAAGCGACGGTGGCGGCGCCGTGAGGAAGATAAGACTAGGGTTTTTTTTCCAGAGAATGAAAGAAAGAGAGGAAGGAGAAAGGGGGATTGGGCCAGGCCCAATCAAACGTTTTTGGGAGACATCACCCCCCGTTTTTGGCCGTGGATGGGCTTGGGCCCACGTAATATTTTGCTGACTACTCCAGCACACTCCATTCACGTTCAGCACCCCCCTCCCTGGACTTCTGTTTTGTTTTTGTCTGAGTTCCTTAGTGGGCTGAGCCCATTACAGTTTTTTATTTTATTTTCTATAATCCCCCAGCTGGGCTGGGTACCCCCCTCCCCTCATTCTTCTTTTCTTTTATGTTTTATATAATATTTCATATGAAAAAGAAAAGGAAAAGAATATATTTGAAAAATAGAAAAAGAATGTGGAAAAAGAAAAGGAAAAGAATATATTTGAAAAAATAGAAAAAGAATTGGAGAAAATATTCAAGAAGAAATAAAGTGAGAAAAAGAATAAAAGAAATAAAGAGAAAATGCATAGAAAAATAAGAGAAAAATATATTGAAAAATAGAGAGAAATATTGAGAAAGAAAATATGAAGAAAAAATATTAAAGTGTCGATTTAATATTTTTAAGTGCATTTTTCTTTTAGGATACTTCCATAGAGATTATTTTCCGATTTTAAGATAGTTTAGAAGCCCATTTGTTAGGGGGCTATTTTTCATTCGATTTTTCAGGATAGAATAGGATAGTGTTTCCTAGGAGATTTATTCCAGTATCCACCCATTGTAACCATTTTTTCAGAGATTAATAAAACGAGATTTGAGCTGTGGTCCCGATAGTAGCCGAACTACAGCTGCTCTGATTCTTCGTACCAGACGAAGATATGTCGGCATAGGATGCGATATCCTAGCGAGCACACTAACGACTGACTTTTTTGTTCTCTCGCGGCTGTGCGATCGAGACTTTCCCGCTGACGATTAATTGAAACCCTTTTTCTCTCTTGCCCGAGTGCATTTGAGACCAAGCCATAGTTTTGACCATAGGTTCCCGACCCTGTGAAACCAGTTGTTTTTCTCACTACTGTGTGAGAATGTTTGTTTAGCCGTAATTAGTCTGAACTACGTAAAGCTCTGATCTTCCATGCAATGGAAGTACGTAGGCACAAGACGCGAGGTCTTGGCGAGCCAATTTTCCCCGTAGTCCCGAACTACGTTGACTCTGACTTTCTCTCTTGAGAATACGTAGGCATAGAGTGCGACGCTCTATCGAGTCAATTCCCTTCCGTTTAGATTTAGCAGCCGTAGATAGATTGTTTTGCATCCAGTAGACAACCCAAGCAAGCGTGGATCCCGTCGAGTACGACGGACGTGAGGGGTGCTAATACCTTCCCCTTGCGTAACCGACTCCCGAACCCAGGTTATGGTTGCGATGACCATACCTTTTCCCCGTTTTTTGCGAGGTTTACTTCGAGCGTTTCCTTTCCCGCTCTGAGGGATAAATAATGCACGGTGGCGACTCTTCTGTCAGCCGGCGCCGATTTTCGCAGTAGCGACAGCTGGCGACTCTGCTGGGGATTTGATAGTTTCCTAGGGATTCAACGTCCCGAAAGCGAGTCAATTTTGTGGGATCCAACGTCCCCTAAGAGAGAGTCAATCCTAGCGCTTGTTTGGGGCTTATTTGTCGATATTATCTGTTGCTGTTGGGGTGTTACGGGTGTTCTATGATTGAGAGAAGCCGGACCTGGGCTTGAGTGCACCTTAGACTTAGAGTAGAAATTAGTGGGTGCCCGCTTGCTTTGACTTGCTTTGGTGTCCCATGAAATCTACACTCAGACGAGGTTCTGCTGGTTGGCCTCCTGTCCCTTCCTTTGGTTGGCGTGGGTTGCTGGTTAGTTGGATTGTCGACTCTGGGAACCGATCATTTGGAAGTTAGCTAAGTGAGGCCTCTTCAGGACTCGATGATGCCACTCCTTCTGGGAATCGTATCGTCAGTTCTGAAAGTCTGTGACGCTGACGACCGCATAGGATGCCGTACCTTGTCAGATATAGGTCCATACTTGTGAGTGGGGGGGTTTTTGTGCAGGAAACTTGACTTTCAACCTACCTGTTATATTGGTCCTCTCTTCAGAGAACGTCTCCGTCAGCAGCGCAGCAGTATTCAGATTTTGTGTGGGGGCTGTGGTCCCATTGTTTGCTGCATTCTGCATATCATGTGCATATCAGTGCTGCATTGCATATTATCCTCCAGCTAGCCAGAGTTCTGATCCAGCCTTTGTTTCCTGAAGGTGATTACCCAGAGTTTGATTTGAGCAGCTGTTGATCATCAGAAGACCTGCCTAGGGGTTGAGTAGATTTGAGCAGAATCAAGTGTCGAAGTCAGCTGAAGATCATTGGTAGCTATGTCTGAAGGCAATTTCCAGTCTCCCAACACCCTGACAGGGTTCACTATGGCGTCCAACCCTCTGTATGATTCCATGGAAGACTCCCCACAAGTGAACAACGTTGCTGCAGACCAAGTTGTACAGCCTTCTGTTGAGAACCGAGATCGACATGAGCAGTTTGTTGCCCAGAATGAGCGTCCTCCTCCTGTCAACAATCAAGGTGTTGCTTTCCCTGTGATGAATTACCGAAGAGATATTCCAGCAGCTGGGATGGTAGATCCAAGAGCTCTTGACGATGGTAGAAGACTCCGAGTATTGGAAGAGCAAATGAAAGCTTTGAAAGCCAAAGATGCTGTTAACCTGGATGCTGTAGGCATGTGTTTGGTTCCTGACCTGGTGTTGCCTTACAAGTTCAAAGTGCCGAAATTTGAGAAGTACACGGGAGATAGCTGTCCAAAGCTGCATTTGATGATGTTCTGTCGAAGAATGACTGCGTTCGCGCGAGATGATAAGTTGATGATCCACTGCTTTCAAGATAGTCTGACTGGGGCATCTTTGAGGTGGTATATGCAGTTAGAGAGGAATCAGATTCAGTCATGGATGGATTTAGCCAGAGCTTTCCTGAAGCAGTACGATTACAACCTAGACATCGCTCCCTATCGCATGCATTTGCAAGAACTGTCTCAAGAGATCAATGAACCTATCAGGAAGTATGCTCAGAGATGGAGAGAATTTGCTGCTAGAGTGCGTCCACCGCTGTTAGACCAAGAGCTGGCAAGCCTGTTTGTAGATTCCCTACAATATCCGTACTTCAAAAGATTGCTCGGAATTCCGGCAAGTTTCTCTGACGTGGTAGCATTAGGAGAACGCCTTGAGTATTCCATAAGAATGGGGAAAATTCAGATTACGTCATATGATCAAGCTGGTGAAACTGAGTACCCTTGTGACTATCAGAGTGAAGAAGAAGTTGTGATCAACGCAGTCATGCCAAAGGTTGAATATCCTTGAAGCGAATCAGTGAATTTTGTTGGTTCATCATCTTATCAGAGATCAGTACCTCCCGTGGCTGGTTATACTGAACAGACAGTCGTGCCTGGGGCACCATGTCAGGAACCTTATGTCGCTTCCATCGCAAAGCAGCAAGCTCGTGGCCGAGGTTATCAGCATCAACGTCAGAATCAGAATCGACCTCGCAACAATTTAGAACGAAGGAAAGCTCCTTTTCACCCAGTGCCTATGCCGTATAGCCAGTTGCTACCATCTTTGATCCAGAAGTCTTTGGTGGAGCCGAAAGCCCTTAAGCCAGTTCCCGAACCTTACCCTCCAGGGTATAATCCCCACGTCCAGTGTGGTTATCATGGTGGCTCTCCGGGGCATTCGACCGAAGATTGTAAAGCATTTCAGGCGAAGGTACAGCAGTTGATTGACCAGGATCGCATTTCCTTTCGAGAAGGGTTTCTGTTTGTTCATCCCGACCGCTCAGCTGTCTAAGCTCATAGACTCGGCAGGCATTCCCCCAGCAGAAGCCAGTGGTTCAGACAGGCAGGCGCCTCAGCATTGGCAGTCCTCGGACTTTTTACCATTTTGCATTTGTAGTTTCTCTTTCTGTTAGTTACTACCTGCTTTTAAGCATTGTATGTTTCGAATGGTGATAATAATAAAGTGACTATGCATTTTTCTGAATTAGTCATGTCGTTGTCGCTCATTTATTGCATTGCACTGACACTTGCATTTTTATTCACTCCACTGTATCGCTGTGACTAGCAAAGTTAGGAGGGAGGATGATGGAACTAATCTCATAATTGATGATCGTATGCTTTCAGATAAGACCTTACCGATGACGTACAAGGCATTGTTTCAAATCCCCCAAACACTGGAGATATAAGGAGTTAGTCCCTTGTTAACCACTTCGAGCCAGGAAGTAGAAGTTTTTCGGATTTTTAAACCCTCACATCTTAACCCGGGGCAGGGTAGTTGTCAGTTAGCTTGACCAAGCGTTCAAGTCTTACAGAGGAGTGTTGTCTTTCGAGGACCAACCAGTTTATACCTTCCAAGAGGTCAAACCTCACCAATCAGGAGTGAGACAGTTACAATCCTTTCGGAGCAATCAAGGCAACCAGTGTCACACGACTTTGTTCCAAAAGAAAGAAAGAAAGAAAGCCCGCTAAGTAAAAAGAAAGAAAAAGCTAGAAAGCTAAATGCTTAGGCAAAAATCAGGGCATCCCGCTGGACTTCAAAAGAAATCGAAAAATCGAAAAGAACTCAAAATGAGTCAGTCCAGGCAAAAATTAGGGAATCAAAAGAACGAAAAAAGAGGGGTTAAAAAGAAAATTTTCCCCAGCAAATCACAAAGTCGTGTACACAGACACCGAAAGCGAAGAAGGAGTAACTATCACTCCAGGAATTCCTTAACTGTGGTTCTTACCATTCAACATACCTCTCGAAGAGGCGAGCGCTTGTGCCAGGTTAACTGAACCTTAGGATCGGAGATCGTCACGTAGAAGGGGTGGGTACAAATCAAAAATTTGAGCCAAATACCCTTTGTTTCACGAACCGTGAACCCGACCACGATACAACCCTTAAAAGACCTAATTGAGGTAGGGTTAGTCTGAAGCGCATCACAATAAGGTTGAG
Organism: Lathyrus sativus; assembly: GCA_963859935.3. Taxonomy (NCBI): domain Eukaryota; kingdom Viridiplantae; phylum Streptophyta; class Magnoliopsida; order Fabales; family Fabaceae; genus Lathyrus; species Lathyrus sativus. Next base: position 492,067,376 of record OZ012738.1, read on the forward strand.
TAACCTGACTCCTTCTTGACTTGCTAGTCACATCCTTGTTGTATCTCTCACTGATCACGTAAGCACTACGTCTGAACTCAGGTTCATTCGTCACTCACAATCATCATATGCATGTAAATGAGTGACAGCTCAAATTTTTTTCAAAATCTGCATAACCATTGCATTAAGATTACCATTCGTAGACAGACGATTTTAATTGCAGGTTAGTAGTTGGCGTGAAAGAAATTCCAGCAGGAATAATCAAGCAGGACTGAATAATTCAGCAGTCTGAACCAGAATGGTGTATGTTGTGAAGCCCAATGAATCAGGGGCATTAATTTCCAGTGAGTTCGGAATCAGTTAGTCTGAGGACCAGTCCCGAAGCTTCAGTTGAGCAGGGGCAGTTTATTTGAGAAGTAGTTGATCAGAAGTGAGCCTTCTCGAGACCCAATCAGGGGCAATTATTTAGAATGCTGAGATGTGAAAGCAGATACTTCCAGTGGATAATCAGATCGGGTTAAGTCGCTAGAACGCTCATTCAGGGGCAAGTCACCGCAGAAAGTGTCGAAACCAACTGGGTTAATGGAGATTGAATTCTATTGTTGTGCAGATACCGGGGCAAATATTCTCGAAGTCTTCTCGTAGCAAGCTGTTCAGAGCAGGTATTCCCAAGAGTTAGATTGGGGCAAGTTGAATTGTACTGGGGCAAGTTGTGCACGCCAGTCTTGCTATCCCCAGCTGAGTGTACTGGAGCAAGTTGTTCAAACCAGTTTGTCTATCCCCAGCCGGAGTTGAGTATCGGGAATCATGTCAATACCCTTATCAAAAACCTTAGCGTTTCGAAGAAGGTCTTGTTGTCGTTGGATCATTATCCTGCAGTTTAAACCTGTTGCGTGTCAGTAACCAGTCGTTTCCAAAGTCCAGTTCTCGCCTGGCAAATCGGTAACCAGTTCTCGTCTGGCCCACCCTTTCGTAAGCATCAGTTCCCGTCCTGGTGCAGTTTATTGTAAGCAGCAGTTCCCGTCCTGGTGCAGTTTATTGTAACCAGTTCTCGTCTGGTTACCGTTTCTTCAAGTGTTGTATCAGTTCTCGCCTGGTACATGTCCTCGCGTAATCAGTTCTCGTGTGTTTTACCCTATGTGTTATACCAGTTCTCGCCTGGTGTACGTGAGCTTTCAGCCAGTTCTCGCCTGGTTGTCTATACCTCAGTCTGTTATCCAGTCAGCCCTGTCTGACGTCACAAAAAACCAAATCAATTTACCTTACCTATCAGTTCTCGCCTGGTAGTCTACCTTTGGATGCTAGTTCTCGTCTAGTATTTCCATATTTTCCACTGTGTACATAATCCATGTTTATCGTAAACCAGAGAAAAAACAAAAAAACCTAAAGATATCTGACACAGTAATTCCCAATGACCCGTCTGTTGTCATGTTTCCCCGATACGAAGCTCGAGTAATGCCAGCGCTCCGAGTAATGTTTTCCTCGCAGATGTTGTTAAATCAGAATTGCTACTCTTCAGCAGATGAAAGTTGCTTATTATCCTCGGAAGAGTCGAGATTGTCTTGTACCCCGTATCAGAGTAGGATCAGGAGTATCTTCAGCAGATTAAGATTGACACCCTTGATAGTAGGGGCATTTCCAGCAGTGTGCCGCGCGCAATCAACCTCAGTTTGGGTCAATCCCCGCAGAGTACAATCAGTTGCCAATGGTTTGAAGAAAGCACCCCCGAGCAGAGTTGCTTCCTTTCCTCAGTGAAGTTGTCAAGCAGGGTTGCCTTTCCATTTTCTCCAACAGGGCAGTTATCCCCAGCGGATTTGATTTCCCGTCTCCATCATTTATTTTGCTGAGACAATTCTGTGACTTCAGTTCATCCCCAGTGGAGTTGGCGTTTCCTTCGGCATTTATTTTGCCAAGTGGTTTTCAGACCTGGTGTTCTCTGGCAGCTCGAGCCTGCATTAGCATTTGCATATATAGTCATTGCATCTATCAAGCACATAACATATCCACGCCGTCTGGGCCTCGCATTTTCAAACAGAACGCATAGCATTTACGTGTCATATAGGGCATTGCATCATTATCAAGCATACGCATGTCGAAACACGGACCAGAATGGTTACCTATTGAACTTCGAATTTGATCACCTGCAGAGTTGTGTGGTTCAGCTTCTCGACTTCCCCAGCGGAGTGATTCTTCATATTTGGTTGTTATATCAGCATCAGGAAAAAAAACAACAACAACAACAAAGATTGACATATATCAGACTTCTGAAGCTGCCCCCTTCGTCGAAACAGGTGCCAGGCAGTTCCATTCAAAATTCCCCAGGAGAATTATCCTCAAGTTCGCAGTGAACTGTGAGTTGACCAGATTTGATCCCATGAGAGAGATGGGAATCAAGGTGTTTGCTTTACGAAGCGTTATTTCAATACTTGTGGCGTCACACAGGTGTTGAAAAGGAGAAGAAAATTCATCAGAAAATTGACCAGTTGTTGCCGTGATAACCAAACTTCAGTTATCGGAAGCTATTCCTCAAGCAGCTTTGCAGTATATTCCCGCGGTTGGCAAATTTCAGGGTTCCATTTGTATTCAACCGTCATCTACCTTGAATGTTTGAAGGCTGAGCGCTCTTCACCCATTCAGGTCGAAGCCGCTTGAATAGGGGCAGCTGTTGCACCCCAAAATTTGACCAACCGGGTCTCGCATCTAGCTCGATGTTTCGACGCATAATCGCATTCGCATCTGCATATTGCATACATTGCATTTTTCATTTGTATTATTAGGGATCGCAGCTCTCGTCTCGCGTTTCAGGTGTTTAGATAGGTAGAATCAATTTTTGGGATATTTCGGTGCCCGTTTATTTTTACCGATTATTTTTGTGTCGTTCGGTGCTCATTTTGTCCCTCTGGGAATTATGGTGATTTTTCTGGATTTTATAGGATTTTTTAGGATTTAATAGATTTTAAATTCATTTTTAGGATTTAATAGGATAATATAGAATAGTTTTGTTAATAGAAATTAATTGTTTTTAATTTTAGATATAGAATAATATAGATTTCTCATTTTTAAATAGAGTTTTCTTTTATAGAAATAAAAAATGAATAGATTTTTCATAAATAGATTTTTCATTTTTAGAATATTATTAGCTTTTAATAGTTTTGATATTTTTTTAAAATCATCTTTTAGAATAATAGAGTTAAATAGATTTTATTTTAGATATAGCATTTTTCTTTTATTAATAGTGGAATTTAATTAGAGGTTTATTAGAATTTTTTAGGTTTAATTGAGGTTAGTTAATTACTTAGGATTATATGTTAATCATTTTTTCCATTAACTTTGTTGTCCAGATTTTTTTAGGTCCATATGCATTTTTCGCAGGCCCAGTAATCAGCCAAGGCCCAATTGGTTTTTTTTGTTCAGTATGAGTCCAGCAATTGTCCAAGAAACTGCCAGAATTATCCAGCGTATTCCAGTTCCTTCCAGATCCTTCCAGAAGGTCCCAGAAATTCCTCAGCCTTTATAAGCTTCGTGGCCACGTGTGAGCACGGGGGCTGGCCCACGTTACCCCCTCCTTCTAGCGCCACCTCGCGTTCCATTTTCTCTCACCAGGCCACGCGTGGGACACGCGTCTCACATGCGTGTGCCCACCCCACTATCGCTCCATTCTCTCTCTCAGCCTCACACGTGGAGGCCTGCACGCACACCACCACGCCACCACTCCACCAACTCCCCCACGCGTCATCACCAAGCCTCCCGCCTGAAAGCCACCTCCGGCCGGCCTGCATGGCCGGCGGCCACCGCTCACCTCACCAAAAGCCCCAAAACTCCAGATTCCGTCCAACTTCCTTCTCCTCCAACCTTCAATCTTCATCCTCCCTCGTTCATCCTCTCCGATCACAACCTTCAACCTCCCTTCATCACCGTCATACGCTTCGCCGGAGATAATACCAGAAGCCCCAAAACTCCAGAAAACCTCAAGAACACACCAACACGATCCCCAGATCTTCATCATCATCATCAACGATTTGTTCATCTTCATGATCTTCCCCAGAAACTTACAGGATGAACCTTCAATCGTTCATCAAGAAACCCCCGATCCTCATCTGTTTCCAGAAAATCTTCAATCATCATCCTCCAAACATCATCGAATCGTACATGCAGATCTTCATCTCCAGAAAATCACCAATCACGCGTGTATCAAGAGTCATTCCCAGAAAACTTCCAACATCATCTTCAATCACCAGGAACTTAGTTCGTCAAAGATCTTCAACTCAGGTCCATATCACATTAACCTTCATCTGTGTTCTTGCGAGATTCCTCACATGTTCATCAGCAACCGCCTTCAGATCATCATCTCCAGAACAAATCTCAGCAGAAGATCTTCATCCCTTCAGATCTCCCCAGATCTTCATGCAAGAGGACCGCAACCTTCAAACACATCCTCAGCTCTTCAATGTGTTCATCCACTGGATCTTGCATTTTTCCAGATCCTTCGAAGATCTTCGAACAAGCCTTCAAGACCCAGGTCCTCCAGAAAGAAGCTCCCTCAAGAATATAACTCAGCGAACTTTCATCATTTCTGCTGTTGTTCTTCTGTTTGAATGGAGAGAGGGAAAGATGTTGGTAGGCTCGGAGGATGGACGGAAGTGACGGGGAATTGAACGATTGAGAGAACGGAGGAGGGAGTCTGAGAGAAAGCGACGGTGGCGGCGCCGTGAGGAAGATAAGACTAGGGTTTTTTTTTCCAGAGAATGAAAGAAAGAGAGGAAGGAGAAAGGGGGATTGGGCCAGGCCCAATCAAACGTTTTTGGGAGACATCACCCCCCGTTTTTGGCCGTGGATGGGCTTGGGCCCACGTAATATTTTGCTGACTACTCCAGCACACTCCATTCACGTTCAGCACCCCCCTCCCTGGACTTCTGTTTTGTTTTTGTCTGAGTTCCTTAGTGGGCTGAGCCCATTACAGTTTTTTATTTTATTTTCTGTAATCCCCCAGCTGGGCTGGGTACCCCCCTCCCCTCATTCTTCTTTTCTTTTATGTTTTATATAATATTTCATATGAAAAAGAAAAGGAAAAGAATATATTTGAAAAATAGAAAAAGAATGTGGAAAAAGAAAAGGAAAAGAATATATTTGAAAAAATAGAAAAAGAATTGGAGAAAATATTCAAGAAGAAATAAAGTGAGAAAAAGAATAAAAGAAATAAAGAGAAAATGCATAGAAAAATAAGAGAAAAATATATTGAAAAATAGAGAGAAATATTGAGAAAGAAAATATGAAGAAAAAATATTAAAGTGTCGATTTAATATTTTTAAGTGCATTTTTCTTTTAGGATACTTCCATAGAGATTATTTTCCGATTTTAAGATAGTTTAGAAGCCCATTTGTTAGGGGGCTATTTTTCATTCGATTTTTCAGGATAGAATAGGATAGTGTTTCCTAGGAGATTTATTCCAGTATCCACCCATTGTAACCATTTTTTCAGAGATTAATAAAACGAGATTTGAGTTGTGGTCCCGATAGTAGCCGAACTACAGCTGCTCTGATTCTTCGTACCAGACGAAGATATGTAGGCATAGGATGCGATATCCTAGCGAGCACACTAACGACTGACTTTTTTGTTCTCTCGCGGCTGTGCGATCGAGACTTTCCCGCTGACGATTAATTGAAACCCTTTTTCTCTCTTGCCCGAGTGCATTTGAGACCAAGCCATAGTTTTGACCATAGGTTCCCGACCCTGTGAAACCAGTTGTTTTTCTCACTACTGTGTGAGAATGTTTGTTTAGCCGTAATTAGTCTGAACTACGTAAAGCTCTGATCTTCCATGCAATGGAAGTACGTAGGCACAAGACGCGAGGTCTTGGCGAGCCAATTTTCCCCGTAGTCCCGAACTACGTTGACTCTGACTTTCTCTCTTGAGAATACGTAGGCATAGAGTGCGACGCTCTATCGAGTCAATTCCCTTCCGTTTAGATTTAGCAGCCGTAGATAGATTGTTTTGCATCCAGTAGACAACCCAAGCAAGCGTGGATCCCGTCGAGTACGACGGACGTGAGGGGTGCTAATACCTTCCCCTTGCGTAACCGACTCCCGAACCCAGGCTATGGTTGCGATGACCATACCTTTTCCCCGTTTTTTGCGAGGTTTACTTCGAGCGTTTCCTTTCCCGCTCTGAGGGATAAATAACGCACGGTGGCGACTCTTCTGTCAGCCGGCGCCGATTTTCGCAGTAGCGACACCAACATGTTTTGGTCATTATGTGCCACTTTATTCTCAAGATCACTAAAAAAAGTCATGGCACAAAACTTGGTACAATCTCATTCTAAATTACCAAAACCATTGCAATTCATTTCTACACACCCAAATGACCATTTGCTGACCCAAGAGGAGTGAACTTCATGTTGTACCTGTGTATGCTCCATGGATTGCATTTTTTGGGCAAAACTTGAAATCACTTGAAACAACCAACATGGGCCTGCATGGAGTGCATTAAGCCATCGTATATAAGCTTTAAATGAAACCCTAATGCTCAGAAGAGAGCTTGCTGCGCAGAGGAGAGGTTTTACATCAAAAATTCATCAAACTTTTCCTTCTTCGAATTGGTCATCTCCTTGGATATTTCTTCAAGCTGGTAATCAAATCATCTACACCAAAGCTCAAGGAAAATTTTGGAAGCATAGAACAGAAGTTTGCAAGCAGTTTGAAGGGTCAACGAAACCTCTCTGTTAGTTTTTTTTTCAAACTTCAAACCTTCATTTTAGGCACTGATTAGGGTCCATTCTGGGTGCATCTAAAGCCCTACCCTTGGTAGGCCATGTTTGAATCAATTGCTTGCTTGTTTATTACATTTTTAGTATGTGCATTCAAAACTCGTGGCTGTGTTTTCACTTGATTTAAGAACAATTTTTAGAAGTGGATGGTGGATTCATGATCCTTGTGGAAAGCTCTTCAATTTGGTACTAGAATTTGCCATTTTTATGGCTGTTTCATGACTGAGCTCCGGCGGGTTGGCCGGAGAAGACGGCTGGAGCCCTAGCTCCGACGTCTGGTTGTGTTTTAGGCCAGTCTGGTGTGGCTTGGGTTTGAAAATTTGACCTCGTGCGTTGGCTTGCCCTGATTCGTTTGACTCAGGCCATGTGTTTTGCTGACTCCACATAGGATTAATGAAACACAGAGCTTCATTAATCCTAAGTCCTTGGGTCGTTTGGGCCTCTTTTCCTATCCACACCCTCGTGTTATTTGGCCCAGCATGCATTATAACTGGTTGTAGTTCATTTTTGGTATTACTGATACACCCCACCTTGGCTTTTCTTTATTTTATTTCTTTTTTTGATTTCTGTTTTCATTTTTATATTTTAAAAATAGTTCCAATTACATAAAAATTCCCTAAAAGTATTTTTCTAGCATTTCAAAATGTTATTTAATTTTCCATATTTTTTATTTTCATTTTCTATTTATTTTGTTATTTATTTGGAATTAATGATTTGAGGTGTATTTTGATGTGTACCCTAATTTGATCATGACCATTGACTTTCATTCAAATACCCCTAAGGATCAAACTTTTTATCTCACTTAGGTGATGAATTGAAGAAGCTTTGAGGGTTGGTTTGAGACATTTGTGATCATTTTTCATTTGGTTTTGAATTACTTTTGTTGACCCTCGACATTTGCTTGATAAGGTGGGGCACCATTGATTCTTGAATTATTTGGTGATGCCTTGAGTTGTTTCTGTCCAAGAGGTTTTGCATGCTGGTTTGTAATTGAGTTGGTTTGGTTGTGGATTTTATTTGAAATTTATTGGACATTCCTCCTATTTTTGGTGAAGCTTGCAAGTCAGGTCACCTTAGAAGATGTTCATACAAACTAGTTTGACCTAGTTCCTTTGGGAGATGACTTTTATGGATCCCATATGCACCTCATGAGTCTTGATACATGTTTAAAACTTGCTTAAGGTGTTGGTTCACTTGTTTTAGGTCTTACATTTGTGTGGCTTTCATTACAATTTACTTTGAAATCATGCTTCTCCATTTGTCTTAGGTGTTGAGTTTGTGTTGAAACTTTGTTTCTTACACTTGCCATGATCTTGTTTGTGCTTGTATCTTGTTTCTAAACTTGATTTAAAGATTTCCTTTCTTAGTTCCACTTCTACCCCATGTGGTTTACCTCTTATTCAAGATGATTTGGTGTCCATGTTTGCACTTTGAGTTTGTCTTGAATAATGAATCACTTTTAGCACTTGTTTGCTCTTTTCTTTTGCATGATCAATTTGAAATGTTTGGTTGAGATAATTTACATGTGCTTGCTGCCCAAGCTTCTTTCTCCCCTATTCTCTTTGATCATAGCTTTTGCATCTGCTTTGTGTGTAGCTTTTGTGTAAGTGGTTGATGTTTGAATGGTCGTAGGAGTTGTAACTTCTCCCATTTCATCTCACTCTTTTTGACTTGATTAAGTCAACTTATTTTGATTATTTGTCTTTGTTGCATCATTTGATTCTCATATCTCATCTTTGCATCTTTGCATCCTATGTTTGCATTGTTTCTGACTTGTTTAAGTCAACTTCTTCTCATTCTTCATTTCACATGTGATTGGATTATCTGTTGTTTACTTGGTCTTTTGCCATGATCCCTTAGGATTCCTAGTCCCTCTGTTTAATATGGGAGTAGGAGAGACATTAGGTGTTCAATCCCTTGCATGATAACATTATGATAGTTTCTCCTTTCGCTCCCAACTTTAGGAGTACGTTGCATGATAACATTAGGGTTGATCAGTTCCCTTTAGAGTTTGTGTCTTCTCTTCTCATCTCCTAAACATCTTAAGACACTTAATAAAGGATAATAAATGTTGTACGTTACGAACCTTAAGTACTTGAGGAATGATAGTTTAGGGGCCTCCTCTCAATCTGTCTAGAGTGTTTAGCGTATGCCCTTTGGGCGATATGCGACGCATTCACTCTCAAGTCATAAACTTTAGTGCAACATGAGTTACAAATTTAACTCAATTCACTTCTTGTTTAAAAAAACACAAATAAAACATCAAACCTTTTTATCCTCCGGGATTGTTTGAAAATCATTTTCAGAAAGAGTGTGTTAAGTCTTGGTTCTACCGCAAACAAGTAACGCCGAAGTCTCCAATGGTCGAGCAACAATACACCTAACTGCTATAACGAAGGTTTAACCCTACTCAGTTAAAACACTTGAACCAGTCTGTGGTCGTTTCAGGCCGAACTACGACTGCTCTGATTTCTCATGCCAGATGAGAATACGTAGGCACAAGACGCGATGTCTTGGCGAGCAACCTCCCCCCATAGTTTCCCGAACTACGTTGAATCTGACTTTCCCATTGCACGAGGGAATACGTAGGCATATGGCGGCGATGTCCTATCGAGTCTCTTTTCTTTTCTTTCACCCTCATTCTCTAGCCTTTTAGATAGTTCTTTCACCCATAAATTTAAACAACAAGCGTGGATCCCGTTGAGTACAACGGACGTGAGGGGTGCTCATACCTTTCTCTTACGTAACCGACTCCCGAACCCATGATTTAGTTGCGATGACCCTGTCTTCTCCCTTTTTGTAGGTTTTCTCTTATCGTTTCCTTTCCGTCTTTTGGGATAAATAAAAAACAGTGGCGACCCTTCTTTCTTTGTCGGCCCCTTCTTCGCAGCGATGCGACAACTGGTGACTCTGCTGGGGACCGTCCAATGCGAGTCAATTCTAGCGCTTGTGTGTTTTATCTTTGGGTGTGCATATATGTGCATTTATGTTGTATCTATATTTTATCGCATTTGCATTTTACTTTCCCGCATTGTATCATGTTATTGTTGTGCTGTTAGGTGGGGTTTGTTCCTTTGAGAGATAAGCCACAACCCAGGCTTGAGGATATACATAACATTAGAGTGGAAAGTAGTGAGGACCTATATGGCAGCATGCACTAGTCCTCACGAAATTCGCGCTCAGACGATATTCTCTTTGATGACTACCTTTCTAGTCTGTTTTGGACAATTGAGAGGATGTTGGATCTGAGGATTGTCGATTCTGGGGACCGTTCACTTGGGAGTCAGCTAAGTGAGGCCACTTCGTTAGACTATGATGCCAAACCAGAAATGGTGAACGTATCATCGTTTCTCGAAAGTCTGTGACGCTAATGACTGCATAGGATGCCAGACCTTGTCAGAGATAGGTCCATACCTGTGAGTGGGAGGGTTATGCAGGAAACTTTGACCTTCAACCTACCCGGTTTTCTCGTCAGTGTGAATTTTTGGTCTTTGATACAATGGGGTTCCTTATATTAGTGCTGTGTTATTTTCTCACCAAAGAGAAGCGCTGGTTCATCTCAGTCAGCAGCACAACAATCTTGATCCCCTATTGCATTTGCATACTCATTTGCATTTTAACTTTGACATGTATTTGTGTTTCAAGTGCATATTTTCTTCTTGGTTCTAGAAATCTAATCCACTGTCAGCATGAAGCCCAGCTTGAAGAGAACAGTAGTGTACAAGTTTCCAACACCAGATATAGGGTCCTTGCTCAGTCTGATCTCTGCAGCTGATCACAGTGTGATGGAGGATTTCAAGAAAGACTATGGGAAGATTCTGAGTTATGTCTGCAAAGCTTCATTGTTTAAGTTAGGAGGTCTTAATACATTGCTTCAGTTCTATGATCCTCAACTGTGATATTTCACCTTCTCGAGATATGTATTAATGCCTACTTTGGAAGAATTTGCCTTGCTGCTATGAGTTTTATTTTTAGAACAAATGCCTTTCTACCATTCTGAGGCAGAGCCTAACTTGGCAAAGCTTGCAAATTCTCTTCAATTGGGTGTTTCTGAATTAGATGGAAATATGAATTGGAGGAATGGAGTACCTGGATTCCCCTTACCTTTCTTGGTGAGCAGAGCTCAACATTTTGCAAAGGAAGGATGTTGGATTATCTTCAATGCCATCTTGGCTCTCTGTATTTATGGCATAAAATTGTTTCCCAATATCCTGGATTTTGTTGACTTGGACGCCTTTCATATCTTCGCCTCCAAGAATCATGTGCCAACACTCTTAGGAGATGTTTATCATTCTGTCCACTATAAGAATGAGAACAGGAGAGGGAAGAGTGTTTCCTGTTGTGTGCCTCCCCTTTACAGATGGTTTATTTCGCATCTGCCTAAGTCTGGTCCTTTTGTTGACATCTCTGACACTGCTGATTGGTCAGAAATATTTATGGGTTTAACCCCCGAGAATATTGTATGGTTTAACAAAGACCTTTTGGGTGTGGAGATTGTTTACAGCTGTGGTAATTTCCCCAATGTTCCTTTGATTAGGAGGAAAGGTGGCATTAATTATAACCCTGCTCTCGCAGTCAGACAGTTTGGTTACGCTCTAAGAGAACCTCTGAAGGAAGAAGAAATACAAGAATCTCTGTATTTCACCGGTTTAATCGATAATGAGACCTTAATTAGATTGGAAAAGGCTTGGGGTAAGATCCACCGTAAAGGAAAATCTTCATTGGGCAGGAGTGATTGCAGAGCCTATGGGCCATATGTGGAATGGATCCAAGGAAGAGTTGAGAGACTGTTGCTACCCTTTCCAGTCAGAGAACCTTTATACTCCTTGGTAGTTGAAGAACCAACGACAATTGACGTTCAGAAATAAAATCAACTGTGGGCTGAAAAGGAAGAACTGCGCAAGGCGAACGAAGAGTTGGAGAAGGAAATCAGTCAGCTTAAAAGGGAAAAGAATCAGGCCACCCACTCATCCAAGAAGAAGACAGAGATAATGAACAAGATGGGTAGGGAATTGACAGAAGAGATTCGCGCTCGAGAGCGAGTAGGTCGAGACTTGGAGAGTGACAATGATATTCTCAAGGATAAGAAGAAGGAGCTAGAAAGAGCACATTTAGAGATATCAAATTTCAACGCTCAATGGAACGCTATCTTGACTAACAACAAAGAAAGAGAAGATGGACTTCATCAATAGATTGTCAAGTTGAAGACTCAACTCCGTGTAAAAGATGAGGTAGATCCAGGAGAATCCTCTCGCCGATACGAAAATGACTGCAAGTTACGCGAAGCTCTTGCAACGTTGGAGGAGTATAAGTTGAGAGCAGATCTGAAGAGGCCTAAACTTGAAGATGCATTTGGGGAAGGCGCTTGGGAAGATTATGCTCAAGGCTTGCAAGCTACCATCAGAAGGAGGGAGTTGCTTATCCAGGGATTGATTGCTAGGCCTGATCACCCTGATACGAAGGAGTTATTAGAGGAGTTTCAGACTCGCTGTCACACTTGATGCATTTTCTCTTTTGTATGTTGTTATTTTGTACTCTGACCATCACCAGGATTGTTGGATGAGGTTGTGTTGACTCAATTATATTTTCCTTGGTGATGTGTTGTGTATTGATACTCTGTTTCTCATTTTATTTATGAGAGAAGTTTTGTGGCTCCACCTACTGGCTCTTCATTCTCCTATTGTTCCCGTGGAACTAGAATCAAGGGGAAGATTTCCCTGAACCATATTTACATGTCTGCATTTTGCATCATTTTTCATATTGCATTGCAGGTGTTCTGGTTCCATTTACCTTATTTCTTTCTGTGGTTTTCTTAACCTTGTTTCAGGATTGAAGATCGCACCATTCACTGCTATTCAACAAGGGGAAATCAACCAAAGGCCATGGACCAAATTCAACTTGAGCTACAGGAGTTCCGTGACCGCATGGCGTAATTCATGGACCTGATGCAAGGGGTCGCTAACGGTTAGGAATAGATGAGAACATTCGTTCAACCTCTGATTTCTAGGGTTGACGGAAGTGGAGTTCTGCATGGTGGGACCGTTGTTGTTCCTCCTCTAGTTGACAATGGAACTCTTCATGCCAATGTCATCCCAACAGTTGTTATTCCTCCGGGCGGAGGTAATCAGAATGGAGTCCATGTTCCAGGGGCAACATGCACTGTACATGGAAATGCTGGTCCTCAGTGGGAGGAGGACGAACAAGATGATATTTTCTCCATGGGAGATCTGGGAGCAGGTTTGTAGTCTGATGCAGACAGGAGGTTCAAATTGATAGAAGAGAAGATGAGGAACCTTGAAAATCAGAATTCTCTTAGTCTGAACATGTCAAACTTAGGGCTGATCCCAGGTCTAAGGATCCCGCCAAAGTTCAAAGTCCCAGACTTTGACAAATACAAGAGGACAGCCTGTCCCAGGGTGCACCTTCGTTCATACTATAGAAAAATGTCTGCATACTCTGATGACGAGAAGTTGCTGATGCATTTCTTTCAAGATAGCCTGTCTGGTCCATCCTTGGAGTGGTATATGGGTTTGGAGCCGATCAATATTAGAAGCTGGAGAGACTTGGTAGAGGATTTCGTCCGACACTATCAATATAATAGTGATCTGGTGCCTAACCGTGTGCAGTTGCAGAATCTATCGCAACAGAGTAATGAGGGATTTAAAGAGTATGCCCAGAGGTGGCGTGAACTTGCTACAAGGGTTCAACCTACAATGGTGGAGAGGGAACTCATTGATCTATTTGTAGCTACATTGCCTGGTGTGTATTATGAAAAGTTGATAGGGAATATGTCTGGTAGCTTTTCAGATTTAATCATCACTGGTGAACGAGTTGAAAATGGGATTAAGCTGAGAAAGATTCAGGTGGGAGAGGGATCCTCATCTGGAAGTGGTAGAAAGAATTTTGGTAACAAGAAAAGGGAAGGAGAGATAAACGCAGTCTTAGGATACAGGAATAATAACAGAAATAGAAACAGAAATCAACAGTATCATCACCAACAACCTCAGGTTGCAAGTATTGTTATTCCAGCTATATAACCACAACAACAACAACGTCCACAACAACAGCAGAATTACGCATCGCGGAGGTTTCAAGACCGTGGGAGAGTAATGAATAGACAGTTTGATGCACCACCGATGCCGTACTCACAACTATTACAACACTTGTTGCAACTTCAGTTGGTTCAAAAGAGGACAATGACACCTTTGACCGGCACGCCACCCCTAGGGTATGACGCAAACTCCAGATGTGACTTTCACTCGGGCACTCCCGACCATCATATAGACAACTGTAAGGCCTTCAAACATAAGGTTCAGGACCTTATAGATAGCAAGACAATCAATTTTACAAATGATGCATCCAATATTGTGCAAAATCCTATGCCCAACCATGGAGCAGCTGGGGTAAATGCTATTGTGGAGGAAGAGAATTTGAATTTGGTGACTAACGTTGAAGAACTAAGAACTCCTTTGAGTTTTGTTAAGAGTAGGCTGTTGAAGGGTGGAGTGTTTCCAGGCTGTATTGAAGACTATGAAGGTTGTTTGGCTCATCCTGAGGGATGTGAGGACTTGAAAAATCATGTCCAGAGCTTAATGAATGAAGGCGTACTACAATTTGACAGAATCGGTGAAGAGAAAGATGAGAAGGTGATTGGTCAATAGCAGGATGAGGTTGCCACAATCTCAATTCCTTTTAGGAACATTAACATATTTGCGCCGCCGAGGCCAGCTACCGTTATAATCACCAAGGAAGGGCCTGTGCCTTATGAAAGCACTAAAGCAATCCCATGGAATTATGGGGCCGAAGTCTTTTGTAATGGCCAAAAACAAGAGCTGAAGGGAACGACGTTTGATTCTATGGATAATTTGGTGGGAACAGGCGGAATAACAAGAAGTGGGAGGGTGTTTTCACCTCTAGAGGCTAATGTTGAAAGACCGGATAAAGGAAAGGGGAAGGTTGTGGTTGAAGAAAGTTCTCAACGGGGTGAGAAGGATGCTTTGTTGAAAGACGCTGAAGAATTCATGCTTCTGATTAGAAAAAGTGATTACAATATTGTGGACCATCTACAACAAACCCCATCAAAAATATCAATCTTATCATTATTATTATGCTCTGAGGCACATCGGAATGTCCTTCTGAGGATTCTAAACACTGAGTATGTGCCACAAGAGATATCGGTGAACCAACTGGAAGGAGTGGTGGCGCATGTGAATGCTGGAAATGGATTAGGATTTACTGATCTGGACTTGACACCTAAAGGAAGAAACCACAATCACGCCCTACACATTTCCATTGAATGTAGAGGAGCTATATTATCTCATGTTTTGGTGGATACTGGGTCTTCACTTAATGTGTTGCCCAAAAAGGCTTTGATGAAGCTTGACACCCAAGGAGTAATATGCACTCCTAGCGATCTGATTGTGCAAGCGTTCGATGGAACGAGGAGGTCTGTGTTTGGAGAAGTGACTCTTCGTATCCAGGTTGGCCCAGAGGTTTTTGATGATGTCTTCTACATAATGGATATCCAACCAGCACACAGTTGCTTGTTAGGTCGGCCCTGGATTCACTCGGCAAGGGCAGTGACGTCGACCTTGCATCAAAAGCTAAAGTATATGGTGGGGGGTAACATTGTCACCGTCTTTTGTGAGGAGAACATCATGATCAACCATTTATCCTCGTTCAAGTATGTGGAGGTTGATGGGCAGATTCAGGAGACCCTGTGCCAAGCGTTTGAAACAGTCCAGGTCAGAGAGAATGCGCCAGTTGTGGGCGGAGTCCCTGAGGTTGCTATGTCCTCATTCAAAGAAGCCCAAGTTGTGGTAAAGTCTGGATCATCTCAAGATTAGGGGCAAGTGTTGAGTATACCCAATAAGCAATATAAGTTTGGATTAGGGTACAACCCGTCGTCTTCTTCTTCATAGAGCGCTCCACGCTACAAAAGGTCGGTCCAGTTTACAAGTGGTGGGGTGATATTTGACTGGATCAACGCTGTGTCTGAGGATGAAGGTGATAGTGATTATGATATGGATGCATGGATCCAGCCATGTGTTCCCGGCCAAAGCCTGAGCAACTAGACTATTGAAGAAGTTGTCCAAGTGACCCGTGAAGAGTAATTATCTTGTTTTCTGATTATGTGTAGCCCTATGTTCTACCCAGAGCATAGTTGTCTTTGTCTGTAGGGCCTTATCCTTATTTATGTTTTGAACAATTGTTTTATCATTAATCAAATGGCGTTTTTGCATTCAAATATTGTGATCCTTATTTTTCTTGTTTTATTTTTAATAATAAAATAGCAATGTGGTTTGTGTTGTTTGCATATCATTTTAAGCATCAAATCATCATCATTGCAGGTTTCACATAGCAGATGCTACCGATTCAGACTCGATATGACTTTGATAATCCAATCTTTCAAGCTGAAGAAGAGATTGAAGAAGATGAAGACTTTCCTGAAGAGCTCGCCAGGTTTCTGAGACAAGAAGAGAAGGTTATTTTGCCTCATCAGGAGGAGATCGAAGTCGTCAACCTAGGTAAAGGGGAAGATAGAAAAGAAGTCAGGATAGGGGTTGCTTTAGAGGATGATATCAAACAAAGACTGGTAGAAATGCTCCGAGAGTACAAAGATGTCTTTGCTTGGTCATATGAAGATATGCCCGGACTTGATACAGATATTGTGGTTCATCGCTTGCCTCTTCGAGAAGAGTGCCCACCTGTGAAATAGAAGCTAAGAAGAACCAGACCGAACATGGCAGTTAAGATCAAGGAAGAGGCCCAGAAGCAGTTGGACGCCGAATTTCTTGCTGTGACGAATTACCCTCCATGGGCCGCTAACATTGTGCCTGTACCTAAGAAAGATGGTAAGGTAAGGATAAGTGTAGATTACCGTGATCTAAATAGAGCGAGCCCGAAAGGCGATTTCCCACTCCCCCACATTAATGAGGTTGTTGATAATACTACTCAGTATTCAGTGTTTTCCTTCATGGACGGTTTCTCCGGGTATAACCAGATCAAGATGGCCCCGGAGGACATGGAGAAAATGACCTTTATCATGCCGTGGGAGACTTTTTGCTATAAGGTAATGCCTTTTGGGTTGAAGAATGCAAGAGCAACCTATCAGTGGGCGTTTGTTTCATGATATGATTCATCATGAGATTGAGGTCTATGTTGATGACATGATCGCAAAGTCACAAACGGAGGAAGAGCGTCTGGTGAATCTTTTGAAGATGTTTGAGAGGTTAAGGAAATTCAGACTAAGGTTGAATCCGAACAAGTGCACTTTTGGTGTACGGTCAGGAAAACTATTAGGGTTCATAGTCAGTGAAAAAGGAATCGAGGTCGATTCTGCAAAAATAAAAGTTATACAAGAGATGCCAACGCCGAAAACAGAGAAGGAGGTTTGTGGTTTCTTGGGTAGAATGAACTACATTGCAAGGTTCGTATCTCACCTCACAGCCACTTGTGAACCATTGTTCAAGCTGTTAAAGAAAGATCAAGCGGCGGTCTGGAATGAAAATTGCCAAAGGGCATTTGAAAAAATAAAGGAATATTTGTAGGAGCCTTCGATACTGATGCCCCCAGTGGCAGGAAGACCATTGATAATGTACTTGACGGTTCATGAGAACTCCATGGGTTGTGTTCTCGGTCAACACGATGAGACAGGAAGAAAAGAACATGCCATCTATTATTTGAGTAAAAAGTTCACAAATTGTGAATCCAGGTACTAAATGTTAGAAAAGACGTGTTGTGCACTTGCTTTGGCCGCCAAACGCCCGAGGCAATATATGCTGAATCACACAACCATGCTGATTTTGAAGATAGATCCGATTATGTATGTGTTCGAAAAGCAAGCACTTTTGGGAAGGATTGTGTCGCAATTGCGAAAAACCACCGGCGGAAAAACAGAAGAGTTTCCACTTTCGTTATTTATCCCAAAGAGAGGTAAAGGAAACGATCACAAAAACCTAAAGAAAAAGGGAAAGACAAGGTCATCACAACCATGTCTGGATCGAGAGTCGGTTACGCAAGGGGAAGATATTAGCACCCCTCACGTCCGTCGTACTCGATGGGATCCATGCATTATTGTCTATCTAAAAGGGTATGTTGAAACTATCTAGCTAAAGGCTTAAGGAAAAAAGAAAAATAAAAGAGAAGTGACTCGGTAGAGCATCGCCGCTCTGTGCCTACATACTCCCTCGTGCAATGGGAAAGTCAGAGTCAACGTAGTTCGCCTAACTACGAGCAAAGAAAGGGGGGAAGGTTGCTCGCCGAGACATCGCGTCTCGTGCCTACGTACTTTCATCTGGTATGAAAGATCAGAGCAAACGTAGTTCGGGATAAAAGGACCACAGGTTGGTTCAAAAGTTTTTTAGGCCCGAGTAGGGTTAACAATTAGTTCTAGCAATTGGTGTATGCAGCTCGACCATGGGAGACTTAGGCGTTACCGTTTGCGATAGAACTAAGAGTTAATGACACTCTTATTGTGAAAATATTTTCCTTGATTAAGAACCTCAAAGGGTGAAAAAGGTTTGAAATGGTTTTGTGTTTTTTAGAGAAGAAGTGTTTTGAATTAGTGCTTATAATGTATGTTGTAACAAAGTCTAAAACCTAGGATCGAATGCGTCGCATATCGTCCTAAGGACGTATACTAAACACTCTAGGTAATTGAGAGGTGGCCCTTCAATCACCATTTACCAAGTATAAGGCTCATGGCCCAACATTAATTATCCTTATTAAGTATGTTAAGATTGTTTGAAGATGAGAAGAGAAGAAGGCACGCTAATGCGAGACTAATCAATCCTAAAAGTTATCATGCAAAGTGGACCTAAAGTTGAGATTCAAAAGGGAACTACCTAATGTTATCGTGCATTGTTAGAACCTTAATGTCTATCATAACCTCAAGAGGTTAGAGAACATATGGGGAGCATGGCAAAGAAAGGCAAAAGAAGAAGAAGAAGAAGAATGCATATGCAAATGAAAGGATGCACACATAGAATGCACAAGTAGAATGATAGTGGGAGGAAAATAGTCTGGGGCGGTAGCCACCACAAGCTCATCTCAACCAAGCATGCATATGGAAATGCAATAAAATAGAAGAAGAAGGAGAGAGATGCATCAAAATCAAGAAAACAAGTGACAAACACAAAGGAAGAAGTCCTCATGGATTCATCACTTTAGGTAAGCTTCAAGTTCCTCCTAAGGAGGGACAAAGCTACCTTAAACAATACTCTAAGGTCATTGGACAGAAGGGAGATAAAGATGAGAGAGCTCACAAGAAATATCAAAACAAATCAAGAAGAAATGCAAGTAAGAGCACAAAGGAAGCAAGCATGCATTACATGGGAGTTCAAGTTGAAAGCACAAAAAGAAAAAACAACAATCAACAAGCAGTGGACATAATTTTAACCTAAAAATGAACATACAGAAAGCTCAACATGTCTAAAATGTGAGACAAGAAGAGTTGAGAGCTTATTGGATCCACAAATGTCATTTCCAATCCAAACTAGGTCATACACTTGTGTGAGCTGTCCTATGAGATAACCTATCTTGCAAGTCACTTCAAAAATAGGAAAAAGGCTCAAAAAATACCAAATAAAACACATAAAGAAGCTAAACATGTTGGCAACCAGAGGCCAAAAGACCAAGCCAAATGTCCCCTCAAAACACCACCAAAAGAAACAATTCATTTAGATGTACCACTTTGAAATGGGAGAAACAAAGGCAAAAAGAAAAGCCACAAAAGTCAACCCAAAAGTCAACCAGGGGCAAAATGGTCCTCAAAAATTGATCAACTCATCATTGAGATGAGGATCAATTTTCAATCATTGGATCAAAAAGGAATGAGAGAAATAAATGCAAGAGTAAACAAGGTTACAATTTAAACCATCTAAAACCACTCCAATATTTAATTCATTTTTTAATTGAAAATAAAATAAAAATATCCAAAAAAAAGTAGACATCTCAAAGTTGATAAAAAATATTTTTGGTGAATTTTTAATGTATTGGAGTTATTTTTAATGATTTAAATTCTAAATAGAAAATAAAATAAAAAACAAAAGAAAAAAAAAAGAAAATAGGAAAACCTGCGTGGCAAATAGCAAGAAAAAGAAGTTCAAAAAGAAGATTGGGCTCAACAGGGGGTGCGCATAGCAGGCGCGTGCAAGGCCCATCAGACAATTCAAACAAAAACAAATAAACCTGGTAATCACATGTGGTTCAGTCAACCAAGGTGCATCATGGAAATCATTCTAGCACGCATGATCCATTAGTAAGCAGATCAGAGGGCCACAAGCACGCCAGCAAATAAATGAAAATTTAAATGAAATCAAGTGGTACACGGTCAACACACACCCACCGTGTTTCTTAATCTCCATCATTGGAAAAAAATTAATTAAATCACGCGCTCTAGAACATGACACGTAAGCGTCTTCAACCTACAGCAACCCTAAAAAACACACAGCCGGCTGGAGACACTATTCATCGTCTTCTCCGGCCATCCTCCACCGTGAACAGAGCAACAACAACCACATGCATCAAAACTCAACCGTTTGGGACAAATTTTATACCAAAATTTATCTAGAGATCAAGAGGATCTCAAATCCACCATCAAAACTCACTAATCATGCGTAATAAAAGCAACCCGAAGCCATTAAGATTATGCACCAAAATCCAAAGTTCATCAAAACATCTCCAATTTTGTTTAAAACTCATCTAGAAGTTGTGTAGATTACAGATCAAGCATCAAACAAGCAAGAATACGCATAAACAAGCCAAAACATATCCAAATACTTTTGAGCATCATCCAACAATCAACACCAATGCCAGTTCGTTTTACATATTAATGATCTACATTGTTTCTACGTCTCAAATATGCAAAAATGGCAGTGAATCATGTCATATTTAGAGTGTAAGATTGAATTGCAATTACCTAGTGGAGAACTTCCACTGAGCCTTCAAATGGAGCTTAAGCTTGAAGAAAATTGCCCAGAATCGTTTAATAAACTTCAATAGAGCTTTTGCAATTCACAATTTGTCTTGAAATGGCTTCTATCTCCAAATTCGAATTTCAAAATTCCACCACTTTTTCAAAACTGTTCTTGCTCAATTTGGCTCCAATTCTCACTTCTGATGATTTGTTCATGACCAAAACCTTATATGTGATGGATCTTGATAAGAACTAAGCCCAATCTCAACCTCTAACAGCCCAATTGAAAATCCAAGGAATTGAATTTGAAGCTTTCTCATGTACACGAAATTCCCACCAAATTGGCTCCAAAATGCTTCAAAAAGCTTGCTGGTAACATATGGGATGTGAATGGCTAGGATTAAAGCCTTGTTTAATCTCAATGGTTGAGATTTGTTGTGTAACTTCATAATCAAGAAACCTTGAAAATGGCTCACTAAAACACCTCAAATTCAAATTCTATTAATGCCAATATGTTCGAAATGTAGTTTGCACTCAAAATATGCACTTATTTGCACCAAAATGTTCAAAAATGAATTAATTCCCATTTTTCCCTTTTAAACCTTCTTCCATGAAAATTCACATATCCATTCTTCAAACCAAGCCAATTCCATGACTTATCAATGCCTGGTCAAACAAATAACACCATTTGGAGCAAGTTTGATGTTGAAAATATCTTCATTTGAAGTGTGCAAGTTGGTGAAATGGACCTATAATTTTATGACCTATAATCTTACTTTCCCAAAATACCCCTGACTTGTAACCCTCATAACTTGAGTTCTACAAATCAGATGAAAGACTTCTAGTACTTTTTGGAAAGCTAAGACCAAGACCTACAACTTTCATGTTGTCCAAAAGTTGAGGAGAAACATCCTTTTAGGTCAAAAATGGCTTGGAAGTTGGTTGACTTTTGTTGACCAAAATCACATTCATCTAATGACCTGTAACTTGTCTGGATCATAACTTGAGTTCTATAAATCCAATCAAGGACTTCTAGTACTCAAAAGAAAGCTAAGAGCATGCTCTACAAGTTCCACGTTGGTCAAAAGTTGAGATGAAACTTGTATCTTGAGATAGGTGGTCTTGAAGTTAGGCACTAAATAAGGGAGTTTATCCTGAGAACCCTAATTTAGTAACTTCTCACACACTTGATCCTTGATGAATTGAACTTGAAGTGATGTCTCATATATCTTAACACAACATCCCATGACCACGGAGACTCTGAATTGAGTTTTAATCTCCTTCAATTTCACAATTGACTGAGGATTTATCAGATGAGAACCCTAGGTGCAACACCTTCAACTGTAACCTTTCACACTTAGCACAAGCACTTGGATGAGCTCCACAATGACCCTCAAGGTACTCAATGAGCTCTCTCCACATCTTATATCCATAACCATGAATTCACAATCCTCTGATGATCTTGAACTGGCCTTCAAGTTAGGAGCTGACCCACATACATCCATCCTTTCTTTCATAAGACCATTGCCCACTTCCTGATGACTTGATGACCATCCAAACTTGAGTAAAACCCCTTGCTTAGGCTCAAACCACTTAGTAGACTCCTCTTGCTATGCACAAACCCTTGATCCCCTGTTCAATGAAAAAATGCTATGCAATGCAAATGCTAGAACAAAATGAAATGAAACATAAACCAAGTTAAGAAAAGGTTGGACAAAATCTAGGGTGCAACAGATTGCTAGATGGTAGATGGTTTTGACAGAATACAACATTCAATACGTCTCCCAAAAGGCTATAAAGGGGAGTGTTCTGTCAGAATATCTCACAGAGCAACTAATCGATGATTATCAGCCAATAAAGTTTGAATTTCCTGATGAGGATATTATGTTCTTGAAAATGAAAGATTGCGATGAGCTGTTACCGGATGAAGGTCCTGAGATAGGCTCTCAGTGGCAAATGATTTTTGACGGTGCTGTTAACTCCTATGGTAGTGGAATTGGGGCAATCATTACCACTCCCCATGGTTCACACATACCATTTATTGCCAGGTTAACATTTCCCTGCACCAATAACGAAGTTGAATATGAAGCATGTATCATGGGCATTGAAGAAGCGATTGATCTGAGAATCAAGAACCTTGATATTTATGGTGATTCAGCTTTGGTAGTCAATCAGATCAAAGGATAATGGGAGACTCATCATCCTAACTTGATTCCCTACCTGAACTACGCAAGGAGGTTGTTACCTTTCTTCGACAGAGCAGAGTTTCATCACGTGCCAAAAGCGGAGAATCAGATGGCAGATGTCTTGGATACATTATCCTCGATGTATAAGGTGGATTATTGGAACGACGCTCCGAGAATTGTCATCTCCCACCTTGATAGGCCAGCGTTTGTATTTGCAATAGAGGAAGCTTTAGATGGGAAGCCATGGTATTATGATATCCGAAACTTTCTTAAGAATCAGGAATATCTGCCTAGGGCATCGAGCCGGGATAAGAAGACCTTGAGAAGATTGTCTGAAAACTTCTATCTGAACAAGGATGATGTACTTTACCAAAGAAACTTGATCTGGTTCTATTGAGATGCGTGGACGAAAAAGAAGCAAGTTTGCCTATGGAAGAAGTCCACGAGGTCGCTTATGGTACGCATGCAGGCGGTCATGCAATGTCTCGGAAATTGTTGAGGGCAGGCTACTATTGGTTGATCATGGAGTCTGATTGTTTCAAATACGCCAAGAAATGCCATAAATTCCAGATTTATGCTGATAAGATGCATGTACCGCCCAGTCCTCTAAATGTCATGGCGTCTCCCTGGCCCTTTTCCATGTGGGGCATTGATATGATCAGTAAGATATAGTCGACCGCATCCAATGGACATCGCTTCATCTTAGTGGCAATTGACTATTTCACTAAGTGGGTTGAAGCAACTTCTTTTGCCAATGTCACCAGACAGATCGTGGCTCGATTCATCAAGAAGGACATCATCTGTCGTTACAGAGTGCCCGAATGAATTATTACTGATAATGGTTCGAATTTGAATACCAAGATGATAAAGGAATTGTGCCAGAGATTTAAGTTTGAACATCACAATTCTCCGCCTTATCGCCCGAAGATGAATGGCGCTGTTGAGGCGGCCAACAAGAACATCAAGAAGATTGTGCAGAAGATGGTTGTGACTTATAAAGATTGGCACGAGATATTGCCCTTTTCGTTGCACGGATATCGTACTTCGGTACGTACTTCAACTAGGACAACTCCTTTCTCGCTAGTGTATGGTATGGAAGTTGTTCTACCATTGGAAGTCGAGATTCCTTCTTTGAGAGTTTTGGTCGACGTTAAACTGGATGAGGCAGAATGGGTAAGGAATAGATTGAATCAACTCAGCTTGATGGATGGGAAGAGATTGGCATCCATCGCATATGGCCGTCTATATCAAAGCAGGATGAAGAGAGCTTTTGATCAAAAGGTGCGCCCACGGAGCTTTCAGGCAGGTGACTTAATGTTGAAGCAGATTCTCCCTCCTCAGAAAGATCACAGGGGCAAATGGACTCCCAACTACGAAGGTCCATACGTGGTAAGGAAGGTTTTCTCCGGAGGAGCCTTGCTACTCTCAACCATGGATGTCGAAGATTTCACATCCCCTGTGAATGCAGACGCGGTTAAAAAATACTTTGCTTAAAGAGACCCGCTGGAAAGAAAAAGAAAAATCCAGGAAAAAATGGGGCATCCCAGCGAACCATAAAAATAATGGGTTCGGGAAAAAATTAGGGATAAAAGGAAAAAGAATGTAAACCCGCAAATTTGAAAACTTGAAAAGGCGACTTTGGAAAAAATGGGTATCCCAGTGATTCGAAAACCCGCAAGGGCGATTCAGGAAAAAGTTAGGGATTTGAAAAGCAAATGACCGCAGTCTGTGTATTGTTCTTTTGAGTACAATGGATTCTAGGAGAACCCGAGGGTCAATCAATCAAGTCAATCTCTTCGGAGGATGAATCATCAGGAGAAGCATCGAAGTCATGTGAGTCATAGATGGATCGACACATGGTGGTTGTCTGTACCACATTGCCGATATTTTGTATAGTTTCTTGCATCTCTGTACTATTTGCGCAAATTTCTCTTTTCAGGAGTTGCATCAGTTGTAAATCTGCCTATTTACAAGCCATTTATCAATGAAGTACATGTTATTCAGAAAGCTTTTGTGCTTGTTTTAGCTTTTATTGTTTTGTTTGCAAAAGAAGCCCGATGTTTTTGATAAAACTTTGCATACATAAACTTGTGGGCTTTGCTAATAATCGTTAAAACTTTGATTTTCTTGAACGATGTCATGGACAATAACCAAGATAGCTCTTGTTGTATACATGATACTTTGTTTGTATTTGTTGCAGGGCTCTCATTCCTGAGACTATTCCAGAGGTGCATCCCCAGTAAGGTCACCTTGTCTCTGTCCCCACAAGAGGAAGATGTGTAGTTTGAAACTCGTATGTCCCCAACAGGTTGGATTACATACGATTAAGGATATCCTCAGCAGGTCGAGATTGATATCTCCGGCAGAGTAGAGCTTTCCCTAGCAGGTGTGGCGTGTACACCTATTCTCAGCAGTTCAAGTGCATACATCTTATCCCCTATCAGGTTGACATCAAGGTTACTCCCAGAGGGTCAAAGCTGAGGTTCCCCAGTGGTGGAATGCACCTACCCCATTGACAGGTAGATTTGGGATTATCCCTAACAGTGGAGCAAGTTCAGAGTTTTGTTTCCTCATAGAGTCTAAGTCTTTAACTCCTTTCCCCTTAGAGCATAGGTCATTTGGCTCATTCCCAAGCGGAAGTGGATTTTGTTGAGTTTATTGCTCATTTCCCTAAGCAGAGGTAGATGATGATTCCCTCATTGGGTGATCCTCAGCGGAGTTGTTGTCCGTAGCAAAATCTAGTCGGTCATTGGTATTCGTCAAAGTGAATTTCCTTCAGGATATTTCCTCAATTAATTTTCATCCCCGGCAGATCCCCGACAAAGTCGCCGGAGTAGTTTTCTTCCCTGTGGAGTAGGATTGACCCAAAGATTGTTATTCTCCATCCTCGGCAGAAAGAGTTTGGGATATCTAACAGAGTGGGTTCAAATCCCCGACAGAGTGGAGTAATTACTTGCAGTTTGCTTTACCCCCTGGTAGAGTCGCCTTCTGAAAGGCCATCCAGGGTTGTTTCCCCAGTAGAGTGGACTAGTTTTCCCCATCCGAGTCGTTTGTTCCTCAGAGGAGCTGTATTCTAGTAAGCCATTTTCCTCAGCAGAGTGTGATTTGATCCCCAGTGGAGTGGATTTTGTTCTCAGTAGAGCTGTTGCATCTAAGAAATTCCTTTTCTAAGAAGCCATCCAAGGTTTGTTTTCCTCAGAAAAAGTCCAATCGTACTTGGGGCACCCGGTCATCCCCAGCGGAGTTGGCTCCTTCTCTTCAACATTTATTTTGCTGGAGCGGTTCCTTTGGATTTTGCATTGTGCACAACATCCTCCCAAACGCGTAGCATTTCCATTTTTTATTGAGCATTACGCCATTTTCAAACATATGCATTTGAAACATAAGTCAGGTTGTTACCTCTTGTTTCCGGTTGTATCTCCAACAACCAACAGTTTTTCATGAGCCGGTGCGCTATCCAGACCCTGGCAAATATTGGTGTTTTTCTTGAGCCTGTGTGGTATCCAGACCCCAACAAGATCTTTGATAGATGTGTTTATCTTATCATGCTCCCCAACGGAGTCTACATGGTTGAGTTCATTGTTTCCCCAGTGGATTTCTTCTCCCAAATTGTGAATCGACGAATTCTCTTCTCAACTTCGTGTTGAGCCGGCCTTCGGGTTCGATGCCTGTTTGTTTAACAGATGCCTGATAACAAGGTCAGATGTTGTTCTCAACTTCGTGTTGAGCCAGCCTTCGGGTTCGATTCTTGTTTGTTTAACAGATGCCTGACGACGAGGTCAGATGTTCTTACCGACTTAGTGTCATTGCCTGCGTGTTAGCAGATGTTTTTCACGACTGCGTGTCGATGCTTTCTAATTGGTAATGAGTTAGCTCATTGTCCCTGCAGTTATCGGTTACATTTTCTTCAGTGATTCTATTTTTCACTCTGGTGGACCTTTCTAGAGTTCTGTTCTGCGGTTGGTAAATTTATAGGTTCTTTTGTATTCAACCACCTGTTACCTTGAATGTTTGAAAGCCGTTCGCTTTTCATCCCTTCAGGTCCAAGTCGTATGAATAAGGGCAGCTGTTGTACCCTAAAATTTTACTAACCTTTTCTTGTACTTGGCTTATGTTTCATTTCATTTTTAGCATTTGCATTTTGTGTAGCATTATTCTTAATAGGGGATCAGGAGGTGCATTGTGACATTCAAGAGGAGGGTCTCTTTGGTTTCAAGCTCAAGAAAAAGGCATTTGTGCAAGCTATCAAGTGTTCATCATCACCATGAAGTTGTTAGAACTCCTTGAAAAGGGAGATGGGTGTGTGGTTGTTACCTCCTATCTTGAGGATTGTCAGAGGCTCATCATAAGATCATCAGGAGTTCATGAGGTCATTTATTTGGACAAGACATGGTCTACAAGCTCATTGAGTCCCCTAGGGGTCATTGTGATGCTTATGCAATCATTCAATTCATCTGCAAAGGGCACAATCAAAAGGTATGGGACTAGGGTTTCATCTGATCAACCCAAAGCCAATTGTGGACTTGAGAGGGTTCAAGATTTGTTTATAAGTCATACAAGCCATAGGAAGTCATCTTAAAGCATCTAGTATTTCATGTTAAGATCAAATTAAGAAGAATCAAGAGTTCAAGAAGTTACTAATTTAGGGTTTCAGATGATTTCAGTGTAAAATCCTCTTCTTTAGTGCCTGACTTCAAGGATAATTTACCATATGATGCAAGCTCAATCTCTTTTTCATGAAAACATTAGATTTGTAGGGCTTGTTCTTAGCTTTCTTTTGAGTACAAGAACACATCCATTGAGTTTGTACATCTTAAGTTATGAAGCCAACAAGTTAGGGTCCTCAGATGAAGAGAATTTTGGTCAACTTAAAGTCAACTCACTTCTAAGGCATTTTTGGCCTAAAATCAAGTTTCTCTTCAACTTCAAATGAACATGAAAGTTGTTCCTCATGGTCTTAGATTTCCAAAAAGTCCTAGAAGTCCTCATTATTATGTGTGGAGCTCAAGTTATGGTCTTAACAAGTCAAGGGTATTTTTGGAAACTTCATTATGGGTCATTCTTTCCAATGGTCATTTTCATGAACTTTTAGGCCTCAAATCCAATTTTGACCAACATGAAACTTGTGCCTAAGGGTCTCAAATTCACAATGGACTCTAAATTCATGGAGTTTGATTCATTATGTGATCATGTGGACCATTTTAAAGGTGAAATGTTGACTTTTGGTCATGGTTCAAGTATCTTACATTACAAGTCACCTTTTGGCCTCATTTTTTATCTTTTCACACCTATACATGATCATAAAGAAGTTTACCACATTTGGACTAACATGTTTAGGTCATTATGTGCCACTTTTTTTTTTCTTAAAATCACTAAAATAAGTAATGGCACAAAACTTGGTACAATCTCATTCTAAATGACCAAAACCATAACAATTCATTTCTACACACCCAAATGACCATTTGCTGACCCAAGAGGAGTGAACTTCATGTTGTACCCGTGTATGCTCCTTGGATTGCATTTTTTGGGCAAAACTTGAAATCACTTGAAACCGCCAACATGGGCCTGCATGGAGTGCATTAAGCCCTAATATATAAGCTTTGAATGAAACCTTAATGCTCAGAAGAGAGCTTGATGCGCAGAGGAGAGGTTTTACGTCAAAATTCATCAAACTTTTCCTTCTTCGAATTGGTCATTTCCTTGGATATTTCTTCAAGCTAGTACTCAAATCATCTACACCAAAGCTCAAGGAAAATTTTGGAAGCATAGAACAGAAGTTTGCATGCAGTTTGAAGGGTCAACGGAACCTCTCTGTTAGGTTTTTTTTTCAAACTTCAAACCTTCATTTTAGGCACTGATTAGGGTCCATTCTGGATGCATCTGAAGCCCTATCCTTGGTAGGACATGTTTGAATCAACTTTTTGCTTGTATATTACATTTTTAGTATGGGCATTCAAAACCCGTGGTTGTGTTTTCACTTGATTTAAGAACCTTTTTTAGAAGTGGATGATGGATTCATGATACTTGTGGAAAGCCCTTCAATTTGGTACCAGAATTTTCCATTTTTATGGTTGTTTCATGACTGAGCTCCGGCGGGTTGGCCGGAGAAGACGGCCGGAGCCCTAGCTCCGGCGTCTGGTTGTGTTTCAGGCTAGTCTGATGTGGCTTAGGTTTGAACATTTGACTTCGTGCGTTGGCTTTCCCTGATTCGTTTGACTCAGGCCATGTGTTTTGTTGACTCCACATATGATTAATGAAACGCAGAGTTTCATTAATCCCGAGCCCTTGGGTCGTTTGGGCCTCTTTTCCTATCCACACCCCGGTGTTATTTGGCCCAACATGCATTATAATTGGTTGTAGTTCATTTCTGGTATTACTAATACACCCCACATTGGATTTTCTTTATTTTATTTCTATTTTTGATTTCTGTTTTCATTTTTATATTTTAAAAATAGTTCCAATTACATAAAAATTCTCCAAAAATATTTTTCTAGCATTTCAAAATGTTATTTAATTTTCCATATTTTTTATTTTCATTTTCTATTTATTTTGTTATTTTATTTGGAATTAATGATTTGAGTTGTATTTTGATGTGTGCCATAATTTGATCATGACCATTGACTTTCATTCAAATACCCTCAAGGATCAAACTTTTTATCTCACTTAGGTGATGGATTGAAGAAGTTTTGAGGGCTATTTTGAGACATTTTTTTTTATCATTTTCTATTTTGTTTTGAATTACTTTTGTTGACCCTCGACATTTGCTTGATAAGGTGGGGCACCATTGATTCTTGAATTATTTGGTGATGCCTTGCGTTGTTTCTATCCAAGAGGTTTGGCATGCTGGTTTGTAGTGACTTGGTTTGCAAGTCAGGTCACCTTAGAAGATGTTCATACAAACTAGTTTGATCTAGTTACTTTGGGAGATGACTTTTATGGATCCCATATGCACCTCATGAGTTTTGATACATGTTTATAACTTGCTTAAGGTTCTGGTCACTTGTTTTAGGTCTTACATTTGTGTGTCTTACATTACAAGTTACTTTGAAATCATGCCTCTCCACGTGTCTTAGGTGTTGAGTTTGTGTTGAAACTTTGTTTCTTACACTTGCCATGATCTTGTTTGTGCTTGTATCTTGTTTCTAAAATTGATTTAAAAATTTCCTATCTTAGTTCCACTTCTGCCCCATGTGGTTTACCTCTTATTCAAGATGATTTGGTGTCCATGTTTGCACTTTGAGTTTATCTTGAATAATGAATCACTTTTAGCACTTGTTTGCTCTTTTCTTTTGCATGATCAATTTGAAATGTTTGGTTGAGATAATTTACATGTGCTTGCTGCCCAAGCTTCTTTCTCCCCTCTTCTCTTTAATCATAGCTTTTGCATCTGCTTTGTGTGTAGCTTTTGTGTAAGTGGTTGATGTTTGAATGGTCGTAGATGTTGTAACTTCTCCCATTTCATCTCACTCTTTTTGACTTGATTAATTCAACTTGTTTTGATCATTTGTCTTTGTTGCATCATTTGATTCTCATATCTCATCTTTGCATCTTTGCATCCCATGCTTGCATTGTTTCTGACTTGTTTAAGTCAACTTATTCTCATTCTTCATTTCATCTGTGATTCGATTATCTATTGTTTACTTGGTCTTTTGCCATGATCCCTTAGGATTCCTAGTCCCTCATTTTAAGATGGGTGTAGGAGAGACATTAGGTGTTCAATCCTTTGCATGATAACATTAGGATAGTTTCTCCCTTTCAATCCCAACTTTAGGCGTACATTGCATGATAACATTAGGGTTGATCAGTTCCCCTTAAAGTTTGTGTCTTCTCTTCTCATCTCCTAAACATCTTAAGACACTTAATAAAGGATAATAAATGTTGTACGTTACGAGCCTTAAGTACTTGAGGAATGATAGTTGAGGGGCCTCCTCTCAATTTGTATAGAGTGTTTAGCATAAACCCTTTGGGCGATATGCAACACATTCGCTCTCAAGTCATAGTCTTTAATGCAACATGAGTTACAAATTTAACTCAATTCACTTCTTGTTTAAAAAACACAAACAAAACATCAAATCTTTTTATCCTCCGGGATTGTTTGAAAATCATTTTCAGAAAGAGCGTGTTAAGTCTTGGTTCTTCCGCAAACAGGTAACGCCTAAGTCTCCAATGGTCGAGCAGTAATACACCTAACTGCTAGAACGAAGGTTGAACCCTACTCAGTTAAAACACTTGAACCAGTATGTGGTCGTGTCAGGCCGAGCTATGACTGATCTGATTTCTCATGCTAGATGAGAATATGTAGGCACAAGACACGATGTCTTGGCGAGCAACCTCCCACCGTAGTTTCCCGAACTACGTGGACTCTGACTTTCCCATTGCACGAGGGAATACGTAGACATAGGGCGGCGATGTCCTATCGAGTCTCTTTTCTTTTCTTTCAACCTCATTCTCCAGCCTTTTAGATAGTTCTTTCACCCGTAGATTTAGACAACAAGCATGGATCCCGTTGAGTACAACGGATGTGAGGGGTGCTCATACCTTCCCCTTGCGTAACCGACTCCCGAACCCAAGATTTGGTTGTGATGACCCTGTCTTCTCCCTTTTTCGTAGGTTTTCTCTGGTCGTTTCCTTTCCCTCTTTTGGGATAAATAATGAATGGTGGCGAATCTTCTGTCTTTGCCGGCCCCTTCTTCGCAGCAATGCAACATAGAGTTAGGATATACTATAAATAGAGGTATCATCTTGAGATTTTGTTCAAAAATAAAAAATAATTCATATTTGTTCTTGCTTAAAAAATAACCACGCGCAACATGAAAATCATCAATAAAGGTTACAAATTGACTGGATCTAAAAGTAGAGATAGTACACAAAGGATCTCAAATATCAGAATGAACTAAAGTATAAGGGGACGAAGCCCGTTTATTGACTCAATTGGGAAAGTAATTTTGAATGTGTTTCCCTAACTAACATGACTCACAATGTAAATTAGATAATTTTGATAAACTTGACACCCACTTTGTAGTTTGTGAAAACTAGAATGACCTGACAAAGCATGAATAGTGAGTGGAGAGTATGCGACTGAGATTGTCTTAGATTACACAGAGAGGTAATAAAGGCCTTGAGACTCACATCAGACGCCAATCATCCAACTCAAACTCCAGTCCTACTGGGTAACATTATCGTTAATGAATTGGAAAATACAACCAAGAGAACTAGTTAAACAATTGAGTAAAAGTAAATTAAATGGATAATTAGGTACTTAGAGAACAAAAGCAATATAGCGAGAAGGTAGAATGTGAATAGTTCAAATCCCTTATGATCAGGTTTGAGAACCATTTTCAGAAGTTATAGTAGGTAAGAAATCACAGGTATGGAGAGAATATAAAAGACCTTTGTTGTCGGTAAGATGATTAAGAGAGGAAAACAAATGAATTACCAGTGAGAGAAACCAAAGCAGTAGAATTAGAGTTCTAGTTTTTATGACACCACCTAATGAAATCATCGTAGCTTGGCATAGAGCTTTGAGGAGTAGGTGAGATTTGAAGAAAACTTGAGTGATTAGTTTCATTTGCATTCAATTGGCGTGGAGGTCTTCTATGCAACATCCAATAGTGGTTAATAGTATGCCCAAGTCAGTTACAATGTTTACACTTGAGATGGGGTCTTGTGTTGTATGGCCCTCCTTGAATATTATTATGATTGTTTCCAAGGGATGTAAGAGAAACAATGTCTCTTAGTGTAGGGGTAAAAGGTGGAGGGGAAATAAGAGGCTTAAGTGATTATTTTGTAGGTACTCAAAGAAGGATAACAGAGGCATTAATAAAATTTGGTACAGTAACATAAATTAAAATCTGATAACAAATGGCAAAGTATTACTAAGGCAAACCATGTAGAGTAATTAGCATGAAGTGGGCGTAGTTTTGTTCGCATAACTTCTCTTGTTCATATGTGGTGCATCCAACATGAAAATGACCTTATTAATACTATGGAGTGCGATATAAACTTGAAAAATATATGTTGACATAGACCCCTTAATCTTTTTTAGAGTAGTAATTTTCAATAATTTGTTACTCACTCTATAAAGACGTTGAGTATCATTTGTGTAGAGATGTTCTACGTGCGTCCAAACCGATTCATACGTGATATGGGGATAGAAGATCAGTTTGCTATCAATATGAATG
The DNA here is from genome assembly GCA_963859935.3 of Lathyrus sativus. NCBI lineage: Eukaryota > Viridiplantae > Streptophyta > Magnoliopsida > Fabales > Fabaceae > Lathyrus > Lathyrus sativus. The sequence goes on from OZ012738.1 coordinate 492,100,403, forward strand.
GTGGAATTTATTATGGTACATAGTTAAGAATCAATCTATTTTAATTTCAACTTTTCAACTGCAACCACTAGGTCAGATTTTATGGTGAGGTGATCCTTGTAATCTTTAACCTGGATGCATAATTCGATATTACCGGCCCAACTATCGTGATTGGACCTAGTCAATTTTTTTTGCTGAAAGTAGAAAGGGGGAATAATTGGTGAAAATTCTCTTTGAACTAGAGAAGTCGCTAGGACCAGCCATGAGTATCTGAAGGAAGATAGGCTTTTGATGACGAAAATTTGTGAAATGACTGCATTTGAGGATATGGTTATGTCATTACTATTGATTTGCTGGAAAGTCACCGGAATCAATGGCAGCGGCAATGTGGTGTCGATTGGAAAATTGGTGCCAAAATGAGCAACAGTAGTAGATGGAAGGTAAAATGGAGTTGGACAGTTTGCCAAAAAAAATTCTCACCAAAAGTTGCCTTTCAAGAGGCTTTGGATACCATGTTGAAATATAAGATGATGAGAGACATTTGAATAAATCTTTGTGTTTGAATAACACTAAGGAGGTTGTATTACATAGTGAGATTTACAGCTTATTGTATTAATTACATAAGGAATATGATACAATATATTCTATTCTAGATAGGATAAGGAATATATTAAGGAATATTCTATATATATATATATATATATATATATATATATATATATATATATATATATATATATATATATATATATATATATATATATATATATATATATATATATATATATATTCATATATTAACAAATTTTTAAGATAACCTGTCTGATTCGAATCAAGCCTCACAAAACATTGGTTTAAGTATTCTAACTTATGATTCAAGCTACACTCAATATTTTGACTTATACCAAATTGCAAAGGCAAGAAAACACATTATCATATGTTAAAATCTAATATATTAAATGTAGGGATGTCTCAAGGTACATGTATAAAAAAATGAATTGACAAAGTAACAAACAAATTACAAACGAATTACAAATATGTGATAAATCAAATTATACACATGCATATCAAATATAGACAGAGCATCAAAATAAAACGATACTGATTACAATGCAATTTCAGTATCTCCCTTTTTTATGTTTGGTAAATTTAATATATTTTTGATTTAATTTAATTTGAGTAGCTGATTTGAAAGTTGTAATTTTTATTCTAGTTCAATTTGACTCTAGGTTTATTTGATCAACATACAAAAAATGATACACCACATGAACTTGATTAATTGTTGAGCTCTCAAGCTCCCCCTACATTAAACACTTAATATACGTAAATATAACAATAATATCATGCAACCTTCTCCCCCTTTGACAAATATCAAAAAGAGAAAGGGAAAAACAGATAAAATGCATATAGATGAACTCAAGACAACATATAAGCCAATACGAAATTCCATGTGATAGAAAACCAATTTAAAACTAGAAAATTGAATACAAGTGCACGCACACACTAGTAATGTAATTCTAGTCAAATCACAAGATAAGATAATATAGTAGGCAAAAAAGTAATATAAAACATACAATCAACATCATCATAATAAAAAATGGATAAAATTTTCCCATACATATTATCCAAAATAGCTTAATCGGTCATACTATCCAAAATAGCAAAAAAAAGGTATATACGACAAAGCATAAATAATCTAAAGAAAAATGATGCAAATGATGTAATGAAATGCATGATAATTAAGGGAAGTTTGATGGATAGGGATTAGGGAAAACATCAAAATAGAAATCAAAATCAGAGCATGAACCCTTTTGGGCGATGACAACTTCCTTGATGTTTGCAACCAATGTTATGATTCGGTCTTCCCTTGCCCTGGCTTTAGCAGCCTCTACATCAAAGTGAGGCATCAAGAGCTCCTTTTTGACCTGAGTAAAAATCATGATACAATCAACACACACATCTATATAACCCTTCATAATAGAAGGCAAAACATCAATAAAGGTAGGAGGTAAAGTAGTCGTACCGGCTGGAGCAATGAACTTCCTTGGGGCATAACATCAGAAGCATTCTTGTTGGCAACAAAATTATCCTCATAGACTCCACTAAGAGTATTCGAGTAATAATACACACCTTAATCTTCCTAGAAATACTTCATCAACTTATTTGCAGTGTTTTCTAACACTTTGGTGCCTTTAATAAATTTGCATCAGCCTGATGAACATAGTGCAATTTCAAAATAGACATAATGAAAGATGAACAAAAAGAGGATGCTTTGACTTTATCCTGTAGTTGTAAATCTGATCCATAATGAACTTCACCCAGTTAAATTCGTTTTGTGTGAGAAAAATCCACATAAGGTAAAAGTCCATATTTTAAACTTTGGCATAATTCCTAGGTTTTATGTACAAAATCTTCACTACAACCCAATGTAACATACACATCTTGCATTTCATATGACTAATTTGAAAATTAACAATATCAAGATGGTCATTGGATAAAGATTTTGAAATCATTCTTAAAATTGAGTTCTGTTGAAACCTAGGGCATTAAATATACAAAAATCCACTCCATTGAAATCAATCCCGATATGTGTTTTAAAATCTTCAAAATGAATTTGATAATTTGACGACAAAATTAACACTTAAGTCCTAATCTGGTCAATTTAGCATTACAGTAAAAAGCCTTGACATTATTGGGTTGAATTTCTCATGCAGACCAATAAATTTCAATATACCATAGTTATCAGACGTTTGAAGAAAGTCAATCTTAATATCATATTTAGTAGCCATATCAACATAATATTCAACCTCTATTGGTTTGTTCATAAAATTTTCAGCATACATCTTGTACTCATCTTCAAATACTAGATGACTAACTTTAAGAACTAAAGTAACTAAATTTTGACTTTGATAAGTAGCAGTAGAGACGGGAACAAAAGCAGGAGTATAAGTAGAAACATATGATGAGTTACCGAGATGGATAAGTTTGACACTAGGATAACGATGATAATATGTGTTTACTTGCATTTTTTTTTTCCTTTGGAATATCTTGAGGGTTGGATGAAGATTAGACATTTCTTTTTCATTTTTGCTTCTCAGGCCACTGATGTTGGTTCGGGGTTGATCTTTCAAGGTGAGGGATTAATTAAGTGAAAATAGGTTTGAATGAATGAGATGGTGTGAGATATATGAGTTTTGAAAATATGAAAATAAGAAGTGATGATGAATGATTTAAGTATGGGTTAATGTACATAAAATAGTTTTAATGAATGGAAATGATGAGACACGCGCAAAAGTAAAATTTTGAAATGAAAAACTATGATTCAAATCAATGACTTGTGATTTTAATCAATTGTCAACATTTGGTTTTTGATTCAAATCATACTTCTTGTGATTTGAATCAAATGGCTTAAACTTCATCCATCATACACTCTGATTTGAGTCAAATATGAGTGTGATTCAAATTAGTCTGACAATGATTGATTCAAATTAGACTGACAATGGTTGATTCAAATAAAATTTGACAAGCTTGATTCTAATCATAGGTATTATGATTTAAATCACATACAAAAAATTAAAAAACTTAAAATAAAGAAATTTAATGCATGGTTTTTTTAAATATGGAAAATAACACATAATTTTTTTAATTAAAATTAAAAAGTAATGTAGATGCAAAAATAATAATCCCAACTGAAAAGAAAACTTTAATGATGAATAGATGAAATGAAAATGATCTGATAATATTATGTTCATATGAACTAAAATATGTTATGCACAAATGAATAAGAATAACCTGGTGCATGATATGCTTGGATGAATGATTTAGGCTATTTACACACGACATATAAACATTCCTCGAATAAGAGAAATACACCAAGCACATATGAAATACATGAAATTAAGTACACTATAACAAGATAAAGAAGATTGAAACGATCATATCAATTTGATGATTTTGACTTTAACATGTTGCACACAAAACGATTAGTAAACGACAACAGTCATAACAAAAGTAAAATAAGATCAAACATAAACAGTTAGATATACTTTCCTTTGCACGTCTAGAAATTATTATCAAACCCTTATTTACAAGATATTATATGAATTGAAACTGAATATCTTCTTATTATCTTTGAGTATTCTAATATTTAGAAGATGATTAACTACTTCACTACTTTGAACTTATGTCTTAACAATCTAGGATTACTAATTCAACACTTTGAAAAATGATATGGCTCTTTCAAAGATTGATTCTTTGAAATTTTTAGAGGCTTCTTGAATAGTCAGTGAACATGTCAATCTTCACGAAATTATCTTCATCTTCTTTTATAATGTCCTTGGAAGAGTAAGTAAACATGGATATGCTTATTCTTCTTTTCGCAATTCTTTCATAAAACTCAAACATATACACACTATTTGAAGAAATTTGTTAACTTTTTGAATGATAATAATGTAAGAACAAAAAATTCAAGTTATACTTCCAAGTTTCTAATTACCTGCACATAATTTATACTTTGTTAGCTTAATCCTGAATGGATCTAATTAGAATGAAATTCTAGCTAACAATTAAAGATTAATTAACATACTAGTAGTTGATTACTTCATATATTTATAGGTCATTCAAATAATGATGTAAATTAAACGTTCAAATAACTATGAAACATATTGAATTCACTAAGAGTACAAGATCTTTTTTTTCCTCCAAATAGAATACCCTTGGATCATTTTACGCATATCCTCAACTTTTAAAGTAGCTTAAACTTGATCAAATGGCCAGCTTTGAGGCTAATTTTTGGGAGAGAATATGGGGATGAAATAGTCTAGAAGGAAGGGTTGAATAGACTGGTCCCCTTATACCACTTAAAAAAAAACATTCTATTACAAAATTAGAGTTTAAAGCGCGGAAGAAAAATGTGATAGTCAGAAGTAAACATCCAACAGATGGATTCAAAATTTATATGTTTCATTGTCTTCATAAGAAGAATGATTCAATTAATATAAGAGACAATGAAGGAAAATAACGTTTTTTCCCAAGCAATGTAAATCCAACAATTATGGATAACACAATACTAATTGAGGTAAAGAATGTTTAATGAATTATATTCATCTCAGACATACAATTATATTATAAAATACTATAAACAAGATATAGTTTTGGATGACTATCTAAATATGAATGATATCTAACATACATGATAATATACAAAAAATTAAAAGAGATGGATAAATAAAAATGTACATCAGATATATAGTGGTTTGGCTATCGTTTTCACTAAGCGTACTCCACTCTTCAATAGTTTTCACCATTTGAAATGGTAATATCTTCCACTATTTTTAAATTTGAATATACATGTATTTTAGTACAACGAATTATCATCAACCAAAACACTAACAACTCAATGCATTAGCCAAGACATATGTGAGATATTAGATCGAACTCTAGTATGGTCAAAGTCTGTTCACGAGTAATGCATGTTGTAGTCGAAGTTTGTTTTAACATGTATTAGTCAATATTTCTAGGTTTGTTAGCATGTTAAATTGGGCCTTGCTTGTAAGCCCAATTGTTTAAGTTAGCTTGTACCCTAAGTTAGCTTGTAATGGGTAATTGTTAAAAAGCCAATTAGGTTAGTGTGTTAGTTTTCTTATAAATAACATGCTAGTCTCTCATCTTGCATAAAGAAAAATAGGAAGATAAAATCCTAATTCAAGAGAGAGAGAGGTTATTTGTTATTCTTGTATACTTGTAATCTTGTTTGAAAAGTAAAGGAAAGAATAACAATTTATAACCAATCATTGCTTTTTCTTCTTGTTCTTCTTGCTTGTTTTCTTTGTTAACCCTAACCCTTGTGTGTTTCATGAATACAAAAAAATCGTTTATATTTTTTTTTTCAAGGCATTCTATTCACAACAAATTGGTGCGTTGAGCATGGAGAAGATGCCTTCAAAAAAGTATGAGATTGAAAAGTTCACCGGAGTGAACGAATTCGGTCTGTGGCGCTTGGAGATGAAAGCCCTACTGGTTCAGCAGGGTTGTTTCAAAGCGTTGAAGGGAGAGGAAACCATGGACGCTACATTAACGAAAAAAGAAAATATGACCATGATTGAGAAAGCCCACATCACAATATTGTTGAGCCTTGGTGATAAGGTTCTTTGACAGGTATCGAAGGAGACTACAACATCGGGGTTATGGGTGAAACTTGAAAATTTATACATAACTAAATCTCTGGTGAATCGACTCTACCTGAAGCAAGCTTTGTATTCGTTCAAGATGAGTGAAGACAAAGTGTTGGTTGAGCAGTTGGATATGTTCAACAAGCTGATTCTTGATCTTGAAATTATTAATGTAAAGATCGATGATGAAGATCAAGCACTGTTGTTGTTGTGTGCTTTGCCAAAAACACATGCTCACTTCAAAGAAACTCTCTTGTATGGAAGGGAATCCCTGAGCTTTGAAGAAGTTCAATCAGCCTTGTATTCAAAGGACTTGAACAAACAAAAGGAGCATAAACCTTTGACGGTGGGTGAAGGTTTGTCCGTTAAGGGAAAATTCTTGCGAAAGAATGGTAAAGTCAACAAGAAGAAAAGTAAAAGTCAGCAGAAGTCTTATAATGGCGAAACATCTGGTATTCGATGTTATCACTGTAAGAAGGAGGGTTACACAAGAAAGTTGTGCCCTGAACACCTGAAAGATCATGAAGGTAAGGATAATGACAACACAACCATTGTTCAAGATGACTTCGAATCATCTGATGTTCTTGTGGTTTCAAGTGGCGACTCAAGGAAAGAGTGGATTATGGATTCAGGTTGCACTTGGCACATGACTCCAAACATAGAATTGTTCAAGGAGCTATGTGATCAAGATGGTGGATTGGTGTTGTTGGGAAACAATAAATCTTGCAAAATTGCAAGCATTGGATCTGTGATATTCAAGCTCCATGATGAGTCAATAAGGTTATTGACTGAAGTCAGGTATGTGCTTGATTTGAAAAGAAATTTGATTTCTCTTGGTGAATTCGACAGGAAGGGATATGTTTTTCAAGGAGAGAAAAGTATCCTAAGAGTCATAAGGGGGTCGAAGGAAGTCTTGAGAGGCGTGAAGAAACAAGGCTTGTATACCCTTGAGGCTGGGGTTATAAGTGGTTCGACAAGTGTCGCATCCATGAAACCTGTGTCGAAGACAGAATTATGGCACATGAGATTGGGCCATGTCAGTGAAAGAGGCCTGGTCGAATTGGGAAAGCAAAACCTGCTAGGAGGTGACAAAGTCGAAAAGTTGGAGTTTTGTGAATATTGTGTATTTGGAAAATCCTGCAGGAGAAGTTTAACAAAGGCAAACAAAGAACGCATGGATCCCTGGATTACATTCATGCTGATCTTTGGGGGCCTGCAAGGAATCCTTCACACTCAAGTGCAAGGTATTTTCTATCCATCGTTAATGACTATTTCAGAAAGTTATGGGTATTCATCCAGAAGATGAAGGATGAAACTTTTGAGAATTTTAAAAGTTGGAAGGTTATGGTTGAAACTCAAATTGGCAGAAAGGTTAAGAGGTTGAGAATGGACCATGGCCTTGAGTTCTGTAATGAAGCATTTGACAGTTACTGTGTTAAGTCTGGGATTGCAAGGCATAAGACTGTAGCAGGTACTCCTCAACAAAATGGATTTTCTAAGAGACTCAATCGAACAATCCTTGAAAGGGTTAGATGCATGTTGGTTAGTGCTGGATTGAAGAAGGTGTTTTGGGCGGAGACTGTTTCGATAGTAGCCTATCTGATAAATAGATGTCCCTCGAATGCCTTGGGAATGAAGACACCTGAAGAAGTTTGGTCGGGACATCCACCTAGTCTCGACAGATTGAGAGTATTTGGTTGCATGGCCTATGCTCATATTAGGCAAGACAAGGTCGAACCTAGAGCTCTAAAATACATGTTCATGGGATACCCTGAAGGAGTCAAAGCTTATAGGCTATGGTTCTTAGAGCCAGGTCTCATGAGGTGTATCACCAGTCGAGATGTAGTTTTCAATGAAGCAGAGATGCCTTTCAAGAAAACTGATGTTGCTGACAAAGAGTTGGAACAGGGAGAGATTCATGTCGAGGTGGAGCATGTTGATGCTGAATTGCATATCTCATATGAAGTCGAAAAAGACGCATAAGATATTATCGAAGATGAGAAGACTGATAATGACTACCTGCTGGTAAGGGATGGGCCGAGGAGATTCATCAAGCCACCTCAGAGACTTGGGTATGCAGATCTTATAGCTTATGCCTTAATCTCTGCAAGTAAGGTTCTAAACAAAGAACTTAGAGACTATAAGGAAGTAATGAGGAGTCGAAAGAAGACTGAATGGCTGAAGGCCATGGATGATGAGATGAAATATCTTCATGATAAAAATACTTGGGAACTGATCAAGAAACCTATTAGAGCCAGGTTACTCAGCTGTAAATGGATTTTCAAAGTTAAGGAAGGAATCGAAGGAGTGGCGCCGAAGAGATACAAGGCAAGATTGGTCGCTAGGGGGTTCACTCAGAAAGAAGGTGTTGACTTTAATGATTTGTTCTCTCCTGTTGTGAAGCACATATCCATTCGAATGTTGCTTGCCACGGTGGCACAGTTCAACCTTGAACTAGAACAGATGGATGTGAAGACTGCGTTCTTCTATGGTGATCTAGATGAAACAATCCTTATGAGGCAACCTGAAAGGTATGTCGAAAAAGGTTGAACTGTGTCACGGTGGCAAGATTGGTCGCTAGGGGGTTCACTCAGAAAGAAGGTCTTGACTTTAATGATATGTTCTCTCCTGTTGTGAAGCACAAATCCATTCGAATGTTACTTGCCACGGAGGCACAGTTCAACCTTGAACTAGAACAAATGGATGTAAAGACTGTGTTCTTGTATGGTGATCTAGATGAAATAATCCTTATGAGGCAACCTGAAAGGTATATCGAAAAAGGGAAGGAAAATCATGTGAGCAAACTTAATAGATCTTTATATGGACTGAAATAATCTCCTTGATAGTGGAATAGGAGATTCAACAAGTTCATGGCACACATGAGTTTCATTAGAAGTCAGTTCAACCATTGTGTTTACTTCAGATTTTGACCTGGTAATTCAGTTGTTATTTTGTTGCTTTTTATGGATAATATTCTAATAGCAAGAAACAATGTCGAAGATGTACTAAGGGTGAAGGCTGAACTCAATAAGGAGTTCAACATGAAGGATTTGGGAGTTGCGTCTAGGATTTTTGGGATTGACATCCGCAGAGATAAAAACAGTCAAAATTATGCTTATCTCGAGAGGCATAAATTCTCGAAAAGTTTGGTATGTCAAATTCAAAGCCTGTTGTGACTTCGACAAACCCTCAACTCAAGTTGAGCATAAATCAGTGTCCCAATACTGATATCGAAAGAGCTTATATGAATAACATTCCATATGCTAATATAGTGGGTTCTTTGATGTATGTTATGGTTTGTACTAGACCCGACATAGCATATGCAGTAAGTCTCGTAAGTAGGTACATGGCGAATCCTAGAAAGTATCACTAGAAAGCATTGAAGTGGATTCTAAGGTACATAAATGGGTTTCTGAATAGAGTCCTAATTTATGGTGGAGCCTTGGGTGAAGATAGTAAATCAGCAATTGAAGGATATGTCGACTCTGATTATGCAGGTTGTATGGATTCCAGAAAATCTATTTCTGAATATGTGTTCACTATGTTTGGGACAACAATTAGTTGGAAAGTTACACTTCAGAAGGTCGTTGCTTTATCAACCACTAAAGCATAATATATCGCCCTAACTGAAGTTGTGAAGGAAGCATTGTGGTTTGAAGGTTTTGCAATAGAGCTGAAACTTCAAGGTCGAGTTATCACTATTAAATGTGATAGTCAAAGTGCAATACACCTGCCGAAGAATTCACCCTATCATGAGCAAACCAAGCACATTGATGTGTGGCTGCATTTCGTCAGAGGGGTAATCGAGCATGGAGAAGTTCAATTGCTGAAGGTTTCGACAAATCATAATGCTACTGATATGATCACCAAGATGTTGCCCAGTTGCAAGTTTTTCCACTGTATGCAGTTGATAAAGCTACATGAAGAAAGCTAATTTCTTAATATTATAGAGTTAGATCCAAGGTGGAGATTTGTGAGATATTGGATCGAACTCTAGTATGATTGATAACGCGAAATTGTATATATAAAATGACATGTGTTTTAACTAATATTTGATCAGGTTTCACTCTGAATTCAGGGCATTCCATGCTATTTGTCTAAGTATTATGCAGGTATTCGAAGAACATGTCCAAACAAAGCAATATGAAGAAAAGGAGCAAAAACAGGTGAAAAACAGATGAAAAACCAAGAGAAAAACCGCAGAAACGAGTTTTACTGATGTGACGACCGTCACATGGCCGTTACGCTCGTCATGCGTGTGACGACCGTCACACCTCCATGACGACCGTCATGGCCCCAGAACGTGCAGAATGAAGTCATGTGCAAAAATTCCCCCTCAAAGACCAAAAGTGTGGCCACTAACTCCTACTTTTCTGCCTCAAACCCACTTCCTGAAGGAATAACCGTTAGATACTCTCTCCCTATAAAAGGAAGAGGTTGGGACCTGAAAAAGGGAGCCGCATTCAAGAACGAAGTGCTGCCAATTTATCTTCAGAGCAACCTTACCGTTTTCATATTCTTATTTGTTTCTCTTTTCCTTCTCTGTATTCTTTGGCATTTTGTAATTTCCATTTTCCTTGTACGATCAATTGGCACAAAGACCAGAATCCTGCCAACATTGTGGAGGATCTGCCCAAAAGCCAATTGGAATATTTCTAGGTTTTCATTTTAATCGTAATTGCAATTTTCATTATGATGTATGTTCTTAATTACTGCTTTTATTTATGTATTACCATTTCCTTTTCCATGTCTAGCTAAATTACCGTAATCGATATGTAATAATAATTCAGACGGAATTTGATAGCAATTGGCGTAGTCTTTCTCTTTTCAAAACTCAGTTATGGTTTTAGTTTTTAATCAAAATTCAAAATAAACCTTTGTCACGACAGTGAGAAGCTATTTACGGTGGTTTTGCCACGACAGTGGGAAACCATATTAAGGTACGAACCAACAAGCGACAGCTGAGGCTAAGACCAGATAGTAAAAACTAGGCATTCGATTTAAAAACAGCGAAAGCGCTTTAAAAAGGATTAGAACTTAGAGATTTTCAAAAGGTAACTCTAACCCCGAACGGGATAGCGACAGCATACGTTCCGCCTTAGAGTTGCGACTAGCGTCAACAACCATCGTGAGACAAAAGTCTTTAGATCACTATTTTCTTCTTAAACTAAGTTTGAAAACACTTAATACGCCAGTAAATTGTCAAATCCCCGAAGAACAAAGTTATTGCATATCGATTCATAAATTCATATCTTAAGTAAAAGCCTTAGTTCCCTTTAGTTTACGCATCTACTCTATTATTATTCAACTTGAAACCAAACCGACCTAGCTAAACACCGTAACACCCGATAATACTAGATTGATTACGAGTCCCTGTGGGATCGATATCTATTATTACTACGCGATAGACTGTGCACTTGCAGTTAGATTTGTTAGACATAGAAAGTCGCGATCAAGTTTTTAGCGCCGTTGCCGGGGACCCGTTTAGTCAATAGTGTAATCCTTTGTTACACAGTATAGACTAGGTTAACAATTCTCTCTCCCTCTACTCATTCTTCGATTGTATGTCAAGTACTCGCTCACAAGGCGAAATCTTACAACCTACAATCGCTGAACTAGAGCGCTTCTTACATCTAAGAAGGCGCATCGTCGAATATCAACGAAGACACAACATTCCTGATCTTCTAGCTCATCCTCCTGTTGAAGAAGCAAAGATAGCTGAAGGACCTCAGAACAAACCGCTGAAGGCATACGCTACACCCTCTCAGATGGAGCCTAGAAGTAGCATAGCTGCCCCAACTATCAATCGAACCAATTTCGAACTAAAACCGTCATTGTTGTCAGCTGTACAACAAAATCAATTCTCAGGAAATGCAACTGAGGATCCAAATGAACACTTAACGAAGTTTGTACAATACGCAGACACAGTGAAAGCAAATGGAGTAACTCCAGACACAATAAGACTTCGTATTTTCCCTTTCTCTCTTAGAGATAGAGCGTGGACATGGTTACAATCCTTACCATCCAACTCCGTTACAACGTGGGAACAGTTGAAGAACGTTTTCTTAGCAAGATACTTTCCGCCAAGCAAAACTACTATGCTTAGAGCCCAAATCAACGGATTTCGATAAAAAGATATTGAATCTCTCTACGAAGCGTGGGAAAGGTTCAAAGATATGATGAGAACATATCCTCACCACGGTTTAGAAGACTGGGTGACAATCCATACTTTCTATAATGGGCTTCTATACAACACCAGATTAACGGTAGACGCCGCGGCAGGCGGTGCACTTATGGATAAGCCATACGACGAAGCCTATCAACTAATCGAAAACATGTCTCAAAACCACTGCCAATGGGGAGGTGAACGCATTCCAGCAGAGAAACCCGCAGCGAAAGGTGGGATGTACGAGATCAGCAGCCTTGAAAAGTTCAACGCTAAAGTAGATGCTCTAGCACAAAAAATCGACAGTCTGACCGTTAACCCCACTGCAACCGTCGTTGCTGTAACTCCAAATTGCGAGTTATGCGGAATCGCCACTCATAATGCGCCCGAGTGCCCATTGTTGGCCGGAATCCCACCAGACTAAGTAAATTACGCTCAAGGACATCCTTACGCAAATACTTACAACCCAGGATGGAGGAACCACCCAAACTTTTCCTACAAGAACGATAATGCCTTGCAAGCACCAGGTGCTCCGCCAGGATATCAGAAACCAGCTACTGCCCAGACTGCCCCTAGGAAATCAAAACTCGAGTTGATGATGGAAAAATTCATAGCTACTCAAGCTCAAACAAACAAAGAATTCCTAAATCAAAACATACACACTAGCGAGCAAATTAAACAGCTGACCGGAAAAGTAGACGCTTTAGCCACCCACAACAAAATGCTCGAAACGCAGATATCACAAGTGGCTCAACAACAAGCCTCTGCAGCTGCCCCAGCTGGAACATTTCCAGGACAGCCCGAACCTAATCCAAAAGGTCACGCAAACGCCGTTATATTGAGAAGTGGAAAAGAATTGGAAGGCCCAACAGATCCTAGGAACGAAGATTTAGTAATGCAACAAAAATCCGATAAACCAACTGAAAAGGAGTCTGAAACAGAAAAGAAGGAATGTGACGAGCAGGAAGCCGCCAAAGATGAAAACTCATATGTGCCTCCAGCGCCATATAAACCACCTATCCCTTATCCTCAAAGATTAATAAACTCCAAAACTTCAGCACAATTTAAGAAATTTGTCGAACTTATGAAACAACTAAACATCAATATTCCTTTCACAGAAGCGATAACTCAAATGCCGTCATACGCTAAGTTTCTTAAAGAAATCTTGTCTAATAAAAGGAAAATAGAGGATAACAAGACAGTGACACTTACTGCCGAATGTAGCGCAATCATTCAAAACCACATGCCTCCTAAACTAAAAGACCCAGGTAGTTTCTCCATACCCTACGTCATAGGAAAGTTCGTAATAGACAAAGCTCTATGCGATCTAGGAGCCAGTATAAGCGTCATGCCTTTATCTATATGCAAAAAGCTGAATATGGGAGAACTAAGACCAACTAAAATGTCCGTACAATTGGTTGACCGATCAGTCAAATACCCTGTCGGAATACTAGAAAACATTCCAGTACGCATAGGACAATTCTATATCCCAACCGACTTCATAATCATGGACATCAAAGAGGACTCTGTTACCCCAATTATCCTAGGAAGACCGTTCCTAGCTACAGTCGGAGCTATTATAGACGTAAAGAAAGGACAGCTAACATTAGAAGTAGGAGAAGAAAAGATAGAGTTCATCCTTACTAAATTCTTGAAGGCACCATCCATCGATGACACATGCTATATAGTAGATGTAATTGACGAATGCATACGAGAATTAGAAAAGGAGGAAACTACATATTCTGAAATCATGAAAATCCAGATCCCTGCTATTCATGAAGACGACAACTGGCGTGCACCATACAAAGATGATAGTCTGAGCGAGATCTTAGCACTCACTCCAAATCACATGCCAGGTTCGAAAAACCCAGCTTTAGAACTTAAAGAGCTACCCAAAACTCTCAGGTATGAATTCCTAGATACAAAATTCAAAAGACCAGTAATAGTAAATGCTAATTTAGGACAATCAGAAACTGAGCGATTATTAGAAGTCCTAAGGAGATACCCAACTGCGTTAGGCTATAATATAAGCGATCTAAAAGGCATAAGTCCCTCCATCTGTATGCACCGTATCATGTTGGAGGAAGACTGCAAAACTTCAAGAGAACATCAGAGAAGGATAAACCCGATGTAACACGGTGGGAGAACTGACTTTAAACAATGTTGCGGATAGCAAGAGTCGCCACCGACTTTTATTTTATCCATAAGGAAAGGTTATAAAAGAACAGGAAAGACCTTAGAGAATATTTTGGGTCCGGGGGGTAGGTTATGAAAAGGGAAGGTGTTAGCACCCTTTTCATCCATGGTTATCCATGGGCTCTTAGGTACTTAAGCTCACTTTTGAATTGTTTTGAAAGTGTAGTGTGTGAATAGAAAATTTTCAGAATAGTTAATAAATAATCCATGTAAGGATGTGTTAAGAACTTGTTTGAAAACTCGTTGAAAATTTGTTTAAGTGTGAAACAGTTTTGAAGTGAGCAAGCACCTAGGAGTAACCTACCCTAATGTTTAAAGGTCTTTCTTATTCTTTATCCTTTCCTTAGTAAGACTATCCCTACTATAATGGAGTAGGTAGTCCTTACTTTGGATGTTAAGGGACATGTGAGGGACAATTTGACTTTGAAGGCCATTGTGGGATGTAATAAGCACATATAAGGGACCATCATCATTTTTCGAAAGGGACTCGATTCGTAAAGGCAACCATAGGGGACTTTGATGATTTTTCCATTTGAGGGACTTGCTTTATACACCCCACTTAACCATTATTCGTAGGCAACTTGAGGGATATCCTTAGGAAGTGAGACGGCGATTAAAATCGACTTGCGTGTGTGACGTGTTTATTTTAATTATCTTTATTTAAAAGTGATCTAAATTTATTTTAATATTACATACATGTTGTTACACTCCCTAATTACTAACCATAATAATAATTAAATAATTAAACAACTTTACATCCAAGAAACAATTACAAAATAATAAGCAAAATAATTAAATAAAATATAAATAAGCAATAATAAATAATAAAGGGGGTTAATTCTAAGTTTACTCGGCAAGACATCGCATCTTGTGCCTACGTATCCTTACGGGAGTGGAATCAGAGTAATCGTAGTTCCCCTCAATAGGGAGGTTAGAAACTTCTTGACTGTGGTCAAGGTCTCAAGGGGAATAAACGCATCTTAAGGACACACTTACGTGGAGTGTAGAAACTCCAAATCTCTACGTTGAAATGTTAAGTTGTAATTAGGGTTAAATTAGGGATTCCACGGCGGGAAACCCTAAAATGAGCGCGGCGGCTCTTTGACCTAATGCTAAGGGTAAAATTGTAATTTTGCCTGCGGCGAGGCATTTGTGAAAATTAGGGTTTGTAGTTTGTAGTTTTGAGGATTTGAAATTGAATGTGTGAAGTTTTACGGACTATTGGCGCGGCGGCCAAACAGTTAGACCTAACCTTCGGATGTGTGCAATGTGACAGAAATAATAGTAAACGCGTGAGATAATTGAATCATGCAAACAGAGAGATAATGTCATAATTTAAACCATGCAAGCAGAAATTTAAAGGCAGAATTTAAAGAGCGATTGTTAAGTTCGCGAGGTTACATGAGAGGAGCAGATACAATATGATAATGAAATTTGAATTGAACAATAATAAAATAAAATAAATAACGGTTCTAGTTATTATTTTAAAAAAAAGATTTTAGTTATTATTTTAAATTTATCTAAAAAAAAAGTTTTTCTTAAAAATAATAGGTTTTCATATTAATTTGGAAAAGATGTTAATGTTATTTATTTTAAAAAACAGATTTTTATATTATAACAAATTTTAATAAATTAATGATAACAATAATAATAATAATGGTAATAATAATGATAATAATGATAATAATAATAAATAATGATAATAATAATAATAATAATAATAATAATAATAATAATAATAATAATAATAATAATAATAAAGCAATAATGAATTTTAAATGTGCCAAATAACCCAACAATGTTGCTAACGCAGAAATGCGCTCATCGCAACCAGATCTAAATCGGACGAAACAAAATTTATCGCAAAGAAAAAGAAATTAAGCAAAAAATAGTATTATTGCTCACACAAAAATGCGATCATCGCAACCAGATCGAACTAACACAAATGTCACGCGTCATGCACACAAATGTGCAAACATCGTATCGACATAATTCGATCAAAAATCTTATATATATAAACTCTAACAATTTAAAAATTATATATATATAAACGTAACAGTAATAGATAAAGAAAAAGAAATAACGGTAATAGATGAAGAAAAAGAAATAACGGTAAAAGATGAAGAAAAAGAAACAATAGTAATGGATGAAGGAAAAGAAATAACGGTAAACGATGAAGAAAAAGAAACAATAGTAATGGATGAAGAAGAAAACTAAATAACGGCAAACGGCACTCACTCCTCTTAGGTTTTTTTTTTCTCTCTCCTTTCCAACAAGGCAACACATGTATATATAGGGAACAAATTAGGGTTAACACCAAATTGTCAATAATGTCCCTAAAGCCCATTTTAAAGCCCAAACTAAATAATTAGTTAAGAAAAAATAAAATTTAAATAATTTAAAATAATTAAAATAAACTTAAAATAAAAACTAATAATCCTATTGATTCCTAAAATAAAAAATATTATAAAAAGAACAAAATTTTTTTCAATATTTTTTATTTTATGATTTTTTGGATATTTTTATGAATAATTTAGAAAAAAGTGAAAAAAATAATATTTTAAAAAATGATTTAATTAAAATACGAAAATAATAATTAAATAATAATAAAAAACTATTTTTGTTATTTTTTTAATGAAAGATAGAAAAATTTAGAGTAAAAAAAAAAAAAAAAAAAAAAAAAAAAAAAAAGTGACAAAGGTGAGATTCGAACTCTCAACCTCTCACACTCATAACTCCTTACACATGTCCTCCTGCCAATTGTGCCATTTTTACTTTTTAGAAAAAAAATGCATGCCATATGATATTTACCTGCAAAAAGTCAAACGACTACACAAATTTGTTAGTAATTGATTAAATGCAATGAAATGCGACGACAAATCTTAGGGCAAAATTTGGGGTATTACAGTTATTATGATAATATTTCTCACCCAACCTCTCTTTGATGTTGGCAAAAAAAAAAAAAAATCATGAAGTTTGACTTTGGTTTGACCACAGTTGACCTCAGTTTGACCTTTTAACTGCATTGACTGCTTTTGACTTATCTGATCATCTGACTGAGCAAACTTTTGAGAAAAGTCTTGAAACTTGACATGGGGGTTCTTATACACATATAAGATGTTATGAAGCTCACTTGAAGTCTTGGAAGTCCATTTAGCCTGATTAAAGTCAAAACCCTAGTTTTGGATGCACTGCTTAGGAGGTGCATTGTCTGAGGGAATTGTCAACTCTTCTGACCAATTGTGAACTTTGTGAACCTTGTGAACCTTCTTGGAACACAAAGTCTTGTATTGTGAGGGCAAATTTTGGGGTGCAACAGCTGCCCCTGTTCAATTTTCTGAAACCTGAGGGGTTAGATTGGTATATTTGCCAGTCGTAACCTGGAAGGTTGAAGGGGATTGAACACAAAAGCCCAAAAATTTGCACTCACCAGTGCATGGAGTGATATTGATGGTTGGTTGAACATGATTGAGTGGGCTTAAAGATGCCACTAGGGGAAAGTTCTTCAGTAGTATAATGAGAACTGTCAGGAGTCTGGAGTAATACTGATGTAACAGCATGTCTTTATGAGGATAGAGCAATCAATAATGATAACCCTAAAGCAGTCTTGAAGTGATAAATCTGACCTCAGGAAGATAGAGCAATCAATAGCTCTAAAGCAGTCTTGAAGTAATAATGGCTTCAGGAGGATAGAGCAATCAATAGCTCTAAAGCAGTCTTGAAGTAATAGAATGGCTTCAGTAGGATAGAGCAATCAACAGCTCTAAAGCAGTCTTGAAATAATAATGTGATATGTCTTCAGGAGGATAGAGCAATCGATAGCTCTAAAGCAGTCTTGAAGTAATGATTTCAGGAGGATAGAGCAATGGATAGCTCTAAAGCAGTCTTGAAATAATAATGTAATTTCAGGAGGATAGAGCAAGGGATAACTCTAAAGCAGTCTTGAAATAATTAGATGGCTTCAGGAGGATAGAGCAATGAATAGCTCTAAAGCAGTCTTGAAGTAGTAATATGACCTCATGAGGATAGAGCAATGAATAGCTCTAAAGCAGTCTTGAAGTAATAGGATGATTTCAGGAGGATAGAGCAATCAGTAGCTCTAAAGCAGTCTTGACGTCATGAGAGGCTATCAGGAGGATAAAATAACCCTGAGGTTACAATAAAGCAGTCCAAAGTAATAAGAAGCTCATCAGGAGGATAAAGTAACCCTGAGGTTACAATAAAGCAGTCCCAAAGATCATAAGCTTGTTTGTTGGATAATTAACCTGAAAACAAGGTAGCACTCTGTATAACAACATTAGTTTATGCTTTATGTATGCATGTATGACATGATGCACTTAGGTAATGTACTATAGACATATATGTTATGGTATGATGTAAATGATGTATGTATGATATGACACTGCTGGAAGTGTCTGGATATCCTTGTATAACAACTGCTGGCCAAGGAAAATAAATCCCGATTCGTTGTTGAAGAATATATAACCCTCCGTCTGCTGGGGATAACAAGGTATAGATAACCTCCCGTTGTTGGGGATAACAAGGTATAGATAACCTCCCGTTGTTGGGGATAGTAGGGTATAGATAACCTTCGTTTTCGCTTGATAGTAGGATAAGTATAACATCCCGTCTTCGTTCATCGTGCCCTTATTGGAAAGTAATTTCCCGTATATCCGTATGAGGATAAAAAAGATGGATATAAATTCCAGGGGAGATTAGACTTTGTGAAAATGGATTAGTCCTACTGATGGTTTGTAACTGTCTTGTAAAGATGAACCGGCGAAGCTTCGTTGAAATCCTTCCCTCGTTCGTCCTTAGTAAATACTATTACTGCATTTTCATGCATTTCTGGTAAACATCAATCATATTAAAAGCATACATGCATTTCTGGTAAACATCAATCATATTCAAAGGCATACATACATTCAAACACAACCAATGGACGTTTCGCTTATGTAAATAGGGTAAAAGTAAATCTGGATTCAAAAGATGGAATTTATTTATATCAAAAGTGACCCATACACGGGTAAGTTTGTACAAGGAGACATAAACCCTAGTAAGAGAATTTTGTCATGAAGTTTTACAAAAAGAATCAGCTATGTGGGAAATAATCCTATTGAGTTTCAATTCTACTATTGCCACTCAAGTATCTCATCTTCTTGCTGTTGAGACGGAAACGATTGGATTGAGCTTTATCTGTTTGAGCTTGAGTAAGTAGTACAACTGGTTGCAGTTTCATGAGTGATCCAAACGAGACATAGTCATACGCTTTAATCCCTAACTTTTGCCTGGATTGCCCTTTCAGGTTTTCAGTCCACCGGGATACCCTTTTTTGCCCAAGCCGCCTTTTCAGGTTTTCGACTTGCCGGGTGTACATCTTTTTATATATATATCCCTAATTTTTGCCCAAACCCTTTTGGTTTGCCGGGATGCCCTTATTTTTGCCTAGGCCTGTCAACCTAGCGGGTCTCTTTTTATGCGTAGTATTTTTTAACTATGTCTGCGTTTACAGGTTGTGGGAAGTCTTCACCATCCATTGTAGTCAGTATCATGGCACCTCCTGAGAACACTGTCTTGACTACAAATGGTCCCTCATATGTTGGAGTCCACTTGCCCCTAGGATCACCCTGTGGTAATATGATACGCTTGATTACCAAGTCACCAGCCTGATATACCTTTGGCTTAACCTTCTTGTTAAAAGCTTTGATCATCCGTTTCTGGTACATCTGGCCATGACAAACTGCTGCTAACCTTTTCTCATCAATCAAATTTATCTGGTCAAGTCGAGTCTGAATCCACTCATCTTCATCCAAGCCTGCATCCTTCATAATTCTCAAGGAGGGGATCTGAACTCCAATAGGCAGAACTGCTTCCATACCATAGACTAAGGAGAATGGGGTTGCCCCTGTTGAAGTACGTATTGTAGTACGATAACCATGCAGAGCAAATGGTAACATCTCGTGCCAATCCTTGTAAGTAATAGTCATCTTCTGTACAATCTTCTTAATGTTCTTATTAGCAGCTTCAACTGCCCCATTCATCTTTGGACGATACGGAGAAGAGTTGTGATGCTTAATCTTGAACTGCGTGCAGAGATCAGTAATCATAGTGTTGTTCAGATTAGAGCCATTGTCAGTGATAATCCTTTCAGGGATACCATACCTACATATGAGATTATTCTTAATGAACCGAGCCACAACATTCTTAGTCACAGATGCAAATGAAGCTGCCTCTACCCACTTCGTGAAGTAATCAATAGCAACCAGGATGAAACGATGCCCATTAGAAGCAGTAGGCTTGATCTCACCAATCATATCAATGCCCCACATGGCAAAGGGCCAAGGAGCAGTCAACACATTCAATGGAGATGGAGGTACATGTACTTTATCAGCATAGATTTGACATTTGTGACATGTTCTGGAGTGTTGATAGCAATCAGCTTCCATGGTAGACCAATAGTAACCTGCTCTCAAAATCTTCTTTGCCATGGTATGACCACTAGAATGAATGCCAAAGGTCCCATCATGCATCTCTTCCATAATTTCTGTAGCTTCCTTCTTATCCACACAACGAAGCATAGTTGAATCATGATTACGCTTATACAGAATGCCATTACTCAGAAAGAACTTAGCAGAAAACCTTCTCAGGAACTTCCTATCTTTGACAGATGCCCCTTCAGGGAACTCCTGAGCTTCAAGATAGTTTTTCACTTCATAGAACCAAGGCTTCTCCTCTGCCCCTTCAGTGTCAATCTCATTGCAGTATGCAGGCCTCTCAAATCTATCAATGGTAATCTTGGGAGCTTCATCATCCCAGCTGATCTCAAACATGGATGCCATGGTGGCCAATGCGTCTGCCAACTGATTCTCTCTTCGTGGAATATGTCCAAAAGTAATCTCTTTGAAATGTGGGATCAAAGACAACACATGTTCTCTGTAAGGAATGAGATTATCATGCTTTGTATCCCAATCTCCTTTAATCTGACTTACTACCAGAGCTGAATCTCCATACACCTCAAGGAACTGAATCTTCATATCAATAGCAACTTGCATACCCATGATACATGCCTCATACTCAGCCATGTTATTGGTACAATAGAAACAAAGTCTGGCAGTAATCGGGGTATGACAACCTTCAGGGGAACTAATCACAACACCAACACCATTACCATGTGCATTGGAGGCACCATCAAAAACCATAGTCCATCGGGATCCTTGTTCAGGTCTCTGTAGTCTACACACATACGTACCTTACCATCTTTCTTAGGAACTGGTACCACATTTGCAACCCACTGAGGATATGAAGTTACGGCCAAGAACCCTGCATTGAACTGTTTCATTACCTCTGCTTTGATCTTTTCTGACATTTCAGGACGCATACGACGAACCTTCTGCTTCTTTGGACGACAATCTTCTTTCACTGGCAAACGGTGAACCACAATGTCTGTATCCAACCCTGGCATATCTTCATAAGACCAAGCAAAGATCTCCACATAGTCACGTAGCATCTGAATCAACCTGCTCTTGACACTGTCCTCTAAATCAGCCCCTATCTGGACCTCTTTTCTGTTTTCTTCAGTTCCCAGATTCACAACTTCGACTGGCTCTTCATGTGGCTGTATAGCTTTCTCTTCTTGTTGTAACAACCTAGCAAGCCCTACAGGTATTTCACAATCGTCCTCGTTTCCGTCTTCAGTTTGATAGATCGGATTCTCGAAATTGTAATTGGCAATAGTAGAACTGTTATCAACTGGATCCAGAGTGGATGAGGATCTGCATTTTAGTGACGTGGGTGTGTGTAAGAACACATAGCTGATAAAGCAAAAATAAAAGAAAAAGAAAGACAAGGAACACAATATTTACGCAAACGAAACGTCCACTGATTTTATTGAATGAAGTATGCAAATGAAATGACAACCCGTAACAAGCACACCATTGTGCCCCGGGTAAGGCACAGGGCTTGAAAGTTTTAATTGTTCCAGAAATTATAAATTTAAAAACATAACACAGTAATAGTATTTACTCCTGACTAAAGGAGATAGGGATAACATCTTCAGCTGTCCAATTATTGAGTCCAGCACCCACAGTAGGAAAAATCCATGCCTCCAAGTTGTAGTCTTCATCTTGATCTCCCACAGCATTGATAACCCCTTGATTGGTGATACGAACAGCACGAGCACGACGAACAGCCTTCTGGGACTCTTCTTCCACCACGGCTTTTGCATCATTGAGGGAGGCCATTGCCATTGTTGGAGGGTTTCTGATGACCACAGGAACCTTCTTCACAGCAGGAGGAGTCACACAATCCTTAACAGCCCAGGGAACCACTTCAAATGACTGACATGGAGTTTCAATGTATTCACCTTCTACTTCCAGATACTTGAAAGTGTTTACATGGCTGACAAAGTATTCTTCCTCTCCAAAGACAGTAACAACTTTTCCATTCACCGGATATCTCAACTTTTGATGTAATGTGGAGGTCACAGCTCCTGCCCCATGGATCTAGGGACGACCAAGCAGACATGAGTACGAAGGACGAATATCCATCACATAGAATGTAGCAGTGAACACCTGAGATCCAACCTTGATTGGAAGATCAATTTCCCCATGCACTACTCTTCTAGAACCATCAAAAGCCTTTACCACAATATTACTGGGCTTCAATACCGTATCTTCAGGACTCAGCTTGTTCAGGACTTCCTTAGGCAACACATTCAGAGAGGAACCATTGTCTATCAGCACATGAGACAGGGTAGTGCCCCTGCATTCAATTGAAATATGCAAGGCCCTGTTATGATCCCTCTTGGCAGGGGTCAAGTCAGCATCAGAAAATCCTAACCCGTTGTCATAGGTCAGGTGAGCAACACAATTCTCAAACTGGTCCACAGAAATTGCACTGGGTACATGAGCCATCTTTAGAAACTTGATCAATGACTTGGCATGAGCCTCAGAACATAATAACAGGGAGAGCATAGAAATCTTTGAGGGAGTATGCCCCAGTTGATCAACAATATCATAATCACTCTTGCGAATGATTTTCAATACTTCTTCCATCTGCTTAGAGAGGTCATCAGCAGCTGGCACATCAGTAGATACAGGCTCAATAACAGGACCCTTGCCCCGAGCATCAGTGGTGGAAGTAACAGCAGGAGTAACTGCACTCTTAGAAGCAACTGGAGGAGAGAAGACTCTTCCACTACGAGTGATCTTGCTAGATCCAGCAATATTATCAATGTCAACAGGCATATCAGGTAAAGGCTCCTGCTTGACACCATGGATGTAAACATCAGACCCATAGTGCCAAGGCACAGCTTTGTCAGATGTATAAGGAATAGGACCAGGAGTGGTAATGATCAGAGGAGCTACTCTGGCTTCAGCGACAACTTTCACAGGACCTTCAGCAGTAATCTTGATTGGGCCCTGATGAGTGATTTTAATGGGACCCTTTGAAGTGATTCTTAGTGGTACTTTGTCAACCATGTCAACCTCTTCAATCTTCTTACCCTGAGTCAGATGATCCACCATACTTTCTACAGATGCTGGTCTTCTTTCAAACACTATAGTATATTTATCCATGAGACGTTGAATCCCATCTCTCAAAACGAAGCAACTATCCGGCTTATAGGTACAATATAGACAATCTTCATGACAACCTGGAAAGATCCCAGCTTGTACTAACCTCTTTTTGATAACAGACAATGGTGTGCTCAACTCCATAACTGAATAGACATGCAGATCTTCATCAATATCTTCATCAATGGCGTTGACAGTCTTCTCGTGATTTGGCATTGGAGCTGTAATCACATTTGGAGTACCTGGTGGATCAAACTCAATTTCTCCAGCATCAATCATATCCTGAATTTTGTTCTTCAAGACCCAGCAGTTATTAGTATCATGTCCTGGACAGTTTGAATGATATGCACATCGTGCATTGGGATTGTACTTGGGAGAGGCAACATTGGGATTCTGAGGAGCCTCCCTCAGGGTAATAAGTTCAGCCTTCAACAAGTGTTGCAATGCCTGAGCCATTGACATGTTGATCTTCGTGAACTGTCTTCTAGCCCTCTGTTGGTTGCCTTGAGGCTGCTCTGTTGTTGCAGGAGTTGGATTTGAAATATGAACTGCACTAACAGACTGATGCCTTCTGTTACGATCAGGCTGACCATACACAGCATTAGATTCTTTCTTCCCAGTGGGAGGCTTCTTTGCAGTACCTGATGAAGAAGTGCCCACTTGGATCTTACCACTCTTGATACCATTCTCTACTCGCTCTCCTGTCATGATCAACTCAGTGAAGCCAGATGATGAGCTTCCAATGAGATGACTGTAAAACGGACCATTCAGCGTACACATGAACATATCAACCAACTCCCTATCAGTCAAAGGGGGTTGAACTCTTCCAGCTAAGTCTCTCCACTTCTGAGCATACTCCTTAAAGCTTTCTTTGGCACCCATAGACATGCTTTGAAGCTGCATGCGAGTGGGGGCTAAGTCAGCATTGTATTGATACTGCTTGTAGAAAGCTTCAGCAAGGTCATTCCAATCTCTGATGTTGACACTCTCCAACTGATAATACCACTCTAGCTGAGCTCCAGATAAACTCTCTTGAAAGAAATGGATCCACAACTTTTTATCAGCAGTGTGGGGTTGCATTCTTCTGACATAAGACCTCAGATGCAATTTGGGACAAGAGACCCCATCATAGACAACAAATGTAGGAACTTTGAACCCAATGGGTATGACCACCCCAGATATCAAGCTCAAATCCTCAAAATCCAGCCCAGATGATTTCTGTAATTCCATAGCATCCATTCTATCCACCAGCATCTTGAATTTGTCTTCGTTAGGCTCATGATAGTAGTTAGCCTCAGAATCAGAGTCCCCCATAGTGTTGTGGAGACTGCCTCTCTCCTGCTCAGATTCTTCAGATTCATAGTCTTCAACATGTTCCTTGGTCTTGACAGGACCTTTGAACCTTCTTCCCATGTTGAGCAGCCCAGCAGACCTTCTAGCCTTCTTAGTCTTCTTGGCCAGCAGTGTCTTCAATTCATCCTGCCCCTTGGATAGGTTCAGGATCAGCTCTTGGAACTGTGCATTCTGTGCCTGGAGATCCTTAACTGATTGTTCAAGAGCCATTGCTGAAATAAACAGCGAGGAGATGAGAAACCTGTGCACAATTATAAACCTGTGATGCAATGATATGGGAATGCATATGCAATGTTTTCAAGGACCGCAGGATTTAAATTTGCTTAAACAAACAAGAAAGTAACTTTTTATTAGTAATAACTTGTTTTGCCTTTTAGGCTTACAAAAAATGAAAACGAAATAAGTCCAAAAGATGGGGTTTTAAGTCTCCCATGGACGTTTCCTCTTGGTGTTGAGGTATGAGTTGAGGTTTCGTTCCTCATGAAGTAGCTTTGTTAGCTCTAGGATCCTTGCTTGGCTTGCTTTGTAATGAGCCTCGAAAGTATCCCTTTTCTCTTTCAGTTGGATCCATGATCTCTGCAAGTCTTCCATATCAGTAGGCATGTCTGGGTGAAGGATGGTATAAGCTGTGTCTCCTTCAGCAACAGGTTCCATGGTAACTGGTAGGATGGCAGGATATGGCATCATGAGTGTCTGAGCACGAAATTGTACCCATCTGAGATAAGCCTCCATAGGAATGGTGTACTTAGGCTCCAGTGTCTTGCTGTCAATCCTGTTTACCTTTCCCCAAGCTCGTATGAATCTCTGACGGTAACCCTGAAGATCGTTGTCGTAGTCAAACACAATGCCCTGAATCAACATGTCATGTGGACCATCGCTCCGGGCGTAACCAAACTGTCGTAAAGCTAGAGATGGGTTATAGGTGATGCCTCCTCTTATGCCTAGAAGTGGCACATTAGGAAACTCCCCACAACGGTCAATGATGGTGACATTCTCCATAGATCTGGAGCACCAATGGATGTCTGAGTGAGAAAGTGACATGATCCTCTTGGACCATCTGAACCCTTGCTCATTCTTCATTACTGAGCGAGGAAGGTGAGAAATAAACCACCTAGAAAGTAAAGGTATGCAGCACATCAAAGTTCCTCTTGCCCTTGTAGTACGGGTGTGAAGAGAATGTAGGATGTCTCCAAGTAAGGTAGGCACTGGATTGTGACTCAGGAATATGTTGATGGCATGAACGTCTATGAACTGATCAGGATTGGGGAACAACACTAAGCCATAAATCAATAAGGCTAAGATCTCCTCAAAAGCATCGTAGCTCATAGCCTTCAATAACATTTGAGCTTTATCCACTAATACCTTGGCAAGAATACCTTTAACTCCACTTCTCGTCTCTAGAACAATGTCAAACTTCTTCAGATGTAGAGCTGCAGCAATAACTTCTGGTTTAAGCTCCTTCTCTAAGCCTGTGAATGGCTTCTGATCAAGAACAGGTATACCCAGAAGTTTAGAGAACTCCTCCATGGTTGGAACCAGCTGATAATCAGGAAATGTAAAGCAATGGTGCTTAGGGTCAAAGAACTGAAACAGCACACTCATCATGTCTTCACTGAACCCTGAAGTAACTAGATCCAATAAGTGACCATGTCTCTTGTTGAACTGGGAATGATCAGGCACTAGGGAAACCAACTCCTTGAGCTTAGCAGGTATCCCTACAAAGTTGATCCTGATGGTGTTTCTACGAGCGGAAGCCATGACCTGCAACAAAGAACAAAGACAAATCCTTTGGTCCTTGAAATGGTTAGGGAAAATGATATGCTTATGATGCATGATGATGTCATGATGTCATGCTCAATCACAAACATGTGGCACACACAAACAAGTCACACCATAGCCCTAGGTTTAAAGGCTTGCATGAGGTTCAAAGGCAAGTACCCTCCCCTGAAGTTAGATGGTTCATCCTGTCCTACAAAAGTAACCAGGTTCTAAGGGATCTCAATATCATTGATCCTTCACAAGGGTGGTTGTTCAGAAGGCAACTTACTTGCCAACCAAAACCCTCCAAGTTTAAGATCTCAATGAGCGTAGTATCGAGTGTCAACCAACTTCAGTCTGCACCAAAGCCGGTTACCTCACTACTTTCTAAAGGCCAAGATGAGTTAACTAGGGTTCTAAAAGTCAGTTAGTGCATTGACAACATATGGCAGCCTCAATATTATCCTCAACTTGACTTAAGGAATATAAGCACCAACCAAGAAGTCGCACTAACTATGGCCACCAGATCAACCGTATCGATATACGTCGTACAGTTTCCTTGGTCTATTGCCATTTACCTAAGGTACACTAGATCCGGGTTAGGACCTTTCACACATAAGAGCACCCCAACAATATAATAATAAAGCAAACAAGGCAAACAATTTAAAGTGATCTTAATTCCTAAGGGTACCCCTCTTAAATAGATCCCCAGCAGAGTCGCCAGTTCTGTAACACGGTGGGAGAACTGACTTTAAACAATGTTGCGGATAGCAAGAGTCGCCACCGACTTTTATTTTATCCATAAGGAAAGGTTATAAAAGAACAGGAAAGACCTTAGAGAATATTTTGGGTCCGGGGGGTAGGTTATGAAAAGGGAAGGTGTTAGCACCCTTTTCATCCATGGTTATCCATGGGCTCTTAGGTACTTAAGCTCACTTTTGAATTGTTTTGAAAGTGTAGTGTGTGAATAGAAAATTTTCAGAATAGTTAATAAATAATCCATGTAAGGATGTGTTAAGAACTTGTTTGAAAACTCGTTGAAAATTTGTTTAAGTGTGAAACAGTTTTGAAGTGAGCAAGCACCTAGGAGTAACCTACCCTAATGTTTAAAGGTCTTTCTTATTCTTTATCCTTTCCTTAGTAAGACTATCCCTACTATAATGGAGTAGGTAGTCCTTACTTTGGATGTTAAGGGACATGTGAGGGACAATTTGACTTTGAAGGCCATTGTGGGATGTAATAAGCACATATAAGGGACCATCATCATTTTTCGAAAGGGACTCGATTCGTAAAGGCAACCATAGGGGACTTTGATGATTTTTCCATTTGAGGGACTTGCTTTATACACCCCACTTAACCATTATTCGTAGGCAACTTGAGGGATATCCTTAGGAAGTGAGACGGCGATTAAAATCGACTTGCGTGTGTGACGTGTTTATTTTAATTATCTTTATTTAAAAGTGATCTAAATTTATTTTAATATTACATACATGTTGTTACACTCCCTAATTACTAACCATAATAATAATTAAATAATTAAACAACTTTACATCCAAGAAACAATTACAAAATAATAAGCAAAATAATTAAATAAAATATAAATAAGCAATAATAAATAATAAAGGGGGTTAATTCTAAGTTTACTCGGCAAGACATCGCATCTTGTGCCTACGTATCCTTACGGGAGTGGAATCAGAGTAATCGTAGTTCCCCTCAATAGGGAGGTTAGAAACTTCTTGACTGTGGTCAAGGTCTCAAGGGGAATAAACGCATCTTAAGGACACACTTACGTGGAGTGTAGAAACTCCAAATCTCTACGTTGAAATGTTAAGTTGTAATTAGGGTTAAATTAGGGATTCCACGGAGGGAAACCATAAAATGAGCGCGGCGGCTCTTTGACCTAATGCTAAGGGTAAAATTGTAATTTTGCCTGCGGCGAGGCATTTGTGAAAATTAGGGTTTGTAGTTTGTAGTTTTGAGGATTTGAAATTGAATGTGTGAAGTTTTACGGACTATTGGCGCGGCGGCCAAACAGTTAGACCTAACCTTCGGATGTGTGCAATGTGACAGAAATAATAGTAAACGCGTGAGATAATTGAATCATGCATACAGAGAGATAATGTCATAATTTAAACCATGCAAGCAGAAATTTAAAGGCAGAATTTAAAGAGCGATTGTTAAGTTCGCGAGGTTACATGAGAGGAGCAGATACAATATGATAATGAAATTTGAATTGAACAATAATAAAATAAAATAAATAACGGTTCTAGTTATTATTTTAAAAAAAAGATTTTAGTTATTATTTTAAATTTATCTAAAAAAAAAGTTTTTCTTAAAAATAATAGGTTTTCATATTAATTTGGAAAAGATGTTAATGTTATTTATTTTAAAAAACAGATTTTTCTATTATAACAAATTTTAATAAATTAATGATAACAATAATAATAATAATGGTAATAATAATGATAATAATGATAATAATAATAAATAATGATAATAATAATAATAATAATAATAATAATAATAATAATAATAATAATAATAATAAAGCAATAATGAATTTTAAATGTGCCAAATAACCCAACAATGTTGCTAACGCAGAAATGCGCTCATCGCAACCAGATCTAAATCGGACGAAACAAAATTTATCGCAAAGAAAAAGAAATTAAGCAAAAAATAGTATTATTGCTCACACAAAAATGCGATCATCGCAACCAGATCGAACTAACACAAATGTCACGCGTCATGCACACAAATGTGCAAACATCGTATCGACATAATTCGATCAAAAATCTTATATATATAAACTCTAACAATTTAAAAATTATATATATATAAACGTAACAGTAATAGATAAAGAAAAAGAAATAACGGTAATAGATGAAGAAAAAGAAATAACGGTAAAAGATGAAGAAAAAGAAACAATAGTAATGGATGAAGGAAAAGAAATAACGGTAAACGATGAAGAAAAAGAAACAATAGTAATGGATGAAGAAGAAAACTAAATAACGGCAAACGACACTCACTCCTCTTAGGTTTTTTTTTTCTCTCTCCTTTCCAACAAGGCAACACATGTATATATAGGGAACAAATTAGGGTTAACACCAAATTGTCAATAATGTCCCTAAAGCCCATTTTAAAGCCCAAACTAAATAATTAGTTAAGAAAAAATAAAATTTAAATAATTTAAAATAATTAAAATAAACTTAAAATAAAAACTAATAATCCTATTGATTCCTAAAATAAAAAATATTATAAAAAGAACAAAATTTTTTTCAATATTTTTTATTTTATGATTTTTTGGATATTTTTATGAATAATTTAGAAAAAAGTGAAAAAAATAATATTTTAAAAAATGATTTAATTAAAATACGAAAATAATAATTAAATTATAATAAAAAACTATTTTTGTTATTTTTTTAATGAAAGATAGAAAAATTTAGAGTAAAAAAAAAAAAAAAAAAAAAAAAAAAGTGACAAAGGTGAGATTCGAACTCTCAACCTCTCACACTCATAACTCCTTACACATGTCCTCCTGCCAATTGTGCCATTTTTACTTTTTAGAAAAAAAATGCATGCCATATGATATTTACCTGCAAAAAGTCAAACGACTACACAAATTTGTTAGTAATTGATTAAATGCAATGAAATGCGACGACAAATCTTAGGGCAAAATTTGGGGTATTACAGTTATTATGATAATATTTCTCACCCAACCTCTCTTTGATGTTGGCAAAAAAAAAAAATCATGAAGTTTGACTTTGGTTTGACCTCAGTTTGACCTTTTAACTGCATTGACTGCTTTTGACTTATCTGATCATCTGACTGAGCAAACTTTTGAGAAAAGTCTTGAAACTTGACATGGGGGTTCTTATACACATATAAGATGTTATGAAGCTCACTTGAAGTCTTGGAAGTCCATTTAGCCTGATTAAAGTCAAAACCCTAGTTTTGGATGCACTGCTTAGGAGGTGCATTGTCTGAGGGAATTGTCAACTCTTCTGACCAATTGTGAACTTTGTGAACCTTGTGAACCTTCTTGGAACACAAAGTCTTGTATTGTGAGGGCAAATTTTGGGGTGCAACACCCGATCCTAAGCACTGTAGTCAAAGACGAGGTGAAAAAGCTACTAGACGCAGGAATCATATACCCAATCTCCGATAGCAAATGGGTCAGCCCAGTACACGTAGTACCCAAGAAAGGAGGCGTTACTGTAGTGAAGAATGCAAAAGGTGAATCAATAACCCAAAGAGTTGTGACCGGAAATAGGATGTGTATTGATTACAGAAAACTGAACAAGGCGACACGGAAAGATCACTTCCCTTTACCATTCATAGACCAAATGTTGGAGAGACTAGCGAAACATTCGTACTTCTGCTACCTAGATGGTTATTCGGGATTCTTTCAAATCCCTATTCACCCTGATGACCAGGAAAAGACAACATTCACCTGTCCTTATGGTACTTTTGCCTACCGCCGAATGTCGTTCGGACTATGCAATGCTCCAGCAACCTTTCAAAGATGCATGATGGCAATCTTCGTAGATTTCATAGATGACATCATGGAAGTGTTCATGGATGACTTCTCTGTATGCGGACAAAGCTTCGAAAGCTGCCTGTCGAATTTGGAAATGGTACTCAAAAGATGCGCCAAAGTGAACCTTGTCCTTAATTGGGAAAAATGCCATTTCATGGTCCGACAAGGCATTGTTTTAGGACACGTCATCTCTGAAAAGGGGATCGAAGTTGACAAAGCTAAAATAGAGATCATAAAGGATCTCCAGCCTCCGAAAACCGTACGATAAATACGAAGCTTCTTAGGACACGCTGGATTCTACCGAAGATTCATAAAGGATTTCTCGAAAATCACAAAACCTCTTACAGGTTTGTTAATGAAAGATGTCGAGTTCATCTTCGACAAAGAATGCTTAGAGGCATTCGAAACTCTAAAGTCAACACTTATCACCGCACCAATCATGCAACCCCCAGATTGGCGACTACCATTCGAAATCATGTGCGATGCGAGTGATTATGCCGTAGGCGCAGTTCTAGGACAAAGGAAGGACAAGAAGCTTCACGCTATCTACTACGCCAGTAGAACATTAGACCCTGCCCAAATGAACTACACCACAACAGAAAAGGAACTCTTAGCAGTCGTGTTCGCTCTTGACAAACTCCGTTCCTATTCGGTAGGAGCCAAAATAATCATATACACAGACCACGCTGCCATTAGGTACCTAATAAGCAAAAAGGACGCCAAACCCAGATTATTGAGATGGATCATATTATTACAAGAGTTCGAATTAGAAATTAAAGATAAGAAGGGGACCGAAAACGTAGTTGCAGATCACTTATCCCGTATAGAGGGCATAAAACAAGAACCAGTGCCCATCAACGGCGATTTTCCCTACAAACGTCTGATAGCCAAATTGGAAAGCGATATGTCTAACTCTACTACGGAAGAACCGGAACTGGAAAAAACCGTGAAAGCTGTCTATGCCCAAGCCACTTTGCTGTGGTTTGCCGACATCGTTAATTACCTGGCCGCAGGCGTGCTTCCACCGGACCTGACTTATCAACAAAAGAAGAAATTCTTCCATGACTTAAAGCACTACTACTGGGACGAGCCTCTACTCTTCAAACGAGGCGCCGACAACTTATACCATCGTTGTGTCCCAGAGGAAGAAATAGAAGACATCATCACCCAATGCCATTCAGCACCATACGGTGGTCATGCTAGCACCTCAAAGACGTGCGCTAAAATTCTACAATCTGGCCTATTTTGGCCCAGTCTCTGGAAGGACGTCCATATCGCTGTACTAAAATGCGACCGGTGCCAACACACTGGCAACATCTCACGACGCGATGAAATGCCTCAGAGAGGAATCTTAGAAGTAGAAATCTTTGACGTCTGGGGAATCGACTTCATGGGACCTTTCCCATCTTCTTTTGGAAATAAATATATACTCGTCGCTGTCGACTATGTATCGAAATGGATAGAGGCCGTTGCCGCTCCAACAAATGACACGCGAGTAGTCGTTAAACTCTTTAAAAACGTAATCTTTCCAAGGTTCGGTGTGCCCAGGCTCGTCATTAGTGACGGTGCTTCGCATTTCATATCGCGAATCTTTGATAAACTCCTCTCCAAATACGGAGTCAAACACCGCGTAGCCACACCGTATCATCCACAAACTAGTGGACAAGTGGAGGTTTCGAACAGGGAAATAAAGAAAATTTTAGAAAAGACTGTTGCAACCTCCAGGAAAGATTGGTCCTCAAAGCTGAACGAAGCTTTATGGGCCTATAAGACCGCCTTTAAGACACCGATAGGCACCACACCATTCAAACTAGTCTACGGAAAATCATGCCACCTGCCGGTAGAGTTAGAGCATAAAGCCTTCTAGGCTATTAAGACACTAAACTTCAACTACATTGTGGCAGGCGAAAAGCGAATCTTGAACCTTCATGAATTGGAAGAGCTAAGATTAGACGCGTACGAGAATGCACACATCTACAAAGAAAGGACCAAGAAATGACATGATAAACGTTTAATCCGGAAGCAATTCAGAGTGGGAGACATCGTGCTCCTATTCAACTCCAGATTGAAACTATTCCCTGGAAAACTAAAATCTAGGTGGTCTGGACCTTTTGAGGTCACCAAAGTCCTTAAGAGTGGAGCTGTTGAAGTCAAGAATCAAATCAACGCACCATTTATAGTAAACGAACAGCGTTTGAAACATTATAATCAAAGTAAACACAGCGACCACGTGAGCAATATGAAATTGCTCGAGATTCCCGAATAGCTGTATCCAAGCTATCGTCAGGCTTCTGACGTTAAAGACAACGCTGATTGGGAGGCAACCCAAAGTTTTCCATATTTTCCTTCTAAATTTATTAAAACTATTTCTTTTTATTAACTTATAATTTCTATAAATTTCTATTATCTTATTTTCCATTATTTATATTTATTTTATATTTTTCTCTTTTATCACTTTTTATTTTCTTAAAACTATGATCTGAGTGAATGTGATTTTTTCCAGGATTTTAAAAGTCATTCTACTTTTCTTCCATTTTATCCGACTAACGAGTATGGCCGACATCGACGTTACGACTGTTGTGTTTAAAGGACGAGCTAAGCAGGCCAGATTCGAGGCACTGACTCAAAGAAACTTTGCTTCGACTCTGTACTACGATACACCAACCATGGACAAGCTAGGAATCCAGGATAGCATTTAGTACTTATTTTACTAATTAGGCTGGGAGCAAACTGCTCTAAAGACCCGATTTGCTACCTTCCGCGAACTGACATTCGAATTCCTTAGCTCCCTAAGTTACTTACCTGAATATGGATTTGGATCCACTAAAGAGTTAATAACCTTTAGAATGTTTGGAATAGACCAAACGCACAACCGTACCACGTTAGCTAACATCCTAGGCTTCCCTAGCGGACCTTTTGTGTTTACCGCCACTGAAGAAGATTTTGATCTCGAATTAGACTAATTCTGGGGTTCCATCACCGGAAACTATCACCCAAAACCAAACGACATACACAACAACGAGATACACAATCCAACCTTCCACTATTTCCATAGGATATTAGCCCATACCCTCTTTGGGAAGGAGGAAAACATCACAATAGTCTCAAAGGACAAGCTGTTCATCCTTTTTTGTGCTTCACAAGGCCGCCCTGTAAATGATGTCCCTTTAATGATGAGGGCATTTACACGCATCAATCAGGAACCGCACTCACCCATTTTAATAGGAGGCCTAGTCACCATGATCGCCCATGAAATTGGTCTGAGGTATTACCTGAACAAAGTCGTTCGTTTCGGCAACCTCAGAGCAATGGACATCCAGTTCTGCTTCAACAGACGCATTCTAGGTACCTTAGGACCAGGAGCTTACGAATACCTCATAGCTGATCAACCTGTCCACCTTTTCACATTGCCCAACCATGAGCTAACCAGTATCCATAACAAAGACAATTGGCTTTACGAATTGGACGAGCCTATGGGACCTCCATCACCTCACTCCACACCCCAGGCTTATATGTATGACAGTGATCAAATCTCAGAAGCACATGACTATTTGTACTACCAAGATTATGAGTCCGAAGTGGAGATCGATCCTGAGACCCCTCCTAACTACCATAACTTTCCTGACTCCACGCCTGAACAAAACACAGATAAGCTAGACATTGTTCTGAAAACTGTAGACGACCTCAAGCTGGAAGTAACCACTATCAAAGATGAATTAACGCAGCTTCATATGGATTTCGTTACCTTCATGGACTTGGTTAGCGACCAATTTAATGACGTTGTTCAGCAGGTCAACAATTTGAAGAAACCAACGGAGTGATATTTTAGTTTTCGCTTTAATTTACGTTTACTGCATTTTACATTGTTTGACATTAGTTCATTTTGCAATTGTTTCCTCTTTTTGGATATTGTACTACCTTACACTCATTTTTCGATTTAATGTTATTTTCATTTTAGTATTTTCCTTAATTATGTTTCCTGTTCATTTTTATTTTGTCATTAGTCCATCATAAGTCATAATACCATATTCTCCACTGTTAAAACGCCCCACAAGCAAAATTCTGCAATTCTGCAGACTTTGCTGTTGTGACGGTCGTCACACTCCCACCACGGTCGTCACGCGTGTTACGACCGTCACAGACCCCTGACGGTCGTCATGCAGAAAAAACCCCAATTCTGTTTAAAACAGAGTTGCGCCCCTCTCCATTTCCTCTCCCCTAATTCCCCACTATCCCATTATTAAAACCCACTCAAAACCCTCCAAATCCCCCATAAAACCTCCACCATTTTCAACCTCCATTCACCCTTATATATTACCCTCTGCACTCCTTTGCCTCACCATTCTCTGAAACCCCATATTCTCAAACCTCTGCACTTCTCTCACCAAAATGGCCAGTGCAAACCCCGATTTGAGCAACATCACCTTCCGAGAAGGAGAGGCCGGCGAACGGCAGCAGACGAACTTCCTAGCATTCCATCAACGGTCGCTTCAACCGACCCGGTATGCTCATCTAAATTCTCTGACGGAACTCGGGATTCTCGACAGCGTCACTTGGATGTTGCAGAGAGCCGGCATCTGGCATCTCTGCACCAATCCCCAACCCACCTACGAGCAACTCACTCTGGAGTTTCTCAGCTCTTTCGCCTACACAACATCATCCGGCGATGCCAACCAACTTCATGGCGCCGCCTACTTTCGGCTGTTCGGCACTGAATATCAGGTCCCCCAGGACCGCATCGCAGTCATCCTACAGTTAACTCACAGCGACGATGCTCACCGCCGCATCTCCGATCAGTTCTACCAAGAGGCCTTCCCTCTCTGGAACCGACTGACCGGAACCACACCAGATAGCTGGGACACGCTGAACGCCACTCATATCCACAACCCAGCTATCCGCTACTTCCACCGCGTGTTGAGCAACACAATATTCGCTCGTGACAGTAACCATAAGGTCAACTCGAAGGAGTTGTTTTTCCTCCGCTGTGTGTTCGCTTTAGAGCCGGTTAACGCCGCCCCGTTTCTCTTGGCTCACATTCAAGCCAACTGTAACCGCGACTCTAAAACTTTCTATTTCGGTGGCATCATCACATCTATCGCCATGGGCCTCGGTCTTGGCGACCGCCTCCAGACACTCCGCCAGTTGCCCCCCGTATTCCTGGACACCGACCACTGCCGCGCCTCCCACCTCATCAAGGCCCGCCGTGATGGGCGATATCATCCTGTAGTGCGAGGCCGCACTATCCAGAGCATCATCATGCCTTCACGCAACCGGATGCATCCAGAGGACAGAGCCAACTGGCTCTTCGACACCGCTGCCCCTGCTGCCCCAACACAGGATAATATCCCAGAGCCCAGGGACGAAGTTCAGGAGGAGCTAGACAGAGCCGACCAGCCTGAGCCATCACAAGCAGCTGCTACCGCTGGCCCTTCCACGCGCCGCCGCCCCCGTCATACCACTGATGACACATCCGTGGCCCTCCTCCACTGCATCGAGCAACAGAACCAGATGATGCTTATGATGGAGCAGCAGAACCGAAGGGCTGAGGAATTTGAGGCATGGCAGAGAGAGCAAACCGGCCAAATCCAGCAATCTTTGCAGATGATGCACGATATCCATTCCGGCATGGCCGATGAGATGGCACACCTCACTGTGCAAGTCGACGGCCTCCGGGATTACATATTCCACACCGGAGCTCTGAACCTCGCCGCCCGTGACGCCCCTGCCAGAGGTCGAGGAAGAGATCGAGGACGAGGACGGGAATAGTAGTACTTTTCATTTTTGCCATTTTTGTTATTTTTTTCTTTATTTCATTTGTATTCCTCCCTTCCGCATTCTTTCAAATCAGTGAGGACACTGATTGAGATAGTGTGGGAGCAGATCGTTATTTCCCTTTTCATTTCCCTTTCTCATGTTATTTCCCATTGTACTTTTTCTTTCGAATTTAAAGAAATTTTAATTTTCGGCAAATAAGCTCTTATATATATTTATCTCCGTTACGTGAACTCCCCGCGTTTCATATGACTATACAAAGAAATCTTTAAACTTCTTGCCTCAAAGCATCACGAGGACACGCCAAAGTTCAATCAAGTATGGAAATCCCGAGAAGAAAATTCTAACAATTCCATTACCGTCCTGACACCTTAGACCTCCAGTTTATGCGAGCCCGTTTCACTACCTACACGTACCGAAGCTTCAAGCTCCTACTCAAACGTAGCCCCCAGTAGTTTATACAAGCAGTCAACACCATCCTAAACGCTTCTAAGCAATGAAACCGATGCAAATAAGTGTGTGATCTCTAACTCAAAATGAAAAAAAAAATCATGAAGAAGAAAAGCCATATAGCCTGAGTATAGAGACATGTTCCTTCTAAGTTAGGTGCTCCTCACCCCAGCATTTAGCCCAACGATACAGAAAGTCTTTGGAAATCAATAGCATAAGCTTATGTGCAAAGAAGAATCGAAATAGAAAAGAGATCATAGCCACTAACAGGTTGACTTGCCATGAAAGTATATGGATAACGGGCTTAATGTGACTGCGCCAGAACAAACTGGGTAAAACTTGTTGCAAGGAACTTGACGCTAAGCTGCAGTAGCATGATTGGAACTGGCTTGCATAAAAGGGAGGCCCTCGAAGACTTACAACTCAGTGTCACCACCGTATGTGTTTTGTTTCAATTTAAGTCTTGGCCTTCCTAACTTATGATCTGAAAAACCTTTCGGAAAGGAGAAGCGTGCCGCGTGTTTGCCACATTTTCAATTTTTCCGACTTTTACTTGAGGACAAGTAAAGATTCAAGTTTAGGGGAGTTTTATAACGCGAAATTGTATATATAAAATGACATGTGTTTTAACTAATATTTGATCAGGTTTCACTCCGAATTCGGGGCATTCCATGCTATTTGTCTAAGTATTATGCAGGTATTCGAAGAACATGTCCAAACAAAGCAATATGAAGAAAAGGAGCAAAAACAGGTGAAAAACAGATGAAAAACCAAGAGAAAAACAGCATAAACGAGTTTTACTGATGTGACGACCGTCACATGGCCGTTACGCTCGTCATGCGTGTGACGACCGTCACACCTCCATGACGACCGTCATGGCCCCAGAACGTGCAGAATGAAGTCACGTGCAAAAATTCCCCCTCAAAGACCAAAAGTGTGGCCACTAACTCCTACTTTTCTGCCTCAAACCCACTTCCTGAAGGAATAACCGTTAGATACTCTCTCCCTATAAAAGGAAGAGGTTGGGACCTGAAAAAGGGAGCCGCATTCAAGAACGAAGTGCTACCAATTTATCTTCAGAGCAACCTTACCGTTTTCATATTCTTATTTGTTTCTCTTTTCCTTCTCTGTATTCTTTGGCATTTCGTAATTTCTATTTTCCTTGTACGATCAATTGGCACAAAGACCATAATCCTGCCAACATTGTGGAGGATCTGCCCAAAAGCCAATTGGAATATTTCCAGGTTTTCATTTTAATCGTAATTGCAATTTTCATTATGATGTATGTTCTTAATTACTGCTTTTATTTATGTATTACCATTTCCTTTTCCATGTCTAGCTAAATTACCATAATCGATATGTAATAATAATTCAGACGGAATTTAATAACAATTGGCGTAGTCTTTCTCTTTTCAAAACTCAGTTATGGTTTTAGTTTTTAATCAAAATTCTAAATAAACCTTTGTCACGACAGTGAGAAGCTATTTACGGTGATTTTGCCACGACAGTGGGAAACCATATTAAGGTACGAACCAACAAGCGACAACTGAGGCTAAGACCAGATAGTAAAAACTAGGCATTCGATTTAAAAACAGCGAAAGCGCTTTAAAAAGGATTAGAACTTAGAGATTTTCAAAAGGTAACTCTAACCCCGAACGGGATAGCGACAACATACGTTCCACCTTAGAGTTGCGACTAGCGTCAACAACCATCGTGAGACAAAAGTCTTTAGATCACTATTTTCTTCTTAAACTAAGTTTGAAAACACTTAATACGCCAGTAAATTGTCAAATCCCCGAAGAACAAATTTATTGCATATCGATTCATAAATTCATATCTTAAGTAAAAGCCTTAATTCCCTTTAGTTTACGCATCTACTCTATTATTATTCAACTTGAAACCAAACCGACCTAGATAAACACCGTAACACCCGATAATACTAGATTGATTACGAGTCCCTGTGGGATCGATATCTATTATTACTACGCGATAAACTGTGCACTTGCAGTTAGATTTGTTAGACATAGAAAGTCGCGATCAATGATCGAAGTTTTTCCACCCCTACCTAGAATCCACTGATATATCTAAGGTTGGTAAAATAGGTTTGGACCGTTGGCCATGCACATTTTTCCCACACGTTTTTGCGGTACAAGTCAAGGTTTGAGGCTCGCACCCTATAATATGGGGTTGGAATGCCCGTTTTCCACCCCCAAATATATCTCAAATGAGTTGTCTGACCCTCTATTTGTAGGGTTTGAAATTGAAGGCTCTCTAAGTGAAGTTTTCAAGCTTGCTTCGTGCACCTACTTTATTCGTTGTTAAGTAATGCCAACCCACCTACAACTTGTCTTGCCTCCTTAGCTCGCTAAGCGTACCGCCCACACTCTTTTAGCCGCTAAACCCACTCTTCACCTTAAAGTAACTTAGCCCTAAAGTCATGAACTACCTTTGCTTGCTAAGCGCACATGTGTTCTTGGCTTGGCGAGTTGGAGAATTTTCTCACTAAGCACGCCTATGTTCTTGGCTAAGCTAGCCTTAATTTGTAGGAAAAATACTTTGGATTGGTCTTTGTGTTGCTTTGGTGATTCCTTAATCCTTTCTACCTGTTTTAAGTCAATAAATAGCTAAAAGATTCAAACAAGCATTATATAAATTTTCATTGATAAATCATGAGTTTTTCATTAATTACTTGTAAAATAAGTTAGTAAATGCAAGTCGCAACTGCGAAAAACACCCGGCGAAAAAACAGAAGAGTCGTCACCGAACTTTATTTATCCCAAGGAGAGGGAAAGGAAACGATAGAATAAAACCTGAAGAACAGGAAAAGATAAGTTCATCACAACCAAATCTTGGGTTCGGGAGTCGGTTACGCAAGGGGAAGGTATTATCACCCCTCATGTCCGTTGTACTCAACGAGATCCATGCTTGTTATCTAATCAAAGGGTGTGTTTATCTATAAGCTACTGCTAAATGGAAATGAGAACAAAAGAAAACGAAAGAGACTCGATAGGACATCACCGCCCTATGCCTACGTATCCTCTCATGCAATGGGAAAGTCAGAGTCAACGTAGTTCGGAAACTACGGGTGATGGGGGAATGGTTTCTCACCAAGACATCACCGTCTTGTGCCTACGTATCCTCATCTGGTATGAGAAATCAGAGCAAACGTAGTTTGGGTACTATGGGTGATGGCGGAAAGGTTGCTCGCTAAGACATCACCGTCTTGTGCCTATGTATCCTCATCTGGTATGAGAAATCAGAGCAAACATAGTTCGGGTAATGAAACCATATGTTGCGTAAGTGTTTTTTATGAGTGACGTTAAGTTCCCATTCCAGCAGTTAGGGTCGATGCCTGTTTGCGGTAGAACGGAAAAGTAACGTACTATTTTCTGAAGATGAGTTTGAAACACAAATCCCAAAGGATAAAAAATGTTTAACGTTTGGTTTGTTAGTTTCAGTGAAGTGAATTAGTTTGCTTTGTAATTCACGTTGCACTAAAGACTTTGACATAAGAGCAAATGCGTCGCATATCGCCCAAAGGGCATACACTAAACACTCTAGACAAGTGAGGAGAAACCCCCACTCATCATTTCCCCTCGTAGCGTACAATGTTGATCATATTTATTAGATGAGTTAGAATGTATTTTGAGATAAAAAGAGAGACGCACTAAAGGTCTAAGGGAAACTCGGCCCTAACATTGTAATGCAAAGTGGTCCTAAGGTCGGGATGCGAAAGGAGATTCTATCCTAATATTAGCATGCAAGAGATGGACCTAAGGTTGAGGTTAAAAGGGACTAGCCTACTTGTTATCATACATGGATTAAACTTCTAATGTCTATCTTACTCCCAATTTAATCAAAAATTAAATTGGAATAAGAACCCTAAAGGACAAAGCAAAAACAAGAAAAACAAGGCTAAAACAGCAGCTACAACAATGCCTCATGCACAAAACAATAATAAAATCTAGCATACAAGCAAGACAGCCTATAACAGCACATATTTCAGCACAAAAGCAGGTGTAAAAAGCATGCAATAAGCAAGCAAGGCAAAGATAGCATGCAAAGTTCAGAATAACTATAGCTGTGGAAAGTATGGCAGAAAACATGTAAGAATGCATTTAATCATGAACAAGCACCAACCATGGATAGATATCATGCAATCATGAACACGCTTCAACAATCAAACATAATTGATCATCAATATTATATCAACAAGAATCAACAAGATCAACATGTTTTTCAATTCAAATCAAATGATCGAACGATTAAACGAACATGCAACACACGCAAACGGAACCAAATGCAAACATGCATCACAATATCCAGCAACATAATCATCAATGGTAACATGTTAATCACTCAAAACGAAAACCAAAAGTTACGCGTCGGAGAATCGAGATCAAACATTCAAGAATGATGAAATATGTCAAAAAAACAATCCACATAAATTCATCATATCAATCCATGAGGTTTACTTGTGAAAAGGAGCCCCAACAAGCAAGAAAAATGCAAAATCACAACATTCTTCTCAGCGGTAACCGGTTACTCAATATCAGGTAACCGGTTACCCTATCGAAAAAAATAGCCTGGACGTGAAATTTGTACTGAGTAACTGGTTACCCTATATAAGGTAACCGGTTACCACTGAACCATAACCAAAAAAACAACTTTTAAAATCAGTTTTCAACATCCAACAACTTATCCAATCACACATATGAACATGTTATCAATTAAGCACGAAATTAACATCAAATATCAATGATCAAACAACCTGTAAACATGATCAAACACTGAAATCACAAATCACCAAGATCCAAATCATCAAAATGTTTCAAAAAGCAGCAAGAACCATGGATCTACATTGTGATTATTCAAATAAGCTCAAAACAGAATTATATCTAGAATTTCGAACCTTCAAAGCTGAGATTTGCTTTGGTGAGTGTTGATTCGCTTGAGATTAGCAGATCCAAGAAAGAAACCTAGATATTCTTCAAGTTCCAAGACCTTCCTTATGGTAGAAATAAAGAACAAGCAAGATCAAGCAAAAATGATCCAACAAAGCACTTCCAATCTAGCTTCTAAATTCAGATCCAAAACCAAATGATAATTGAATGGTGAATTGAAGATAATGGAGATGAATAATGGAGGTTTAGCTCTAGAATTCAAGGATTCCAATGAAGAATCAAAGAATTCAAGTGAAAGAGCTTTAATGGAGGTTTTGGGAGTGAAAAAGTGGAGAGAAAATTGAGAGAAAATTCTCAAGAATGAGTGTGAAATTTGGAAATGAAGGTTAATTGTGTGAGGTTTGGAGCAAATTCACTTAAATAAGCTCTAGGTTTGGAATCAAAATGTGGTTTGCAATGTGGATTAGCATTTGGAATGGAAATTAGGAGTGGAATTAGGAATGGAGTGTTTGAAATTTAGAGGGAAATGGTGAAAATTGAAACAATTCTAGATCCTTCTAATGATGATCATGTGAAATCAATGGTTGAAAATGATTGGAAAATTGCACATGCTGAAAATTCAAATATTTTGGCCAATTTCGCTTGAAGTAACCGGTTACCCTATATGTGGTAACCGGTTATCACATTCAAAAAATGCCAATTTTGGCGCCAAATGGAGGGAATCCTATATAATTACCCGTTGCCATCTGTTATAAGCTCTATTAAGCCTCTGAAACTTGCCCTTGGATTTTATGATTGTGAGAATGCTTGAGATAGCCTGTACACCGTCTCATAAGCTGAAAGTAACTTGCTGAAAAACATAAAACCGACTGCTCGATCACTAGGCAAAATAAATGTTAGAGCCTCTGATGCTCACTGTTTGAACTATTGCAATAAAAGGGAACCCTGAGCCATGAAAATACCTTGATCCCATGTCTTGAGACCAATGCTATAATATGCAGAAATGCAAAAATGCAGTGAAACAAAAGCCAGTAAACCAAGAAGCGATGAGGCAAATTTTGGGGTGCTACAACTGCCCCTATTCAATTGACTTGAACTTGAATACCACTTTCAAACATTCAAGGTGAATGGAGATTGAATACCAAAAGAACCCATAAATTTGCACCTTGCGGGGATGCAAGACAGCGAATACCAACCAAGAGTTAGGATACGACACGTGGAGGATAACAATCCAAGATGAATAAAACATCAACCAAAAGTTGGAACGAAAACACCGGATACAGACCAAGAATACCAACCAAGAGGATACCAACCAAGAGTTGGAATAAATAATCAG
This sequence comes from Lathyrus sativus, assembly GCA_963859935.3. Classification (NCBI taxonomy): domain Eukaryota; kingdom Viridiplantae; phylum Streptophyta; class Magnoliopsida; order Fabales; family Fabaceae; genus Lathyrus; species Lathyrus sativus. The sequence continues at coordinate 492,144,596 of OZ012738.1, forward strand.
AGGATACCAACCAAGAGTTGAAATAAACAACCAAAAGATACCAACCAAGAGTTGGGATAAACAATCAAAGGATACCAACCAAGAGTTGGAATAACAACAAAATGGTACCAACCAAGAGTTAGAATAAACAACCAGAGGATACCAATTAAGAGTTGGGATAAACGAGAAAGGCATCTGTGGCTAGTTAGGATAAACAACCAGAGGATACCATTTGAGTATTTGATTCTTGAATGATTCAATGAGTGCTTGATGATCTTTCTTGGCTTTCCTGAACATGTCTTATGTTCTGGTTCTCATGATTAGAGGTCCATTGTATTCTCATTTTGTTTCATTTACCTTGCATGATCTTGTACTTCTCACATGAACAATTTGAGTTTGTGTTTGCTAGTTTTTGGGGCTTCAAATTGTGTTGGCCTCTTCTTGACCTTGTTTGTGGATTGCAATATGAACATGATACATGCCATTTGAGTTTGTTTCTAATCATGTTGTATTGATACTTGATAGTGTATGCCTTTGTATGAGTGTCTCCTATCTTGGATTGATTTTGGTGTATGTGTTTGTTCTTGAGGCATGTTTTGAGTTCAACCTTTGATGTTTCCCTTGTGTGTTCATGGATGAATTCTTGAATTGATAACCATATTGTTGTTGCTGCCCATACTCAATCCTATGCCCTAATCTCATGTCTTTCTCTTAGGGTTATGTTGTTTATGTTTGTTTTTGTGTAGCATGTGCTTTGGTTGTGAATATAATGCATGATTTGGTTCTTTGTGTTTCTTCCTTGATTATTGACATGGTTGGATATGTTATGATGTTGCTAATGTCCCATTTTATTTCTCACCTCATTTGACTTCATCTCTCTTTGCTTTATGATTGATAATACGTTTTGTTGGGCTTTGAGTCACTTGTGTGTGTTTGGGCACATTGTTTTGTCATTGTATTTTGATTTTCAAATCTCTTGACATATTTTGAATTGTGATTGATCTTTGTTATTCTTAACATGATGTATATGTTCACTTTGTATAAAGTTTGATATGTGTGTGTGTTTGATACTTCTTTGTCATTGAACTTCCATGCTTATAATTTTGATTGTATCTTCCTTCTTCTCCTACTTTCTTCTTCATCTTCTCTCTTTTTGAGACTTGTTTAAGTTTCATCTTTGTTTTCATTTGTAATTGAATTGGATAGTGTTTACTTGTGCTTGCGTACATGATCCCTTAGGATTCCTAGTCCCACCTAATTTTTGATTAAGGTGGCAGTAGGAGAGACATTATGCTTTCAATCCTTTGCATGATAACAATTAGGATAGTCCCTTCTTGACCTCAACTATAGGTCCATCATTTTTATGTTAACATTAGGTAGACTTCCCTTTCATCCTAACCTTAGGACCATTTTGCATGATAACATTAGGGTTTTCAGTTTCCCTTTAGTGTTTTCCTTTGTGTCTTATCTTCTCATCTCAAACAACTCTAAAAAACACTTAATAAAAATGATGAACATTATACGCCATAAGCCTTAAGCATATAGGAAGTGATGAGTGTGGGGTTTCTGCTCACTTTCCTAGAGTGTTTAGTGTATGCCCCTTGGGCGATATGCGACACATTCACTCCTATATCATAATCTTTAGTGCAACGTGAATCTCCAACAAATTCAATTCACTTCTCTAAAACTCTTAAACCAAATTCAAACCTTTTTGTCCTTCGGGGTTGTTCTTCAAAATAATTTTTAGAAAAGAGTATCGTTACATTTCCATTCTACCGCAAATAGGCATCGAACCTAACTGCTGGAATGAGAACTTAACGTCACTCATAAAAAACACTTAACCAACCTGTAGTTTCATTGTTACCCGAACTATGTTTGCTCTGATTTCTCATACCATATGAGGATACGTAGGAATAAGACGTCGATGTCTTGGCGAGCAACGTTCCCCCCATAACCTGTAGTTTTCCGAACTACGTTGACTATGACTTTCCCATTGCACGAGGAAATACATAGGCATAGGGCACCGATGTCCTATCTTGTGCATCTTGGACAGTTGAGGGGATGTTAGATTAGAAAGCTAATGACTCTGGAGATTGTTCATTGGGAAGTCAGTTGAGACCTTCTTGATTGACCATGATGCCAAACCAAAAATGGTGAATGGATCATCGTTTCTCGACCTGAGAGTCTGTGATACTGATAACCTGCTAAGATTGCCATGTCATCCAAGACTAGAACCTACGTATGATAGGGGATGGGTTTTTGAAGGAAACCTTGACTTTCAACCAACTCAGTTTTCTGGTCTTCTTATCGGCCTGGTATTTTGATTTTTCCAGTATTCTGGTATTCTATTTATTACGGTATTCTGGTATTTTCTTCAGAGCATACTTATGAGCTTATTCAGTCAACAACAGAACAACATTAGATACATTGATTCCGTTGTTTGCATTTGCATAATCATCCTGCATATTAACATTGCATGTGTATATGTTCTCAGGTTCTCGTCTTTCCTTTAATTCTAGTAATCTGATCTGCTATAGAGATGGAGGCTGAGATGAAGAAGATCATCATGTACAAATTTCCATTGCCGGAGTTAGGATATTTATTTGGTCTAATTTCTATGGTTGATCCTGGCGTTCTTGAATATTTTAGAAAGGATTACGGTAGGATTCTAAGTCTTGTCTGTAAAGTTACAAACTATGAGAAAGGAGCCATCCATGCTTTACTACAGTTCTATGACCCTCTACTACGCTGCTTCACTTTTCTAGACTATGTGTTGATTCCTACTTTGGAGGAGTTCACTTTTTCTTTTGGGATTTCTAGTCCTAGATGAAGTTCCTTTCTTTCGTTCAAAGGAGGATCCTGATCTTGAAAACTTTGATAATGCTCTTTATTTGAGCAAGTCTGATTTGATTGATGACGTGGTCTGCAGAAACGGAGTTTCTGGCTTTACCCTATCTTTCTTGGTGGTTAAAGCCTAGAAATATGTGAAAGAGGGGTTGGGTGATTTTTAGTGCTATTATGGCTTTGTGTATCTATGACATTGTACTATTCCCCAATATACTGGATTTCATTGATATGGACGCTTTTCACATCTTCGTTTCCAAAAACCTTGTACTCACTCTCCTATGAGACTTATACCATTCAGTACACTATAAGAACGAAAAGAGGAGAGGAAAAACTGTTCCCTTGCTGTACATTGCTTTTGCACAAGTGGTTTATAGATCACCTTCCTTGTTCCGGAGCTTTTGTTGATGAAAGGATTACATCTTAATGGTCTAAGAGACTTATGGGTTTGATAGCTAAAGACGTTGTTTGGTTCAATTGAGATCTGCTGGGAAAGGATATTATCTTTAGTTTTGGTAGCTTCCCCAATGTACCTCTGATGGGGAGAAAATGGGGAATCAATTATAACCCTTCTTTTACCGTTAAACAATTTGAGTATGCTTTGAGAAGACCCCCAAAGGATGAGGAGGTGCATGAATCTCTGTACTTCACCAGAGTAGCTGATTATGATATTATGGCCAGAGTGGTAGAAGCATGGGGAAAGGTTCATAAAAGAGGAAAGCTCTCTTTGGGTAAGGGCGACTGCAGAGCTTATGACCCTTACTTATAGTGGATTCACAGGAGGGTTGAGAAGATATTGTTGCCTTTTCCTGTTGAAGAACCCTTGTACCCTTTGATAGTTGAGGAACCTACAATTGTTGATATCTTGAGATACAATAAGCTTTGGGAAGAAAAGGAAGAGATGCATAAAGAAAGCAAAGAACTGAAAAAGGAGATCAGCCAGTTGAAGTATGACAAGAACGAAGTTGTCTACTTGGCTAAAGTGAAGACATAAACCTTGGCTAAAAGGGAGAAGGAGCTAGCTAAAGAGATCCGGGTACGAGAATGAGTTGGTCAAGATATAAAGAGTAGTGATAGCGTCCTAAAACATAAAAAGAAGGATTTAGATATAACTTATATGGAAATATATAAGTTTAATGATCAGCGGAACACTACCGTAACTGCCAACAAAGGGAGATAGGATGAGTTTCACAAGCAGATTGGCAAATTGAAGACGTAACTCAAAGCTAAAGAGAGAGAAGTTTCAACATAGTCATCTCGTAGATGTACAAGTGAACAGAGACTGCAAGAAACTTTATCATCGTTTAAAGAACTCAAGGTGAGAGCTGAACTGAAGAAACCAAAGCTTAAAGACGTCATTGGTGAGAATGCTTGGGAGAAATATATTCAAGGTTTGAAGGATGTCATTTGTAGAAGAGATTCCCTCATCCAGGAATTGATTGCGAGACTGGAGCATCCAGACACAAAGAAGCTGCTTGAAGAAGCCCAAACATGGTATAAAGACTACAGTGGTTGAAGAAAGCTGCCTGCAGTGATGATGTATCTTAGTAGTCTTTTCTTTTGTTGTATTTTTGACCATCACCAAACTTGTTGGATGGGGTCACAAACTTTTATTCAGTTGTATTTCTCCTTGGTGGGTTGTGTACAATGACTTTTGGTTCTCATTTTATTTATGAGCGAGGCTTTTGATCCTTCCATTTATATCTACTATTCTATTATTATTTGTGAAACTAGAATCAAGGGGGACATATCCCTGAAACACATAAACATGTTCGCATTTTGCATCATCATTTTCATTTGCATAACAGGTGTTCCCGAAGACTTCATTCTCATCTCTGCTTGGTTTTCTGTATTAGTTGACAGGATTGCAGAATCGGGTTTTCACTGACACTCTACACGAGGAAATCATCAAAACGTTATGGACCAGGTTTAGAACGAGCTCCAGGAAGTCAGAGACCATATGACGCAGTTCATGGAAATGATGCAGAACGTGCCCAACTGGTAGGAACAGTTAAGAACTTTGGTTCAACCATTGATAACACAGGTTTATGGAAATGGTATTTTACACGGAGGGGCTACTATTATTCCTCATCCTATTGATGGTAGTATTCCTTAAGGCAATGGTATTCCCATAGTTGTTAACCCTTCGGGCGGAGGTTCTCAATGCGGAGTTCATATAGGAGGTGTTAGAGGTAGTGTGTGTGCTGTACATGGGGCTGCTGGTCCCTAGTGGGAAGAAGATAATGAAGACAATGTCTTTTCAATGAGGGACATGGATGTTGGTCTTCGCTCAGAAGCTGATAAAATATTCAAGTTAATTGAGGAGAAAATGAAAGCCTACGAGAACCAAAATTCTTTCGGACTCGACATGTCAGATTTGGGACTTGTACCAGGGGTCAGAATTCCCCCGAAGTTCAAGGTACTAGACTTCGACAAGTACAAAGGGACGACTTGTCCTAGAGTACATCTCCGGGAGTATTTCAAAAAGATGTTTGCGTATTCCAATGATGAAAAGTTATTTATGCACTTTTTCCAGGACAGTTTATCAGTGCCATCTCTGGAATGGTATATGGGGTTAGAGAGGACCCACATAAGAAATTGGATGGAGTTAGGGGAAGCTTTTGTTCGCCATTACCAATATAATAGTGACTTAGGACCAAACAGGGTGCATCTACAAAATCTGTCGCAAAGAAGCAATGAAGGGTTTAAGGAGTACGCCCAGAGGTGGCGGGATTTAGCTTCTAGATTGCAGCCTTCGATGATGATGAGAGAGCTGGTTGATATGTTCATGGCTACATTTCCTGGGACATACTATGAAAAATTAGTTGGTTGTATGTCATGTAGTTTCTCAGATCTGGTTATAGAAGGGGAGAGAGTAGAAAATGGTATCAAGACAGGGAAGATACAAAGTGGAGCAGGATCCTCATCCGGAGGAATGAAAAAGCCGTATAATGGAAATCCTAAGAAACGAGAAGGAGATGCCAGTTCAATATCTTCTTACAGAGGTAAAGGCCGAGCACAACCTCATTATCACTAACCAATTGCTACTGTAGCCATCCTGGCTGCACCACAACAACAATTTAGCGCGCTTCGCCGTTACCAAGACAGAGGAAGAATGGCTAACAGACAGTTCGAGACACCATTAATGCCTTATTCTCAACTATTACAACATTTGCTTCAGTTACAACTTATTCAGAAGAGAACCTTGGCATCTCTCACTGGTGCACCTCCTCCGGGTTACGATGCAAATGCAAGGTGTGAGTTCCACTCAAAAGCTTCAGGCCATTATATTAACAACTGTAGAGCATTCAAGCATAAAGTCCAGGATCTGCTTGATTCGAAGGTAATCAACTTCACTAATGAAGGCCCAAATGTAAATCAAAACCCAATGCTGAATCATGATGTTTCCAGGACTAATGCTGTTATAGAAGGGGAGAGGTTAAATTTGATCATGGATGTTGAAGAGTTGAAGACCCCTTTAAGCTTTTTGAAGGACAAGTTGTTAAAGGGAGGTGTGTTTCCAGGGTGTTAGGTTGAATGTTCAGAGTGTGCTTTGCATTATGAGGGTTGTATTTCCTTGAAGAATGGTATTCAAAATTTGATTAATGAAGGTTGTCTGAAATTTGACAGAGTTGTGGAAGAGGATGTGGAGGATATAATCAGTAATGATGGAAATGAAGTCGCCACAATTTCAATTCCCTACCGGACAATTAATATTTCAGCGCCTACAAGGATAATCATTACCATACCTGGACATGTACCATACAAGAGCGCTAAGGCTATCCCATGGAATTATGGGGCAAAAGTGTTATGTAATGGACACAATAAGGAATTGACAGGGTCATCGTTTGGTGGTTCTTCAATTGAAAATATAGTCGGAGCGGGAGGAATTACTAGAAGCGGGAGGGTTTTCTCTCCACCTGAATCCAATACTGATAAGGGGAAGGGTAAAGCAGTGGTTGAGAAAGATGTCTAACAACAAGCTGGTAATGATGCTTTTCCAAAGGACGCCGAGGAGTTTATGAGACTCATTCGCAAAAGTGACTACAAAATTGTGGATCACTTACATCAGACTCCGTCGAAGATTTCTATCCTGTCATTTTGTTGTGTTCAGAGGCACATCAAAATGCATTGTTGAATATTTTGAATTCAGATTTTGTACCGTAAGAGGTTTTAGTAAACCAGTTGGAGGGAGTAGTAGCTCATGTCAACGTTAGCAACAATTTAGGTTTTACGGACCTAAACTTAATCTCGCGCAAAGGAATCATAACCAGGCCTTACATATATCAATGGAGTGCAGAGGATCCCTACTATCACACGTCCTGGTTGATACAGGGTCATCCCTTAATATTCTACCCAAGAAAGCATTGGTGGTAAGGGCGTTTGATGGCTCAAAGAGGTATGTGTTTGGGGAAATTACAATGCCTATACAGGTTGGGCCTGAGGTTTTTGATGCAACATTTTACATTATGGGTATCCAGTCGACATATAGTTGTTTTCTTGGTCGGCCATGGATACATGTTGCGGGAGAAGTTACCTCGATGTTGCATCAAAAACTGAAGCATATGATGGAGGGTAAAGTTGTTACGGTGTGCGGTGAGGAGGATATTATGGTAAGTTAGCTGTCGTCATTTAAATACATGGAAGTGGATGGTGAGATCCACAAGACACTCTGACAGGCTTTTGAAATAGTGCAAATTCAGGAGAAGCCTCCTGTTGAAGTTAAAAGCCTAGAGCTCTCTATGTCATTGTTTAAAGAAGCCCGTGCTATCGTGAAATCTGGGTCTTCCCAGAGGTGGGGCCAGGTGCTTAATGTTCCTGTTAAACAAGACAAGTTCGGTCTAGGGTATAAGCCCTATGTTCCTTCTCAAGACCCTCCGAGGTATAAAGGACATGTTCGATTCACCAGCGGTGGAGTTATCTTCGATAGGATTCACGCTATTGGGGATGAAGAAGGAGATAGTGATTGTGATATGGATGCCTGGATTCATCCTTGTGTCCCTAGACAGAAGCTATGCAACTGGACTATGGAGGAAGTCATCCGAGTCACTTCTTAAGAGTAATTCCCACTTGTTTTTTGATTATGCCTAGTCCTAGGTTCTGTCCAAGACATAATGACTCATTTTGTATGGGCTCCTTTTGATATTTTAAATTTTATAATGAACAAAAATACATTTTTTTTCATTCAAATATTTGGATCCCTGTTTTTCCTTTTTGTTTTTACATTTTTTGATTAAACGGAAAAATGGCAATGTTTGTGTTTATTTGCATATCATAATGAGCATAAAACATCAATGATGCAGGTTGAACATCCCAGATACCATCGATTCTGACTCGGCTATGGCTCAATATGATTTCGACAATCCTATCTATCAAGCTGAAGAAGAGACTGATGAAGACTGTGACCTACCTGAGAAACTAGCCAGACTTCTAAAGCAAGAGGAAATGGTCATTTTGCCTCATCAGGAGGATGTTGAAGTCATCAATCTGAGTATTGAGGATGAGAAAAAGGAAGTCATAGTAGGGGCTACTTTGGAAGACGATGTCAAGAGAAGTCTGGTAGAGATGCTATGTGAATATATGGATATCTTCGCTTGGTCTTGCCAAGACATGCTCGAGCTGGATACACACATAGTGGTGTACCGGCTGCCTCTTCGAGAAGAATGTCCGCCAGTGAAACAAAAGTTGAGAAGGATAAGGCCTGATATGGTAGTCAAGATCAAGTAAGTAGTTCAAAAGCAACTGGACGCTGGTTTTCTTGCTGTCACCAATTATCATACCCCAAACTTGTCCTACCCGTATAAATGGCCTTCATCTCTATATCCATCCACTAACCATTATTCAGAAAATCAAAAACATATATGTTGCTTCTAGTAAAAGGTTCAAACTCGAGATATCACAGGTTTAATATTGGTTGAATTGAGGTTCACTTGAGGCTTATCAGTATGAGTGTGTGAATTTTTCGATTCAGTAATAGTTGAAGATCAATTAGATCTGACCTAATCTTGGTCAGACAAGTTTTGCTTCATGATCAAGGCTAGGGTGTGCGTGATTCAAGAGGTGTGTGCTTGAGGTTTCCATTAAGGTTTGTACCCCATTCATCTGTATGTGGGTCAGGTCGTCAGGCTGTGGCAAATTTAAATGTTTCATGGTTGAGAACTATATGGAACCAGTCTATTCTCCAGTTAAGGTTTTAGGCCTTGCAGTACATATTTTAACTCCCGATTCTCTAGTATCAAAACATGATCATGTGGTTCATTGTATCGCTTAAGAAGTTTTAAAGTGAAGATTTTGGCTCAAGAGAATTGAATGTGGCATCATTCATCCAAGAGCCTTTTAAGTTGGATTAATATTTTAGTCTTTGATCAAAGACATTGTTAAAAAATTATGGAAGGTGTAGAGAGCACTACAATTCAAAGCCCAATGCTACAATTTTTTACAAAGCCCAAAATCAAAAATAAAGTCTTCACAAAAAAATAATAAGTCCATGAAATAAATGGAAAGCCTATATCACATTCATTACAAAAAAACCCATCTTATTAACAATAAATCTTCCAAACCCAAATTCAAAACTTCTTCATCATTTGTTTTTTTTTATTTATTTACACAAATTGTTGTTACACATCAAAGGCCCATTCAAGTCATAAAAATAGTCAGAAAATTGCTTGTTTTTCATATAGCCCATGCCATAGAGACTTTTGCTAGTGAAAAATAAATAATAAACAAAACCTTACAACACATCTTTATCCAAATCACATGATACATAACATGATTTACACAACATCATCACCAAGTCGCATACACACTGAAGGGCTTTGAGTCTAAAACAAGAAAGCATTGCGCTACTGCAGCTGAGCCACAACACAACACCCATGTGATATACCAGATGCAAAACCTACATTTTCAGTTTTTTTACAAACCGCACACCAGGCTATGCATATTGTAACAACCCAAATTTCATTAAATAATTAATTGTAGTAATTAATTGATTTAGTGGGATTTTATGTTAATATTGGAATTAATTTTTATTAATTGGAATTAATAGAGAATTGAAAGGAAATTGGAAGGAAAGAAAATAAAAGGGATATATAAGTGAGAAAGAAGAGAAAGGAAATTAGAGAAAACATTTAGAGAGAAAGAGGAGAGAAAGAAGAAAGAAGAGAAAGAGAGGAGAAGAAGAGGAAAAGTGGAAAAATCATCAAGAACCAACACAAAGCTCCGATTAATCGAGGTAAGGCTGAGAAATGTTTCTATTTGATCATTGCATGATGTTATGTATGTTGGGTTGGGGTTTTGGTAGAATTTTCATCACTTTCCAATTAGGGCAAATGTTGGATTAATCGGTAGATTGATGATTTAATCGGTTGGAACTGAGTAATAACGCCGTAGAATAGTCGGGTAACATGTATTGATGCTATTTGTACTGCTTTGGATGTTCAAGAGTTGGTGGATGGTGGAATGGTGAAGGAGGGACAGAGTGTGGTTCTGTTCTGCGCAGGTTCGCTGGCTCTCGCCAGGCGAAGCCCAGCGAATGCTGGCGAATAATTAAGTCTAAGTTCCAGTGGACTTCGCTGGCGAGCTCGCCAGGCGAAGTTGGATAGCGAAGGTTCGCCCAGCAAAGGTGTTGGCGAATGGTGGCGAATGAAGTCAGTAGCTACTGACTTGGGCTCGCTGGGAAGTCTCGCCAGGCGAAGCCTAGCGAGTGTTCGCTGAGAGAGTTCGCCAGGAGAAGGCCAGGCGAAGGTTCGCTGCGAGGGTTCGCCAGGCGAATGAAGGCGAATGTGACAGCATTTTTCTTTTGCTGTGTTGCTCATGTGGTGATTGTTTGATTGATTCACATAGGTTAACACCTCTATGATATGATATAGATATGATCTATTGTGATGATGTGTACTGTGGGTAGCCTCCGAGCGTGAATCCTAGTTGATGTGCGATGCGTATTAATTATGATAAATAGAAATACATGTGAATACAATGATGAATGTATGTGTATTGTCCAATGAACTTGCGAATGCTTAATGGGTATACAATTATGTGATGAGTATGCATGAGAACATTGTGGATATGTGTGCATGACTTATAATTGTATAAATGGTATTGTGATGTGAATACCTTGATTGTGTGATATATGTTGTATGTGCAATCATTGTGTAATTCTTGAAGAGATGAATTATGTAAATGCATGAGATTAAGATGTCGGTCTTAAGTGCATTTGTTGTGGTTGATTATACATGCATCATTTAGTCAAGAGGCAATGTCTGTTAGTTTCGTGGAAACTAGTGGCTTGTCCCAAACCTAGAAGGGTGGGTTTGAAGGCTTAGAGGACGGGCCTTTGTGGTTATCGGTCTAGAAGAGTGGACCCGGTTTAATGTAAAAACCGAAAAAAGATAACGGGTTATCGGTCTAGAAGAGTGGACCCGGTTTAATGTAAAAACCGAAAAAAAGATAACGAGAGTCGGTATCGCATTGCATGAGTTGCATTGAGTTGTTGAGTCACATTAATATATGACATATGCATGAAGAGATGCTTATGTGTGAATGATGAGATTGTGAAATTGTGAGAGTATGCATGATGTGGAAATGCTTTACAAATATTCGTGTTGTCATTATATGTGTGGCAAATATATATGACTAAGAAATTGAATTGTGGTGAGAAATACGGAGTGGAACTGGTATTGATTACCTATATATATATAATCTTATGCTTTGATTATTATGGTTATATTTCTCACCCTTCTGCTGTTTTATAATGCTCTACGAGGCATTGCAGATTAGGATGCTGGAGTCCCTTTTGTGAAGTATTCTTCATTCTTTTGAGTCTGCTGCTCTGATATGTAACACCGGGTAGTTAGACTAGTATAGTCATTATTTTGTGATACATTGAGATGTATTAGTTGATGTGATTGTGTAATCTAACTGATATGATGTATTAATTTGGATTAACTTGTGTGTACGTGGATTAATATTTTGAAAACGATTAAATGATTTGATCTTCCGCTTAATTTTGAAAATGTTACATATCTTATGGAGAAAAATGTGAAAGTGTTTTATTGGTGAAATTGTGGCATTCTTCTTTTATACCTTATTATAAAACCTTTTTACTCTGATAATTTGTATGTGCTTAATTGTTTTATATGCATTTATTTGGGGTATAGAAGGGGGTGTTACAATAGTGGTATCAGAGCAGGTCGGTCCATCCGGCCAAGTTGTTAGAGTGTTTTTTTTCCTGTGTGTTATTGATATGCGTGTGTTGCATTATCAATATTGGTTGTTCTTACGTGGTTCTGTTGTTGGAATTAGTGAGATGGTTGCAGGAAGGAACGACGAAGCGATTGCGGAGGCATTGACGAGATTGGCGGGGGCAATTGGGCAGAATCCTCCGGCCAATGTGAATGTGAGGAATCATGCTGATGATGGATTCCGTGCTTTGGGGAAATTCCAAAAGAATAACCCTCCGGTCTTCAAGGGAACTCATGAACCGGACAAGGCACAAATTTGGTTGAAAGCTGTGGAAAAGATTTTTCGAGTTATGAATTGCTCGGATGCACAGAAGGTGCAGTTTGGGACTCATATGCTCGAAGAAGAAGCTGAAGATTGGTGGGGTAATACTCGCCAAGGATTTGAGGAAGATGATATTGTGATTACGTGGGATTTGTTTAGAGAAACCTTTCTGGAGAAGTATTTTCCAGAGGATGTGCGGGGGAAGAAAGAGATCGAATTTCTTGAGTTGAAGCAAGGTAATTCGACGGTTGCTGAGTATGCGGCGAAATTTGAGGAGTTGATCAAATTTTGTCCTCACTATAATACTGGTAATGCTGAGAGGTCTAAGTGCCTCAAGTTTGTGAACGGTTTGAGACCCGAGATTAGACAAGCTATTGGGTACCAGGAAATCAGACGGTTTTCTGAGTTGGTTAACAAGAGCAGAATTTATGACGAAGACAGTAGGGCTAGGTCTAGCCACTACAAGAGCCTAAGTGATAAGAAAGGAAAAGGACAATTCAGAGGAAAACCTTACGTAACTCCTGCCGATAAGGGGAAACAAAAGGTAGGTTTTGGAAAGAAGCCAAGTGGGGGAGTTTCTACCCCGGTTAGGTGTTACAATTGTGGTGAAGCGGGGCATCGTGCTCTGGAGTGCAAAAGTGTTGAACATAAGTGTTTTAAGTGTGGCAAGCCAGGCCACAAGGCTCTAGAGTGTAGAAGCGGTGCGGGTGTTACTTGCTATAACTGTGGTGAGCGAGGGCACATCAGTACCAAGTGCGATAAGCCGAAGAAGAATCAAGGGAGCGGGAAAGTGTTCGCTCTATCTGGATCTGAGACTGCTAGCGACGATCGATTGATCCGAGGTACGTGCTTTATTAATGGTACACCTTTGATCGCTATAATTGATACCGGAGCTACGCATTCTTTTATTTCTTTGGATTGTGTTAGAAGGTTGAATCTTGAGTTGTCTGTGATTGGTGGCGGTATGGTTATTGATACTCCTGCTATGGGTTCGGTAACTACACCGTATGTTTGCTTGAATTGCCCGTTGAGTATTTTCGGTAGAGATTTTGGGATTGATTTAGTGTGTCTTCATTTAGATCAACTGGATGTCATTCTTGGAATGAATTGGTTAAAATTCAATCGTGTGTATATTAACTGTTTTGACAAAACGGTTATTTTTCCCGACTCGGATGTTGAAAGGGAATTGTTTATGACGAGGAAACAAGTGAAGGAATCGGTACAAGATGGGGCTAAGGTATTTATGCTTATGGCAACTTTGAGGACTAGTGAAAGTGAAGAGATTGATGCTTTGCCCATTGTTAGAGATTTTCCGGAAGTATTCCCTGAAGAGATAAAGGATTTACCACCGGAGCGAGAAGTGGAGTTTTCGATAGATTTGATTCCTGGAACTAGTCCGATATCGATGGCTCCATATCGTATGTCGGCCTCGGAGTTAAAAGAGTTGAAGAGTCAACTTGAGGATTTGCTTGAAAAGAGGTTTATTCGTCCGAGCGTGTCACCGTGGGGTGCACCGGTGTTGTTGGTTAAGAAGAAAGAGGGTTCTATGAGGCTCTGTGTGGATTACAGACAGTTGAACAAGGTGACTATTAAGAATAAGTATCCACTTCCAAGGATTGATCATCTGATGGATCAGTTGGTTGGTGCAAGCGTGTTCAGCAAGATTGATTTGAGATCTGGGTATCATCAGATCCGTGTGAAAGCTGAGGATATTCAGAAGACGGCCTTTCGGACGAGGTATGGACACTATGAGTATTCTGTGATGCCATTTGGTGTGACTAATGCACCAGGTGTATTTATGGAGTACATGAATAGGATTTTCCATCCTTATTTGGATAAGTTTGTGGTGGTGTTTATCGACGACATCTTGGTTTATTCGAAGAGCGAAGGAGAGCATGCCGAGCATCTGAAGATTGTGTTATCTGTGCTGAGAGAGAAGCAGTTGTTCGCGAAGCTTTCTAAGTGTGAATTTTGGTTGAAGGAAGTTAGTTTCCTTGGTCATGTGATTTCTAGTAGTGGTATTGCGGTCGATCCGTCGAAGGTTGAAGCGGTGTCGCAATGGGAGACTCCGAAGTCAGTTTTTGAGATCAGAAGTTTTCTTGGTTTAGCCGGTTATTATCGGAAGTTTATTGAAGGATTTGCTAAGTTATCGTTGCCGTTGACACAGTTGACTAGGAAAGGTCAAGCCTTTGTTTGGGACGCCAAGTGTGAAGCGAGTTTTCAAGAACTTAAGCGAAGGTTGACGACAGCTCCTGTTTTGATTCTGCCAAATCTAGAGGAACCATTCGTTGTGTATTGTGATGCTTCTTTGATGGGTTTAGGAGGTGTGTTGATGCAGAATAACCAAGTTGTAGCTTATGCTTCGAGGCAACTCAAAGTGCATGAGAAGAATTATCCGACGCATGACTTAGAGTTGGCCGCCGTTGTGTTCGTGTTGAAACTCTGGAGGCATTATTTATTTGGCGCAAGATTTGAAGTGTTTAGTGACCACAAGAGTTTGAGATATCTTTTTGATCAAAAGGAATTGAATGCGAGACAAAGAAGATGGCTTGAACTTTTGAAGGATTTTGATTTTGGCTTGAACTACCATCCGGGTAAAGCGAATGTAGTAGCGGATGCATTGAGTCGGAAATCATTGCATATGTCGGCGTTGATGGTGAAAGAGTTAGAATTGGTCGAGCAATTTCGAGATTTGAGTTTGGTATGTGAGAGAACTTCTTTTGGATTTAAGTTGGGTATGTTAAAGCTTACAAGTGGTATTTTGGATGAAATTCGAGAAGGACAGAAATCGGATTTGAGCTTAGCTGATCGGTTGACTTTAATCAACCAAGGCCAAGGTGGTGATTTTCGGATTGATGAGAATGGTATTATGAGATGTCGGGATCGAGTTTGTGTTCCGAACATGGTTGAGCTTAAGAAGAGCATCCTTGAGGAAGGACATCGTAGTGGATTGAGTATTCATCCGGGTGCTACTAAGATGTATCAGGATTTGAGGAAAGTATTTTGGTGGCCTAGTATGAAGAAGGATATCGTGGAATTTGTATATTCTTGTTTGACTTGCCAGAAGTCAAAGATTGAGCATCAGAAGCCATCGGGTTTGATGAAGCCGTTGTTTATTCCTGAGTGGAAATGGGATAGTATCTCCATGGATTTTGTATCGGGTTTGCCGAGGACGCCGAGTAATTTTGAGGCTATTTGGGTTATCGTGGATAGGTTGACTAAATCTGCTCACTTTATTCCTATGCGTATGGATTACCCTTTGGAGAAGTTGGCTAAGTTGTATATTGAGAGGATTGTGTGTCTGCATGGTATTCCGTTAAGTATTGTTTCGGATAGAGATCCGCGGTTTACTTCGAGATTTTGGAAGAGCCTGCAGAGTGTTTTGGGTACTAAGTTGCGTTTGAGTTCAGCGTATCATCCTCAGACTGATGGTTAGACGGAGAGGACGATTCAGTCGCTTGAAGATCTTTTGAGAGCTTGTGTATTGGAAAAAGGAGGAGCTTGGGATAGCTACTTGCCTTTGATTGAGTTTACCTACAACAACAGTTTCCATTCGAGTATTGGTATGGCACCATTTGAGGCGTTGTATGGTAGGCGGTGTAGGACACCATTGTGTTGGTTCGAGTCCGGAGAGAGTTCTGTTGTTGGACCCGAGTTAGTTCAACAGACTACTGATAAGATCAAGATGATTCAAGAGAAGATGAGAATTACTCAGAGTCGTCAGAAGAGTTATTATGACAAGAGGAGGAAGGCACTTGAATTTCAAGAGGGAGATCATGTGTTTCTTCGAGTCACTCCGATGACAGGTGTTGGTAGGGCACTGAAGTCGCGCAAGTTGTCGCCGCGTTTCATTGGTCCTTATCAGATTTTGCAAAGGATAGGAGAAGTGGCCTATCGTGTGGCTTTACCACCGTCGCTTGCTAATCTTCACGACGTATTCCATGTATCTCAGTTGAGGAAATACATTGCGAATCCGTCTCATGTAGTCCAAATAGATGATGTGCAGGTGAGAGATAACCTAACTGTTGAGACATCACCTATGCGGATTGAGGATCGGAAATTGAAACAGCTTCGAGGTAAAGAGATTGCTTTAGTGAAGGTCGCTTGGGGAGGACCGGCTGGTGGAAATGTTACGTGGGAGCTTGAGAGCCAGATGAAGGAGTCTTATCCAGAACTGTTTGAATCAGGTAACATTTTCGAGGACGAAAATTCCTAAGTGGGGGAGGGTTGTAAAAGCCCAAATTTCATTAAATAATTAATTGTAGTAATTAATTGATTTAGTGGGATTTTATGTTAATATTGGAATTAATTTTTATTAATTGGAATTAATAGAGAATTGAAAGGAAATTGGAAGGAAAGAAAATAAAAGGGATATATAAGTGAGAAAGAAGAGAAAGGAAATTAGAGAAAACATTTGGAGAGAAAGAGGAGAGAAAGAAGAAAGAAGAGAAAGAGAGGAGAAGAAGAGGAAAAGTGGAAAAATCATCAAGAACCAACACAAAGCTCCGATTAATCGAGGTAAGGGTGAGAAATGTTTCTATTTGATCATTGCATGATGTTATGTATGTTGGGTTGGGGTTTTGGTAGAGTTTTCATCACTTTCCAATTAGGGCAAATGTTGGATTAATCGGTAGATTGATGATTTAATCGGTTGGAACTGAGTAATAACGCCGTAGAATAGTCGGGTAACATGTATTGATGCTATTTGTACTGCTTTGGATGTTCAAGAGTTGGTGGATGGTGGAATGGTGAAGGAGGGTCAGAGTGTGGTTCTGTTCTGCGCAGGTTCGCTGGCTCTCGCCAGGCGAGCGAAGGCGAAACTTCGCCAGGCGAAGCCCAGCGAATGATGGCGAATAATTAAGTCTATGTTCTAGTGGACTTCGCTGGCGAGCTCGCCAGGCGAAGTTGGATAGCGAAGGTTCGCCCAGCAAAGGTGCTGGCGAATGGTGGTGAATGAAGTCAGTAGCTACTGACTTGGGCTCGCTGGGAAGTCTCGCCAGGCGAAGCCTAGCGAGTGTTCGCTGAGAGAGTTTGCCAGGCGAAGGTTCGCTGCGAGGGTTCGCCAGGCGAATGAAGGCGAATGTGACAGCATTTTTCTTTTGCTGTGTTGCTCATGTGGTGATTGTTTGATTGATTCACATAGGTTAACACCTATATGATATGATATAGATATGATCTATTGTGATGATGTGTACTGTGGGTAGCCTCCGGGCGTGAATCCTAGTTGATGTGCGATGCGTATTAATTATGATAAATAGAAATACATGTGAATACAATGATGAATGTATGTGTATTGTCCAATGAACTTGCGAATGCTTAATGGGTATACAATTATGTGATGAGTATGCATGAGAACATTGTGGATATGTGTGCATGACTTATAATTGTATAAATGGTATTGTGATGTGAATACCTTGATTGTGTGATATATGTTGTATGTGCAATCATTGTGTAATTCTTGAAGAGATGAATTATGTAAATGCATGAGATTAAGATGTCGGTCTTAAGTGCATTTGTTGTGGTTGATTGTACATGCATCATTTAGTCAAGAGGCAATGTCTGTTAGTTTCGTGGAAACTAGTGGCTTGTCCCAAACCTAGAAGGGTGGGTTTGAAGGCTTAGAGGACGGGCCTTTGTGGTTATCGGTCTAGAAGAGTGGACCCGGTTTAATGTAAAAACCGAAAAAAGATAACGGGTTATCGGTCTAGAAGAGTGGACTCGGTTTAATGTAAAAACCGAAAAAAAGATAACGAGAGTCGGTACCGCATTGCATGAGTTGCATTGAGTTGTTGAGTCACATTAATATATGACATATGCATGAAGAGATGCTTATGTGTGAATGATGAGATTGTGAAATTGTGAGAGTATGCATGATGTGGAAATGCTTTACAAATATTCGTGTTGTCATTATATGTGTGGCAAATATATATGACTAAGAAATTGAATTGTGGTGAGAAATACGGAGTGGAACTGGTATTGATTACCTATATATATATAATCTTATGCTTTGATTATTATGGTTATATTTCTCACCCTTCTGCTGTTTTATAATTCTCTACGAGGCATTGCAGATTAGGATGCTGGAGTCCCTTTTGTGAAGTATTCTTCATTCTTTTGAGTCTGCTGCTCTGATATGTAACACCGGGTAGTTAGACTAGTATAGTCATTCTTTTGTGATACATTGCGATGTATCAGTTGATGTGATTGTGTAATCTAACTGATATGATGTATTAATTTGGATTAACTTGTGTGTACGTGGATTAATATTTTGAAAACGATTAAATGATTTGATCTTCCGCTTAATTTTGAAAATGTTACATATCTTATGGAGAAAAATGTGAAAGTGTTTTATTGGTGAAATTGTGGCATTCTTCTTTTATACCTTATTATAAAACCTTTTTACTCTGATAATTTGTATGTGCTTAATTGTTTTATATGCATTTATTTGGGGTATAGAAGGGGGTGTTACACATATCAGCAACTACTCCTTATATATTTACACAATAATACAAATTAAGGCTCCTCAATATTTCCCGTGACTCTCACATGAATGATACGACCACAACATGATCGCAACATAAACTTTGTGAAATGCACAAACACAAAAGGCGTATAAACGACGAAAGAAACAACACGCAAAGGTCACCCATTCCTCCCACTCTGGACCTCAAACATCCATATAAGAGACTCAGACGCGAGGGGGAAAGAAAAACTCTCGCCAACCCTGTTCATCTTCTTCCCCGAAAATTTATTTTTCCTTCATTAAACCAAAACAATCCCTAACTCTTCTTACTTTTCTTCACTCAAATCCCAAATTACTCACAACAACTCAAATCAATCTCCTTCAACCTTTCCATTAACCATAAACTCTAACCTCAAATCCTCCATAACCGCTCAATCAACAATCACAAACCTCAAAACCTTTTCGAACAAACACCAACCCACAACCAGAATAAAGAGAAGAGAAGGTTGAGCTGCGAACTTAAGTCGAAACCTAGGGAAGAGAAGAAGATGAACAAGAAAATCAAAATGGAATACGACCCACAAACCCAAATACAAACCTGAGCAAATCGATTCGTGTGAGTTGAAGGTTGGGTTGAATATGAGTCACGTGCGTGTTCATGAGCTTTGCGTTATGTTTTTTTTCTTCTTTTTCTTTTCATGTTCCGATTCAAGATGATGATGTATGGTTATACGTCCCCTATTTCTTGTTGATCTATTTGGGACGTGGTTGTGCTTTTTGCGGCCAATAGTTCTTCCATTCCTGGTAGGTTATGTACTATGATGGACACTTGGGTCATGGGCTTTAAGAGCTTGTTTTGTGCTTTATTCCAACTCCTGCTTTTGTTATCTGCACCGTCTGGGATAATGAGCTTACAAGCCCAAATGATTCCCCTTTCATTTTGACACCAGTTATGCTCAATCTCTCCCTCCACCTCTTCTTTTAACATTCTTTTAGATTTTCTAGTCTTTTGAGTTAAAATGTCATTTTATTTATTTTATTAAATGATTTTGTTAAACATTTTAATAAGTAATTGACGTTTATTATTACTAAAATCATTATTGATTGTGTTTACCATTTTCTTCTTCATTATTTTTACCTTAATTTCGTTTTAGTTTTATTTCTTTTTGGTCGATGACGAAACCAAAAAAGTCGCCACTAGTCAAATTATTGATAAATAGTGATGAAACCAAGACCACTTCCATTTTCATTTTCTTCATTTTCTTTTTCATCTCGATTTTATTTTCATTTATCGATCGATGAAGTCTTTACATTTGTAAGCGTTGATTTATCGAAGTCGATAACCTTCATTATGTCAAATCTGTGGAAAATAACCATTGGGGTCATTTTCTATACTTTGGGATCGTGATAAGCTACATTCGATTAATCGACATGAGTTTACGATTAAGACGAGATCATTTGCTTTTTGGTCCGTGCAACACGATTAAATTGGAGAATGATCCTCAATATCATTTCTGTATCTTATTTTTCGCACGGATACCAATTAGCGCGACCTCCTATAGTTCGACTTTTGTTATAAGTCGAGCTACGGCGGTTTAGTGCTACATTTCGTCCCGGTTCAATTCACAAAACAATTAACGACTAACTTTACTTTCCGTCAATATACAGTTTCTTTACTTTCAGTCAAATATACAACTATTTTACTTTCAGTCAATTATATCTCGATTATATCATCTTGTTCATATTATTGTGGATATTATCTTAATTATATGTTATATTATCTTGTCATATTATTGATAATTGTTCATGTTCATATTCATATTGTTCATCTTTATTCACACGTATTCGAAAACACCTAACAATTATCAAAATAATAAAATCCTAAATTGGTGGACTGTTGGATCATTGGACCTTGTCAGAAACCCTAGCTTGGAGTTTTGTCCCACTTTTGCTTAAGGCTTAGTTTAGGACACTTTGCACATACACGGCTTCCTCTTGGGCTATCTGACAATGAACACTTTTATTTCGTGCAATCCCGTGTAACTTACATGTACCCCTATCCCATTCCGATATATACATTCGTATTTCTTTTATTGTGGTTTATCTTCTATGAGCACCCTTAGGGACTAGCGTAGATCAAACTATTTTCAAACTAATTCTTGATTCGTCATCGAGCCATTTTCAAACACCCCTCGTAAGTCGAGTGCTTGTCTGCATTCACCATCAACCTATCACAGACATCTTCACATTTCACCGTGGTTTCGATATTGGGAGCACCCTCAGGGACTAGTATCGTTTCTCACAACCTAACCCTTGATTCGCAGTCAAGTCGGTTCCATTTTCAACCAAACCCTCGACTCGTCGTCGAGCCATTTTTCAAACCCACTTCCATTTCACCACGATTTTGCTCACGAATATAAGTCAAACCCTTGATCCAACGTCAAGAAGATTTTCTCAATAAACTATCAAATCAATTAATAACTATTTAACTCTTTTCAAGGTGAAAAAGAGGGGAAATGAGCCTTTGGTCACCCTTCAGTTGTTTGGATGCGAGTTATCTTACTCGTGTGTGAGCAATTGACGCCTCTAATGACATTTCCAATTCGACAGCATTCAAACCATCGTCCAACCACTCATCATTCAAACACCATTCAAACACAACTTCTTTTCAAGATGAAAAAGACAGAGTCATACCTTTGAATCACTCTCCCGATTACTTGGGCCCGAGGAGCCTTTCTTAAGCTTCGAGTAATCGGCATCCGAACCCAACTTCAAACCAATTCAAAACCTTATCTTTTCGTGGTCGTCTCCATGAACTACGGACACTCTGATTCTTCATTCATTTTTGAATGTAAGATACGTAGGCACAAGATTGTGATGATCATGGCCAACACAATCCCCTCCATCTTCTATTTCCCGCTATCCTTCCCTGTAGTCAAACTACGAGAGCTCTGATTTCTCATTCTCGTCCAAATGAGCATACGTAGGCACAAGGGGCCCAATCCTTGGCGAGCACCCTATCCTATAACCACTCATTTCCCCTTAGCGTCTTTATCCTTTTATCCTGCTATTCCACATTTATCATTGAGAAGAAAATAATTAAGCTTAGTTAACGTTCATCACAATTCGAATTAAGAGGTTCCCATTGAGTAAAACGTACGTGAGGGGTGCTAATACCTTCCCCTTGTGTAACCGACTCCCAAACTCGAAACATCGGTTGCGACGACCCTATTTCTTTCCTTTCGTTCTAAAAGGTTTTCTCGATATTTTTCTTTCCCGTTTATTCGGGATAGATAAAGTTTGGTGGCGACTCTGTCAAACCGCATTTCTGCGACTTTTACATGAGGGTCGTACATTCTCGATTAATGATATTTCGAGGTGCGACACCAATTACCCTAGGTGGGTCGCTAATAACGTTCATGTGCCTAAGAAACATGGAAAGGTCAGGATGTGCGTTGACTACAAAGATCTGAATAGAGCGAGCCTTAAAGACGATTTCCCGCTTCCCCACATTGACGTGTTGGTTGATAACACTGCTCAATACTCTTTGTTTTCTTTCATGGATGGCTTCTATGGGTATAAACAAATCAAAATGGCCCCAGAGGACATGGAGAAGATTACATTCATTACACCATGGGAGATTTTTGCTACAAAGTGATTCCTTTTGGATTGAAAAATGCTGGGGGCAACTTATCAGCGGGTAATGATGACTCTCTTTCATGATATGATTCACCATGAGATCAAAGTACATGTTAATGACATGATTGCGAAATTGCAGAC
Source organism: Lathyrus sativus (assembly GCA_963859935.3). Lineage (NCBI taxonomy): Eukaryota > Viridiplantae > Streptophyta > Magnoliopsida > Fabales > Fabaceae > Lathyrus > Lathyrus sativus. The sequence continues at coordinate 492,167,163 of OZ012738.1, forward strand.
GAAGGAATGACATCTGGTCAATCTTCTAAAGTTGTTTGAAAGATTAAGGAATGTCAAGCTGAGGTTGAATCCTAACAAATGCACCTTTGGGGTGAGATCTGGGAAGCTTCTAGGTTTCATTGTCAATGAAAGAGGAATTGAGGTGGATCCTACAAAGATAAAAGCAATTCAAGAGATGCCTGAGCCAAGAACGGAGAAAGAGGTTCGTGGTTTCCTTGGTAGATTGAACTACATTGCAAGGTTCATTTCCTATCTTACAGCCACTTGTGAACCTATTTTCAAATTGCTGAGAAAAGATCAGTCAGTCATTTGGAATGAAAATTGTCAAAAGGCTTTCAAGAAAATAAAAGAGTATTTGTAGGAACCTCCAATATTAATACCTTCAGTTACAGGAAGACCTCTAGTCATGTATTTAATGGTTCTGGAGAATTCAATGGGTTGTGTGCTCGGTCAACACGACGAGACAGGTAGGAAAAAACATGGTATTTACTACCTGAGTAAGAAATTCACCAATTGCGAGTCGAGATACTCAATGCTAGAGAAAAAATGTTGTGCACTTGCTTGGGCAACTAAATGCTTAAGGCAATACATGTTAAACTATACAAACATGTTGATTTTGAAGATGGATCCGATCAAATATTTATTTGAGAAGAAAGCGCTTTCTGGAAGGATCACTAGATGGTTCTGACAGAGTATGACACTCAATATGTTTCTCAAAAAGCCGTTAAAGGGAGTGTCTTATCAGAATATCTTGCTGAACAAACGATTGAGGATTATCAGCCAATGAGGTTTGAATTTCCTGACGAAGATATAATGTTTTTGAAGATGAAGGAATGCAATGAGACTTACCTGACGAGGGTCCTAAGATTGGATCTAAGTGGAAATTGGTTTCCGATGGTGCTGTTAACTCGTATGGCAATAGAATCGGGGCAATTATTACTACTCCTCATGGTTCACATATACCGTTCACCGCCCGATTGACGTTAGCCTACACAAATAATAGAACTGAGTATGAAGCGCGCATCATGGGTTTAGAAGAAGCCATCAATCTAAGGATCAAGAATCTAGATGTGTATGGTGATTCAGCGCTAGTCGTCAATCAAATCAAGGGAGAGTGGGAAACTCGTCAGGCCAACTTGGTGCCTTACAAGAACTATGCAAGGAGACTGTTGCGTTTCTTTGATAGGGTTGAGTTTCATCATGTATCGAGGGCTGAAAATCAGATGGCAGACGCCTTGGCAATGTTATCATCGATGTATAAAGTGAATTTATGGAATGAAGCTCCAGCAATCACTATCATGCGTCTTGACAGACCGACCTTCGTATTTGCAGTTGAAAAAGCGTCAGATGGAAAGGCCTAGTATTTTAACATCAGACATTTTCTCAAAACTTAAGAGTATCCACGTGAGGCATCAAGCAAAGATAAGAAGACTCTCAGGAGGCTTTCAGGAAATTTCTACCTGAACAAGGATGATATGTTGTATAAAAGAATCTTCGACATGGTCTTGTTGCAATGTGTTGATGAGCATAAAGCAAGTTTGTTGATGGAAGAAGTTCACGAAGGTTCTTTTGGTACTTACATTGGTGAGCATGCGATGGCTAAAACATTGTTGAGAGCTAGATATTATTGGATGACTACGGAGTTCGATTGTTTCAAATACGCCAGGAAATGCCATAAATGCCAAATTTATGCTGACAAGATGCATGTGCCACCTAACCCTCTGAACGTGTTGACATCTCCTTGGCCTTTTGCAATGTGGGGAGTCGATATGATTGGAAAGATAGAGCCGATTGCTTCCAATGGGCATCACTTTATTCTAGTTGCCATCGATTACTTTACAAAGTGGGTAGAGGCAGCTTCCTTTGCCAATGTCACCAGGCAAGTAGTTGCTCGTTTCATAAAGAAGGACATCATCTTCTATTATGGAATACCAGAGCGAATCATTACTGATAATGGTCAAATTCGAATAACAAAATGATGAAGAAGCTGTGCCAGAGCTTCAAAATTGAACACCACAATTCTTCTCCATACTGTCCGAAGATTAATGGCGTTGTTGAGGCAACAAATAAGAACATCAAGAAGATCGTACAGAAGATCGTGGTGACTTATAAATATTGGAATGAGATGTTGCCCTTTTCTTTACATGGTTATTTTACTTCGGTGCGTACTTCGAAATGGGCAACTACTTTTTCACTAGTGTATGGTACATAAGCAGTCCTACCATTATAAGTTGAGATCCCTTCTTTGAGAGTTTTGTATGATGTGAAGCTCGACGAAACTGAATGGGTTCAGGTCAGGTTGAATAAGCTAAGTCTTATTGACGAGAAGAGATTGGCAACCATCGCCCATGGCTGATTATACTAGAGCAGAATGAAGAAGGAGTTTGATCAGAAGGTGCGCCCTCGGTGTTTCCAGATAGGTGACTTAGTTTTGAAAAGGATCCTTCCTCCTCAAACAGATCACAGGGGCAAATAGACTCCAAACTATGAAGGTCCATATGTGGTAAGAAAGGTTTTCTCTAGTGGAGCCTTACTACTATCTACTATGCATAGTGAAGATTTTACGTCTCCCGTGAACGTAGACGTAGCTAAAAACTACTTTGCTTAAAATAGACCCAGTGGACAGAAAAGAACGTCCAGGCAAAAATGAGGCATCCCGGGTGTCGCTACTGCGAAAAAGGGGCGCCGACAAAGACAGAAGAGTCACCACCATTCGTTATTTATCCCAAAGACAGGGAAAGGAAACGATCATAGAAAACCTAAAAAAAAGGGAAAAGATAGGTCATCGCAACCAAATCTTGGGTTCGGGAGTCGGTTACGGAAGGGGAAGGTATGAGCACCCCTCACGTCCGTTGTACTCAACGGGATCCACACTTGTTGTCTATCTAAAAGGGTGTTGATCTATCAAAAGGCTGGCTCACAAGGACAAAAGAAAAGAAAAGAGACTCGATAGAGCATCACCACTCTATGCCTACGTATTCCCTCGTGAAATGGGAAAGTCAAAGTCAACGTAGTTCGGAAAACTACGAGTGAGGGTGGGGAAGGTTGCTCGCCAAGACATCGCCGTCTCATGCCTATGTATCCTCGTCTGGTACGAGAAATTAGAGAAAACGTAGTTCAGGCAACTATGGGAAAAGATCTCGATCGCACGGGGGCGAGCGAAAAGGTTCGGATAGACGATACTAGCGTATGCATTCTACCAGTTAGATGTATTGCTGCTCGACCATTAGAGACTTAGGCATTACCTGTTTACGGTAGAACAGACGTAGCATGTCATAGGTTAAAAGGTATGGGAGCCTAAAGGTGGGAAAGAAAGAAAAGTGCTCGCTAGGATTATCGCAATCCTAGCCTACATATTCTCAACGGGTATGAGAAATTAGAGCAGTCGCAGTTCGGCCAACTACAGACAAACGGGGTCTCGCTCGCACGGGGGTGAGAGAAAAGGGATCTCGATCACACGGAGGCGAGAGAAAGGGGTCTTAGGCCTGGAACGCCTAAACGGGAGGAAATCGGATTGGGACGCACACTACGCTAAATCCTAAGATGTAGGAGCGAGTGCGTCGCATATTTCCCAAAGGGTATACGCTAAACACTCTAGACGAGAGAGAAGAGGCTCCCCACTCATCACTTCCTACATATCTAACGCTTGGCTCACAACACTCGTCGCGGTTGACGGATAAAGGTCTGAATGGTGCTAAATCAACATGAACATGCATACAAATAATTCAAACATTTCCTACAAAGCATAGGACTTCAGATGCACTAAGAGTTTCAAAGTGGGAAAGTTTACCGAACGGAGTGGTTCTGTTGACCCTTGAAATTGCGTGCAAGCTTCATTTCCAAGCTACTAATCTCCTCTTTGATCCTTGGTGATGATGTTTTGAAATCAAATCGGGACCAATGTGACGCTAAACCGTCGTAGCCCGACTTATGAGGGAAGTCAAACTATAGGAGGCCGCGTAGTTGATATCCGTGCTAAGGACAAGATAGAGAAATGATATTTAGGATCATTCTTCGATTTAATCGTGTCGCACGGACCAAAAAAATAGTGGGATCTCGTCTCAATCGCAAACATAATGTCGGTTAATCGAAGGTAGCCTATCGCGATCCCAAAGTAAAGAAAATGACCCAAATGGTCATTTTCCATAGATTTGAAATCGGGAAGGTTATCAACTCCGAAAAATTTGACGCTTACGGATACAAGACTTCCTCGATCCAAGAAAGTCAAAATAAAATAGAAAAGAAGAAGAAATGAGGAGAGAAAAGAGGTGGTCTCGGATCCAACATTATTCATCAATAATTTGATTGGTAATGGATTACGGAAGTCTCGTCATAGACCAAAAACGCGGTGAAAATGAACAAAGATGGATGAACGGTCGAAAATGAAAGGTGAAGAGAAAAGTCGGTCTCGGATCTATCGTTTCTCATCAATAATTTGACAGAAAAACAAGAGAGGTCTCTTCATCGACCAAAACGAGGACATAAATCCTGAATGGTAAATAAAAACTCAAATCTAATCTCTAAAATAAAATATGTCTTAAAAATCTCTAAAAAAACTAAAATTAAAAAAAAAGTATATTATAAATCTATTAACTATTTTTGAAATATAGAAAAACTAATTAATATAATATATTTACATTAAACTAATTACAAGATATATATATATATATATATATATATATATATATATATATATATATATATATATATATATATATATATATATATATATATATATATATATATATATATATATATATATATATATATATATATATATATATATATATATATATATATATATATATATATATATATATATATATATATATATATATATATATATATATATATATATATATATATATATATATATATATATATATATATATATATATATATATATATATATATATATATATATATATATATATATATATATAAAATCTGTTTTCTTAAAAACTAATATTAAAAAAATATTTAAAACCAAATATATTACAAAAATAATTAAAAGGATAAAACAGAGGGGTATGAACCCAAAAATTGGGAGGGGGGGGGGGGGGGGGGGCAGAATAGAGTCATACGGGCTTAAGCCCAAGATCCACAACAACAAAAAATAAAAAGAAAAGTCTTTTCCTAAACATTCAACAGTATTGCTCTCTTTCTGTTTTCATTTCATCTCCTTCCTCTTTCATGTTGCTTCTGTTTCTGTTGAAGAAGAGGGCAGTGGTGGGCTGAGTTTCTGTTGAAGTTTGTTGGTGATGGATATGGGTTTTAGGTTTTGTTTGAAGAAACGACAGAGATTTGGAAGAAGATTAGTGGGGTAGTTTGAAGATGTTGATGGGTTTTGGTGGTTCAACTGTTGACGGAACGGAGAGTGTGGTAATTTACGGATGGTTGTATTGTTTGCGAGATGAGAAGAAGCGGTGAATGGTTTGCATGGTTGAGTTGTTGAAGAAGTTTATGGTTGTTGTTGAAGTCGGAGAATGGGTTTCGGATGATGAAGTTGAAGGAGTTTCTGGGTTAAGAAAAAGGATTGGGTGAGGGTGATGAAGTTGGAAGCAGGTTTCGAAATGGGTTGTTTTGCAGTGGGATTCGTTTGCGTCTGAAGGTTAATGTTTGTAGAGTTTGAAAGGAGTTTTTCGGTGGTTGGTGTTTAAAGTGAAGAGGAAGATGATTATGTTATGGGTTTTGAAGGTGAATGGATGGTAGCTCCAAAAATGGGTGTGGTGAAAGGGGATCCGGAGATGCGAAGAAGGAAATGGTTATGGAGGGTTTAGATGTGTGTTTCTGATGGAGGTTCGGAGGAAACGGAAGATGTTTTTCTGGGTTGATGATGAAGGTTCAAAAATGGTGAACAAAGGAAGTTTTGATGGTGAAATGTGGGTTTTTATTAAGTTGTGAGGAAGAAGATGGATTTCGAGTTTGGAGTTTGGATTTTCACTGTGAAGGTTGAAAGGTGATAATGGTGGATTTGCGGAAGGTTGATGGAGTGTTTGGTTTTCAGAGTGATGGTGAAGGTGGAAGAGCCGCGGCGGTAGGTATTCTACTTCTTAATGAAGAAGTGGCATGAACAGTGGCTGGTGTTTTTTTAGGGTTTTTCTCTCAAGGTTAGGGATAAACAGTAACAATATATACTAGAATGTGAAACGTGACCCCTTGCCAATGAGTTGCTGATTTTGACCTAATTGTGATTAATTAATGTTAATTCTGGTTAAATGAAAAGCTGATAATTAATGCTGAGGATTAAAATGTAATAACTACATTCTAAAAAAACATTCTAATAACTAACAACTAATTACTTAATAAAACTAAATCTACTCCTAATTTAATAATCAAACTAATTTTAAATTAATCCTAACTAATCTTAATTAACTGTAAACTAAAACTTAGTTAACCTAAAATTCTAACTAACAAATCTATTTCTAAAAACCAATCCAAAATTTTATTAAAATCTAATTTAACAATTCTAAAGAAAATCTAAACTAATAATTCTATTTTCTATTAAAACAACTATTTTCTAATAAATCTATAAGAAAAACTCTAAATTCTAAATTTATATCTATTTTATAAAAAAAACTATTAAATAAGAATTCTAAGTCTAACTAAATTCTAATATTCTAAACAATATAAAAATCTTTTCTAGCTAATTTCTAAATATTCTAAAACTTAATCTATTTTAAAAAATGGTATATTCTATTTAAAATTCTATGCCAAAAATTTTAAAAAAATCTATTCTAGAAAACTATTTTCTAACAAAAATCTATTTTCTAAAACTACTACTTCCTAATTAGAATAAAAACTATTTCTAATTCTAATAAATTCTACAAAAACTATAAAAAGAAATTAAAGCAGGAAAAAGCAGCGAAATAAACGGAAAAAGGGTCGAACACCGAAATGCACCAGAAATGTCAGCCCCGACTGCATCACCGGGAAGAGAACAAATTCGCTCGATCTGGACATGGAACTCATCACTTGAACTAGTTTGAATCGTCTAAAACGCGAGCAAAGCGGCTGTAACCCCGATAAATCCAATCTGCCTGATAACATGGACATTATGTGACCTAAATGATATGCAGATGCAAATGCGAAATGAAATGAAACATAAGCCAAGTACAAGAAATGGTTAGTCAAATTTTGGGGTACAACACCGGGGAACCATAAAAGAAAAAGGTTCGGGAAAAAATTATGGATAAAAATAAAAAATAATGAACCCGCAAAGTTGAAAATCTGATAAGGCGACTTTAGCAAAAATGGGTATCTCGGTGGATTGAAAACCCGAAAGGGTGATCCAGGCAAAAGTTAGGGATTTAAAAGCAAATGACTGCGGTCTGCGTTTTATCTGTGTACTCATCTTGACACATGGAGATCCCGAAGGATAAGAATCAGTCTAGTCAGTCTCTTCAGAAGGCGGAGCATTGGTGAAATGTTGAAGACATACATGTCATAGCCCAATCAACACATGATGGTTGTCTGTTTCCATATTGCCGTCATGTGTATATTCCTTGTTGTACTTTTCGCGCAATTACCCCTTTTCAAGAATTGCATTCAATTGTAACTTGCCTATTTATAGGCCATTTAAATCAATAAAGTATTATTCACTCAAAGAGGTTTCCATTTTCTGATTTTACTTTTACTATTTTGTTTGCAAAAATGGGCATTCGATATTTTTGATAAACTTTACATGTGAAAACATTGAGGCTTTACAAAACATATTGAAAACAATGAATTTACTTGAATGATGCCATGAATGGTAACCGAAACAACCGTTTTTCATATAGGATATCCTATTTGTTTTTGATTGTTTACAGGATGACATGATCCTTTTCTCAGTAGAGCTTATCTCCCTGATGATGAAGCTCTAGCAGTATTTGCAATAGATGGTGAATCTTCCCTCCCACAACATGAATCCAGGGCTTGTATTTGTAACGTCCGTTCATTTTTAAATTAAATTATTTATGAATTTTTGGGGTGCCTTTATGTGGGAGTGTGCCTGAGAGCGTTGGTAGGTGTCCTTAAAGTATAGGAAATCATTTAATAAAATATAGAGTTTGATAATAATATAATATAATTAATAATGATGATAATTTAATAATTAGTAGTAATATTATTATTATTATTATTATTATTATTATTATTATTATTATTATTATTATTAATGGATGAAATAAGTGAAAGAAGGGAGTTATTAGAGAAGTTGGGGGAGAAAGAGGAATAACACGATAAACTGCTCAGAAAACCAAAATTTAGGAGAAAGGTTGAGGAAAGAGGAAAAAGGACGTGGTTGTGGAGAAAGTAAGAACAAAGGAATTAACCGTCGGAGAGAATTCAAGGTAGTTGCAGAAGAGTTACCGGAGAGCAAACCAGAACTGGGAGTTTAGAGTTGTCCTCAATCCAAAGGTAAGGGTGGGGTTCAATTCTATAACTATGGGTATGATCGATTTCATGAAGGGAATTGAATCATGAGGTTAGTTCCCATTGGTTGAGAAATATTAAGGGATAATGTTCCCGTAAGTTGAAAAAATATTAAGGTTTAATGTTCCCATAAGTGAGAAATATTAAGAGTTAATGTTCCCGTAAGTTGAGAAATATTAAGGGTTAATGTTTGTCTGTGCCTGAATTAGTGTTTTATGTTAGTAGGTCTATGTAATAATATTGGGAAACGGCGCTGACGTGCGTTAATTTCCATTGTTGAGAAAATGTTGTTATTATGCTCTTACTTGATTTGATATAAAAACTGTGGTTATATGATGCGTATGAAATTGCGATGTTTCGGTTATGGACAATTTGGTTGTAGGTTTAATGCCTTGTTGCGTAGTTGTTGTGGTTGTGTTGTAGTCCATAATAGATGCATCCCATAGCATAACATCCTGGTTGACCTATATTGGCATTGGTTGTTCCTGTATTGGCGGCCTTTAATGGCAAATAAATTGGTTGTGGAGTGCTGCTCCGAATTGGTACCACATGCATATGCACAGTTGAGTCGCATGGTGTCGCGTCATTATGTGTTTGCAAGTGATGATGAGTTGCTGAATTTTCCTGCTAATTGTTGCATATATGAATGATGAATTCCCTGGTAGTTCGTGGTGATAATATTTGGAGAACTGCGAGAATTATAAATGCTGTGATATGATACTGACATGAATTTTATCATGCCTTATGTTATAATTTTGATATGTCACCCTTTACGTTGTATGTTACCTCCATTGGTGGTAATTTGCAGGTAACTCAGAGTAGAGTGTAGCTTTCCGTTTAAGGTGTCGTTGGTCGCTCTGATACGTAGCACTCTTGGGGGGGGGGGATGAACGATTAATTTTATTGTTTTAGTTGATTTTCTTCGTTGCTGAATTTTATTAAGTACTTTCTTTACAAATTAGTTGCTTCTGATAGTGCCAAATGTTGGTTGTATGCACTAGACCGATGAAGCGGTAATGCTGATTTTTATAGTTGAAACTAGCTATTTTTATGAATTCATGCAAGATAATTACTTGCTGCATTTTAATGGAATTTAGTTGCAGACTTTTCTGGTCTTGTTTTGGGTTTATTTAAATGTTGGAAGTGTATTCAATTTCGCTGCAAAATAACAGATTGCCTTGCAATTGAGATGCTAAGCAAGTGTCGTTATTTGTTCATCCAATTCTGTGCTATGTATGTACTAAATGTCTGTGTTGCAGGTGTGTGTGGTCTGTGTAAGTTGAAATGTGACGCCTAGTTTTTGTGAGTGTGACGATCGTCACCACTCCATCACGATCGTCACGACCCTCACGGTCGTCATGATCATCACGATCGTCATGACCACCACGATCGTGACAGTTCCATTACGACCGTTATGTGGCCCTTTTTCGTGCACTCTGATTGTATTTTTCTTGTTTATATGTTGGGTTAGAATGGGGTGTTACAGTATTCCTCAGCTAGTTGAATTTATACTCCACAACGAATATTCAGAAGCTGACTACATCAGACAGGGTGTTGATATGCAGTTAGACATCTATCCCGCAGTAGAGATTTTGTATCCCCACAGAGTGATGTTGCCAAATCAGAAGTATCTCACTAACAATGATGTGCACTTATCCCCAACATGGTAAGATTGAGATTATTCTCCACCAGTAGAGTATAGGTGAAGGCTATTCCCCGACAAGATTTACGTCATCGACTTCTCTCCCCAAGCAGAGATTGATGTTGATTCCTTCGACGAGTAAATCAACGATGACTGATATCCTCAACAAAGTCCAATGGTCATTGGCATTCTTCAAAATCATATTTTGTAGGACGATCTCCCAAGAGATGTCATTCTCAGTTCTCAACTGAGTGGAATTTTCAGCAGAAGTTATATTTGGGAAGATTGTTCAGTGTGCCTTCCTTAACAGCTTGTTTGCTGATCTTCTCAACACTTTTTTGTGGTGTTCTTTTGCATATCATTTGTATTGCATCCTCCCAAACGTGTATCATTTTCATTTCGTATGGAGCATTACGCCATTTTCAAACATATGCATCTGAAGCATAAGCTAGGTTTGATACCTTTGTTGCCAGACATCTCTCCAGCAGATAACGACATAATTCATGGGACTTTGTGGTACTTTACCCCCGACAAGATCATTGATAGATATTTTCATCTTACTTTTACTCCCCGGCAGAGTTTGTTTGTTTAAGCTTCTCTTTCCCCCAGCGAAGTTTTCTTTTTAGGTAGTAATTTGGTTGATTCTACTTCCTGCCTATCCCGGGTGTCGTATTCCAACTTTTGGTTGGTAATCCCCAGTTTAGTTGTTTTGTGGATGTTATCACAACTTTTGGTCAGTACTCTGTCGTTTTGTGGATGTTATCCCAACTCTTGGTTGGTAGTCTGTTTTTTTTTCTTAGATGTTGTCCCAACTCTTGGTTGGTAGTCCTTTGTTGTTCCCCCTGCGGAGCCGTTATCCCAACTTTTGGATGGTAGTCTTTGTTTTAGTAAGTTTGCCTTCGGTCGGCTTCCTGGTGATTCCAACTTTTGGTTGGTAATCTTTGTTTCTTTGTTGACGATTCGAACTCTTGGTTGGTAGTCTTCCTTTCTGGGGATCCTAACATTTGGTTAGTAGCCTTTACTCCAACTTTTGTTTGGTGTCTTCTTGGATGTTATCCCATCTTTTGGTTGGTAGTCCGCCATTTCTTGGATCTTATCCCAACTTTTGGTTGGTAGTCTGCTGTTTCTTGGAAGTTATTCCAACTTTTGGTTGGTAGTCCTCTTTTATGCTCCCTTGCGAAGTCGTTATCCCAACTTTTGGTTAATAATCTTCATTTCGACTTCGATTGGCGTTCCAACAATCCTAACTTTTGGTTAGTAACCTTTATCCCAACTTTTGCTTGGTAATATTTTGGATGATCCCAACTTTTGGTTGGTAGTCTTCTTTGTTTGTGTATTCGCCTTCGGTTGGCGTCTGGGTGATCTTAACTTTTGGTTAGTAGCCTCTTTCTCATAACTTTTGGTTGTTACTCTCTGGTGATCCTAACTTTTGGTTAGTAGCCATTATTATCTTTTTGATCAGTTATCCTTTGCCATCCCAACTTTTGGTTGGTATCTTGTGTCCTTCGGTTATCCCAACTTTTGGTTGGTACCCACTACATTTAAGTCCACCTTCGGCTGGCAACCCTTTTACTATGGACATGCCCCCAGATTGCAAATTTCTAGTTTCTTTTGGTATTGAATCACCTTTTACCTTGAATGTTTGAAAATGTTTGCTTTTCATCCCTTCAGGTCCAAGTTGTGTGAATAGGGCAGCTGTAACATCCCAAAATTTGCCTTACCTTTTTCTTAATCTTTTGGCTTATGTTTCATATCATTTTGCATTGGCATTTGTGCATAGAATTGGTCTTAGACAGGGGGTCAAGGTATCTTGTTCAACGCTCAAGAGAATAGCTTCATCTTAATAGCTCAAGCAAGGGTTCATTCTTAACCTTGTGGTGTCTCAAACCACAAGGTCTTCATGATCATCAAGACATGTCACACAACCACTTGAATTAAGGATTCGAACACTGACCACCTCCTCCTATCTTGTGGGCAACTAGATTAGGGTTTTGGTTTAAAAGGCATATGTGGCTAGTTCTTTGGGCAAGACATGATTCTAAGGCTCAATACACATCTTGAGGGTCCTCTACATGGATTATATTTCACCACAAGCCATCATAAGAGCTTCAATCACTAGGAATGATGTTAGGGTTTCATCTGGTCAACAAAATGTCAATTGTGGTTCAATGGGGTTAAAATCTTGGATCTCAAGTTCAACCAAGGGTATGTCATGTCTTTTCAAGTGTTTTCATGGGTTTGGAACAAGAAAAGTAAAGAGGAAACATAAAATAAGGAGATTGGTTGAACTAGGGTTTTGGTGAAATATTTTCTAAGTGTAGAAAACCTTAATTCTAGCCAGTTTGCAACTTTCATAACTTTCTCATCCTTGATCCTATGGAAGAAAACTTGTTATCAAATTAAAGAGGACATCATGAAATAAAACTTTATGGAAGGAAGCAAGTCCAAAAGATCCATGGTTTGTGAGATATGATGAGCTAAAGTTGAGAAAATCAAGATCTTGTCATTTCAACACTTAGAATTTTTTCAAAGTATAGAAATTCAGCTTGAGGTACATGTTTTCAAGCGTATCTTTCATGGTGATCCATTCTCCAAGTGACTTTTCATTGAACATGAAAGTTGTAGAGTATCCTCCAAGCTTTCTTTTGAGTACTTGATCACCTCCATTGGATGTGTAGAACTCAAGTTATGATCTCTCCAAATTAGGGTTTCAAAGTTGTCAAGGTTGGACATGTTTTAGGCAGATTTTTAGGGCTATTTTCCAAGACACGTTTCACCATGTTATTGACCTCAAATCAATTTCTCTTAAACATGAAAGTTTAAGATCATTCTTCATGCTTTCTATCCATTACTATAGAATCTCCATTAGATCAAAACTCCTCAAGTTATGTGGATTCAAAGATGAGGTTTCAATTATGTCAAATTCCTAACTTAGAAGTTTTTTCTAAGTTATCTTGGGCAGATTTTGAAACATAACTTTAAACCACTTCTTTCATGACTTTATAAGGCTTATCTTAAGGTGCCAATAACATGAAAGATGTTCATTTTAGTCTTTGATTTGCTTTGATCACAAGAACTTTTGTTTTGCATCAAAAATCTCCAAGATATGATCAAAGAAAGTGTGATGTTTGAACATGATTTCAAGGGCATGGTTTGTTACTTATCTTTGGCACAATGTGGAATCATTTTTGCAGCATGGTTCATCCTAAATTACCTGCACTATACTACTAGTTTTATGTCACAAAAGCCTTACCATAAAAGAGCGAACTTGTCATGAACAATTGCATTCTTTATGGACAAGCATTACCATATTTGGAAGAGGACAAAAGCGAACATTTAGACTACTCAATTACCTTTTATTTTGATGGTCTGCAGCCACTAAAAAGGACAACCATGAGTGGCCATGATACACAAGCAAAACCCAGAGGAATCTCTTTGTTATTTCAAATTTTAAAAAAACTTGTTACCACGAGCATTTTAACCACTGTGACTCAGTTTTAACCTCACAAACTTCATATATTGAAAGGAAAAACCTTGGAAGCAAAGAGGATCATCTCTGCAGCCAACCATAAGATATTATCTCTCACATTTCCACAAAAGCTTCCACTCTTCGAAACATTCTCCCTAAGGTTTTTCTATTCATCTCATTGCTCCCATCTTCATCCTAAAGATCCATAGAAGCAAAAGGAGGGGTTTGGTTGAAGGTTTGAGGTAGGTCAGAAGCCATAAAAGCTCCATTTAGGTAACAACTTTCTCCATTCGTTTCTCTTTTGTTTTTGATCTTTTGGGCACATGGTTGTTACATTTGAACTTCTGAAAGCATAAGGATGTTGTTTGGGTTGCTGTTGTTTTGTTTTATTCAAGTTCCATAAAGCATGACAAAACTTCGTGGCCTGTTTTCTTCATGATAGAGACATTATAAATGCTTTTTGATGCTTGATGCATGATCTTCTTGAAATTTCCTTCAAGATGATGTAAGATTTTGTTTGTTTTGGTAACATATGGTTTTGCTCTGGCGAAGAGTCGCTTGAGAAGACAACCGGAGCCCTAGCTCCGGCGTCTGAGGTAATTTAATGATGTGGCATGTATTAAATTTTGTCTTGCATGCGTGGAGCTTTGCTGGTCATGAGGTGGATAAGTGGATCACACGTGGACTTTTTGTTGTTGTTTCTGATCTTGTTTGGATCATGGGCCTAAGGCTTTTTGCTTTCTGAACCCTGTATTATTGGGCCCAATGCGCGTAACAACATAGCCTCAGTTCATTTTCTTTTTGTTGATACACCCCTGCTTGTTTCTTTTTATTTTATTAAATTATTTTTTATCCTTTTTGCATTTTAATTTCTTTTTAATATTTCCTTCACATTAAAAATTTTTAAGAATATTTTTTATAAACTTTGACATTTCTAAAATTTTTCCATATTTTTATTTTTATTTTTCTAATTTATTTGAATTTTTTGTGTGAAGGTGTTTACTAAACTATCCTTAAATTAAGGTTTGCATTTTGATGCACTTGTGAAGGCTTTATTGAGCAATGTTTTTCACCTTGCTTTTACACATGATTGAGCTATGTTTAGATGCTGGTTTGATGCTTTGGTGATCACCGTTTGGTTGGTTTTTATTTGACTTTGTTTAACCCTCGATTCTTGCTCGATTAGTTGAGTGCTTGCCCTTGTTTGATTCATTTGATGATGTTTTCTTGCCACTTTTGTTGTGATGCTTTGCCATTAGATTCATAACACACATGACATGAGTTTGAGCATTCATTTGGGTTTTATTTGCTCTTTTTGCTATTTTTGGATGAAGCATCAAAATATGTTTGTTTTAACTATGACTTTGTGCATGTCTTGCCATGATCTCTTGTATTTGATTCTTGAATGATTCAATGAGTGTTTGATGATATTTCTTGGCTTCCCTTAACATGTCTTATGTTCTTGTTCTCATGATTAGAGGTTCATTGTATGCTCATTTTGTTTCATTTACCTTGCATGATCTTGTACTTCTCATATCAATAATTTGAGTTTGTGTTTGCTCGTCTTTGGTGCTTCAAATTGTGTTTGCCTCTTCTTGACCTTTTTTGTGGATTGTAATGTGAACATGATACATCTCATTTGAGATTTTTTCTAATCATGTTGGATTTATACTTGATTGTGTATGCCTTTGTATGAGTGTCTCCTATCTTGGATTGCTTTTGGTGTATGTGTTTGTTCTTGAGGCATGTTTTGAGTTCAACCTTTGATGTTTCCCTTTTGTGTTCATGGATGAATTATTCACTTGATAACCATGTTGTTGTTGCTGCCCACACTCAATCCCATGCCATAATCTCATGTCTTTCCCTTAGGGTTATGTTGTTTATGTTTGTTTTTGTGTAGCATGTGCTTTGATTATGAATGGAATGCATGATTTGGTTATTTGTGTTTCTTCCTTGATTATTGACATGGTTTGATATGTTATGATGTTTCTAGTGCCCTATTTTATTTCTCACCTCATTTGACTTTATCTCTCTTTGCTGGATGATTAAAAATACCTCTTGTTGGGCTTTGAGTCACATGTGTGTGTTTGGGCACATTGTTTTGTCATTGTATTTTGATTTTCAAATCTCTTGACATATTTTGAATTGTGATTGATCTTTTTTATTCTTAACATGATGTATTTGTTCACTTTGTATAAAGTTTGGGATTTGTTTGTGTTTGATACTTCTTTGTCATTGAACTTCCATGCTTGTTCTTTTGATTGTGTCTTCCTCATTCTCCTACTTTCTTCTTCATCTTCTCTCTTTTTGAGACTTGTTTAAGTTTCATATTTATTTTCATTTATGAATGATTTGGATAGTGTTTACTTGTGCTTGCTCACATGATCCCTTGGGATTCCTAGTCCCATTTAATTTCTGATTAAAGTGGGAGTAGGAGAGACATTAGGCTTTCAATCCTTTGCATGATAACAATTAGGATAGTCCCTTCTTGACCTCAACTATAGGTCTATCATTTGTATGATAACATTAGGTAGGCTTCCCTTTTATCCTAACCTTAGGACCATTTAGTATGATAACATTAGGGTTTTCAGTTTCCCTTAAGTGTTTTCCTTTGTGTCTTCTCTTCTCATCTCAAACAACCCTAAAAAACACTTAATAAAAACGGTGAACATTGTGTGCCACGAGCCTTAAGCATATGGGAAATGATGAGGGGGGGGGGGGGTTCTCCTCACTTGTCTAGAGTGTTTAGTGTATGACCCTTGGGCGATATGTGACGCATTCGCTCCTATATCATAGTCTTTAGTGCAATGTGAATCTCCAACAAATTCAATTCACTTCTCTAAAACTTTAAAAACAAATTCAAACCTTTTTGTCCTTTGGGATTGTTCTTCAAAATCATTTTCAGAAAAGAGTATCATTGCTTTTCCGTTCTACCGCAAACAAGCATCAACCCTAACTGTTGGAATAGGAACTTAACGTCACTCATAAAAAACACTTAACCAACCTCTGGTTTTGTCGTTTCCCGAA
Organism: Lathyrus sativus; assembly: GCA_963859935.3. Classification (NCBI taxonomy): domain Eukaryota; kingdom Viridiplantae; phylum Streptophyta; class Magnoliopsida; order Fabales; family Fabaceae; genus Lathyrus; species Lathyrus sativus. Next base: position 492,183,716 of record OZ012738.1, read on the forward strand.
CTAAGTTTGCTCTGATTTCTCATACCAGATGAGGATGTCTTGGTGAACAAACTTCCCCCCATAACCCGTAGTTTACTAAACTACATTGACTCTGACTTTCCCATTGCACGAGGGAATACGTAGGCATAAGGCGGCGATGTCCTATTGAGTCTCCTTTTTCTTTTCCCTTTTCCGTTCCTGTTTAGCAGTAGCTTTTAGATAAGTCAGTCTTTAGTTAGACAACAAGCATGGATCCCGTTGAGTACAACGGACATGAGCGTTGCTAATACCTCCCCCTTGCATATCCAACTCCCAAACTCAAGATTTGGTTGCGATGACCTTGCCTTCTCCTTTCTTTTATTTTTCTTCAATCATTTCCTTCTATTTGGGATAAATAACGTTCAATGGTGACTCTTCTATTCTGTTTTCGCCGGCTGTTTTTTTTGCCGTTATGACAAGCTCACATCACAATCTCACATCAATACCATTACACCATTACTCCCCCTTTTGCCAAAAGTTGGAAAAGTTTTGAAAATAAAAACCAGAGAATTACTAAAAAAACATGTACCTAGTACCAAAGCTGAAATGTCATAGTACATAACCATTGTCATTTTTAAAAGACCATTAAAGAACCAATAACAGAAAAATTAAAATGTGTCCAAATACAAGGGCCAAAACACAACAAAACTAAAATAACTGAAAACGAACAAAACATGTAACTTCACTATCTAGACCAACCTCTTGATAATAGCCAACTTATCAAATCTTCATCAGCATCTAAGTTAGAATCACTCGATTGAACAAGCTTTCTCTTCAAGGACTTCATCTTTGTCATAAGCTTTTTCCCAGTCACAAATGTTCCAATAGATGGCTTAATATGTGGTTCAACCTTTCTTTCATTCTTATTTAATTCATCCTTCTTTGACTGAAAAAACCATAGATTTATTTGTTGTTTCCTTCTTGACAACAAGCACTCTGAACCCATTAGAATTTTTCCCAAATTCTATAGTCTTAGTTTCTTCAGATTTTTGACTCATACTTGTAAAAAAATTGAAGAACTTGAGAGAAAAGAGAATGACCAATTTTTGTGTGGAGAAAAATAGAAAAAGAAATGAAGATTTTTCTTGCTTGTGACAATGGCCCTGTTATAAAGAGAATTTGAAATATGAATAATTAATCTTGTTTCACGTGCAACAATAACCATAAGAGAGACAAAATATGTTTTTATGCTAGCATGCTTCCCTTGCATTGACTGCTATAAATTCTCACATATATAAATACCAATAGCACCCATCAACTTTTCAAACTGAGTTGTATCTAAAGCTTTAGAAATATGTAAGCTAAATGGTTTTAAGTTGCTATATCCTCAAGGTTTACAATTTTATTTTCCATAAGTTCCCTGATGAAATGATGAAGAATATCAATGTGCTTGGTTATACTTGTAGCACCCCAAAATCTGCCCTTCCGTTTTAACCTTAACTGGCTTTTGTTCCGCTGCATTTCCGCATATCATAGCATTTATTCTCGAGGCATGGGATCAAGGCATTTTTGTGGCTCAAGGTTCTCTTTCGGTGCTAGAATTTGAACAACGAGCATCAGAGGCTCCGACATTTATTTTTCCCGACGATCGAGCGGTCAATTTTATTTTATTTTGCAGGATATTTTCAGCTCAGGAGGCAACACTCAGGAAATCTCAAGCATTCTCACGGTTGTAATATTCAAGGGCAAGTTTCAGAGGCTATACATGGCTTAGAACGGATGAAAATAGACGAATGTGCACTTTTCCCTCAAAAAGGCGCCAAAATTCAAATTTTTGAGGTGTTAACCGATTAACCAAAAGGGTTAACCGGTTAAGCAAAGCAAAATCAGAAAAAATTTGAATTTTTAAAGGTGTTAATCGATTAACCCAAATGGTTAACCGATTAACCAAGGAAAATTTTGCTCTGCACGTGAATTTTCAAAGGCAGCCACTTTGGGATCCATTTTGATCATTTGTGAATTTGATTTTACACCAGAAGAAGGATCTAGAATCATTCCAAATTTTGGTTAATTTTAAAATTAATTCAAATTCCCTCCAATTTCCCATTCCAATTTTCATAACCACACTCCGAACCACCATTATACTCATAATCTAGAGGATATTTAAATGAATTTTCTCCAAACCTCACATAATAATCCTCAAAATCTCATTTCATTTTCAGAATTCACCCTCATTCTCTCAATTTTCTCTCAACGTTTTTCACTCCCAAAACCTCCATTAAAGATCTTTTCACTTGAGCTCTTTGATTCTTCATTAGAATCATTGGATTCTAGAGTTAAACCTTCATCCTCCATCTCCATTATCTTCAATTCTCCATTCAATTTTCGTTTGGATTTAGATCTGAATTTGGAAGCTATTTTGGAAGAGCTTATTTGGATTATTTTTGCTTGATTTTGGTGGATCTTCAATCCTACAACAAGAAAACACTTGGATCTTGAAGAATCTATGGGTTTCTTGCTTGGATCTACTTATTTCAAGTGAATCAACACTCACCAAAGCAAATCTCCAGTTTGTAGGTTGGAAATTCTAGATCCGATTCTGTTTTTGAGCTTATTCACATAATCATCATGTTGATCTTCATTTTTGATTGATTTGGTTGATTTTGATCTATGTGAATTGTGATCTTCATGTTTAGATGTGTTTACATGTTGTTGGATCACTGATTTTTGGTGTTAAATTCGTGCATAATTGATTACATGATCATTTGGATTATTACATAAGTGATTAATTGCTGAATGTGCTTTTGCATTGCTGTTTTTTCTGCTTCTGGTACAACATTAACAGATTAACCAATGGCGCTAACAGATTAACCAGTGGTTAACCGGTTAACCAATATCGTTAACCGATTAACCAGTGGTTAACAGATTAACCAATAGCGTTAACAGGTTAACCAGTGTAATTTCTAAAATTTTTAAGTGGTTAACCGGTTAACCAAAAGTGTTAACCGATTAACACTGAACCAAAATGCAATTTTTGGTTGTTTTCAAGCATGTTTTGATTTCTTCTCACATTTGAACCTCATGTATTCATATGATATGTTTATGTGGATTATTTTGGACATATTTCACTATTCTTGATTGTTTAATCTTGATTCTTCGACACGCGTGGTTCGATATCCACTTGAATGCATACTTTGTGGATGTTGTTCAAGTGATGATCATTTGCTTTGTTTGCTTTGCTTGCATTGCTTGGTTGAGATGTGCTTGTGGTGGCTTCTGTCCCACACTTTTTTCCTCCCACTTTTCTTTGATGATTGAAGGTAGCATTTCATGTTTGCATTTCATCTTTCATTTCTTTCTACTTGTGATTGAATTGCTTTGTGTTTTCTTGGTCTTTTTCCATGATCCCTTAGGATTCCTAGTCCCTCCGTTTAGGATGGGAGTAGTAGAGACATTAGGCTTTCAATCCAAGCATGCTAACATTAGGGTAGATTTCCCCCTTTTAATCCCAAGTGTAGGACCACTTTGCATGACAACGTTAGAGCTGAGTTTCCCTTAGACCTTCCGTGCGTCTCTCTTCTCATCTCAAAACACATTCTAACTCATCTAATAAATACGATCAATGTTGTACGCTACGAGCGTTAAGCACACGGGAAATGATGGGTGAGGGGTCTCCTCTAGCTTGTCTAGAGTGTTTAGTATACGTCCCGTCTAGGGGCAATATGTGACGCATTCATTCCTATGTCATAGTCTTTAGTGAAACGTGAATCACAAATCAAACTAATTCACTTCACTAAAAAACACAAGCAAAACATCAAACTTTTTCCTTCGGGATTAATTGAAAACCATTTTCAGAAAGAGTGTGTTAAGCTTTGGTTCTACCGCAAACAGACATCGTCCCTAACTGCTGGAATGAAGGTTTAACTCTACTCAATTAAAACACTTGAACCAAAGAGTGAAATTATGAGGATTATATTTGTGAGATTTGGAGTAGATCAATTAAATACCCCTTAGGCTTGGATCCAAATGAGGTTTGGAATGTGGTTTGTGAAAATTGTTTTTGAGTGAGGAGTGGAAATTTTGGGGGGAATTTGAAATGATTTGAAAGTTAACCAAAATTCAAAATGGTTCTAGATCCTTCCCTTGGTGTAAAATCAACTCACAAGTGATCAAAATTGGACCCCAAAGTGGCTTGGTTTGAAAATTCACGTACAGAGGAAAAATTTGCATTGGTTAATCGGTTAACCATATGGTTAATCGATTAACACCCCTTGAATATTTGAATTTGACATGTTTTTGACTTGGTTGATCGGTTAACCAATTGGTTAATCGATTAACACCTTCAAAATTTTGAATTTGGCACCTTTTGGAGGGAAACTTGCATAATGGTCTGTTTTCAAACGTTTTGAGCTCTGTTAAGCTTCTGAAACTTGTTCTTGAATATTCCAACTGTGAGAATGCTTGAAATATATGGTCATTTGATCTGAAAATAACCTGCAAAACAAAAATAAAATCGACCGCTCGATCGCTGGGCAAAATAAATGTCGGAGCCTCCGATGCTTGCTGTTCAGTCTTTTGCGCTAAAAAAGCTTTGAGCCACAGGAATACCTTGATCCCCTGTCTCAAGAACAAATTCTATGCTATGTAAAAAAAATGAAAAATGCAGAGAACAAATGCAGTGAAAACATAAGCCGAGTAAAGAAATGGTTGGGCAAATTTTTGGGTGCAACACCTTCCAATCCATCATATAAAAGTTCAGAATTCATTTGGAGAGCTCAGAATTGCATTTTGAAGCTAGAAGCAGCATCTTCCATTTTCACATTCTCCAAAGAAATTCAAAATCGTGAATCAGTTTTCAGAGCATTTCAAAGCCAATTAAAGTGAGATTCTTCTTCCTTGAGCTAATTGGAGTGGATTTGCACCTTTTGAAGCAAGCAAGCAAGTTGTAGAAGCACCAATGAAGTATCTCCATTAGGTAACCTTCTCCTTCCAATTTCTCTCATTCTAGAGCTTGTTTTAGGATCATGTTGGCTGCATCTGAAGCCCTACCTCGTGTAGGAAATGTTTGATGGTTTAGTTTTCATGTTTGATGAAGATTTCAGATGTGCATTCCAAACTTGATCCGTTCGATTCTCTTTGTTCAGCCATGTTTAAAACCAATGGACCTTAGATTTGGAATATACATCACTTCAGCTTCATTTTGATATAAAATTTTCCAGGTTTAGTGAAGGTTTAGGTCATCTGATCTCCGGCCAACTCGCCGGAGAAGACGACCGGAGCTAGGGCTCCGGCGTCTGGTTTTAAACCTCTGATTTGAGATGGACTCCCTTGGACCTTTTGACCAGATGTGTGGCTTTCCATGATTCGCTTGACTTTGTACACGTGGAGATTGACTTCCACGTCAATTAATGAAACGTTGTGCTTTGTGTTTTGCTGAGTGGTTTGGGCTTTTGTTGCTATACGCACCCCTCTGTTTGTTAGCCCAAAGCAATTGAACGCGGATCTCTTACTTGTTGCACCTCCTTGCCTTTATTTGTTTTATTTTATTTCTTTTTATTTCTGTTTTGATTTTTAATTGTTAAAAATACCTCCAAATGTCATAAAATTCAAATAAAAATAGTTTCTGACACTTTGAAATGTTAACTAATTTTTCATTATTTTTATTTTGAATTTCCTTTTATTTTGCAACCACCTATGAGTGAGGCTTCCTCTTCATTTTGATGATGAATTGAGGTGCCTTTGAGGCTGGTTTTGGTCAAGGTTTGACCGATTTTTGTTTGACTTTGGTTTGCATTTGTTTGACCCTAGATAAATATCCTTCAAAGTGGAGCACCCTAGTTTATTATTTCATTTGGTGATGCTTTGATTGGATTTTGGTTTTGATGTCTTGGCCTCTGGTTGCCAACTTGTTTATGAGCTTTGTGCATTTTATTTGGAATTTATTGAACCATTCTCCTATTTTTTGTGAACCTTGCAAGTCAAGTCACCCTAGTTGAGGTTCAAATAAACTAGTTGACCTAGTTCATTTGGGAGATGACCTTTGTGGACCCCATATGCATCCAACACTTCTTGATTCACATTCTTGACATGTTTAGGATGATGGTTTCAATTTTATAGGTCACACATTTGATTGGTTTATGATGCAAGTTACTTTTAATGAAGACTTTCCATTTGCATTTGAATGTTGAAAGTGTTTTGAACTTTGGTTCGTTACCTCGCCCTACTTTGTAACTTGTCTTGGTTTGATTTCTTCTTTGGTTTGTGAAACTTCTTCTCTTGTTCTCACTTCTTTCCATTGGAATTTTTAACTCATTCAAGTTGGTTTGGTGCTCTTTGTTTGCACTTTAAGTTTGACTTGAATGAGATGCCACTTTGAGAACCTTTTGTACTTTCTTTTTGGATGATCACTTTGATGCTCTTGGTTGAGATTTCTCCTTATGTTGCTTTCTGCCCAAGCGTATTCTCCCATATTCATCTTGATCATGTCTTTTTCTCCTTCTTACTTATTTTCCTTTTGGTTTAGTGATTGATGTTTGAATGGTTGTAGGAGTTGTAATTTCTCCCATTACATCTCACTTTTTCTTGGACTTGTTCAAGTTCTTTTGCTTGCATTTCTCTTTGGTTTTGTATTTCCTTTTCATAGTTTAAGAGGTTGAGATGTTCTTGTGATGGTTTATGCCCCACACCTTTTTCCTCCCTCTTTTCTTTGTGTTGCATTTCATGTTTGCTTCTTGTTCTTCCTTTTCATTTGTGATTGATTTATCTTGTGTTTACTTGGTGTTCTTTACCATGATCCCTTAGGATTCATAGTCCCTTTTGTTTAAGATGGGAGTAAGAGAGACATTAAGTGTTCAATCCAAGCATGATAACATTAAGATAGTCTTTTCCCTCTTAATCTCAATCATAGGAGCACATTGCATGATAACATTAGGGTTGAGTTAGTTTCTCCTAGTTGTGTCTTCTCTCTTCTCATCTTCAAACTTCTTCAAAACATGTAATAAAGGATAATGAGTGTTAAACGCTACAAGCCTTAAGCATTTGGGAAATGATAATTGGGGGGCCTCCTCTCAATTGTGTAGAGTGTTTAGCGTATGCCCTTTGGGCGATATGTGACGCATTCGCTCCTAAGTCATAGTCTTTAGTGCAACATGAATTACAAATGCAATTCAATTCACTTCTTCTTCATAAAAGATTCAAAAACAAACATCAAACTTTTTTATCCTTCGGGATTAATTGAAAACCATTTTCATAAAGAGAGTGTTGTTAACTCTTGGTCTACCACAAACAGGTAATGCCTAAGTCTCCAATGGTCGAGCAGCAATACACCTAACTGCTAGAACTAAGGTTTAACCCTACTCGGGTAAAATACTTGAACCAATTGGTGGTCGTGTTAGCCTGAATTACATTTTCTCTGATTTCTCGTACCAGACGAGGATACATAGGCACAAGACGACGATGTCTTTGCGAGAAACCTTCCCCTACCTTCACCCGTAGCTTTTGCGATGTGTTTGCAAAGCCTCAGCATATGAGTTGGGAGGTCTCCACACCTTACTCCAGTTCTATGATCCATAGTTACGGTGTTTCACTTTTCTGGGTTATGCACTATTGCCTACTTTGGAGGAGTCCTCTGTGTTGTTAGGAATTCCTATCTTGGGCCAGATGCCTTTTTATCACACGGATGCTGAGCCTGATTTGGCTAAGCTTGCTAGTGCGTTTCATTTGGATGTTTCTGAGCTAAAAGGGAAGTTGGTTAAGAGAAATAGAATGCCTGGATTTCCATTGTCTTTCTTGGTTGGTAAGGCTCAACAGTTTGCAAAGGATGGTTGTTGGATTGTCTTTAATGCCATCTTGGCTCTGTGCATATATGGTATAATGTTGTTTCCGAATATTTCAGACTTTGTGGATTTGGATGCTTTCCACATCTTTGCTTTCGGAAATCCTGTGCCTACACTTCTGGGGGATATATATCATTTTGTGCATTACAAGAATGAGAATCGGAGAGGGAATAACGTGTCTTGTTGCGTACCTCTTTTGTACAGATGGTTTGTGAGTCAATTTCACAAATCCGGTCCTTTTGTTGATACTTAGGGTACCTTAGAGTGGTTAGAGAGATTGATGGGCTTGACTTCTGAGAATATCATATGGTTTGATAGAGATCAGTTAGGTACATAGATTATCTGCAGTTGTGGTGGTTTTCCCAATGTCCCGTTGATTGGAAGGAAAATAGGTATTAACTATAACCCAGCCCTTGCAGTGAGACAGTTTGGGTATGCTCTAAGGGAACCTCCAAAGGAAGAAGAAATACAGGAATCTTTGTATTTCACTGGCTTGCTTGAGAATGAGACCCTGATCAGAGTTGAGAAAGCTTGGAACAAGATTCACCGTAGAGGGAAAGCTTCTTTAGGGAAAAGCGACAGTAGAGCTTATGACCATTATGTGACTTGGATTTAGGAGACAGCTGAGAGATTGTTGATATCTTTTCCACCTTGTGAGCCTTTGTATCCTTTAATGATTGAGGAGCCGACTACTGTTGATGTTTAGAGATATAATCAATTATGGTCCGAGAAGGAGGAGTTGCGTAAGGCAAACGGGGAATTGGAGAAAGAGATTATTCAGCTCCGAAGCGAGACGAATGAAGCTACTTATTCATCTAAGAAGCAAACTGAGTTGGTGAACAAGCTAGGTATAGAGTTAACCAAAGAGATACGCGCCCGAGAGCGTCTGGGTTTAGACTTGAAGAGCGTCAGTGATGTTTTTAGTTCCAAGAAGAAGGAGTTGGACAAAGCATATCTAGAGATTTCCAAGTTTAATGCACAATGGAATGCCATCTTAACAAATAACAAAGAGCAGAAAGATGGGCTCAAACAACAGATTGCTAAGTTGAAAGCTCAACTCCAAGTGAAGGATGAGAAGATTGTAGCTGAATCCTCACTCCGACGTGATAGTGATTGCAGATTGAATGAAGCGCTTGCAACGTTGGATGATTACAAGTCTAGAGCTGATGTGAAGAGGTGTAAGCTTGAGGAGGTTTTTGGTGAGGGCGCTTGGGATGGTTTTGCTCAGGATTTGCAGACCACTATTAGCCGGTGAGAGTTGCCCATCTAGGGGTTACTCGTCAGGACTGACCATCCAGAGACGAATGATTTGTTAGAGGATTTCCGGTCTTGTTGCCGTACTTGATTGTGTTTCTTCTCTTTGTAGTCTGTTGTTATGATGTATATTGACCATTACCAGATCTGTTGGCTGAGGTCATTTTGTGTGTTGTAGCACTATGCTCTGTATCTAACTCTTGACCCTCATTTTATTTATGAGGAGTTTGCTTATTGTTTATCTGTTAGCTCTCCATTGTCGTGCTATTCTCTTGGAACTAGAATCGAGGGGGAAATTTCCCTAACGCATATATACATGTCTGCATACTGCATCATTTTTGCATTTTTGCATCGCAGGTGCTCCGGAACTGTTAACCTTATCTCCATGGTTTGTTAGTTTGTTTTAGGATTGACAACCAGACGACTCATCGTTACGCCACTCGGGGAAATCAACGCAAGATTATGGAGCAGATGCAAGCTGAGATGCAAGAACTGCGTGACATGATGGCCCAGTTCATGGATTTGATGTAGGGTGTTGCAAATGGCCAAGAGCAACTGAGGACTTTGGTGCAACCATTAATTGCTAGGGTTGATGGGAATGGTGTGCTTCACGGGGGAACTACTGCTAATCCTCCTCGTAATGATGGTGGTACGCCACATGCTAATATTATTCCTCCAGTTGTTATCCCTCCGGGTGGAGGTAATGTAGGTGGAATCCCTATACCTGAGATGGCGTATGGTGTGAATGGCAACAATGTTCCTCAGTGGGATGAAGATCCACAGGAAGATGTGTTCTCTATGAGGGATGTTGGCACAGGACTGCCCGTCTGAGGCCGACAAGAGGTTTAAGCTGATCGAAGAGAAGATGCGAAGCTATGAAAATTAGAACTCTATGGGATTGGATATAGCCAACCTGGGGCTGATCCCAGACTTGAAAGTACCTTTGAAGTTTAAAGTTCCTGATTTTGACAAATACAAAGGCACTACTTATCCTAGGGTTCATCTTCGTTCCTACTATCGCAAGATGTCCGCCTATTCTGATGATGAAAAGTTGCTTATGCACTTTTTCTAGGACAACCTTTCGGGTCTGTCTCTTGAATGGTACATGAGTTTATAACCAGTCAACATCCGATGCTGGAGGGATTTGGCTGAGGCATTTGTTAAGCATTACCAATACAACGGTGACCTGGTGCCTAACAGGGTCCAACTGCAGAACCTATCTCAGGAGAATAATGAATACTTTACGGAGTACGCCCAGAGGTGGCGTGAGCTGGCAGCTAGAGTGCAACCTCCCATGGTGGAGCGGGAGCTGATAGATATGTTTGTTCCCACACTACCGAGGGTGTATTATGAAAAGCTAATTGGCAACATGTCGGGAAGCTTTTCTGATCTAATCATTACGGGTGAAAGAGTCGAGAACGGAATTAAGCTAGGTAAAATTCAAGCCGGTGAAGGATCCTTAGCTAGAGGAGGAAGAACAAACCGTTGGAAATAAGAAAAGGGAAGGAGAAGCTAATGCAGTAACAAGTTCCCAGGGAAGAATCAGAAATCAGCGTCAACAATACCGTAACAGCAACCTCAGGTTGCAAGTATTACCATACCTGCGGTACCTCAACAACAACAACCACAACAAAATCAACATAATTATGCTCCTCACAGATTTCAGGATCAGGGCAGGGTAGTAAACAGACAATTTGATGTGCCACCAATGCCATACTCGCAGTTGCTTCAACACTTGTTGCAATTACAGTTGGTATAGAAAAGGACTCTGGCTCCTTTGATAGGTGCACCACCTCCTGGTTACGATGCTAATGCTAGGTGTGAATTTCATTCTGGTGCTCTGGGCCACAACATCGATAACTGTGAAGCGTTCAAGCATACGGTTCAAGACCTTATAGATAGCAAAGCCATTAAATTTTCTCATGATACGCCCAATGTAGTGCAGAATCCCATGCCCAATCATGGGGGTAGCCGGGGTTAGTGCCATTATTGAGTATGAGAGTTTGAATCTGGTAGCTGATGTTGAGGAGTTGAAGACTCCATTGAGCTTTGTAAAGGATAAACTATTGAGTGAAAGGGTATTTCCTGGGTGTGATAAAGCTTGTGCAAAGTGTTTGATCCATCCTGAGGGGTGTTAGAAGTTGGTGAATCATATTCAGAAGCTGATGAATGATGGTATCTTACAATTTGACAGAGTCTCTGAGGAAAGGAAAGAGGAGAAAATAGCTGATGAAGAAAGGAATGAAGTTGCGACAATTTTAATTTCGTACAAGACTATCACTATTTCTGCGCCGCCTAGGCTGCCAACCATCATTATTACTAAAGTTGTACCCGTACCCTATGAGATCACTAAAGAGATTCCTTGGAATTACGGAGCTGAAGTCTACTGTAATGGGCAGAAGCAAGAACTGAAAAGTTCACCGTTGGATTCTATGGATAACCTAGTAGGTGCTGGTGGGATTACCCAGAGTGGAAGAGTGTTTTAGGCTCCCGAAGTGAGTGCTGAAAAGTCTGACAAGGGTAAAGGTAAAGCAGTGGTTGAGGAGACTTCCCAAGCTGGTGAGAAAGAGTACTTGTTGAAGGAGGCAAAAGAGTTCATGCGCTTGATCCAGAAGAGTGACTACAAGATCGTAGATCACTTACAGCAAACTTCGTCAAAGATCTCTATCTTGTCATTGCTGTTGTGTTCTGAAGCACACATAAATGCTCTTTTAAGAATCCTGAATACAGCTTACGTGCCACAGGAGATATCTGTGAATCAGCTCGAAGGGGTAGTGGCACATGTTAATGTTGGTAACGGGCTGGGCTTTACTGCTATGGATTTGACACCCAAGGGACGAAATCTTAATCTGGCGCTGCATATCTCTATTGAATGCAGAGGGTCCATAATGTTGCACGTGCTGGTTGACACCGGGTCATCCTTGAATGTACTTCCCAAGAAAGCGCTGATGAAGTTAGATACCCGAGGTATAATGTGTACTCCAAGTGACTTGGTGATACGAGCGTTTGACGGGACTCGAAGGTCCGTGTTTACAGAGTTGACTTTGCTAATCCAGGTCGGTCCAGAACTGTTTGATGCTGTGTTTTATATCATGGATATTCAGCCAGCTTATAGTTGTCTGTTGGGACGTCCCTGGATACATTCGGTAGGCGCCGTAACGTCTACGCTGCACCAGAAGTTGAAATACATGGTGGGTGATAGTGTTGTTACTGTTTGTGGAGAAGAATATATTATGATAAGTCATTTGTCTTTGTTTAAATATGTCGAGGTTGACGGTGATATCCATGAGACTTTATGTCAGGCTTTCAAGACTGTACATATCCAGGATAATGCACCAGTTGTGGCCAAGGGGCCGAAAATTGCCATGTCATCTTTCAAAGAAGCACAGGTTGTGGTGAAGGCTGGGGCACCACAAGGTTGGGGCCAAGTGTTGAACATCCCCAACAAACAAGATAAATTAGGATTGGGGTACAACCCATCTTCCTCCTTACTGAGCACGCCGCATTATAAGGGACCCGTCCAGTTCACCAGCGGTGGGGTGATCTTTGAGCAGATTAGTGTCGTATCAGATGAAGATGGTGACATCGATTGCGACATGGATACATGGATCCAGCCGTGTACTCCTGGTCAGAGCCTAAACAACTGGACCGTCAAAGAAGTCCTCCAAGTGAAGAAAGAAGAGTAATGATTTGTTTTCCTGATTATCTATAGCCCTGTGTTCTACCCGGAGCATAGTGGTCTTTGTATGCAGGGCCTAATTGTTTATATCTGAACAATCATTTTATCAATTAATCAAAGAGCGTTTTTTTGCATTCGAATATTGTGATCTCTGTCTTTCCTGTTTTTATTTTTAACAATAAAATGGCAATGTGGTTTGTGCTTGTTTGCATATCATTTTAAGCATTAAATCATCATTATTGCAGGTTTTATATTGTAGATGATGTAACACCCCACTTCCCAAATCAATTAAAATATAAACATTATAAATAAACATCAGAGTTCTTCCACCCAAAGTGGGATATCACATCATAAAAATCCAACACATACTTCATAATAAATGTTTTCACCAAAATACAGCGGAAATTGTTCATATAACAAAATACATCAAATTCGAGATACGTCACAAGAAAAGAAATAAGTTCAACAAAACAACTAAAAACACCCAAGTCCCGTGTTACGTATCAGAGCAGCCTAAGACTCAACGGCACACCACAAATCCAAGCTAGCTAAGTACCTGGATTATCTGTACTTCCGAAGAAGCACAGACCACAACAACATCAAAGGGGTGAGAAAACATGATCAAAATATATCGGTAATTACATACATGAAATAAAGGTAGTAACTACAATAATCATATAAATCATCACCCAACATTCACCAAACACGACATATAGTCCACCAACGACATAATTCATTATAATGCAAATATGCAACGCAACACCGTGCATGCGGTACCGACTCATTGGTTCTTCTATGGAACCCGGATAGATCACATACGCCCACCCTTGGCCATGATCCGTCCCCACCAATTCCCTACTCAAAGGAATACGAATGAATCACATACACTCCATCGAGCAATGACTCATTACACCAACACTTCATAATATGCATGACACCAAATGCATACAAAGTAACACAAGCATACATTGTGCACACGATTCTCAGATCACACCACCATACATCAAATATACATAGATATGTCATACACCAATCAATCAGATACTTACATAAAGTATTAAGGAATTCACTTCCTATCACCAAATACACAATCTCCATCATTCAATCACCATCCCTACACTTACCATGATCAAAGGGATCTTACAAGGCTAATGCACAAGGCAAAACAGTACCAAAAACCACATTCTGCCATCACGTTCGCTGAACCATTTGCCAGGCGAAGCCCCGCAGCGAATGCTCGCTATGGCTCGCCAGGAGAACCTGCTGGCGAAGCCTCGCTGGCCACATTCGCCAGGCGGACTTTATACCCTTTAGGTCTGGGAGTTTATTTGGAATTACTCGCCACTGCTCGCTAACACTCGCCAGACGAACCCTCGCTAACCTTCGCCAGGCGAACTTTCGCCAATACTCGCCAGGCGAAACCCAGCGAATGCTGCGATACCCCAAAATCTCCACTGTTCTACAATGCTATCTCAGTCAATTCCAAGCCTAATATGCTACTTCTATCTCCTATTCTATCAGTATTACAGACCATAACATCATACTTGCCAATCGACCTATAATTCTTACTCTAATACCAACATCAGATACTTTACCGGCACTCTCAGAGTTACTCAGAACTTGCCCAATCCACATCAACATCAACACCCACACATCAAGGGCAACAACAAATCATCACATATCATCACATATACATAATTCATCAAAAATCAACAATATTTAACATCATAGCAACAATTCAACATATTCATCAAAATACCTACAGGGTTAAGGAATCCCCTCTAACCAGTTCATGTATATACCATCCCAATCAGTTTCTCCCCTCTTACCTCGATTATATCTTCGATTGATGAAGAATCCCCTACCAATTGATCGCCCTAGCCTTGTTCTTCTTTCTCTTGCTCTTCCCCTCAGAATCGCTTATCGTGTTCTCACTTCTCCCTTCTCTCCACTTTCTCTAACTTCCAAATGTATCGTAAAACATACTGACCCCTCAATTTCTTATTTTAATTATTTAATCCCAATAATAATAATAACTAATAATAATAATAATAATAATAATAATAATAATAATACTAATAATAATAATATTAATAATAATAATAATAATAATAAGACCAATAATATTATTAATCATTATATTACCACCAACATTATATTATATTATATTGTTATTAAATTCCACCTTTTATTAAATAGCTCTTATAACTTAAGGACACCCACCCAACGCTCTCAGGCACACTCCCACATAAGGGCTATTTAATAAAAGGGTGGAATTTAATAAAAGGTGGCGACTCTTCTGTTTTGCCGGCACCTTATTTTCACGGTAGCGACAGCTGGCGACTCTGCTAGGGACTCCAACGGTTCCTATGCGAGTCAATCAGGGGATCCAACGTCCCTGCGAGAGTCAATCCTAGCGCTTGTTTGCTTGTCTTTGGGTGTTTATTTTTTGTGCGTTGTATGTTGTATATTACTGATGTATTTACATTTCCCGCACTATATTATTATCTGTTGCTATTGTGCTGTTGTGGGAGGGGACATTCTGATGAATGATGAGCCAAAACCCAGGCTTGAGAGCATATACATAGTATTAGAGTGGATTAGTGGTGGACGTGCTTGCTTTTCTTGCATCAGTTCCCATGTAATTCACACTCAGACGAGGTTCTCTTTGATGACTTCTTATCGGTCCTTTGGACTCGAGGAGCTGTCGGAACTGAGGATTGTCGACTCTGGGAACCGATCATTTGGGATTCAACTAAGTGAGGCCGCTTCAAGAGACGATGATGCCACACCTTCTAGGTATCGTACCATCGTTCTTGAAAGTCTGTGACGCTGATGACTGCATAGGATGCCGAACTTGTGTCAGTTTAGGTCCATACCCGTGAGTGGGAGGGTTTTTGCAGGAAACTTGACTTCCAGCCTACCCGGTATTTTGGTTTTCTCTCGATACCTAGAAGGTGTGGCATCATCGTCTCTTGAAGTGGCCTCACTTAGATGAATCCCAAATGATCGGTTCCCAGAGTCGACAATCCTCAGATCCGACAGCCCCTCGAGTCCAAAGGACCGATAAGAAGTCATCAAAGAGAACCTCGTCTGAGTGTGAATTACATGAGAACTGATGCAAGAAAAGCAAGCACGTCCACCACTAATCCACTCTAATACTATGTATATGCTCTCAAGCCTGGGTTTTGGCTCATCATTCATCAGAATATCCCCTCCCACAACAGCACAATAGCAACAGATAATAATATAGTGCGGGAAATGTAAATACATCAGTAATATACAACATACAACGCACAAAAAATAAACACCCAAAGACAAGCAAACAAGCGCTAGGATTGACTCTCGCAGGGAAGTTGGATCCCCTGATTGACTCGCATAGGAACCGTTGGAGTCCCCACCAGAGTCTCCAGCTGTCGCTACCGCGAAAATAAGGTGCCGACAAAACAGAAGAGTCGCCACCTTTCGTTATTTATCCCTCAACAAATCCTCAAGCGACTGTAAACTCTTCCAAAATTCCGAAGTAAACCTTGGATCTCTATCCGACACAATACTGGACGGAACACCATGTAGCTTCACAATTACCCGAATATAAATCTCTGCTAGCTTCGTCAACGGGAAACTAATATTAATCGGCACAAAATGTGCAGACTTCGTAAGTCGATCCACAATCACCCATATGGCATCAACTCCTCTCGCCGTACTCGGCAACCCAGTAACAAAATCCATAGTTATACAATCCCATTTCCAAACTGGAACTTCCAACGGTTGCATAAATCCAGAAGGTCTCTGGTGCTCTACCTTCGACTTCTGACACGTCAAACAGGCATAAACAAACTGAGCTATGTCTCTTTTCATACTAGACCACCAAAATAACTTCTTTAAATCATAATACATCTTCGTAGCTCCCAGATGGATACTCAGATTACTACGATGTCCTTCACTCAAAATTAACTTTTTCAGTTCCTCATTATCCGACACACAAATTCTGCCAATAATTCTCAACACACCTGTACCATCCAGTTTAAAGTCATTATCGGAGTCATTTCCTGCTCCAGTCATCAAATCTACTAACTTCACATCCAACTTCTGGTTCTCTCTAATTGTATCCAAGAAGTCATTATTCACCTGCAACATCCCCAACATCACACTGTCTGCCGTAGTCTCGCAAACTATGCTCAAATCTCTGAATTGTTCAATTAGTTCCATTTCTCTCACCATTAAAGCCGATATATGAATCGCTTTTCTGCTCAAAGCATCTGCCACTACATTAGCCTTTCCTGGATGATAACTTAGACTGAAGTCATAATCCTTTAAGAATTCCAACCATCGCCTCTGCCTCATATTCATCTCCTTCTGATCAAACAGATACCTTAGACTCTTATGATCATTGAACACTTCAAATCTTGAACCATATAAATAGTGCCTCCAGATTTTCAACACAAAAACAACCGCAACCAACTCAAGATCATGAGTAGGATAATTCCGCTCATGCACTCTCAATTGTCGAGAAGTATACGCTACCACTTTACCATTCTGCATAAGAACTCGGCCTAATCCCATCTTAGACGCATCACAGTATACCACAAAAGGTTCACTCGGAGTCGGCAACACTAACACCGGTGTCGTAGTAAATTTCCGTTTTAATTCTTCAAAGCTTTCTTTACAAGCAGCATCCCACACAAAAACTTGGTTCTTTCTTGTCAACTGAGTCAATGGCAACGCCAAATTAGAGAACCCTCCAATAAACCTTCGTTAATAACCAGCTAAACCCAAGAAGCTTCTAATTTTCGTCGCTGTCTTCGGTGGTTCCCATTGCAACACTGCACTTACTTTCGACGGGTCAACAGATATTCCATCACCAGAAATAACATGCCCCAAGAAACTCACCGTCTCCAACCAGAACTCACACTTTGACAGTTTAGCAAACAGCTTATTATCCTTCAACACCTGCAAGGCAATTCTCAAATGTCCTGCATGTTCTTCATCATACTTAGAATAGATTAAGATATCGTCAATAAACACAACAATGAATTGATCCAAATAAAGAATGGAAAATTCGGTTCATATACTCCATAAATACTCCCGGCGCATTAGTCACTCCAAAAGGCATTACAACATATTCGTAATGTCCGTATCGAGTTCTAAAAGCCATCTTCTGAATATCACCTTCTTTAACTCTAATCTGATGGTAACCCGATCTCAAGTCGATCTTACTGAACACACGAGCTCCTACCAACTGGTCCATCAAATCGTCAATCCTTGGAAGAGGATACTTATTCTTAATAGTCACCTTATTCAACTGACGGTAATCGATGCACAGACGCATACTGCCATCCTTCTTTTTCACCAATAGCACTGGAGCTCCCCACAGCGACACACTCGGCCGGATAAACTTTTCTATCTAATAACTCTCCAACCTGAGACTTCAATTCGGACAACTCTACTGCCGACATCCTGTACGGCGCCATAGAAATATGCCTCGTACCAGGAACAAGATCAATACTAAATTCAACTTCTCGTGTTGGATGCAATTCCGTAATGTTGTCAGGAAACACTTTCGTAAATTCATTCACCACTGCCAATTCCCCCATTGACGGTTTGCTATCCACCGATAACGATGCAAATAAAGCAAACACTTTAGCTTCGTCCTCCAACAAGGTCCTCAATTCTTTACTAGACAGAGAACTCGCCAACGCTTCCTCTTCAGGAGTAAGGAACAGTATCACCTTCCGA
This sequence comes from Lathyrus sativus, assembly GCA_963859935.3. Lineage (NCBI taxonomy): Eukaryota > Viridiplantae > Streptophyta > Magnoliopsida > Fabales > Fabaceae > Lathyrus > Lathyrus sativus. The sequence goes on from OZ012738.1 coordinate 492,202,178, forward strand.
AAACAATCAATGTAGACTCGGTTGAACTCAAACCAGTTCATACCCAGAATAACATCCAAATTACCAAGCGGTAGGAAAATCAGATCCACTCCGAAATCTCTACCGAAAATAGTCAGCGGACACTTCAAACATACCAAAGAAGTAGTCACTGAACGAATAGAGGGTGTCTCAATAGTCATCTGTCGCTCAAGAGTAGACGGTACCGATCCTATTCTCTTCACACAATCAACATAAATGAATGAGTGGGTTGCACCCATATCAATAATAGTAGTCAAAGGAATATTATTTATAATACAAGTACCTTTGATAGCACGCTCCTCACTGAAAGCTTGATTTCCCGCCAAAGCAAACACTTTACCACCAGTCGGAGACGCCTGAGACTTCTTCGACTTCTCACAATGCGTACTGATATGGCCTTTCTCACCACAGTTATAACAAATGGGCATAGTGGCCCTACACTCAGCTATCACATGGCCTGGCTTACCACACTTGAAACACTTCCTTACCCCCTCCTTAGGACCATCCTTAGCACGATGATCTGTGTCACCGCATCGGAAACATTTCCCGTCAGCAGATGCATCCCCTTCTCTGGACCTCTTATCGGCAGCAGCCTTACGCTTTCCTTTATCAACAGAAACACTGTAAGGAGTACCACTGAACCTCTGATTATCCTTATGGTCATTTACAGCCTTATAGTGTGCAATCCTGGCCCTGTTATCATTGTCATAGATCCTACTTCTGCTTACCAGCTCAGGATAGTTCTTGATCTTCTGACAAGCAATTCCCAACTTAACTTCCGGACGCAGTCCATTCTCAAATTTCAAACACTTGGATGTCATCGCATCATCAGTATTGTAATGGGGACAATACTGCACTAACTCTTCAAACTTCGCGGCATACTCCGCTACGGTCATACCACCTTGCTTCAGTTCCAAGAATTCGATCTCCTTAGTGTTGCACCCCAAAATTTGCTCAACCTTTTCTTACCTGGTTTATGTTTCATTGCATTAACATTTGCATAGTTATATCATTTGCATATCATGATATCATTCATATAGTAGGGGATCAAGTGTGGTTCTTATCAATAGAAGCCTAGCAAGAGGTCTCATTCAAGATTGAGGAGTGGTCAAAGTCATCAGAAGGTGGTTTGAGTGCCTAAGGGTTTAGATGTTTGAGTGTGAATCTTCTCCTAACTTGAGGATCAATTGAAGACCATCAGAGGGTTATGAAGTGTTGAATGTGAGAAAAGGATGTGTATGGAGCTCATAGAATGCCTAGAGGGCCATGGGAGAATTCAATCAAGTCATTGTGTCAAATGCAAGAGCCACATTTGAGGTGCAAACAATTAGGGTTTCATCTGGATCAATCCTAAGTCAAATGGACAATTGAAAAGTGTCAAAGCCTACTTTTAGGTCATGGAATTCATGAAATTATATGATGATACATTTGTGGTGTTGTGCCAAGATCAAGTCAAGAGTGTGGGAAGTTGCTAAATTAGGGTTTCAGTGCAAATTTCCCTGTTTAGTGCCTAACTTCAAGACAACATAAGTCAAGATACAAGTTTCAAACAGATCTTTGGCCAACATAAAACTTGTATAGCATCTCAATACCTTTAATTTGAGTACTAGAAGTCCTCAAGGGGATTTGTAGAACTCAAGTTATGACCCAGACAAGTTACAAGTCCTCAGATGCCCCTGAAATTTGTCTGTGAAAATCATCTGACTTCAAAGCTATTTTTGACCTAGAAGGAGGTTTCTCTTGAACTTTTGGTCAACATGAAAGAAGTTCCTCATGATCTTATATTTCTAAATTGTACTAGAAGTCTTCCATCTGATTTGTAGAACTCAAGTTATGAGGTTTACAAGTCAGGGGTATTTTGGGAAAGTGAGATTATAGGTCATTTTCAATCATAGGCCAAAATCTCCAACTTGCACTTGTCAAATGGATTTTTGTTCAACATGAAAGTTGTTAAAAATGGGGCTTTTAGGCTAGCTAAGAGGTCATGGTGGATTGTTTGGGCTCATAGCAAGACTTGGTTTGAAATGGTTTGAATAAAGGAAATTTTCAAATGAATTAAGGAGGGAAAATGCCAATTTTGAGTTATAGGACCAAAACATGTCATGTAACTATATTTTTTGAATGGAAATTTAATTTTAGACACTTTTGCATTACCATAATTTTGAGTTTAGGCCAAGTTTCATGAGTTGTCATTTGATTTCTTCATTTGCAAGTCACACACCCAAGTTCCTTACCAATGCAATTCAAGTGCTCTTTTTAGTCTGAATACACTCACAAGGGAATTTGCAAGTGAAAGGGAAGCTTCTAGAGCAATTTTCATGGCCAATTAGTGACTATTACATTGCACATTGTTGCACCCTAAAATTTGACCAACTGGTTTTACCTGATTTGTGTTTTCATAGCTTTATCATTTGCATAGTAGATCATATACATAGTTCATTCATTTGCATAGCATAGCATGGGCAAGCCATCCAACAAGGGATCAAGTGCTATTTTTCATCTCAAGGAATGTATTCAAGAGGTTCTTATCAAGATTCAAGCCTATTCAAGTCACCAAGAAAGAAGGTAAAGCTGTGAGAGGCTAATAGATCAAGAAGTGGATTTAGAGCCTGTCTGGGAGTATTTGAAGATCATCATAGGGGTTGTGAGCTGTGGAACTGAGGCATGGAATGTGTGTAGACATCATGGAAGACCTAGAGGGTCATTTTGAAAGCAAGACAAGTTATTGGTGTGGTTACAAGAGCTACAGTTGAAGACAGTCAACTAGGGTTTCATCTGGGTCAACCCTAGGTCAACCCTAAGTCAAATGCTTGATTGAAGGGCATCAAGGCCTATTTGAAGGATGTGGGATTCATCATTTGATATGTGGGTATGGATGTGGTGTTGTGCCAAGGAGAAATCAAAAGAAATCAAGAAGAAGAGAAGTTTCTAAATTAGGGTTTCTGAGTAAAATTCCCTGATTTAGGTCAAACTTCCAAGCAAATTAATTCAAAATTAAAGTCTCAAATGGATCCTTGGCCAACATGAAACTTGTAGAAAATCTTAATACCTTTAATTTGAGTGGTGGAAGGCATCAAGTAGATTTATAGAACTCAAGTTATGGTTCTTGCAAGTTAGGGGTCCTCAGAGGCATCTGAAATTTATCTATGAAAGTTACTTGACTTCCAAGAAACGTTTACCCTATAAGTAGTTTTCAAATGGATTTTTGGCCAACATAAAAGTTGTTCCTCATGATCTTAGCTTTCTAGAAAGGTATGGTATGCCTCAATATGATTTGTGGAGCTCTACTTATGATCTTGGCAAGCCAGGGGTATTTTGGGAAAGTAAGATTATAGGTCATTTCAAGCATAAGGCCATATCTCCTAGTTCCAAGCTTCAAATGGAAAAATATTCAACATTAAAATTTCTTAGAATGATGTTTTAAGGCTAGTAGGGAGGTCATGAGATGTTGAAAAGGCTCATATAAAAAAGTGATAAAAATGGCCTAAAATGAGGCATAAGTTAATTAAGATGAAACTGAAAAATGGAAATCCCAAGCTATAAATCCAAACCATGTCATATAATAGGTCATTTTGACTCCAAATGACATTCTAAGAACAATGGTTCAGCCACAATTTTGATTTGAGGCTTGGATCATAGGGTTGCTTTGGAATTGGATTACTTGCACATAAAGGTACAAAAGCAAAACAAGGCAAAACTCAATGAGCAAGGTAGTTGTGCATTGTAACTCACCCTAAATCTCATGTGGGGATAAATTCAAGTCAGAATGGTAGGTTATGGAGAGCTTGGCATGAGTTAGCATGTGGAGAGAATTGAAATCAAAATACCATGCCATGAGATATCCAAAAACTCATTGGAGCCATCCAGAACATTCTAGATCTTTCTAACATCACCTATATATGAATTTGAGTTGATCTAAGCAAGGGTTGAACTTCATTTTGGTGCAGAGAAGAGAGATTGAGATCCATCTTGCTCACTTGCAATTCAATTTCGAATTCACCCAATTCTCCATCATTTCTTCATTTTTTTGATCCAAATCAATTCAATAATCATCACTGAGTATATTCCAATCAAAACCAGAGTGATTCCATGGCTGAATCGAGTTCTTGAAGTTGAACTTTCACCCTTGCAACTGAAATTCTGTTACACTGATTCAGGCCATTTGAGGAAGATCTATTGCATACAGAAGCAAGCAATCATCACACTGATCGATTCTGGAACTTATCAAGCATTAATTTGGAGCTTTGGTTCATCTGTTTCACTCATCTTTACAGGTTAGTAATTTTCTCACCATGGCTTGAATTAGATAGAATCATCAAGAATTGTTAGGATAGAAGCAATGTATGTGGTTTGGAGAAGCTTTCTGGAGAGTTTGAAAGGAATTGGTGATGATTCATATGTGGACACAAATTCTGTTGAGATCAAGAACTCCATGAATATGCAGTTAGAACCTTAGGTTTTTAGTTGTATTTGATCAGTGATGAGTAGGGAAGACATTGAGACACTTAATTGGATGATTGGTGATGTTTGAATTTTTTTATCAATTTTGGGGATGGGATCGGGTTTGCTGTTAGAGACCATATCAATTGAATCCAATGCCATAGATGAACTCAGGGAAGAAAATGGAGCAGATTAGGGTTTTGTTTCGTGATTTTTGATCAAGATTTGATGAGGTTCGATGTTGCTGAGTTTAGAGCTTTCTTGGAAGTTCATCCATGGAGTTTTGGCTCCACTTTGATTCAAATGAAGAAGATAACCACCAAGCCGTTGGATTATGAGTGGACTAGTTGACTGATTGAGGATCCAAAGGCCAGGGTTTAATTTCATGTGTGAAGAGAATCTGAGACCACAATGAAACGATGCGTTTCATTAAAGGAAGTTTTGGGCTGAATGACTAATTGCACCCCCTTCATGAGGCCCATTGTGAATTGAACTAAAAACCATTGCTTTTTGCACCTAAGCTTTTTCTTTATTATTTAATTGTTTTTTCTGATTAATGAATTGGGCCCAGGCGCATTGTTATCTGAACCCCCCATTATGGGCCCAGGCGTGAAATGAATTGTGTCTGTTTACTTCTTGCACCCCATCTCATATTTTCCTTTTATTTTTCCTCCATTTTATTTTAAACTTTGGAAAATCATATCAAATTGAAAAATAATGATTTTTTCATGGGAGTTTTTTCTCCCATTTCATATGTTTGTCTAGAAAAATATAAAATAAAAATATTTTCCATATCATACATTTTAGTATTTTTTGCATATTTTCTTCGTTTATTGCATTTTTATTTCTTTTATGTTGATATATGATTTTGTAGAATCTAGTTTAGGTAGCTCCCTTTATATTTTTAGGTCAATCTTTTTAGGGTAGTTAGATATATGTTTTAGCTTCCCCCTGGATTTATTCAATGATTTTAGGATTATTTTTAGATAATTTTGATTAGTGGATATTAGGATGGTGAAATTAGGGTTTATACATAACTTAGGTGCATTAAAACAATTTTCTTTTGGGTTTTTTAGATTGAATTAGGACTTGGGGCATATAGGGTATTAAGGGTAGGTATAGTAGATCCCCTAGAAATAATACTAGAATTTTCCCTACTATATTAATATTTTTAGTATATTTTGTAATTTATTTGATGGTATGGTGTGCCTTTTTGGGGTTTATATTGTTTGTGTGGGTTTATTGGGCTTGGCTTGGGGTATGGGCTTGGTTTGAAGAGTATGATGATGGAGCATATTGAAGACAAAGTTGAAGCTGAAGATCAAAGCTTGATGAAGATGCTTGGCTTGCTTGAAGCTGTTTGAAGACCTAGGGTATAGGAGCTAGATAGAGTCTTAGAATAGAAAATTTCTTCACAAATATGGATGGCTTCTTTTGCCTCCATTCTTCTCTGTGATTAAAAGTCTCTCCCTAATACCCACATCCCTCCTTTGGAAGGATTAGTGACTGTATCTGGGAGATAGAACTTTGAGAGAAATAGTCTGTATTATGTTAACTTTCTGTAGGCCACCTTTGGTGCTCAGCAGACTGTTTAACATCCAAACTCATTTCGTGAACTGTTTATCATCTAGGAGAGCTTGCTTTGAAGAATCCCTGGAGGATGGGAGATGAAGTTCATTGCCTTGAAGACTGATAAAAGAAGGAGCTTGTGCTGTCAGGTTTTGCTGTTTAGAGCTGCTGGTGCTGTGTAGAGCTGGTGATGTATTGTTTGAGTTTCTTTACTGTATTGTTTGTTAATTTTCCCCTTGAGGTTGAAGTGAAGTTGTTTCACTTTGCCCATTGTTTTCTAGGTTCGAGGTTGAGTGGGACTCCATTGCCTCGCTTGTATTGCTGCATTCATGCATTTTACTGCTTTACTGTATATATGTTGTTGTTTTTCCGTTTATCCCCTTAGGATCTCTGTTTCTCTCTGCGCAAGAGAGAAATATGACAGACATTAGGCTCTCATCCATGCATGCCAACAGTAGGGTAGATTTTGATTCCCTTTTCAACCATAGGTTTTAGAGTTCTGTCTCTTCTTTCTCGAAACAATCAGAAAAACACAATAAACATTTCAAACACCATAAAAGACAGTTCTTGCGTAAAAGACTGTAAACCAATCAAAAAACGTCATTTTTTGTCCGCTTGGACCCATAATCAGGAGAAAACCCTTTTCAGAAGGAGATAAAAACAATCAAGACAGACTTGTGTCGTACGTGTCCCGAACTACGTTTGCTCTGATCTTTCATGCTGTATGAAAGTACGTAGGCATAGGATGCGATATCCTAGCGAGCAACCTTCCCCTCCTTTCCCGTAAGTAGGCGAACTACGTTGACTCTGATTTCTCGTTCCAGACGGGAATACGTAGGCGTAAAGTGCGATACTTTGCCGAGTCATTTTATTTTCTTTTAACCCCAGACCTGTAGAATAGATAGAATAACAATTCGTACTAGAAAACAAGCGTGGATCCCGTCGAGTACGACGGACGTGAGGGGTGCTAATACCTTCCCCTTGCGTAACCGACTCCCGAATCCAGGATTTGGTTGCGATGACCATTCCTTTCCCGTCTTTGCGGTAGGTTTACTTCGAGCGTTTCCTTTTCCTCCTTTGGGATAAATAACGCACGGTGGCGACTCTTCTGTTCAGCCGGCGCCAATTTTCGCAGTAGCGACACACATGTGAAGAGGAAAACAGAAATTTGGATTGGCTGAATTGGGCCTCAATTGAGCTTCTAAAGCCCATAGACATGTTCTATTTAAGTTCTTTGATGATTTCAGAATCATTGTGGTGCAAGTTTCGTGGCTGAAGCAGAGATATCAACTTTATTTTCAAGAGGAGCAAGTGAAATCGTGTTTTGAGTTCCAGGCTGATTCAGAGCAAATTGAAGGTGGAAGCATTATCCTCTTGCATCCTTGAGTGATTCTGGAGAGTTTTGAAGGTTGAATCAAGCTCTAGCTACCTCTGTTACTAGATCTACAACAGGTTAGTAACTTTCAATTTTCCACATGAATTAGCATGATGTAGTTAGATTTGAACTTGTGGTTAGGATCTAGACAAGATGTAGATTGTTTTAGGATCAATTTGGAAGCATTTGGTGATGATTGATCATGACATAGCATTTCTGTTTTGGTTCGAATCTCTTGATTCATGGAGAGTTAGAACAATCTAGATAAATCAGAGTGATGTGTGTGACATGAGGATGAACTCTATATCATTAGATTTGCAATTGATGATGATTGATCTGGATGTATGTTCTGAACATTGCTTCGAATCTTGAAATCTATGGAGAGTTAGAGTGTTTGGATAGGAGATTTGAATTCCTGTTGAAATTCTGAGTGAGATTGGTATAAGGATTGTTGTTTCTGGACACCTGCAACCACTTGCTCACCGGAGAAGACGACCAGATTCTTCTCCGGCCACCACACTGAGTCTCCATTTGGCCAGCCTGAGAAATGGAGAAGATGAGTCCATAGCCATCAGATCTGCCTTTGACCAAAGACTGACCACCAGATCCAACGGATATGTTATAATCTGAGAGTGGAGATTTTTAATTCAAAACGATGCAGTTTCATTTAATGAGGTGGCATGCCCTTAGCGCTTGGATTGCTTGACCAGTCTCCTCATCCAGTGGCTCATGTTTTATTCTGAGTTTTTATTTTTCTTTTATTCCATTTTGTTTATTTTAAATGCTTTATTGATTCAAAAAATCACAATAAATTCAATTTTGATCCAAAAATTATTTCAAAAATATCTCCATGATCTTGAGAGGATTTGTGATTTTATGAAATCAATAAAATGCATTTTCATGCATTTTTCATTTCAATTTGATTTTTCTTATTTTGTTTAATTCTTTTAATTTTGCATATTTGACCATCTGTTTTGTTGAATTTTGTTCTTCCATTTGGAGATGAGTTTGCCTTTGATTTTTTAGTATGTGTTAGGGTAGACATGTATGCTCCCTTAGGATTTTTTTTTTGGAATTTTAGAACAACTTTAGATTCTGTTTTAGGTGTTGAGATTAGAGCCTTCCCAAACTTGTGGATTACCTTGATACCTTTCAATCTAGATTTTATTTAGGTGACTTAGAAGTTGAATTAGGCTTTAATATTTTAACCCTAGTCTATTAAAACATGTATGTTCCCCTAGGAGTTTTATTAGAATTTTACAACTTTGTTTTCTATTTTAGTTGTATTTTGCAAGTTGCTTGTGCTTGTGATGTTCAATCTTGTGTGCCTTGGCTTGCTTGGTCTTGTTGGTGACTTTGGGGCTGGATTTGCTTGGTTTCCTTCTTGAGAGGTCTGATAGACTTGGTGTAGCTGCTGTGGCTTGAAGATTGGAGCTTGGAGTTGAAGTTTCCTTTTCTTTTAGGAGTTGTTTTAGGAGCTTAGGAAATTAGGGTTTTAGGAAGAGCCATTAGAACTAGTTTTGATTTTTTCATCAAATATAGAATGCATTGTGTGCTTCTATTCTATCCAATGATGTAAATTCCTTCTAAGGAAACTCCATCTCTCCTTTGGAGGGATGTGTGGTATGCCCATAGTTGAGTAGAACTTTGAGGATGCCTTTCCATTTCATTGTTGATACTTGATGATTTCCTTTGGTTTTCATTAAGTTTTCAACATTTCAACCTTGATCTTAGTGATTATTCCTCTGCTTGGAGTGTGCTTGCTAGAGCTTGAAGATGAAGTGTGATGAAGCTTGAAGATAGAACCTAGCTTGAAGATGAAGCCTTTTGCTGTCAACTTTGCTGTCAAGAGGATTTGCTGTTTAGAGCTGCTGCTGTTGAGAATTGAAGTTGCTATTTGTTGAAGACTGTTGCTGTTGCTTCTGCTGCTTTCTCTGTTACTTTTCTTTTGTTATCTGTTTGCTTGTGTTGATTACCTCTAGGTTTGAGGTGGAGCTTGTCTCCTCTTGCCTGTTGTTTTCTCCCTTGCCTCGCTTGTACTGTTGCATAGCATGCATTTTACTGTTTACTATTTACTGCTTGCTTTCTTTTGCTGTTTCCCCTAGGATCTCTGATTTCCTCTGTGCAAGAGGGAATTATGACAGACATTAGGTTTTGACCCATGCATGATAACTGTAGGTAGATTCCCCTTTCAACCATAATTTTAGGGTGTCTTTCTCTTCTCATCTCAAAACAATTCAAAAACACATTAATAAGGTTAATTGAAGTCGTGCATTACGAGCCTTAAGCTATCTGGGAAAAGGTTGGTGGAGGGTCTCTCTCCAGTAATCTAAATGTTAGTGTGGTACCCTTTGGGTGACATACAAAGCGTTCACTCCTGAGTCATAGTCTCTAGTGCGACTGAGATTGCAAACATCCTAAAAAACGGTTTTTTCGTAAAAGATTCAAACAAACATTCAAACTCTGTTTTTGTCCTCTTGGACCCTTAATCAGGAAAACCCTTTCATAAGGAGATAAAAAACTGTCAGACAAGCTTGTGTCTTCCGTAGCCCGAACTACGTTTGCTCTGATCTTTCATGCCGTATGAAAGTACGTAGGCACAAGATGCGACATCTCGGCGAGCAACCTTCCCCCCATAACCCGTAGTTAGGCGAACTACGTTGACTCTGATTTCTCGTTCCAGACGGGAATACGTAGGCATAAAGTGCGATACTTTGCCAAGTCATTTTCTTTTCTTTTTAACCCAAACCTTTAGAATAGATAGAATAACATACCCTTTAGATAGAAAACAAGCGTGGATCCCGTCGAGTACGACGGACGTGATGGGTGCTAATACCTTCCCCTTGCGTAACCGACTCCCGAATCCAGGATTTGGTTGCGATGACCATTCCTTTCCCTCTTTGTGTTAGGTTTACTCTGAGCGTTTCCTTTCCCTTTTATGGGATAAATAATGCACGATGGCGACTCTTCTGTCATAGTCGGCGCCGATTTTCGCAGTAGCGGCAGCTGGCGACTCTGCTGGGCACAACTGGTTCCCTATGCGAGTCAATCCTAGCGCTTGTTTTCCCGTCTGGGGTTTTGTACGTATTTATTTCTGTCTTTACTTTTAGTACTATATATTATTGTTGTTGTGCTGTGGGTAGAGGGTTAGTTTGAGAGATAAGCCGAACCTGGGCTTGAGTGCACATAGACTTAGAAGTATAGAGTAGTGGTTAGCCTGCTTGCTTTGCTCGCACCAGCTAGCTACGAAATTTACGCTCAGGCGAGATTCTCTTTGATGGCATCTTGCCTGGCCCTTTGGGCTCGACAGGTTTTGGATTTGAGGGTTGTCGACTCTGGGAACCTATCATTTGGGATTTGGCTAAGTGAGGCCTCTTCAAGGGATGATGATGCCACACCTTCTGGGTATCGTATCATCGCTCTTGAAAGTCTGTGACGCTGATGACCGCATAGGATGTCGTACCTCATCTGTGAGTTAAGTACATACCTGTGAGAGGGTAGGTGGGTCTTTTTGCAGGAAAACTCTGGAGTCCATGAAGAGAACAATTGCTTACAGATTCTAGTGTTCTTCCTGCCAGACATGGAGTCCATGAAGAGAACAGTTGCTTACAGGTTGCCTTCTCCAGATATCAGTTCCTTATTGCAGTTGGTTGCTCTAGCAGATCAGAGAGGGAGGGCTGAGTTTAGAGAGTCTTACGGGAAATTGCTCAGTTTGTTGTGCAGACCCTTTGTGTTTGAGATGACTGGATTATATACCTTGATGCAGTTTTACGAGCCTCAGTTGAGATGCTTCTTGTTCCCTGATTTTATCCTGGCTCCTACTTTGGAGGAGTATTCTGATATGCTGGAAGTTCCTGTGTTAGACCAGATGCCTTTTATGCACGAGGATACTGAGCCTGAATTGGCTAAGCTTACTGAGATTGTCAGTTTAGATGCTTCTGAGTTCCCCGGAGGTTTGGTCAAGCTGAATGGAGCTTATGGTTTTCATCTTTCTTGCTTGGTTGAGAAGGCTACGCAGTGTGCGAAGGATGGATGTTGGATTGTCTTCAGTGCTATTCTGGCTGTTTGCATTTATGGGATTGTATTGTTCCCAAACTTGCCTGATTTTGTTGACTCAGATGCTTTCTTTATTCTTGCCTCGAAGAATCCGGTGCCAACTCTCTTGGGTGACGTTTATCATTCTATTCACTATAAGAATGAGAAGCGTCGGGGAAAGAATGTTTCTTGTTATGTACCTCTTCTATCCAGGTGGTTTCAGGGACATCTTCCTAAGAAGGGACCTTTTGTTGATACTGCTGGTACTTTAGATTGGTCTTCCAGATTGATGGGATTGTGTGCTGAGAACATTGTTTGGTTTGATCGGAACTTGCTCGGAGTGGATATTATATATAGTTGCAGTGGCTTTCCGAACGTTCCTTTGATTGGACAGAAAGGTTGTATTAACTATAACCCTTCTCTGCTTGTGAGGCAGTTTGGCTACGCTTTGAGGGACTCTTCAGTTGAACACGAGATACGGGAATCTTTGTATCTCACGGGTTTATTAGACGAAGATGTTTTGATCAGATTGAGGCGTGCTTGGGGTAATATTCACAGAAGAGGAAAGACATTGCTTGGTAAGAGTGACAGTCGAGCTTATAATCCTTATCGGCTCTGGATCCATGAGAGGGTTAGGACTTCTTTGATGCCATATCCTGCTGTAGAGCCTTCGTGTCTTCCGGTGATTGAGGAACCTACTTCAGTAGAGATTGAGAAGTATAACAAGCTGTTGGCTGAAAAGGAAGAGTTGCAAAGAGCGAATGAAGAGCTAGAGAAAGAGATTTTCCAGCTCCGGCATGAGAAGAGTGAGGCAGCTTTCACTTTGAAGAAGCAGACTGAGATGATTAATAGGTTGGGTCCAGATTTGACTGAAGAAACCAGAAAGAGAGAGAAAGTAGGAGTAGCCCTGAATGGTGTTAGTAGTGTACTTGCTAATAAGAAAGAACTTCTGAACAAGGCTTATTCTCGACTTTCCAAATGGGAACTTTTGTGGAATGCCACGCTTACTAGCCGAAAGGAGCGTGAAGATGATTTGAAGCTTCAGATTTCCCAGTTAGAGGAGCAGCTCAGTGCTAAGGATGCGAAGATTGCTGAAGAAGTATCTCTTAGACATGACGCTGAGTCTAGAGTGAGCAACATGGCCAAGGAAACTAGGGGTGGTGAATTGAAGGCTGGCTTCAAAAGATGCAGGATTGATGAGTGTTTTGGCAGGGGAACTTGTGAAGAGGACGCCAAAAAGCTGAGATCCACTGTTGAGCGGCATGCATTACTGATACAGGAACTAATCTCCAGACTAGGTCATCCGGAGACGTTGAAGATATTGGAAGATGTCAGGGCACGCCATTTGGCCTGATTTACTTGTGTTGTTCTCTTGTTATTTGTACTTGTATTTTAACTATCGCCAGGCTTGTTGGCCGAGGTCCTTTTCAGTTGTATTCAGTTGTACCTTTGTACTATGCCTCTTGGCATTTGTCTATGTATGAGGTTTCTGATTCTGTGCTTGCTTACTTGGGACTCCATTATCGTTATGGTTTCTTCTCCGGAACTAGAATCGGGGGGGGGGGGGGGGGGAATTTAACCTGTTGCGTATTTACACTTGTGCATTTGCATATTCATATTGCATGGCAGATACTCTTTTTTGAGCTCGAATCTTATCTCCTGCATCTTACAGGTTGTTTCAATATTGACGAACAGAGAACTGATTGCGACTTTCTATGTCTAATACAACTCAACTGCAAGTGCACAGTCTATCGCGTAGTAATAAAAGATATCGATCCCACAAGGACTCGTAATCAAACTAGTGTTCTCGGGAGTTACTATGTTTAGCTAGGTAGGTAATGTTTAAGGGAAATAACTTTTGTCACTAAAGGAAACTAGAAAGGTTACTTGAATTATAATTATGTGAATCGATATGCAGTAATTATGTTCTTCGGGGATTTGACATGTTACCGGTATATGAAATATTTTTTCAGAATTTATTTAAGCAGAAAATAGTGATCTGAAGACTTTCGTCTCACGATGGTTGTTGACGCTAGTCATAATTCTAAGGGCCAAATGTACGCTTTCGTGTTCCATTCGGGGTCAAAACTATTTTTTGGAAATCTCTAAGTTATAATTCATTTTAAAGTGCTTTCGCTGTTATTAAAACAAATGACTAGTGTTTACTATCTGGTCTTACCGCAGCTTTCGCTTGTTGGTTCGTACCTTAATTAATTTCCCACTTTCGTGGCAAAACTACTTTTAAATAAGTTCTCGCTTTCGCGACGAAGTTTATTCAGTAAATAAATTTAAACACTCAGACCATAAACAACTTTTGAAAAGGAAGTTTTTAACCGGTTATTATTAAATCCCGTCTGAATTATTATTACATATCGATTACTCTGATTTAGCTAGACATGGATTTGGGAAAGGTAAAACATAAATAAAAACAGTAAATAATAACATGCATCATAATGAAAACTGAAATTACGATTAAAATTTAAAACCTGTAAATATTCCAATTGACCTTTGGGCAGATCCTCCACAAATGTTGGCAGGACTCTGGTCTTTGTGCCAATTGATCGTACAAGGGAAATAGGAATTACAAAATATCAAAGAAATGCAGAAAAAGAAAAGAGAAACAAATAAGAATAGAAAAACTAGAAAGGTTGCTCTGAAGATAAATTGGCAGCACTTCGTTGTTTGAATGCGGCTCTCTTTCTTAGCTCCCTTCCTTCCCTTTTTATAGAAATAGAATTCTAACGGTTATAACTTGAAGAAGGTGGACTTAGAGGCAGAAATATCAGGGAGTAGTGGTCCACTATTTGGGACTTGGAACTGTATTTTGCACGTTCATTTGAAGTTGGGCGTTTTTGCCTGCATGACGGTCGTCACCCGTGTGACGATCGTCACAGCAGCAAAATATGCATTCTGCGTTTTTCATGTTGTTTTCATCTGGTTTTCGTCCATATTTCATCTGTGATTGCTTCTTTTCTTCATATTGCCTTGTTTAGACATTATCATCAAATACCTGTAAAATATCAGACAAATAACACGGAAAGAACCCGAAATCGGATCGAAAACAGTCAAACATCAGTTGAATTATGCATCAATATATATATATATATATATATATATATATATATATATATATATATATATATATATATATATATATATATATATATATATATATATATATATATATATATATATATATATATATATATATATATATATATATATATATATATATATATATATATATATATATATATATATATATATATATATATACGATTTCGTGTTATCAAACTCCCCTAAGCTTGAATCTTTGCTTGTCCTCAAGTAAAACAGGAAAAAGTCGGCAAGCACGAGGCAGCTTCCTCATTCACCAAGTTGAGAAAAACCGGGATTCTTAGTAGGAACAAAACGAGTACGGTGACGACACTGGACTACAAGTCTTCGGAGGTCTCCTTCTTATGCAAATATGTCCCAGTCATGTTACTGTAGCTTGGTGTCAAGGTTCTCGCGTCAAGTTCGCCCTGTTTGTTCTAGCGCAATCACATTAAGCATGTTGTCCATACACTTTCATGGCAAGTCGACCTGTTAGTGAATATGATCTCATTTCTGTTTTGATCTTTTTCATTGCTCATAAGCTTATACCATTGATTTTTCAATGAGTTTTTGTACCGTTGGGCTAAATGCTCGGGTGAGGAGCACCTAACTTAGAGGGAACATGTCTCTATACTTGGGCTAAATGGCTTTATTTTCATGATTTTTCATCTTTTTGGAGATCATACACTTATTTGCATTGGTCGCTCGCTTAGAAGTGTTTTAGGATGGTGCTGACTGCTAGTATAAACTACTTGGGGCTGAGTTTGCGTAGACACTTGAAACTTTGGTACACGTAGGTAGTGAAACCGACTCGCATAAACCGGAGATCTAAGGTGTCAGGACGGTACTGGTTTTGTTAGAATTGTCATCTCGGAGTTTCAAAACTTGGTTTGAACTTGGGCGCATTCTCGTGATGCTTTTGCTCTCGAGGAACGAACGAAATTTTTTTTTGTTTATGTCGAATAAAGCGGGGATGTTTGCGTAACGGAAGAAAGATATATAAAAGAGCTTTTATTTGCTAAAACGTGAAAATGTTCGAATTGAAATTAAGGAATTAAGAGTACAAGGGAATGGGAAATAAACGCTCCGCTCCCACACTATCTCAATCAGTGTCCCCACTGATTTGAAAGAATGCGAGAGGGAAATACAAGGGAAATGAAAATACAAAGAAACTGAAAATATAGTAAACAAATAAGGAAAATGATAACTAATCATGGCCTCTGCCTCGGTCACGTCCTCGCTCGCGTCCTCTGGCTCTGACTTGGTCGACTCGGTCCTCAAAACTCATTGCTTCGGTATGATAGACATAGTCGCGGAGTCCTTCGAACTGCAAGGTCAGATTCGCCAAGTTCTCAGTAATGGTTTCCTGGCCGGTTTGGAGTTGTTGCATTTGGGTTCGATGCCAAGCTTCGAACTGCTCTGCTTGCTGATTCTGCTGTTGCATCATAGCAAGTATCTGGGCCTGTTGGTAGAGAGATCGACGGAGGTCTTCTTCAGAATAGTCGGGCTCTGGACGATGGCGGCGGCGGCGGTAGGATGTACCTTCGGAAGGAAGTGGTTGTGATGCCTCCGGTTGCTCAGGTCTGTCCAACTCATCTTGGATTTCATCACCAGAATCTTGGGTGTCAGTCTGAGTTGGAGCAGCGGCAGCAGCAGGGGCATTGAGGTCAAATAGCCAGTTGGCACGATCCTCTGGGTGCACCCGGGTGCGTGATGGTAGGATGATACTTCTGACGGTTTTGCCACGCACGACCGGGTGGTACTTGCCATCGGCTCTGGAACGGATGAGCTGAGAGGCTCTGCAGTGGTCGGTGTCGAGGAACACCGAGGGAATGGCATGGAGATGTTGGAGGCGGTCACCGAGGTTCAGCCCAAGTGCAATGGCAGTAACAATCCCGCCAAAGTAAAATGGCTTAGAGCCACGGTTACAGTTGGCCTGAATGTGGGCCAGAAGGAACGGAGCAGCGTTGATGGGCTCGTTGTTGAAGACACAGCGGAGAAAGAAGAGCTCTTTCGAGTTCACCTTATGGTTGCTATCCCGGGCGAAGATGGTGTTGCTCAGTGCTCGGTGGAAGTACCGGATGGTCGGGTTGTGGATATGCGTTGCGTGCAGAGAATCCCAACCATCGACATTGATGCCGGTTAACTGGTACCAGAGCGCGAAGGCTTCGTGCTGGAACTGTTCGGTGAGGCGGCGGTGAGCATTGTCGCCGCGAGGGAATTGTAAGATGGCGGCAATCTGGTTCTGGTTCAGTTGATAGTTCGTGCCGAACATCCGGAAGCATGCGGCACCGGAGTGTTGGCTGAGGTCGCCGCTGGAAGTGACGTAGGTGAACGAACTTAGGAACTCGAGGGTGAGTTGTTCGTACGTCGGCTGTGGATTTGTGCAGAGGTTCCAGATGCCGGCTCTTTGGAGCATCCAAGTGACGCCTTCAAGGAGGCCGAGCTCCGTGAGCGATGGGATATGTGGATAGTGGGTCGGCTGTAGCGACCGTTGATGGAAGGCGATATAGTTGGCTCGCTGTCTCTCTCCAGAGTCGCCGTCGTTGAACACGATGTTGCTGAGGTCTGGGGTTTCGTTGTTTCTCGCCATTGTTGGAGGATGCTGAGGAAATATGGATGGAGTTGGTTCTGTGGAGTGAAAAAAATGGTACAGAAGTATATTAGGAAGTTGAGATGGGAGTTGGAATATATGGAGCAAGGTGGGGAAAACGAAAATTGGGAGTGGGGTGTGAGTTTTTGATGATTGGGAGTTGAAAGGATATGAGCGGGAGAGAAAACGCAACCCCTGTTATAGCAGATAGCAGTTTTGGGCTCGTGACGGTCGTCACGTATCTGTCACCCGTGTGACGAGCGTCAGGCTTCTGTGACAGTCGTCACACCAGCAAAATCGGCAGAACGCAGAATTTTGCTTTGGGGGTGTTCTTGCAATGATTTTTAGGCCTAGTATTGATATGGCAATGCTTTATATCGGTTAATAAACAAAGGATAACGTAAAAACAGAATCGATGAATAAAGAATAAAATGGAAATATCATGTAATTGAAATGATTGCTTGTAATGTAATACATAAGGAAATTAACAATGCAAAAAAGAAAATAATTGAAAACGGACGGCAAGTAGAAAAACTAAACTAAACTAAACTAAAGCTAATATCTAGTCTTTTCGTGCCTTCAATTCGTCGAACTTTTGGGCGTAGTAGTCGAGCTGGTCACAGACTAAGTCCATGAAGACTACGAGTTCGCTGTGTATGCTTGTGATGTATGCTTTCACGGTGGTCAGAGCTGCGTCAACATTGTCCAATCGGTGCAGAACAGTATCCATTTTGTCGGTGGTCTCCTCAGGAATGGGCTCAGGATAGGTGTTGTAATACGGAGGAGTCGTAGGGTCTACTTCAGCTTCTGATATAGCATCCTCATAGTACATATAATCATGTGCTTCAGAGATGTGATCACTGTCGTACATGTAATTCTGCGGTGTTGATTGAGGTGAAGGAGGTCCCATAGGCTCATCCAATTCATAAAGCCAGTTGTCCTTGTTATGGATACTTGTCATCTGATGATTTGGCAATGTGAATAGTTGGACAGGTTTGTCATTGATGAGGTACTCGTAAGGTCCAGGTCCCATAGTTCTTAAAATGCGCCTGTTAAAGCAAAACTGGATATTCATGGGTCGGATGGTGCCAAAACTAGTGCTTGCATTTAAGTGGAATCTAAGGCCAAGCTCGTGGGCAATCATTTTCACAAGGTCTCCTATTAGAATAGGTGATTGTGGGTCCTGAGTGAGGCGTCGGAAGGATCTCATCATGAAAGGTACTGCATTCACTGTACGTCCCTGAGAAGCACAGAACATGATAAATAACTCTTCTTTAGATACTGTAGTAATATTTTCTTCTTTCCCAAAAAGGGTATGAGCTAGTATCTTATGAAAGTATCTGAAAGCTGGGTTATGAATCTCATCATTATACATTCTGTCTGGTTCGGGGTGATAGTCGCCTGTGATTCTACCCCAGAATTGGTTGAGTTCAAAATCAATATCGTCATCTTCTGCACTGATGAACACATGTGGTCCGCTAGGAAATCCTAGGAGGTTAGCTAATGACATCCGGCTATGGGTTTGGTCCATCCCAAACATCCTAAAGGTGATCAGCTATGTGTTGGATCCAAAACCATAGTTGGGTAAGTACCTGAAGGAACTAAGGAATTCGTAGGTGAGGTCCTTATAGGTAGCAAAATGGGTTTTCAAAGCAGTGTTCTCCCAGCCTAGTTGATTGAACAGGTATTGGATGCTATCAGTGATTCCTAGTTTCTCCATGGTAGACTTATCATAATACAGCGTTAAGGCTAGTTCTCTCTCAGTTAATGCTTCAAATCTTGCCTTTTGAGCTAGTCCTCAAAAATGAACCTTTGTGAAGTCGTACGCGGCCATACTCGCAGGTAAGTTGGAGAAAAACAGGAGGAAGGTTTTGAAGGCTTTTAAAATCCTGAAAAGTTTAAAACAAAAATTTGAAGTCAGGATTTTTAAAAACAAAAGGCGGTAAAAACAAAAAATAAAAGAGAAAAATAAAATAAAAATATGAAAATAAAAGAAAGTAAAAATAGTAGCAATTTTTAGTTTAGAATTTTTGTTAAAGTTTCAAAGTAGAAAAATAAAAAATGAGAATGAAATACAGTAACGAGGAAAATACGAGAAAATTGGGTTGCCTCCCAGTAAGCGCTGTTTTTAACGTCTAAAGCCTGACGATAGCTTGGTGAGAAGCTATTCGGGTGTTTGAGCTGGAGGCTCAAGCAATGCTATACTGCAGACTTGAAGGCTGTTTTCGTTCTTATTATAATGTTTTAGACGTTGCCCGTTTACGATAAACGGTGCATTCGTCTTATCGGTAATTTCAACAGCTCCACTCTGAAGTACTTTAGTCACTTCATAAGGTCCAGACCACCTGGATTTTAGTTTACCTGGGAAGAGTTTTAATCTTGAATTAAATAGCAGTACGATGTCTCCCACACTAAATTGTTTCTTGACTGAATGTTTATCATGCCACTTTTTAGTTCGTTTTTTGTAGATACGGGCATTTTCGTAAGCGTCCAATCGAAGTTCTTCTAATTCGTGTAAGTTCAAGATTCGTTTCTCTCTTGCCTCAGTGTAGTTGAAATTGAGTGTCTTAATGGCCCAGAAGGCTTTATGCTCTAATTCTACAGGGAGATGACAGGATTTACCGTAAACTAATTTGTAGGGTGTAGTACCTATTGGTGTCTTAAAAGCGGTCCTATAAACCCATAAAGCTTCATGTAGCTTTGATGACCAATCTTTCCTTGAGGTAGCGACAGTCTTTTCCAATATCTGTTTTATTTCTCTGTTCGAGACCTCTACTTGTCTGCTAGTTTACGGATGATAGGGTGTAGCTACTCGGTGTCGGACTTCATATTTAGAAAGAAGTTTATCAAATATTCACGATATGAAGTGTGATCCGCCGTCACTAATGACGAGTCTAGGTACACCGAATCTTGGAAAGATTGTGTTTTTGAAGAGTTTGATTACTACTCGTGCGTCATTTGTTGGAGCAGCAATGGCTTCTATCCATTTAGACACATAGTCTACAGCGACGAGTATGTAGTTATTACCAAAAGAAGGCGAGAATGGTCCCATGAAATCTATTCCCCATACGTCAAAGATTTCTACCTCTAAGATTCCTTTCTGAGGCATTTCATCGCGTCGTGAGATGTTGCCAGTTCGTTGGCATCGATCACATTTTAGCACAGCGATGTGAACGTCTTTCCAGAGGTTAGGCCAGAATAAGCCGGCTTGGAGAATCTTAGCGCACGTCTTGGATGTACTAGCATGACCACCATATGGTGCTGAATGGCATTGGGAAATGATATTTTCTATTTCTTCCTCTGGGACACAGCGACGGTATATGTTGTCGGCCCCTCTCTTGAAGAGTAGAGGTTCGTCCCAATAATAGTGTTTCAGATCGTGGAAGAATTTCTCCTTTTGCTGATAAGTGAGATCCGGTGGAAGCACGCGTGCAGCGAGGTAGTTAACGATGTCAGCATACCAAGGTAATGTGACTTGGGCATAGACGGCTTCTACGGCTTTTTTGAGTTCTGGATCTTCCGAGATTAAGTTAGGCATGTCACTTTCTAATTTGGCTATCAGATGTTCGTACGGGAAATCGTCATTTATCGGTACTGGTTCATGTTTGATGCCTTCTATTCGGGATAAGTGATCTGCAACAACGTTCTCGGTTCCTTTCTTATCTTTGATTTCTAAGTCAAACTCTTGTAATAACAGGATCCATCTCAATAATCTTGGTTTGGCATCCTTTTTGCTTATTAGGTACCTAATGGCAGCGTGGTCTGTGTATATGATAATTTTTGCTCCTACTAGGTAAGAACGGAATTTGTCAAGCGCAAATATAACTGCTAGAAGTTCCTTTTCTGTTGTAGCGTAGTTCATTTGGGCAGGATCTAAAGTTCTACTGGCATAGTAGATGGCATGGAGTTTCTTGTCCTTCCTTTGTCCTAGAACTGCGCCTACAGCATAATCACTCGCATCGCACATGATTTCGAACGGTAGTCGCCAATCGGGTGGTTGCATAATCGGTGCGGTGATAAGGGCTGATTTTAATGTTTCGAATGCTTTTAGACAGTTGTCGTCAAAGACGAACTCAGCATCTTTCATCAACAGGCCGGTCAAAGGTTTTGTGATTTTTGAAAAATCTTTTATAAATCTTCGGTAGAAACCGGCATGTCCTAGAAAACTCCGTATTTCTCGTACGGATTTTGGAGGTTGGAGATCTTTTATAATCTCTATTTTAGCTTTGTCGACCTCAATTCTTTTATTTGATATGACATGTCCTAGAACTATTCCTTGTCGGACCATAAAATGGCATTTTTCCCAATTTAGGACGAGGTTCACTTTTACACAACGTTCTAATACCATTTCTAAGTTTTGTAAGCATCCTTCGAAACTTTGTCCACATACCGAGAAATCGTCCATAAATACTTCCATGATGTCGTCTATGAAATCTGCGAAAATTGCCATCATGCATCTCTGGAAAGTTGCTGGAGCATTACAAAGTCCGAACGGCATTCGGCGGTAAGCGAAAGTACCATAAGGACAGGTGAATGTAGTCTTTTCTTGGTCATCAGGATGAATGGGAATTTGGAAAAATCCTGAATAACCATCTAGATAGCAGAAATATGAATGTTTGGCTAATCTTTCCAACATTTGGTCTATGAAGGGTAACGGGAAGTGATCTTTTCGTGTGGCTTTGTTAAGCTTTCTATAATCAATGCACATTCTGTTTCCAGTCACGACTCTTTTTGTTATTGATTCGCCTTTTTCGCTCTTAACTACTGTGACTCCTCCTTTCTTTGGTACGACATGAACTGGGCTAACCCATTCACTATCGGAGATTGGATAGATGATTCCTGCATCTAGCAATTTCTTTACTTCATCTCTGACTATAGTGCTTAGGATGGGGTTTAGTCTTCTCTAATGCTCTCTAGAGGTTTTACAGTCTTCCTCTATTGTAATTCGATGCATACATATTAAAGGACTTATACCTTTTAGATCACTTATGTTATAGCCTAACGCGGTGGGGTACTTCTTTAGGACTTCTAATAGCTTTTCGGTTTCTAGTTGTCCTAAGTCGGCGTTGACTATCACTGGTCTTTTTAGTTCATCGTCTAGGAATTCATATCTGAGGTTTTTGGGTAGTGTTTTAAGTTCTAAAGATGGGTTCTTCGGACCTGGCATATGGTTTGGGGTCAGTGCTAAGCTTTCGCTTAGGCTGTCGTCTTTATACGGTTTATGACAATCATCGTCTTCAGAAATATCGGGTATTTGAATCTTTATTATTTCTGAATACGTGGTCTCTTCATTTTCAATTTCTCTTATGCATTCGTCAATTACATCTACTAAATAGCAGGTATCGCCTATGGCTGGTGCTTGTAAGAACTTGGTGAGAATGAACTTTATCTTTTCTTCTCCTACTTCGAATGTTAGCCTTCCTTTCTTCACGTCTATAATAGCTCCGGCTGTAGCTAGGAACGGTCTTCCTAGGATAATTGGGGTAACAGAGTCCTCTTTGATGTCCATGATTATGAAGTCGGTTGGGATGTAGAATTGTCCTATGCGTACTGGAACGTTTTCCAGTATTCCGACGGGGTATTTTACTGACTGGTCAGCTAATTGTACGGACATTTTGGTTGGTCTTAGGTCTCCCATATTCAGCTTTTTGCATATAGATAAAGGCATAACACTGATACTGGCTCCTAAATCGCATAGAGCTTTGTCTATTACGAACTTTCCTATGACGCAGGGTATGGAGAAACTACTTGGGTCTTTTAATTTAGGAGGCATGTGGTTTTGAATAATAGCGCTACACTCTGCAGTAAGTGTAACTGTTTCGTTATCCTCGATCTTTCTCTTATTTGACAGGATTTCTTTGAGAAATTTAGCGTATGACGGCATTTGAGTTATTGCTTCTGTAAAAGGAATAGTGATATTCAACTGTTTAAGGAGCTCTACAAATTTCTTAAATTGTCCTGAAGTTTTGGAGTTTATTAATCTTTGAGGATAAGGTATAGGTGGTTTATATGGTGCTGGAGGTGCTTGCGTTTTTTCACTTGCGATTTCCTCCTTCTCGTTGTCTTCCTTCTTCTCTAACTCAGATTCCTTGTCTGCTTGTTCAGTTGGTTTTTGTTGCATGGCTGAGTTTTCGGTCCTCGGATCGATCGGTTCGTCCAATTCTTTTCCGCTTCTTAGTATGACAGCATTTGCTTGGCCTTTTGGATCCTGTTCGGGTTGTCCAGGAAATGTGCCAGCGGGTGCGGCAGCAGAGGCTTGTTGTTGAGCCACTTGTGATATTTGTGTTTCTAACATTTTGTTGTGGGTGGCTAAAGCATCTACTTTTCCGGTCAACTGTTTAATTTGCTCGCTAGTGTGTATGTTTTGATTCAGGAATTCTTTGTTTATTTGAGCTTGAGTAGCTATGAATTTTTCCATCATCAACTCGAGGTTTGATTTCCTAGGTGCAGTCTGAGCAGCAGCTGGTTTCTGATATCCTGGCGGAGCAGCAGGCATTTGCAATGCATTATCGCTTTTGTAAGAAAAGTTTGGATGATTTCGCCAACCTGAGTTATAGGTATTTGCATAAGGATTTCCTTGAGCATAATTTACTTGGTCTGGCGGGATTCCGGCTAGCAATGGGCATTCGGGCGCATTATGAGTGGTGCTTCCGCATAACTCGCAGTTTGGAGTTACGACAGCGACGGTTGCAGTGGGGTTAACGGTCAGACTGTCAATCTTCTGTGCTAGAGCATCTACTTTAGCGTTGAACTTTTCAAGGCTGCTAATCTCGTACATCCCACCTTTCGCTGCGGTTTTCTCTGTTGGAGTGCGTTCACGTCCCCATTGGCAGTGGTTCTGAGACATGTTTTCGATTAGTTGATAGGCTTCGTCGTATGGCTTATCCATAAGTGCACCGCCCGCGGCGGTGTCTATCGTCAATCTGGTATTGTATAAAAGCCCATTATAGAAAGTATGGATTGTCACCCAGTCTTCTAGACCATGGTGAGGACATGTTCTCATCATATCTTTGAATCGTTCCCATGCTTCGTAAAGAGATTCAGTATCTTTTTGTCGAAATCCGTTGATTTGAGCTCTAAGCATAGCAGTTTTGCTTGGCGGAAAATATCTCGCTAAGAAGACATTCTTCAATTGTTCCCACGTCGTAACGGAGTTGGATAGTAAGGATTGTAACCATGTCCACGCTCTGTCTCTAAGAGAGAAAGGGAAAAGACGAAGTCTTATTGCGTCTGGAGTTACTCCATTTGCTTTCACTGTGTCTGCGTATTGTACAAACTTCGTTAAATGTTCGTTTGGGTCCTCAGTTGCATTTCCTGAGAATTGGTTTTGTTGTACAGCTGACAACAATGATGGTTTCAGCTCAAAATCGTTTCGAGTAATAGTTGGGGCAACAATGCTACTTCTAGGCTCCATCTGAGAGGGTGTAGCGTATGCCTTCAGCGGTTTGTTTTGAGGTGCTTCAGCCATCTTTGATTCTTCTTCGGATTTGGGAATGGGAGTGAGAGGATCGGGAATGTTATGTTTTAGTTGGTACTCAATGATTCGACTTCTTAAATGTAAGAAGCGCTCTAGTTCTGCGACTAAAGGTTGTAAGATATCGACTTGTGGGCGATTACTTGGCATACAATCGACAGCACTAGTAAAGGAAAAATGAAATTGTTAACCTAGTCTATATGGCGTAACAGAAGGTTACACTATTGACTAAACGGGTCCCCGGCAACGGCGCCAAAAACTTGATCGCGACTTTCTATGTCTAATACAACTCAACTGCAAGTGCACAGTCTATCGCATAGTAATAAAAGATATCGATCCCACAGGGACTCGTAATTAAACTAGTGTTCTCGGGAGTTACTATGTTTAGCTAGGTAGGTAATGTTTAAGGGAAATAATTTTTGTCACTAAAGGAAACTAGAAAGGTTACTTGAATTATAATTACGTGAATCGATATGCAGTAATTATGTTCTTCGGGGATTTGACAAGTTACCGGTATATGAAATATTTTTTCAGAATTTATTTAAGCAGAAAATAGTGATCTGAAGACTTTCGTCTCACGATGGTTGTTGACGCTAGTCATAATTCTAAGGGCCAAATGTACGCTTTCGTGTCCCATTCGGGGTCAAAATTATTTTTTGGAAATCTCTAAGTTCTAATTCATTTTAAAGTGCTTTCGCTGTTATTAAAACAAATGACTAGTGTTTACTATCTGGTCTTACCGCAGCTTTCGCTTGTTGGTTCGTACCTTAATTAATTTCCCACTTTCGTGGCAAAACTACTTTTAAATAAGTTCTCGCTTTCGCGACGAAGTTTATTCAGTAAATAAATTTAAACACTCAGACCATAAACAACTTTTGAAAAGGAAGTTTTTAACCAGTTATTATCAAATCCCGTCTGAATTATTATTACATATCGATTACTCTGATTTAGCTAGACATGGATTTGGGAAAGGTAAAACATAAATAAAAACAGTAAATAATAACATGCATCATAATGAAAACTGAAATTACGATTAAAATTTAAAACCTGTAAATATTCCAATTGACCTTTGGGCAGATCCTCCACAAATGTTGGCAGGACTGATCGTACAAGGGAAATAGGAATTACAAAATATCAAAGAAATGCAGAAAAAGAAAAGAGAAACAAATAAGAATAGAAAAACTGGAAAGGTTGCTCTGAAGATAAATTGGCAGCACTTCGTTGTCTGAATGCGGCTCTCTTTCTCAGCTCCCCTCCTACCCTTCTTATAGAAATAGAATTCTAACGGTTATAACTTGTAAAAGGTGGACTTAGAGGTAGAAATATCAGGGGGTAGTGGTCCACTATTTGGGACTTCGAACTGTATTTTGCACGTTCATTTGAAGTTGGGCGTTTTTGCCTGCATGACGGTCGTCACGGTGTGTGACGGTCGTCATGGAGCTGTGACGGTCGTCACAGCAGCAAAATATGCATTCTGCATTTTTCATGTTGTTTTCATCTGGTTTTCGTCCATATTTCATCTGTGATTGCTTCTTTTCTTCATATTGCCTTGTTTAGACATGATCATCAAATACCTGCAAAATATCAGACAAATAACACGGAAAGAACCCGAAATCGGATCGAAAACAGTCAAACATCAGTTGAATTATGCATCAATATATATATATATATATATATATATATATATATATATATATATATATATATATATATATACGATTTCGTGTTATCAAGAACTCACCGGTATGCTACAAGAAGCAACAGTAAGAAGATCATGGATCAAGTACAGTCTGAGATGCAGGAGATACGGGTTAGGTTGGCCCAATTTATGCAGACAATGGAGGCTGTGGCTAAAGGCCAAGAACATCTTCAAACTCTGGTGCCACCGCTGCTGGCGCGAGCGACTGGTAATACTGAATACAACTCTACTCATGTTGAGACTTCTCGTAGGGAGGAAGTGATACCAAATGCTGGTGAGACTGGTATTGGCAACGGCAACACTGGTAACAGAAATGCTGATAATGTTAATGGGAACGTGGAAACCAACAGGAATGTTGGTATCAATACTGGTTTCGGAGACAACAATCAGGGTCTTGGCTTTGGCAATCGGGACGACAATGATGGTTTCAATAATCAGGGCCTCGGCAACGGAGGGTTTGGTGATAACAATCAAGGTTTTGGCTACGGCAATGCTGGGTTTAGCAATGTGAATACCAATGGTGCTGGGATGGGTCCTTTCAATACTGGTTTTGGGACGGTGGCTACTAATCAAGAGCTTGGCAATCTGAGGTATGATCCCAGGTTCTTCCTAAAGTGGTCATGGTCATGGTCGTAATGCTGCTTATGACGGAAATGGTAATGAGGGGCCGTACTGGAATAGAGATCGTCAGGAAGATGCCTTTTTTGGGCAAGACATGGGTTTTGAGGGTCCCACTGATAGTGATCGGAGGATTAAAATGCTGGAGGAATAGATGAGAGGTATAGCCAATCAAAATTCTGCAGGTTTGGACATGGCTACCATGGGGCTGGTTCCTGGGCTGAGAGTGCCCTTGAAGTTCAAAGCTCCCACTTTCGATAAATATAAAGGGGATACATGCCCATGGGTTCATGTGCGTTCATACTACCGGAGGATGTCTGCGTACTCTGATGATGAGAAGATGCTTATGCATTTTTTTCAAGATAGTTTGTCAGGACCATCGTTGGAATGGTACATGGGACTAGAGCCTGCACAGGTCGGAAGTTGGAAAGAATTGGCTGATGCTTTCGTCAAACATTACCAATACAATAGTGACCTTGCACCAAATAGTGTCCAGCTTCAAAGTCTTTCACAGAAGAATGAGGAGAGTTTCAAGGAGTATGCTCAGCATTGGCGCGATCTGGCGGCAAGAGTCCACCCCCCTATGGTTGAAAGGGAATTGATTGATATTTTTGTTGGAACATTCTCTGGGATGTATTATGATAAATTGCTCAATTGCTCGATAGGTAGTTTCTCTGACATGATACTCATGGGGGAACGAATTGAAAATGGCATCAAAATTGGTAAGATTCAAGCCGGTGAGTCGACCTCAGCTGGAGGTGCGAAAAAGGTCTTTGGTGGTAAAAGGCAAGGAGACGCCAGTGCAGTGTATGGTGGTCGAGGACGAGGTAGAGGTCGAAATCAGTATATCCAGCAACAAGTTGCTAGTGTGACGATCCCTATACCACAACAACGACAACAACCACAACAGCAGCAGCAACAACAACAAAGGTATAATCCTGCTCAGAGGAGGATCCAGAATGGGAAGCCGAAGAGGGTATTTGATACACCTTCGTCAACGTATGCAGAACTACTTCTGACGCTGTTAAGTTTGAATCTGATTGAGAAGAGAACGTTGGACCCACCCACAGGAGCGCTTCCTTACGGGTATGATACTAGTAAGCAGTGTGACTTTCATTCTGGGGCACCCGGACATGATATCGAGAGTTGTCATGCTTTTAAACCTAAAGTCCAAGATTTGATTGATAGTAAAGTCATCAACTTCAGTCAGGATGGTCCCAACATTGTACAGAAACCAATGCCGAATCATGGAGCGAATGCTGTTTTGACAAAGGAGGATTTGGATTTGGTTATGGACGTAAATGATCTGAAGACACCTTTAAGCTATGTTAAAAGCAGATTGTTGAAAGGAGGGGTCTTCCCTGGATGTGATGAGTACTGTTTGGATTGTTGGACCCGACCAGAGGGCTGTATTGATTTGAAGACAGGTATTCAGGCCATGATTGATGAGGGAACTTTGCAGTTTGACCGCACTGCTGTTGAGAAACCTGATGAGGTAACATGTGAAAAGCAGGGTGAGGTCGCAACAATTACAATTCCAAGAAAGACTATTACGATATCAGCGCCCGCCAAGCGGCCAACTATCACGATAACGAAAGCAGGACCTGTTCCTTATGAGAGTATGAAAGCCATCCCATAGAATTATGGGTTGGAAGCTTTTTGCAACGGGGAAAAGATTAATGTGGATAGCCAGCTGGCAGGGGCAGTGGACAATATTGTTGAAGCGGGAGGTATGACCCGAAGTGGTAGAATCTTCACTTCACCCGAAATCGAGGCTGAAAGGATTGCTAGAGGCAAAGCCAAAGTGAATGAAGGAGGACCTTCCTAGTCGAAAGAGAAAGAAACATCGGTCAAGGATGTAGAAGAGTTTATGACGTTGATTCGCAAAAGTGACTATAAGATTGTGGAGCACTTGCAGCAGACGCCCTTCAAATTTTCCATACTATCTTTGTTGCTTTGTTCCGAGGCCCATCAAAATGCCTTGTTGAAAATCTTGGACACGTCTTTTGTACCTCAGGAAGTAACTGTTAATCAGCTTGAGGGGGTACTGGCGCATGTCAATGCTGGACACAGCCTGGGATTTACTAACTTTGATTTGACGCCTAGAGGTCGGGACCATAATATGGCTTTGCACATTTCAGTGGAATGCCGAGGCACTGTTATGTCGCACGTTCTTGTAGATACCGGATCATCTCTGAATGTGTTGCTGAAGAAGGCTATGATGAAGCTAGATGTCCGAGGAGTCATATGCACGCCAAGTGATTTGGTCGTGAGGGCTTTTGATGGGCCAGAAGGTCGGTGTTTGGGTCCATAACGTTGCCGCTCCAAGTCGGGCCGGAAGTGTTTGACACTGTGTTCTACATCATGGATATACATCCAGCTTACAGCTGTTTACTTGGGCGACCATGGATACATTCTGCAGGACCAGTGGTGATTACTCCTGGTGGGGTCTGTTATGAAACGATCAATGCTGTTTCCGATGCTGAAGACGGAGATAGTGACTGCGATATGGACTTATGGATCAAGCTCGGCGTGCCAGGACAGAATCTGTGCAACTGGTCTATCCAGGAACTTGTCCCAGTGACTACAAAACAGTAATGATTTGTTTTCTCAATTATTGTATAATCCTGTGTCCTACCCGGGGCATAGTGATTCTGTTTTTAGGGCTACCTGCTTATGTGTGTACTTTGTTTAATCATTAATAAAGGCGTTTTTCTCATGCAAATTTTGTGATCCTTGTTTGTCCCGTTTTTGTTTTAACAATAAAATGGCAACGTGGTTATGTGCTTTGTTTGCATTATTTGAAACATTTAACCATTCTCATTGCAGGATTCATATTTCAGACGACACCGATCACGAACTTCCTATGACTCGCTTCGACTTCGAGCACCCGATATTTCAAGCAGAAGAAGAGATTGTTGAGGATAGTGACTTATCAGAAGAGCTGACTCGACTTTTGAAACAAGAAGAGAGAATCGTTCTGCCTCATCAGGATGAAATTGAAATCATCAATGTGGGGTCTGAAGAGGTTGTCAGGAATATCCAGATAGGGGCTGCATTGCAAAGTGATACCAAACAAAGGCTTATCGAGATGCTGCAGGAGTACAGTGATATCTTTGCTTGGTCTTATGAAGACATGCCTGGGCTGGATACTGTTATGGTGGTTCATCGTCTGCCATTGCGCGAGGAATGTCCACCGGTTAAGCAAAAACTCAGAAGAACTCGACCAGATATGGCTGTGAAAATTAAGGAGGAAGTTCAGAAATAGTGGGATGCTGGTTTTCTGGCTGTTACAACTTATCCCTCATGGGTCGCTAATATAGTACTTGTACCAAAGAAAGATGGTAAGGTGCGGATGTGCGTGGACTATCGAGATTTGAATAAGGCGATCCCAAAGGAAGACTTTCCGCTTCCTCATATTGATGCGCTGGTCGACAACACTGCTCAATTCTCCGTGTTTTCCTTCATGAACGGCTTTTCGGACCATAATATGATAAAGATGGCGCCGAATGATATGGAGAAAACAACTTTTATTACCTCGTGGGGAACGTTCTGCTACAAAGTGATGCCCTTTGGTTTGAAGAACGATGGGGCAAAATATCAGCGAGCTATGACGACACTCTTTCATGACATGATGCATAAAGAGATCGAAGTCTACGTTTATGATATGATTGTCAAATCCCAAATGGAGGAAGAGCATCTGGTCAATCTTCTGAAATTGTTCAAGAGGCTTAGGAAATTCAAGCTGCGGTTGAATCCTATCAAGTGCACCTTCGGGGTGAGATCTGGTAAGCTATTGGGGTTTATTGTGAGCGAAAAAGGAATTGAGGTGGATCCTGCCAAAATAAAAGCAATACAAAAAATGCCAATGCCGAAAACAGGAAAAGAGGTTCGTGGTTTTTTAGGGAGATTGAACTACATTGCCCGGTTCATATCTCATCTAACGGCCAAGTGCGATCCATTATTCAAGTTATTGAAAAACGATCAGGTTGTGACCTGGAATGAAGATTGTCAAAGGGCGTTTGAGAAAATAAAAGAATATTTGCAGGAACCTCCAATATTGATACCCCCAGTAGCAGGGAGACCATTGATTATGTATTTGACGGTTCTTGAGAAAAGTATGGGTTGTGTTCTCGGTCAACATGACGAGACTGGACGTTAAGAGCATGTGATTTACTACTTGAGTAAAAAGTTCACAGACTGTGAGTCCCGTTACTCAATGCTCGAAAAGACATGTTGTGCGCTAGCCTGGGCTGCCAAACGTTTGAGACAATACATGCTAAATCATACAACCATGCTAATTTCAAAGATGGACCCGATCAAATACGTATTTGAAAAGAAAGCACTTTCTGGAAGGATTGCCTGATGGCAAATGGTATTGACATAATAAGATATTCATTATGTTTCTCAAAAGGCTATTAAAGGTAGTGTTCTGTCAGAGTACCTAGCTGAGCAGCCAGTTGATGATTACTAGTGAATGAGTTTTGATTTTCCTGACGAGAATATCATGTACTTAAAAATGAAGGACTGTGAGGAGCCGTTGCCGGATGAAGGTCCAGAGCCGGGTTCCAAATGGCAATTGATATTTCACGGTGCCGTCAATTCGTATGGAAATGGAATAGGGGCAATCATTACTACTCCTCATGGGTCGCACATCCCATTCACTGCTAGATTGACCTTTCCAGTTACCAACAATGAGGCCGAATATGAAGCATGCATTATGGGGCTCGAAGAAGCTATTGATTTGAGAATTAAAAATCTTGATGTGTATGGAGACTCTGCTCTAGTTGTGAATCAGATCAAGGGAGAGTGGGAGACTCGTCAGCCCAATCTGATACCCTATATGAATTATGCAAGGAGGTTGTTACCTTTCTTTGACAAGGTGGAATTGCACCATGTACCACGAGCAGAAAATCAGATGGCAGACGCTCTTGCGACTTTGTCTTCAATGTATAAAGTTAACTTCTAGAATGAGGCTCCCAGGATAGTTATCTCTCGCCTTGATAGGCCCGCTTTCATATTCACCATTGAGGGAGCTTCCGATGGTAAACCATGGTATTATGATATCCAGAATTTCCTGAAGAACCAAGAGTATCCGGCTGGGGCATCCAGTCGTGATCAGAAGACTCTTAGGGGATTGGCTGACAATTTCTATTTGAATCCGGACGGTGTCTTGTACAAGAGAAACCACGACTTGGTGTTGTTGCGGTGTGTGGACGAGAAAAAAGGCTAAATTGCTAATGGAAGAAATCCACGGAGGGTACATTTGGCACGCATGCCGGTGGACATGCAATGACGAGAAAGCTATTAAGAGCAGGGTATTACTGGATAACAATGGAAACAGATTGTTTCAAATTTGCAAAGAAGGGTCATAAATGCCAGATTTATGCGGATAAGATTCATGTGCCTCCGAGCCCTCTGAACGTTATGTCGTCGCCTTGACTTTTTTCCATGTGGGGAATTGATGTGATTGGAAAGATTGAGCCCACGACATCCAACGGACATCGTTTTATCTTGGTAGCTATTGATTACTTCACCAAATGGGTTGAGGCGGCATCGTATGCTAATGTTACCAAGCAGGTGGTGGCCAGATTTATCAAGAAAGATATTATCTGCAGATATGGAATCCCAGAGCGGATTATCACTGACAACGGTTTGAATTTAAATAATAAGATGATGAAGGAATTGTGCCAGAATTTCAAAATTGAACATCACAACTCTTCTTCTTATCGGCTCAAGATGAATGGTGCTGTTGAAGCGGCCAATAAAAACATAAAGAAGATTGTTCAGAAGATGGTTGTGACCTACAAGGACTGGCATGAGATGTTACCTTTTGCTTTTCACGGTTATCATACGATGGTATGCACATCAACCGGGGCAACTCCTTTTTCACTGGTATATGGTATGTAGGTTGTCCTGTCATTGGAGGTTGAGATTCCTTCTCTGAGGGTTTTGCGTGATGTCCAATTAGATGAGGCAGAATGGGTGAAAGATAGATTGAATCAGCTCAGTTTAATGGATGAGAAGAGGCTGGCTTCTCTAGCATAAGGTCGGCTGTATCAGAGCCGGATGAAGAAAGCTTATGAAAAGAAGGTGTGTCCTCGAAGCTTTCAGACGGGCGATCTTGTGCTGAAAAAGATTCTCCCACCACAATCAGATCATAGGGGTAAATGGACTCCCAACTATGAGGGTCCATATGTTGTTAGAAAGGTCTTCTCTGGAGGAGCCATACTGTTGTCCACCATGGATGGTGAGGATTTTACGTCCCCTGTGAACTTGGACACAGTTAAAAAATACTTTGCTTAAAGAGACCCACTGGACAGAAAAAGAGAGTCCAGGAAAAAATGGGGCATCCCGGCGAACCATTAAAAAGGAATAAAAGGTTCGGGCAAAAGTTAGAGATAAAATTGGAAAAATGTACACCCGCGAAGTTGAAAACCTGAAAAGGGCAACTTCGGCAAAAAAGGGTATCCCGGTGAATTGAAAACCCGCAAAGGGCGGTTCACGCAAAAGTTAGGGATTTGAAAAAAGCAAATGATTGCGGTCTGAGTTTGATACTACATTGCTTAGTGGTTTGGGAGTACCTGAGGGTCGTATATCCAAAACAATCTCTTCCGAAGATCGAGTATTGGGAAAGCGTCAGAGTCAGGAGAGTCATAGGAGGATCAGCTCATGGTGTTCGTCTGTACCACGTTGCCGACATGTATACAAATTTTCTTTGTGCTTCTGTAATATTTGTATTTTGCTTGTGTGTAACTTCCTCTTTTCAAGAGTTGCATCCAGTGTACAAAATTTTTCCTATTTACAGGCCCGTTATCAATAAAGCATGTTATTCAGTGCTTGATGCTTGTTTTTTACTGTTTTACTTGTGAAAAACGCCGATGATTTTTATAAACTTGCATGTGCATAAACTTGCTGGCCCTTGCCAATAATTGCTAAAACTTCGAATTGACTGAACGAATGTCACGAATACTAACCGGAATAGATCTTATGGTATAGATTTGTTTTGTCTAGTTTGTATTTTGCAGGGTTCTCACCTTTGGAGAAAACAGGCAGGGAAGTTGTGTTCCCCAGCCAGGGTCCTGTGACAAAGTGATGGTATTACTCTTCAGCAGATGGAAGTCACATCTTATCTCAGAAGATTTGAGATGGCACTTATCCCTATTGGATGTGGGTGGTTCTCTCCAGAGAGAATTCTCACAGAGTACAATCAGAGTACACGAATCGATTCCCAGCTGAGTATCCCCAGTAGGATAGTTAGTCCCCACAGAGCATGATCAGGTGATCAGTGGTTTGAAAGGAGTATCCCCGAGCAGGATTTCCTTTTCTTTTCTCCAGTAGGTTGTTGTTCCTCCAACAGGATGAACATCATCAGCAGAGTTCGTAATCTCGAGCTTGTGAGTCATCCTCCGACAGGATGATTATCCCCAGCAGAGTTGGTTTCACCTATCCAACATTTATTTTGGTGGAATGCTTTGTGATACCCGTCCATCCCCAGCGGATTGGGTCTTGTCTTCAGCATTTATTTTGTTGAAGCGCCTCTTGGCATCTTTGCATTTTGCATATATCATCATATTTGCATCTACCCAAACGCGTAGCATTTCCATGCCGTATGGAGCATTACGCCATCATCAAACATACGCATTTGAAACATAAGCCGGGTTGGTTACCTCTTTGGTTTCAAGTGTTATCCCTTACAGAGGAGTGAGATTCTTGTTCAGAAGGATTTCCAAATATTCAAATTCTCAGCGTGAGACAGGTGTTGATAACGTTCATCCCTTAACAGAATTGTTTGGTTAAGTAAATTTTCGTCCCCAGTGGGATTATTCTCAGGTTGCTGTTACGTCAGCAGAAGACTTCATGTCTTAAACTTTTGGAGTTGTCACTAGTGATTTCCCCACAGAGTAGTTTGGTTAAGTTTCTCGTATTCTCCAGCGAAGTATTCTTCAATTGTACCTGTGCTGATAGAGATTGTTATCCGTGTTGACGGATCGTACCTGTGATGGACAAAGCTTGTTCTCCGTGTTGACGGAATTGTGTCCCTGTGTTGACAGAGATCGTTCTCCGTGTTGACGGAATTGTTTCCCTGTGTTGACAGATATCGTTATCCATGTTGACGGAATTGAACCTGTGCTGACAAAGATTGTTATCCGTGTTGATGGATCGTACCTGTGATTAACAATGATTGTGCCTGTGTTGACAGTGATGGTTACCTGTGGCTGACAAAGATCGTACCTGTGATGGACAAAGCTTGTTCTCCGTGTTGACGAAATTTTGTCCATGTGTTGATAGAGATCGTTTTCCGTGTTGACGGAATTGTTTCCCTGTGTTTACAGAGATCGTTATCCGTGTTCACAGAATTGTACCTGTGCTGACAGAGATTGTTATCCGTGTTGATGGATTGTACCTGTGATTAATAGTGATTGCGCCTGTGTTGACAGTGATGGTTACCTGTGGCTGACAGAGATCGTACTTGTGTTGACAATGAATGTTATCCGTGTTGACTGAGTCGTTACCCGTGATTGACAGAGTTGTCCCAGTGAAATCGCTGGAGATTGTTATCCGTGTTGACGGATTTGTTACCTGTGTTGACAGTGATTGTTGTCCGTGTTGACGAAAGTGTTACCTGTGTTGAAAGTGATTGTTACCCGTGTGGACGAAGTTATTATCCGTGATCGACGAAATTATCCCCAGTGGAGTCGTTACCTATGACTGACAGAGATCGTTATTCCAGTTATGGACGGAATTGTGCCTATGGTGATGGAGTCTTTCCTCGTGTTGACGAAGTTTAGTTCAGTTGTGGAAGGAGTTGCTCCGGGCAAAGTTAATTTGATGCTTGTGGCGTCACACAGGGGGTTAATGTTGAAATCCAAAGTTTTATAAGATGATTGATCAGTTGTTGCCGTAACAACTGGGTTCAACGCAACGGATGTCGTTCCCCAAGTAGTTTTGCTGTATATTTCTGCGGTTGACAAATTTCCAGGTTTCTTGGTATTCAACCGTCTTCTACCTTGATTGTTTGAAGGCCGTTCACTCTTCACCCAGTCGGGTCCAAGCCGTTTGAATAGGGGCAGCTGTTGCACCCCAAAATTTGCTCAACCTTTTCTTACCTGGTTTATGTTTCATTGCATTAACATTTGCATAGTTATATCATTTGCATAGTTATATCATTTGCATATCATGATATCATTCATATAGCAGCGGATCAAGTGTGGTTCTTATCAAGAGAAGCCTAGCAAGAGGTCTCATTCAAGATTGAGGAGTGGTCAAAGTCATCAGAAGGTTGTTTGAGTGCCTAAGGGTTTAAATGTTTGAGTGTGAATCTTATCCTAACTTGAGGATCAACTGAAGACCATCAGAGGGTTGTAAAGTGTTGAATGTGAGAAGAGGATGTGTATGGATCTCATAGAATTCCTAGAGGGCCATGGGAGAATTCAATCAAGTCATTGTGTCAAATGCAAGAGCCACAGTTGAGGTGCAAACAATTAGGGTTTCATCTGGATCAATCCTAAGTCAACTGGACAATTGAAAAGTTTCAAAGCCTGCTTTTAGGTCATGGAATTAATGAAATGATATGATGATACATTTGTGGTGTTGTGCCAAGATCAAGTCAAGAGTGTGGGAAGTTGCTAAATTAGGGTTTCAGTGCAAAATTCCCTGTTTAGTGCCTAACTTCAAAACCACATAAGTCAAGATAAAATTTTCAAATGGATCTTTGGCCAACATGAAACTTGTAGAGCATCTAAATACCTTTAATTGGAGTACTAGAAGTCCTCAAGGGGATTTGTAGAACTCAAGTTATGACCCAGACAAGTTACAAGTCCTCAGATGCCCCTGAAATTTGTCTGTGAAAATCATCTAACTTCAAAGCTATTTTTGACCTAGAAGTACGTTTCTCTTGAACTTTTGGTAAACATGAAAGTTGTTCCTCATGATCTTAGCTTTCTAAATTGTACTATAAGTCTTCCATCTGATTTGTAGAACTCAAGTTATGAGGTTTACAAGTCATGGGTAATTTGGGAAAGTGATATTATAGGTCATTTTCAATCATAGGCCAAAATCTCCAACTTGCACTTGTCAAATGGATTTTTGTTCAACATGAAAGTTGTTCAAAGTGGGGTTTTTAGGCTAGCTAAGAGGTCATGGTGGATTTATTGGTCTCATAGCAAGACTTGGTTTGAAATGGTTTTAATAAAGGAAATTTTCAAATGAATTAAGGAGGGAAAATGCCAATTTTGAGTTATAGGACCAAAACAAGTCAAGTAACTACATTTTTTTGAATGGAAATTGAATTTTAGACACTTTGGAATTACCATAATTTTGAGTTTAGGCCAAGTTTCATGAGTTGTCATTTGATTTCTTCATTTGCAAGTCACACATCCAAGTTCCTTACCAATGCAATTCAAGTGCTCTTTTTGGTATGAATACACTCACAAGGGAATTTGCAAGTGAAAGAGAAGCTTCTAGAGCAATTTTCATGGCCAATTCGTGACTGTTACATTGCACATGTGAAGAGGAAAACAGAAATTTGGATTGGCTGGATTGGGCCTCAATTGAGCTTCTAAAGCCCATAGACATGTTCTCTTTAAGTTCTTTGATGATTTCAGAATCATTGTGGTGCAAGTTTTGTGGCTGAAGCAGAGATAGCAACTTCATTTTCAAGAGGAGCAAGTGAAATCGTGTTTTGAGTTCCAGGCTGATTCAGAGAAAATTGAAGGTGGAAGCATTATCCTCTTGCATCCTTGAATGATTCTCGAGAGTTTTGAAGGTTGAATCAAGCTCTAGCTACCTCTGTTACTAGATCTACAACAGGTTAGTAACTTTCAATTTTCCACATGAATTAGCATGATGTAGTTAGATTTGAACTTTTGGTTAGGATCTAGACAAGATGTAGATCGTTTTAGGATCAATTTGGAAGCATTTGGTGATGATTGATCATGACATAGCATTTCTGTTTTGGTTCGAATCTCTTGATTCATGGAGAGTTAGAACAATCTAGATAGATCAGAGAGATGTGTGTGACATGAGGATGAACTCTATATCATTAGATTTTCAATTGATGATGATTGATCTGGATGTATGTTCTGAACATTGCTTCGAATCTTGAAATCTATGGAGAGTTAGAGTGTTTGGATAGGAGATTTGAATTCCTGTTGAAATTCTGAGTGAGATTGGTATAAGGATTGCTGTTTCTGGACACCTGCAACCACCTGCTCACCGGAGAAGATGATCGGAGTCTTCTCTGGCCACCACACTGAGTCTCCATCTGGCCAGCCTGAGAAATGGAGAAGATGAGTCCATAGCCATCAGATCTGCCTTTGACCAAAGACTGACCACCAGATCCAACGGATATGTTATAATCTGAGAGTGGAGATTTTTAATTCAAAACGATGCAGTTTCATTTAATGAGGTGGCATGCCCTCAGCGCTTGGATTGCTTGACCAGTCTCCTCATCCAGTGGCTCATGTTTTATTCTGAGTTTTTATTTTTCTTTTATTCCATTTTGTTTATTTTAAATGCTTTATTGATTCAAAAAATCACAATAAATTCAATTTTGATCCAAAAATTATTTCAAAAATATCCCCGTGATCTTGAGAGGATTTGTCATTTTCTGAAATCAATAAAATTCATTTTCATGCATTTTTCATCTTAATTTGATTTTTCTTATTTTGTTTAATTCTTTTAATTTTGCATATTTGACCATCTATTTTGTTGAATTTTGTTCTTCCATTTGATGATGAGTTTGGCTTTGATTTTTTAGTATGTGTTAGGGTAGACATGTATGCTCCCTTAGGATTTTTTTTTTTAATTTTATAACAAATTTAGGTTCTGTTTTAGGTGTTGAGATTAGAGCCTTCCCAAACTTGTGGATTACCTTGATACCTTTCAATCTAGATTTTATTTAGGTGACTTAGAAGTTGAATTAGGCTTTAATACTTTAACCCTAGGCTGTTAAAACATGTATGTTACCCTAGGAATTTTATTAGAATTTTACAACTTTATTTTCTATTTTAGTTGTATTTTGCAAGTTGCTTGTGCTTGTGGTGTTCTTTCTTGTGTGCCTTGGCTTGCTTGGTCTTGTTGGTGACTTTGGGGCTGGATTTGCTTGGTTTCCTTCTTGAGAGGTCTGCTAGACTTGGTGTTGCTGTTGTGGCTTGAAGATTGGAGCTTTGAGGATGTGTGGTATGCCCATAGTTGAGTAGAACTTTGAGGATGCCTTTCCATTTCAATGTTGATACTTGATGATT
This sequence comes from Lathyrus sativus, assembly GCA_963859935.3. NCBI lineage: Eukaryota > Viridiplantae > Streptophyta > Magnoliopsida > Fabales > Fabaceae > Lathyrus > Lathyrus sativus. Next base: position 492,241,343 of record OZ012738.1, read on the forward strand.
TCCTTTGGTTTTCATTAAGTTTTCAACATTTCAACCTTGACCTTAGTGATTATTCCTTTGCTTAGAGTGTGCTTGCTAGAGCTTGAATATGAAGTGTGATGAAGCTTGAAGATAGAAGCTTGCTTGAAGATGAAGCCTTTTGCTGTCAACTTTGCTGTCAAGAGGATTTGCTATTTAGAGCTGCTGCTGTTGAGAATTGAAGTTGCTGTCTGTTGAAGACTGTTGCTGTTGCTTCGACTGCTTTCTCTGTTTCTTTTCTTTTGTTATCTGTTTGCTTGTGTTGATTACCTCTAGGTTTAAGGTGGAGCTTATCTCCTCTTGCCTGTTGTTTTCTCCCTTGCCTCGCTTGTACTGTTGCATAGCATGCATTTTACTGTTTACTGCTTACTGCTTGCTTTCTTTTGCTGTTTCCCCTAGGATCTCTGATTTCCTCTATGCAAGAGGGAATTATGACAGACATTAGGTTTTGACCCATGCATGATAACTATAGGTAGATTCCCCTTTCAACCATAGTTTTAGGGTGTCTTTCTCTTCTCATCTCAAAACAATTCAAAAACACAGTAATAAGGTTAATTGAAGTCGTGTGTTACGAGCCTTAAGCTATCTGGGAAAAGGTTGGTAGAGGGTCTCTCTCCAGTAATATGAATGTTAGCGTGGTACCCTTTGGGTGACATACAAAGCGTTCACTCCTGGGTCATAGTCTCTAGTGCGACTGAGATTGCAAACATCCTAAAAAACAGTTCTTTCGTAAGAGATTCAAACAAACATTCAAACTCTGTTTTTGTCCTCTTGGACCCTTAATCAGGAAAACCCTTTCATAAGGAGATAAAAAATTGTCAGACAAGCTTGTGTCTTCCGTAGCCCGAACTACGTTTGCTCTGATCTTTCATGCCGTATGAAAGTACGTAGGCACGAGATGCGACATCTCGGCGAGCAACCTTCCCCCCATAACCCGTAGTTAGGCGAACTACGTTGACTCTGATTTCTCGTTCCAGACGGGAATACGTAGGCATAAAGTGTGATACTTTGCCGAGTCATTTTCTTTTCTTTTTAACCCAGACCTTTAGAATAGATAGAATAACATACCCTTTAGATAGAAAACAAGCGTGGATCCCGTCGAGTACGACGGACGTGAGGGGTGCTAATACCTTCCCCTTGCGTAACCGACTCCCGAATCCAGGATTTGGTTGCGATGACCATTCTTTTCCCTCTTTGCATTAGGTTTACTCTGAGCGTTTCCTTTCCCTCTTGTGGGATAAATAACGCATGGTGGCGACTCTTCTGTCATAGTCGGCGCCGATTTTCACAGTAGCAGTAGCTGGCGACTCTGCCGGGGACAACCGGTTCCCTATGCGAGTCAATCCTAGCGCTTGTTTTCCCGTCTGGGGTTTTGTACATATTTATTTCTGTCTTTACTTTCAGTACTGTATATTATTGTTGTTGTGCTGTGGGTAGAGGGTTAGTTTGAGAGATAATCCGGACCTGGGCTTGAGTGCACATAGACTTAGAAGTAGAGAGTAGTGGTTAGCCTGCTTGCTTTGCTCGCACCAGCTAGCTACGAAATTTACGCTCAGACGAGATTCTCTTTGATGGCATCTTGCCTGGCCCTTTGGGCTCGACAGGTTGTTGGATTTGAGGGTTGTCGACTATGGGAACCTATCATTTGGGATTTGGCTAAGTGACGCCTCTTCAAGGGATGATGATGCCACACCTTCTGGGTATTGTATCATCGCTCTTGAAAGTCTGTGACGCTGATGACCGCATAGGATGCCGTACCTCGTCTGCGAGTTAAGTACATACCTGTGAGAGGGTAGGTGGGTCTTTTTGCAGGAAAACTCTGGCCTCAGAACACCTGGTTTGTCTCTGTCAGTGAGAATTGGTTATGAGGGTTCTTTTGTGGTTGGTTTGGTTTGAGGAGAAGATATGATGGTTCTCAAGTTGCAGTACAACACAACACAGTTCTTCATCATTGCACTTGATCCCCTGTCTGCATATGCATTTGCATTTTCATGTTTGCATTTCATTAACGTGTATTTATGTTGCAGGTGTGTTTGTTCCCCTCAGATTCTAGTGTTCTTCCTGCCAGACATGAAGTCCATGAAGAGAACAGTTGCTTACAGGTTTCCTTCTCCAGATATCAGTTTCTTATTGCAGTTGGTTGCTCTAGCAGATCAGAGAGGGAGGGCTGAGTTTAGAGAGTCTTACGGGAAATTGCTCAGTTTGTTGTGCAAACCCTTTGTGTTTGAGATGACTGGATTGTATACCTTGATGCAGTTTTACGAGCCTCAGTTGAGATGCCTCTTGTTCCCTGATTTTATCATGGCTCCTACTTTGGAGGAGTATTCTGATATGCTGGGAGTTCCTGTGTTAGATCAGATGCCTTTTATTCACGAGGATACTGAGCATGAATTGGCTAAGCTTGTTGAGATTGTCAGTTTAGATGCTTCTGAGTTCCCCGGAGGTTTGGTCAAGCTGAATGGAGCTTATGGTTTTCATCTTTCTTGCTTGGTTGAGAAGGCTACGCAGTGTGCAAAGGATGGATGTTGGATTGTCTTCAGTGCTATTCTGGCTGTTTGCATTTATGGGATTGTATTGTTCCCAAACTTGCCTGATTTTGTTGACTCAGATGCTTTCTTTATTCTTGCCTCGAAGAATCTGGTGCCTACTCTCTTGGGTGACGTTTATCATTCTATTCACTATAAGAATGAGAAGCGTCGGGGAAAGAATGTTTCTTGTTATGTACCTCTTCTATCCATGTGGTTTCAGGGACATCTTCCTAAGAAGGGACCTTTTGTTGATACTGCTGGTAATTTAGATTGCTCTTCCAGATTGATGGGATTGTGTGTTGAGAACATTGTTTGGTTTGATCGGAACTTGCTCGGAGTGGATATTATATATAGTTGCAGTGGCTTTCCGAACGTTCCTTTGATTGGACGGAAAGGTTATATTAACTATAACCCTTCTCTGCTTGTGAGGCAGTTTGGCTACGCTTTGAGGGTCTCTCTAGTTGAAGACGAGATACAGGAATCTCTGTATCTCACGGGTTTATTAGACGGAGATGTTTTGATCAGATTTAGGCGTGCTTGGGGTAATATTCACAGAAGAGGAAAGACACTGCTTGGTAAGAGTGACAGTCGAGCTTATAATCCTTATCGGCTCAAGATCCATGAGAGGGTTAGGACTTCTTTGATGCCATATCCTGTTGTATAGCCTTCGTGTCTTCCGATGATTGAGGAACCTACTTCAGTAGAGATTGAGAAGTATAACAAGCTGTTGGCTGAAAAGGAAGAGTTGCAAAGAGCGAATGAAGAGCTAGAGAAAGAGATTTTCCAGCTCCGGCATGAGAAGAGTGAGGCAGCTTTCACTTTGAAGAAGCAGACTGAGATGATTAATAGGTTGGGTTTAGATTTGACTGAAGAAACCAGAAAGAGAGAGAAAGTAGGAGTAGCCCTGAATGGTGTTAGTAGTGTACTTGCTAATAAGAAAGAACTTCTGAACAAGGCTTATTCTCGACTTTCCAAATGGGAACTTTTATGGAATGCCACGCTTACTAGCAGGAAGGAGCATGAAGATGATTTGAAGCTTCAGATTTCCCAGTTAGAGGAGCAGCTTAGTGCTAAGGATGCGAAGATTGCTAAAGAAGTATCTCTTAGACATGACACTGAGTCTAGAGTGAGCAACATGGCCAAGGAAACTAGGGGTGGTGAATTGAAGGCTGGCTTCAAAAGATGCAGGATTGATGAGTGTTTTGGCAGGGGAACTTGTGAAGAGGACGCCAAAAGTCTGAGATCCACTGTTGAGCAGCATGCATTACTGATACAGGAACTAATCTCCAGACTAGGTCATCCGGAGACGTTGAGGATATTGGAAGATGTCAGGGTGCGCCATTTGGCCTGATTTACCTGTGTTGTTCTCTTGTTATTTGTACTTGTATTTTGACCATCGCCAGGCTTGTTGGCCGAGGTCCTTTTCAGTTGTATTCAGTTGTACCTTTGTACTATGCCTCTTGGCATTTGTCTATATATGAGGTTTCTAATTCTGCGCTTGCTTACTTGGGACTCCATTGTCGTTATGGTTTCTTCTCCGGAACTAGAATCGGGGGGGTGGGAGGGGGGGTGGGGTGGGGGGGGGGGAATTAACCTGTTGCATATTTACACGTGTGCATTTGCATATTCATATTGCATGGCAGGTACTCTTTTTTGAGCTCGAATCTTATCTCCTGCATCTTACAGGTTGTTTCAAGATTGACGAACAGAGAACTCACCGGTACGCTACAAGAAGCAACAGTAAGAAGATCATGGATCAAGTACAGTCTGAGATGCAGGAGATCTGGGTTAGGTTGGCCCAATTTATGCAGACAATGGAGGTTGTGGCTAAAGGCCAAGAACATCTTCAAACTCTGGTGCAACCTCTGCGGGCGCGAGCGGCTGGTAATACTGAATACAACTCTACTCATGTTGAGACTCCTCGTAGGGAGGAAGTGATACCAAATGCTGGTGATACTGGTATTGGCAACGACAACGGCAACACTGGTAACAGAAATGCTAATAATGTTAATGGGAACGTGGAAACCAACAGGAATGTTGGTATCAATACTGGTTTCGGAGACAACAATAAGGGTCTTGGCTTTGGCAATCGGGACGACAATGATGGTTTCAATAATCAGGGCCTCAGCAACGGAGGGTTTGGTGATAACAATCAAGGTTTTGGCTACGACAATGCTGGGTTTGGCAATGTGAATACCAATGGTGCTGGGATGGGTCCTTTCAATACTGGTTTTGGGACGGTGGCTACTAATCAAGAGCTTGGCAATCTGAGGTATGATCCCAGGTTTTTCCAAAGTGGTCATGGTCGTAATGCTGCTTATGACGGATATGGTAATGGAGGTCGTACTGGAATAGAGATCGTCAGGAAGATGCCTTTTCTGGGCAAGGCATGGGTTTTGAGGGTCCCACTGATAGTGATCGGAGGATTAAAATGCTGGAGGAACAGATGAGAGGTATAGCCAATCAAAATTCTGCAGGTTTGGACATGGCTACCATGGGGCTGGTTCTTGGGCTGAGAGTGCCCTTGAAGTTCAAAGCTCCCACTTTCGATAAATATAAAAGGGATACATGCCCATGGGTTCATGTGCGTTCATACTACCGGAGGATGTCTGCGTACTCTGATGATGAGAAGATGCTTATGCATTTTTTTCAAGATAGTTTGTCAGGACCATCGTTGGAATGGTACATGGGACTAGAGCCTGCACAGGTCGGAAGTTGGAAAGAATTGGCTGATGCTTTCGTCAAACATTACCAATACAATAGTGACCTTGCACCAAATAGGGTCCAACTTCAAAGTCTTTCACAGAAGAATGGGGAGAGTTTCAAGGAGTATGCTCAACGTTGGCGCGATTTGGCGGCAAGAGTCCACCCCCCTATGGTTGAAAGGGAATTGATTGATATTTTTGTTGGAACATTCTCTGGGATGTATTATGATAAATTGCTCAATTGCTCGATAGGTAGTTTCTCTGACATGATACTCATGGGGGAACGAATTGAAAATGGCATCAAAATTGGTAAGATTCAAGCCGGTGAGTCGACCTCAGCTGGAGGTGCGAAAAAGGTCTTTGGTGGTAAAAGGCAAGGAGACGCCAGTGCAGTGTATGGTGGTCGAGGACGAGGTAGAGGTCGGAATCAGTATATCCAGCAACAAGTTGCTAGTGTGACGATCCCTATACCACAACAACGACAACAACCACAACAGCAGCAGCAACAACAACAAAGGTATAATCCTGCTCAGAGGAGGATCCAGAATGGGAAGCCGAAGAGGGTATTTGATACACCTCCATCAACGTATGCAGAACTGCTTCAGACGCTGTTAAGTTTGAATCTGATTGAGAAGAGAACGTTGGACCCACCCACAGGAGCGCTTCCTTACGGGTATGATACTAGTAAGCAGTGTGACTTTCATTCTGGGGCACCCGGACATGATATCGAGAGTTGTCATGCTTTTAAACATAAATTCCAAGATTTGATTGATAGTAAAGTCATCAACTTCAGTCAGGATGGTCCCAACATTGTACAGAAACCAATGCCAAATCATGGAGCGAATGCTGTTTTGACAGTGGAGGATTTGGATTTGGTTATGGACGTAAATGATCTGAAGACACCTTTAAGCTATGTTAAAAGCAGATTGTTGAAAGGAGGGGTCTTCCCTGGATGTGATGAGTACTGTTTGGATTGTTGGACCCGACCAGAGGGATGTATTGATTGGAAGAGAGGTATTCAGGCCATGATTGATGAGGGAACTTTGCAGTTTGACCGTACTGCTGTTGAGAAACCTGATGAGGTAACATGTGAAAAGCAGGGTGAGGTCGCAACAATTACAATTCCACGAAAGACTATTACGATATCAGCGCCCGCCAAGCGGCCAACTATCACGATAACGAAAGCAGGACCTGTTCCTTATGAGAGTATGAAAGCCATCCCATGGAATTATCGGTTGGAAGCCTTTTGCAACGGGGAAAAGATTAATGTGGATAGCCAGCCGACAGGGGCAGTGGACAATATTGTTGAAGCGAGAGGTATGACCCGAAGTGGTAGAATCTTCACTTCACCCGAAATCGAGGCTGAAAGGATTTCTAGAGGCAAAGCCAAAGTGAATGAAGGAGGACCTTCCCATTCGAAAGAGAAAGAAACATCGGTCAAGGATGTAGAAGAGTTTATGAGGTTGATTCGCAAAAGTGACTATAAGATTATGGAGCACTTGCAGCAGACGCCCTCCAAAATTTCCATACTATCTTTGTTGTTTTGTTCTGAGGCCCATCGAAATTCCTTGTTGAAAATCTTGGACACGTCTTTTGTACCTCAGGAAGTAACTGTTAATCAGCTTGAGGGGGTACTGGCGCATGTCAATGCTGGACACAGGCTGGGATTTACGAACTTTGATTTGACGCCTATAGGTCGGGACCATAATATGGCTTTGCACATTTCAGTGGAATGCCGAGGCACTGTTATGTCGCACGTTCTTGTAGACATCGGATCATCTCTGAATGTGTTTCCGAAGAAGGCTAGGATGAAGCTAGATGTCCGAGGAATCATATGCATGCCAAGTGATTTGGTTGTGAGGGCTTTTGATGGGCCAGAAGGTCGGTGTTTGGGTCCATAACATTGCCGCTCCAAGTCGGGCCGGAAGTGTTTGACACTATGTTCTACATCATGGATATACATCCAGCTTACAACTGTTTACTTGGGCGACCATGGATACATTCTGCAGGGGCTGTGACATCCACGCTGCATCATAAACTCAAATACATGGTCGGGGACAGTGTTGTTACTATTTGCGAAGAGGAGGACATTCTGGTTAGTCATCTTTCGTCATTCAAGTACGTCGAAGTGGATGGGGAGATCCATGAGACGCCATGCCAAGCCTTTGAAGGGTTGCAAATCAAGGACAAGTCTCAGGTCTCCAACAAAGGGCCAGAGGTGGCCATGTCTTCGTACAAAGACGCTCAGGCAGTGGTTCAGGCTGGGGCAACCAAAGGATGGGGCCAAGTCTTAGAAATTCCTGTCAAGATGGACAAGTTTGGATTGGGGTATCGCCCGACGTCGTCACCTTCCGCATCAGGCGTGCCAAAGTTCAAAGGACCAGTGGTGATTACTCCTGGTGGGGTCTATTATGAAACGATCAATGCTGTTTCCGATGCTGAAGACGGAGATAGTGACTGCGATATGGACTCGTGGATCAAGCCCGGCGTGCCAGGAAAGAATCTGTGCAACTGGTCTATCCAGGAACTTGTCCCAGTGACTACAAAACAGTAATGATTTGTTTTCTCAATTATTGTATAATCCTGTGTCCTACCCGGGGCATAGTGATTCTGTTTTTAGGGCTACCTGCTTATGTGTGTACTTTGTTTAATCATTAATAAAGGCGTTTTTCTCATGCAAATTTTGTGATCCTTGTTTGTCCCGTTTTTGTTTTAACAATAAAATGGCAACGTGGTTATGTGCTTTGTTTGCATTATTTGAAACATTTAACCATTCTCGTTGCAGGATTCATATTTCAGACGACACCGATCACGAACTTCCTATGACTCGCTTCGACTTCAAGCACCCGATATTTTAAGCAGAAGAAGAAATTGTTGAGGATAGTGACTTATCAGAAGAGCTGACTCGAATTTTGAAACAAGAAGAGAGAATCGTTCTGCCTCATCAGGAGGAAATTGAAATCATCAATGTGGGGTCTGAAGAGGTTGTCAGGAATATTCAGATAGGGGCTGCATTGCAAAGTGATATCAAACAAAGGCTTATCGAGATGCTGCGGGAGTACAGTGATATCTTTGCTTGGTCTTATGAAGACATGCCTGGGCTGGATACTGATATGGTGGTTCACCGTCTGCCATTGCGCGAGGAATGTCCACCGGTTAAGCAAAAACTCAGAAGAACTCGACCAGATATGGCTGTGAAAATTAAGGAGGAAGTTCAGAATCAGTGGGATGCTGGTTTCTGGCTATTACAACTTATCCCTCATGGGTCGCTAATATAGTACTTGTACCAAAGAAAGATGGTAAGGTGCGGATGTGCGTGGACTATCGAGATTTGAATAAGGCGATCCCAAAGGACGACTTTCCGCTTTCTTATATTGATGCGCTGGTCGACAACACCGCTCAATTCTCCGTGTTTTCCTTCATGGACGGCTTTTCGGGCTATAATCAGATAAAGATGGCGCCGGATGATATGGAGAAAACAACTTTTATTACCCTGTGGGGAACGTTCTGCTACAAAGTGATGCCCTTTGGTTTGAAGAACGCTGGGGCAAAATATCAGCGAGATATGACGACACTCTTTCATGACATGATGCATAAAGAGATCGAAGTCTACGTTGATGATATGATTGCCAAATCCCAAACGGAGGAAGAGCATCTGGTCAATCTTCTGAAATTGTTCAAGAGGCTTAGGAAATTCAAGCTGCGGTTGAATCCTATCAAGTGCACCTTCGGGGTGAGATCTGGTAAGCTATTGGGGTTTATTGTGAGCGAAAAAAGAATTGAGGTTGATCCTGCCAAAATAAAAGCAATACAAGAAATGCCAACGCCGAAAACAGGAAAAGAGGTTCGTGGTTTTTAAGGGAGATTGAACTATATTGCCCGGTTCATATCTCATCTAACGGCCACGTGCGAGCCATTATTCAAGTTATTGAAAAACGACCAGGTTGTGACCTGGAATGAAGATTGTCAAAGGGCGTTTGAGAAAATAAAAGAATATTTGCAGGAACCTCCAATATTGATACCCCCAGTAGCAGGGAGACCATTGATTATGTATTTGACGGTTCTTGAGAAAAGTATGGGTTGTGTTCTCGGTCAACATGACGAGACTGGACGTAAAGAGCATGTGATTTACTACTTGAGTAAAAAGTTCACAGACTGTGAGTCCCGTTACTCAATGCTCGAAAAGACATGTTGTGCGCTAGCCTGGGCTGCCAAACGTTTGAGACAATACATGCTAAATCATACAACCATGCTAATTTTAAAGATGGACCCGATCAAATACGTATTTGAAAAGCAAGCACTTTCTAGAAGGATTGCCTGATGGCAGATGGTATTGACATAATAAGATATTCAGTATGTTTCTCAAAAGGCTATTAAAGGTAATGTTCTGTCAGAGTACCTAGCTGAGCAGCCAGTTGATGATTACCAGTCAATGAGTTTTGATTTTCCTGACGAGGATATCATGTACTTAAAAATGAAGGACTGTGAGGAGCCGTTGCCGGATGAAGGTCCAGAGTCGGGTTACAAATGGCAATTGATATTTGACGGTGCCGTCAATTCGTATGGAAATGGAATAGGGGCAATCATTACTACTCCTCATGGGTCGCACATCCCATTCACTGCTAGATTGAACTTTCCAGTTACCAACAATGAGGCCGAATATGAAGCGTGCATTATGGGGCTCGAAGAAGCTATTGATTTGAGAATTAAAAATCTTGATGTGTACGGAGACTCTGCTCTAGTTGTGAATCAGATCAAGGGAGAGTGGGAGACTCGTCAGCCCAATCTGATACCCTATATGAATTATGCAAGGAGGTTGTTACCTTTCTTTGACAAGGTGGAATTGCACCATGTACCACGAGCAGAAAATCAAATGGCAGACGCTCTTGTGACTTTGTCTTCAATGTATAAAGTTAACTTCTAGAATGAGGCTCCCAGGATAGTTATTTCTCGCCTTGATAGGCCCGCTTTCATATTCACCATTGAGGGAGCTTCCGATGGTAAACCATGGTATTATGATATCCAGAATTTCCTGAAGAACCAAGAGTATCCGGCTGGGGCATCCAGTCGTGATCAGAAGACTCTTAGGAGATTGGCTGGCAATTTCTATTTGAATCTGGACGGTGTCTTGTACAAGAGAAACCACGACTTGGTGTTGTTGCGGTGTGTCGACGAGAAAGAGGCTAAATTGCTAATGGAAGAAATCCACGAGGGTACATTTGGCACGCATGCCGGTGGACATGCAATGATGAGAAAGCTATTAAGAGCAGGGCATTACTGGCTAACAATGGAAAAAGATTGTTTCAAATTTGCAAAGAAGTGTCTTAAATGCCAGATTTATGCGGATAAGAGTCATGTGCCTCCGAGCCCTCTGAACGTTATGTCGTCGCCTTGGCTTTTTTCCATGTGGGGAATTGATGTGATTGGAAAGATTGAGCCCACGGCATCCAACGAACATCGTTTTATCTTTGTAGCTATTGATTACTTCACCAAATGGGTTGAGGCGGCATCGTATGCTAATGTTACCAAGCAGGTGGTGGCCAGATTTATCAAGAAAGATATTATCTGCAGATATGGAATCCCGGAGCAGATTATCACTGACAACGGTTCGAATTTAAATAATAAGATGATGAAGGAATTGTGCTAGAATTTCAAAATTGAACATCACAACTCTTCTCCTTATCGGCTCAAGATGAATGGTGCTGTTGAAGCGGCCAATAAAAACATAAAGAAGATTGTTCAGAATATGGTTGTGACCTACAAGGACTGGCATGAGATGTTGCCTTTTGCTTTGCACGGTTATCATACGACAGTACGCACATCAACCGGGGCAACTCCTTTTTCACTGGTATATGGTATGAAGGTTGTCCTGTCATTGGAGGTTGAGATTCCTTCTCTGAGGGTTTTGCGTGATGTCCAATTAGATGAGGCAGAATGGGTGAAAGATAGATTGAATCAGCTCAGTTTAATGGATGAGAAGAGGCTGGCTTCTCTAGCATATGGTCGGCTGTATCAGAGCCGGATGAAGAAAGCTTATGAAAAGAAGGTGTGTCCTCGAAGCTTTCAGACGGGCGATCTTGTGCTGAAAAAGATTCTCCCACCACAATCAGATCATAGGGGTAAATGGACTCCCAACTATGAGGGTCCATATGTTGTTAGAAAGGTCTTCTCTGGAGGAGCCATACTGTTGTCCACCATGGATGGTGAGGATTTTACGTCCCCTGTGAACTTGGACGCAGTTAAAAAATACTTTGCTTAAAGAGACCCACTGGACAGAAAAAGAGAGTCCAGGAAAAAGTGGGGCATCCCGGCGAACCATAAAAAAGGAATAAAAGGTTCGGGCAAAAGTTAGAGATAAAATTGGAAAAATGTACACATGCGAAGTTGAAAACCTGAAAAGGGCAACTTCAGCAAAAAAGGGTATCCCGGTGAATTGAAAACCCGCAAAGGGCGGTTCACGCAAAAGTTAGGGATTTGAAAAAAGCAAATGATTGCAGTCCGAGTTTGATACTACATTGCTTAGTGGTTTGGGAGTACCTGAGGGTCGTATATCCAAAACAATCTCTTCCGAAGATCGAGTATTGGGAAAGCATCAGAGTCAGGCGAGTCATAGGAGGATCAGCTCATGGTGTTCGTCTGTACCACGTTGCCGACATGTATACAAATTTTCTTTGTGCTTCTGTAATATTTGTATTTTGCTTGTGCGTAACTTCCTCTTTTCAGGGGTTGCATCCAGTGTACAAAATTTTGCCTATTTACAGGCCCGTTATCAATAAAGCATGTTATTCAGTGCTTGATGCTTGTTCTTTACTGTTTTGCTTGTGAAAAACGCCGATGTTTTTGATAAACTTACATGTGCATAAACTTGTTGGCCCTTGCCAATAATTGCTAAAACTTCGAATTGACTGAACGAATGTCACGGATACTAACCGGAATAGATCTTATGGTATAGATTTGTTTTGTCTCGTTTGTACTTTGCAGGGTTCTCACCTTTGGAGAAAACAGGCAGGGAAGTTGTGTTCCCCAGCCAGGGTCCTGTGACAAAGTGATGGTATTACTCTTCAGCAGATGGAAGTCACATCTTATCTCAGAAGATTTGAGATGGCACTTATCCCTATTGGACGTGGGTGGTTCTCTCCAGAGAGAATTCTCACAGAGTACAATCAGAGTACACAAATCGATTCCCAGCTGAGTATCCCCAGCAGGGTAGTTAGTTCCCACAGAGCATGATCAGGTGATCAGTGGTTTGAAAGGAGTATCCCTGAGCAGGATTTCCTTTTCTTTTCTCCAGCAGGTTGTTGTTCCTCCGACAGGATGAACATCATCAGCAGAGTTCGTAATCTCGAGCTTGTGAGTCATCCTTCGACAAGATGATTATCCCCAGCAGAGTTGGTTTCACCTATCCAGCATTTATTTTGCTGGAATGCTTTGTGATACCCGTCCATCCCCAGCGGATTGGGTCTTGTCTTCAACATTTATTTTGCTGAAGCGCCTCTTGGAATCTTTGCATTTTGCATATATCATCATATTTGCATCTACCCAAACGCGTAGCATTTCCATGCCGTATGGAGCATTACGCCATCATCAAACATACGCATTTGAAACATAAGCCAGGTTGGTTACCTCTTTGGTTTCAGGTGTTATCCCTTGCAGAGGAGTGAGATTCTTGTTCAGAAGGATTTCCAGATATTCAAATTCTCAGCGTGAGACAGGTGTTGATAACGTTCATCCCCTAACAAAATTGTTTGGTTAAGTAACTTTTCGTCCCCAGTGGGATTATTCTCAGGTTGCTGTTACGTCAGCAGAAGACTTCATGTCTTAAACTTTTGGAGTTGTAACTAGTGATTTCCCCACAGAGTAGTTTGGTTAAGTTTCTCGTATTCTCCAGCTAAGTATTCTTCAATTGTACCTGTGCTGACAGAGATTGTTATCCGTGTTGACGGATCGTACCTGTGATGGACAGAGCTTGTTCTCCGTGTTGACGGAATTGTGTCCCTGTGTTGACAGAGATCGTTCTCCGTGTTGACGGAATTGTTTCCCTTGTTGACAGAGATCGTTATCCGTGTTGACGGAATTGAACCTGTGCTGACAAAGATTGTTATTTGTGTTGATGGATCGTACCTGTGATTAACAGTGATTGCGCCTGTGTTGACAGTGATGGTTACCTGTGGCTGACAGAGATCTTACCTGTGATGGACAAAGCTTGTTCTCCGTGTTGACGAAATTGTGTCCATGTGTTGACAGAGATCGTTCTCCGTGTTAATGGAATTGTTTCCTTGTGTTGACAGAGATCGTTATCCGTGTTGACAGAATTGTACATGTGCTGACAGAGATTGTTATCTGTGTTGACGGATCGTACCTGTGATTAATAGTGATTGCGCCTGTGTTGACAATGATGGTTACCTGTGGCTGACAGAGATCGTACCTGTGTTGACAATGATTGTTATCCGTGTTGACTGAGTCGTTACCCGTGATTGACAGAGTTGTCCCAATGAAATCGCCGGAGATTGTTATCCGTGTTGACGGATTTGTTACTTGTGTTGACAGTGATTGTTGTCCGTGTTGACGGAAGTGTTACCTGTGTTGAAAGTGATTGTGACCCGTGTGGACGAAGTTATTATCCGTGATCGACGGAATTATCCCCAGTGGAGTCGTTACCTGTGACTGACAGAGATCGTTATTCCAGTTATGGACGGAATTGTGCCTATGGTGATGGAGTCTTTCCTCATGTTGACGAAGTTTAGTTCAGTTGTGGACGAAGTTGCTCCGGGAAAAGTTAATTTGATGCTTGTGGCATCACATAGGGGGTTAATGTTGAAATCCAAAGTTTTATAAGATGATTGATCAGTTGTTGCCGTAACAATTGGGTTCAATGCAACGGATGTCGTTCCCCAAGCAGTTTTGCTGTGTATTTATGCGGTTGGCAAATTTCCGGGTTTCTTGGTATTCAACCGTCTTCTACCTCGATTGTTTGAAGGCCATTCGCTCTTCACCCAGTCGGGTCCAAGCCGTTTGAATAGGGGCAGCTGTTGCACCCCAAAACTTGCTCAACCTTTTCTTACCTGGTTTATGTTTCATTGCATTAACATTTGCATAATTATATCATTTGCATAGTTATATCATTTGCATATCATGATATCATTCATATAGCAGCGGATCAAGTGTGGTTCTTATCAAGAGAAGCCTAGCAAGAGGTCTCATTCAAGATTGAGGAGTGGTCAAAGTCATCAGAAGGTGGTTTGAGTGCCTAAGGGTTTAGATGTTTGAGTGTGAATCTTCTCCTAACTTGAGGATCAACTGAAGACCATCAGAGGGTTGTAAAGTGTTGAATGTGAGAAGAGGATGTGTATGGATCTCATAGAATTCCTAGAGGGCCATGGTAGAATTCAATCAAGTCATTGTGTCAAATGCAAGAGCCACAGTTGAGGTGCAAACAATTAGGGTTTGATCTGCATCAATCCTAAGTCAACTGGACAATTGAAAAGTGTCAAAGCCTACTTTTAGGTCATGGAATTCATGAAATGATATGATGAGACATTTGTGGTGTTGTGCCAAGATCAAGTCAAGAGTGTGGGAAGTTGCTAAATTAGGGTTTCAGTGCAAAATTCCCTATTTAGTGCCTAACTTCAAGACCACATAAGTCAAGATAAAATTTTCAAATGGATCTTGGGCGAACATGAAACCTGTAGAGCATCTCATTACCTTTAATTTGAGTACTAGAAGTCCTCAAGGGGATTTGTAGAACTCAAGTTATGACCCAGACAAGTTACAAGTCCTCAGATGCCCCTGAAATTTGTCTGTGAAAATCATCTAACTTCAAAGCTATTTTTGACCTAGAAGTAGGTTTCTCTTGAACTTTTGGTAAACATGAAAGTTGTTCCTCATGATCTCAGATTTCTAAATTGTACTATAAGTCTTCCATCTGATTTGTAGAACTCAAGTTATGAGGTTTACAAGTCAGGGGTATTTTGGGAAAGTGAGATTATAGGTCATTTTCAATCATAGGCCAAAATCTCCAACTTGAACTTGTCAAATGGATTTTTGTTCAACATGAAAGTTGTTCAAAATGGGGTTTTTAGGCTAGCTAAGAGGTCATGGTGGATTTGTTGGGCTCATAGCAAGACTTGGTTTGAAATGGTTTGAATAAAGGAAATTTTCAAATGAATTAAGGAGGGAAAATGCCAATTTTGAGTTATAGGACCAAAACATGTCAAGTAACTACATTTTTTGAATGGAAATTGAATTTTAGACACTTTGGCATTACCAGAATTTTGAGTTTAGGCCAAGTTTCATGAGTTGTCATTTGATTTCTTCATTTGCAAGTCACACATCCAAGTTCCTTACCAATGCAATTCAAGTGCTCTTTTTGGTATGAATACACTCACAAGGGAATTTGCAAGTGAAAGGGAAGCTTCTAGAGCAATTTTCATGGCCAATTCGTGACTGTTACATTGCACATGTGAAGAGGAAAACAAAAATTTGGATTGGCTGGATTGGGCCTCAATTGAGCTTCTAAAGCCCATAGACATGTTCTCTTTAAGTTCTTTGATGATTTCAGAATCATTGTGGTGCAAGTTTTGTGGCTGAAGCAGAGATAGCAACTTCATTTTCAAGAGGAGCAAGTGAAATCGTGTTTTGAGTTCCAGGCTGATTCAGAGAAAATTGAAGGTGGAAGCATTATCCTCTTGCATCCTTGAATGATTCTGGAGAGTTTTGAAGGTTGAATCAAGCTCGAGCTACCTCTGTTACTAGATCTACAACAGGTTAGTAACTTTCAATTTTCCACATGAATTAGCATGATGTAGTTAGATTTGAACTTGTGGTTAGGATCTAGACAAGATGTAGATCGTTTTAGGATCAATTTGGAAGCATTTGGTGATGATTGATCATGACATAGCATTTCTGTTTTGGTTCGAATCTCTTGATTCATGGAGAGTTAGAACAATCTAGATAGATCAGAGTGATGTGTGTGACATGAGGATGAACTCTATATCATTAGGTTTGCAATTGATGATGATTGATCTGGATGTATGTTCTGAACATTGCTTCGAATCTTGAAATCTATGGAGAGTTAGAGTCTTTGGATATGAGATTTGAATTCCCGTTGAAATTCTGAGTGAGATTGGTATAAGGATTGCTGTTTCTGGACACCTGCAACCACCTGCTCACCGGAGAAGACGACCAGAGTCTTCTCCGGCCACCACACTGAGTCTCCATCTGGCCAGCCTGAGAAATGGAGAAGATGAGTCCATAGCCATCAGATCTGCCTTTGACCAAAGACTGACCACCAGATCCAACGGATATGTTATAATCTAAGAGTGGAGATTTTTAATTCAAAACGATGCAGTTTCATTTAATGAGGTGGCATGCCCTCAGCGCTTGGATTGCTTGACTAGTCTCCTCATCCAGTGGCTCATGTTTTATTCTGAGTTTTTATTTTTCTTTTATTCCATTTTGTTTATTTTAAATGCTTTATTGATTCAAAAAATCACAATAAATTCAATTTTGATCCAAAAATTATTTCAAAAATATCTCCGTGATCTTGAGAGGATTTGTGATTTTCTGAAATCAATAAAATTCATTTTCATGCATTTTTCATTTTAATTTGATTTTTCTTATTTTGTTTAATTCTTTTAATTTTGCATATTTGACCATCTATATTGTTGAATTTTGTTCTTCCATTTGATGATGAGTTTGGCTTTGATTTTTTAGTATGTGTTAGGGTAGACATGTATGCTCCCTTAGGATTTTGATTGGAATTTTAGAACAACTTTAGGTTCTGTTTTAGGTGTTGAGATTAGAGCCTTCCCAAACTTGTGGATTACCTTGATACCTTTCAATCTAGATTTTATTTAGGTGACTTAGAAGTTGAATTAGGCTTTAATACTTTAACGCTAGGCTGTTAAAACATATATGTTCCCCTAGGAATTTTATTAGAATTTTACAACTTTATTTTCTATTTTAGTTGTATTTTGCAAGTTGCTTGTGCTTGTGGTGTTCTTTCTTGTGTGCCTTGGCTTGCTTGGTCTTGTTGGTGACTTTGGGGCTGGATTTGCTTGGTTTCCTTCTTGAGAGGTCTGCTAGACTTGGTGTAGCTGCTGTGGCTTGAAGATTGGAGCTTGGAGTTGAAGTTTCCTTTTCTTTTAGGAGTTGTTATAGGAGCTTAGGAAATTAGGGTTTTAGGAAGAGCCATTAGAAATAGTTTTGATTCTTTCATCAAACATAGAATGCATTGTGTGCTTCTATTCTATCCAATGATGTAAATTCCTCCTAGGGAAACTCCATATCTCCTTTGGAGGGATGTGTGGTATGCCCATAGTTGAGTAGAACTTTGAGGATGCCTTTCCATTTCAATGTTGATACTTGATGATTTCCTTTGGTTTTCATTAAGTTTTCAACATTTCAACCTTGACATTAGTGATTATTCCTTTGCTTGGAGTGTGATTGCTAGAGCTTGAAGATGAAGTGTGATGAAGCTTGAAGATAGAAGCTTGCTTGAAGATGAAGCCTTTTGCTGTCAACTTTGTTGTCAAGAGGATTTGCTATTTAGAGCTGCTGCTGTTGAGAATTGAAGTTGCTGTCTGTTGAAGACTGTTGTTGTTGCTTCGGCTGCTTTCTCTGTTTATTTTCTTTTGTTATCTATTTGCTTGTGTTGATTACCTCTAGGTTTGAGGTGGAGCTTGTCTCCTCTTGCCTGTTGTTTTCTCCCTTGCCTCGCTTGTACTGTTGCATAGCATGCATTTTACTGTTTACTGCTTACTGCTTGCTTTCTTTTGCTGTTTCCCCTAGGATCTCTGATTTCCTCTGTGCAAGAGGGAATTATGATAGACATTAGGTTTTGACCCATGCATGATAACTGTAGGTAGATTCCCCTTTCAACCATAATTTTAGCGTGTCTTTCTCTTCTCATCTCAAAACAATTCAAAAACACACTAATAAGGTTAATTGAAGTCGTGCGTTACGAGCCTTAAGCTATCTGGGAAAAGGTTGGTGGAGGGTATCTCTCCAGTAATCTGAATGTTAGCGTGGTACCCTTTGGATGACATATAAAGTGTTCACTCCTGGGTCATAGTCTCTAGTGCGATTGAGATTGCAAACATCCTAAAAAACAGTTCTTTCGTAAAAGATTCAAACAAACATTCAAACTCTGTTTTTGTCCTCTTGGACCCTTAATCAGGAAAACCCTTTCATAAGGAGATAAAAAACTGTCAGACAAGCTTGTGTCTTCCGTAGCCCGAACTACGTTTGCTCTGATCTTTAATGCCGTATGAAATTACGTAGGCACGAGATGCGACATCTCGGCGAGCAACCTTCCCCCTATAACCCGTAGTTAGGAGAACTACGTTGACTCTGATTTCTCGTTCCAGACGGGAATACGTAGGCATAAAGTGCGATACTTTGCCGAGTCATTTTCTTTTCTTTTTAACCCAGACCTTTAGAATAGATAGAATAACATACCCTTTAGATAGAAAACAAGCGTGGATCCCGTCGAATACGACGGACGTGAAGGGTGTTAATACCTTCCCCTTGCGTAACCGACTCCCGAATCCAGGATTTGGTTGCGATGCCCATTCTTTTCCCTCTTTGCGTTAGGTTTACTCTGAGCGTTTCCTTTCCCTCTTGTGGGATAAATAACGCATGGTGGCGACTCTTCTGTCATAGTCGGCGCCGATTTTCGCAGTAGCGGTAGCTGGCGACTCTGCTGGGGACAACCGGTTCCCTATGCGAGTCAATCCTAGCGCTTGTTTTCCCGTCTGGGGTTTTGTACGTATTTATTTCTGTCTTTACTTTCAGTACTGTATATTATTGTTGTTGTGCTGTGGGTAGAGGGTTAGTTTGAGAGATAATCCGGACCTGGGCTTGAGTGCACATAGACTTAGAAGTAGAGAGTAGTGGTTAGCCTGCTTGCTTTGCTCGCACCAGCTAGCTACGAAATTTACGCTCAGACGAGATTCTCTTTGATGGCATCTTGCCTGGCCCTTTGGGCTCGACAGGTTGTTGGATTTGAGGGTTGTCGACTATGGGAACCTATCATTTGGGATTTGGCTAAGTGACGCCTCTTCAAGGGATGATGATGCCACACCTTCTGGGTATTGTATCATCGCTCTTGAAAGTCTGTGACGCTGATGACCGCATAGGATGTCGTACCTCATCTGCGAGTTAAGTACATACCTGTGAGAGGGTAGGTGGGTCTTTTTGCAGGAAAACTCTGGCCTCAGAACACCTGGTTTGTCTCTGCCAGTGAGAATTGGTTATGAGGGTTCTTTTGTGGTTGGATTGGTTTGAGGAGAAGATATGATGGTTCTCAAGTTGCAGTAGAGCACAACACAGTTCTTCATCATTGCACTTGATCCCCTGTCTGCATATGCATTTGCATTTTCATGTTTGCATTTCATTAACGTGTATTTATGTTGCAGGTGTGTTTGTTCCCCTCAGATTCTAGTGTTCTTCCTGCCAGACATGGAGTCCATGAAGAGAACAATTGCTTACAGGTTGCCTTCTCCAGATATCAGTTCCTTATTGCAGTTGGTTGCTCTAGCATATCAGAGAGGGAGGGCTGAGTTAAGAGAGTCTTACGGGAAATTGCTCAGTTTGTTGTGCAGACCCTTTGTGTTTGAGATGACTGGATTGTATACCTTGATGCAGTTTTACGAGCCTCAGTTGAGATGCTTCTTGTTCCCTGATTTTATCCTGGCTCCTACTTTGGAGGAGTATTCTGATATGCTGGGAGTTCCCGTGTTAGATCAGATGCCTTTTATTCACGAGGATATTGAGCCTGAATTGGCTAAGCTTGCTGAGATTGTCAGTTTAGATGCTTCTGAGTTCCCCGGAGGTTTGGTCAAGCTGAATGGAGCTTATGGTTTTCATCTTTCTTGCTTGGTTGATAAGGCTACGCAGTGTGCAAAGGATGGATGTTGGATTGTCTTCAGTGCTATTCTGGCTGTTTGCATTTATGGGATTGTATTGTTCCCAAACTTGCCTGATTTTGTTGACTCAGATGCTTTCTTTATTCTTGCCTCGAAGAATCTGGTGCCTACTCTCTTGGGTGACGTTTATCATTCTATTCACTATAAGAATGAGAAGCGTCGGGGAAAGAATGTTTCTTGTTATGTACCTCTTCTATCCAGATGGTTTCAGGGACATCTTCCTAAGAAGGGACCTTTTGTTGATACTGCTGGTACTTTAGATTGGTCTTCCAGATTGATGGGATTGTGTGCTGAGAACATTGTTTGGTTTGATCGGAACTTGCTCGGAGTGGATATTATATATAGTTGCAGTGGCTTTCCGAACGTTCCTTTGATTGGACAGAAAGGTTGTATTAACTATAACCCTTATCTGCTTGTGAGGCAGTTTGGCTACGCTTTGAGGGACTCTCCAGTTGAAGACGAGATACAAGAATCTCTGTATCTCACGGGTTTATTAGACGGAGATGTTTTGATCAGATTGAGGCGTGCTTGGGGTAATATTCATAGAAGAGGAAAGACATTGCTTGGTAAGAGTGACAATCGAGCTTATAATCCTTATCGGCTCTAGATCCATGAGAGGGTTAGGACTTCTTTGATGCCATATCCTATTGTAGAGCCTTCGTGTCTTCCGGTGATTGAGGAACCTACTTCAGTAGAGATTGAGAAGTATAACAAGCTGTTGGCTGAAAAGGAAGAGTTGCAAAGAGCGAATGAAGAGCTAGAGAAAGAGATTTTCCAGCTCCGGCATGAGAAGAGTGAGGCAGATTTCACTTTGAAGAAGCAGACTGAGATGATTAATAGGTTGGGTTCAGATTTGAATGAAGAAACCAGAAAGAGAGAGAAAGTAGGAGTAGCCCTGAATGGTGTTAGTAGTGTAGTTGCTACTAAGAAAGAACTTCTGAACAAGGCTTATTCTCGACTTTCCAAATGGGAACTTTTGTGGAATGCCACGCTTACTAGACGGAAGGAGCGTGAAGATGATTTGAAGCTTCAGATTTCCCAATTAGAGGAGCAGCTCAGTGCTAAGGATGCGAAGATTGCTGAAGAAGTATCTCTTAGACATGACGCTGAGTCTAGAGTGAGCAACATGGCCAAGGAAACTAGGGGTGGTGAATTGAAGGCTGGCTTCAAAAGATGCAGGATTGATGAGTGTTTTGGCAGGGGAACTTGTGAAGAGGACGCCAAAAAGCTGAGATCCACTGTTGAGCGGCATGCATTACTGATACAGGAACTAATCTCCAGACTAGGTCATCCGGAGACGTTGAGGATATTGGAAGATGTCAGGGCGCGCCATTTGGTCTGATTTACCTGTGTTGTTCTCTTGTTATTTGTACTTGTATTTTGACCATCGCCAGGCTTGTTGGCCGAGGTCCTTTTCAGTTGTATTCAGTTGTACCTTTGTACTATGCCTCTTGGCATTTGTCTATGTATGAAGTTTCTGATTCTATGCTTGCTTACTTGGGACTCCATTGTTGTTATGGTTTCTTCTTCAGAACTAGAATCGGGGGGGCGGGGGGGGGGGGGGGGGGGGGGGGAATTAACCTGTTGCATATTTACATGTGTGCATTTGCATATTCATATTGCATGACAGGTACTCTTTTTTGAGCTCGAATCCTATCTCCTGCATCTTACAGGTTGTTTCAAGATTGACGAACAGAGAACTCACCGGTACGCTACAAGAAGCAACAGTAACAAGATCATGGATCAAGTACAGTCTGAGATGCAGGAGATCCGGGTTAGGTTGGCCTAATTTATGCAGACAATGGAGGCTGTGGCTAAAGGCCAAGAACATCTTCAAACTCTGGTGCAACCGCTGCTGGCGCGAGCGGCTGGTAATACTGAATACAACTCTACTCATGTTGAGACTTCTCGTAGGGAGGAAGTGATACCAAATGCTGGTGAGACTGGTATTAGCAACGGCAACGGCAACACTGGAAACAGAAATGCTGATAATGTTAATGGGAACGTGGAAACCAACAGGAATGTTGGTATCAATACTGGTTTCGGAGACAACAATCAGGGTCTTGGCTTTGGCAATTGGGACGGCAATGATGGTTTTAATAATCAGGGCCTCAGCAATAGAGGGTTTGGTGATAACAATCAAGGTTTTGGCTACAGCAATGCTGGGTTTGGCAATGTGAATAATAATGGTGCTGGGATGGGTCCTTTCAATACTGGTTTTGGGACAGTGGCTACTAATCAAGAGCTTGGCAATCTGAGGTATGATCCCAGGTTCATCTAAAGTGGTCATGGTCATGATCGTAATGCTGCTTATGACGGATATGGTAATGAGGGGCCGTACTGGAATAGAGATCGTCAGGAAGATGCCTTTTCTGGGCAAGGCATGGGTTTTGAGGGTCCCACTGATAGTGATCGGAGGATTAAAATGCTGGAGGAACAGATGAGAGGTATAACCAATCAAAATTCTGCAGGTTTGGACATGGCTACCATGGGGCTGGTTCCTGGGCTGAGAGTGCCCTTGAAGTTCAAAGCTCCCACTTTCGATAAATATAAAGGGGACACATGCCCATGGGTTCATGTGCATTCATACTACCGGAGGATGTCTGCGTACTCTGATGATGAGAAGATGCTTATGCATTTTTTTCAAGATAGTTTGTCAGGACCATCGTTGGAATGGTACATGGGACTAGAGCCTGCACAGGTCGGAAGTTGGAAAGAATTGGCTGATGCTTTCGTCAAACATTACCAATACAATAGTGACCTTGCACTAAATAGGGTCCAACTTCAAAGTCTTTCACAGAAGAATGCAGAACTGCTTCAGACGCTGTTAAGTTTGAATCTGATTGAGAAGAGAACATTGGACCCACCCACAGGAGCGCTTCCTTACGGGTATGATACTAGTAAGCAGTGTGACTTTCATTCTGGGGAACCCGGACATGATATCGAGAGTTGTCATGCTTTTAAACATAAAGTCCAAGATTTGATTGATAGTAAAGTCATCAACTTCAGTCAGGGTGGTCCCAACATTGTACAGAAACCAATGCTGAATCATGGAGCGAATGCTGTTTTGACAGAGGAGGATTTGGATTTGGTTATGGACGTAAATGATCTGAAGACACCTTTAAGCTATGTTAAAAGCAGATTGTTGAAAGGAGGGGTCTTCCCTGGATGTGATGAGTACTGTTTGGATTGTTGGACCCGACCAGAGGGCTGTATTGATTTGAAGAGAGGTATTCAGGCCATGATTAATGAGGGAACTTTGCAGTTTGACCGCACTGCTGTTGAGAAACCTGATGAGGTAACATGTGAAAAGCAGGGTGAGGTCGCAACAATTACAATTCCACGAAAGACTATTACGATATCAGCTTCCGCCAAGCGGCCAACTATCACGATAACGAAAGCAGGACCTGTTCCTTATGAGAGTATGAAAGCCATCCCATGGAATTATCGGTTGGAAGCTTTTTGAAACGGGGAAAAGATTAATGTGGATAGCCAGCCGGCAGGGGCAGTGAACAATATTGTTGAAGCGGGAGGTATGACCCGAAGTGGTAGAATCTTCACTTCACCCGAAATCGAGGCTGAAAGGATTGCTAGAGGCAAAGCCAAAGTGAATGAAGGAGGACCTTCCCAGTCGAAAGAGAAAGAAACATCGGTCAAGGATGTAGAAGAGTTTATGAGGTTGATTCGCAAAAGTGACTATAAGATTGTGGAGCACTTGCAGCAGACGCCCTCCAAAATTTCCATACTATCTTTGTTGCTTTGTTCCGAGGCCCATCAAAATGCCTTGTTGAAAATCTTGGACACGTCTTTTGTACCTCAGGAAGTAACTGTTAATCAGCTTGAGGGGGTACTGGCGCATGTCAATGCTGGACACAGCCTGGGATTTACTAACTTTGATTTGACGCCTAGAGGTCGGGACCATAATATGGCTTTGCACATTTCAGTGGAATGCTGAGGCACTGTTATGTCGCACGTTCTTGTAGACACCGGATCATCTCTGAATGTGTTGCCGAAGAAGGCTATGATGAAGCTAGATGTCCGAGGAATCATATGCACGCCAAGTGATTTGGTCGTGAGGGCTTTTGATGGGCCAGAAGGTCGGTGTTTGGGTCCATAACGTTGCCGCTCCAAGTCGGTCCGGAAGTGTTTGACATTGTGTTCTACATCATGGATATACATCCAGCTTACAGCTGTTTACTTGGGCGACCATGGATACATTCTGCAGGGGTTGTGACGTCCACGCTGCATCAGAAACTCGAATACATGGTCGGGGACAGTGTTGTTACTATTTGCGAAGAGGAGGACATTCTGGTTAGTCATCTTTCTTCATTCAAGTACGTCGAAGTGGATGGGGAGATCCATGAGACGCCATGCCAAGCCTTTGAAGGGTTGCAAATCAAGGACAAGTCTCAGGTCTCCAGCAAAGGGCCAGAGGTGGCCATGTCTTCGTACAAAGACGCTCAGTCAGTGGTTCAGGCTGGGGCAACCAAAGGATGGGGACAAGTCTTAGAAATTCCTATCAAGATGGACAAGTTTGGATTGGGGTATCGCCCGACGTCGTCACTTTCCGCATCAGGCGTGCCAAAGTTCAAAGGACCAGTGGTGATTACTCCTGGTGGGGTCTGTTATAAAATGATCAATGCTGTTTCCGATGCTGAAGACGGAGATAGTGATTGCGATATGGACTCGTGGATCAAGCCCGGCGTGCCAGGACAGAATCTGTGCAACTGGTCTATCCAGGAACTTGTCCCAGTGACTACAAAACAATAATGATTTGTTTTCTCAATTATTGTATAATCCTGTGTCCTACCCAGGGCATAGCGATTCTATTTTTAGGGCTACCTGCTTATGTGTGTACTTTGTTTAATCATTAATAAAGGCGTTTTTCTCATGCAAATTTTGTGATCCTTATTTGTCCCGTTTTTGTTTTAACAATAAAATGGAAACGTGGTTATGTGCTTTGTTTGCATTATTTGAAACATTTAACCATTCTCATTGCAGGATTCATATTTCAGACGACACTGATCACGAACTTCCTATGACTCCCTTCGACTTCGAGCACCCGATATTTCAAGCAGAAGAAGAGATTGTTGAGGATAGTGACTTATCAGAAGAGCTGACTCGACTTTTGAAACAAGAAGAGAGAATCGTTCTGCCTCATCAGGAGGAAATTGAAATTATCAACGTGGGGTCTGAAGAGGTTGTCAGGAATATTCAGATATGGGTTGCATTGCAAAGTGATATCAAACAAAGGCTTATCGAGATGTTGCGGGAGTACAGTGATATCTTTGCTTGGTCTTATGAAGACATGCCTGGGTTGGATACTGATATGGTGGTTCACCATCTGCCATTGCACGAGGAATATCCACCGGTTAAGCAAAAACTCAGAAGAACTCGACCAGATATGGCTGTGAAAATTAAGGAGGAAGTTCAGAAACAGTGGGATGCTGGTTTTCTGGCTATTACAACTTATCCCTCATGGGTCGCTAATATAGTACTTGTACCAAAGAAAGATGGTAAGGTGCGGATGTGCGTGGACTATCGAGATTTGAATAAGGCGAGCCCAAAGGACGACTTTCCGCTTCCTCATATTGATGCGCTGGTCGACAACACCGCTCAATTCTCCGTGTTTTTCTTCATGGACGGCTTTTCGGGCTATAATCAGATAAAGATGGCGCCAGATGATATGGAGAAAACAACTTTTATTATCCCGTGGGGAACGTTCTGCTACAAAGTGATGCCCTTTGGTTTGAAGAACGCTGGGGCAAAATATC
This sequence comes from Lathyrus sativus, assembly GCA_963859935.3. Taxonomy (NCBI): domain Eukaryota; kingdom Viridiplantae; phylum Streptophyta; class Magnoliopsida; order Fabales; family Fabaceae; genus Lathyrus; species Lathyrus sativus. The sequence goes on from OZ012738.1 coordinate 492,267,295, forward strand.
AGCGAGCTATGACGACACTCTTTCATGACATGATGCATAAAGAGATCGAAGTCTACGTTGATGATATGATTGCCAAATCCCAAACGGAGGAAGAGCATCTGGTCAATCTTCTGAAATTGTTCAAGAGGCTTAGGAAATTCAAGCTGCGGTTGAATCCTAACAAGTGCACCTTCGGGGTGAGATCTGGTAAGCTATAGGGGTTTATTGTGAGCGAAAAAGGAATTGAGGTTGATCCTGCCAAAATAAAAGCAATACAAGAAATGCCAACGCCGAAAACATGAAAAGAGGTTCGTGGTTTTTTAGGGAGATGGAACTACATTGCCCGGTTCATATCTCATCTAACGGCCACGTGGGCCCTAGGGGCAATCATTACTACTCCTCATGGGTCGCACATCCCATTCACTGCTAGATTGACCTTTCCAGTTACCAACAATGAGGCCGAATATGAAGCGTACATTATGGGGCTCGAAGAAGCTATTGATTTGAGAATTAAAAATCTTGATGTGTACGGAGACTCTGCTCTAGTTGTGAATCAGATCAAGGGAGAGTGGGAGACTCGTCAGCCCAATCTGATACCCTATATGAACTATGCAAGGAGGTTGTTACCTTTCTTTGACAAGGTGGAATTGCACCATGTACCACGAGCAGAAAATCAAATGGCAGACGCTCTTGCGACTTTGTCTTCAATGTATAAAGTTAACTTCTAGAATGAGGCTCCCAGGATAGTTATCTCTCGCCTTGATAGGCCCGCTTTCATATTCGCCATTGAGGGAGCTTCCGATGGTAAACCATGGTGTTATGATATCCAGAATTTCCTGAAGAACCAAGAGTATCCGGCTGGGGCATCCAGTCGTGATCAGAAGACTCTTAGGAGATTGGCTGGCAATTTCTATTTGAATCCGGACGGTGTCTTGTACAAGAAAAACCACGACTTGGTGTTTGTCGCTTACGCGAAAATGAGGTTCCGGCACAAAAGAAGAGTCGCCACCTTTCATTATTTATCCCTCAGAGCGGGAAAGGAAACAATCGGAAAAACCTAACGAAAAAGGGTAAGACAAGGTCGTAGCAACCATTGTCTGGGTTCGGGAGTCGGTTACGCAAGGGGAAGGTATTAGCACCCCTCACGTCCGTCGTTCTCGACGGGATCCATGCTTTTTGTGTTTACTCGGACGGGTTGGTTTTTATCTATCTACCTATCAAGGCTGGCTTAAAAAGAAAAGAAAATGACTCGGCAAAGCGTCGCACTTTATGCCTACGTATTCTCATCAGAGAATGAGAAATCAGAGTCAACGTAGTTCGACCTACGACGGGTTATGGGAAAGGTAGCTCGCCAATACATCAGTATTGTGCCTACGTACTCTCAACAGGTATGAGAGATCAGAGCTTACGTAGTTCGGGACACTACGCATTATTTCCTGTCTTTTACGAAAGAAGTGTTTTCTAGTGTGTTTGCAATTTCAATCGCACTAGAGACTATGACCTGAGAGTGAATGCGTCGCATGTCACCCAAAGGGTACCATACTAAACATCCAGACCGTGGAAAAGAAACTCTCCCACAATCCTTTCTCAGATAGCTTAAGGCTCGTAACGTACGAAAGAAATCATTCATGATTACTGTATCTTAAGCTGTTTTGAGATGAGAAGAGAACAGGCCCAACTAGGAGGGAGACTATCAAGTCCTACTGTTGTCATGCCAAGGATTCACCCTATGGTTGAGGTTTGAACAGGGAACTCCTAGAAGTTGTCATGCATAGGTTTCAACCTAAAGTTCTATCATCAATTCCTTATCAAAGGAAATGAGAGTCCTAAGGGATCATGTCAATGATACACCGAAACAGATAAAGCATCAGCTTAAACGGTAAAATGCATGCAATGCAAGTGAGAGAGGAAATGTGTGTGGGGCTTCAGCCTCCACAAGCTCATCTTAACCTCAAGCCAGAATGAATAACAGTAATCATACTGAAATATACAACATGCTATCAAGCAAAATACAGTAAACTGCAATCATACAGAAGAAATGAAATAAAATGCCATCAGGCAAACAAACCACATGGGCAAGGGAGCTGGGCTCTACCGAATACCCGCAAGCAAAGCCACACAGTAACAGTACAAGCAGAGGGAGCAACTCAACCTCTAGTGCAATCATGCTCCTAGATTCTGCCTAGTCTAGATATGGACTTATTCTAATGCATCAAGCAAGTCAAACAAGGCACATCAATACAACAAAGAAAATAGAGAAAGCAGATCTACTCCTCTCTCAAATCCAAGCTTCAGCTCTTCTAACAGCAACTCAGTCTTCAGACTTCCATCACTATTGACAAATATCAATTTGCTTCTCCAGGTTTCAACCCTTCCACATAAGTTTCAACTTATTCTCTTCTTCAAGCTTCAGCTCCTTAATCAGCTCCACCTTCAGGCTTCACTATTAACCACAAGTATCAACTTGATCCCTTCAGGGTCCCCAAGCTTCAAAGTAAGTATCAACTTCCTTTAATCTTCAAGCTTCAGCTCTTCAGTCAATCTCAATTGAATCCTCTTCCTAAGTATCAACTTAGTCTTCAAGCTTTTAAGCTCACTTTGCTTTACCAGTCTCAACTTGGTCTTCTCTTCCTGCAAGCCTCAGCTTCTCAGAGTAATCTTTGATCACTTAGAAGTATCAACTTCATCCTTCAGTCTTTACTTCATCTTCATTGGGTCTTCAAGTATCAACTTGCTCTTGTTGCTCTTCAAGCTTCAGCTGGAATGGAAATGCTCAAGAAGTCTTCATCCTCTCACTCTTAAATGAAGTCTTCATCTTCTCACTCAAGCTCAACATCTCTCAAGATACTCAAACCAGAGGAAATCACTTAACTGGATAAGCTGAGGGTGTTAAACTGCTTATTGACCACCAAAGGTGACCTATAAGGGTTCAACATCAAAGGAATGGTTCCCTCAAAAGTTATACTTCCCAGGTACCAACACTTATCCCTCCAAAGGAGAGAGGTGTATACCATGGAAGGACTTTGAATCATAGGGAGGAATGGAGGTGAAAGATACCATCCATGTTTGAGAAAGAAGTTAACTAGGTCTAAACTCTTCATAATCCCTAACCCTAAAACAACAACAAAACAAGTAAGATCAAGCTCTCAAACTCCTCACTCAATCCTCAAGTCTTCTACTATGCTCCTCAATGCTCCTCAAAGCAATACCAAGCTCTCCAACCCCACAAAGCAAAGCAAACAAAAATACAAGCCCACAAGGGCAACACAAACAATCATCCACTACAAAAATCATCTAAAAATAGTATACCATTATATTAAAACCTAATATAATTCCTAGGGGATCCTACATATCTACCCTTAATACCCTTATATTCCCCAATGTCTATCTTGACCTAGAACCCCAAAATTCTAAGGTTATTGTGGACCTATGTTAAGGATTAACCTAATTCTACACAACCTAAAATCATCTAAGCAAAACTAATCAAAAATTCATCACAAAATTATGGAATAAATCCAGAGGGGAGATAAAGTCCTAATCTAACTATCCTAAAAAGAATGGCCTAAAAATATGAAGTAAACTAGATAAAAAAAATTCTACAAAACCATGTATCAACATAAAAGAATTAAAAAGCTATTAAAAGAGAAAATACACAAAAAATATTAAAAATGCATGAAATGCAAATATTTTGATTTTATAATTTTCTAGACATTATCATGAAATGGGAGAAAAAATCCCCATGCAAAAATCATTAATTTTCTATTTATTATGATTTTTCAAAGATTAACATAAAATGGAGGAAAAGAAATTAAAATATGAAGTGTTTGGTGTGAATAGCAAGTATGTTCAGTTCAAAATGCAATGGGCTCAAAATGGGGGTGCAAACAATAATACGTGCTAGGCCCAAAATTCAATCAGAAATTAAATCAAAAAAATAAAGAAAATGAAAAAGAAGCGGTGCAGAAAGTAACCAAAATCAGTTCAAAAACCAATGGGCCATGAAAGTGGGGTGTGGTTAGCAATCCAGCCCAAATCCCTTTTAATGAAACGATGCGTTTCATGGTCTTAAGATTTTCCCTCTTCAAGCAAGATTGAACCTCAGCCCTTGGATCTTGGTCTTAGTCAAGGGTCAGCTTATGATCTAACGGCCATGCCTCATCTTCTTCCTCCAGCTAGGGTTCTAACTGAAACATCCATGGAAGCAGAGCTTCAAGCTCCATCTTCATCAAACTCGAACCTCATCAATTCTTCATGAAAAATTGAAATTCAAAACCCTATCCTGTCCAGAATTTCATGCTGAATCTAACCATGGCCTCGAAATCAATTGAAACATCCTAAATCTCCAAACCCGATCCAAGATCAAAGAGATGCTCAAACATCAACTTCAACAATTCTTGCAATTAATTACTTCAGATTGATCACCAACTCACACTGATTGATTCTTGATATCTAATTCAAGCTATAACTCACCATAACTCGAGTTCTTGGTCCAAACAAAAATGGTGTCATCCACTGAAACCTCACCAATTGATCCCAAACTCTTCAGAATCCATCTCCTATTGGTCTCGAACCGTTCTAACCTAACAATTCTTGCTAATTATGCCTAAATCATGGTGTAGAAGAAAAGTTACTAACCTGTTGAATCTTGATTAACAGATGGTGTAAACCTTCACTGCAAGCCTTCAAACTCTTCAGAATCGATCCTTGAATGATGATCTTGCTACTGTTTGCAAAAGTTTTGATGGAGAATGCTTGAATCTCAGAATTCGATGGTGACTTGCAATCTTGAAAATCCAAATGCCAACTCTTCAAATATCCATGGTTTTGCTCTCAAATTGGTCTGCACAGCTTCACTGGGATCAGAGGAATGTGTTTAGATTGAAAGAATGAATGGAATTGAATCAGAATGTGGATTTTGCTTTCAATTTGCAATGGAAGCAAGTGAAATGGCTAACTCTCTCTTCTCTCCAATCTTACACCAACCTTGCATCTGAGCAAGTTCTATACATTATATAGAATGGTTTAGAATCATCTAGAACCATCTGGAACCATCCCATGAGAAATTGGGATTCTCATGTCATGAGTTTATGAATTCACTTCTTCTCACATATCATCTCATGACATAGCTCTTGAAGCAACTTGCCTTAGCTTGAAATTCTCCCTAAATGAGATATAGGATGTGTTAAGATACTTAGCAAGCTTGTACATTGCCTTTCCTTGAGTTTTGCATTTGAACCTTAAGATGCAAGCAACCAATTTCCAAAGCAGCCCCATGATCTAGGCCTCAAATCAAAATTGTGGCTGAACCATTGTTTTTAGGATGTCTTTTAGAGTCAAAATGACCTATTATATGCCATGGTTTGGATGTGTAACTTGGAATTTCCAATTTCCAATTTCAACTTATTTAACTTATGCCTCCAATTTAGGTCATTTTTATCACTTTTTGCTACAAGCCTTTTCATAATAGCCTTAAAACATCATTCTAAGCAAGTTTGATGTCGAAGGTTTTTCCATTTGAAGCTTGGAAATAGGAGATATGGCCTTATGCTTGAAATGACCTGTAATCTCCAAATGACCAAAATGCCCTTGACTTGTCAAAGCCATAAGTTGAGTTCTACAAATCCTATCAAGGACTTCTAGTACTCTCTAGAAAGCTAAGAGGATGCGGAAAAACATTCATGTTGACCAAGAGTTCATAGGAGTCATCCTTCTTGGGCAAAAGTTGGATGCAAGTTGGGTGACTTTCAAGGACCCAGATTCACATACCTCAGATGACCTGTAACTTGTCAAAGTCATAAATTGAGCTCTACAAATCCTATCAAGGACTTCTAGTACTCAAATTAAAGCTAAGAATAAGCTATACAACACTCATGTTGGGGTTAATATGAGATGACAATCACATATTGATCTAAACTGCCTTGAAGATAGGGATCAAACTAGGGGATTTTACACTGTCAAGCCTTAGAAACCCTAGCTTGAAACTTCTCAAACTCCTCAATCATGATGAGTTGGTCTAGGAATCATCCTTATAGCATCTCAATGCATCAATCCATGATCACATGGCCCTTGAATAAGGTCTCAACCTTTTTCAAATTATCAGTTGACCTAGGGTTGACCCAGTCAAACCCTAATTCCACCACTCATGGCTGAGTCTTCTGAATCCTTGTGCAATGACCTCTATAGGATTCATGATGGCTTTCAAGACATCTCATAAGCTCTCTCAACGCTTCAAGTCCATCCTCATAGCCTCAGAGTCATCTGAGGGGCTCCCACAACTCTCAAGTTATGAGGCATACACCCTTGGTTTCAACCAATCTCTCTGAGGATCTCTTAACTTTTCTGACAAAGATATCAAACCTTTGAACATTTGAATAACCTTCTTGGCTAGCTTCAAAGTCTCATATAACTCTTGATGGGTAGTCATACCTCTTGATCTACTGCACACATATCAATGAGAAGCAGATGATCGTGCTAGTGAACACAAGCTAGGTACATAAATGTTGGTCAAATTTTGGGGTGCAACAGCTGCCCCTATTCAAACGGCTTGAACCTGACTGGGTGAGGCGAACGGCTCTCAGCCAATCGAGGTGCGAGACGGTTGAATACCGATAAACCCGGAAATTTGCCAACTGCACAAGTACACGGTACTCTGATGGGAACAAGTCTTCGAAAACTGAAATAATAGCTGCACGGCAACTAGCTGGATAATTGGTCACACGGTAACTGGTAATACATAGTCGATCATGCCATCAGGCATCACGATTCCTCGGGACTCATCAGGTCAACCATCAGGTTGATCATGCCATCAGGCATTCAAAGAAAACTGTCGGGCATCAGCCGGACTTCATCAGGTCAACCATCAGGTTGATCATGCCATCAGGCATTCAAAGAAAACTGTCGGGCATCAGCCGAACTTCATCAGCAAGTCGGGAACGGAATTCTTGGTCAATCATGAACCAATTGGGAATATCCAAACCTCTGCCATCAGGCACTCCGCATCAGCTGAGAGAACTGCTTCATTAACACGGTCGAACTTCAATCATGAAGTCTTCAGGGGAAGTTTCAACTTCGCCGCTCAGAAACCTGCTGGGGATGACGCATCTCCGCTGGGGATTCTGGAGAACTATCAAGTAACTCCGCTTCGGGGATCCAGAAATCATTTTGGATGAATCAACTCTGCTGAGGACTTCAAGAATCATCTTGGACATGCCGGTGGACATGCAATGACGAGAAAGCTATTAAGAGCAGGGTATTACTGGCTAACAATGGAAACAAATTGTTTCAAATTTGCAAAGAAGTGTCATAAATGCCAGATTTATGCGGATAAGATTCATGTGCCTCCGAGCCCTCTGAACGTTATGTCGTCGCCTTGGCTTTTTTCCATGTGGGGAATTTATGTGATTGGAAAGATTGAGCCCACGACATCCAACAGACATCGTTTTATCTTGGTAGCTATTGATTACTTCACCAAATGGGTTGAGGCGGCATCGTATGCTAATGTTACCAAGCAGGTGGTGGCCAGATTTATCAAGAAAGATATTATCTGCAGATATGGAATCCCGGAGCGGATTATCACTGACAACGGTTCAAATTTAAATAATAAGATGATGAAGGAATTGTGCCAGAATTTCAAAATTGAACATCACAACTCTTTTCCTTATCGGCTCAAGATGAATGGTGCTGTTGAAGCGGCCAATAAAAACATAAGAAAGATTGTTCAGAAGATGGTTGTGACCTACAAGGACTGGCATGAGATGTTTCCTTTTGCTTTACACGGTTATCGTACGACGGTACGCACATCAACCGGGGCAACTCCTTTTTCACTGGTATATGGTATGGAGGTTGTCCTGCCATTAGAGGTTGAGATTCCTTCTTTGAGGGTTTTGCGTGATGTCCAATTAGATGAGGCAGAATGGGTGAAACATAGATTGAATCAACTCAGTTTAATGGATGAGAAGAGGCTGGCTTCTCTAGCATATGGTCGGCTGTATCAGAGCCGGATGAAGAAAGCTTATGATAAGAAGGGGTGTGTCCTCGAAGCTTTCAGACGGGCGATCTTGTGCTGAAAAAGATTCTCCCACCACAATCAGATCATAGGGGTAAATGGACTCCCAACTATGAGGGTCCATATGTTGTTAGAAAGGTCTTCTCTGGAGGAGCCTTACTGTTGTCCACCATGGATGGTGAGGATTTTACGTCCCCTGTAAACTCGGACGCAGTTAAAAAATACTTTGCTTAAAGAGACCCGCTGGACAGAAAAAGAGAGTCCAGGCAAAAATGGGGCATCCCGGCGAACCATAAAAAAGGAATAAAAGGTTCGGGCAAAAGTTAGGGATAAAATTGGAAAAATGTACACCCGCGAAGTTGAAAACCTGAAAAGGGCAACTTCGGGAAAAAAGGGTATCCCGGTGAATTGAAAACCCGTAAAGGGCGGTTCACCCAAAAGTTAGGGATTTGAAAAAAGCAAATGATTGCGGTCCGAGTTTGATACTACATTGCTTAGTGGTTTGGGAGTACCTGAGGGTCGTATATCAAAAATAATCTCTTCCGAAGATCGAGTATTGGGAAAGCGTCAGAGTCAGGCGAGTCATAGGAGGATCAGCTCATGGTGTTCGTCTGTACCACGTTGCTGACATGTATACAATATTTCTTTGTGCTTCTGTAATATTTGTATTTTGCTTGTGCGTAACTTCCTCTTTTCAGGAGTTGCATCCAGTGTACAAAATTTTGCCTATTTACAGGCCCGTTATTAATAAAGCATGTTATTCAGTGCTTGATGCTTGTTCTTTACTGTTTTACTTGTGAAAAACGCCGATGTTTTTGATAAACTTGCATGTGCATAAACTTGTTGGCCCTTGCCAATAATTGCTAAAACTTTGAATTGACTGAACGAATGTCCCGGATACTAACCGGAATAGATCTTGTGGTATAGATTTGTTTTGTCTCGTTTGTATTTTGCAGGGTTCTCACCTTTGGAGAAAACAGGCAGGGAAGTTGTGTTCCCCAGCCAGGGTCCTGTGACAAAGTGATGGTATTACTCTTCAGCAGATGGAAGTCACATCTTATCTCAGAAGATTTGAGATGGAACTTATCCCTATTGGATGTGGGTGGTTCTCTCTAGAGAGAGTTCTCACAGAGTACAATCAGAGTACATGAATCGATTCCCAGCTGAGTATCCCCAGCAGGGTAGTTAGTCCCCACAGAGCATGATCAGGTGATTAGTGGTTTGAAAGGAGTATCCCCGAGCAGGATTTCCTTTTCTTTTCTCCAGCAGGTTGTTGTTCCTCCGACAGGATGAACATCATCAGCAGAGTTCGTAATCTCGAGCTTGTGAGTCATCCTCCGACAGGATGATTATCCCCAGCAGAGTTGGTTTCACCTATCCAGCATTTATTTTGCTGGAATGCTTTGTGATACCCTTCCATCCCCAGTGGATTGGGTCTTGTCTTCAGCATTTATTTTTCTGAAGCGCCTCTTGGCATCTTTGCATTTTGCATATATCATCATATTTGCATCTACCCAAACGCGTAGCATTTCCATGCCGTATGGAGCATTACGCCATCATCAAACATTACACCATCATCAGGTGTTATCCCTTGCAGAGGAGTGAGATTCTTGTTCAGAAGAATTTCCAGATATTCAAATTCTCAGCGTGAGACACGTGTTGATAACGTTTATCCCCTAACAGAATTGTTTGGTTAAGTAACTTTTCATCCCCAGTGGGATTATTCTTAGGTTGCTGTTACGTCAGCAGAAGACTTCATGTCTTAAACTTTTGGAGTTGTCACTAGTGATTTCCCCACAGAGTAGTTTGGTTAAGTTTCTCGTATTCTCCAGCGAAGTATTCTTCAATTGTACCTGTGCTGATAGAGATTGTTATCCGTGTTGACGGATCGTACCTGTGATGGACAGAGCTTGTTCTCCGTGTTGACGGAATTGTGTCCCTGTGTTGACCAGATCGTTCTCCGTGTTGACGGAATTGTTTCCCTGTGTTGACAGAGATCGTTATCCGTGTTGACGGAATTGAACCTGTGCTGACAAAGATTGTTATTCGTGTTGATGGATCGTACCTGTGATTAACAGTGATTGCGCCGGTGTTGATAGTGATGGTTACCTGTGGCTGACAGAGATCGTACCTGTGATGGACAGAGCTTGTTCTCCGTGTTGACAAAATTGTGTCCATGTGTTGATAGAGATCATTCTCCGTGTTGATGGAAATGTTTCCCTATGTTGACAGAGATCGTTATCCGTGTTGACAGAATTGTACCTGTGCTGACAGAGATTGTTATCCGTGTTGACGGATCGTACCTGTGATTAACAGTGATTGCGCCTGTGTTGACAGTGATGGTTACCTGTGGTTGAAAGAGATCGTACCTGTGTTGACAGTGATTGTTATCCGTGTTGACTGAGTCGTTACCCGTGATTGATAGAGTTGTCCCAGTGAAATCGCCGGAGATTGTTATCCGTGTTGACGGATTTGTTACCTGTGTTGACAGTGATTGTTGTCCGTGTTGACGGAAGTGTTACCTGTGTTGACAGTGATTGTTACCCGTGTGGACGAAGTTATTATCCGTGATCGACGGAATTATCCCCAGTGGAGTCGTTACCTGTGACTGACAGAGATCGTTATTCCAGTTATGGACGGAATTGTGCCTATGGTGATGGAGTCTTTCCTCGTGTTGACGAAGTTTAGTTCAGTTGTGGACGGAGTTGCTCCGGGAAAAGTTAATTTGATGCTTGTGGCGTCACACAGGGGGTTAATGTTGAAATCCAAAGTTTTATCAGATGATTGATCAGTTGTTGTCGTAACAACTGGGTTCAACGCAAAGGATGTCGTTCCCCAAGCAGTTTTGCTGTGTATTTCTGCGGTTGGAAAATTTTCAGGTTTCTTGGTATTCAACCGTCTTCTACCTTGATTGTTTGAAGGCCGTTCGCTCTTCACCCAATCGGGTCCAAGCCGTTTGAATAGGGGCAGCTATTGCACCCCAAAATTTGCTCAACCTTTTCTTACCTGGTTTATGTTTCATTGCATTAACATTTGCATAGTTATATCATTTGCATAGTTATATCATTTGCATATCATGATATCATTCATATAGCAGGGGATCAAGTTTGGTTCTTATCAAGAGAAGCCTAGCAAGAGGTCTCATTCAAGATTGAGGAGTGGTCAAAGTCATCAAAAGGTGGTTTGAGTGCCTAAGGGTTTAGATGTTTGAGTGTGAATCTTCTCCTAACTTGAGGATCAGCTGAAGACCATCAGAGGGTTGTAAAGTGTTGAATGTGAGAAGAGGATGTGTATGGATCTCATAGAATGCCTAGAGGGCCATGGGAGAATTCAATCAAGTCATTGTGTCAAATGCAAGAGCCACAATTGAGGTGCAAACAATTAGGGTTTCATCTGGATCAATCCTAAGTCAACTGGACAATTGAAAAGTGTCAAAGCCTACTTTTAGGTCATGGAATTCATGAAATGATATGATGAGACATTTGTGGTGTTGTGCCAAGATCAAGTCAAGAGTGTGGGAAGTTGCAGTGATGAGCGAAAGGTGAGGTTTGGTACCTCTGTTACTAGATCTACAACAGGTTAGTAACTTTCAATTTTCCACATGAATTAGCATGATGTAGTTAGATTTGAACTTGTGGTTAGGATCTAGACAAGATGTAGATCGTTTTAGGAACAATTTGGAAGTATTTGGTGATGATTGATCATGACATAGCATTTCTGTTTTGGTTCGAATCTCTTGATTCATGGAGAGTTAGAACAATCTAGATAGATCAGAGTGATGTGTGTGACATGAGGATGAACTCTATATCATTAGATTTGCAATTGATAATGATTGATCTGGATGTATGTTCTGAGTGAGATTGGTATAAGGATTGTTGTTTCTGGACACCTGCAACCACCTGCTCACCGGAGAAGACGACTGGAGTCTTCTCCGGCCACCACACTGAGTCTCCATCTGGCCAGCCTGAGAAATGGAGAAGATGAGTCCATAGCCATCAGATCTGCCTTTGACCAAAGACTGACCACCAGATCCAACGGATATGTTATAATCTTAGAGTGGAGATTTTTAATTCAAAACGATACAGTTTCATTTAATGAGGTGGCATTCCCTCAGCGCTTGGATTGCTTGACCAATCTCCTCATCCAGTGGCTCATGTTTTATTCTGAGTTTTTATTTTTCTTTTATTCCATTTTGTTTATTTTAAATGCTTTATTGATTCAAAAAATCACAATAAATTCAATTTTGATCCAAAAATTATTTCAAAAATATCTCCATGATCTTGAGAGGACTTGTGATTTTCTGAAATCAATAAAATGCATTTTCATGCATTTTTCATTTTAATTTGATTTTTCTTATTTTGTTTAATTCTTTTAATTTTGCATATTTGACCATCTGTTTTGTTGAATTTTGTTCTTCCATTTGGTGATGAGTTTGGCTTTGATTTTTTAGTATGTGTTAGGGTAGACATGTATGCTCCCTTAGGATTTTTTTTGGAATTTTAGAACAACTTTAGGTTCTGTTTTAGGTGTTGAGATTAGAGCCTTCCCAAACTTGTGGATTACCTTGATACCTTTCAATCTAGATTTTATTTAGGTGACTTAGATGTTGAATTAGGATTTAATACTTTAACCCTAGGCTGTTAAAACATGTATGTTCCCCTAGGAATTGTATTAGAATTTTACAACTTTATTTTCTATTTTAGTTGTATTTTGCAAGTTGCTTGTGCTTGTGGTGTTCTATCTTGTGTGCCTTGGCTTGCTTGGTCTTGTTGGTGACTTTGGGGCTGGATTTGCTTGGTTTCCTTATTGAGAGGTCTGCTAGACTTCGTGTAGCTGCTGTGGCTTGAAGATTGGAGCTTGGAGTTGAAGTTTCCTTTTCTTTTAGGAGTTGTTTTAAGAGCTTAGGAAATTAGGGTTTTAGGAAGAGCCATTAGAACTAGTTTTGATTCTGTCATCAAACATAGAATGCATTGTGTGCTTCTATTCTATCCAGTGATGTAAAGTCCTCCTGGGGAAACTCCATTTCTCCTTTAGAGGGATGTGTGGTATGCCCATAGTTGAGTAGAACTTTGAGGATGCCTTTCCATTTCAATGTTGATACTTGATGATTTCCTTTGGTTTTCATTAAGTTTTCAACATTTCAACCTTGACCTTAGTGATTATTCCTTTGCTTGGATTGTGCTTGCTAGAGCTTGAAGATGAAGTGTGATGAAGCTTGAAGATAGAAGCTTGCTTGAAGATGAAGCATTTTGCTGTCAACTTTGCTGTCAAGAGGATTTGCTATTTAGAGTTGCTGCTGTTGAGAATTGAAGTTGCTGTCTGTTGAAGACTGTTGTTGTTGCTTCGGCTGCTTTCTCTGTTTCTTTTCTTTTGTTATCTGTTTGCTTGTGTTGATTACCTCTAGGTTTGAGGTGGAGCTTGTCTCCTCTTGCCTGTTGTTTTCTCCCTTGCCTCGCTTGTACTGTTGCATAGCATGCATTTTACTGTTTACTGCTTACTGCTTGCTTTCTTTTGCTGTTTCCCCTAGGATCTCTGATTTCCTTTGTGCAAGAGGGAATTATGACAGACATTAGGTTTTGACCCATGCATGATAACTGTAGGTAGATTCCCCTTTCAACCATAGTTTTAGGGTGTCTTTCTCTTCTCATCTCAAAACAATTCAAAAACACACTAATAAGGTTAATTGAAGTCGTGCGTTACGAGCCTTAAGCTATCTGGGAAAAGGTTGGTGGAGGGTCTCTCTCCAGTAATCTGAATGTTAGCGTGGTACTCTTTGGGTGACATACAAAGCGTTCACTCCTGGGTCATAGTCTCTAGTGCGACTGAGATTGCAAACATCCTAAAAAACAGTTCTTTCGTAAAAGATTCAAACAAACATTCAAACTCTGTTTTTGTCCTCTTGGACCCTTAATCAGGAAAACCCTTTCATAAGGAGATAAAAAACTGTCAGACAAGCTTGTGTCTTCCGTAGCCCGAACTACGTTTGCTCTGATCTTTCATGCTGTATGAAAGTACATAGGCACGAGATGTGACATCTCGGCGAGCAACCTTCCCCCCATAACCCGTAGTTAGGCGAACTACGTTGACTCTGATTTCTCGTTCCAGACGGGAATACGTAGGCATAAAGTGCGATACTTTGCCGAGTCATTTTCTTTTCTTTTTAACCCAGACCTTTAGAATAGATAGAATAACATACCCTTTAGATAGAAAACAAGCGTGGATCCCGTCGAGTACGACGGACTTGAGGGGTGCTAATACCTTCCCCTTGCGTAACCGACTCCCGAATCCAGGATTTGGTTGCGATGACCATTCCTTTCCCTCTTTGCGTTAGGTTTACTCTGAGCGTTTCCTTTCCCTCTTGTGGGATAAGTAACGCACGATGGCGACTCTTCTGTCATAGCCGTCGCCGATTTTCGCAGTAGCGACAATTAGCACTTCGAATGTCTTCCGGAAAGTACTTCTCCAGAAAACCTTTAGGAACCATGTCCCAAGTAATCATAGTTCCTGCAGTCACCCACCTCTGGCGGCAATTATCCCACCAAGCTTCAGCTTCACCCTCCAGCATGTGAGTACCAAACCTCACCTTTTTCTCATCACTGCAATTCATAGTTCTGAAAATCTTTCCAATTGCCTTCAGCCACTTCTGTGCAGCTTCAGGGTCCAAAACTCCTCCTTCAAACGTCGGCGGCTTGTTACTCCGAAACTGCGCCAAATCTCTAAATTGGGCATCTGCAGCTTGGTTCTGGTTAGCAACTGCCTGCGCCATCGCTTGCATAGTAGCAGCCAAAGCAGCATCATTCCTTCTTGCCATACTGCTCAACAATAACAACACCAGGTTAAATGATACACAATCTCTATCCTAAGGACAGACTCAACTCGACTCAACAACACTGGCCGGACGGACCAACCAGGCTCTGATACCAATTGTAACACCCCACTTCCCAAATCAGTTAAAATATAAACATTATAAATAAACATCAGAGTTCTTCCACCCAAAGTGGGATATCACATCATAAAAATCCAACACATACTTCATAATAAATGTTTTCACCAAAATACAGCGGAAATTGTTCATATAACAAAATACATCAAATTCGAGATACGTCACAGGAAAAGAAATAAGTTCAACAAAACAACTAAAAACACCCAAGTCCCGTGTTACGTATCAGAGCATCCTAAGACTCGACGGCACACCACAAATCCAAGCTAGCTAAGTACCTGGATTATCTGTACTTCCGAAGAAGCACAGACCACAACAACAGCAAAGGGGTGAGAAAACATGATCAAAATATATCGGTAATTACATACATGAAATAAAGGTAGTAACTACAATAATCATATAAATCATCACCCAACATTCACCAAACACGACATATAGTCCACCAACGACATAATTCATTATAATGCAAATATGCAACGCAACACCATGCATGCGGTACCGACTCATTGGTTCTTCTATGGAACCCGGATAGATCACATACGCCCACCCTTGGCCATGATCCGTCCCCACCAATTCCCCACTCAAAGGAATACGAATGAATCACATACACTCCATCGAGCAATGACTCATTCCACCAACACTTCATAATATGCATGACACCAAATGCAAACAAATTAACACAAACATACATTGTGCACACGATTCTCAGATCACACCACCATACGTCACATATACATAGATATGTCATACACCAATCAATCAGATACTTACATAAAGTATTAAGGAATTCACTTCCTATCACCAAATACACAATCTCCATCACTCAATCACCATCCCTACACTTACCATGATCAAAGGGATCCTACAAGGCTAATGCACAAGGCAAAACAGTACCAAAAACCACATTCTGCCATCACGTTTGCTGAACCATTCGCCAGGCGAAGCCTCGCAGCGAATGCTCGCTATGGCTCGCCAGGCGAACCTGTTGGCGAAGCCTCGCTGGCCACATTCGCCAAGCAAACTTTATACCCTTTAGGTCTGGGAGTTTATTTGGAATTACTCGCCACTGCTCGCTAACACTCGTCAGGCGAACCCTCACTAACCTTCGCCAGGCGAACCTTCGCCAACACTCGCCAGGCGAAACCCAGCGAATGTTGCAATACCCCAAAATCTCCACTGTTCTACAATGCTATCTCAGTCAATTCCAAGCCTAATATGCTACTTCTATCTCCTATTCTATCAGTATTACAGACCATAACATCATACTTTCCAATCGACCTATAATTCTTACTCTAATACCAACATCAGATACTTTACCGGCACTCCCAGAGTTACTCAGAACTTGCCCAATCCACATCAACATCAACACCCACATATCAAGGGCAACAACAAATCATCACATATCATCACATGTACACAATTCATCAAAAATCAACAATATTTAACATCATAGCACAATTCAACATATTCATCAGAATACATACGGGGTTAAGGAATCCCCTCTACCCAGTTCATGTATATACCATCCCAATCAGTTTCTCCCCCTTACCTCGATTATATCTTCGATTGATGAATAATCCCCTACCAATTGATCGCCTTATCCTTGTTCTCCTTTCTCTTGCTCTTCCCCTCAGAATCGCTTATCGTGTTCTCACTTCTCCCTTCTCTCCACTTTCTCTAACTTCCAAATGTATCGTAAAACATACTGACCCCTCAATTCCTTATTTTAATTATTTAATCCCAATAATAATAATAACTAATAATAATAATAATAATACTAATAATAATAATATTGATAATAATAATAATAAGACCAATAATATTATTAATCATTATATTACCACCAACATCATATTATATTATATTGTTATTAAATCCCACCTTTTATTAATTAGCTCCTATAACTTAAGGACACCCACCCAACTCTCTCAGGCACACTCCCACATAAGGGCACCCCAAAATACAATAAACACTAAAAAGACTTAATAATTAAAAATGGGTGTTACAGATGACACCGCTCCAGAACCGTCTATGACTCGTTTTGACTTTGATAATCCGATATTTCAAGTCAAAGAAGAGATTGATGAAGATGAGGACTTTCCAAAAGAGTTAGGTAGGCTACTGAAACAGGAAGAGAAAGTCATTTTGCCTCATCAGGAGGAAATCGAAGTCGTCAACTTGGGTACTGAGGAAGTCCGAAGAGATGTTACGATAGGGGTTGCGTTGCAGAGTGAAATCAAGCAGAGGTTGGTTGAAATGCTCCGAGAGTATAGTGATATCTTTACTTGGTCATACGAAGATATGCCCGGTCTTGATACTGACACCGTGGTTCATCGCTTGCCTTTGCGTGAAGAGTGTCCGCATGTTAAGCAGAAGCTCAGAAGGACCAGACCAGATATGGCGGTGAAAATCAAAGAAGAAGTCCATAAGCAGTTGGATGCTGGATTTGTTGCCGTAACAACTTACCCTATGTGGGTCGCTAACATCGTACCTGTACCAAAGAAGGATGGTAAGGTGAGGATGTGTGTTGATTATAGATACTTGAATAAAGTGAGCCCAAAGGATGACTTCCCGCTCCCCCACATTGAAGTATTGGTTAATAATACTGCTTAGTGTTTTGTGTTTTCTTTCATGGACAGTTTTTCCGGGTATAATCAGATTAAGATGGCGCCGGACGATATGGAGAAAACAACGTTTATCACACCGTGGGGGACTTTCTGTTATAAGGTAATTCCTTTTGGGTTGAAAAACGCAGGGGCAACCTATCAGCGGGCAATGGTCACTTTGTTTCATGATATGATTCATCATGAGATTGAAGTATATGTTGATGACATGATAGCAAAGTCGCAAATGGAGGAGGAACATCTGGTAAACCTTTTGAAGCTATTTGAAAGGCTAAGGAAATTCAGACTGAGGTTGAATCCAAACAAGTGCACTTTTGGCATACGGTCGAGAAAGTTGTTGGGGTTCATTGTCAGTGAAAAAGGAATCGAGGTCGATCCTGCAAAGATAAAAGCAATTCAAGATATGCCAGCGCCGAAAACCAAGAAAGAGGTTTGTGGTTTCTTGGGTAGATTGAACTACATTGCTAGGTTCATATCTCATATCACAGCCACATGTGAACCCATGTTCAAATTGCTAAAGAAAGATCAGGCGGTTGTCTGGAATGAAAATTGCCAAAGGGCATTTGATAAAATAAAACAATATTTGCAGGAGCCTCTGATATTGATACCTCCAGTAGCTGGAAAACCATTGATAATGTATTTAATGATTCTTGAGAACAGCATGGGTTGTGTTCTCGGTCAGCATGACGAGACTGGAAGAAAAGAGCATGAATATACTATTTGAGTAAAAAGTTCACAGATTGTGAGTCTAGATACTCAATGTTAGAAAAAACGTGTTGCGCACTCGCTTGGGCTGCCAAACGCCTGAGACAATATATGCTAAATAATACGACCATGTTGATTTCGAAGATGGATCCGATTAAGTACGTCTTTAAAAAGAAAGCACTTTCGGGAAGGATTTCCAGGTGGCAGATGGTCCTGACAGAATACAACATTCAATACGTCTCCCAGAAGGCTATCAAGGGGAATATTCTTTCGGAATATATTGTTGAACAGCCAATTGAATATTACCAACCAATGAAGTTTGAATTTCCCGATGAAGACATCATGTTCTTAAAGATGAAGGATTGCGATGAGCCATTACCCGAGGAAGGTCCGGAGAAGAGTTCTCAATGGCAGATTATATTTGATGGTGGTGTTAACTCTTACGGCAGTGGAATTTGGGCAATCATCACGACTCTCCATGGGTCTTATATACCATTCACCACCAAGTTAACATTTCCTTGCACCAATAATGAAGTCGAATATGAAGCGTGCATTGTGGGGTTGGAAGAAGTTATTGATCTGAGGATCAAGAATCTAGATGTGTATGGCGATTCAGCGCTAGTTGTCAATCAGGTTAAGGGAGAATGGGAAACTCAACAGCCTAATTTTATTCCTTACATGAAATACACAAGGAGGCTGTTACCTTTCTTTGATAGGGTAGAGTTCCACCATGTGCCTAGAGCAGAGAATCAGATGGCGGACGCCTTAGCCACTTTATCCTCGATGTATAAGGTGAATTTTTGGAATAATGCTCCAAGAATAGTCATCTCGCGCCTTGATAGGCCGACATTCGCATTCGCCATTGAGGAAGCTTCTAATGGCAATCCATGGTTTTATGATATCCAAAATTTTCTCAAGAACCAAGAGTATCCGCCAGGGACGTCGACCCGGGATAAGAAAACCTTGAGGAGGTTGGCTGGGAAATTTTATCTGAACCGGGATGGTGTAATCTACAGAAGGAATTATGACCTGGTACTATTGAGATGCGTGGATGAGAAAGAAGCTAGTCTACTTATGGAAGAGGTCCACGAAGGTCCCTTTGGTACACATGTTGGCGGAACGCCATGTCTCGGAAGCTGTTACGAGCAGGGTATTATTGATTGACTATGGAGTCAGATTGCTTCAGGTATGCAAAGAAGTGCCATAAATGCCAAATTTATGCTGACAAGATTCATGTGCCACCAAGTCCGTTGAATGACCTGGCGTCTCCTTGGCCCTTTTCCACGTGGGGCATTGACATGATTGGCAAGATCGAGCCGACCGCATCCAATGGACATCGCTTCATCTTGGTAGCCATTGATTACTTCACCAAGTGGGTCGAAGCAGCTTCCTATGCTAATGTCACAAAGCAAGTGGTAGCCCAGTTTATCAATAAGGACATCATCTGTCGTTACGAAGTGCCTGAGAGAATCATTAATGATAATGGTTCGAAGTTGAATAACAAGATGATGAAGGAATTGTGCCAGAGTTTCAAAATTGAGCATCACAACTCTTCTCCCTATCGTTCGAAGATGAATGGCGCTGTTGAATCAGCCAACAAGAATATAAGGAAGATAATGCAGAAGATGGTTGTAACATATAAAGATTGGCACGAGATGTTGCTATTTGCATTGCATGGATATCGTACTTCGGTACGTACCTCAACTGGGGCAACTCTTTTCTCGCTGTTGTATGGTATGGAAGTTGTCCTACCATTAGAAGTTGAGATTCCTTCTTTGAGAGTTCTGGTTGACGTCAAGCTGGATGAGGCAGAATGGATAAGAAATAGATTGAATCAGCTCAACCTGATGGACGAGAAGAGGCTAGCATCCATTGCGTAGGGTCGGTTTTATCAGAGCCGGATGAAGAAAGCTTTTGACAAGAAGGTGCACCCTCGAAGCTTTCAGACGGGAAAATTAGTGTTGAAGAAGATTCTCCCTCCACAGACAGATCACAGGGGAAAATTGACTTCTAAGTACGAAGGTCCGTATGTCGTAAGGAAAGTCTTCTCCGGAGGAGCCTTGCTATTGTCAACCATGGATGGTGAAGATTTCACATCCCCTGTGAACGCAGACGCAATTAAAAAATACTTTTCTTAAAAAGACCCCTTGGAAAGAAAAAGAATATCCAGGCAAAAATGGGGCATCCCGCCGAACCATAAAAAGAATGGGTTCGGACAAAAGTTAGGGATAAAAAGAGAAAAGATGTAAACCCGCAAAGTTGAAAACCTGAAAAGGCAACTTTGGCAAAAATGGGTATCCCGGTGAATTGAAAACCAGCAAGGGAGATTCAGGAAAAAGTTATGGATTTGAAAAGCAAACGACTGCGGTCTGCATATTGATCTTCAGAGTATAGTGGATTTAGGGAGGACATGAGGACCGTTTATCCGAATCAATCTCTTCTGAGGACGAAGCGTCAGGGAATCATCAAAGTCAGGCGAGTCATAGATGGATCAAGTTCATGGTGTTTGTCTGTGCCACATTGCCGACATTTTGTATATTTCTGTGCATTTCTGTAAATTTTTGCGCAACTTCTTCTTTTCAGGGGTTGCATCTGTTGTAAAATTTGCTTATTTACAGACTGTTTGTTAATAAAACATATACTATTCAGTAATTTTTTTCTTGCTTTAACCTTTACTGTTTTGTTTGTGAAAAATGCCCAATGTTTTGATAAAACTGCACATACATAAACTTGTAGGCTTCGGTCGATAATCAATTAAAACTTTGATTTATTTGAACAATGTCGCGGATGATGACCGAGATAGTTCCCTTTGTGCAGGATATCTTGTTGTTTGTTCATTTGCAGGGTTGTTACCCTTGGGGAAAATCTCTAGAGGTGTATCCCCGGTAGGATCACCCTCCCCACAGAAAGAGGCGTGTAGTTGAGACTCATTTTTCGCCCCAGCTGAGGCTTGTTTCTACCGAAAAAGGACGTGCAGGTAGAGGGTGCACACTTCTCCCCAACAGACTGTTTGTATACACTCATTCATCGGCAGTGCAAAACTGAATTCTCCAGCAGGGTAGAATCATCCCCAGAGCATCGAGATTGACATCCCTCGTGCAGGTCAAGTATGTGCCCGTACCCCCAGCAGAGTGTAGGTACGCACTTACTCCTCAGCGAGTCAAGATTAGAGTTCTCTCCACCAGGCAGGTTTGACGCTTTTTCCCAGCAGCGAAATAAGTTCAGGGCTTGGTTTCCCCATAGAGTCTAGGAATATGACTTGGCATCCCCTCAGGGTTTAAAGTGGTGATTCATTCCCTGAGCAAAGGTTGATTCTGATTCCCTCGTTGTAAATTACCCGGTAGAGTCAAACTAAGTTTTGGAATATTTTCTTATTGATTCCTAACCCACAGAGAAGTAAGAAAAGTGGTTATTCTCCCCCACATATCAGGTTTGATTTAGAAATTTCTACTATCTATCCTCCACAGAAAGAGTTTGGGATCGGTTTCCCGGTAAATCCTATTTGGTTATCCCCACTGAGTAATCCCTAGCTGTTGGATGTAATTTACAGCAGAAGTTGATTCCCTAGTTGAGTAATCCCCGGTAGGTCGGATTTTTTATCTTCAGTGGAGCGGGTTACTCCCAAAGTATGGTGTTTGTTCCCTAGAAAGACTTCGGTGTTCTAGGAGGCCGTTCAGGGCTGTTTTTCTCGGTGAAGCAAAGTTAATCTCAGTGGTTGATTGTTATCCCCTGTGGATTCGTCGATTTCCCCAATAGGTTAGACTTGTTTCCAACATTGGTTGTCTTTCCCCAGTCGGTTTGTTTGTTCCCCAAGAGAGTTGTATTTTGGAAGGCCGTTCAGGCATTTTCTCTCAGCACGATTTGATTTTATCTCTAGCAGAGTAGAGTTATTGTTTAGCATGTTGTGTTATCTCCCCAATAGAGTCGTTTGTTCCTTAGAAGTGGTATCTGAAAGGCCATCCGGGGATTGTTTCCCAGTATAAGTCTAATCGTAATTGGCATGTTCCATCTCCCCGGCGGAGTTGGTTTTGTCCCTTCAGGATTTATTTTGGTGATTCGGTTCCGGTGCATCTGCAATGTGCACATCATTCTCAGAAACGCGTAGCATTTCCATTTTGTATGGAGCATTACGTGCATTTTCAAACATATGCAGGTGAAACATAAGCCAGGTTGTTACCTCTTTGTTCTCAGGTGTATCTCCAACCGATGGTTGATTTGCTTTTGCCCGTGTGGTGTTCAGACCATGGCAGTTTGTGTTGATTTAATTTGCCCGTGTGGTATCCAGACCCCGACAAACGTTGTTAGTTCTTTTCTCGCACGACATTTAGACCATGGAAATTTGTGTTGTTATATTCTTGAGCCCGTATGGTATCCAGACCATGGAAAAATCTCAGACAGACGTGTTTCAACTTAGCATGTGCTTCCCAACATAGTTTGCTCGTTTAAGTTTCTCTTTCTCCCCAGCGGAGTTCTTTTGTGAATTGTCATCACATGTTATCAACTACGTGTTGATCCGGCCTTCGGGTTCGATGCTCGCTTTTATTTAGCGAATGCCCGCTGGTTAGCAGAATTTTATCAACTGCGCGTTGATCCGGCCTTCGGGTTCGATGCTTGCTTTTATTTAGCAAATGCTTGCTGGTTAGCAGAAGTTTATCAACTGCGTGTTGATCCGACCTTCGGGTTCGATGCCCGATTTTATTTAGCGAATGCCTGCTGGTTAGCAGAAGTTTATCAACTGCGTGTTGATCCGGCCTTCGGGTTTGATGCTCGCTTTTATTTAGCGAATGCCTGCTGGTTTGCAGAAGTTTATCAACTGCGTGTTGATCTGGCCTTCGGGTTCGATGCTCGCTTTTATTTAGTGAATTCCTGCTGGTTAGCAGAAGTTTATCAACTGCGTGTTGATCCGGCCTTCGGGTTCAATGCTCACTTTTATTTAGCGAATGCCTGCTGGTTAGCAGAACTTTATCAACTGCGTGTTGATCCGTCCTTCGAGTTCGATGCCTGTTTTTATTTAACGAATGCTTGACGATGATGTTAGATGTTCTTCTCAACTACGTGTTGAGCTGGCCTTCCGGTTCGATGCCTGTTTTTATTTAACAGATGCCTGGCGGTGATGTCAGATGTTCTTCTCAGCCGCGTGTTGAGTCGGCCTTCGGGTTTGATGCCTGTTGTTTCTAATAGATGCCTGATGGTGATATCAGATGATCTTTCCGACTTAGTTTCGTTGCCTGGCGGCGATGTCAGATGTTTCTTCTCAACTTCGTGTTGAGCCGACCATTGGGTTCGATGCCTGTTTTTACTTAATGGATGCCTGGTGGCGATGTCAGATGTTTCTTCTTAGCTTCGTGTTGAGCCGGCCTTCGGGTTCGATGCCTGTTTTTACTTAACAGATGCCTGGCGGCGATGTCAGATGTTTCTTCTTAGCTTCGTGTTGAGCCAGCCTTTGGGTTCGATGCCTATTTTTACTTAAAAGATGCCTGGCGGTGATGTCAGATGTTTCTTCTCAGCTTTGTGTTGAGCCGACCTTTGGGTTCGATGCCTATTTTCCGATAGATGCCTGATGGTGATATCAGAAGATCTTTCCGACTTAGTGTCATTGCCTGGCGGGGATGTCAGATGATCTGCATTTGCATAGCATTGTCTTTTGCAGAGGATCAAGGGAGGTGTGCCATTCAAGAGAAGATTATCAAGGGTACCAAGCTCCACCAAGAATGCTTATTCAAGTTATCTAATGCTTACAATCATCAAGAAATGGTCAAAGCTCTCTGAGAGGGAAGATTGATGTGTGTTGCTTATCTTCTATCTTGGGGGCCAATAGAGGATCATAAAAGGTTCACAAGGCCATGGTTATGGATAAGAGGTGTTTAAGAAGCTCATTGAGTGCTTTTAAGATCATTTTGGAGTTTTTCTATGCATTCATTTCACTTGCAGGAGGTTGCAGTCAAAGGTGTGCACCTAGGGTTTCATCTGCTTAGCTCAAAGTCAACTGTGGGCTTGAAGGAGTTGGAGACTTGGTTTTAAGTAATTGGAGTCATGGGAAGTCAGGTTGAGACATCTAGAATGTCATATCAAATTCAAATCAAGGAGAATTAAGAGTCTAACCAGTTACTAAATTAGGGTTTCAGAGGATCTCAGTGTAAAATCCCCTTCTTTAGTGCCCAACTTCAAGGACCATTTACCTCAAGATACAAGTTGAATCTCATTTTCTTACAAACATGAGACTTGTAGGGCATGTTCTAAGCTTTCTTTTGAGTACTAGAACGAATCCATTGGGTTTGTGGAACTTAAGTTATGATGCCATCAAGTTATAGGTCTCAGATGAACATATTTTTCAGTCAACAAAAGTCAACTCACTTCCAAGGCACTTTTGACCTAGAATCATGTTTCTTCTCAACTTTTGATGAACATGAAAGTTATTTCTCATGATCTTATCTTTCCAAAAAATCCTAGAAGTCCTTGATATCATTTATGGAACTCAAGTTATAGATCTTACAAGGCAAGGGTATTTTGGGAAACTTTGATTATAGGTCATTTTTATTATGGGTCATTTACATGCACTTAAGTACTTCAAATGAAACTTCAAACAACATGAAAGTTGCTCCAAATGACCTCATTTACACTCTAGAACTCAAGGTTGGTGTGAATTATGCTTTTTTATGACATTGGGTGGGAAATTCAAGTGAAAACGAACTTTAAAAGGTGATTTCAATTGAATTGATTATAGGTCATTTACATGGTTTATTTTGATCCAGTTTTGTTCACAAGACTTCAATAAGTAAAGTTCACAAATTCATTTTGGTCTATGCTAGCAAAAACACGTGCAATTCAAGGTTCCTTCACAAATAAGTTTCTCATTCAAACTTCAAAATTGGACCACATACAAAGCCCAATCCAATCCTCATGTAAAATTCATCTTGCAAGCTGCAGAATGAGGGTGTTTTGGTGTGTGTAGGCAAGCTTTTCACGTGTGCATGAATCAATTGCCATTTTGGGAATTTTTTCCAATTCAGCAAATCAAGGCTTCATGGGCCTTCCATTTCATTCCAAATCCATCATATATAAGTTCCGAATGCATTTGGAGAGCTAAGAATGGCATTTTGGAGCTAGAAGCAGCATCTTCCATTTTCACATTCTCCAAAGAAATTCAAAATCATGAATCAGTTTTCAGAGCATTTCAATGCCAATTGAAGTTAGATTCTTCTTCCTTGAGTTAATTGGAGTGGATCTGCACCTTTTGAAGTAAGTAAGCAAGCTGTAAAAGCACCAACAGAGTGTCTCTGTTAGGTAACTTTCTCCTTCCAATTTCTCTCATTCTAGAGCTTGTTTTAGGATCATGTTGGATGCATCTGAAGCCCTACCTCGTGTCGGCAATGTTTGATGGTTTAGTTTTCACGTTTTATGAAGATTTCATATGTGCATTCCAAACTTGATCCGTTCGATTCTCTTTGTTCAGCCATGTTTAAAACCAATGGACCTTAGATTTGGAATGTACATCACTTCAGCTTCATTTTGATATAAAATTTGCCAAGTTTGGTGAAGGTTGAGGTCATCTGATCTCCGACCAACTTGCTGGAGAATATAATTGGAGCTAGGGCTCCGGCGTCTGGTTTTAAACCTCAGATTTGAGGTGGACTCCCTTGGACCTTTTGACCAGATGTGTGGCTTTCCATGATTCGCTTGACTTTGTACGCGTGGAGATTGACTTCCACGTCAATTAATGAAACGCTATGCTTTTTGTTTTGCTGAGTGGTTTGGGCTTTTGTTGCTATACGCACCCCTCTGTTTGTGAGCCCAAAGCAATTGAACGTGGATCTCTTACTTGTTGCACCTCTTTGCCTTTATTTGTTTTATTTTATTTCTTTTTATTTCTGTTTTGATTTTTAATTTTTAAAAATACCTCCAAATGTCGTAAAATTCAAATAAAAATATTTTCTGACACTTTGAAATGTTAACTAATTTTTCATAATTTTTATTTTGAATTTCCTTTTATTTTTAAATTTAATTTGAATTTAATGATTGGAGGTGTTTTTAATGTGATTTACATTTGTTCTTGCTTGATTTTCAGACCTTTTGCAACCACCTATGAGTGAGGCTTCCTCTTCATTTTCATGATTAGTTGAGGTGCCTTTGAGGCTGGTTTTGGTGAAGGTTTGACCTATTTTTGTTTGACTTTGGTTTGCATTTGTTTGACCCTCGATAAATATCCTTCAAAGTGGAGCACCCTAGTTGATTATTTCATTTGGTGATGCTTTGATTGGATATTGGTTTTGATGTCTTGCCCTCTAGTTGCCAACTTGTTTATGAGCTTTGTGAATTTTATTTGGAATTTATTGAACCATTCTCCTATTTTTGGTGAACCTTGCAAGTCAAGTCACCCTAGTTGAGGTTCAAATAAACGAGTTGACCTACTTCTTTTGGGAGATGACATTTGTGGATCCCATATGCATCCAACACTTCTTGATTCACATTCTTGACATGTTTAGGATGTTGGTTTCAATTTTATAGGTCACACATTTGCTTGGTTTATGTTGCAAGTTACTTTTAATTAGGGATTTCCATTTGCATTTGAATGTTGAAAGTGTTTTGAACTTTGGTTCTTTACCTCGCCCTACTTTGTAACTTGTCTTGGTTTGGTGCTCTTTGTTTGCACTTTGAGTTTGACTTGAATGAGATGCCACTTTGAGAACCTTTTGTGCTTTCTTTTTGCATGGTCACTTTGATGCTCTTGGTTGAGATTTCTCCTTATGTTGCTTGCTGCCCAAGCCTATTCTCCCATCTTCATCTTGATTATGTCTTCTTCTCCTTCTTACTTGTTTGCCTTTTGGTTTAGTGATTTATGTTTGAATGGTTGTAGGAGTTGTAATTTCTTCCATTTCATCTGACTTTTGCTTGGACTTGTTCAAGTTCTTTTGCTTGCATTTCTCTTTGGTTTTGTATTTCCTTTGCATAGTTTAAGAGGTTGAGATGTGCTTGTAGTGGTTGTTGCCCCACAATTTTTTCCTCCCTCTTTTCTTTGTGTTGCATTTCATGTTTGCTTTTTGTTCTTCCTTTTCATTTGTGATTGATTTATCTTGTGTTTACTTGGTGTTCTTTGCCATGATCCCTTAGGATTCCTAGTCCCTTTTGTTTAAGATTGGAGTAGGAGAGACATTAAGTGTTCAATCCAAGCATGATAACATTAAGATAGTCTTTTCCCTCTTAATCTCAATCATGGGAGCACATTGCATGATAACATTAGGGTTGAGTTAGTTTCCCCTTAGTTGTTTCTTCTCTCTTCGCATCTTCAAACTTCTTCAAAACATGTAGTAAAGGATAATGAGTGTAATACGCTACGAGCCTTAAGCATTTGGGAAATGATGATTGGGGGGCCTCCTCTCAATTGTCTAGAGTGTTAAGCATATGCCCTTTGGGCGATATACGACACATTTGCTCCTAAGTCATAGTCTTTAGTGCAACATGAATTACAAACGCAATTCAATTCACTTCTTCTTCATAAAAGATTCAAAAACAAACATCAAACTTTTTTATCCTTCGGGATTAATTGAAACCCATTTTGGAGCGCCATCCAAAATGGTCCATTTGAATATATCATGACCAATGCAAATGATGTTGTTGTACCTAAACCGAAAACACAATGGAATGAGGAAGATGAGAAAAGTGGTATAGTGATTGGAGCGCAAGGTCTACCGCAAACAGGTAACGCCTAAGTCTCCAATGGTCGAGCAGCAATACACCTAATTGCTAGATATAAGGTTTAACCCTACTCGGGTAAAACACTTGAACCAATCGGTGGTCGTGTTAGCCCGAACTACGTTTTCTCTGATTTCTTGTACCAGATAAGGATACATAGGCACAAGATGGCGATGTCATGGCGAGCAACCTTCCCCCACCTTCACCCGTATCTTTTCGAACTACGTTGACTCTGACTTTCCCATTGCACGAGGGAGTACGTAGGCATAGAGCGGCGATGCTCTATCGAGTCTCTTTTCTTTTTTTTTGTCCCTGTGGCTTGTAGCTTAGATAGATTAACACCCTTTATATAGATAACAACTGTGGATCCCGTCGAGTACGACGGACGTGAGGGGTGCTCATACCTTCCCCTTACGTAACTGACTCCCGAATCCAAGATTTGGTTGCGATGACCTATCTTCTCCCTTTTTCATAGGTTTTCTCTGATCGTTTCCTTTCCCTCTCTTTGGGATAAATAACGAACGATGGCGACTCTTCTGTCTTTGCCAGCCCCTCTTTGCAGTGATGCGACAAATGGTAGCATGATTTGAAACTTCATCAAACAAGCACAACAACGGTTCAAACATGGAATACCATAGGTAGGGCTTCAGATGCAACCCAGAATATCCTTAAAATATGCCTAGAATGAGAGAAATTAAAAGTGGAAGCTTACTGAATGGAGAAGCTCCGTTGGCTCTTCTAAGGAACGCAAGCTTCACTTTCTTGCTTCTAATTTGTTCCTTAGGCTTTTATGATGAAGAAACAAACTCCAATTGAAGTTGATTTGCAAAGAGAAATGATATTCGAAAAATGTAAAGAATGAAGAAATGTTTCAGCTATCCTCTCTCCTTTCACGCAAGCAATCCCATCTGAGGCATTAGGGCAACTAAAATCCTTTTATATGAAGGCTTTGAACACTCTATGTAGGCCAATAATAGCTCTTTCGAGTGATTCCAAAAAAAATGCCAAGAAACTTCTTTCACATACACAAACGGGTACAACCTCTCATACCTCTATTTTGGGTCAGCAAAATGAAGTACATGTGGTGTATATATGAAAAGGATTAAGTTTGGCTCACGTGGACAAAGTTTTCACAAGGTTTGAATTCAAAACTTTTCAAGTAAGAAAATTGAAAATGGGGCATATTATGGCTCTTCATGTTGGTCCATTTGTGGTAAATCTCTTTGTGTCATGTAAAGGTATAAAACAACTCAAAATATGAGGCAAAAATGACCTATAATGTAAGGTACTCAAACCATGGCCAAAAGTCAAATTTTCACCTTTAAAATAGTCCACATGATCACATAATTCAACAATTCTCATGGATTTTGAGTTCATTGTGAATTTAAGGCCATTGGACACAAGTTTCATATTGGACAAAATTGAATTTGAGGCCTTAAAGTTCATGAAAATGATCATGGAAAAGAATGACCCATAATGATGTTTCCAAAAATACCCCTGCCTTGTGAAGACTATAACTTGAGATATACACATGATAAAAAGGACTTATAGGACTTTTTGGAAAGCTAAGATCATGAAGATAAACTTTCATGTTCACTTGAAGTTGAGGAGAAACCTGATTCTAGGCCAAAAATGCCTTGGGAGTGAGTTGACTTTTAGTTGACCAAAAATATCTTCATCTGAGGACCCTAACTTGTTGGCATCATAACTTGAGATGTACAAACTCAATGGATGAGTTATTGTACTAAAAAGAAAGCTAAGAACATTCCTTACAAGTCTCATGTTTTCATGAAAAAAGAGATTGAGCTTGCATCATAGGGTAAATTATCCTTGAAGTTAGGCACTACAGAAGGGGATTTTACACTGAAATAATCTGAAACCCTAAATTAGTAAATTCTTGAACTCTTGACTCTTCTTGACTTGATATTAACATGACATCTTAGATGCTCTAAGATAACTTCCCATGGCCCAAGTGACTTGGAATCAAGTCTTGAACCTCCTCAAGTCCACAATTGATCTTGAGTTGACCAGATGAAACCTTAGTTCCATATCTTTTCACCGTGTCTCTTTACAGATGAATTGAATGACTACTCAAACCCCACAATGACCTTTCAAGGTACACAATGAACTTCCAAAACCATGCCTTTTCCAAATAAATGAACTCATGAACTCCTGATGATCTTCTAATGAGCCTCTGATAATCCTCAAGATAGGAGGTAACAACCACACACCAATCTCCCTTTTCAAAGAGCTTTGAACCTTACATGGTGATGATAAATACTTGATGGCTTGCACAAATGCCTTTTGCTTTAGTTTGAAACGAAAGAGACCCTCCTCTTGAATGGCACAACAACTCTTGATCCCCTGCTAAGAACAATGCTATGCAAATGCAAATGCTAAAATGAAATGAAACATAAGCCAAGTACAAGAGAAAGTTGGTCAAGTTTTGGGGTACAACAACTGCCCCTATTCAAATGACTTGGACCTGAAGGGATGAAAAGCGAAAGGCTTTTAAACTTTCAAGGTAAAAGACGGTTGAATACCAAAGAACCCGAAAATTTGCCAACCGCAAAAAGAAACTGTAACCGATCATCGTAACTGATAAACTTTGTTGGGGAAAATGTGATAAGATGAACTCATCCGTCAAAGACATGCCAATCTTCCGGAGTCTGGATACCACACAGGAAAAATAAATCATTGGCCGGGGTCCGGATACTGCACAAGCTTGAGAAATAGAACCGGTGAAAGCCGGGGTCTAGATACCGCACGGGATAAAGAAAATATCATAATCTGTCGGGGTCTGGATACCGCACAGGCAAAAAGATAAACCGGTGGAAGCCGGGGTCTGGATACCGCACGAGTTTGAGCAAATAAAACCGGTAGAAGCCCGAGTCTGGATACCGCACGGGCTAAAGAAATAAACCGGTGGAAGTCGGGGTCTAGATACCCCACGGGCTAAAGAAAACATCATAATCTGCCGGGGTCTGGATACCGCATAGGCAAAAAGATAAAATGGTAAGCCGGGGTCTGGATAACGTACAGACTTGAGCAAATGAAACCGGTGGAAGCCGAGGTTTGGATACCGCACGGGCTAAAGAGATAAACCAGTGTTAGCCGGTGTCTGGATACCACACGGGCTAAAGAAACAAAGCGGTGTAAGCTGGGGTCTGGATACCGCACGGGCTTAAAGAAACAAACCAGTGTAAGCTGGGGTCTGGATACTGCATGGGCTTAAAGACATAAACCGGTGTTAGCCACAGTCTGGATACCGCACATGCTAAAGAGTTAAATCGATGTTAGCCGGGGTCTGGATGCCACACGAACTAAAGAAACAAACCGGTGTGAGTCGGGGTCTAGATACCGCACGGGCTTAAATAAATAAACAGATGTTAGCCGGGGTCTGGATACCGCACAGGCTAAAGAGATAAACTGGTGTTAGCCGGGGTCTGGATACCACACAGGCTAAAGAGATAAACCGATGTTAGTCGGGGTCTGGATGCCACACACGCTAAAGAAACAAACTGGTGTGAGCCGGGGTCTGGATACCGCACGGGCTTAAAGAAATAAATCGGTGTTAGTCGGGGTCTGGATACCGCACAGGCTAAAGAGATAAACCAGTGTTAGCCGGGGTTTGGATACCGCACAGGCTAAAGAGATAAATCGGTGTAAGCCGGGGTCTAGATACCGCACAGGCTTAAAGAAAAAAACTGGTGTAAGCTAGGGTTTGGATACCGCACGGGCTTAAAGAAATAAACCTGTTTTAGCCGGGGTTTGGATACCACACGGGCTAAAGAGAATACACCATTGTCTGTTGGAGATACATCTGAAAGCAAGAGGTAACAACCTGGATTATGTTTCAAATGCATATGTTTGAAAATGGCGTAATGCTCCATACGAAATGGAAATGCTACGCGTTTGGGAGGATGTTATGCATAATTCAAATCCAAAGGAACCACTCCAGCAAAATAAATGTTGAAGAGACGAAGCCAACTCCGCCGGGGATGACTTGGTGCGCCAAGTACGATTGGACTTTTGCTGGGGAAAACAAGCCCTGAATGGCTTCTTGGAAAAGGAATTTCCTGGACGCAATAGCTCTGCCGAGAACAAAATCTACTCCGTTGGGGATCAAATCAAAGTCTGCTGAGGAAAACAACCCTGGATGGCTTACCAGAATACAACTCTTTTGTGGAACAAATGATTTGGCTGGGGAGAACAAATCCACTCTTATGGGGAAATCAGCTCTGGATGGCATTTCAGAATATGACTCTACCGGGGAGTAAAGCAAACTACGGGGAATTACTCCACTCTGTCGGAGATTCCGCTCTACTGAAGATTGAATCCACTCTGCTAGGGATAATGAATAAGATTTACTAGGAAGATATCCCAAACTCTTTCTGCCGAGGATGGAAAATAACAATCTCTGGGTCAATCCCACTCTGCGGGGAAGAAAACTACTCCAGCAACTTCGCTGGGGATTGTTGCACCCCAAAATTTGCCCAACCGTTTTCTTGGCTTGGCTTTTGTTTCATTACATTCTGTTGCATTTTTGCATTCCATAGCATTTGTTCTTGAGACAGGGGATCGAGGTTTTTCCTGTGGCTCAGAATTCACTCTCAGTGCAAGCAATCAAAGCAGCGAGTATCAGGCGACATTTGTTTTGCCCAACGGTCAGGCGACCGCTTTTTTTTTCTTGCAGGTTATTGTCAGCTAAGAAAGTGGTGTTTAGGCTATCGTGAGCATTCTCATGGTTACAGCGTTCAAAAACACATTCCAGAAGCTTAACAGGGTTCGAAACACCACGAAACGGGCAAACAGGAAGGTTTCCCTCCAAAAGGCGCCAAATTCAAATTTTTGAAGGTGTTAATCGGTTAACCTATATGGTTAATCGATTAACCAATGAAAAATCAGCCCATATTCAAAAATTTAAAGGGGTTAATCGATTAACCTATATGGTTAACCGATTAGCCAATGTGATTTTTGCCTCTCTACGTGATTTTTCAATGCAGAGCCATTTGGGGTCCAATTTTGGTCATTTGAAAATTCATTTTTACACTTGGGAAGGATCTAGAACCATTTTGAAATTTGGATTAGTTTTCAAACTAATTCAATTCCCTCCAAAATCCCACTCCTAATTCCATTTCAAAATTTCCAATCCACTCTCCAAACCTTGCTTTAGATCCAAGCCAAAAGAGTACTTAAGTGAATCACTCCAAACCACACTAATCTGACTCTCATAATTCCCATTTCAAATTCAGAATTGCTCTCAATTTCATCACTTCCAAAACCCTCACCAAAGCTCTCCATCCATTGAATTAATTGATTCTTCATTGGAATCCATTAATTCTTGAGCTTAAACTTTCATCTATCATCTCCATTGGATCAGTTTCTTCATTCAATTTTCGTGCAAACTCAGATCTAAAATTTGAAGTGAAGCTAGAAGTGATTATTTGAAGCAATTTAGCTTAATCTTGTTGGATCTCCATATCTACTACAAGATTAGCTTGGATCTTGAAGTATTCCAGGGTTCTTGCTTCGATCTACTCATTTCCAGCAAATCAATATTAACCGAAGCAAATATCCGCTTCGTAGGTTGGAAATTCTTGATCTGATTCTGTTTTTAGCTTAATTGCATGTTCATCATGATGATTTTCATTTTTGATTGATTTGTTGCATTTTGATTCATATGATCTGTGTTGATGCTGTTTGGATCTGTGTACACGCTGTTGGAATCATGATTTTCTGATTTAATTTCGTGTTTAAGGGATTATGTGATCATTGGTATGTTTGGAGAAGTGATAAGCTGTTGAAAGTGATTCTGCTTTGCTGTTTTCTACTGTCAGCACAATGTTAATCGGTTAACGCATATGGTTAACCGATTAACCATTACAAATTTCCAGATTTTTCAAAGTTTTCAAAGCGTTAATCGATTAACGCATATGGTTAACCGATTAACCAGTTCAAATTTTCAAAATTTTCAAACGTTAACAGTGTGTTAACTGATTAACCCAGGGGGTTAACCGATTAACATTGTGCTGGCAGGCCTATTTTACTACTTTGTTTGATTGTTCGCATACCATTTCACTTCGAATCTTCATAAACTGATACGATGCATTAGGAATGAAATGTTTTTGGTGTTTACCACTGTTTATGTTTGGTTGATCATGATTCGGTTGATACTTGTGTTCATTTTCCACTTGAATGCATACTTATGGATGTGGTTCAAAGTGATGACTCTTTGCATGTTCGGTTGCTTTCATCTTGTTGCTTTCCTTTCCATGTTTGCATCATTCTTGCATCGCTGTTGAGGTCGAGATGCGCTTGTGGCAGCTGCTGCCCCACACATTTTTCCTCCCTCCCTCCATTCTAAGTGTTGCATTTTCATGTATACCTCTCTTACTTGTGATTGAATTTACTTTGTGCTTTCTTGTGCTTTTTGCCATGATCCCCATAGGGTTCCTAGTCCCTCCATTTAGGATGGGAGTAGGAAAGACATTAGGTGTTCAATCCAAGCATGCTAACATTAGGGTAGATGTTTCCCCTTTTTAATCCAAACTCTAGGACCACTTTGCATGACAACGTTAGGGCCGAGTTTCCCTTAGACCTTCCATGCGTCTCTTTCTCGTCTTCAAACATTTCTAACTCACTTTATAATGATTAATGAATGTTGCGCGCTACGAGCCTTAAGCTACTTGGGAAATGATGATTGGGTGGTTGCCTCTTAATTGTCTAGAATGTTAGCATATGTCCTTTGGACGATATGCGACGCATTCGCTCCTAGGTCATAGTCTTTAGTGCAACATGAGTTACAAATCCAATTCAAAACACTTCTTCTTTAAAAAAACACAAAAACACTTCAAGTCTTTTTCTTCCTTCGGGATCTTAATCGAGGAAAATCTTTTCAGATAAAAGAGTGTTGTTAACTCCTAGTTCTATCGCAAACGGTAACGCTTAAGTCTCCAATGGTCGAGCTGCATACACCAACTGCTAAAACCACTTGTTAACCCTACTCTGGCCTAAAAAACATTTGAACCAACCTGTAGTCTTTTTGGCCCGAACTACGTTTGCTCTGATCTTTCATACCAGATGAAAGTACGTAGGCACAAGACACGATGTCTTGGCGAGCAACCTTCCCCCTTTCACCCGTAGTTAGCCGAACTACGTTGACTTTGACTTTCCCATTGCACGAGGTAATACGTAGGCACAGAGCGGCGATGCTCTACCGAGTCTCCTTTTTCTTTTCTTTTATCCTTTGACCTTTAGCGTAGATAGTTTTAACACACCCTTTTAGATAGACAACAAAGTGTGAATCCCGTCGAGTACGACAGACGTGAGGGGTGCTAATACCTTCCCCTTGCGTAGCCGACTCCCGAATCCAGGACTTGGTTGCGATGACCTTGTCTTTCCCTTTTCGTCAGGTTTTTCCGATCGTTTCCTTTCCCTCTCTTTAGGATAAATAACGAAAGGTGGCGACTCTTCTGTTTTCCGTCGGGTGTTTTTTCGCAGTTGCGACAGCTGGCGACTCTGCTGGGGAAGCTGGTTCCCTATGCGAGTCAATCCTAGCGCTTGCTTGTTTATCTTTAGGTGATATATATATGTGCTTTACTTACTTTCACACTTTACTTTCCCACGTTTATTTTCAGCATCATATATCATTATTGTTGTGCCGTGGGGAGGGAATGTTTCGTTGAGAGATAAGTCGGACCTGGGCTTGAGTACAAACATAGCATTAGAAGTGGAAAGTAGTGGTGAACCTGTATGTTAGGCATGCACTAGTTCCCACAAAATTCGCGCTCAGACGAGATTCTCTTTGATGACTTTCTTTCCAGCCCAGTGGGCCGTTGAGAGGATTTCAGATCTGAGGGTTGTCGACTAAGGGGACCGATCATCTGTGATTCAGCTAAGTGAGGCCTCTTCGGGAGATGATGATGCAAAACCAGAAATGGTGAACATATCATCATTACTCGAAAGTCTGTGACGCTGATGAACGCATAGGATGCCGAACCTTATCAGTGGATAGGTCCATACCTGTGAGAGGGATTGGGTTATGCAGGAAACCTTGACTTTCAGATTACCTGGTTTCTTTATAGTGTGAAACTGTGTTCTTGGTACAAGGGTCCTATTATCAGAGCTATGTTTTGCTAAAATGGAGCGCTGGTTCTTCTCGATCTACAGCACAACAATCTTGATCCCCTGTTTGCATTTGCATGTGCATTTTCATATTGCATTTCATTAACAGTTATTTATGTTGCAGTTGCATATTTCCTCTCCGATTCTAGTGAGCTTGTTCCTTTATTGCTGACATGGAGCCCTTAAGGAGGACATTGGCCTACAAATTTCCAACACCTGATATTGGAGCCTTGCGGAGTTTGATTTCTTTAGCCGACAAGAAAGTCATGGAAGACTTCAGACAGTCCTATGGGAGGCTTTTGAGCGTTGTATGTAAACCTTCTTTGAATGCGATGAATGGTCTTCAGACTCTGTTGCAGTTCTATGATCCTCAGTTGAGAGGCTTTACTTTTCAGAGTTATGTGCTGGCACCAACGTTAGAGGAATTCTCTGCACTGCTGGGAGTGCCTATTCTTAACCAGATACCATTCTATCAAACTGAGGATGAGCCGAATCTGGCTAAGCTTGCTGAAGCTTTACATTTAGATGCTTCTGAGTTAGTAGGGAATGTAGCTAAAAGAAATGGAATATCTGGGTTTCCATTACCTTTTCTGGTGGATAAAGGTCGACATTTTGCTAAGGAGGGTTGTTGGCTGGTGTTCAGTGTTATCTTGGCCCTATGTATTTATGGTATTCTGTTGTTCCCTAATATTCCTGACTTCGTAGATGTGGATGCATTCCGTATCTTTGCTTTGAAGAATCCTATACCTACGTTGTTAGGTGATGTTTATCATTCCATACACTATAAGAATAAGAACAGAAGAGGGAAAAGTGTATCTTATTGCGCACCTTTTCTCGATCTATGGTTTGTAAGCTATCTCCCCAAGGCTGGTCTGTTCTCTGATACTGAAGGTACATCGGAATGGTCCGAACATTTGATGAGATTGTCTGCTGAAGATATTGTCTGGTTTGATAAGAACATGCTGAGTATCGAGATTATTTATAGTTGTGGAAGATTTCCTAACGTCCCGCTGGTCGAAAGGAAGGGTTGCATAAACTATAACTCGTCCATTGCAATCAGGCAATTTGGGTATGCATTAAGAAGTCCTCCGAAGGATGAAGAGATACAGGAATCTCTGTATCTCACCGGGTTATTGGAGGGGGATACCTTAGCCAGAGTTGAACATGCTTGGAGCAATGTCCACAAAAGAGGGAAGGTTTCCTTAGGGAAGAGCAATAGTCGAGCCTACGACCCCTATTTGGTTTGGATTCAGAGCAGAGCCGAGAAGTTGATGATGCCTTACCCATCTGCTAAATCTGTGTGCCCTCTTGTGATTGAAGTACCCACTACGGTTGACATTCAAAAGTACAATCAATTATTGTTTGAGGAGGAAGAGTTGAAGAAAGCTAATGAGGAGTTGGAGAAAGAAACCATTCAGCTTCGAAGTGAGAAGATTGAGGTTGTTCATTCCTTCAGGAAACAAACTGAGCTTGTAAACAAATTGGGTACGGATCTGACCAAGGAGACCAATTCTCGGGAGCGTTTGGGTTTGGATTTCAAGGCCGTTAATAGTGTTCTTGCCTCCAAGAAGCAAGATTTGGATAGAGCTTACTTAGAGATTTATAAGTTTACCAATCAATGGAACGTTACGCTCACCAACAACAAAGAGCGTGAAGACAAGTTGAAGCTACAAATCAGCAAGTTGAAGACGCAGCTCAATGCCAAAAATGAGAAGATTGCAGCAGAGGCGTCGCTCAGACGGGACAACGAGTACAAACTGAACGAGGCTATTGTAAACTTGAAGGATTGGAGGTTGAGAGCTGATTCCAAGAGATGCAAAGCGTGCTTCGGGCAAGGAGCTTGGGAAGACCATGTTGAGAGTCTGCAGCATACTATTAGCCAGCAAGAGCTACTTATTCAGGGACTAATTGCTAGACCAGATCATCCTAAGACGCTGGAGCTGCTAGAGGACTTCCGGTCTCATCATCCAGCTTGACTATCTTGTTTATCTTTTTATAGTTTGTTGCTTATTGCTTGCTGTACTGACCATCACCAGGCTTGTTGGTTGAGGTCTTTCCTTTTTGTACTCAGATGTTGTTGTTTGTACATTTCCCGTTGGCCTGTGATTATATACGAGGAGGTTCTGTTATTTGCTTGTCTGTAGGGTTCTTCATTGTTGTTTTTCTCCCGGAAACTAGAATCGAGGGGAAAATTTCTCTGTTGCATACATACATGTCTGCATTTTGCATTTTTTCATTGCAGGTACATCGGAACTGTTAATCTTATTTCCTGTGGTTCGTAGTGTGTTTCAGGATTGCCGATCAAACGACTCACCGGTACGCAACTAGGGGGAATCAGAAGAGAGTAATGGAGCAGATGCAAGCAGAGATGCAGGAAATGAGGGACCAGATGGCCCAGTTCATGGAGGTAATGCAGGGACTGGCTAATGGACAAAAGCAACTCCGTACTCTGGTGCAACCTTTGATTGCACGTGTTGATGGCAACGGTGTGTTGCATGGTGGGAACGTTGCTAATCCTCGACATGTTGAGACTCCTCGAGCTGATAATTCCATGCCTACTTTGGTTATCCCTACTGCTGGAGGGATTGGTAATACTGCTGGTGCCGGTAACGCTGCAGTTTTCAACAACACTGGTTTTGGTAATGTGGGAAGTGGTAATGTTAATGGGAATGGCTATGGTCCTGACACCACTTGTTCTATACATGGTAATATGGATCACCTCTGGAATGAAGACAAGCAAGATGATGTGTTCTCGCCGAGGGTTGTGGCTGCTGAGTTACCCTCCGAAGATGATAAGAGGATCAAGATGATTGAAGAAAAAATGAAGTCCCTTGAAAGTCAAAATTCCATGGGCCTTGACATGGCTAACCTGGGACTGATCCTAGATCTGAGAGTGCCACCAAAGTTCAAAGTACCAGACTTTGACAAATACAAGGGTACCACCTGCCCGAGTGTTCATCTGAGATCTTACTACCGTAAGATGTCTTCCTACTCAGACGATGAGAAATTGCTCATGCATTTCTTTCAGGACAGTTTGTCTGGTCCTTCGTTGGAATGATACATGAGTCTGGAACCCGTGAATGTCCGCAGTTGGAAGGACTTGGATGAGGCCTTTGTGAAACATTATCAATACAATAGCGACCTTGCTCCTAACAGGGTCCAGCTTCAGAATCTTTCACAAAGGAACAATGAGTGTTTCAAAGAATATGCCCAAAGGTGGCGGGAGTTAGCAGTCAGGGTGCAGCCGCCTATGGTGGAACGTGAATTCATTGATATGTTTGTCGCCACTTTGCATGGCGTTTATTATGAGAAGCCTATTAGTAGTATGTCGGGTAGTTTCACTAACTTAATCATCACCGGAGAGAGGGTGGAAAATGGTATCAAGTTAGGGAAGATAAGTGCTGGTGAAATGCCCTCAGCTGGAGGAGGTAAGAAGGTGTTCGGTAAAAAGAAACGAGAAGGAGATACCAATTCAATATTCAGTTCTCGTGGGAGAGGTAAAGGTCAGAATCGGCAGCAACAACAGGTTGCCAATATTATAATCCTTGCAGTTCAGCAGCAACCATAACAACAACAACCGCAACAACATCAGCAGGGGTATAGAAGATATCAAGACCGAGGTCGGGCGACAAATAGGCATTTTGATGCGCCTCCCCTGCCGTATTCTCAGCTATTGCAAGCTTTGCTGCGGTTGCAACTTATTTAGAAAAGAACTTTAGCTCCATTGACTGGGCCTCCTCCACCCGGGTATGACGCAAACGCTCGCTGCGAATTTCATTCAGGTGCCCCGGGGAACACCATCGATAATTGTAAGGCCTTTAAGCATAAATTGCAGGACATGATTGATAGTAAAGCAATTAACTTCTCCAATGATGTTCCTAATGTCGTACAAAATCCCATGCCGAATCATGGGCAAGCTGGGGTCAATGCAATTATTGAGGAGGATGTCTTAGATTTGGTAACAGATGTTAATGAGCTGAAGACACCACTGAGCTTTGTGATAGCTAGACTGCTGAAGGGGGGTGTTTTCCCAGGTTATGCTGAAGGTTGTGCAGAATGTCTAAAGAATCCTGAGGGATGTAGGCAGCTGAAGGGATATATTCAAGATATGATCGATAGTGGAGTCTTGCAGTTTGACCGTTCTGTTGAAAGAAAGTCTGAAGAATTGGTAGCTGGGGAAAGGGATGAGATTGCAACAATTTCCATTCTATACAAAACAGTTACCATTTATGCACTAAAACCACCAACAATAACCATAACTAAAGCAGGCCCCGTACCGTTTGAAAGCACCGAGGCTATTCCGTGGAACTACAGAGCTGAAGTGTATTGCAACAGACAGAAACTAGATTTGAATGGTCCCCCTGCGGATTCAGTAGATAATCTTGTGGGAGCAGGAGGAATTTCCCGTAGTGGCTGGGTCTTTTCATCACCTGAAGTGGTTGTTGATAGGGTTGATAAGGGGAAAAGACCAGTAGTAGAGGAA
Source organism: Lathyrus sativus (assembly GCA_963859935.3). Taxonomy (NCBI): domain Eukaryota; kingdom Viridiplantae; phylum Streptophyta; class Magnoliopsida; order Fabales; family Fabaceae; genus Lathyrus; species Lathyrus sativus. The sequence continues at coordinate 492,307,848 of OZ012738.1, forward strand.
ACTCCTTAGGCTAGAGAGAAGCAATCTTTGTTGAAGGATGTAGAAGAGTTTATGAGGATGATACGGAAGAGGGACTACAAGATAATCGATCATTTGCAGCAAACTCCTTCTAAGATATCGATCCTGTCTTTGTTACTATGTTCTGAAGCGCATCGGAACGCGTTGTTAAGAATACTGAATACTGCTTACGTGCCGCAAGAAATTTTGGTTAATCAACTTGAAGGGGTTGTTGCACACGTAAATGCAGGAAACAGCTTGGGTTTTACAGACTTGGAGATGACGCCAAGGGGCAGAAACCATAACTGTTCATTACACATATCATTAGAATGCCGAGGGGCTGTTATGTCTCATGTACTCGTGGACACAGGGTCATCCTTGAACGTACTTTGAAAGAAAGCTCTAATGAAGTTGGACATGCAGGGATTGATTTGCACACCAAGTGATTTGGTGGTGCGCGCTTTTGATGGTACCCGAAGGTCTATGTTCGGAGAAGTGACATTGCCCGTTCAGGTGGGACCGGAAGTATTTGATGAAGTGTTCTACATTATGGACATCCAGCCTGCCTACAGTTGTTTATGGCCGTCAATGGATTCATTCAGTAGGATTTATGACCTCTACGCTGCATCAAAAGCTAAAGCATATGGTTGGCGGTAGTGTTGTTACAATGTGCGGAGAAGAGGATATAATGATCAGTCACTTATCATCCTTCAAGTACGTCGAGGTGGACATAGAAATACATGAAACCCTTTATCAGGCTTTTGAAACCGTCCAAATTAAAGATAAATCTCCCGTTGTGAGCAAAGCGCCGGAAGTGGCCATGTCTTCCTTTAAAGAGGCCCAAGAAGCAGTGTAGGCTGGGGCAGCGTAGGGTTGGGGCCAGGTATTGGAGATTACCCACAAGCAAGACAAGTTTGATTTGGGGTACCGCCCGTCATTTTCTTCATCCTCGCAGAGCGCGCCGTGCTATAAAGGACCTGTGCAGTTCACTAAAGGAGGATTTATCTTCGAAAGGATCAACACTGTGTCATACGAAGAGGGAAATAGTGATTGTGATATGGATGCTTGGATCAAGCATTACACTCCAAGACAGAGCCTGCACAACTGGTCTATTGAAGAATTCATTCAAGTGACAACAGAACAATAATGCTTTGTTTTTTCTGATTATTTACAACCCTATGTTCTACCCGAAGCATATTGGTTTTATTTTCAGGGCCTTATTGTTTATGTTTGAACATTGCTTTATCAATTAATCAAATGGTGTTTTCTCACAATAAAATGGCAATGTGGTTTGTACTTGTTTGCATATCATTTGAAACATTTAACCATTTTTTATTGCAAGATTCCTATTGCAGATGACACCGATTCAGAACCTCCTATGACTCGTTTCGACTTTGATCAACTGATATATCAAGCTGAAGAAGAGATTGATGAAGATGAAGACTTTCCAAAAGAGCTAGCTAAACTCTTGAAACAAGAAGAAAAAATTATTCTACCTCATCAGGAGGAAATCAAGGTTATCAATCTAGGTTCTAAAGAAGTTATCAGAAATGTTCGGATAGGGGCTGCGCTGCAGAGTGACATCAAGCAAAGACTGATTGAGATGCTTCGAGAGTATATTGACATCTTGGCTTGGTCATACGAAGATATGCCCGAGCTTGACACTGATATAGTGGTTCATAGCTTGCCGTTGCGCGAAGAATGTCTGCCGGTCAAGCACAAGCTTAGAAGGACAAGACCAGATATGGCTGTGAAAATCAAAGAAGAAGTCCAGAAGCAATTGGACGCAGGATTTTTAGCCATGACAACTTACCCTCTGTGGGTCTCTAACATCGTGACCGTACCTAAGAACGATGGGAAGGTACGTATGTGTGTAGATTACAGAGATTTGAATAAGGCGAGCCCAAAGGATGACTTCCCACTCCCTCACATTGACGTATTGGTTGACAATACTGCTCAATACTCCGTATTTTCCTTCATGGATGATTTTTCCGGTTATAATCAGATAAAGATGGCACCGGAAGATATGGAGAAAACGACGTTCATTACGCTGTGGGGGACTTTCTGTTACAAGGTAATGCCATTTGGGTTGAGAAACGCAGGGGCAACTTACCAGCGGGCTATGGTCACTTTGTTTCATGATATGATTCATCATGAGATCAAGGTCTATGTTGATGACATGATAGCAAAGTCACAAATAGAGGAAGAACATATGATCAACTTGTTGAAGCTGTTTGAGAGGCTCAGGAAGTACAGATTGAGGTTGAATCCAAATAAGTGCACTTTTGGAGTTCGGTCCGAAAAGTTATTGGGGTTCATTGTCAGTGAAAAAGGAATCGAGGTCGATCCTGTAAAAATAAAAGCTATACAAGATATGCCAGCGCCGAAAACAGAAAAGAAAGTCTGTGGTTTATTGGGAAGATTGAACTACATTGCTCGGTTCATATCTCATCTCATAGCCACGTGTGAACAAATGTTTAAATTGCTAAAGAAAGATCAGGCGGTCGTCTGGAATGAAAATGGTCAAAAAGCATTTGATAAGATAAAAGAATACTTGCTGGAGCCTCCGATACTGATACCCCTAGTAGCTGGAAGACCTTTAATCATGTACTTAACGGTTCTTGAGAACAGTATGGGTTGTGTTCTCGGTCAGCACGACGAGACTGGAAGAAAGAAGCATGCGACCTATTATCTGAGTAAAAAGTTCACAGATTGTGAGTCCCGTTACTCAATGGTCGAGAAAATGTGTTGCACACTCGCTTGGGCTGCTAAACGTTTCTGATAGTATATGCTTAATCATACAACCATGCTGATTTCGAAGATGGATCCGATCAAGTATGTCTTTGAAAAGCAAGCGTTCTCAGGAAGAATTGCCAGGTGGAAGATGGTACTGACAAAGTACGATATCCAATATGTTTCCTAGAAAGCCATCAAGGGAAGTGTTCTGTCAGAGTACCTCGCCGAATAGCCAATCAAAGACTATCAATCGATGAAGTTTGAATTTCCCGACGAAGTCATCATGTTCCTCAAGATGAAGGACTGTGAAGAGCCATTACCTGACGAAGGTCCAAAGAAGGGTTCTCAGTGGCAGATGATATTCGACGGCGCTGTCAACTCCTATGGTAGTGGAATTAGGGCAATCATTACAACTCCTCATGGCACTCATATTCCCTTTACTTCCAGGTTGACGTTCCCTTGCACTAATAATGAAGCCGAGTACGAAGCGTGTATCATGGGTCTGGAAGAGGCTATTGATTTGAGAATCAAGAATTTGGATGTATACGGCGATTCAGCACTAGTGGTCAATCAGATCATGGGAGAGTGGGAAACTCGTCAGCCAAATCTAATTCCTTACAAAGATTATGCAAGGAGGTTGTTACCCTTCTTTGACAGGGTAGAGTTTCACCATGTGCCGCGAGCAGAGAATCAGATGGCAGACGCTTTGGCAATGCTATCTTCGATGTATAAAGTGAATTTTTGGAATGATGCTCCTAGAATAGTCATCTCTCACCTTGATAGACCCGCTTTCGTATTCGCCATTGAGGAAGCTACGGATGGCAAACCATGGTTTTATGATATACATAACTTCCTCAAGAAGTAGGAGTATCCGCCAGGGGCTTCGGCTCAGAATAAGAAGACTCTGAGGAGGTTGTCTGGTAACTTTTATCTGAACCAAGATGGTGTGCTTTACTGAAGAAATCATGATTTGGTGTTATTGAGATGCATGGACGAAAAGGTCATAAATGCCAGATTTATGCAACGTTGCTTATGGAAGAGGTCCACGAGGGTACTTTTGGTACACATACCGGCGGGCATGCCATGTCTCGGAAGCTATTGCGAGCAGGGTATTATTGGTTAACCATGGAGTTAGATTGTTTCAATTTGCAAATAAATGGCATAAATGCCATATTTATGCAGACAAAATTCATGTACCGCCATGCCCATTGAATGTTATGGCATCCCCGTGGCCTTTCTCCATGTGGGGCATTGACATGATTGGCAAGATTGAGCCAACCGCATCCAATGGCCATCGTTTCATCTTGGTCGCCATTGGTTACTTCACAAAATGGGTTAAAGCAGCCTCATATGCCAATGTCACTAAGCAAGTGGTAGCCCGATTTATCAAGAAGGACATCATCTATCGCTACGGAGTGCTTGAGAGAATCGTTACGGACAATGGTTCGAATTTAAATAACAAGATGATGAAGGAATTGTGCCAGAATTTCAAAATCGAGCATCACAACTCATCTCCCTATCATCCGAAGATGAATGGCGTTGTTGAAGCGACCAACAAGATTATCAAGAAGATATTGCAAAAGATGGTTGTCACTTACAAGGATTGACATGAGATGTTGCCCTTTGCTCTTCACGGTTAGCGTACTATGGTACGTACATCAACTGGGGTAACTCCTTTCTCACTGGTATATGGTATGGAAGCTGTCCTACCATTAGAGGTCGAGATTCCTTCTTTAAGAGTTCTGGTCGGCGTCAAGCTCGATGAGGCATAATGGATAAAGAACAGATTGAATCAGCTTAGCCAGATGGATGAGAAAAGGCTAGTATATATTGCATAAGGTCGATTGTATCAGAGCCGGATGAAGAAAGCTTTCGACAAGAAGGTGCGTCCTTGAAGCTTTTAGACGGGCGATCTTGTGCTGAAAAAGATTCTCCCACCACAATCAGATCACAGGGGAAAATGGACTCCCAACTATGAAGGTCCATATGTCGAGCGAAAGGTATTCTCCGGAGGAGCCTTGTTGTTGTCCAGCATGGATGGTGAGGATTTTAAATCCCTTGTGAATGCAGACACAGTTAAAAATACTTTGCTTAAAGAGACCCACTGGAAAGAAAAAGAAAATCCAGGCAAAAATGGGGCATCCCGACGAACCATAAAAAAGAATGGGTTTGGGTAAAAATTAGGGATAAAAATGAAAAGATGTAAACCCGCAAAGCCGAAAACCTGAAAAGGCGACTTTGGCAAAAATGGGTATCCTGGTGAATCGAAAACCCGAAAGGGCGGTTCAGGCAAAAGTTAGGGATTGAAAAGCAAATGATTGCGGTCTGTGTTGGAACTTCATTGCTTAGTGGATTGGGAGGACCTGAGGGCCGTTTATCCGAATCAATATCTTCTGAAGACGAAACGTCGGGAAAGCATCAAGGTCAGGCAAGTCATAGAGGGATCAGCTCATGGTGTTTGTTTGTGCCACATTGCCGACATTTTTGTACACTTTCATATATTTCTCTGCATATCTGTATTGTTTTTTGCGCAACTTCCTCTTTTCAGGGGTTGCATCTGTTGTAAAACTTTAGCTATTTGCATGCCATTTATCAATAAACATATACTATTTAGTATCTTGTTTGCTTTGTTTTAACTTTTATTGTTTTGTTTGTGAAAAACGCCCAGTGTTTTGATAAACTTGCAGGCCTTGGCCAATAATTGTTAAAACTTTGAATTAATCGAACAACGTCATGAGTGATGACTGAGATAGTTCTGTTTGCGTAGGATATCTTGTCTGTTTGTTCAGTTTTGCAGGGTCGTTACCCTCTGGGCAAGGAGGTATGGGTGAAATTCATTTTATCTCTAGCCGGAGTCTATTCCCCAGCAAGAGGAGTTTGCATCTCTATCCCCAGTAGAGTTTGTATGCAGTCTAAGTGAGCAGGTAGCGTGTACGCTTTCCCTCGGCAGTTGGTGCACATTTAATTCCCGCAAGGTGCATGTTGGTATGTGCATGTTTGTACGTACTCCCTAGTGAGTTATGATTGGATTTTCTTCCCATTGAGTAAGCTACAACCTAGGTAGATTCACTCCCAGCTGAGTAATCCCTGGCAGGCTGGAAGGAATTTTGTTACCCCGGTATTTTCTTTGCAGGAAGTCAACAAGGGCCCATTTCCTCGGCATAAGTCCAATTGTTATTGGCGTGAGTAGGTTGTTTCCCCAGCAGGGTGGTTTCCGTATATCTAGCATTTATTTTGCTGATTCAGTTCCGTTGCATCTGCATGCATGCATAGCATCTACCCAAACGCGTAGCATTTCCATTTCGTATGGAGCATTATGCTACTCTCAAACATGTGCATATGAAACACAAGCCAGGTTGTTATCTCTTTGTTTCAGGTGTATCTCTGGAGAATTGACATCTATGCCATTATGGTATTTAGATCTTGGCAACTAATGATTTCTCTTAGCTCGCGCGGTATCCATACCTCGGCTTATATCATTCCCCAGCAGCGTCTTCGGATTTCAGCGGGTCATGTTGTTTTGAACTTATTCGGTATCCAGACCTTGATGAGTATTTATGATGAATTCCTTAGTCCGTCGAGTATCCAGACTCCGGTCCTTTCCCAATTGATGGGGTTTTCTTTTTTTGTTGAGTATCCAGACTCCGGTAAAGATGGTTGGGGTATCCAGACCACGGCAATTGATATTATTATGCTTTTTCCGTCGAGTATCCAGACTCCGGTAAAGACGGTGTGGTGTTCCGACTTTGATGGGTATATTTATGATATTTTCCTTTTGTCCGTTGAGTATCCAGACTCCGGTCAATGACGTTGAGTATCCAGACTCCAACAAAATTTCCTTTGTGTGATGTACTTCTTAGCCCTGTATGGTATCCAGACCATGGCAATTCGTGATGTGATCCATTTTGTTCGTTGAGTGTCCAGACTCCGGCAATTTGAAACGGTATTCTTAAAAACTCCAGCGATATCCAGACCCTAATGATTGTTTCTTCGTCCGTTAAGTATCCAGGCTCCAGTCAATTTTCGTTGAGCGTTCAGGCTCCGGCTTCTCTGTTGAGTATCCAGACTCCGGCGAATTTTTAATTCAGGACGTATTGATTTTTCCGTCGAGTATCCATACTCCGGTAAAGTCAATTGGGTATCCAGACCTTGATAAGTTTTGTGGTTGTACTCCTTCTCCGTTTAATATCCAGATTCCAGTGAATTTCCAATTTGTGGTATTGTTTTGTCCGTGGAGTATCCAGGCTCTGGTCAAGTTTACGTTGAGCATCCAGGCTCCGGTTTATTTTCGTTGAGCATTCAGGCTCCGATTTATCACGTTGAATATCCAGACTCCGACCGATTTCCAATATGGGGTAATTTCTCTTGTGCGTTGAGTATCCAGACTCCGAAAAATTTTCAGTGATTCCAATTTCGTTGAGCATCCAGGATCCGATTTATTACGTTGAGCATTCAGGCTCCGGTTTATTACGTTGACTGTTCAGACTCCGGAAAATCTCCAATTTAGGATGAATTCCTTATTTTACGTTGAGCATCCAGGCTCCGGCTTCTCCGTTGAGTATCCAGACTCTGGTGAATTTCCCTTTCGTGATGTAATGCTTGGTTCGTTGAGCTTTCAGGCTCCGTTCAGTTTTTGTCGAGTATCCGGACTCCGGTAAATCCCCAGTGAAGTTACTTTGTCCATTGAGTACCCAGGCTCCGGTCAAGTTTACGTTGAGCATTCAGGCTCCGACTTTTACGTTGAGCATCCAGGCTCCGGTTATTGCGTTGAGCATCCAGGCTCTATTTATTACGTTGAGCATCTGATAACGCGAAATCATATATATATATATATATATATATATATATATATATATATATATATATATATATATATATATATATATATATATATATATATATATATATATATATATATATATATATATATATATATATATATATATATATATATATATATATATATATATATATATATATATATATATATATATATATATATATATATATATAATGATGTACTTTTCTACTAATTGGCGACCGATTTCAGATATTTCCACACTATTTGCCCAATATTTTGCAGGTATTCAAAGTCCATGCTCAAATGGAGCAAGATAAAGAAAAGAAGCATTTACAGGTGAAAACCAGGTGAAAATCAGGCCAAAAAGCAGCAAAAACGAGTTCTGCTGATATGACGACCGTCATAAGGGTGTGACGACCGTCATGCGTGTGACGACCGTCACAGGTCCATGACGATCGTCATGGAGTTAAAATGTAGTTTTTCTGCACGTGTTGTCAAGTGATGAAAGTGCCAAAGAGGAGTGGACCACTAACTCCTATATTTTCTGATATCAGTCCCACTTCCCGAAGAAATAAACCGTTGAATATCCCATCTATAAAAGGAGGTAGCTGGTACCAGAAAAGGAGGCCGCATTGAAGAGACGAAGTGCTGCCAATTTACTTTCAGAGCAATATTCAGTTTCCCATTTTCTTATCGTTATTTTGTTTCCTTTTTCTTTCTTTCCTTGCAATTGTTGTTTTACTTTCCCATTTCTATTCTGTACGAGTAATTGGCATAAAGACTAAATCCTGCCGCCATTTTGGAGGATTTCCCAAAAGCCAATCGAATTGTTTACAGGTTTCTATTCTAATCGTAAATTGAATTACTATTTCCCATTATAATGCATATTATTATTTTCTGCCATTATTTACGTGTTGTTTATCTATATTCCATGTCTGGCTAAATCTTAAGTAATTGGTATGTAATAAATAATCTGATGGGATTCGATAATTAACCGGTGTATATCTACCTTTTCAAAACTTATTTATGGGTTCAGTTTTTAAATTGATTTTTCTAAATAAACCTTCGTCGCGACAGCGAGAAATTATTTACAGTAGTTTTTCCACGACAGTGGGAAATTCATAAAGGTACAAACCAACAAGCGACAGCTGAGGCTAAGACCAGATAGTAAAAACTAGGCATTCATTTTAAAAACAGCGACAGCGCTTTAAAAGGAATTAGAATTTAATAGTTTTCGAAAAGTAACTTTAACCCCGAACGGGATAGCGACAACATACGTTCCGCCTTAGAGTTGCGACTAGCGTCAACAACCATCGTGAGACAAAGGTCTTTAAACCATCATTTTCTTCTTAAACTATTTTTGAAAACCTAAAGACACCGGTGACCTATAGAATCCCTGAAGAAGTAACATATTACATACCGATTCAAGCATTTATACCTTAATTAAAAGCTTTAGTTCCCTTTAGTTTACGCACTTATTTCGTTACTATTCCCCTAAAATATTACCAACCTAGCTAAACACAGTAACACCCGAAAATACTAGTTTGATTACGAGTCCCTGTGGGATCGATATCTATTATTACTACGCGATAGACTATGCACTTGCAGTTAATTGAGTTAGACATAGAAATTCGCGATCAACATCCAGGCTCCGGTTATTACGTTGAGCATCCAGGCTCCGGTCTCTACGTTGAGTGTTCAGACTCCGGCAAATTTCATTGACTCATTTTGTTCGTTGAATATCTAGATTCCGGCAATTTGAAATGTTGCCCTTTGACCTATACGGTATCCATACCATGGTGCAATCTTGGATAGACGCATCCGTCCCACTATATTTTTCCCCAAGCAGGGTTACTTGGTTAAGTTTCTCCTCTCTCCCTGCTAGGGTTGCTTGGTTAAGTTTCTCTTTTCCCTAACGAAGTATGTTTGTGATCAGAGCGATTATCTCCGGAGGTTCTTGTTTGCAGTTTTATTTTCTGCAGTTGGTAAATTTCCGGGTTTGTTTGTATTCAACCGTCTTTTACCTTGATTATTTGAAAGTCGTTCGCTTTTCACCCAGTCAGGTCCAAGTCGTTTGAATAGGGGCAGCTATTGCACCCCAAAATTTGCCCAACCTTTTTCTTGGCTTGGCTTTTGTTTCATTACATTCTGTTGCATTTTTGCATTGCATAGCATTTGTTCTTGGGACAGCGGATCGAGGTTTTTCTTGTGGCTCAGAATTCACTCTCAGTGCAAGCAATCAAAGCAGCGAGTATCAGGCGACATTTGTTTTTCCCAACGGTCGGGCGAACGATTTTTTTTTGCAGGTTATTGTCAGCTAAGAAAGTGGCATTCAAGCTATCTTGAGCAGTCTCATGGTTATAGTGTTCAAAAACACATTCCAGAAGCTTAACAGGGTTCGAAATAGCACAAAACGGGCAGGTTTCCCTCCAAAAGGTGCCAAATTCAAAATTTTGAAGGTGTTAATCGGTTAACCTATATGGTTAATCGATTAACCAATGAAAAATCAGCCCAGATTCAAAATTTTAAAGGGGTTAATCGATTAACCTATATGGTTAACTGATTAACCAATGTGATTTTTGCCTCTGTACGTGATTTTTCAATGCAGAGCCATTTGGGGTCCAATTTTGGTCATTTGAAAATTCATTTTTACACTTGGGAAGGATCTAGAACCATTTTGAAATTTGGATTAGTTTTCAAATTAATTCAATTCCCTCCAAAATCCCACTCCTAATTCCATTCCAAATTTTCTAATCCACTCTCCAAACCTTGCTTTGGATCCAAGCCAAAAGAGTACTTATGTGAATCACTCCAAACCACACTTATCTAACTCTCATAATTCCCATTTCAAATTCAAAATTACTCTCAATTCTCTCTCAATTTCATCACTTCCAAAACCCTCACCAAAGCTCTCCATCCATTGAATTAATTGATTCTTCATGGAATCCATAAATTCTTGAGCTTAAACCTTCATCTATCATCTCCATTGGATCAGTTTCTTCATTCAGTTTTTGTGCAAATTCAGATCTGAAATTTAAAGTTAATCTAGAAGTGATTATTTGAAGCAATTTAGCTTAATCTTGAAGGATCTCCATCTCTACTATAAGGATTAGCTTGGATCTTGAAGTATTCCAGGTTTCTTGCTTCGATCTACTCATTTCCAGCAAATCAATATTAACCGAAGAAAATCTCCGCTTCGTAGGTTGGAAATTCTTGATCCGATTCTGTTTTTAGATTAATTGCATGTTCATCATGATGATTTTCATTTTTGATTGACTTGTTGCATTTTGATTCATATGATCTGTGTTGATGCTGTTTGGATCTGTGTACACGTTGTTGGAATCATGGTTTTCTGATTTAATTTCGTGTTTAAGTGATTATGTGATCATTGCTATGTTTGGAGAAGTGATAAGCTGTTGAAAGTGATTCTGCTTTGCTGTTTTCTGCTGTCAGCACAGTGTTAATCGGTTAACGCATACGGTTAACCGATTAACCCCTACAAAATTCGATATTTTTCAAAGTTTTCAAAGCGTTAATCGGTTAACGCATATGGTTAACCGATTAACCAGTTCAAATTTTCAAACGTTAACAGTGTGTTAACCGATTAACCCTGGGGGTTAACCGATTAACATTGTGCTGGAAGGCCTGTTTTACTACTTTGTTTGATTGTTCACATACCGTTTCACTTCGAATCTTCATAAACTGATATGATGCATTAGGAATGAAATGTTTTTGGTGTTTGCCACTGTTTGTGTTTGGTTGATCATGATTCGGTCGATACTTGTGTTCATTTTCCACTTGAATGCATACTTATGGATGTGGTTCAAAGTGATGACTCTTTGCATGTTCGGTTGCTTTCATCTTGTTGTTTTCCTTTCCATGTTTGCATTATTCTTGCATCGCTATTGAGGTTGAGATGCGCTTGTGGCGGCTGCTGCCCCACACATTTTTCCTCCCTCCCTCCATTCTCTGTGTTGCATTTTCATGTATACCTCTCTTACTTGTGATTGAATTTACTTGGTGCTTTCTTGTGCTTTTTTCCATGATCCCCATAGGGTTCCTAGTCCCTCCGTTTAGGATGGGAGTAGGAAAGACATTAGGTGTTCAATCCAAGCATGCTAACATTAGGGTAGATGTTTCCCCTTTTTAATCCAAACTCTAGGACCACTTTGCATGACAAAGTTAGAGCCGAGTTTCCCTTAGACCTAACGTACGTCTCTTTCTCGTCTTCAAACATTTCTAACTCACTTAATAATGATTAACGAATGTTGCACGCTACGAGCCTTAAGCTACTTGGGAAATGATGATTGGGTGGTTGCCTCTTAATTGTCTAGAATGTTAGCATATGTCCTTTGGACGATATGCGACACATTTGCTCCTAGGTCATAGTCTTTAGTGCAACATGAGTTACAAATCCAATTCAAAACACTTCTTCTTTAAAAAACACAAAAACACTTCAAGTATTTTTCATCCTTCGGGATCTTAATCAAGGAAAATCTTTTCAGATAAAAGAGTGTTGTTAACTCCTAGTTCTATCGCAAACGGTAACGCTTAAGTCTCCAATGGTCGAGCTGCATAAACCAACTGCTAAAACTACTTGTTAACCCTACTCGGGCCTAAAAAACATTTGAACCAAGCTGTAGTCTTTTTAACCCGAACTACGTTTGCTCTGATCTTTCATACCAGATGAAAGTACGTAGGCACAAGACGTGATGTCTTGGCGAGCAACCTTCCCCCTTTCACCCGTAGTTAGCCGAACTACGTTGACTCTGACTTTCCCGTTGCACGAGGGAATACATAGGCACAGAGCGGCGATGCTCTTCCGAGTCTCCTTTTTCTTTTCTTTTGTCCCTTGACCTTTAGCGTAGATAGTTTTAACACACTCTTTTAGATAGACAACAAAACGTGGATCTCGTCGAGTACGAAGGACATGAGGGATGCTAATACCTTCCCCTTGCGTAACCGACTCCCGTATCCAGGACTTGGTTGCGATGACCTTGTCTTTCCCTTTTTGTCAGTTTTTTCCGATTGTTTCCTTTCCCTCTCTTTGGTGGCGACTCTTCTATTTTCTGCCAGGGATCTGCAGGGGATGAAAATTAATTGGGGAAATATCCCGAAGGAAATTCACTCTGACGAATACCAATGACCATCTGGATTCTGTTACGGACAACAACTTCACCAAGGGAATCAGCATCGACCTCTGCTTGGGGAAATGAGAAATAAACTCAACAATATCAATCTCCGCTTGAGGAATGAGTCAATGACCTAGACTCTGAGGGGAAAGGAGTCAAAGACTTAGTCTCTGTGGGGAAACAAAACTCTGAACTCGCTCCACTGCTGGGGATAATCCCAAATCTACCTGTCAATGGGGTAGGTGCACTCCACCACTATGGAACCTCAGCTTCGATCCTCTAGGAATAACCTTGATGTCAACCTGATAGGGGATAAGATGTATGCCCTTGAACTGCTGAGAATAGGTGTACACGCTACACCTGCTAGGGAAAGCTCTACTCTACCGGAGATATCAATCTCGACATGCTGAGGATATCCTTAATCGTATGTAATCCTAACCTGCTAGGGACATACAAGTTTCAAACTGGACATCTTCCTCTTGTAAGGACAGAAACAAGGTGACCTTACCGGGGATGCACCTCTGGAATAGTCTCGGGAATGAGAACCCTGTAACAAATACAAACAAAGTATCTTGTATACAACAAGAGTTATCTTGGTTATTGTCCATGACATCTTTCAAGCAAATCAAAGTTTTAATGATTATTAGTAAAGCCCACAAGTTTATGTATGCAAAGTTTTATCAAAACATCATGCTTCTTTTGCAAACAAAACAGTAAAAGCTAAAACAAGCACAAAAGCCCTGTAACAAACGGCCTGTAAATAGGAAAATTTACAACAGATGCAACTCCTGAAAAGAGAAAGTTGCGCAAAAAGTATAGAAATGCAAGAAACTATACAAAATATCGGCAATGTAGTACAGATAACCACCATGTGTCGATTCAAATATGACTCGCATGAGTTTGATGCTTCTGCAATGCTTTGTCTTCCGAAGAGACTGACTTGAATGGTTGACCCTCGGGTTCTCCCAGAATCCAATGTGCTCAAAAGATCAATACACAGACCGCGATCATTTTCTTTTCAAATCCATAACTTTTGCCCGAATCGCCCTTGTGGGTTTTCAATTCACCGGGATACCCATTTTTGCCAATGTCCCCTTTTCAGGTTTTCAACTTTGCGGGTTTATATTCTTTTTCTTTTTATCCCTAATTTTTTCCCGAACCCATTCTTTTTATGGTTCGCCGGGATGCCCCATTTTTTCTTGGATTTTCTTTTTCTTTCTAGCGGGTCTATTTAAGCAAAGTATTTTTTAATTGCGTCTGCATTCACAGGGGATGTGAAATCTTCTCCATCCATGGTTGACAACAGTAAGGCTCCTCCTGAGAAGACTTTCCTTACCACGTATGGACTTTCGTAGTTGGGATTCCATTTGCCCCTGTGATCTGTCTGTGGAAAGAGAATCTGCTTCAACACTAAGTCGCCTGCCTGAAAGCTCTGTGGACGCACCTTCTGATTGAAAGCCTTTTTCATCCTAATTTGACAGAGACGGCCATATGCAATGGACGCTAATCTCTTCTCGTCCATCAAGCTGAGTTGATTCAATCTGTTCCTCACCCATTCTACCTCATCCAATTTGACGTCAACCAGAACTTTCAAAGAAGGAATCTCGCCTTCCAATGGTAGGACAACCTCCATACCATACACTAGCGAGAAAGGATTTGCCCCAGTTGAAGTACGTACCAAAGTACGGTATCCATGTAATGCAAAGGGAAACATTTTGTGCCAATCTTTATAGGTCACAACCATCTTCTGCACAATCTTCTTGATGTTCTTGTTGGCCGCCTCAACAACGCCATTCATCTTCAAGCAATAAGGAGAAGAATTGTGATGTTCAATCTTGAAACTCTGTCACAGTTCCTTCATCGTCTTGTTGTTTAAATTCGAACCATTATCAGTAATGATTCTTTCGGGCACTCCATAACGACAGATGATGTCCTTCTTGATGAATCGAGCCACGACATGTCTGGTGACGTTGGCGAAAGAAGCGGCTTCGACCCACTTAGTGAAATAGTCAATTGCCACTAAGATGAAGCGATGTCCATTGGATGCGGTCGGCTATATCTTACCGATCATATCAATGCCCCACAAGGAAAAGGGCCAAGGAGACGCCATGACATTCAGAGGACTGGGCGATACATGCATCTTATCAGCATAAATCTGGAATTTATGGCATTTCTTGGTGTATTTGAAACAATCAGACTCCATAGTCAACCAATAGTAGCTTGCCCTCAATAGTTTTCGAGACATTGCATGTCCACCTACATGCGTACCAAAAGCACCCTTGTGGACCTCTTCCATAAGCAAACTTGCTTCTTTTTCATCCACGCATCTCAACAGAACTAGATCAAAGTTTCTTTGTTAGAGTACATCATTCTTGTTCAGATAGAAGTTTCCAAACAGTCTTCTCAAGGTCTTCTTATCCCGGCTCGATGCCCCAGGAGGATATTCTTGATTCTTAAGAAAGTTCCGGATATCATAATACCATGGCTTCCCATCTGATGCTTCCTCTATTGCAAATACGAACGCTGGCCTATCAAGGCGGGAAATGACAATTCTCGGAGCGTCGTTCCAATAATTCACCTTATACATCGAGGATAATGTAGCCAAGGCATCGGTGTTGCACCCCAAAATTTGCCTAACCTTTTCTTGCTTGGCTTTTGTTTCATTGCATTAGCATATCATTGGTCTAGCATTTGCATAACATAGCATTATTCATTTAGTAGGGGATCAAGTGTGGTTTATATCAAGAGGAGCCTATCTAGAGGTCTTATTCAAGCTTGAGAGGTCACCAAAGTCATCAGAAAGTGGGTTGTGTTCTTGAGAAGTTTGGATGCTGGTATGTGGTTCATCTCCTAACTTGGGGGCCCATTGAAGACCATCAGTGGGTTGTGAAGCCTTGATCATGGATAGGGTATATGGATAGAGCTCATGTAGTTCCTTGAGGGTCATGGTGGAGCTCAATCAAATCATTTTTCTAAGTGTGAAGAGCCACAGTTGAGGGTGTTGCAATTAGGGTTTGCATCTGGTCAACCTTGAGCCAATTGTACAATTAAGGGAGATTAAGACTCAATTCTAAGTCTTTGTGATCATGGATAGTTGTGTTTAGATACATGAGGGGATATTCCAAGATCAATCCAAGAAGAATTCAAAGTGTGAGGAGTTTCTAAATTAGGGTTCTCAGGGTAAAATCCCCTATTTAGTGTCTGGCTTCAAGACCACTTATCTCAAGATACAAGTTTCATCTCAACTTTTGAATAACATGGAACTTGTAGATCATGTTCTTAGCTTTAATTTGAGTACTAGATGTCCTTGATTGGATTTATAGAACTCAAGTTATGATCCAGACAAGTTACAGGTCATCAGATGAATGTGAATTTTATCTGTGAAACTCCACCAACTCCTAAGGCACATTTAACCTAGAAGGATGTTTCTCCTCAACTTTTTTCCAACATGAAAGTTGTAGGTCTTGGTCTTATATTTCCAAAATATACTAGAAGTCTTTCATCTGATTTGTAGAACTCAAGTTATGAGGTTTACAAGTCAGGGGTATTTTGGGAAAGTAAGATTACAGGTCATTTTTATTACAGGTCAAGTTCACCACCTTGCATACTCAAATGAAAATCTTTCCAACTTGAAAGTTGCTCCAAATGGGATTATTTGGTCAACCAAACCTCAAGGGATTATTGACATAGCTTGGAAATGAGAATGTATGGAGAAAATTTCATGAAAAGAAGTTTGAAGAGGCCTAGTTTGGATTTAATGCCAATTAAATCAATTTATGTCATGTTGGTGCATTTTTTGAGTCCAATTGATGTTTTAAGAACAATGGAAAAATCAGAAATCCAATTTGAAGTCATTTGCTATGTCAATTTCATGGTTTCTTCACCTTTAAGCAACATAATGGAAATCCATCGTAGATTCGTTTCCAAGGGCTCAATCCCAGCCACACATATTCCTTGCATCATAAGTAACTGATATGAATCCTCTTGCAAGCTGTTTTGGCTCTGTTTTCACCATTTCCATAAAGCTTCAAACTCAAAAATGTGAATTTTGGATTGGACTCATATGGGATCCCATTGGGATGAAAATCATTCAAGATCCATTGTATATAACATTTCAATCATTCCTAACAGAAAATAACTGATTTTGGAGGTAGTTACAACAGAAATTCATGGAGAAAAAGTGGTGAAAATTGATTTTCGAATTTGGAATTTGGCACATCTTCATGCAAGATTGAGCATTGGAGAAGCTTCTATGATGATTATGGAATGATTCTGGACACTTTTCGTGAAGCTTCAACAACCTCTCAAGCCACCATTGAAGCTCCAAACAAGGTTCTAATTTTTCATCCATGCTCTCTGTTTGTGTTGAATTTAGGCGTCATTTTCACACAATTATAATCCTTAGGATGTATAGAAGCTTTTAGGATTAGTTTGGTTAGGTTTCTTGAAACTTTAGAAATTGATACCCTAGGTTGTAGTTCGAATACCTCTCTTGTTAGTGGATGAAAATGGAAAATAAACATAGATTGGTGATGTAGGAAGTGAGAGGAAGAGATTAGTATCATCAATTTGAAGTTTTGAGAAAATTGATTTTCTTGAGTGATTCTTGGATGATATGGAATTCTGAGTTTTAATGGAGGAAAGTATAAATAGATTAGATATTTGGATTCTACACGAAAAAATACACTGTTTTGGTTAAAGAAAATCAAGTTTTGGTGAATAAATGAGAAAGTTCCATTGTTGGCATGAGGAAGAAGATGACCGGAAAAAATTCCGGCCACCAGCACCACCGGCCCCCACCGCACCGGCCGTTTCCCTCCTTTTTCAGTTCAAAATCCCAGATGCAATGTGAATCGTTAGATTTTGAGTGAAGCTTGGACTCGGTATTCGCATCTAACGGCTCAGATTTAAGCTCGCGTGGCCTTCCTCTCCCTGCAGCGAAACGCTGCGTTTAGGCTTCATCAAAAGCTAAGTTTGAAACTCAGCTAGCCCAGCGTAATAAGCGCTGTTCGCACCCCAGCTCGCCAGGCCCACACGGATTGTAACGTGAACCAATGCTTGCTACACCTCCCTGCGTTTTCCTTTATAATTATTTTTCCTTTATTTTCTTATTAATTTCTTGTTTCATTTTAATTCAAGAAAAATAGTAATTGTTGTTATAAAATCATGAAAGAAATACTGGAGATAGTTTGACATGTCTAGAATATTTTCACATTTTTTTATTGCAATTTTAGTTCTTTTTTCAATTAATTTTGTATTTTTCTTTTATGTGTTGTTCCATGAATAAAAATAATGTTATGTTAACTTCTAGAATTTTATTTCCATATTAATGCTTGGATTTAATTTCTGATTTTTTATATGATGAATTTTGACACATTGTAGTATATTGTAGGATTTTTATTACATTTTTTAGATGATTCTAAGCATAGTTTTGAACTAGGTTTTTAGAGCTTTCCCCACTTGAGCTTTCATTTGATACCTTTTGATTTAGAATTTCGTTAGTGACCTTAAACATTGATTTAGGCCCTGAATTGTTTACCATAGGTTTCCAATACATTTAAAATCCCTTAGAAAAATTCATAGATTTTTAGAAGTTGATTTAGTATTTGAATTAGATTTAATACTTAGGTAGTTTTTAGGGTGCTTCTAGCATAGTGCTTCCCCTAGTTGAACTTCAAAATTGGCTATTAGCCCATGATAAGTTTCCAAATATTTTTTGATAGTTTAGTAGGAATGTTGATGCTTCTATAGGCTTAATTGTAATGCTTGATTTGGTGTTTTGGTTCCCTTTAAGTAGCTTTGTTTGAGCTTGTAAGATTAGGGTTTAGGAAGAGCTTTAGATTTGACCCCTCTTTCTCTAATAAACATGGATTGCCTTGATTGCTTTCCATTCTCATCCAATGATTCAAGGTCCATATGTGGAAGCTTCATCCCTCCTTTGGAAATATGTGTGGCATATCATAAAAGGTAGAACCTTTGAGGATGCCTAGCTTGGATGTATGGTTGAGTGCCATGATGGATTCCCTTGGTTTCCATCATGCTTCCCATCATCATGCAATCATCTTGATATTGATTATCATCTCTCTTGGTGGATCATTTGAAGCTTGAAGATTGAGTCTTCTCTTGAAGATAGCTTGGGCATATAGATCAAACTACAGACTGTTGGGTTGCTTTACTGCTAGAAGACTGCCTTGCTGTTGAGCTGCTGGTTTGCTGTTTTGTCTGCTGTGTTTGTTGATTGACTGTATTTGTGTGACTGTTTGTTTTGGTGTGTTGCATTAGAATAGGCTTTCATATAGTTGATTTAGGCCTAAGTGCATTGAAAGGTGGAGCCTAGCTCCCTTTGCTTGTCTGCATTAGAGGTTGAGGCTGTCTCCCTCTGCTTGTCTGTTACTGTTTGGCTTTGCTTGCTGGCTGAAGGTTGAGTTTATCTCCCTTGCCTGTGTTTTATGTTTCTTGTGCTTGTTTTCTCTAGAAGTTGAGTTTGTCTCCTTCTGCTTGTATTTCTGCATTGCATGCATGTTACTTACAGTTTTATTCTTTCAGTTATTTCTCTTGCTATTGCTTTCCTTTGCCATGTTCCCCTAGGATTTCCGTTCCTTCTTGTTCAAGTTGGAATGTGACAGACATTAGGGTTCTAACCATGCATGATAGCATTAGGTAGATCCCTCCTAAACTAAATCATAGGATCAACTTTGCATGACAACTTTAGGATTGGATCAGTTCCCCTTTAGTGCGTCCTTTCTCTTCTCATCTTCAAACAAATTAAGATACAGTAATAAAGGTTAATTGATGTCGTACGCTACGGGCCTTAAGCTACTTGGGAAAGAGTTGTTGGAGAGTTTCTTTTCAACAGCTTAGGTGTTTAGTATGGTACCCTTTGGGTGACATGCGACTCATTCACTCTCAGGTCATAGTCTCTAGTGCGATATTAGTTGCAGACATCCATAAAAAACACTTCTTCCGTAAAAGACTTCAAAAACAAAGATCAAACTCTTTTTGTCCTCTTGGACCTTTAACCCTTGGAAACCCTTTTCTCAAGGAGAGTTTTGTTAACTCTCGGTTCTACCGCAAACGGTAAACGCCTAAGTCTCCAACGAGCGAGCTGCATACACCAACTGCTGGAACCGTCTGTTAACCCTACTCGGGTAAAACTTTTGAACCAGCCTGTGGTCTTGTTAGCCCAAACTACGTTTGCTCTGATCTTTCATGCCGTGTGAAAGTACGTAGGCACGAGATGCGATATCTCGGCGAGCAGCCTTTCCCTCCTTTTCACCCGTAGTTAGGCGAACTACGTTGACTCTGATTTCTCGTTCCAGACGGGAATACGTAGGCATAGAACTCTTGTGTTCTGCCGAGTCATTTTCGTTTCTTTTCAGACTAGAATTTTAGCGTAGATAGGTTAAACCAACCCGTCAGATAAACACAACAAGTGTGGATCCCATTGAGTACGATGGACGTGAGGGGTGCTAATACCTTCCCCTTGCGTAACCAACTCCCGAACCCAGACATGGTTGCAATGACCTTGTCTTATACCTTTTCGTCAGGTTTTTCCGATCGTTTCCTTTCCCTTTCGGTGGGATAAATATTGAAAGGTGGCGACTCTTCTGTTTTGCCGGCACCTTATTTTCGCGGTAGCGACAATCGGCCATCTGATTCTCCGCTCTTGGCACATGATGGAATTCTACTCTTTCGAAGAATGGTAACAACCTCCTCGCTTAGTTCATGTAGGGAATCATCTGAAACCCTAAATTAGTAACTTCTTGAACTCTTGACTCTTCTTGACTTGATCTTAACATGACATATTAGATGCTTTAAGATGACTTCCCATGGCCCAAGTGACTTAGAATCAAGTCTTGAACCTCCTCAAGTCCATAATTGATCTTGAGTTGACCAGATGAAACCCTAGTTCCATATCTTTTGACTGTGCCTCTTTACAGATGAATTGAACGACTACTCAAACCCCACAATGACCTTTCAAGGTACACAATGAACTTCCAAAACCATGTCTTGTCCAAATAAATGAACTCATGAACTCCTAATGATTTTCTGATGAGCCTTTGATAATCCTCAAGATAGGAGGTTACAACCACACACCAATCTCCCCTTTCAAAGAGCTTTGAACCTTCCATGGTGATGATAAATACTTGATGGCTTGCACAAATGCCTTTTGCTTGAGCTTGAAACCAAAGAGACCCTCCTCTTGAATGGCACAACAACTCTTGATCCCCTGCTAAGAACAATGCTATGCAAATGCAAATGCTAAAATGAAATAAAACATAAGCCAAGTACAAGAGAAAGTTGGTCAAATTTTGGGGTACAACAGGTTTAAACGAATTGATCCAATTCACATTCGCTAGCCATCATTTTTGGAAAACAGTTTTTTGTAAAGAAAACTTTATTGGGGATTTATTCACCCCCTCTAGATAAGTCGCCTTCCTCTAACAATTATTACATCTATAACTAATACTTTATATTGGATAGTCAAGCTCTCTCTTGAGATAACATTTCAACAAAGACAATTATTCCTATCCAAAATCTTAAAAAGAAATAAATCTATTTGAGAACATGTCATCCCACTTTTATATGTGATAAGATATTTTCCTAAAACTTCTTGCTACACTCCATATATGACAATTTAGGTCTCCTCCTAAAAATAAATTCTCTCCTTGAAGTATATCATGAAGTAAGCCTCTTTAATTCTCCCAAAATTTTACCTTAAGGTGTTGTGTTAACCTTACCTAAGTTGCATAAACACTAATAACATTAAAGATGTCTTGTTCCGCTACAAATTTCAAGGCTATGATTCGATCTCCTACACTTTTCACATCCAAAATATGCTTCTTCCGCTCCTTCTCTACAATAGTTCCCACAATATTTTTTGTCTAACTTTTTCGGTGTACCAAAGCTTAAATTCCGAGTTGTCTAATTCTTTCGCTTTTTCACCTGCCCACGTAGTTTTTTTAGGCACATAAAATTGATCTTCCTCCTAAGCATAGTATCCACTATTAGAACAAGATTTTGATTCTGCATATAATCTCTAGTTTGATGATATCAGTACACATAAATTTTATGTAACAATTTTGTACTCTAATGAATTTCTTAAAGTACGCAGTTGTTTAGTGAAAACTGATTCTGGATAACTCTCAAGAATTTTAAATCAGAATCTCTTGCATGCTTGAAGAAATCTACTTCGCTCTTATCTAAAGAAACATCAGCAGTTTTGATGAATGTTGAATGCCTCTGGAGAAAAAGAAATATATGCGCTTCTAAAAAAAAGCTTCGCTTCTAGCTTTGATAAACTATTCTGAAGACCCTGAAGATAAGGTTCTGTTGAACATGTTCTAAAGATTCTGAAAACAACACTTCTAAATATTTTAAAGAGACTGAAGACTCTGATATCACTTAATCTTTTATCCCATGGTCTTATCAGATAAAGCTGATCATAAGATATGGGCAAGACAAAGACGTGTGATGGAAGTATCCGTACATATAGACATCCCTATATTAATATAAACTAATTTTCAATCAGTACTGCTATATGGAATATGGTGAGAATTTGCTACTACTGTCTCTCACGGTTCCAATGTTACCGTTGCAACAGTTGGCTTGAATAGTTACAATTGTACCCCTCAAGGTTCAAACATCCAGCTATATAAAGAGATCACTTCTTATTGCAACATATGATGATTAACACAAAAAAAGAAGAGAAACACGCACAATCTAAAGTCTATACATAAGAGTTGCTGCTCATATTTGTGTAAAAACTTTGTTCTTAATATTGTTTCATTTGCTTTATAGAAGCATTATTGTAAACATCTTTCTATATCTTCTCTGAATTTATTTTTCCTCAAGTGACTAAGTGTTAGTCTGTATACTTGAGAGGGCTAAGGTTTTTTTCTAAACAGTTAGACGAACTTGTTGTAATCTTTCAAGATTGGTGAATTAAGTCCTTTTTGAAGGAAAAATCACATTGGCGGGTGGACTGGAGTAACTTTGTTAACAGTGAACCAGGATAAAAATACTTGTATTTTTTTATCTTCTTTCTCTTGGTAACTTTTGTGTAGAAGGTCGAAAAAGTTTATATTTGTAAAAATGCAATTCAAACCCCCTTTCTTGTGTTTTTCTCTACCTTCACCCACTATTTTCATAAATTTTTCAGTAAGCATGCCTACATTTCCTGATCCAAAAGGAATCCTACTCTTGTGAACTAACTTCTTTACCTACACCTATTCATGAAAATATGGGAACCCTTATTTATTTTTCGTTGCATCTAGGCGGCTATGCAACGATCCTTACTCTTTTGACATTGCACTCGAGACATACAGTGTGCTGCTTCACGACAACAACCTAACATTCATATTATTTTATAGTTGATATATGTCATAGAAATTCGATAAAGTTTTATGCTGGTTGTCAAATTCCTAACACAATCTTCTCCTTTTATTTGGACTTTGGGCCGATTATGAATAGCAAAACTAACCTAAACAAGATTAAAATTATTATAACATGTCATACCCTAATTTTTGACCCTAAGATTCTGTTTTTTTTTCTCGTTTCGCATCATCTACATAGCATATCATGCACTTCATCTTACATAATGTCCAAAATGTCAGACAGAATAAATTTGT
Source organism: Lathyrus sativus (assembly GCA_963859935.3). Classification (NCBI taxonomy): domain Eukaryota; kingdom Viridiplantae; phylum Streptophyta; class Magnoliopsida; order Fabales; family Fabaceae; genus Lathyrus; species Lathyrus sativus. Next base: position 492,331,145 of record OZ012738.1, read on the forward strand.
TAGATTTACAGACAAATCGATCTAAATTTATTTCGACATCTGACCAAACGTTGTATTTTTCCAATATGTTTATTTCGCGTTGATTATTTTGATGTGTTTATTTTATGTTTTTCGAGCATTTTTTTGTCCGACTTATGATTTTATTTTTAATCATTTTTATTTAAATAATCACTTAATTTATTTAGATTAATTAGATATTTAATTTAAATTTTTATTGTTATTAATTAATTTTTTTTTTATATTTTATTGATATTTAATTTAAATTTTTATTGTTATTAATATTTTTTTATTATAAAAAACACACACAAAAAAAACATGATTTTTAATTTTTTTTTTATTCTTGTCTTATCATAAAAAACACAAAAATATGATTTTTAATTCCTTTTATTCTTGTCTTATCATAAAAAACACAAAAACATGATTTTTAATTCCTTTTATTCTTGTCTTATTATAAACAAAAAAGTATTTTGTTAATTGTTATTATCATTCTTGTCTATTTTCTAGTCCTATATATATGCATTATAAAAAATAAAGAGGACACACAAGAGAGTCACTTCCACGCATAATTTTTTCACGCATTACAATGGGTGAGTGCATACATTGCAAAAGTAGAGACAACAACAACAACTGCCACACGCTCACCAAAGAAATTGATGCATAAAGAGGATGGATATTTGAGTCATACTTGTATAGAGATCAGGTTTCATCTTATTCGCATTACCGCCGAAGACGCGTCAGACGAACTCTGACAGGTAAGTTCCCTTCACCTTCGTGCGTTGCTCAGTTGTTGTTATTGATATGGGCCTGTGTTGGCCTAGTCCCACCGGCCCATGTTTTTTTTTGTTTTTTTTTTATATTTTTATATTTCTTTTCTTTTTTATTTATTTTTTATTTTCTTGTTTATTTATTCACTTTTGTTTTTATTTATTAATTTAATTCAATTTAGTTTTAATTTAGGTGTTAATTTATTATTAGTTAATTAATTAGATTTTTATGACAATTTAATTTTTAAATGTTGATTCTAATGTTGATGTTAATTTCGATGATGATTTGAATTAATCGTGATGTTAATGCTAGTTTAACTAAATTCTGGTGTTAATTCTAGCATTGATTTTTGAACTAGTTTTGATGTTAATATTAGTTGAGTTTAGATCTTGATCAAATCTTCTTCTTAATTACTTGTGAATATCTTCCTTGATGATACTTGATTTAATTCCGATCCTTGTATTGACTATGTCGTTTTTTATTGTGTTGTCTTTATCCATCTGATGCATGCATTTTTTGTCATATTATTTTCTCTTTGGCTGATTCTTATTTTGTAACTATCACTTTCATGACTTAATCCTATTTTCTCGTATTAATGGCTTATACCTGATTATAAAGGAAAGGATCATTCCCGTTGACTGTCATGTCATTTAGGATAACCTTGTCTGTAACACCCCAAATTTTATTGGAATATTTATTTAATTTATTTAAATAAGAATATTTGCATTTTTGGTAATTTTCGGGGGTTTGTTGTGGATTACTGAGAATTATGGATTTTTGGGGTTATTTATTTAAATAATAGTATATAATATAAATATATTAGTATTATTATTAATTTAAATAAATATAAGTTAACTAAGGGCAAATTGGACAACTGAGGAGGAGTTAGTGAGGGTAATATTGGGAAAGCCCAATTTTGAGGCCCAAGGTTAGGTTTAACAAAAAGGAAAATGTGATGGGATTAGGATTTATTTTGTTAGATCGTGAAAAGAATTGAGGCCAGAGCTTTGAGAAGGAAGAATTAAGGCAAAAGCTTCGAAAGGTTTTCTAAAAATTTTGAGAAGGCTTAGAGCCGACAATTAAGGTATGGGGAGTATTACCTTCATTGCTTTCAATGTGTAATTTCAATGTATTTAAGGCCGATTTAAGGGTTTAAGGTTTTGAGGCTGATTATGAGATAAAGGGAATTTGGTCTTCATGGCCTAAATCTATTATTGAGATTTTAACCATAGGGATTTATTTGGGTTAAGGGAAATTAGGTCTTCGTGGCCAAAACTCTGATTAGACATTTGCCTAACCCCGTAGGGAAATTGGATATTGAGGAACTCTGATAATTATGGTGTAATGGTAGGGATTTATGGGATTTAGAGCGTGAATATGATGCAGGATTGACCTAATAAACCGTAGGTTTTGTGCGTTTATCGCCGTAATACCTTAGGCATGATTTAGGGATGTTTTGGGGGCATTGGGGAAGTGAATAGTGGGACTTTTGGGTTGATTTTAGGTCCTGGTGCGTAACAGCGTTTTGCTGTCATCGCGTTGTTCGCACAACGAACAATTTTGTCCCAGACTCGCACTACAAAGAATACTTCGCACATCGAAGAAACTCGCCCTGGACTTGCACAGCGAACTTGCTAGCGAAAGTAGCAGAGTTTCGCGAATTCTAATTTTGTGCAGTGATGCCTTAATGTTTTGATGTTGTGATTTCTTTGACGAATTAATATGAGTGTGACTGTGATTTCTATGTGATTTGTACATGATTATATAATGTTTCCTATGATGTAATGATTGATGAACTATGATGATATTTCCATGAGTTTTGATGATTCTATTATGATATGATTTTTGATGATGATGATTATGATGAATGATGATGCACCTATGATGTTATTATGAAGATGATTATTAATGTGTGCATCACACATTCATGTGCATCCGGACTTCGGTTCAGGACCTTGATTACTTTGGCTTCAATCCCATTGTGTGGATGTGAGGTATTTTGATGTGCTTCGGTTCTCGAGTAGAATCGATCTTATTGATGGGGATCTATGGGGGGTTGATGGCCCAGTGTCCATCGAGCTATGATGATTGGTACCACATGCATTGAGTCTTATTGCATTTGCATTATGAGATGATTTTGAGTAAATTATGATGTTGTGGCCTTTGATGTCCATTGATGAATATGATGATGTTGAATTTTAAAATGACGCCATTTGATATGTTGATTTCCTACATTGATTATTATGAATCGTTTTACTCACCCTGCCTGTTTGAATGTTGCCTCCTCGTGGGTAAAATGCGGATGACCAGGCTTAGCCGTGGATGCCGTTGAGGACTTTTGAAGTTTTGAGTTGTTGGCCTTTTGGTTAACTTAGAGGGTCTTGCTCTGATAGTGTAACATCGGGTTGGGATCTTGAGTTAAACCATGTTTTATTGTGTTATTTTGATTATCTTTCCGTATAAGGAAAACTTTGGGACTATGCCTTTTGAGTTTCGCTGCCTTTGTGAAATTTTTTATATCTTTTGGTAAACTCCGTTGTTTATGGAGCCTTTACCTATATTTGATTTAATTGGGAAATGTATGCCCTTTGAGGTGATTTTTATTGAGTTTAATATTTTACTCTGATATATGTGATTATTATGCCATTTATTTGTGGGGTAGAAAAGGGTGTTACATTAGTGGTATCAGTGCCCGGTTGGTCCGTTCGGCCAAGTTTTTATGTTGTTAGTCCCCTGTCAGTCAATAGTGTAGGGACACTATTAGATGAGTTGTTTTCTTCTAACCCTGTTGGTGGTTGAAAATGGCTGGAAGAAATGATTGTGCTATTGCTGATGCGCTGGAATCACTTGCCCAAGTGATGACCTAAAATGGTGGACCTCCAGATGAGTTTTGTGGTTTGGGAAAGTTCCAGAGGAACAATCTGCCAACTTTTGCGGGCACTTGATGCTGTGTTTCGCAAGTGCACGAATAGCGTTAGAGTAATATAAAAGATTACCGATCCCACAGAGACCAAACGTTAATCTATCGGTTGTTATTGTTACAGTGTTTATCTAAGGCAAGTCAATAAAGGGTTAAGTTGTGCGAAATAAAAGTAAACTGCGAAAATAAATTCAATATTAAAACAACAGGCTTAGATGCAATTCACACAGCCAGGTAGTATTCCAAATGCGTATAAATAGGATGCCTTATGGGGTAATGTATTCTACTCGTGAAAAGAACTAATTTAATGTGAACTGTCGCTTTCGCGTATTCAGAACCGAGTTTATCCCCTATTTTGCGTTAGAGTAATTAAACCTATTTAAAAAAAAATATAGTTTCTTAAGTTAGTTGAAAAGTATTTCGAACTGGAATTTCTAACAAAAAGAGGTTCTTCTGAACCGGACTTTAAATCCATAAACGCGTTCAAAAACAGTTCTAAAATCGGTTTTCTAAAACATTAAGTATTCCTACTTAACTGGACCAAGCGCTTTCGCTTCCTTTAAGCAGTTAAGACTAACCAAATTTATCTAAAGGTTGGACGGCTTTCGATCTTACCCAACAGATTTTAAGTGCAGAAAATAAGTGTTAAAAGTCAGAATAACCCCTAAGTAATTCTATCGACAACCGTATGGAATACTATTTTAACTACGATCGTCGCATCCTAGCCTTTAAGATTTAGCTGGACATGGTAAAGTAAATAGACATGTTAAATAAATGCAAGTAAATAAAGTGCGAGGAAATAAATAAAGTGCGATAAAGGGTGCGATAAATAAACATTGCGACAAATAAACAATGCGGGAAATAAAAGCGGATAAATAAAAGGGCAATAAATAAACAAAAACCTGCTTCAAATGGGAGGCTTTAAATCTTGGTACAACTTGAAGTAAATGACGAAAATAAAATGGCGGCAGGATTAACTTCTATCAAAGTGCTCCAAACTTGATTACAGACTCGATTAGACAATGTGATAACCCCTCGATGTGAGAAGTTTATCACTTTACAATAGGTGAAATTTATGGCTTGAGTTTTGTAACTAAGCTTGGATGATTAGAAATGAGACATAACTCCTCTTATTTATAGTGGTAGGAAATTACAGGTAAGGACGAGAATGCCCTCCAACTTCATTTGGGAGGGAAAGTAGATTTTGAGGGTGGCACCCGCCACCTCCCTATGGCGCCCGCCATATGAACTAGGGTGGAAAGTTGTTGGACACGTGGCAGTTGTCAGCAGTTGGTCACTTGTCCAATGTGTGGCATCCCCTATGGCGCCCGCCATGGTGGAAGCCATGTGTACAATTCCAGAGAATATTGGCCTTTTAGCTCGTTTTTCTTCATTTCTTCTTTAGTAGCTTTGAAAATACAAAAACCTGAAAAAGAAACAAAACAGAGGGATAATATAAGAAAACAGAAATAAAATCCTAAATAGTATGCATAAATCGAGTAGAATAAACAGTATATTTTAGGTCTATCAAATTCTCCCACACTAAAGCCTTTGTTTGTCCTCAAGCAAAACATCATGACAAAAGAAAGGTAATATCCATAAATGACCTGGGAAAAAAGGGCTTCTAAGTTCAAGCTGGGATGAAGCGATAGGTATTAACTCAGTGAACCACGGGTATCAGAATGACACTTCTCCGTAAATACGGACATAGGCTTCGTTCTTACAAAAATCAATCTGTATTACCCTACTATACCTAGGCCTACTTTTAAATCTCCTTTTGGGTCCTTTTCATTCAGGCGCAATCAGATTAAGCCCGTTATCTATACATGCTCATAGTGAAGTGACCGGTTAGTGATTCTGATCTCAAGCATGGGGCTCTGGTACACAAACTAGTGTAACCCCTTTTATTGACCCAATTGTAGTTGTGGGGGATCGAATCGTAACCCGCCCTACCGAGTTCAGCACCGGATACCTCTGAACCAACTATCAATGGGAAGATATTTTATTTTGTTTTGCTTTTATTATTTTTTTATTTTGGAAATTTTTACAACTTTTTTGGTTAAATGACATTGTGAGGGTTACCTATACTCGAGTTGCAATTATTATTTTTAAACATGCAGATCATTCACTTATATTCATCGGTCCTTCACTTAGATCACGCTTTGGTCGGAGTTGACTGCTAGGATAAACTACTAAGAACTTACTATGAACATTTTTATTAAGGCCATGGTACATAGGGTATCGGGGTCGATTTCTACATTCGCGAAGTCTAAGGTGTTACAGTGATATCGATGTTTCAAAAAGGGTTTTTCCAAATCATCCTCATCCTAATTAGAACTTGCCTCAAAGCCTAAAAATTTTCAGGATAGTACACTTTTTGTCCATAAATTTTTTTCCGGTGTGGCTTAAGAAAGGAGGGAATAAGGGTATACTGTGAATGGCTCGTTAAGCACATGTGTATTCTTAAAATGAAAATAAACTAGAAAGCGATAAAAGAAATGAAAAATGCAATAAAAAAAGCGAGAAAATAAATAAAGTCTCCTCCCACACTTAAATTGAACATTGTCCCTAATGTTTCAAAATAAGAAAGGGCGAGGTACCTGAAGGGCATAAGGCATGTTGCTGGTGCTGTCACCAGCATGCGGTGAGTACCTAGGGCGGCGAGATCTGCTGCGACGACGATCGTTCTAAGAAGCATCGAACTCGTCGAATCTGGTGGTCAGAGAAGCTTGAGATTGTATTATGCGTTGCATGGATTGACTCATCTGCTACTGAGACTCTTGCAGGAATCTCATATTTTCAGTTAATTGTTGTTGTATGGTGGTGAGCAAGTTATCGTGTCTCTCTTCTCTTGCTAATTGGTCTCGCCACATCTGCTCAGATATATAAAAATCGGGAGCGGTACCTGCAGAATGGTAAGAGGAAGACGGTGCAGTGTGTGTCTGTGGTACATGGTAAGGTAGCATAGGATGATCGGGAGACTGCTCTCGTCGGTCATACTCGTCATCGGTATCATCGTTGTCACCAACAGGAATATTCAGAGGTACTGGACCTGTAATGGGTGGAGCATCTAAGTCGTAGGTCCAGTTCCTTGCGATAGTCACATCTGTGCGTCTAGTGCAAGGAAGAACGATAGATGGGATAGCCTATCCATGGACCATAAGCTCAAAGCCCCCTTCCTTCCTGACCTTGCACAGTTTCATATCTTTTAAGAATTTTAAATTAATTGTGCGAGGAGGAAGGGGTGCTAAAGTTTCTATCTCTGCATCTAGGTTCAGAGTCTTTGCAATAGACGTAATAAGTCCCCCAAAAGTAATGGTCCCAGTGCTCTTGATTGCGGCAGTCATATGGGCAATCATGAAAGGAACCATATTAAATTTCCTGTTTGTGAGGCACCCCTGCAAAAATAGTAATTCTTTTGCATTCACCTTATTTGGATTCTCCCGGCCAAAGATAGTACAACCTAACATGTAGCGAAATACGCAGATGGCCGAATTATGGACCCGGAAGGCAATTATTCCTTCCAAAGATGTAATCGTAACATTTAACAACCTGTGCCAAAAGGAAAATGCCTCCACAGGCCAATCGGAATCCAGAGGTGCTTCACAAATAACACCTTCACCAAAAGGCAGTCCCAGCCTCTCTGCGAGTTCGTCGGTACTAAATGTGTATTCAACATTAAACATTCAGAACTGTACCATGCCGACGGTACTAGCAGTGTTGGGCCTGACAACATAAAACCGGGAACTCAAGAATTCCCTGGTCAGCCTCTCAAAAGTAGGATCACGTCTAGCAAATATTTCGTGCAGTCCTAAAGTGTCTAACAAGTGATAAACAATATGATAAATACCCAAAGAATACAAAAAGTTGTCATCCACGTACGATGTCGAAGCGATGACCCGACTTTGCAGTTTGTTGAGAATTTTCCATTGTCTTTCTCCGGGCTTCCCTTGACGCAAAATGTAACCTTCGTGTTCCATGAATATACTCTGGAGATGGAAGATGAGTGAAATGGGTATATTTTGGAAATGGGTAATGATGGGGTTTTAATGGATTTTGGTGAGGGGAGGTGGAAATGGAACTTGCAATGGTTAATGGGTTGGTGAGTGGATGATGAAGTTAGGAACTTTTGGTGCTTTGGGGGAGATTTTCAGATGGCCAAAAATGAAGTTTTGGATGTTTGAGATGTGAAAATGGTGGTTTTGTAACTTCTGCCCTGCATATAGTCCAGACCCTGTGGCGGGCGCCAAGGACTATATGGCGGGCGCCATCCTCACTGAAGGTGATTGGGCCGGATTTTGGTCCTTTGTTTGGGCTTTGGGGCTCCTTCTTGATTTTTGAAGTGTGTTGGCAATAAAAGTTACCTGTCCCGACACACTTATTTTTGTCCTATATAATTTTTTTCTTCTCCTTATTTTGACATAAAAAATCAGGAAACATAATTAAGTGAAAAATATAAAATTTGCATGAAATAAAGAAATAAATTATCGCAAATATATATATATATATATATATATATATATATATATATATATATATATATATATATATATATATATATATATATATATATATATATATATATATATATATATATATATATATATATATATATATATATATATATATATATATATAAACGGTATTAGTTAATGTTATGAAAGAAAAACGTAAGAAAATGAAATAAGTCTGTAAATGAAGACGACAATAAAGCAAACGATAAAAAGTAATAAAACGGTGACATCACGGAGTTGGGTGCTCGTCTGTCTGGTCAGGATGGCGGAGGGTGTGTAGCTCTCTGTGTAGGTCTGAGATCTCCTGGTACAATGTGTTGGCTTTTGTTGCATGAGTCATGTCTGATATCTGGACCTGCAAAGTGAGGTCAGCGATTGTCTGCTGGAGTCTAACTATCTCTATATGCAGCTCCGCTATCTGAGTGTACAAGTCAGTCCTTCGCAGTGAGTGATTATTGGATAATATCGTCGTCCTCAGAGAGGACAGTGAAAGATGGTACTCTACTGAAGGCGGTGTGCATGGATCATCAATCATCTCTCCATAACCTTCCAAGGCGTAACTCCAGTTGGAAGGATCATGGACACTAGTCATAGCAAGATCAAGCAATGTAAAATAGTGGATGGTGTGGTAGTTGACCAGGTGTCTGAAATAATCAGGTTGAAATGATGCTCTCCTTATCAACCCTTTGTCCAAATAGAAATCAATGTCCAATAAGGTGTATCCACAATACAGAGTCAGGTGTAGCAGCTGGCTGGTAAGTCCTAATGTTGTGGCTATCTGAGTAACAGTGCATCCTACGTGAACAATCCCTTTTGAGGATCCAGCTAAGCCTTCGAGATTATTTAGCAAGAATTTCCCACATGCCACTGGGCATAGTCGGTTTGCACAAAACAGGAAAAAGATCTCCTCCTCACTAACATGCATGTCAGAGTCAGCCTTTCCGAGGAAAGTGTGAGCCAGGATCATCTGAAAGTACCTCATAACTGGGTTGTGGATGACTGAAGATAGCTTAGTCGATGTGTCGAGGCTCCCTCCACCTGTAATGTCTCTTAAGAATTGGTCTATGTCTTGACTCATAAAATAACCCATCGGTAGTGTTGCACCCAAAAATTTGCCCAACATTTCTTTACCTAGCTTATGTTTCATTTCATTCATATTAGCATTATCATTTGCTTTTCATTGATATGTATGCAGGAGATCAAGAGATATGATTACCAATCAAGGGCTACACAAGGCTTTGAAGCTAGTTAAGAAGGTTATTCAAGGGTTTAAGGGTTGATATCCTTGTCAAAGAAGTTAAAAGATCCTCAGAGAGAGTGGTTGAAGCCAAGTGTGAAGGTCTCCTAACTTGAGAGTTGTGGAAAGCCATCAGATGATTCTGAGGCCATGAGATTGGACTTGAGGTCTTGAGAGAGCTCATGAGAAGTGTTGAAGATCACTTTGAAGCCTAGACAGGTCATTGTGCAAGATTAAGAAACCTCAACCATGATTGGTGCTGCTAGGGTTTGACTGGGTCAACCCTAAGTCAACTGATGATTTGGAGAAGATTGAGACCTAATCCAAGAGCCATGTGATCATGGATTGATACATTGGGATGTTATAAGGATGATTCCAAGTTTAACTCATCATGATTGAAGAGTTTGAGAAGTTTCAGGCTAGGGTTTCTAAGACTTGACAGTGTAAAATCCCCTAGTTTGACCCCTGACTTCAAGGCTATTTAACTCAAGATATGACTGTCATCTCATCTTGACCCCAACATGATTGTTGTAGGGCATTATCATAGCTTTAATTTGAGTACTAGAAGTCCTTGATAGGGTTTATAGAACTCAAGTTATGAGCCAGACAAGTTACAAGTCATCTGAGGCATGTGAATTTGGAGCTTGAAAGTTACCCAACTTGCATGATACTTTTTCCCTAGAAGGATGATTCCTATGAACTTTTGGTAAACATGAATGTTGTTCCTTATCCTCTTAGCTTTCCATAGAGTGCTAGAAGTCCATGATTGGATTTGTAGAACTCAGGTTATGGCTTTGACAAGTCAAGGGTATTTTGGGAAGTTGTGATTATGGGTCATTTTTGGTTATGGGTCATTTTCACCAACTTAGACATCTCAAATGAAGTTTTGTTCAACTTGAAAGTTTCTCAAAATGGGATTTTAACTTGGACCATGTATCAAGGAGGCATTGAAATGGCTCAAGGAGAGACTTGATTCAAGAAATTGTGAAAAAGGAAGAATTAAAGGGAATTAAAGATCAAAGATTCAAAATAAATGTTATGTGTGCAAATAAGGCAAAGTAATAGCATTTTTTGAATGGAAATTACATTTTGGAAACAATGAAATCATTATAATTTACGTTTGAGTTCATTTTCATGGCCTTTTTCCTTGTTACTTCAAAAAGAAGTTACATCTCAAATCAAAGCCCTAGGATGAAAACAAGGGATGAATCCCCACCTTTCAAGTTCAGTGGTTCACAAGGAGTACAATGAAAGCTTCCTGAAGGAGTGATAGACGAGAAATCGTGAGTTCCATGGATGAGATTTTGAAGAGAAATTGAAATTTGAATTTCTCATTCTGAACCTTTGAGAAGGATCTAGATCATTCAGTTACATCCTATATAAGTCTATGAGTGCATTCAGTTCATTTTTTGGTGAAGTTTGAAGCCTGAAGCAGAGAGTGAAGTTGGAATTTCAGAGGTGCAAGTGAGAATCGGATTCTGAGTTCAAGGGAAAATCAAGATCAATTGAAGGTTTCATTGTGTTCATCAAGTGATTTGGAGTGTATTTGCACTTTCTTGAAGGTTGAAGAGTGCAAGAACTACTTCTGTTACAAGCTTGAACACAGGTTGGTACATTTCACTTTTGTGCTTGATTTATGTAGAGATAGTTATCATTCTATAGGTGGTTAGGATCCTGGTGACATGTAGTTGGATTTAGGTTCAAAAACTGGTGAATTAGAGACAAAATAGGTTGATGATCAATTTCTGTTGAGGCTTGAATCAAGCAATTCTTGGACTGTTAATCAAGTTTGGATAGTGTAGAATGATCACCATATGATGAGGATTACATTCGTGCCATTAATTTAGACTTTGGTGAGAATCAAGATTGAGGTATATTTTCAAAGTGCTATCGGGTTTGGAGATGTATAAGGAATTAGATGATTCTAATGAGATATTTGTGATCAGCATTGAAATCTGAGTGGAATGATGTATGGTTTGTTAATATGTGATGACCTGTGTAAGTTGCTTCGCCGGAGAAGACGGTGGCGCCACCGTCTGTGTTTTCCCCCCCAAACGAAAGTTCAAACGAAGAAGATGCATGTGAGGCGTTAGATCTTGCTGGAGACTTGACCTAGTAATCATCATACACGGCCACAATTGGATTTTGGAATTCTGACTTTGACCTGAGCAAAACGACGTCGCCCTCATTAATGTGCTGGCAGCATAAGAAGGCATTGGATCCATTGACTGGTAATCCCATCGTGTGATCAGAACGTTGCCACATAACCCCTCTCCAAGAGCTGCGTTTTGGTTCATTGAAAGAACCTGGGCTTGATGCTGAATTGATGTTCACACCCCCCTCTAGGCCCAACCCAAGATCTGAACTGGCCAGAATTGCTATTCACCACGCGTGTTTAATTAATTTCTTTTCTTTTTATTGTTTTTGTGCATTTTATACTAGTTTAGTTTTAATCCATTAAAAATAGGAAAATTAGTCAATAAATCCTGAGTTTTTTTTCCCCTGATTCATGAATGAGTTTAGGAATTTTAGGAACAAAAAAATCATGATTAGCATTTATTTCCATTTTATTTGATTTTTTCACATTTTTATTGACATGAAAATTATAATAATTGCCTCTTCTGTTTGGTGAATTTTGTTTGAGCATTTGGTATTGAGTTTTTGCTTGATTTTTGGCTTGTGATTAGGTTAGATATGTATGCTCCCCTCAGATTTTTCTCACATTTTTGTGATGAATTTAGGTGCTGTTTTGGGACTAGAACTTTAGGAGATTCCTTTTAGGGTTTAGTTGTGATACCTTGAGGTTTAGAATTTTATTGGAGGACTTATAGAATGAATTAGGTCCTGATTTTTTAACTATAGGTTATTAGTGAATGCATATTCCCATAGAAAAATAATCAGAGTTTTAGAATGTGTTTTGGTATTTTTGATAGAATATTCTACTTGTTTGTTCATTTAGTGTTTCAATGTTGATGATTGATTTGGAATGGACTCAAAGTTGGGCTTCCTTGCATAGTGGGCTTCTAGATCTCATTGTAAGATATCATGGACATGATGAAGCTTGTGTGAAGTGGCCGGTGGAGCTTGGATTGGAGCTTTTCCTTCTTTTTGTTAGCTTTGAGTAGCTTAGGAAATTAGGGCTTTAGGAGAGAGCTTTAGAAATAGATATTTCTTCAAATACTGGTTGGTTTTGTTCCCATTCCATTCCCATCCTAGGATTCAAAGTCCTCATGTTAAAGTCTGATCTCTCCTTTGGAGGGATGTGTGACATTTACAATGAGTATAACTTTTGAGGATGCCTCTCTCTGATAACTGGTTGAGTGTCAGATGGGATTCCTTTGGTTTCCTGTCTGCTTCCCATTATCAAACAATCATCTTATTGATCCTCTTCAGTCTTGGTGGAGCCTATTGAAGATTGAAGCTTGAAGATGGAGGACTTGAAGAACAGTTGCAGACTGTGGACTGGATTGCTGTCAGAGGATTGCTTTACTGGGAAGCTGTGGAAGCTGTGGATTTGCTTTCTTGACTGTCTGTTTTCTTTCTGTGCAACTGTATTAATGTGACTTGATTGGTGTGATGCATTTAGATTAGGTCATGTAGTTGAATAAGCCTAAGAGCAGCCTAAGGGTTGAGTTTCTCCCCTTGCTTGTATTGCATTAGAGGTTGAGTTTCTCCCTCTGCTTGTATTTTTACTGTATGGCTTTGCTTGCTGGTATTCGGTAGAGCTCTGCTCCCTTGCCTATGTGGTTTGTGATTTGCTTGACGGCATTTTATTTTCTTCTATTATTTTAGCAATTATTCATATCTGGATTAAGGTTGAGACGAGCTTGTGGAGGCTGATGCCCCACACATATTTCCTCCCTCACTTGTATTGCATGCATTTTAAAATTGTTTACTGTTTACTGTTTAAGCTGATGCTTTACCTGTTTCTGTATATCACTGGCATGATCCCCTAGGAATCTCACTTCCTTTGATAAGGAAGTGATGATTAGAACTTTAGGTTGAAACCTATGCATGATAACTTCTAGGACTTCCCTGTTTCAAGCCTCAACCATAGGATGAATCCTTGGCATGACAACATTAGGACTTGATAGTCTCCCCATAGAGTTCGTTCTCTTCTCATCTCAAAACAAATCAAAATACAGTAATAAAGGTTAACTGACGTCGTACATTACGAGCCTTAAGCTACTTGAGAAAGGGTTGTCGGAGAGTTTCTTTTCGACAGCTTGGATGTTTAGTATGGTACCCTTTGGGTGACATGCGACACATTCACTCTCAAGTCATAGTCTCTAGTGCGATATTAGTTGCAAACATCCATAAAAAACAGTTCTTCCGTAAAAGAAAGAAAATAAACTTCAAACCTTTTTGCCCCGTGGGCCCATAATTCAAAGGAAGCTTTTATGAAGAAAAGAGTGTCGTTAACTCCCAGTTCTACTGCAAACGGTAACGCCTAAGTCTCCAAGGGCCGAGCTGCGTACGCCAAACTGCTGGAACTGTTTGTTAACCCTACTCGAAAAACAGATGAATCTGAATTCCCGTAATCCGTGTTATCCTGAACTACGTAAGCTCTGATCTCTCATATCTTTTGAGAGTACGTAGGCACAATACTGATGTATTGGCGAGCTACCTTCCCCCATTACCCGTACTTAGTCGAACTAAGTTGACTCTGATTTCTCATTCTCTGATGAGAATACGTAGGCATAAAGTGCGACGCTTTGCCGAGTCATTTTCTTTTCTTTTTCAGACCAGCCTTGATAGGTAGATAGTAAATAAACCTGTCAGATAAACACAACAAGCGTGGATCCCATCGAGTACGATGGACGTGAGGGGTGCTAATACCTTCCCCTTGCGTAACCGACTCCCGAATCCAAACATTGGTTGCGATGATCTTGTCTTATACCTTTTCGACAGGTTTTTCCGATCGTTTCCTTTCCCGTTCTGAGGGATAAATAACGAAAGGTGGTGACTCTTCTGTTTTACCGGCACCTTATTTTCGCGGTAGCAACAGCTGGCGACTCTGCTGGGGACTTGATAGTTTCCTAGGGATCCAATGTCCCTTATGCGAGTCAATATGGGGATCCAACGTCCCCTGCGAGAGTCAATCCTAGCGCTTGTGTGTTTACCTGTTGGGTTCTATTTATCACATTTTATTTCCCGCACTTTATTTTCAGTATGATATGATTATCTGTGCTGTTGTGGGAGGGGCATTCTGATGAGTGAGAAGCCAGACCCAGGCTTGAGTGTACCTAGCATTAGTTGTGGAAATTAGTGGGCGCGTGCTTGCTTTGCAGGAACTAGTGTCTCATGAAATCCACGCTCAGACGAGGTTCTCCCGGTTGACTTCTTTTTCGGCCCTTTGGGCCTGAGGGGTTGTTGGTTTGGAGGATTGTCGACTCTAGGGACCGATCATTTGGGATTCAGCTAAGTGAGGCCGCTTCACGAGATGATGATGCCACACCTTCTGGGTATCGTATCATCGTTCTTGAAAGGTTGTGACGCTGATGACCGCATAGGATGCCGAACTTGTGTCAGTTTAGGTCCATACCTGTGAGAAAAGTCGGGTTTGTTGCAGGAAACCTTAACCTTCAGACTACCTGGTTTTCTTGACAGTGAATCAGTTTTGTTGGTATCAGGGGTTTTCATCATCAGATATGTGTTTTTTCTTGACAGAGCAGATTTACGGTCTGGTATCAGGGGTTCTTATCATCAGAGACGTGTTTGTTCTTGACAGAGCAGATTGTGGC
Source organism: Lathyrus sativus (assembly GCA_963859935.3). Lineage (NCBI taxonomy): Eukaryota > Viridiplantae > Streptophyta > Magnoliopsida > Fabales > Fabaceae > Lathyrus > Lathyrus sativus. Next base: position 492,346,325 of record OZ012738.1, read on the forward strand.
CCTTCTCCGCAACAACACAATCGTCTTGATCTCCTGCTGCATGATTGCATTTTGCATTGTCTGCATACTCATTTGCATATCATTAACGTGTGTCTGTGTTGCAGGTACCATTTCCCCCGGTTCAGGTTTTCTTGCCTTCTGTTGTGCTATTATGGGTTCTCTGAGGAAGACCGTGGCCTACAAGCTCCCCACTCCTGATGTTGCTCAGTTGTTAAGTTTGATTGCTTTGACATATGATTCTATGAGAGGTGAATTCAGAAAGTATTATAGGAAACTGCTCAGTTTGGTTCGTAAGCCTTTGGTGTATGAGTTGAATGGGTTATATGCCTTGCTGCAGTTATACGATCCTCCTTTGAGATGCTTCACTTTCCCGGACTTCATTCTCGCGCCTACATTAGAGGAGTATGCTGTGTTGTTAGGTGTTCCTATCAAGAGTCAGATGCCCTTTGTTCATATGGATGCTAAGCCTAATCTGGCTAGTCTAGCTCTTTCGCTTCATCTGGATGCCTCCGAGTTGATCTCGTCCAGCTGGAACGGGGTTCCCGGTTTCTCTTTGCAGTTCTTAGTGGGAAAAGCCCAACAGTGCGCCAAAGACGGTTGTTGGATCGTGTTCAACGCCATTCTTGCTCTTTGCATATATGGCATCATTTTGTTCCCTAATATGCCTGACTTCGTAGACTTGGACGCCTTTCATATCTTTGCATCAGGGAATCCAGTCCCTACTTTGATTAGAGATGTCTACCATTCCGTCCATTACAAAAACAAGAACAGAAGGGGCAAGAATGTATCGTGTTATGTACCCCTATTCTATAGATGGCTTGATAGTCACCTACCCAAGAAGGGTCCCTTTGCTTCATCTGCAGCCACAGCTGAGTTGTCTGAGCGTTTGATGAGTTTAGCAGCAGAGGTCGTTGTCTGGTTTGACAGAGATATGTTGGATACTGAGATTATCTTCAGCTGCAGTGGGTTTCCGAATGTGTCTTTGATAGGCAGGAAGGGTTGTATCAACTATAATCCCGCTCTGCTTGTCCGACAGTTTGCTTATGCTTTGAGAGCTCCGCCGAAGGATGAAGAGGTGCAGGAATCTCTGTATCTCACTGGTCTTCTAGAGGGGGATATGTTATCTAAGCTTTAGCATGCTTGGAATGGTATCAATAGACGAGGGAAGCCATTGCTGGGAAAAAGCAATAACCAAGCCTACGCTCCGTATGTGACCTGGATCAGAGCCAGAGCAGAGACCATAGGGATGCCGTTTCCTCATGCCATGCCAGAAATCCCTCCAGTGATTGAAGAGCCTACTACCGTGCCTATTCAGCAGTACAATCGGGTGTTAGCTGAGCGAGAGGAGCTGAAGAAGGCAAATGAAGAATTGGAGAAAGAACTGGCTCAGCTCAGAAGCGAGAGAAGTGAAGCCATCCATTCCGTCAAGAGGCAAACAGAGCTGGTAAACAAGTTAGGTACGAATTTGACTAAGCAGATAGCTGAGCGTGAACGCTTGGGTCTAGACTTCAAATCTGTCAATGACATATTGGCCACTAAGAAGCAGCACTTGGATGAAGCGTACCGGAGAATATCCAAGTTTAATCAGCAGTGGAATGCCACTCTAGCCAACGACAAGGAACGGGAGGATAAACTGAAACAGCAGATATCCGAAATGAAAGCCCAGGTGAAGGCTAGTGAGAAGATATTTGATGAAGAAACCGCTCGCAGATATGCCGCTGAAGACCGGCTGAACAAGGCTCTCGCTAACCTGAAGGAGCACAAACAGATGTTTGAATCCAAGAAACGGAGGTTAGAAGATTGTTTCGGCGAAGGAACACGGGAAGACTCAGCTGAAGGTCTTCAATACACTATTGCACAGAGGGAGTTACTCGTCGAAGGGTTGCTCACTCGGCCTGATCATCCAGAAACGAGGGGTTTGTTAGAAGAGTTTCGCGCCCGTGGCCGTGCTTGACTATATTTGTAATCCTTTTGTTTCGATCATTGTTGTATGCTGACCATCACCAGGCTTGTTGGTCGAGGTCATGCTATTGATTCTGCTTGTACTCAGTGACGTTGTATGTTGCCTTGATGGGCTTTCTTTATATATATATGAGATGTTATTTCCATGACTAGATCCAGACTTTTTATTATCGTCACCAGCACTCAGGCACTAGAATCGGGGGAGAAATCTCCCTAACACACAGACACATGTTTGCATTTGCATGAAACATTTGCATGACAAGCACCTTGTCGTTTTTTCTAACCCTTTGTGTATGCAGGTTGTTCCAGGATTGACCGAAGACCGATCCACCTCTATCCGACCAGAGCGAATCAAGCTAGAGCAGTGGAACAAGTGCAAACTGACATCCAGGAACTCCGAGAGAGGATGGACCGCTTCATGGAACTCATGCAAGTGGTTGCTAACGACCAAGACCAGCTCAGGACATTGGTCCAGCCTATGATCTCAAGGGTTGACAGCAACAGTATGCTTCATGGGGGGAGTGTTCCAGTCCCTCCACCTGTTGAAATCCCTCAGAGTGGCATCCCTGTGACCGGGGGAATGGAAGTGGTAACGGCAATGTGATCACTAACATCGGGCTCAATGGTAATACGACTGGCGTCGGTAACGGAAACTTTGAGGCTAATGGCAATGCTGGACCAGGCAATGGCAACACAGGTGCTGGAAATCTGTATGGGCCTAATGGCACTCAGCCATGGCTAGAAGATCACCAAGAATATTTGTTCTCACAGAGGAGTGCTGAGGGAGAACTGACTGCTGAAGCACGTCTGAGGTTTAAAGCACTCGAGGACAAAATGAAGAATTTCGAGAACCAGAACACTATGGGTGTCGACATGACTAAACTGGGATTGATTTCTGATTTCAAGGTGCCTCCTAAATTCAAGGTACCCGACTTTGAGAAATACAAGGGCACCACTTGGTCTCGTGTCCACTTAAGGTCATACTACCGAAAGATGTCCGCTCACTCTGAAGACGAGAAGCTGCTGATGCACTTCTTTCAGGATAGCTTGTTCGGGCCATCCTTGGAATGGTACATGGGTTTGGAACCCACCAGTGTGCGCACATGGAAAGAACGTGCTGGGCCTTTGTGCACCATTATCAGTATAACAGTGACTTGACTCCGAACCGGGTTCAATTGCAGAACTTTTCACAGAAGAACAATGAGGGGTTCAAAGAATACGCCCAGAGATGGCGTGAATTAGCAGCTAGAGTTCAGCCGCCGATGGTTGAACGAGAGCTTATTGAGATGTTTGTAGCCACTCTCCCGGGGGTTTATTACGAGAAACTGGTCAGTGGTATGTCAGGGAGTTTCTCCGATCTCATCATTAATGGCGAGCACGTCAAAAATGGGATCAAATTGGGGAAAATTCAAGGTGTTGATCTATCCTCAACTGGAGGAGGAAAGAAACCATACAGTAGCAAAAGGCGTGAAGGAGAGATGAGGGCCGTGACTAACGCTCGGAGGAAAGGTAAGTGCCAGCGCCAGCAGGTTGCTAGCATAACCATCCCTGCTGTCCAACAACCCCAGCAGCAGCAGCAGCCGAATCAGCAAGGATACAGAAGGTATCAAAACAGAGCACCTCTGGCGAATCGTCACCTCGAGACACCACCTATGTCTTATGGTCAATTGTTACAAACTCTGCTTCAGTTACAGCTAGTCCAGAAAAGAACCCTGGCTCCCTTGACAGGGGCACCTCCGCAGGGTTATGATGTGAATGCAACATGTGATTTCCACTCTGGGGCACCTGGCCACACGATAGAAAACTGCAAGGCATTCAAGCACAAGGTGCAAGATATGGTGGATGCTAAGATCATCAATTTCTCAGATAATGTGCCGAATGTCACAAAAAACCCTATGCCGAATCATAGGGGAGGTGGGGTGAATGCCATTATTGAAGAAGAGAACTTAGATGTGTTGACTGACGTCAAGGATCTGAAGACACCGCTTAGCTTCATTAAAGCCAAGGTGATGAAGAGAGGCTTCTTTCCGGGCTGTGGCGAATTGTGTATGGGCTGTGCGACTCGTCCTGAGGGCTGTGAACAGTTGACAATAGGGATTCAGAGTCTGATGACAGAAGGAATCTTGCAGTTTAGTCGAAGGGCCGAATGTGGATCTGGAGAGGTAATGCTGAAACAGGATTGTGAGGTTGCCACCATCACCATCCCTCGCCAGACAATAACCATTTCTACGCCCAGGCCGCCCACAATTACCATCAAAAAAGCTCGGCCAATACCTTTTGAAAGCACCAACATTGTCCCATGGCACTATGGGGCAGACGTCTATTGTAACGGGCAGAAGTTAGAACTGGAACCCTCTGGGCAGTCTGTGGATAACCTAGTGGGAACTGGCGGAATCACACGTAGCGGAAGAGTATTTGCTCTACCTGAGATTGTGGTAGACAAAGCAGACAAAGCTGAGAAAACTGACAAGGGAAAGAGTAAAGTCGTTGTGGAAACCCCTCGTGGGGGTAGAGAAGGACTTACTTGTAAAGGACGCTGAAGAGTTCATGAGGCTGATCAAGAAGAGTGATTACAAGATCGTCGATCACCTCCATCAAACACCCTCGAAAATCTCCATCCAGAATTTGTTGCTGTGTTCTGAGGCACATCGCAGCGCGCTGCTAAAGTTTTTGAATGCCACATATGTACCCCAGGAGATCTCGGTCAATCAGTTGGAAGGGGTAGTAGCCCACGTGAATGCTGGAAACGGATTAGGGTTCACTGACCTGGAGCTGACGCCGAAGGGAAGAAACCACAATAGTTCCCTGCACATCTCGATAGAGTGTAGGGGAACAGTTATGGCTCACGTGTTGGTGGACACTGGGTCATCGCTCAATGTTCTTCCGAAGAAGGCATTGATGAAGCTAGATACGAGAGGATTGATTTGCACACCCAGTGATCTGGTTGTGAAGGCTTTCGATGGAACCAATCGTCATGTCTTTGGAGAGGTAACTCTGCCAATCCAAGTCGGGCCAGAAACTTTCGACGCAGTCTTCTATATCATGGACATCATGCCAGCCTACAGCTGTCTCTTAGGCCGGCCATGGATCCATTCTGCTGGTGTCGTGACCTCCACGTTGCACCAGAAGCTCAAGTATGCTGTAGGGGGCAGCGTTGTAACTGTCTGTGGTGAGGAAGATATAATGGTGAGCCATTTGTCGTCCTTCAAATATGTTGAGATGGATGGGGAGATCCACGAAACCCTATGTCAGGCCTTCGAAGCGGTTAAGGTCAAAGATGTGACTCCAGTAATGACTGAGAAACCAGAGATGACTCTCTCTTCCTTCAAGGAAGCTCGGGCCGTTGTTCAAGCCGGATCTACCCCAGGCTGGGGGCAAGTTCTAGAAATACCCAACAAACAGGACAAGTTTGGGTTGGGATACTCTCCTGCGGCTGAAGCCTCCTCTTCTCACAGTGCGTCGCGAGGAAAAGGGCCGATCCAGTTTACCAGTGGCGGGGTGATATTTGAAAGTGTCAACACAGTGTCTGAAGACGGCAAAGACAGCAATTGCAACTTGGATTCCTGGATCCAGCCAAGCAAACCAGGCCAGAGCCTCAACAACTGGTCCATCAGGGATACCGTCCAAGTGACAGGCAAAGAGTAATGATTTACTTTCTCCAATTATTGTACAACCCTATGTCCTACCCAGGGCATAGTGGTTTTATTGTCAGGGCCTTGTTTGGTTATGTACATGCATTTTACCAATAAATCAAAAGGTGTTTTTCTTCGTATTCAAATGTTGTGATCTCTGTTATTCCTGTTTTATATTTGTTTTGAAAAATAATAAAATGGCAATAGGGTTTGTGCTAACCTGCATATCCTTGTCTTAAGCTTAACCCTTGTTATTGCAGGATCCATATCGCAGATGACATCGACTCTGGACCTTCTACGACTCACTTCGACTTCGATTGTCCGATCTATCAAGCCGAAGAAGAGATTGATGAAGGTGAAGACCTTCCTGAAGTGTTGGCCCGCTTGTTGAAACAAGAAGAGAAAGTTATTCTGCCTCACGAGGAAGAGATTGAGATTGTGAATCTGGGATCTGAAGAGCTGGTCAGGAACGTCAGGATAGGAGCTGCATTGCAGAGCGATGTCAAGCAGAGATTAGTCGAGATGCTTCGAGAGTATAGTGATGTCTTTGCTTGGTCTTATGAAGATATGCCCGGACTTGATACTACCATTGTGGTCCATCACTTGCCGCTGCGAGAAGATTGTCCTCCCGTTAAGCAGAAGCTTAGAAGGACACGACCAGATATGGCCATTAGGATCAAAGAAGAAGTGCAAAAGCAGCTCGATGCTGGCTTCTTAGCGGTCACTACTTACCCTCTGTGGGTCGCCAACATAGTGCCTGTACCGAAGAAGGACGGTAAGGTGCGAATGTGCGTCGATTATCGGGATTTGAATAGGACGAGCCCTAAAGATGATTTCCGGCTCCCCCATATTGATGTGTTGGTCGACAACACAGCTCAGTTCTCCGTATTTTTGTTCATGGATGGCTTCTCCGGCTACAATCAGATCAAGATGGCGCTGGAGGACATGGAGAAAACTACGTTTATCACACCTTGGGGAAGATTTTGCTACAAGGTAATGCCTTTCGGTCTGAAGAACGCAGGGGCCACTTACCAGCGAGCAATGGTCACTTTGTTTCATGACATGATTCACCATGAGATTGAAGTCTATGTTGATGACATGATTGCGAAGTCCCAAACGAAGGAGGGACATCTGGTCAATTTGCTGAAGCTTTTTGAGAGGCTTAGGAAGTTCAGGTTGAGGCTGAATCCTAACAAGTGTACTTTCGGAGTACGGTCGGGAAAACTACTGGGGTTTATCGTGAGTGAAAGAGGCATTGAGGTTGATCCTGTGAAGATAAAAGCAATATAAGAAATGCCAGCGCCAAAAACCAAAAAAGAAGTTCGTGGTTTCCTGGGCAGAATAAACTAAATTGCAAGGTTTATCTCTCAGCTCACGGCCACGTGTGAACCGATGTTCAAACTACTAAAGAAAGATCAGGCGATTATCTGGAACGAGGATTGCCAGAAGGCATTTGATAAGATAAAACAGTATCTGCAGGAACCTCCCATCTTGATACCCCCAGTGGCCGGAAGACCCTTAATCATGTACTTGACTGTTCTTGAGAATAGTATGGGGTGTGTTCTCGGTCAGCACGACGAGACAGGCAGAAAGGAGCATGCCATTTACTATTTGAGTAAAAAGTTCACAGAATGTGAATCTGTCGCACCTCGAAAAATCACGGTGACATTTCGGAGAGACGACCCTCGCGCGAAAGGCGCGGAAATGCGGTTCGACAGAGTCGCCACCGAACTTTATTTTTCCCGAATAAACGGGAGAGGAAAATATCGAGAAAACCTCTTGAAACGAAAGGATAGGAACAGGGCTGTCGCAACCAAGTTCTGGGTTCGGGAGTCGGTTACGTGAGGGGAAGGTATTAGCACCCCTCACGTCCGTCGTACTCGACGGGAACCTCTTAAGGTAAATGTGGGGAGTGTTGTTTAGGTTTACTTGTTTTCTTCTCGTTGTTAAAGGTAGAATTGGTAGGTTAAAAGGTTAAAGACGCAAAGGAGAGATGGGTGGTTAGAGGATAGGGTGCTCGCCAAGGATTGGGGCCCTCGTGCCTACGTATGCTCATTCGGACGAGAATGAGAAATCAGAGCGTCGTAGTTCGACTACGGGAAAGAATGGGAAAGTGGACGAAATAATGAAGGAAGGTAGAAGTGTGCTCGCCAAGATCATCGCAATCTTGTGCCTACGTATCTTATATTCAAGAATGAATAAAAAATCAGAGCGTCCGTAGTTCGTGGTAACAACCACGAAAAGGAAACTGGGAAATGGGAGGATGGATTGAAGGTAGATCGCCAAGATCATCGCAATCTTGTGCCTACGTATCTTACATTCGGACGAGAATGAAGAATCAGAGCAGTCGTAGTTCGTGGTAACAACCACGAAATGGATATTGAATAAGGTTGAAGTTTGAGTTTAAGACGAAAGAGTGACTGACGAGCAACCCAAAAGCGTGCGTCAAGAGCTTGTCACTCAAGAATTCAAGGAATGCAAGATTCCAAGAACTCAGTTCTTTCGAGAATTGACTGAATAAGTTGAAGATAAAGAGTTGGATGTTTTGAAATTGAAAGAATGAACTAATAACAACTCAAGGGCGCGCCACGAGAGTTACTCATTCGAATATTCGAAGAATGCTAGATTCTAAGAATATTCATTCCTCTTTCGTAAGTTTTTAAAAAATGTTTGTAGGGGTTCGACAACGAGTCGAGGAATTGATTAGAAGATAGAACCGACTTGACGACGTGTCAAGGGTTAGATGGTGAGAAACGATATTAGTCCCTAAGGGTGCCCCTAATATCGAAACCACGAGGAATTGTGAAGTGTGTGCAAAATGTCGACGGTTGCGAATGCGGACGAGCACTCGACTTAGGAGAATGTTTGAGAATGTTTGAGTTTGAAAAAGTAGAAAGATTGAGTGAGTAATAACTCAAGAGCGCGCCTCAAGAATTATTCACTCGAAAATCCAAGGAATGCTAGATTCCAAGAACCTCCTTCTTTCAGAATTTGAATTGAGAAAATGTTGAGAAAATAATTTGAATCGAATCGAGAGTATGAAAAGAGTTTGCGGCACGAGAGATGAGAATACGAGATTGAATTTGAAAAATGACGATTATTTAGTAAATGAGACGTCGGCCTCACAACCAATTAACCGGAGTATTATCGAGATGCTAGATCTTGACGACACTTTTTTCATTTGGAGAATGTTTGGATGAACAACGAAAATATTTCACAGAATCGCTAGATTCTTATGATATTTCTTTGTCCAAATAAGAGAACGAAAAGTTGAACAAAACATTATTTAAGGTGTACACCTCAATAATATCCATTCGAAAACTCAAGAAGTGCTAGACTTCAAGAGTTTAATTTTTTGTAATTTAACTAAAAATGATTTGATTAAACATGCTTTAAGAAATATTATTGCTTCAACGTTTTTTCTCTTTAAAATAAAATCTATTTTGAAATTGTCTTATTAAATAAATTACTTAATAAATAGAAGAATGATTTTGATTTAATTTATGAAATATGTTTGAATAAACAACGAGAGTATCATGTGGAATGCTATACTCCAATGACATTTCCTTGTCTAAATAATTAAAGGGCGTATTTTGAAACGAAAATGTCGAATGTCACTACCCAAGACGTACGTCCGAATAGTGATTATTCAAGAACTCAAAAGATGCTAGACCTTAGAAGTTCTTTTTTTACGTGATTTATTTTTAAAGAAATAATTTTAATGTCAAAAATAAATTGAATCTAAGAAAAATTATTACTCAAATTTTGAACATAAGTTTGAAAAATATGTTGTATATTAAAATAAATTGGTTTGAGTATGAATTCTAAGTTAGTCTTATAGATAATTATAAACTAATTAAATAAAAACAAGTTAATTGGAAATAGCATTTTAATAATGAGAACTTCATTCTTGAACAGCCACAATCCCAAACCACAATCACATAGCCCAAATTCTTACATGTTCATCCGATTTTATCCCCTAAACATGCATATGACCTGCTGCTATAGGTTGCTATCACCTTCATTCAAAAGCACAATTATGTAGTAAAAGGTAATCCAAAAATTCACACATATGCTATATACTTGGTTCAAGTGAATGTCGTAAAACCGCAACAAGCCTCAAGTACGGCAGCACCACACTAATATTCATCACATTAGATTATGAAACTGAAATGTAAATGGAATAACATCCTGAAACAGCAACATCAGCACCCTAATTTAAAACCAAAATTTCATAATGGACATGACGGAAACAATGAAAACCATCTCTTAAAACGACATCCTTCATTCCGTAACCACAACAACAGCAAAAAGTTTGTACTAAAAATTCGGCATAAATACAACATAATGACAACAACATCATTGAACTTGAACAAAGTTTTTCCAATTAAAACAAAATCAATTTCAGGAAGAAAAGAAAAGTTAAGATTCAATATCACCACAACTCCAATTACTGAAACATAGTTAAAAATAAAAAAAGGAGACCAACCGAAAATGTATGCGCATCGTTTGCGACTTGAGCTTGTCGAAGTCGGAACCTGAGAATGGACCGTATTGCCGCAAAGTCAAATTATTGCTGCTGAAAACCGCTTCATTCTCGTTCATGATTTTCCTTCGACGGTATCCCAACCAACAATGGATTCACTATTGAGTTTGTTAAGAGTAGTGTCGCTAAGCAACTGTATACTCCTTGCACTTCATTTCTGTCCCCAAAAGTTTGTCACAATCTTGTCTCAAAATGTGACAAACCGCCGAGTCTTTCGTTGTTGTCATAGGTGCTGCTTCACTGTCGGTTGTGCTTGCGTTGTGATTTGTTGAATGGTGTGAAGGTTGTGGAGTATGAAACTTGCAATTTGCGCTTGACATTGCTTTCTTCCAAGTTATCAATGCTTCCGGCAATGTTAGTGTTGCGGCTACCGTCAAACCAAAATCCTGCACTCAAAAATGGTAAAACCAAATCCACATATTATTCAATTTAAGTCTGTAGCAGCAGCACGCAGAGTAGTGGCAACATCAACAGCTAGCGCGTAGTCGTTGTCAGCGTCGTATCAGGTGAGCTTTCAACTGCAAACATACGAGACGAACTGACATCGCGATTCAGAATTAGCTCGACTTACAGTCGCTTCTGTCACACTCAAACCTGCGATGGATAGAAACACAACCCAAATAGCACAGGAAACCAACACAGAATTTGAAAATGAAAAAAGAAAAACTAAGCATATACATAACCCATTCACTCTTCTTGCTTCTTGCTCATCATTATCTCCATAAACTTGTCGCAGTTTGACCCGCGCATAACCGAAACCTGCTACATACGTTGCTGAAAACATAAACCCTGCAGGCGAGTTGCTCATGTCGTACTCGAAAACAGAAGCAAACAGTGTAATACGAAGTAAACCATTATCGTAACCTAAATCGGTTGTTAATGTTGAAAACTTGCCGAAAATCGACTCAAACTGAAATTAATGCATAAGATGAATGCAGCAATAGCAATTCATGAGTGTCAAACCAAACTCACTATCAATTTAATGAAGACAAAACACAATTGATAAGAACTAACTGTTGCAGACCAAGCATACGTTAATTTAGTTAATTCCGGCATTTTTGCAGCATGAAGTTAAAATGATAGCTCAATATACCACCGGCATATATGAGTAAATATTACCTGCTACTGAGACAAACACGCCTCTTCAACCAAAGCTAACCTCATCAGCTTCAAACCGAAAATTATAGTGAACAAAGATCCCAATCGTGAAATACGACAAGGTATTTGCGTGAAACAGAACACCGCACTGCTGCTAGCAGGCGTTTGGTGTTTGAGACGATGTCGTCGGCAGTTCCCTCGAGTTTCACGGTGGAAATGACGGTGGAGTTGAGGATGCGATGCTCTTTGCGGTGTCGCGTGGTTGATGTTGCTACGAAACAGGGTTGACGCTCGATATGTCGTTGCGATTCAAAGCAAAAATTATCACGTAATCAAAACTCCGACTTGATTAGGATCAAATGGTAACAGCAGTACAAGCTTTGTGATGTTGTCGTTGTTAAAATTGCAAACCGAAGCAGTTTTGAGCTCGTGTTCTTTCGGCGAACGACTTGTGTAGATACGGTGGGGTTTTGAACCGATTTCGGCGAGATTTAAGGGATTGATGGTAAAAAATTTGATTGAGGGGTTTCTGTGAGGCTAGCGGCGGAAATGAAAGACAGGAGGAGGAGGTTGAGCTTGGTCGGGGTGATGATGATGGTGGTAATGGTTACGGCGGAGGCGATTTGAAGAAGAAGAGGGACGTAGGGTTTGGGCGGTCGTTCGATGAGTGAAAGAAAGAGATGATGGGTGAGGGGATCGGAGGCTAGGATAATGGGAGGTAGAGTTTTTAGGGCGGCGACGCCGTTTTGAGGTTTTTAGGGTTTTTCTGAGTTCTTCTTAGGGAAGGTGAATAGTAGTCTACTCACTCTGAATTTCCCCTTTTAAGTGCAATGAGAGACGAACCCTAATGGGCCACCAAACCAAACATGGGCCTTCCGCCCTTTTCCTGTGTCTTCAGCCTTTTTTTTTTATTTAAATTTTTCAGCAGTTAATCAATTAATTAGTAATAAACAAAGACTAATAACATAAACTAATAATTACATTATTAATTAATATGACTAAGTAATAAATAGATATCAACAAAACAATTAAATATTAACAAAAATAAAAATTAAATTGATATATTAACATAAATATTAACAATAATCATTAAATAAATATTAAAGGAGATATATATAAAAAAAATGAAAAAGTAATTACTAAAAACATTATTAGTAATATTTTAAAATAGAAAAAGTTTAAGAAGATAATATTCACAAAAAGGTTGTTAGGCCACGTGTCACGCCTTAATGGGTCATAAAGATAAATTTCTAAAAAATCGATCAATTGTGAGCGGACACATGTCTAAATAATGAAAAATTAAGCAAACATTGTAAAACAGAAAATAAAACCGAAAAAAGTGAAAATATTAAAAATGGGTAGGACAAATTTAGGGTATGACAGAATCCCGTTACTAAATGCTGGAGAAGACGTGTTGTGCACTCGCCTGGGCTGCCAAACGTTTACGACAGTACATGCTCAATCACACAACCATGCTGATTTCGAAGATGGATCCGATCAAGTACGTCTTCGAGAAGCAAGCGCTTTCGGGCAGGATTGCCAGATGGCAAATGGTGTTGACGGAATATGACATTCAGTATGTGTCCCAGAAGGCCATCAAGGGAAGCGTATTGTCTGACTACCTTGCCGAACAGCCGATGAAATTCGAATTCCCTGATGAGGATATCATGTTTCTCAAGGTGAAAGATTGTGATGAAACGTTGCCCGATGAGGGTCCAGATAGGAAATCCCAATGGAAATTGATATTTGACGGGGCGGTTAATTCTTACGGAAGTGGTATTGGGGCAATCATCACGACTCCTCACGCATCCCATATCCCATTCACTGCTAGACTGACGTTTCCGGTCACCAATAATGAAGCAGAGTACGAAGCATGCATCATGGGTCTGGAAGAAGCCATTGGTTTGAGAATCAAGAACCTAGATGTATATGGTGACTCGGCACTTGTGATCAACCAGATTAAAGGAGAGTGGGAGACTCGTGAATCGAATTTGGTGTCGTACATGAACTATGCCAGAAGGCTGCTTCCGTTCTTTGATCGAGTGGAACTTCATCATGTGCCCAGAGCTGAAAATTAGATGGCTGATGCCCTAGCCACGTTGGCTTCGATGTATAAAGTCAATTTTTGGAATGAAGCTCCAAGGATTGTCCTTTCTCATCTTGATAGACCTGCGTTCGTTTTTGCAATCGAGGAAGCCTCCGACGGCAAGCCATGGTTCCATGATATCCAGACCTTCCTTATGAATAAGGAGTATCCTGCGAGAGCGTCAACCTAGGATAAGAAGACTCTGAGGAGGCTGTCTGGAAATTTCTATCTCAATCCTGATGGAGTTCTGTATAAAAGAAACCATGATCTCGTGCTACTCAGATGTGTAGATGAGAAAGATGCGAGTTTGCTCATGGAAGAAGTCCATGAAGGCACATTTGGTACGCGCGCTGGCTGGCATGCTATGAAAAGAAAGATCCTGAGAGCAGGATATTACTGGCTAACGATGGAGTCGGATTGCTTCAAATTCCCAAAGAGATGTCATAAATGCCAGATTTATGCTGATAAGATTCACGTGCCGCCGTGCCCGTTGAATGTCATATCCTCCCCGTGGCCGTTCTCCATGTGGGGCATCAACATGATAGGCAAGATCGAGCCCACTGCATCTAACGGTCATCGCTTCATTTTAGTAGCCATCGACTACTTCACCAAGTGGGTGGAGGCAGCCTCGTATGCTAACGTGACCAAGCAGGTGGTGGCTAAATTCATAAAGAGGGACATCATCTGTCGATACGGAATTCCCGAGCGGATCATTACTGATAATGGTTCGAATCTGAATAACAAGATGATGAAGGAGTTATGCCAAAGTTTCAAGATTGAACACCACAACTCATCTCCTTACCGACCGAAGATGAATGGCGCGGTTGAAGCGGCCAACAAAAACATTAAGAAGATTGTACAGAAGATGGTTGTGACCTATAAGGATTGGCACGAGATGCTGCCATTTGCAATGCACAGTTATCCTACGACAGTACGCACATCAACCGAGGCAACTCCTTTCTCACTGGTGTACGGTATGGAAGCTGTCCTACCGTTAGAAGTCGAGATTCCTTCTTTACGAGTTTTGGTTGACGTAAAACTCGATGAGGCAGAATGGATTAAGAACCGACTAAACCAACTCAGCCTGATAGACGAGAAGAGGTTAGCATCGATTGCATATGATCGTCTGTACCAGAGCTGAATGAAGAAAGCGTACGATAAGAAGGTGCGTCCTAGAAGCTTTTAGACGGGTGATCTCGTCCTGAAGAAGATTCTTCCTCCACACTCCGATCACCGGGGCAAGTGGACTCCCAATTACGAAGGTCCGTACGTCATCAGCAAGGTCTTCTCGAGAGGAGCCTTGTTGTTATCCATGATGGATGGCGAAGATTTTACATCCCCGGTGAATGCGGACGTAGTTAAAAAAATACTTTGCTTAAAAATGACCCGCTGGAAAGAAAAAGAATATCCAGGCAAAAATGGGGCATCCCGGCGAACCATAAAAAAGGAAAAAGGTTCGGGCAAAAATTAGGGATATAAATGGAAAAAATGTACACCCGCAAAGTCGAAAACCTGGAAGGGCGACTTTGGCAAAAAAGGGTATCCCGGTGAATCGAAAATCCGAGAGGGCGATTCAGGCAAAAGTTAGGGATGAAAAAGCAAATGACTGCGTTCTGCGTGTGGAGTTTCATTGTTTAGTGGTTTGGAAGACCTGAGGACCGTTTATCCGAATCAATCTCTTCTGAAGCTGAAGCGTCGGAGAAGTATCGAAGTCGAGTGGGTCATAGAGGGATCAACTCATGGTGTTCGTCTACGCCATATTGCCGACATTTGTGTATATACTGATGTATATTTATGTTTTTATGTTTGCGCAGCTTCCTCATTACAGGAGCTTGCATCTGTTGTAAAACACTTTTACCCATTCAAGGGTTCGTTATCAATGAAATATATACTATTCAGCAATTCTGTTTGCTTGTTTAGCATTTATCTGTTTTGTTTGCGAAAAAGAACGCCGATGTTTTTGATAAAACGCGCATACATAAACTTACTGGCCTAGGCCACTGATTGTTGAAACAATGAATTACTTGAACATTGTCGCAGGATGATAACCTTGATAGGTCCCTTTGAGAAGGGTATCTTGTCTGTTTGTTTGTGTTGTTGCAGGTATAGCATATTCTAGGCAGTACGCCGTATGTTTCCCAAGCAGGATGATTCCTTCTCCCCCAGCAAGTTCAGCAGTTTTTTCCCCACGGAATCGAAACATGGGACCGTGAGCATTGATATGTCTCCCCAAGCAGAGAAGATTCTCCCCAGTCAGGTGTATCCAAGGCAGGATCATGATCTCCCTAGCTGAGTCATGCACTGAAGTGTATACTCATCCCCAGTACTGGATCAATGTGCAGTTTTCTCGGAGAAGACTATTCGCAAGTGTGTAGCTTTCGATAGTTCAGACTGAAGTCTCCGGCAGAATTGAAATTCCCCACAGAGCTGTATTCTCCCCGGCAAGCAGGATGATTCCTTTTTCCCCAGCCGAGTTGGCAGTTCCCCAAGAGAGCCGAGTCCTTGGAAGCCATTCAGGACGTGATTGGTTTTCCCTAGTAGAGTGTTGAATAGCTGATGCTGTGTTTCCCCAACAGAGTCGTTATCTCTAGGAGAGCTTTTGCCGCGAAGGTCGTGCAGTTTATTTCTACGACTGATATCGTTTCCTCAGCAGTTATGGTTCGTATACCTAGCTGAGCGGGTCCCAGTTCTTGTAGAACCTCGTTCCCCTGCAGCAGTCGTATGGGGTTTGTTTCCCCAGGCGGAATCCAATTGAGATTGGTGTGACTTCTTCTCCTCGGCGGGATGATTCCTTCCTCCACCAGATTGGTTCTTTCTCCTTGACAGGAGGATTCTCCCTTCAGCATTTATTTTGCTGATAAGGTCATAACATTTTGCATGATTGCATAGCATTTATCCTAAAAACGCGTAGCATTTACACCGTGTGGAGAATTGCGCCATTGTCAAAGCATATGCATATGAAACATGAGCTAGGTTGTTACCGTTCTTATTTTGCAGGTGTTCCTCCGCAGAATGGTTTGCTCAAGATGATTCTTGAATTCCACAAAATGGTTTGCTTAAGATGATTCTTGAATTCCCCAGTGAAGTCGCCATAGTTGGTTACTCAAGTTGATGCTTAGAGTCCCCGGCAGAGTGTTTGCTCAGGATGATTCCTGAAATCTCCAGCAGAGTTATTGGTTCAGGATGAGTCTTGAAGTCCCCGACGGAGTTATTTGCCCAAGATGATTCTTGAAGTCCTCAGCAGAGTTGATTCATCCAGAATGATTTCTGAATCCCCGAAGCAGAGTTACTTGATAGTTCTCCAGAATCCCCAGCAGAGATGTGTCATCCCCAGCAGGTTTTAAACAGAGAAGTTGGAATTTCCTTGACAACTTAATGATTGAAATCCGGCAGCGGTGCCAAAACCCCAGACTTACTGATGAAGTCTAACTGCGAGGTCGAAGTAGTTCTCCCAGCTGACGCGGAGTGCCTAACGGCAAAAGAATGTATATCCTTATTGGTCCGTGATTGATTAAGGATTCCATTTGAAGACTTACTAATGAAGTCCAGCTGCGATGTCAAAGCGGTTTGCCTAGCTGACGCAGGGTGCCTGACGGCAAAAGATTGTGTATCATTATTGACCCGTGAATGACTAAGGATCCCATTTCAAGACTTACTGATGAAGTCCGACTACGAGGCCAAAGCAGTTCTCTCAGCTGATGCGAAGTGCCTGATGGCAGAAGTTTGGATATCCCTATTTTGTTCATGATTGACCGAGGATTCTATTCCCGACTTACTGACGAAGTCCGGCTGACGCCCGAAAATTTCTCTGAATGCCCGATGGCATAATTAACTTGATTGTTAAAAAGTTCCTAATGACCTGATGAGTCCCGAGGAATCCTTCTTCCGCAGTGTCGCAGAATGCCTGACGGCAATACCAGCTATGTATCACCGGTTACTGAATGACCCGTGATCCCTTGATGACTTAAGGAAGCGGCTGCAGCGAAATATGATAATCACCCCGACGGAGATTGGAGAATAGCCATTCACCAGTTACCGAGTAACCGGTGATCCCTTATTGACTTACTGATGAAGTTCGACAAAGATATTGTCGACGTTCCTAGCGACAGGATAAGTCCATAGGCGACGATAAGGAATTCTTCTGCTATGATGTAGAATGCCTGACGGCATAATCGACCATCCATTACCAGTTACCGCATAACCGGTGATCCCTTGATGGTTTGAGGACATAGATAATTATCCTGACGGAGATTAGACCATTCACCGGTTACCGTGTAACCAATCCCCCAGCAGAGTTGCCGTGTAACTGTCATGCTCAGTTTCGAAGATGTTCCTACCAATCAGAGTATCGTTTACCTGTACGGTTGGCAAATCATCAGTTCTCGTGTAACCAATGATCCCTTGATGATTTGAGGATGCAATGATATCAGATAAAACAGAGAATCATCCTGAAGGAGGTTCAGACTAGTATTTCTCCAGCTAGTTGTCATGCAACTATTATTTCGGTTTCCAAAGAGATTTGTCCCCATCAGAGTACCGTGTACTTGTGTAGTTGGCAAATTTCCAGGTTTATTGGTATTCAACCGCCTTTTACCTTGATTGTTTGAGAGCCGTTCGCTTCTCACCCAGTCAGGTCCAAGCCGTTTGAATAGGGGCAGCTGTTGCACCCCAAAAGTTGCCCAACATTTCTTTACCTATCTTATGTTTCATTTCATTCATATTAGCATTATCATTTGCATTTCATTGATATGTATGCAGGAGATCAAGAGATATGATTACCAATCAAGGGCTACACAAGGCTTTGAAGCTAGTTAAGAAGGTTATTCAAGGGTTTAAGGGTTGATATCCTTGTTAAAGAAGTTAAAAATCCTCAGAGAGAGTGGTTGAAGCCAAGTGTGAAGGTCTCCTAACTTGAGAGTTGTGGAAAGCCATCAGATGATTCTGAGGCAATGAGATTGGACTTGAGGTCTTGAGAGAGATCATGAGAAGTGTTGAAGATCACTTTGAAGCCTAGACAGGTCATTATGCAAGATTAAGAAACCTCAACCATGATTGGTGCTGCTAGGGTTTGACTGGGTCAACCCTAAGTCAACTGATGATTTGGAGAAGATTGAGACCTAATCCAAGAGCCATGTGATCATTGATTGATACATTGTGATGTTATAAGGATGATTCCAATGTTAACTCATCATGATTGAAGAGTTTGAGAAGTTTTAGGCTAGGGTTTCTAAGACTTGACAATGTAAAATCCCCTAGTTTGACCCCTGACTTCAAGGCTATTTAACTCAAGATATGATTGTCATCTCATCTTGACCCCAACATGATTGTTGTAGGGCATGATCTTAGCTTTAATTTGAGTACTAGAAGTCCTTGATAGGGTTTATAGAACTCAAGTTATGAGCCAGACAAATTATAAGTCATCTGAGGCATGTGAATTTAGAGCTTGAAAGTTACCCAACTTGCATGATACTTTTTCCCTAGAAGGATGATTCCTATGAACTTTTGGTCAACATGAATGTTGTTCCTTATCCTCTTAGCTTTCCATAGAGTGCTAGAAGTCCATGATTGGAGTTGTAGAACTCAAGTTATGGCTTTGACAAGTCAAGGGTATTTTGGGAAGTTGTGATTATGGGTCATTTTTGGTTATGGGTCATTTTCACCAACTTAGACATCTCAAATGAAGTTTTTTTGAACTTGAAAGTTGCTCAAAATGGGGTTTTAACTTGGACCATGTATCAAGGAGGCATTGAAATGGCTCAAGGAGAGACTTGATTCAAGAAATTGTGAAAAAGGAAGAATTAAAGGGAATTAAAGATCAAAAATTCAAAATAAATGTTATGTGTGCAAATAAGGAAAAGTAATAGAATTTTTTGAATGGAAATTACATTTTGGAAACAATGACATCATTAGAATTTAGGTTTGAGTTCATTTTCATGGCCTTTTGCCTTGTTACTTCAAAAAGAAGTTACATTTCAAATCAAAGCCCTAGGATGAAAACAAGGGATGAATCCCCACCTTTCAAGTTCAGTGGTTCACAAGGAGTACAATGAAAGCTTCCTGAAGGAGTGATATAGGAGAAATCGTGAGTTCCATGGATGAGATTTTGAAGAGAAATTGAAATTTGAATTTCTCATTCTAAACCTTTGAGAAGGATCTAGATCATTCAGTTACATCCTATATAAGTCTATGAGTGCATTCAGTTCATTTTTTGGTGAAGTTTGAAGCCTGAAGCAGAGAGTGAAGTTGGAATTTCAGAGGGGCAAGTGAGAATCGAATTCTGAGTTCAAGGGCAAATCAAGATCAATTGAAGGTTTCATTGTGTTCATCAAGTGCTTTGGAGTGTATCTGCACTTTCTTGAAGGCTGAAGAGTGCAAGAACTACTTCTGTTACAAGCTTGAACATAGGTTGGTACATTTCACTTTTGTGCTTGATTTATGTAGAGATAGTTAGCATTCTATAGGTGGTTAGGATCCTGGTGACATGTTGTTGGATTTAGGATCAAAAACTGGTGAATTAGAGACAAAATAGGTTGATGATCAATTTTTGTTGAGGCTCGAATCAAGCAATTCTTGGACTGTTAATCAAGATTGGATAGTTTAGAATGATCACCATAAGATGAGGATTACATTCATGCCATTAATTTAGACTTTGGTGAGAATCAAGATTGAGGTATATTTTGAAAGTGCTATCAGGTTTGGAGATGTAGAAGGAATTAGATGATTCTAATGAGATATTCGTGATCAGCATTGAAATCTGAGTGGAATGATGTATGGTTTGTTAATCTATGATGACCTGTGTAAGTTGCTTCGTCGGAGAAGACGGTGGCGCCACCGTCTGTGTTTCCCCCCCCCCCCCCCAAACGGAAGTTCAAACGAAGAAGATGCATGTGAGGCGTTAAATCTTGCTGGAGACTTGACCTAGTAATCATCATACACGGCCACGATTGGATTTTGGAATTTTGACTTTGACCTGAGCAAAACGACGTCGCCCTCATTAATGTGCTGGCAGCATGAGAAGGCATTGGATCCATTGACTGGTAATCCCATCGTGTGATCAGAACGTTGCCACATAACCCCTCTCCAAGCGCTGCGTTTTGGTTCATTGAAAGAACCTGGGCTTGATGCTGAATTGATGTTCACACCCCCTCTGGGCCTAACCCAAGATCTGAACTGGCCATAATTGCTATTCACCACGTGTGTTTAATTAATTTCTTTTCTTTTTATTGTTTTTGTGCATTTTATACTAGTTTAGTTTTAATCCATTAAAAATAGGAAAATTAGTCAATAAATCCTGAGTTTTTTCCCCTGATTCATGAATGAGTTTAGGAACTTTAGGAACAAAAAAATCATGATTAGCATTTATTTCCATTTTATTTGATTTTTTCATATTTTTATTGACATGAAAATTATAATAATTGCCTCTTCTGTTTGGTGAATTTTGTTTGAGCATTTGGTATTGAGTTTTTGCTTGATTTTTGGCTTGTGATTAGGTTAGATATGTATGCTCCCCTCAGATTTTTCTCACATTTTTGTGATGAATTTAGGTGCTGTTTTGGGACTAGAACTTTAGGAGTTCCCTTTTAGGGTTTAGTTGTGATACCTTGAGGTTTAGAATTTTATTGGAGGACTTAGAGAATGAATTAGGTTCTGATTTTTTAACTATAGGTTATTAGTGAATGCATATTCCCATAGAAAAATAATCAGAGTTTTAGAACGTGTTTTGGTATTTTTGATAGAATATTCTACTTGTTTGTTCATTTGGTGTTTCAATGTTGATGATTGATTTGGAATGGACTCAAAGTTGGGCTTCCTTGCATAGTGGGCTTCTGGATCTCATTGGAAGATATCATGGACATGATGAAGCTTGTGTGAAGTGGCTGGTGGAGCTTGGATTGGAGCTTTTCCTTCTTTTTGTTAGCTTTGAGTAGCTTAGGAAATTAGGGCTTTAGGAGAGAGCTTTAGAAATAGATATTTCTTCAAATAATGGTTGGTTTTTTCCCATTCCATTCCCATCCTAGGATTCAAAGTCCTCATGCTAAAGTCTCATCTCTCCTTTGGAGGGATGTGTGACATTTACAATGAGTAGAACTTTTGAGGATGCCTCTCTCTGATAATTGGTTGAGTGTCAGATGGGATTCCTTTGGTTTCCTGTCTGCTTCCCATTATCAAACAATCATCTTATTGATCCTCTTCAGTCTTGGTGGAGCCTATTGAAGATTGAAGCTTGAAGATGGAGGACTTGAAGAACAGTTGCAGACTGTGGACTGGATTGCTGTCAGAGGATTGCTTTACTGGGAAGCTGTGGAAGCTGTGGATTTGCTTTCTTGACTGTCTGTTTTCTTTCTGTGCAACTGTATTGATGTGACTTGATTGGTGTGATGCATTTAGATTAGGTCATGCAGTTGAATAAGCCTAAGAGCATCCTAAGGGTTGAGTTTCTCCCCTTGCTTGTATTGCATTAGAGGTTGAGTTTCTCCCTCTGCTTGTACTTTTACTGTATGGCTTTGCTTGCTGGTATTCGGTAGAGCTCTGCTCCCTTGCCTATGTGGTTTGTGATTTGCTTGATGGCATTTTATGTTCATCTTTTATTTTAGCAATTATTCATATCTGGCTTGAGGTTGAGACGAGCTTGTGGAGGCTGATGCCCCACACATATTTCCTCCCTCACTTGCATTGTATGCATTTTACAGTTGTTTACTGTTTACTGTTTAAGCTGATGCTTTACCTGTTTCTGTATATCACTGGCATGATCCCCTAGGAATCTCACTTCCTTTGATAAGGAAGTGATGATTAGAACTTTAGGTTGAAACCTATGCATGATAACTTCTAGGAGTTCCCTGTTTCAAGCCTCAACCATAGGATGAATCCTTGGCATGACAACATTAGGACTTGATAGTCTCCCCATAGAGTTCGTTCTCTTCTCATCTCAAAACAAATCAAAATACAGTAATAAAGGTTAACTGACGTCGTACGTTACGAGCCTTAAGCTACTTGAGAAAGGGTTGTCGAAGAGTTTCTTTTCGACAGCTTGGATGTTTAGTATGGTACCCTTTGGGTGACATGCGACGCATTCACTCTCAGGTCATAGTCTCTAGTGTGATATTAGTTGCAAACATCCATAAAAAAACAGTTCTTCCGTAAGAGACAGAAAATAAACTTCAAACCTTTTTTCCACGTGGGCCCATAATTCAAAGGAAGCTTTTCTGAAGAAAAGAGTGTCGTTAACTCCCAGTTCTACCGCAAACGGTAACGCCTAAGTCTCCAAGGGTCGAGCTGCGTACACCAAACTGCTGGAACTGTTTGTTAACCCTACTCGAAAAACAGATGAATCTGAATTCCCGTAATCCATGTTATCCCGAACTACGTAAGCTCTGATCTCTCATATCTGTTGAGAGTACGTAGGCACAATACTGATGTATTGGCGAGCTACCTTCCCCCATTACCCGTAGTTAGTCGAACTATGTTGACTTTGATTTCTCATTCTCTGATGAGAATACGTAGGCATAAAGTGCGACGCTTTGCCGAGTCATTTTCTATTCTTTTTCAGACCAGCCTTGATAGGTAGATAATAAATAAACCCGTCAGATAAACACAACAAGCATGGATCCCATCGAGTACGATGGACGTGAGGGGTGCTAATACCTTCCCCTTGCGTAACCGACCCCCGAATCCAGACATTGGTTGCGATGACCTTGTCTTATACCTTTTCGTCAGGTTTTTCCGATCGTTTCCTTTCCCGTTCTGAGGGATAAATAACGAAAGGTGGCGACTCTTCTGTTTTGTCGGCACCTTATTTTCGCGGTAGCGACAGGTAGGTCAGGTATAGCATCAGGGGTGGTCTGAAATCTGAGCAGGTCACCAAACTCCTTTGTGGTAAAGGCATACTCTGCGCCAAATAGTCTTAATGTGGTAGTGCCATCCTAACCAACGTATTGTTCATGGCGAAAAGAGCTAAGGAACTCCAGAGTAAGGTGCCTGTAGGTCTGGTGTAACTGATCAACATATTCGTCCCTATGGAGTTGATGACAGAGAAACCGTATTTTGGGCTCAATGCCTAAAGCTTCCATGCAGGCCTGATCTGGGTACCGGGTCGGTGCCATAGGATACTGCTGAAGAATATAGTACCTTTGTCTCTGGTTGTCGTCCTAAAGGCGACGTGCATATCGTCAAGAGGCTGTATCCTACAAGTAAAATTTAGAAAACGAGACCTGAAAGTACAAGCATCGTAAACAGTTAATTGACACAAAATAATAAGATAAAATAAAATAAAATAAAATAATAGATAAGTAAAGGAAAATAAAGAAAACTGTGGGTTGCCTCCCAGGCATCGCTTATTTAACGTCATTAGCTTGACGAGTAGAACCTATATGGTTGAAGTAGGCAGTGGTGGATCAATTAAGGTGTGGCTGGAGTAACCGTTGGGAATGTCCCCTCCTTCGTAGAATTTTAATCTCTGCCCGTTTACAATGAATGGGCTACATGACTGGTTTTGGATCTCGACTGCTCCTGATTGTAGAACTTTAGTAACTGTAAAGGGACTTGTCCACCTTGAACGAAGCTTGCCATGAAAGAGCGCAATCTGGAGTTGAATAGGAGAACAAGATCTCCTATATGGAAATATTTCTTCACGATCTTCTTATCATGCAAGGCCTTGGTTCTTTCTTTATATATAATAGCATTTTCGTAGGCGGATTGGCGGATTTCTTCTAGTTTATGTATATCAAGGACGCGATTTTCTCCAACAGTCAAATAGTCAAAGTTTAGGGTTTTTATGACCCAATAGGCCCTGTGTTCTAATTCAAAGGGTAGATGACAGGATTTTCCATAGACCAGTTGGTAAGGAGTTGTTCTAATAGGGGTTCTGAAGGCGGTTCTATAGGCCCATACCGCATCTTGCAACTTCTGTGATCAATCTTTTCTTGATATAGAAACCGTTTTTTCTAAGATCTGTTTAATTTCTCTATTGGATACTTCTACCTGGCCAATAGTCTGCGGGTGATAAGGTGTCACTATCCTATGCTTAACTCCATATTTTTCTTAAAAGTTTTTCGATGATTCTTGATATGAAATGCGATCCACCATCACTGATAACAAGACGGGGTGTTCCGAATCTAGGGAATATGTAATTCTTAAACAGCTTTATAACTACATGTGTGTCGTTGGTGGGAGAGGCTATGGCTTCAATCCATTTAGACATGTTGTCAACTGCTACTAAGATGTATTTGTTTCCTAAGGAAGACGAAAATGGTCCCATAAAGTCTATGCCCCAAACATTAAAATTTCCACCTCTTGAATATTTCTTAAGGGCATTTCGTCACGCCTTGAGATGTTCACAGTGCGCTGCCATCGGTCGCATTTATCTATATAGGTGTGTATATCACGCCACATTTTCGGCCAAAATAGGCCTGCTCTAAGAATCTTGGCGTGAGTTTTGGAGGTGCTAGAGTGTCCTCCATAAGGTGCAAAGTGGAAGTGTTCTATTATCTTTCTTACATCTTCTTCTGGGACGCAACGGCGAAAAATACCGTTCGTGCCTCTTTTAAAAAGGAGCAGTTCATCCCAATATAAGTGTCTTATGTCGTTAAAGAACTTCTTTCTCTGCTGGTAGTTAAAATCGGGGGGTATGAAATAGGCAGCTAGGTAATTTACAAAATCCGCGTACCAAGGTACGCTGCTTACTGCCAGAGATCTCTCAGGGTTCTTAGAAGGATCTAGGTTTCTCTCTTTTATGGCTTCTATCCTAGCGATTAACTTGTCGTAGGTAAATTCATCATTTATAGGGAGTGGATCTGGTTTTAGGTACTCAAGCCTAGAAAGGATATCGACAACTACATTTTCCGTGCCTTTCTTGTCTCTAATATCCAAATCGAACTCTTGTAATAGGAGGATCCACCGAAGTAACCTAGGTTTGGCATTCTTCTTGTTTAATAAGTAATGGATGGCAGCGTGATCTATATAAACTATAATTTTGGCTCCTACCAGATAGGATCAAAATTTGTCCATGGCAAAAACTACGGCAAGAAGTTCTTTTTTATGGTAGCGTAGTTAAGCTGAGCAGCATCTAGGGTTCTACTAGCATAGTATATAACATTTAATTTCTTTGCGTAATCGCTAGGATCGCACATGATTTCGAAAGGTTCAGCCCAATCTGGAGGTTGGATAATTGGTGCCGAGATCAACGCTTGTTTTAGAAAGTTGAATGCTTCAAGGCATTTTTCGTCAAAGTTAAAATCAATATCTTTCATTAGGAGGCCAGTTAAAGGTTTGATTATTTTAGAGAAGTCTTTAATAAAGCGCCGATAGAAACCAGTGTGTCCAAGAAAACTTCAGACTTCTCTGACAGTGTTAGGGGTTTTAAGATTTTCTATCACTTTTATCTTAGCTCTATCTACTTCGATACCTCTTTCGGAGACTATATGTTCTAAGACTATACCTTCGGTGACCATAAAGTGACATTTCTCCCAGTTCAACACCAGGTTGACATCCACACATCTTTTTAGGATTTTCTCAAGGTTAGCGAGACAGTTATTGAAATCAAATCCGCATACCGAGAAATCATCCATGAATACTTCCATAATTCCATCTAGGTAGTCAGCGAAGATTGCCATCATGCAATGCTGGAAGGTTGCTGATGCATTATAGAGACCTAAAGGCATTCGTCTGTAGGCAAACGTTCCATAACGGCATGGAAAGATAGTTTTCTCTTGATCTTCTGGATGTATAGGGATTTTGAAAAATCCAGAATATCCATCCAGATAGCAAAAATAGTAGTGTCTGGCCAAACATTCCAGCATTTGATCTATAAATGGTAAGGGAAAGTGGTCTTTTCTAGTAGCTTTGTTTAACTTCCTATAATCGATACACATACACCATCCCCCTTCTATCCGTTTTGCTACCTGTTCTCCTTTCTCGTTCTGCACGAATGTGGTGCCTCCCTTTTTAGGTACTACATGCACAGGGCTCACCCACTTACTATCTGAGATTTTATAAATTATACCTGCCTCTAGTAACTTGAGAACTTCCTTTTTTACATCACTCATTATAGGGTTTATCCTTCTCTGATGTTCTCTAGAAGGTTTTGGGTCTTCCTCAAGTGAGATCCAGTGCATGCACACTAATGTACTTATACCTTTTAGATTAGAGATGTTATACCCTAGGGTTGAGGGATATTTGCGTAGGACAAACAAGAGTTGGTCTGTTTCTACCTGGTTTAAGGTAGCACTGACTATAACTGGACGGTTCATTTCTTCGTCCAAGAACTCGTATCTTAGATTCTTGGGTAGTTCCTTAAGTTCTAGAGCTGGTTTTTTAGGGCATGGTATTGGATCGGGGGTAAGGGATAAACATTCGTACAGGTTATCATCAATGTAGGATTCCATAAATCCATCATTTTCCTTAATGATGGTTGAAGGCAATTTGATGGTTTCTTCTAATTCTAGCTCCCTAATGCATTCATCGATGATGTCTATGGCATAACATGCATCTCCTAATACTGCTGCCATAAGAAACTTCGATAGAATGAATTCTATCTTTTCGTCACCTACCTCAAAAGTCTCTTGACATCTATTATGGCTCCTGCGGTTGATAAGAATGGCCTACCAAGGAGGATTAGGATGTCATCATCTTCTTTAATGTCCATGACGACGAAATCAGTCGGGATGAATAATTGACCGATCCTAATGGGGACGTCTTCCAATATGTCGATCGGATACTTGAAGGATCTATCGGCTAATTGAAGAGACATCTTCGTAGGTTGTAATTCTCCTAGTTTTAACCTTTCAAAAACTTCCAGAGGAATGAGGCTTACACTAGCCCCTAAGTCCAGAAAAGCTTTGTTGATAACATGACTCCCCAAAATACAAGGTATGGAGAAATTTCAAGGATCTTTCTCCTTTTTGGCAAGTTTATTTTCGGAAATGGAATTGCATTCAAGTCTACGTTTATTGGTAAGGATGTCTTTGAGGAATTTTGCATATGATGGTATCTGGGTGATGGCTTCTGTGAAGGGATCTCCGCATGAAGTTTCTCTATGACTTTAATTAATTTCTGATATTGGTTATTGATCTTGGTTTGTTTTAGTGTTTATGGATAGGGTATGAGAGGTTTGTATAGCGTAGGTGGTTTGTTAGTTTTTTCTATAGTTTTTTCTTTATCTTGGTTTTTCTGGTTTTCGGATCCTACTGGTTCCTCTGCTTCGTCCGTGGGTGCCAGGCTTTCGTTAGAAGTCTTGGGTTTGCTCAATGTCGGGTTAACCGGTACATCGTAAGTTGTCCCACTCTGTAAGGTAATTGCATTGGCTTGCCCTCGGGGGTTTTGTTGAGGTTGTCAATCTCAGGAGCTTGTTTTAAAGCTATTTGAGAGATATGGGTTTCAAGCATCTTATTATGGGTGACTATTTGGTCTACTTTAGCTCCAAATTGGGTAATCAGTTCATTTACATGAATGTTCTGGTTTAGGAATTCTTTGTTTTGTTGGGTCTGAGCCGTAATGAAGTTCTCCATGATTTTCTCAAGGTTCGGCTTAGGTTGCACAACTTGCATATGCGAGTTTTGTCTTTGAGCTTGAAAACCGGATGGTCTCGGAGGTGCAGGGTTTTAGATAGGGTTATTGTTTTTTAAGGAAAAGATTGGGTGATTCTTCCATCCATGGTTGTAAGTGTTTGAAAATGGGTTTGCTTGGGTATAGTTGACCTCTCCTGAATGAGTTTCATTCAGCAGGTTGCATTCTGCCGATTGGTGCCCTTTGGCACCACATAATTCGCACTCAGTTGAGACTGCTGCTGCAGCTACTGGGTTTGCGTACATATGTTCGACTTTAAGGGCCAAAGAGTCCATTTTGGCTTGCATCATGTCTATAGAACTTATCTCATGTATTCCTCATTGGGTTTCCTTCTTCTCCACCGTTGCTCGCTCTATCCCCCATGACAATGGTTTTGAGCGATATCTTCGATGAGAGCTCTAACTTCAGGGTAAGGTTTATTCATCAGAGCGCCACCTGCGGCGGTGACGATGATCATTTTAGTGTTATAGTGAAGTCTATTATAGAAGGTGTGGTTGATTAGCCATGATTCCAGGCCATGGTGTGGACATATTCTCAATAGGTCTTTATATCTTTCCCAAGCCTCGAAGAGCGATTCACCTTGGTTTTGAGTGAATCTGGTTATTTGGTTTCTAAGAAGAGCTGTTTTGCTCTAGGGAAAGTATCTAGTGAGGAAAACTCTCCTAAGGTCTTCCCAAGTTATTTTAGAATTGGCTAGAAGGGAATCTAACCAAGTAAGGGCTTTGTCTCTGAGGGAAAAGGAAAATAATCTTAAACGAATCGCCTCAAGAGTAGCACCATTGGGTTTAAAAGTGTTAGCTAGTTGAATAAAGGTTTTTAAATGTTGGTTCGGGTTCTCAGTAGGGAGACCCACAAATTGGTTTTGTTGAACTAATTGTAATAGGGAAGGTTTTAGTTCGGAAATGTGAGCTGGGATATTAGGGTTCACAATACTAGAACTAGGTTCGTCATTGGATGGTTGGGCTAAATCCTTAAGAGGTCTTTGGTTACGGGCTTCGTCCATAGCTTTCTTAATTCTACGAAATAAGATACGTGCGCGAGTGTAACATTCAAATTCCTCTAAAGAATCTATAAGAGTACCGGTGATGCAAGTTCTTCGCATTGACTGGTGGGTAAAACCTAATTCTAGACGGTGTAAGAATAGGGTACGAAATTTTAATGTAATTGATCCCCGACAAC
Source organism: Lathyrus sativus (assembly GCA_963859935.3). NCBI lineage: Eukaryota > Viridiplantae > Streptophyta > Magnoliopsida > Fabales > Fabaceae > Lathyrus > Lathyrus sativus. The sequence continues at coordinate 492,375,387 of OZ012738.1, forward strand.
GGCGCCAAAAACTTGATGTTGTGTTTTGCAAGTGCACGAATAGCGTCAGATTAATATAAAAGATTATCGATCCCACATAGACCAAATGTCAAGCTATCGGTTTCTATTGTTACGGTGTTTGTCTAAGGTAAGTCAATAAAGGGTTAAGTTGTGCGAAATAAAAGTAATGTGCGAAAATAAATTCAATATTAAAACAACAGGCTTAAATGCATTTCACATAGCCATGTAGTATTCCAAATGCGTATAAATAGGATGCCTTATGGGTTAATGTTTTCTACTCGTGAAAAGAACTAATTTAACGAGAATTGTCACTTTCGCGTATTCAGAACCGAGTTTATCCCCTAATCGATCCCTCTTATTGTCACTTATAAAAAGGTGCGCATTGCGTTAGAGTGATTTAACCTATTTTTAAGAAATATAGTTTCTTAACTTAGTTGAAAAGTATTCTGACCTGGAATTTCTAACAAAAAGAGGTTCTTGTGAACCGGACTTTAAATCCATAAACGCGTCCGAAAATAGTTTTAAAATCGGTTTTCTAAAACATTAAAGATTCCTACTTAACTGGACCAAACGCTTTCGCTTCTTTTGAACAGTTAAGACTAACCAAATTTATCTAAAGGTTGGATGACTTTCGATCTTACCCAACAGATTTTAAGTGTAGAAAATAAGTGTTAAAAGTCAGAATAACCCCCTAAGTTATTCTATCGACAGCCGTATGGAATACTATTTTAAGTACGATCATCGCATCCTAGCCTTTACGATTTAGCCGGACATGGTAAAGTAACTAGACATGGTAAATAAATGCAAGTAAATAAAGTGCGAGGAAATAAATAAAGTGCGATAAATAAACAGCGCGACAAATAAACAGTGCGGGAAATAAAAACAGATAAATAAAAAGGGCGATAAATAAACAGAAACCTGCTCTAAATGGGAGGCTTTAAATCTTGGTACAACATGAAGTAAATGACGAAAATAAAATGGTGGCAGGATTAACTTTTACCAAAGTGCTCCAAACCTGATTACAGACTCGATTAGACAATGCGATAACCCCTTGATGTGAGAAGTATATCACTTTACAATAGATGAAATTTATGGCTTGAGTTCTGTAACTAGGCTTGGATGATTAGAAATGAGACAGAACTCCTCTTATTTATAGTGGTAGGAAAGTACAGGTAAGGACGAGAATGCCCTCCAACTTCTTTTGGGAGGGAAACAAGATTGCAAGGGTGGCGCCCGCCACCTCCCTATGGCGCCCGCCTTATGAACTAGGGTGGAAAGTTGTGAGAGGTGTGGCAGTTGTCAGCAATTGGTCACTTGTCCAATGTGTGGCATTCCCTATGGAGCCCGCCATGGTGGAAGCCATATGTACAATTCCATAGAATATTGGTCTTTTAGCTCGTTTTTCTTCATTTCTTCTCGAGTAGCTTTGAAAATACAAAAACCTGAAAAATAAACAAAATAGAGGCATAATACAAGAAAACGGAAATAAAATCCTAAATAACATGCGCAAATCGAGTCGAATAAACAATATATTTTAGGTCTATCAGCACTCATGATCTTGATGGTACGCATAAGTGGCTGAAAGTTATTGAGAAGATTTTCTAAGTTATGACGTGCACTGATGCTCAGTAGGTGCAGGTTGGTATGCATATGCTAGCAGAGGAAGCTGAGGACTGGTGGGATAACACTCGTCAGAGATTGGGAGGTGCTGGCATTGCAATAACTTTGGCTATGTTTATGGAAGAATTTTTGAGGAAGTATTTTCCTGAAGATGTTCGGGGAAAGAAATAGGTAGAATTCCTTGAGCTGAAATAAGGGAATATGACTGCGGCTGAGTATGCGAAAAAGTTTGAGACTTTGGTAAAGTTTTGTCCGCATTACAATCGTGTTGATGCAGAGATGTCAAAGTGTCTCAAGTTCGAGAGTTGATTGATAACGGAGATTAAACAAGGAATTGGGTACCAGCAGATTCGTCGATTGCGGAACTGGTGGACAAGAGTAGAATTTATGATGAGGATAGCCGAGCTTGATCTACTCACTACAAGCATTTGAGTGAGAATAAAGAGAAAGGTCAGTATAAAGGGAAACCGTATGTGACTTTTGGTGATAAAGGGAAGCAGAAGGCTTTAGATGGGAAGAAGTCAAGTGGGGGAGCGACTACTACTCCAGGAAAGTGTTATAAGTGCTGCGAGCAAGGTTACCGTGCTAAGGTTTGTAGGGTGCTGAGATGTCATCATTGTGGTAAGAGAGGTCATAGAGCTTCTGACTGTAAAGACGAAGCTCCGAATTACTTCAATTGTGGAGAGAAGGGTCATATCAGTACCTAGTGCCAGCAGCCGAAGAAGACTGCTACTGTTGCTCAGACAAATGGCAGAGTGTTTGCTTTGAGTGGTGCAGAAGAACCCAAGACAAATAACTTGATAAGAGGTACTTGCTTTATTAATGATGTTGAATTGATTGCTATGATTGATACTAGTGTTACTCATTCGTTTATTTTTCTTGAATGTGCTAAGAGGTTGAATTTGAAATTATCTTCTATGATTGGGAATATGGTTATCGATACCCCGACTAATGCTTCTGTGACTATTGCGTTAGTCTATTTGAGCTGCCCTTTGACCATTTATGATAAGAATTTTGTGATAGACTTGGTCTATCTACCTTTGCATCAAATTGATGTTATTCTTGGAATGAACTGGTTGGAGTACAACTATGTTCATATCGATTTCTACATCAAGACTGTGAGGTTCCTAGAGTTTGGTGATGGTGGAGAGCTGATGTATGTATCTGCCAAGTGTTGCACCCCAAAATTTGACCAACCTCTTCTTTACTTGGTTTATGTTTCATTTCATTGTTCTAGCACATTGCATTGCATAGCATTTTACATTTTACAAGGGATAAAGTGTTTGTCTGTTCACCACTCAAGAGGAAAATCTTTATTGGCTTCGAGCTCAAGCGAATGCACTGGTATAAACCATCAGAAGACTGTCAAGGGGTCCATAAGGTTTTATTGTTGGCGGGAGCATGAGATATAAGTTTGTTGAGTGTCTCAAAGGTTGTGGTGGAGAGGAAAGGTTATTCAGTTCATTTGCACAAGGCCCCAGGCCAAGAAAGGAGAAATTAGGGTTTCAATTTTTATCAGGATAAAATTTGTTTCTTGAGGCAAACTTGTTTCCATAGACCTCCACATGCCCTAAGGTGTTTGAGGATGAAATATCGATCATGAATTTTTATCAGAAGAGCTCAAATTGGTCAGTTGATTAAAAATCGGGAGATGCGGAGAAAAGTCAACTGTGCAGCGAAAAAAGTCAACTCCTGACTTTTTAAGGTCAAGATCATGATCCTCAATTTCAATATGACCAATGGTTGAAATTTGATCAAGAAAAGTCAAAAGTTGTTGAAAGTTTCCTTTTTTGGGAATTAGGGTTTTAGAACTTTCTATTTATGAAAAGTTTTATGTTTGGAACAACCATATTCAAAGCCATTTTGCTTCATGATAGAGGTTTCAAATGAACTTCTGGCCAACATCAAAGTTGTTCCTTGTGTTTCAAGCTTTCTTTTGAGTACCAATTCCTAAACATAGGATATTTGGAGCTCAAGTTATGATCAATCAAAGTGGAGAGAAAAATAAGATAAAATCCATAACTTAGAATTTTTCTAAGTTATGTGTGGACAGATTTTGTGGCATGGTTTTCAACCTCAAATTTCATGGTCTTCCAATGATCCAATGGAACTTTCATCAACATGAAAGTTGTTATATTCCATGCCCTCTTTACCAAGAACTCAAGTTTAGGACAATTGGATTTTTGAGTGCCAAGATGTCATTGATCAAAGTTGGGGGTTTGAGCACATTTTCAAAACTCATGTTATGATTCAAAAAAAATATATATCAGTTTTGCTCCCCAAAAACATGCGCATGGAATTGGGATTTTTTCCCACCAAACTTTACCCAAACAAGAGGGACAAAGCTTGTACCCTTCATGAAGATATTTTAAATCTTTTGCCCAAAAGAGGAAGAGACAAGTTTGCTTTCTCTATTGCAACCAGCCACCCTAGCTGCAGCTCAACAATTTGTCCCCTCTTGTATTGTTCATTCCCTCGCCATTTGATCCCAACAACCATGGACATGTATAATCTGGTCCCTTAAACTTTCACCTCAGTAAATCCCACAAATTCCATTTTTCACACCCTATATAAGTTGCAGAACCTTGGAGCCAAACCCTAGCCACCATTTGAGAGAAATCAGTTTTTACATATTTACACTTGTCGCTACTGCGAAAATCGGCGCCGGCTGACAGAAGAGTCGCCACCGTGCGTTATTTATCCCTCAGAGCGGGAAAGGAAACGCTCGAAGTAAACCTCGCAAAAAACGGGGGAAAGGTATGGTCATCGCAACCATAGCCTGGGTTCGGGAGTCGGTTACGCAAGGGGAAGGTATTAGCACCCCTCACGTCCGTCGTACTCGACGGGATCCACGCTTGCTTGGGTTGTCTACTGGATGCAAAACAATCTTATCTACGGCTGCTAAATCTGAACGGAAGGGAACTGACTCGATAGAGCGGCGCACTCTATGCCTACGTATTCTCAAGAGAGAAAGTCAGAGTCAACGTAGTTCGGGACTACAGGGAAAATTGGCTCGCCAAGACATCGCGTCTTGTGCCTACGTACTTCCACTGGACGGAAGATCAGAGCTTTACGTAGTTCAGACTAACTACGGCTAACAAAACATTCTCACACAGCAGTGAGAAAAACAACTGGTTTCACAGGGTCGGGAACCTATGGTCACAACTATGGCTGAGTCTCAAATGCACTTGGGCAAGAGAGAAAAAGGGTTCAATTAATCGTCAGCGGGAAAGTCTCGATCGCACAGCCGCGAGAGAACAACAGGTCAGTCGTTAGTGTGCTCGCTAGGATATCGCATCCTATGCCTACATATCTTCGTCTGGTACGAAGAATCAGAGCAGCTGTAGTTCGGCTACTATCGGACCACAGCTCAAATCTCGTTTTATTCATCTCTGAAAAATGATTACAATGGGTTGAATATCGAAATAAATCTCCTAGGAAACGATCCTATTCTATCTTGAAAAGTCGAATGAAAATAGCCCCCTAACAAATGGGCCTCTAATTCTATCCTAAAAGTCGGAAAACAAGGTCTATGAAAATATCCCTAAAAGAAATGCTTGAAAAATATTAAATCGAAACTTTAATATTTTTTCTCTTTTTCTCCTTTTCTCATATTTTTTCCTTATTTCTCAAAAATATTTTCTTTTTATTTTTCACAACATTTTTTCCCATATTTTCCTTTTCTTATTTCTTCTTTTTTTTTCCAAATATATTTTTCAAATCTTTTTCTATATTCTTTTTCAAATATACTTCTTTTTTTTTCTATTTTTTTCTTTTTTCAAATATACTTCCTTTTTTTCTATTTTTTTCTTTTTTCAAATATACTTCCTTTTTTTATTTCTTTTTTCTTCTCATTTCTTTTTTCATTTTTTTCCTATTATTTTTAAAAGAAAAAAAACAAAATACAAGACAATGGGCTGGGGGTACACTGATACAAGGGTGTGCAGAAAAGAAATAAAGTAACAAACTGGATTTGAAATGGGCCCAGCCCAATCCTCCTCACAAACAAAACGCAGGGAGGTGTATGTTGTGATTCTGGGCGTGCTGGTAGGCAGATTCGTGTTGGGCCCAGGCTCGTTTCAGCCCAAAAACAGGGGGGGAAGTGTAACAAAAAAAAGACTGGGCCCGAGGCCCATTCTCCTTTCTCCTTCCTCTTCATCCACTCAGTTTCAGAAAAACCCTAGATCTGTCTCTCTCTAACCGCCGCCGCCGGTACCGCCTCTCCATCTCCTCCGTCTCTCTCGTCCCTCAAATCCTCTCGTTTCTCTTTATTCTTCTGAAACTTCATCCCAATCATCACGCTCACTCACAACGACACCATCTAACTTCTCACAATTTGCCTAATCACCGAATAAACACCAAACTTCTTCAAAACACTTGAAGACCATGGTTGGAGATTTCTGGAATCTAAAGGATCTTCACACGTCCTCGAAGATTGAAAACTGTTGTATGAACGAGAATGCTTCTGGAGAATTGCGAAGGACACTCTTGAAGGTTGATGCACTTATACGGATCCCTGGAAGAACAGTTGAAGATTCTTGAGCGTTCTTGCAACCGATTGAAGACGTCTGAGAAAACGAACGAAGCTCTATGAATGTTGATGGATCGTGAAGATCCGTGAATCCTGTTCGTGTTTGATTTCTTCTTCCTGAGTTTTTTCTGGCGTTTGTGGTGAGGACGATGAACAGATCGCTGATGATGATGATGAATATGGACGATGGAAATTGGTTGGATCTTGGAGTGTTGATCGGTTGAATCTTGAAGAAATTTCTGAAATCTTGATGAATTCTGTTGATGATTGTTGAACGGAGCTTGCTGGTGGTTCTTGCGTTGCCGGAGATCTGGATGAGATTGGTTGAACGGTGGTTCTGAGGAGGACGATGGTGGATGAGGATTATTGGAGGTTTGAGGAAGAGGATGAAGGTGGAGGTTGATGATGAAGACGGTCGGACTCTGGAGATTTGGGTCCGCCGGTGAGTTGCATGGTGGCCGGAGTACATGCAAGGCGGCCGTTGGCGATTTCCGGCGAAGCTTCTAGGGCTTACACGTGGTGGCTGATGGTGGAGGGAGATGATGCATGACTTCCACGTGGGAGCATGTGGCAGAGTGAGAGGAGTTAGTGGGGTGTACGTGGCGTTGCTTGGACGCGAAAAGTGGGGTCCCTCCCTGTTGGACACGTGTGTGCATGGCATTTATGGTGAGATTCTGCGCTGGATTGATCTGGAAGCTTCCAGAAGAAGCTAGAAAGTGGTGGAACGGATTGGATTATTTCTGATATTGCTGGACCCCTTTTTTTTGGACAATTGGACAAAGACTTGGACAAAAACTGCTGGGCCTTGGCTGAAAAAAAAGCCCAAAACGAAAAATGAATAAAAACTTGAAAAAACCTGAATTGAATCTAACTAATCCCTAATTAGTCCTAAAAATCTAATTAACTCCTAATTAAAAATCTAGTAAGAACATCTACTAATCTTTTATTAAATTCTAAAAACAAACTATTTTTATAAAAGAAAAGTTATATTTCTATTAACCTTTTTAATATCTAATATATGGAAAATCTATTCACTTATTATTTCTATAAAAGAAAATCAATAAAATCTATCTATTATTCTATATCTAATATTAAAACAATTAATTTCTATTAACAAAAAATATTCTAAAAAATATTAAAGTCTATTTAATCTCTAATAAATCCTAAAATGAATTTAAATTCTATAAAATGCTAAGAATTGATTTAAAAAAGAATTAAAAATATTAAAATTCTATTAAATCCTAGAAAATGATTTAAAAACTATTTAAAGCCCTAAAAAATCCTATAAAATCCAGAAAAATCATAATAATTCCCAGAGGGACAAAATGAGCACCGAACGACACAAAAATAATCGGTAAAAAATAAACGGGCACCGAAATATCCCAAAAATCGATTCTACTGATCAAAAACACCTGAAACACAAGACGGGAGCTGTGATCCCTGATAAAATCAAAACAAATGAACAATGCAATGTATGCGATATGCAGATGCGAATGCGGTTATGCGTCGAAACATCGAGCCAAGTGCGAGACCCGGTTGGTCAAATTTTGGGGTGCAACAGCTGCCCCTATTCAAGCGACTTCGACCTGAATGGGTGAAGAGCGCTCAGCCTTCAAACATTCAAGGTAGATGACGGTTGAATACAAAATGGAACCCTAAAATTTGCCAACCGCAAGAATATACTGCAAAACTGCTTGAGGAATAGCTTCCAATAAACTGAAGTTTGGTTGTCACGGCAACATCTGGTCAATTTTCTGATAAAATTTTCTTCTCCAAAACCTGTGTGACGCCACAAGTATTGAAATAATGCTTCATAAAGCAAACACTTTGATTCCCATCTCTCTTGTGGGATCAAATCTGGTCAACTCACAGTTCATTGCGAACTTGAGGACAATTCTCCTGGGGAAATTCTGAATTGAACTGCCTTGCACCTGTTTTGACAAAGGGGGCAGCTTCAGAAGTCTGATATATGTCAATTTTTTGTTGTTGTTGTTGTTGTTGTTGTTGTTTTTTCCTGATGCTGACGTAACAAACAAATATGAAGAATCACTCCGCTGGGGAAGACAAGAAGCTGAACCACACAACTCTGCAGGTGAACAAATTCGAAATCCAATAGGTAACCATCTTGGTCTATGTTTCGACATGCGTATGCTTGATAATGATGCAATGCCCTATATGACATGAATATGCTATGCGTTTTATTTGAAAATGCGAGGCCCAGACGGCATGGATATACTATATGCTTGTATAAATGCTATGACTATATATGCAAATGCTAATGCAAGCTCTAGCTGCCAGAGAACACCAGGTCTGAAAACCACTTGGCAAAATAAATGCCGAAGGAAACGTCAATTCTACTGGGGATGACCTGAAGCCACAGAACCATCTCAGCAAAATAAATGCTGGAAACGAGAAATCAAATCCGCTGGGGATAACTGTCCTGCTGGAGAAATGAAAAAGGCAACCCTGCTTGACGACTTCACTGGGGAAAGAAAGAGAACTCTGCTCGGGGATGCTTTCTTCAAACCATTGACAACTGATTGCGCTCTGCGGGGATTGACCCAAACTGAGGTTGATTACGCGCAGCACACTGCTGGAAATGCTCCTACTATCAAGGATATCAATCTTAATCTGCTGAAGACACTCCTGATCCTACTCTGATACGGGGTAAAAGACAATCTCGACTCTTCCGGGGATAATAAGCAACTTTCATCTGCTGAAGAGTAACAATTCTGATTTAACAACATCCACAAGGAATTCAAACATTACTCGGAGCACTGTATCCGTCGAGCTTCGTATCGGGAAACATGACAACAGGCGAGTCATTGGGAAATATTGTGTCAGATACCTTTAGGTTTTTTGTTTCGCTTTTCTGGTTTAGAATAAACATGGATTATGTACACAGGAAAATACTAGACGAGAACTAGCATCCAAAGGTAGACTACCAGGCGAGAACTGATAGGAAAATAGGTTAGGAAAATTGATTTTTGTGTTTTTGAACATCAGACGAGCTGACTGGATAACAGACTGAGAAAAAGACAACCGGGCGAGAACTGGCTGAAAGCTAACGTACACCAGGCGAGAACTGGTATAACACATAGGGTAAAACACACGAGGACTGATTATGCGACGACATGTACCAGGCGAGAACTGATACAACACTTGAAGAAACGGTGACCAAACGAGAATTGGTTACCAATAAACTGCACCAGAACGGGAACTGCTGCTTACAATAAACTGCACCAGGACGGGAACTGATGCTTACAATAAACTGCACCAGGACGGGAACTGATGCTTACGGAAGGTGGGCCAGACGAGAACTGGTTACCGATTTGCCAGGCGAGAACTGGACTTTGGAAACTACTGGTTACTGACACGCAACAGGTTGAAACTGCAGGATAATGATCCAACGACAACAAAATCTTCTTATTTGAAAGGTTTTCGATAAGGGTATTGACATGATTCCCCGATACTCAACTCTGGCTGGGGATAAACAGATTTGTTTGAACAACTTGCTTCAGTATACTCAGCTGGGGATAGAAGACTGGCTTGCACAACTTGCCCCAGTACAATTCACCTTGCCCCAATCTAACTCTTGGGAATATTGCTCTGAACAGCTTGCTACGAGAATACTTCGAGAATACTTGCCCCGGTACCTTATACCACAACAGAATTCAATCTCCAATTAAACACCTAACAACCCAGTTGATTTCAACATTCTCTGCGATGACTTGCCCCTGAATGAGCGTTCTAGCGACTTAACCCGATCTGATTATCCATTGGAAGCATCTGCTTTCAAATCTCAGCGCTCTGCATAATTGCCCCTGATTAGGTTCTCGAGAAGACTCCTTCTGATCAACTGCTTTTCAAACACTCTGCCCCTGCTCAACTGAAGCTTCGGGACTGGTCCTCAGACTGACTGATTCTGAACTTACTGGAAGATAACGCCCCTGATTCATTGGGCTTCACAACATGCACCATTCTGGTTCAGACTGCTGGATTACTCAGTCCTGTTTGATCACTCCCTGGTGGAATTTCTTTCATGCCAACTACTAACCTGCAACTAGAATTGCTTGTCTACGAATGGTAATCTTAATGCAATGGTTATGCAGATTTTGAAAAAAATTTGAGCTGTCACTCATTTACATGCATGTGATTGTGAGTGACGAGTGAACCAAGGTTCAAACGTAGTGCTTACGTGGTCAGTGAAAATACAACAAGATATGACTAGCAAGTCAAGAAGGAGTCAGGTTACTCGACCTTATCGTAATGCGCTTCAGACTAACCCTACCTCAATTAGGTCTTTTGAGGGTTGTATCGTGGTCGGGTTCACGGTTCGTGAAACAAAGGATATTCGGCTCAAATTTTGATTTGTACCCACCCCGTCTACGTGATGATCTCCGATCCTAAGGTTCAGTTAACCTGGCACAAGCGCTCGCCTTTTCGAGAAGTATGTCGAATGGTAAGAACCACAGTTAAGGAATTCACAAGCTATTCTTCTAGAGTGATAGTTACTCCTTCTTCGCTTTCGGTGTCTGTGTACACGACTTTGTGCTTTGCTGGGGAAAATTTCCTTTTTAATCCCTCTTTTTCATTCTTTTGGTTCCCTAACTTTTGCCTGGACTGACTCATTTTGAGTTCTTTTCGATTTTTTTCTTTTGATTTCTTTTGAAGTCCAGCGGGATGCCCTGATTTTTTGCCTAAGTATTAGCTTTCCAGCTTTTCTTTCTTTTTACTTAGCGGGCTTTCTTTCTTTCTTTCTTTTGGAACAAAGTCGTGTGACACTGGTTGTCTTGATTGCTCCGAAAGGATTGTAACTGTCTCACTCCTGATTGGTGAGGTTTGACCTTTTGAAGGTATAAACTGATTGGTCCTTGAAAGACAACATTCCTCTGTAAGACTTGAATGCTCGGTCAAGCTAACTGACAACTACCCTGCCCCGGGTTAAGATGTGAGGGTTAAAACGTCCGAAAAAACTTCTACTTCCTGGCTCGAAGTGGTTAACAAGGGACTAACTCCTTATATCTCCAGTGTTTGGGGAATTTGAAACAATGCCTTGTACGTCATCGGTACGGTCTTATCTGAAAGCATACGATCATCGGTTATGAGTTTCAGTTTCATCATCCTCCCTCCTAACTTTGCTAGTCACAGCGAAAAAATGGAGTGAAATAAATGCAAGTGTCAGTGCAATGCAGTAAATGAGCGACAGCGACATGATTAATTCAAAAAAATGCATAGTCACTTTATTATTATCACCATTCGGAACATACAATGCTTAAAAGCAGGTAGTAACTAACAGAAAAAGAAACTACAAATGCAAATGATATAAAAGCTTGAGAACGGCCACTGCTGAGGCGCCTGCCTGTCTGAACCACTGGCTTATGCTGGGGAATACCCTTCTGAATCTATGAGCTTAGACAGCTGAGCGGTTAGGGATGAACAAACAGAAACCCTTCTCGAAAGGAAATGCGATCCTGATCAATCAACTGCTGTACCTTCGCCTGAAATGCTTTACAATCTTCGGTTGAATGCCCCGGAGAGCCACCATGATAACCACACTGCACGTGGGGATTGTACCCAGGAGGGTAAGGTTCTGGAACTGGCTTAAGAGCTTTCGGCTCCACCAAAGACTTCTGAATCAAAGATGGTAGCAACTGGCTATACGGCATCGGCACTGGGTGAAAAGGGGCTTTCCTTCGTTCCAAATTGTTGCGAGGTCTGTTCTGATTCTGACGCTGATTATGATAACCTCGGCCACGAGTTCGCTGATTTGCAATGGAAGCGACATAAGATTCCTGATACGGTGCCCCAGGCACGGCTGTCTGTTCAGTATAACAAGCCACGGGAGGTACTGATCTCTGATAAGATGATGAACCAACAAAATTCACTGATTCGCTTCGAGGATATTCAATCTTTGGCATGACTGAGTTGATCACCACTTCTTCTTCACTCTGATAGTCACAAGGGTATTCAGTTTCACCAGCTTGATCATATGGAGTAATCTGAATTTTCCCCATTCTTATGGAGTACTCAAGGCGTTCTCCTAATGCTACCACGTCAGAGAAACTTGCCGGAACTCCGAGCAATCTTTTGAAGTACGGATATTGTAGGGAATCTACAAACATGCTTGCCAGCTCTTGGTCTAACAGCGGGGGACGCACTTTAGCAGCAAATTCTCTCCATCTCTGAGCATACCTCCTGATCGGTTCATTGATCTCTTGAGACAACTCTTGCAAATGCATGCGATAAGGAGCAATGTCTAGATTGTAATCGTACTGCTTCAGAAAAGCTCTGGCTAAATCCATCCATGACTGAATCTGATTCCTCTCTAACTGCATATACCACCTCAAAGATGCCCCAGTCAGACTATCTTGAAAGCAATGGATCATCAACTTATCATTTCGCACAAACGCAGTCATTTTTCGACAGAACATCATCAAATGCAGCTTCGGACAGCTATCTCCCGTGTACTTCTCAAATTTCGGCACTTTGAACTTGTAAGGCAACACCAGGTCAGGAACCAAACACATGCCTACAGCATCTAGGTTGACAGCATCTTTGGCTTTCAAAGCTTTCATTTGCTCTTCCAACACTCGGACTCTTCTACCTTCGTCAAGGGCTCTTGGATCTACCATCCCAGCTGCTGGAATATCTCTTCGGTAATTCATCACAGGGAAAGCAACACCTTGATTGTTGGCAGGAGGACGCTCATTCTGGGCAACAAACTGCTCTTGTCGATCTTGGTTCTCAACAGAAGGCTGTACAACTTGGTCTGCAGCAACGTTGTTCACTTGCGGGGAATCTTCCATGGAATCATACAGAGGGTTGGACGCCATAGTGAACCCTGTCAGGGCGTTAGGAGACTGGAAATTGCCTTCAGACATGGCTACCAATAATCTTCAGCTGACTCCGACACTTGATTCTGCTCAAATCTACTCAACCCCTAGGTAGGTCTTCTGACAATCAACAGCTGCTCAATCCAAACTCCGGGTAATCACCTTCAGGAAACAAAGGCTGGATCAGAACTCTGGCTAGCTGGAGGATGATATGCAATGCAACACTGATATGCATATGATATGCAAAATGCAGCAAACAATGGGACCACAGCCCCCACACAAAATCTGAATACTGCTGCGCTGCTGACGGAGACGCTCTCTGAAAAGAGGACCAGAATAACGGGTAGGTTGGAAGTCAAGTTTCCTGCATAAAAAACCCCCCCCCACTCACAGGTATGGACCTATATCTGACAAGGTACGGCATCCTATGCGGTCGTCAGCGTCACAGACATTCAGAACTGATGATACGATTCCCAGAAGGAGTGGCATCATCGAATCCTGAAGAGGCCTCACTCAGCTAACTTCCAAATGATCGGTTCCCAGAGTCGACAATCCAACTAACCAGCAACCCACGCCAACCAAAGGAAGGGACAGGAGGCCAACCAGCAGAACCTCGTCTGAGTGTAGATTTCATGGGACACCAAAGCAAGGCAAAGCAAGCGGGCGCCCACTAATTTCTACTCTAATTCTAGGGTGCACTCCAAGCCCAGGTCCGGCTTCTCACTCAATATCGTAGAACACCCGTAACACCCCAACAGCAACAGATAATATCGATAAATAGGCCCCAAACAAGCGCTAGGATTGACTCTCTCTTAGGGGACGTTGGATCCCACATGCATGGGGAACTATCGCAGTCCCCAGCAGAGTCGCCAGCTGTCGCTACTGCGAAAATCGGCGCCGGCTGACAGAAGAGTCACCACCGTGCGTTATTTATCCCTCAGAGCGGGAAAGGAAACGCTCGAAGTAAACCTCGCAAAAAACGGGGGAAAGGTATGGTCATCGCAACCATAGCCTGGGTTCGGGAGTCGGTTACGCAAGGGGAAGGTATTAGCACCCCTCACGTCCGTCGTACTCGACGGGATCCACGCTTGCTTGGGTTGTCTACTGGATGCAAAACAATCTTATCTACGGCTGCTAAATCTGAACGGAAGGGAACTGACTCGATAGAGCGGCACACTCTATGCCTACGTATTCTCAAGAGAGAAAGTCAGAGTCAACGTAGTTCGGGACTACAGGGAAAATTGGCTCGCCAAGACATCGCGTCTTGTGCCTACGTACTTCCACTGGACGGAAGATCAGAGCTTTACGTAGTTCAGACTAACTACGGCTAACAAAACATTCTCACACAGCAGTGAGAAAAACAACTGGTTTCACAGGGTCGGGAACCTATGGTCACAACTATGGCTGAGTCTCAAATGCACTTGGGCAAGAGAGAAAAAGGGTTCAATTAATCGTCAGCGGGAAAGTCTCGATCGCACAGCCGCGAGAGAACAACAGGTCAGTCGTTAGTGTGCTCGCTAGGATATCGCATCCTATGCCTACATATCTTCGTCTGGTACGAAGAATCAGAGCAGCTGTAGTTCGGCTACTATCGGACCACAGCTCAAATCTCGTTTTATTCATCTCTGAAAAATGATTACAATGGGTTGAATATCGAAATAAATCTCCTAGGAAACGATCCTATTCTATCTTGAAAAGTCGAATGAAAATAGCCCCCTAACAAATGGGCCTCTAATTCTATCCTAAAAGTCGGAAAACAAGGTCTATGAAAATATCCCTAAAAGAAATGCTTGAAAAATATTAAATCGAAACTTTAATATTTTTTCTCTTTTTCTCCTTTTCTCATATTTTTTCCTTATTTCTCAAAAATATTTTCTTTTTATTTTTCACAACATTTTTTCCCATATTTTCCTTTTCTTATTTCTTCTTTTTTTTTCCAAATATATTTTTCAAATCTTTTTCTATATTCTTTTTCAAATATACTTCTTTTTTTTTCTATTTTTTTCTTTTTTCAAATATACTTCCTTTTTTTCTATTTTTTTCTTTTTTCAAATATACTTCCTTTTTTTTATTTCTTTTTTCTTCTCATTTCTTTTTTCATTTTTTTCCTATTATTTTTAAAAGAAAAAAAACAAAATACAAGACAATGGGCTGGGGGTACACTGATACAAGGGTGTGCAGAAAAGAAATAAAGTAACAAACTGGATTTGAAATGGGCCCAGCCCAATCCTCCTCACAAACAAAACGCAGGGAGGTGTATGTTGTGATTCTGGGCGTGCTGGTAGGCAGATTCGTGTTGGGCCCAGGCTCGTTTCAGCCCAAAAACAGGGGGGGAAGTGTAACAAAAAAAAGACTGGGCCCGAGGCCCATTCTCCTTTCTCCTTCCTCTTCATCCACTCAGTTTCAGAAAAACCCTAGATCTGTCTCTCTCTAACCGCCGCCGCCGGTACCCGCCTCTCCATCTCCTCCGTCTCTCTCGTCCCTCAAATCCTCTCGTTTCTCTTTATTCTTCTGAAACTTCATCCCAATCATCACGCTCACTCACAACGACACCATCTAACTTCTCACAATTTGCCTAATCACCGAATAAACACCAAACTTCTTCAAAACACTTGAAGACCATGGTTGGAGATTTCTGGAATCTAAAGGATCTTCACACGTCCTCGAAGATTGAAAACTGTTGTATGAACGAGAATGCTTCTGGAGAATTGCGAAGGACACTCTTGAAGGTTGATGCACTTATACGGATCCCTGGAAGAACAGTTGAAGATTCTTGAGCGTTCTTGCAACCGATTGAAGACGTCTGAGAAAACGAACGAAGCTCTATGAATGTTGATGGATCGTGAAGATCCGTGAATCCTGTTCGTGTTTGATTTCTTCTTCCTGAGTTTTTTCTGGCGTTTGTGGTGAGGACGATGAACAGATCGCTGATGATGATGATGAATATGGACGATGGAAATTGGTTGGATCTTGGAGTGTTGATCGGTTGAATCTTGAAGAAATTTCTGAAATCTTGATGAATTCTGTTGATGATTGTTGAACGGAGCTTGCTGGTGGTTCTTGCGTTGCCGGAGATCTGGATGAGATTGGTTGAACGGTGGTTCTGAGGAGGACGATGGTGGATGAGGATTATTGGAGGTTTGAGGAAGAGGATGAAGGTGGAGGTTGATGATGAAGACGGTCGGACTCTGGAGATTTGGGTCCGCCGGTGAGTTGCATGGTGGCCGGAGTACATGCAAGGCGGCCGTTGGCGATTTCCGGCGAAGCTTCTAGGGCTTACACGTGGTGGCTGATGGTGGAGGGAGATGATGCATGACTTCCACGTGGGAGCATGTGGCAGAGTGAGAGGAGTTAGTGGGGTGTACGTGGCGTTGCTTGGACGCGAAAAGTGGGGTCCCTCCCTGTTGGACACGTGTGTGCATGGCATTTATGGTGAGATTCTGCGCTGGATTGATCTGGAAGCTTCCAGAAGAAGCTAGAAAGTGGTGGAACGGATTGGATTATTTCTGATATTGCTGGACCCCTTTTTTTTGGACAATTGGACAAAGACTTGGACAAAAACTGCTGGGCCTTGGCTGAAAAAAAAGCCCAAAACGAAAAATGAATAAAAACTTGAAAAAACCTGAATTGAATCTAACTAATCCCTAATTAGTCCTAAAAATCTAATTAACTCCTAATTAAAAATCTAGTAAGAACATCTACTAATCTTTTATTAAATTCTAAAAACAAACTATTTTTATAAAAGAAAAGTTATATTTCTATTAACCTTTTTAATATCTAATATATGGAAAATCTATTCACTTATTATTTCTATAAAAGAAAATCAATAAAATCTATCTATTATTCTATATCTAATATTAAAACAATTAATTTCTATTAACAAAAAATATTCTAAAAAATATTAAAGTCTATTTAATCTCTAATAAATCCTAAAATGAATTTAAATTCTATAAAATGCTAAGAATTGATTTAAAAAAGAATTAAAAATATTAAAATTCTATTAAATCCTAGAAAATGATTTAAAAACTATTTAAAGCCCTAAAAAATCCTATAAAATCCAGAAAAATCATAATAATTCCCAGAGGGACAAAATGAGCACCGAACGACACAAAAATAATCGGTAAAAAATAAACGGGCACCGAAATATCCCAAAAATCGATTCTACTGATCAAAAACACCTGAAACACAAGACGGGAGCTGTGATCCCTGATAAAATCAAAACAAATGAACAATGCAATGTATGCGATATGCAGATGCGAATGCGGTTATGCGTCGAAACATCGAGCCAAGTGCGAGACCCGGTTGGTCAAATTTTGGGGTGCAACAGCTGCCCCTATTCAAGCGACTTCGACCTGAATGGGTGAAGAGCGCTCAGCCTTCAAACATTCAAGGTAGATGACGGTTGAATACAAAATGGAACCCTAAAATTTGCCAACCGCAAGAATATACTGCAAAACTGCTTGAGGAATAGCTTCCAATAAACTGAAGTTTGGTTGTCACGGCAACATCTGGTCAATTTTCTGATAAAATTTTCTTCTCCAAAACCTGTGTGACGCCACAAGTATTGAAATAATGCTTCATAAAGCAAACACTTTGATTCCCATCTCTCTTGTGGGATCAAATCTGGTCAACTCACAGTTCATTGCGAACTTGAGGACAATTCTCCTGGGGAAATTCTGAATTGAACTGCCTTGCACCTGTTTTGACAAAGGGGGCAGCTTCAGAAGTCTGATATATGTCAATTTTTTGTTGTTGTTGTTGTTGTTGTTGTTGTTTTTTCCTGATGCTGACGTAACAAACAAATATGAAGAATCACTCCGCTGGGGAAGACAAGAAGCTGAACCACACAACTCTGCAGGTGAACAAATTCGAAATCCAATAGGTAACCATCTTGGTCTATGTTTCGACATGCGTATGCTTGATAATGATGCAATGCCCTATATGACATGAATATGCTATGCGTTTTATTTGAAAATGCGAGGCCCAGACGGCATGGATATACTATATGCTTGTATAAATGCTATGACTATATATGCAAATGCTAATGCAAGCTCTAGCTGCCAGAGAACACCAGGTCTGAAAACCACTTGGCAAAATAAATGCCGAAGGAAACGTCAATTCTACTGGGGATGACCTGAAGCCACAGAACCATCTCAGCAAAATAAATGCTGGAAACGAGAAATCAAATCCGCTGGGGATAACTGTCCTGCTGGAGAAATGAAAAAGGCAACCCTGCTTGACGACTTCACTGGGGAAAGAAAGAGAACTCTGCTCGGGGATGCTTTCTTCAAACCATTGACAACTGATTGCGCTCTGCGGGGATTGACCCAAACTGAGGTTGATTACGCGCAGCACACTGCTGGAAATGCTCCTACTATCAAGGATATCAATCTTAATCTGCTGAAGACACTCCTGATCCTACTCTGATACGGGGTAAAAGACAATCTCGACTCTTCCGGGGATAATAAGCAACTTTCATCTGCTGAAGAGTAACAATTCTGATTTAACAACATCCACAAGGAATTCAAACATTACTCGGAGCACTGTATCCGTCGAGCTTCGTATCGGGAAACATGACAACAGGCGAGTCATTG
Source organism: Lathyrus sativus (assembly GCA_963859935.3). Taxonomy (NCBI): domain Eukaryota; kingdom Viridiplantae; phylum Streptophyta; class Magnoliopsida; order Fabales; family Fabaceae; genus Lathyrus; species Lathyrus sativus. Next base: position 492,393,968 of record OZ012738.1, read on the forward strand.
GGAAATATTGTGTCAGATACCTTTAGGTTTTTTGTTTCGCTTTTCTGGTTTAGAATAAACATGGATTATGTACACAGGAAAATACTAGACGAGAACTAGCATCCAAAGGTAGACTACCAGGCGAGAACTGATAGGAAAATAGGTTAGGAAAATTGATTTTTGTGTTTTTGAACATCAGACGAGCTGACTGGATAACAGACTGAGAAAAAGACAACCGGGCGAGAACTGGCTGAAAGCTAACGTACACCAGGCGAGAACTGGTATAACACATAGGGTAAAACACACGAGGACTGATTATGCGACGACATGTACCAGGCGAGAACTGATACAACACTTGAAGAAACGGTGACCAAACGAGAATTGGTTACCAATAAACTGCACCAGAACGGGAACTGCTGCTTACAATAAACTGCACCAGGACGGGAACTGATGCTTACAATAAACTGCACCAGGACGGGAACTGATGCTTACGGAAGGTGGGCCAGACGAGAACTGGTTACCGATTTGCCAGGCGAGAACTGGACTTTGGAAACTACTGGTTACTGACACGCAACAGGTTGAAACTGCAGGATAATGATCCAACGACAACAAAATCTTCTTATTTGAAAGGTTTTCGATAAGGGTATTGACATGATTCCCCGATACTCAACTCTGGCTGGGGATAAACAGATTTGTTTGAACAACTTGCTTCAGTATACTCAGCTGGGGATAGAAGACTGGCTTGCACAACTTGCCCCAGTACAATTCACCTTGCCCCAATCTAACTCTTGGGAATATTGCTCTGAACAGCTTGCTACGAGAATACTTCGAGAATACTTGCCCCGGTACCTTATACCACAACAGAATTCAATCTCCAATTAAACACCTAACAACCCAGTTGATTTCAACATTCTCTGCGATGACTTGCCCCTGAATGAGCGTTCTAGCGACTTAACCCGATCTGATTATCCATTGGAAGCATCTGCTTTCAAATCTCAGCGCTCTGCATAATTGCCCCTGATTAGGTTCTCGAGAAGACTCCTTCTGATCAACTGCTTTTCAAACACTCTGCCCCTGCTCAACTGAAGCTTCGGGACTGGTCCTCAGACTGACTGATTCTGAACTTACTGGAAGATAACGCCCCTGATTCATTGGGCTTCACAACATGCACCATTCTGGTTCAGACTGCTGGATTACTCAGTCCTGTTTGATCACTCCCTGGTGGAATTTCTTTCATGCCAACTACTAACCTGCAACTAGAATTGCTTGTCTACGAATGGTAATCTTAATGCAATGGTTATGCAGATTTTGAAAAAAATTTGAGCTGTCACTCATTTACATGCATGTGATTGTGAGTGACGAGTGAACCAAGGTTCAAACGTAGTGCTTACGTGGTCAGTGAAAATACAACAAGATATGACTAGCAAGTCAAGAAGGAGTCAGGTTACTCGACCTTATCGTAATGCGCTTCAGACTAACCCTACCTCAATTAGGTCTTTTGAGGGTTGTATCGTGGTCGGGTTCACGGTTCGTGAAACAAAGGATATTCGGCTCAAATTTTGATTTGTACCCACCCCGTCTACGTGATGATCTCCGATCCTAAGGTTCAGTTAACCTGGCACAAGCGCTCGCCTTTTCGAGAAGTATGTCGAATGGTAAGAACCACAGTTAAGGAATTCACAAGCTATTCTTCTAGAGTGATAGTTACTCCTTCTTCGCTTTCGGTGTCTGTGTACACGACTTTGTGCTTTGCTGGGGAAAATTTCCTTTTTAATCCCTCTTTTTCATTCTTTTGGTTCCCTAACTTTTGCCTGGACTGACTCATTTTGAGTTCTTTTCGATTTTTTTCTTTTGATTTCTTTTGAAGTCCAGCGGGATGCCCTGATTTTTTGCCTAAGTATTAGCTTTCCAGCTTTTCTTTCTTTTTACTTAGCGGGCTTTCTTTCTTTCTTTCTTTTGGAACAAAGTCGTGTGACACTGGTTGTCTTGATTGCTCCGAAAGGATTGTAACTGTCTCACTCCTGATTGGTGAGGTTTGACCTTTTGAAGGTATAAACTGATTGGTCCTTGAAAGACAACATTCCTCTGTAAGACTTGAATGCTCGGTCAAGCTAACTGACAACTACCCTGCCCCGGGTTAAGATGTGAGGGTTAAAACGTCCGAAAAAACTTCTACTTCCTGGCTCGAAGTGGTTAACAAGGGACTAACTCCTTATATCTCCAGTGTTTGGGGAATTTGAAACAATGCCTTGTACGTCATCGGTACGGTCTTATCTGAAAGCATACGATCATCGGTTATGAGTTTCAGTTTCATCATCCTCCCTCCTAACTTTGCTAGTCACAGCGAAAAAATGGAGTGAAATAAATGCAAGTGTCAGTGCAATGCAGTAAATGAGCGACAGCGACATGATTAATTCAAAAAAATGCATAGTCACTTTATTATTATCACCATTCGGAACATACAATGCTTAAAAGCAGGTAGTAACTAACAGAAAAAGAAACTACAAATGCAAATGATATAAAAGCTTGAGAACGGCCACTGCTGAGGCGCCTGCCTGTCTGAACCACTGGCTTATGCTGGGGAATACCCTTCTGAATCTATGAGCTTAGACAGCTGAGCGGTTAGGGATGAACAAACAGAAACCCTTCTCGAAAGGAAATGCGATCCTGATCAATCAACTGCTGTACCTTCGCCTGAAATGCTTTACAATCTTCGGTTGAATGCCCCGGAGAGCCACCATGATAACCACACTGCACGTGGGGATTGTACCCAGGAGGGTAAGGTTCTGGAACTGGCTTAAGAGCTTTCGGCTCCACCAAAGACTTCTGAATCAAAGATGGTAGCAACTGGCTATACGGCATCGGCACTGGGTGAAAAGGGGCTTTCCTTCGTTCCAAATTGTTGCGAGGTCTGTTCTGATTCTGACGCTGATTATGATAACCTCGGCCACGAGTTCGCTGATTTGCAATGGAAGCGACATAAGATTCCTGATACGGTGCCCCAGGCACGGCTGTCTGTTCAGTATAACAAGCCACGGGAGGTACTGATCTCTGATAAGATGATGAACCAACAAAATTCACTGATTCGCTTCGAGGATATTCAATCTTTGGCATGACTGAGTTGATCACCACTTCTTCTTCACTCTGATAGTCACAAGGGTATTCAGTTTCACCAGCTTGATCATATGGAGTAATCTGAATTTTCCCCATTCTTATGGAGTACTCAAGGCGTTCTCCTAATGCTACCACGTCAGAGAAACTTGCCGGAACTCCGAGCAATCTTTTGAAGTACGGATATTGTAGGGAATCTACAAACATGCTTGCCAGCTCTTGGTCTAACAGCGGGGGACGCACTTTAGCAGCAAATTCTCTCCATCTCTGAGCATACCTCCTGATCGGTTCATTGATCTCTTGAGACAACTCTTGCAAATGCATGCGATAAGGAGCAATGTCTAGATTGTAATCGTACTGCTTCAGAAAAGCTCTGGCTAAATCCATCCATGACTGAATCTGATTCCTCTCTAACTGCATATACCACCTCAAAGATGCCCCAGTCAGACTATCTTGAAAGCAATGGATCATCAACTTATCATTTCGCACAAACGCAGTCATTTTTCGACAGAACATCATCAAATGCAGCTTCGGACAGCTATCTCCCGTGTACTTCTCAAATTTCGGCACTTTGAACTTGTAAGGCAACACCAGGTCAGGAACCAAACACATGCCTACAGCATCTAGGTTGACAGCATCTTTGGCTTTCAAAGCTTTCATTTGCTCTTCCAACACTCGGACTCTTCTACCTTCGTCAAGGGCTCTTGGATCTACCATCCCAGCTGCTGGAATATCTCTTCGGTAATTCATCACAGGGAAAGCAACACCTTGATTGTTGGCAGGAGGACGCTCATTCTGGGCAACAAACTGCTCTTGTCGATCTTGGTTCTCAACAGAAGGCTGTACAACTTGGTCTGCAGCAACGTTGTTCACTTGCGGGGAATCTTCCATGGAATCATACAGAGGGTTGGACGCCATAGTGAACCCTGTCAGGGCGTTAGGAGACTGGAAATTGCCTTCAGACATGGCTACCAATAATCTTCAGCTGACTCCGACACTTGATTCTGCTCAAATCTACTCAACCCCTAGGTAGGTCTTCTGACAATCAACAGCTGCTCAATCCAAACTCCGGGTAATCACCTTCAGGAAACAAAGGCTGGATCAGAACTCTGGCTAGCTGGAGGATGATATGCAATGCAACACTGATATGCATATGATATGCAAAATGCAGCAAACAATGGGACCACAGCCCCCACACAAAATCTGAATACTGCTGCGCTGCTGACGGAGACGCTCTCTGAAAAGAGGACCAGAATAACGGGTAGGTTGGAAGTCAAGTTTCCTGCATAAAAAACCCCCCCCCACTCACAGGTATGGACCTATATCTGACAAGGTACGGCATCCTATGCGGTCGTCAGCGTCACAGACATTCAGAACTGATGATACGATTCCCAGAAGGAGTGGCATCATCGAATCCTGAAGAGGCCTCACTCAGCTAACTTCCAAATGATCGGTTCCCAGAGTCGACAATCCAACTAACCAGCAACCCACGCCAACCAAAGGAAGGGACAGGAGGCCAACCAGCAGAACCTCGTCTGAGTGTAGATTTCATGGGACACCAAAGCAAGGCAAAGCAAGCGGGCGCCCACTAATTTCTACTCTAATTCTAGGGTGCACTCCAAGCCCAGGTCCGGCTTCTCACTCAATATCGTAGAACACCCGTAACACCCCAACAGCAACAGATAATATCGATAAATAGGCCCCAAACAAGCGCTAGGATTGACTCTCTCTTAGGGGACGTTGGATCCCACATGCATGGGGAACTATCGCAGTCCCCAGCAGAGTCGCCAGCTGTCGCTACTGCGAAAATCGGCGCCGGCTGACAGAAGAGTCACCACCGTGCGTTATTTATCCCTCAGAGCGGGAAAGGAAACGCTCGAAGTAAACCTCGCAAAAAACGGGGGAAAGGTATGGTCATCGCAACCATAGCCTGGGTTCGGGAGTCGGTTACGCAAGGGGAAGGTATTAGCACCCCTCACGTCCGTCGTACTCGACGGGATCCACGCTTGCTTGGGTTGTCTACTGGATGCAAAACAATCTTATCTACGGCTGCTAAATCTGAACGGAAGGGAACTGACTCGATAGAGCGGCACACTCTATGCCTACGTATTCTCAAGAGAGAAAGTCAGAGTCAACGTAGTTCGGGACTACAGGGAAAATTGGCTCGCCAAGACATCGCGTCTTGTGCCTACGTACTTCCACTGGACGGAAGATCAGAGCTTTACGTAGTTCAGACTAACTACGGCTAACAAAACATTCTCACACAGCAGTGAGAAAAACAACTGGTTTCACAGGGTCGGGAACCTATGGTCACAACTATGGCTGAGTCTCAAATGCACTTGGGCAAGAGAGAAAAAGGGTTCAATTAATCGTCAGCGGGAAAGTCTCGATCGCACAGCCGCGAGAGAACAACAGGTCAGTCGTTAGTGTGCTCGCTAGGATATCGCATCCTATGCCTACATATCTTCGTCTGGTACGAAGAATCAGAGCAGCTGTAGTTCGGCTACTATCGGACCACAGCTCAAATCTCGTTTTATTCATCTCTGAAAAATGATTACAATGGGTTGAATATCGAAATAAATCTCCTAGGAAACGATCCTATTCTATCTTGAAAAGTCGAATGAAAATAGCCCCCTAACAAATGGGCCTCTAATTCTATCCTAAAAGTCGGAAAACAAGGTCTATGAAAATATCCCTAAAAGAAATGCTTGAAAAATATTAAATCGAAACTTTAATATTTTTTCTCTTTTTCTCCTTTTCTCATATTTTTTCCTTATTTCTCAAAAATATTTTCTTTTTATTTTTCACAACATTTTTTCCCATATTTTCCTTTTCTTATTTCTTCTTTTTTTTTCCAAATATATTTTTCAAATCTTTTTCTATATTCTTTTTCAAATATACTTCTTTTTTTTTCTATTTTTTTCTTTTTTCAAATATACTTCCTTTTTTTCTATTTTTTTCTTTTTTCAAATATACTTCCTTTTTTTTATTTCTTTTTTCTTCTCATTTCTTTTTTCATTTTTTTCCTATTATTTTTAAAAGAAAAAAAACAAAATACAAGACAATGGGCTGGGGGTACACTGATACAAGGGTGTGCAGAAAAGAAATAAAGTAACAAACTGGATTTGAAATGGGCCCAGCCCAATCCTCCTCACAAACAAAACGCAGGGAGGTGTATGTTGTGATTCTGGGCGTGCTGGTAGGCAGATTCGTGTTGGGCCCAGGCTCGTTTCAGCCCAAAAACAGGGGGGGAAGTGTAACAAAAAAAAGACTGGGCCCGAGGCCCATTCTCCTTTCTCCTTCCTCTTCATCCACTCAGTTTCAGAAAAACCCTAGATCTGTCTCTCTCTAACCGCCGCCGCCGGTACCGCCTCTCCATCTCCTCCGTCTCTCTCGTCCCTCAAATCCTCTCGTTTCTCTTTATTCTTCTGAAACTTCATCCCAATCATCACGCTCACTCACAACGACACCATCTAACTTCTCACAATTTGCCTAATCACCGAATAAACACCAAACTTCTTCAAAACACTTGAAGACCATGGTTGGAGATTTCTGGAATCTAAAGGATCTTCACACGTCCTCGAAGATTGAAAACTGTTGTATGAACGAGAATGCTTCTGGAGAATTGCGAAGGACACTCTTGAAGGTTGATGCACTTATACGGATCCCTGGAAGAACAGTTGAAGATTCTTGAGCGTTCTTGCAACCGATTGAAGACGTCTGAGAAAACGAACGAAGCTCTATGAATGTTGATGGATCGTGAAGATCCGTGAATCCTGTTCGTGTTTGATTTCTTCTTCCTGAGTTTTTTCTGGCGTTTGTGGTGAGGACGATGAACAGATCGCTGATGATGATGATGAATATGGACGATGGAAATTGGTTGGATCTTGGAGTGTTGATCGGTTGAATCTTGAAGAAATTTCTGAAATCTTGATGAATTCTGTTGATGATTGTTGAACGGAGCTTGCTGGTGGTTCTTGCGTTGCCGGAGATCTGGATGAGATTGGTTGAACGGTGGTTCTGAGGAGGACGATGGTGGATGAGGATTATTGGAGGTTTGAGGAAGAGGATGAAGGTGGAGGTTGATGATGAAGACGGTCGGACTCTGGAGATTTGGGTCCGCCGGTGAGTTGCATGGTGGCCGGAGTACATGCAAGGCGGCCGTTGGCGATTTCCGGCGAAGCTTCTAGGGCTTACACGTGGTGGCTGATGGTGGAGGGAGATGATGCATGACTTCCACGTGGGAGCATGTGGCAGAGTGAGAGGAGTTAGTGGGGTGTACGTGGCGTTGCTTGGACGCGAAAAGTGGGGTCCCTCCCTGTTGGACACGTGTGTGCATGGCATTTATGGTGAGATTCTGCGCTGGATTGATCTGGAAGCTTCCAGAAGAAGCTAGAAAGTGGTGGAACGGATTGGATTATTTCTGATATTGCTGGACCCCTTTTTTTTGGACAATTGGACAAAGACTTGGACAAAAACTGCTGGGCCTTGGCTGAAAAAAAAGCCCAAAACGAAAAATGAATAAAAACTTGAAAAAACCTGAATTGAATCTAACTAATCCCTAATTAGTCCTAAAAATCTAATTAACTCCTAATTAAAAATCTAGTAAGAACATCTACTAATCTTTTATTAAATTCTAAAAACAAACTATTTTTATAAAAGAAAAGTTATATTTCTATTAACCTTTTTAATATCTAATATATGGAAAATCTATTCACTTATTATTTCTATAAAAGAAAATCAATAAAATCTATCTATTATTCTATATCTAATATTAAAACAATTAATTTCTATTAACAAAAAATATTCTAAAAAATATTAAAGTCTATTTAATCTCTAATAAATCCTAAAATGAATTTAAATTCTATAAAATGCTAAGAATTGATTTAAAAAAGAATTAAAAATATTAAAATTCTATTAAATCCTAGAAAATGATTTAAAAACTATTTAAAGCCCTAAAAAATCCTATAAAATCCAGAAAAATCATAATAATTCCCAGAGGGACAAAATGAGCACCGAACGACACAAAAATAATCGGTAAAAAATAAACGGGCACCGAAATATCCCAAAAATCGATTCTACTGATCAAAAACACCTGAAACACAAGACGGGAGCTGTGATCCCTGATAAAATCAAAACAAATGAACAATGCAATGTATGCGATATGCAGATGCGAATGCGGTTATGCGTCGAAACATCGAGCCAAGTGCGAGACCCGGTTGGTCAAATTTTGGGGTGCAACAACACTCCTTTGAAATTCCCACGAAAAATCACTTGCCTTTTCAATCTTTCCTCAAACTTTTCACCATAACCCTGTTATCCAACACTGTTGGGAAGGTTTATGCAAAAGGGAGAAGTTGGTGACTTTACTCTTTTTCAAGTTATTCTGAAGTCAGCTAGTGGATTGTAAGAAACTAGGAGGTTGAGACTTTGAGTTTTGCTGCTGGTTTGCTTTGGAGGCTGCAAGAGGTAAGCATCACACAACTCTTTGGTCATTGCATCATTGGCATTAAAAGCATGTGTTGTTTCTATTTTGGTGTTGACTGACCATTTTGAGTATGAACATCCTTTTAATATGCTTTAACATGTGTTGTCCCTGGGATGTGAATCATTGGTTGGGTTCTGTTTTGAATGTTTTGGTTCTATCACTATGGTCACCAATATGGATTCATGTGTTTGGTTGTTTTTGTATGTAAATATGCAGCTGTGGTAATTTCTGTTTGTGACTGTTATTTAGAGTTTCATTTTTAACATCATGAGTTATAGCTTAAAACTTTGGACTTTTGTTGTTTGGTTTTGTTGTCAAGCTTTTGTATGCTTGAGGATGTGGATTTTCAACTCTATTTTTGTCATGTTTGTTTGTCATGTTTTTTCTGGTTGAGACCATGTTTTGTGTCTGTTTGCTTTTAGAGCCTTGTGTGAGGCCGTTGCTAGACTTTGTTTGTGTGACTTGTTTAGGACATTTAGTTTGCTGTAGGATAAGGGGTTTTAGTAGGTTTCTCAACTTGTTGAGATTTGCTTTCAGGCTATTTTAGGAGGTCTGTAAGAGGCCTTAGTTTTGTCAAGTTTTGACCAGGATGTTTGAGGCAGGTTTTTGAGATTTGAGGTTTGGAAGTCATGTGGTTGCAACTGAGGTTTTAAAGGATTTTGGTGTAGAGCTTTGGTTTGCTGTCCTGAGATGTTTTAAAAACTGTTTTGTAGCTCATTGTTGTTTGAAACCTATTTCTGAGCTGTTAAGGACCTTTGGCTTTGACTGTACCGGTGATGGCTTAGACTATCATCCATTTCCCATAGGTTTGAGGGGTACTACCAATTTGTGAGCTATTCAGGATTTTTCTTTTGAGCTTTTAGTCTGGGTCAGAGTTGTAGGTCAGTTGGGTTGGGTTGTGTGCACTTTCTAGGTTTGAGTTTGGCCAGCTAGTTGTTGCCTCATTAAGTTTCCTCTAGGCAGCTGGTGATTTTCCACTGATGTTCATCTGAAGTAGGGGTATGACCAGGTCTATGGTCATGGGAGTTCAAAGGCCTGTTTGGATTCACTAACTGTTTGGGAATTCCAGTTTGTTACCATAGCTGCCTTAAGGTTTAGCTTGCCATCCAAGTTTGGGAGAAGGTTAGTCAGCCTAGGTTTCATTTCATTAACATATTTTGTTGTTGCTTAATGTAGAGGAAGATCTGTTTGGACCTGCAAGAGGCTTTTAGGATGACATCTTTGGTGGTGGACAGGTTTAACACTTGGCAATTGGCAACTGTTTTAAGCATAATAGAGCATTTTCTTTTTCTACTGAAGTTTGTAGCATGACAGCCTTGCTTTAGCTATTAGGTTTGTTGGTAATTTTTTGTTTTGGAAGATCCTTGAAAACCAATCAATTAATACCTTGGAGTTGGTAACCCTTTGTTTTAGTTCTGGCTGTGACTTTAGATTTTAGTTGTTTGGTTGGACTTCAATCTGTGCAGGCTAGCTTTGTTATCTTAATCTGCTGCTAAAGTTTATGTTTGCATCTGTCAGAATCCATCTTTGTGAAAACATGATACTTTGGATCCCTCTATGACTGATCTTAGAACCTGAGTTTGTAGTTTATGCTTGTTGGCTGCTGGCTTCATTTCATGACAAAAGCTTGTTATTGTTGAGATTTCCATCTTGGGAGTTTGGATTGATTTAGAGTTGGATGGTAGATGGGGGACTTTGGCTTGAGGATTTAAGTCTTTTTTGTGTTGCCTTAGTCTTTGTAGGACAGTTTTATTTGGTCTGCTTGTTTAGCTTGATTTTGGAGTTGGATTTTGTTGTAATCACTGCCTGGGATTTTTGCTGTTAGAATTTATCTGTCTTGATAGATGTGGATGGTATGAATTAAGTCTTGTCATTGGAATGAACCAAATAAATCAAACAATGTTATGGTTTTGATGTGCTTAATCATGTCGATAAGGTTGAGGTATTTAAGTCCACTGCTGCAGCTTTGAGATTGCCTGTTTGTTATCAGTTCTCTTGCACTTAGTGAGCCTGTTGTGCATTAGGGCCTGCCAAACCTTGAGTCTGGAGTTGGTGATTAGAATTGAGCTCTTGTTGTTGTTTTAGCCTTTAGTAGCTTGTCGTTGCTTTAGGAAGTAGTGGTTGAGTTAGGAATGATAAGGCATTGCTTGATCTGTGTAAGAGGCTGACTATGTGGATACCTTTGGTTGAGGATAGGTTCAACATTTGAAAACTATCATTGATAATTATTTGAGTTTCAGCACCTTGACTGATGCTTGATATAAGGGATTATTAATTGATTTGTTTAGTTTTTTTGGGTTGAATTATGTGGCTATATATAAGTCCAACATCTGGTAACTTTTAATTTTCCCTCCAGCACCAAGTGTTTTATGTATGCCACTGTCAGTCTTTTGTCTTGAGTTATGAGCTAATCTCAGTTGCCATTAAGGCTTCATCCTAATTATTGCATTTGGTGAACATAGATTCTTAGCATGTGCTTTCTTGTGCTGATAAGGGGGTTGTTGCCAGGATTCACTATTTTCAACATTGGATCAGATAATTTCATTGTAAACCACTTCATCCAAATGGCCATTGAATGATCCTTTTCTAATTCAAAATATGAGATCTTTCCTGGTTTTGATCATTGAGTAGCACACCTTACATAGGTTGTTGTTTGACCCTAAAACTGTTTTGACAAACTCATATTGTTCATGGTCATCATTGCAGCCTGTAAGCCCATTTCATTTTCATGACGATTTGATTCATCTTAATGTTAAAATTTGATCTGTCACATTTGGAACTTGCTCAAATCACTTTTTGCCTTAACTATCATCTGTTGTAGGTACTTGATTTTATTGTTTGCTTACATATCAAGTTGTTTGTTGGTTATGCAACTTTGTTATGGTTCATTTTCAACTTATGTTCATGATAGCAATTCAAGTGTCAACTTTTATCCTTTGGTTTTTTTGATCCACATTTTTGTTGAGCTTGATCTAATGCATATTTAAGGCTTGTGCATGCGTGAAGTTTGGACTGTTTGCACTTAGTTTGGTTCATGAGTTTCAAAACGCATCTCAAAACACCTCTTTGCATGAGCCTTCGTTTTTTTTGTTCTGTTCAGTATTTGGAAAAACTGATGATGCCTTCTTCTTCCTTATGAAATTCTGGTTGAGTTTGATATAAAGTTTGTCCAATTTGGTTGAGGTATGAGGAAGTTATGAATCAAAACGTATTTGGATGGCTTGTCTTATTGTTTTGCCCAGAATTTTACTTTGTTTAGGTATTTCTATTAATGGGGTGGCATAAATACACGGATGTATCGCCACCCCAGTGGTTAGAAGCCTTGCCATAAGTACCTCATCATGCGCGTGTTCCTGAGTTCGAGCCCAGCTGGGGCCTTTTTGCCTTGTTTTTATTTTACTTTTCACATTTTATGTTTTCTTCTTCTCATTCCATTTTGTATGCATGCGTGTGATTGGCCTGATGGTGATGTGTGGAGCTTTCAATCCCAAGGTCATGTGTTCAATTCCTAGTATGGACATTTCTTTTTTTAAACACTTACTTGTTTCATTTCTTTTATTTCTTTTATTTTATTTACTTCTTTTCTTATTTTTATTTTATTTTATTTTTATTTTAAATATTATAAAAACCCAAAAAAAATCTTTTTTTGTTATTTCAATGTGTTATTTTATTTTCCATCCTTTTATTTCATTTTCCATTCTATTTTATCATTTTTATTTCGAATCTTAATTTAATTTTATTTCTTTCATTTCACTTGTGATTGAGTTGTGTGATGTTTACTTGGCCTTGTGCCATGATCCCCCTAGGATTCCTAGTCCCTCCGTTTAGGATGGGAGTAGGAGAGACATTAGATGTTTAATCCTTTGCATGATAACATTAGGGTAGTTTCATTCCCTTTCATCCCAACTTTAGGAGTATTGTGCATGATAACTTTAGGGTCCAGTTTCCCCTTAGCTTGAGTCTTTCTCTTCTCATCTCAAAACAATCATAAAACACCTAATAAAGGTTAATGGATATTGTACGTTACGAGCCTTAAGCTACTTGGGAAATGGTTGTTGAAGGGTTTCCTTTCAATGACTTGATTGTTTAGTATAGCACCCTTTGGGTGATATGCGATGCACTTACTCCTAAGTCATAGTCTCTAGTGCAATATGAATTGCAAACCGTTCAAAAAACACTTCTCCTCTAAAAAACACAAAAACAAATCATTCAAACCATTTTTTCCCTTTGGGGCCTTTAATCAGGAAAATCCTTTTCAGAAAAAGAGTGTTGTTAACTCTTAGTTCTATCGCAAACGGTAATGCCTAAGTCTCCCATGCTCGAGCTGCATACACCAACTGCTAGAACTATTTGTTAACCCTACTCGGGCCTAAAAAACAAGTTTGACAGACCTGTGTTCCCCTTTAGCCCGAACTACATCCGCTATGATCTTTCATACCAGATGAAAGTACGTAGGCACAAGACGCGATGTCTTGGCGAGCAACCTTCCCCCTCTTTCACCCGTAGTTAGCCGAACTACGTTGACTATGACTTCTCATTTCAGATGAGATACGTAGGCACAAAGTGCCATTGCTCTGTGAGTCACTTTCTTTTTCTTTTGTCCTCAAGCCTTTATCTAGATAGTTTCAATCACCCTTTTAGATAGACAACAAGCGTGGATCCCGTCGAGTACGACGGACGTGAGGGGTGCTAATACCTTCCCCTTGCGTAACCGACTCCCGAACCTGAGATTTGGTTGCGATGACCGATCTTGTCCCTCTTTTCGTCAGGTTTTCTCTGAGCGTTTCCTCTCCCTCTCTTGGGATAAATAATGCCCGGTGGCGACTCTTCTGTCATTGCCGGCCTCGATTTTCGCAGTAGCGACACCAAGCAAGTCGAAGAACTCTTGGAAGATGAGGCTCAAATGTTTGCATTTTTTGCATCAGTTCAAGTTGATTATGAAGCAGTTAGCATGGAACTACCAGTTGTTCGAGAATTTCCAGAGGTGTTTCCAAACGACATGAGTCACTTACCTCCTGAGCGTGAGGTAGAGTTTACTATTAATGTGATATCGGGCACTAGTGGTGTATCGATGACTCCTTATCAGATGTTTGTATCTGAGTTAGGGGAATTGAAAAAACAGTTGGAAGAGCTGCTTGAGAAGAAGTTTATTCGACCGAGTGTTTCTCCGTGGGGTGCTCCTGTGTTGTTGGTGAAGAAGAAAGATGGTAGCATGAGATTGTGTGTGGATTATTGGCAGTTGAATAAAGTAAAAATCAAGAATAAGTATCCGCTTCCGAGGATAGATAATTTGATGGATCAATTGGTGGATCCTAGCGTGTTTAGCAAGATTGATTTGAGGTTTGGTTATCATCAGATTCGCGTTAAGCCTGATGATATTCCGATGACAGCTTTCAGGACGAGGTATGGACACTATGGATATATTGTGATTCCGTTTGGTGTATCTAATGCACCTGGTGTGTTCATGTAGTATATGAATAGGATTTTTCATCCTTATTTGGATCAGTTTGTGGTAGTGTTCATTGACGATATCATGATATATTCTAAGTCTGAGGAAGAGCATGCGCAACATCTAAGAGTGGTATTACAGGTTTTGAGAGAAAGAAGCTTTATGCCAAGTTGTCCAAGTGTGAGTTTTGGTTGAAGGAAGTGCGTTTCCTTGGCCATGTGATTTCTAGTGGAGAAATTACTGTTGATCCGTCGAAAGGTAATGCTGTGTTGCAGTGGGAGACTCCAAAGTCTGCTACTGAGATTCAAAGTTTCCGTGGATTGGATGGTTATTATCGCAGGTTTATAGAAGGCTTTTAAAAGTTGGCATTTCCATTGACTCAGTTGACTCGATAGGGTTAAGCTTATGTGTGGGATGTTGCTTGTGAGAAGAGTTTTGTAGAACTCAAGAAGAAGTTGACAACTGTTCCAGTGTTGATTTTGCCAAACCCGAGTGAGTCTTTTATAGTGCATTATGATGCATCGAAGATGGGTCTTAGAGGCGTATTGATGCAGAATGGTCAGGTAGTTTCTTATGCCTCCATACAACTGAAGGTTCATGAAAGGAATTATCCTACGCATGACTTAGAGTTGGCCGCCGTGGTGTTCGTGTTGAAAGTTTGGAGACATTATCTTTTTGGGTCCAGTGTTTAGTGATCACAAGAGCCTGAAGTATTTGTTTGATCAGAAAGAGTTGAACATGAGACAGAGGAGATGGCTTGAACGTCTGAAGAATTATGATTTTAAATTGAGTTACCATCCTGGTAAGGCTAATGTTGTGGCTGATGCGTTAAGCAGGAAGTTCTTACATATGTCGATGCTTATCGTTCGAGTGTTAGGACTGATTGAGCAATTCAGAGATATGAGTTTGGTTTGTGAAGAGACTCCTAACAGTGTGAAGTTGGGTATGCTGAAGTTGACTAGTGGTATTCTCCAACAAATCAGAGAAGGTCAAAAATCTGATTTAAGACTAGTGGATGGTCTCATGTTAATCAATCAAGGTGACGAGGGTGATTTTCAGATCGATGAGAATGGGGTGATGAGGTTCAGAGATAGAGTGTGTGTTCCCGATGTGCCAGAAATCAAGAAGAGCATTCTTGAGGAAGGTCATAGAAGCGGGTTAAGTATTCATCCTGGTGCCACAAAGATGTATCAAGATTTGAAGAATTTGTTTTGGTGGCCGGGTATGAAGAAGGATATTGCAGAGTTTGTATATGGTTGTTTGACTTGTCAGAAGTCGAAGATTGAACATCAGAGACCGTCGGGTTTGATGCAACCGTTGAATATTCTAGAATGGAAATGGGATAACATTTCTATGAATTTTGTGATAGGTTCACCGAAGACTCTGATTCGATTTGGGTGATTGTTGATAGATTGACCAAATCGGCTCATTTTATACCGATGAGGATCAATTATTCGTTGCAGAAGCTTGCCGAAGTATATATTGATCAGATTATGAAACTACATGGTATTCCTTCAAGTATTGTGTCTGATAGAGATCCGAGATTTACATCGAGGTTTTGGGAGAGCTTGCAGACAACTTTGGGTACTAAGTTGAGGTTGAGTTCTGCCTATCATCCGCAGACGGATGGACAGACAGAGAGAACTATCCAGTCTTTAGAGGATTTGCTGAGAGCTTGTGTGTTGGATGAAGGTGGATCGTAGGATAGTCATTTTCCGTTGATTGAGTTTACCTGCAATAACAGTTATCATTCTAGTATCGGGATGGCACCATATAAGCCTTTGTATGGTAGGAGGTGTAGGACTCCTTTGTGTTGGTATGAGTCAGGCAAGAGTGTTGTACTCGGACCTGAGATGGTACAAGAGACGACTGAAAAGATCAAGATGATCCAAGAAAATATGAAAGTGTCGTAGAGTCGCTAGAAACGTTACCATGATAGGAGGAGGAAAGCACTTGAGTTCCAAGAGGGAGATCACGTGTTTTTGAGAGTGACGCCAGGAACTGGTGTTAGCCAAGCTTTGAAGTCTCGAAAGCTCACATCACATTTTATTGGTCCGTATCAGATTTTGCAGAGGGTGGGGGAAGTAGCATATCAGATTGCTTTACCGCCATCACTTGCGAATTTACATGATGTGTTTCATGTGTCTCAGTTGAGGAAGTACATTCCAGATCCGACGCACGTGATTCAGATGGATGATGTACAAGTGAGAGATGACTAGACTGTTGAGGCGTTGCCAGTTCGGATTGATGAGCAAGAAGTGAAGCAACTGCGAGGTAAAGAGATTTCCTTTGTAAAGGTAGTTTGGGGAGGACCAGCTGGAGAATGTTGGACTTGGGAGCGTGAAGATCAGATGAGGGAGTCGTATCCAACTTTGTTTCCTTGAGGTGATTTCGAGGGAAAAAATTATTTTAAGTGGAGGAGAGTTGTAACACCCCAAATTTTATTATAATATTTATTTAATTTATTTAAATACGAATATTCGCATTTTTGGTAATTTTCGGGGGTTTGTTGTGTATTACTGATAACACGAAATTATATAGTGTATCTGACTTGACATGCATGAGTTTATATTATGTTTTATTTGATTTTCCCCCTATCTTATGTTTTATATTACTCGTATTTGTTTGTTTTCTTCAGGTACTCGGTTCGAAGTGAAGAGTTAGAAAGAGAAGAAAAAGAGAAGAAATAGAAAGAAAAGAAAGAGAAGAGAAAGAAAAGGAAAAGAAAGAAAAATAAAATAAAAAGAAAAGAAAAAAAGAAAATGAAAAAGAAAAATAAAGGGTGGGCCCACCACTTTAATGAGGCTGGAGCCACATTTAAAGTGGCTCACACCACCATTCCTAAAGTGGCGCAAGCCACATGATGCATGAGGGGGAGGTGGCGCAAGCCACCTGGCAGTGTGGGGAAATATTCTCCCACTCCCTCTATTTTCCAACTCCACTTCCGGATTATCACGGGGAATTTTCACGGCACTTCCTGTGATTTTTTGCTCCTCTTCAACCGACTATATAAATGAGAGAAACGGCTTGAAAAAAGGGGTCGGCAACATTTTCAGAATAGATAGTCATTCGAGCATTAGTTTCTATTATTTTCTTTTCCATACGAGTTTAATTTGTGTACTAAGTTTGAAGTACGGTGACTAATCCTTCAAGCCTGCCATTTACTTGTACCCCCAGTTTAATCTAATTCCAGGTTTTAAATTGTTTTGTTTATTTTATTTGTCGCAATTACAGCATGATTAGTAGTTATATTCTGCATTGTATTATGTTTGATTTTTCCACCATGTTCGGCTAGAGTAATTGATGTCGGTATGTAACAAATCTATCGGAGGGGATTAAATAGTAATCGGTGTTGATTTTCTTTACAAATTAATTTGTAGGCGCTAGTCTCTTATTTTAATCAATCAACCTTTCTTGCGAGAGTAAAAAGGGGAAACTAAGGTTAAGGTCAAGATAAACGAGAGTTTGAGGTTTTAACCAGATAGCTGAGATTAGGCATTAATTCTAAACACAAAGGAAGCACTTTAGAATTAATTAGGACCTATTTATTTTCAAAAGGTATCGTTAAACTCGAATAATACAGCGAGAGCGCTAATTTTAATTTAATGATATAGTCCGAATCAATAAACACGAGAGTGTGAGATAAACATTTTTAAATAAGTATTTTTCTAATAAAAAGTATTTTGAACAAACTAACGGACATCGTTTATTCATTAAATTCCCGGTGATTGATGCGTTGCATACTGACATCCCGTTATTAATTATTCTTATTAGAAATTTTAGTGTTTTTTAGATTTAATTCCTTTCGCACTAAACTTTCCTAATTCCATTAGCCTTAGCTTCACGCTGCAACAATAGATAACAGTAGGTTGACATTGGTCTCTGTGGGTTCGAAAATCTTTTATATTACTTCAATATTTTTGTGCACTTACGGAGCATCAAGTGTTTGCCGCTATTGTCGGGGACCAACAATCAATATTGTGATTCCGTTGTTGCATAGTATAGACTAAGGCACTCTTATCCCAATCACTATGTCTAACACAAATTCCCTCTACAATTACCACTCCCAATATTTTGAAGAACCACAAGATTTCAATACATCCAACCTCGAACTATTACTATAAGAATTCGATGCGACGTTTACTCACTCTAGGATAGAATCTATGATGGAGCGCTTTATGGAAACACAAACTCTTCAAAATGAAGATTTTAGAAAACAAAATCTCCAAATTAATGAAAACCTTAAGCAGATGAACATTATAGTCGATTCCCTCGCGACTCACATCGAGGCATTGGAGACTCAAACCTCCCTGCTTACACAAACACCTTTAGGACCCTTCCCTGAGAGACATGTGGATGTTGTAACAACTAGTAATGAAGAACAAATAGAAAATCCTAGGGAGAGTGATAATGAGTTTGAGGAGATTTTTTGTGAGAAAAGGATACATATTGAGAAAAATCCACCAACATCACCCAAAAGGGAGGTTGTCGAAGAAGTAGAGAAGGAAGCACCTGTTGTTGTTTTTCCTCTTTATACCCTACCTATTTCTTCACCACAAAAGGTTGTCGAAGAGGTAGAGAAGGAAGCACCAATTGTTGTTCCTCCTCCCTATACCCCGCCTATTTCTTTCCCACAAAGGGTTGTGGAAGCTAAGGTAGACTCCAAATCCAAAACATATGTGGAGGTATTGGAAAATATCCACACCCCAACACACCTTTGCTTGAGGTCCTTCATAAAAAAGGAAAACTCGAGGACCATGAAACTAGGGTTATCATTACTGTTAAAAGGGTAAGATTAACTTTTGAGGTGGTGGATGAAATAACTAACCCCAAATTTGAAAAACTGATACTCAGGATAGATCTAGAACCACCACCACAAGTTCAAAACAATGAACTACCCCACAGAAGAAAGAAAAGAAAAGGTGAAGGATATGAGAGATGGCTTGATAAGTGGCCATGGAAACCAAAGACTATTAAAAGTTAGATCAAGGAACCATTCTTGAAAGAACCACCATGAGTGCTTGCACTCCTTAGCCGTCGAGCTATCGACGTTAAACAAAACGCTATGTGGGAGGCAACCCACAAGATTTTTATTTTAAGTTATTATGGTTGTTTGTTCGAATTTTCATAAAATTAATAAATATATCGCTTGTCACGTTTTAGCTATATCTAGGCGAAAACTCTCTAGATGACTCTCTTGAAAGATGAGCTGGTACCCACAGACATTCCTATGAGTGTCGCTGCTGGTAGTGACACTGATGATGAATACTTCTTCTAGAAGCAGGCAATATGATGATATGGTTCGAGAATTACACAAACGAAGATATCTCAAAATTCCATATGTCAGAGTAGAAGTCGTCAGTAAAGACAGGGATAACAAGGGAAGGATCATAGAAGATTTGGCACGCAGTAGCGTTCATACAGGTTATAACTTTCCTTTTTTCTACCTTTTATCAAAATATTGAAGATAATGTTTGGTTTAAGTGTGGGGGAGGAACTCTACTACTTTGATTTACTATTTTCTAGCTTTACCGCTTTAATTTATTGTTTTCTATGTAGATTTTAAATTTTTACGCTTATTTTCTTTCATTAGTATGCTTGCTATTTATGATTCAATAAAATAAATTCATGTATTGTCGAGTCTCTATGCATAGTTTCTGCTATTATTTGGATTCTCCCATCTTTCTTGAGCCATAAAAAAATTTTCAATTTTTAGTTTGATACATGACATGGCAGTTTAGAAGCATTAGGCTAAGTTAGAAAGACCTGGGAAAGTGTTAATAGTATCAGTACTGTCCTGACACCCTGAACCCCTTGATTATGCAAATGAATTTAAATACTTATTATTCCAAGACCAACCTCTTAAGTAGTTTATACCAGCAGTCATCACCATCCTAAACTACAACCTAAGTGATAAGCCGATGCAAATTTGTGTTTGATCTCAAAACCGAAAAACAAAAAATAATTGTTCATGAATTAACACCAAATACGAACTAAATATATGTTCCTTCTAAGTTAGTTGGTCCTTACCCGACCATTTAGCCCAACCGATTGGACTCTTGAAACTCGATATTAGAAGAAAAACAAAACGGAAATCCAAAGAAATTTGAGACATGAGATCAGTTGAATACTAACAGGTTTAATCACCATGGATGTGCAGGGATGACAGGCTTAATGTGATTGCTCTAGAATGAAAGAGAGACCCGAAAAAAGTATAGGTCGTGTTATAATAACATAATTCAGATTCGTTTGCATAGGATATGAGTTTTTGAAATTGTGTCACTACGGTATCCTCATTGTTGATATTTAGTACCTATCTTACTAACTAAAGCTTAGCTTTAACGAATGTTTGTTTCACACCTGTGCCTAAAGAGTTTTTACTTGCTTCAGGATAAGCAAAGGTTCAAGTATGAGGGAGTTTGATAACGCGAAATTATATCGTGTATCTGACTTGACGTACATGAGTTTATATTATGTTTTATTTCACTTTCCCCCTATCTTATGTTTTACATTACTCGTATTTGTTTGTTTTCCTCAGGTACTCGGTTCGAAGTGAAGAATCAGAAAGAAAAGAAACAGAGAAGAAAAAGAGAAGAAATAGAAAGAAAAGAAAGAGAAGAGAAAGAAAAGGAAATAAAAGAAAAAGAAAAGAAAAAGAAAAGAAAAAAAAATGAAAAAGAAAAAAAAGGGTGGGCCCACCACTTTAATGTGGCTGGAGCCACATTTAAAGTGGCTCACAGCACCATTCCTAAAGTGGCGCAAGCCACGTGATGCATGAGGGGGAGGTGGCGCAAGCCACCTGGCAGTATGGAGAAACATTCTCCCACTCCCTCTATTTTCCAACTCCACTTCCGGATTATCACGGGCGATTTTCACGACACTTCCTGTGATTTTTTGCTCCTCTTTAACCGACTATATAAATGAGAGAAACGACTTGAAAAAAGGGGTCGGCAGCATTTTCAGAATAGATAGTATTTTTCCAGTTTTTCATTCGAGCATTAGTGTTTGTTATTTTATTTTCCATACGAGTTTAATTTGTGTACTAAGTTTGAAGTACGGCAACTAATCCTTCAAGCCTGCCATTTACTTGTACCCCCAGTTTAATCTAATTCCAGGTTTTAAATTGTTTTGTTTATTTTATTTGTCGCAATTACAACATGATAAGTAGTTATATTCTGCACTGTATTATGTTTGATTATATTCTGCACTGTATTATGTTTGATTTTTCCACCATGTTCGGCTAGAGTAATTGATGTCGGTATGTAACAAATCTATCGGAGGGCATTAAATAATAATCGGTGTTGATTTTCTTTACAAATTAATTTGTCGGCGCTAGTCTCTTATTTTAATCAATCAACCTTTCTTGCGAGAGTAAAAAGGGGAAACTAAGGTTAAGGTCAAGATAAATGAGAGTTTGAGGTTTTAACCAGATAACTGAGATTAGGCATTAATTCTAAACACAGCGGAAGCACTTTAGAATTAATTAGGACTTATTTATTTTTAAAAGGTATCGTTAAATTCGAATGATACAGCGAGAGCGCTAATTTTAATTTAACGATATAGTCTGAATCAATAAACACGAGAGTGTGAGATAAAGATTTTTAAATAAGTATTTTTCTAATATAAAGTATTTTGAACAACCTAACGGACATCGATTATTCATTAAATTCCCGGTGATTGATGCGTTGCATACTGACAACCCGTTATTAATTATTCTTATTAGAAATTTTAGCATTTTTTAGATTTAATTCCTTTCGCACTAAACTTTCCTAATTCCATTAGCCTTAGCTTCACGCTGCAACAATAGATAACGGTAGGTTGACATTGGTCTCTATGGGTTCGACAATCTTTTATATTACTTCGATATTTTCGTGCACTTACGGAGCATAAATTACTGAGAATTATGGAATTTTGGGATTATGTATTTAAATAATAGTATATAATATGAATATATTAGTATTATTATTAATTTAATTAAATATAAGTTTGCTAAGGGCAAATTGGACAATTGAGGAGGAGTTAGTGAGGGTAATATTGGGAAAACCCAACTTTGAGGCCCAAGGTTAGGTTTAACAAAAAGAGAATTGTGATGAGATTAGGATTCATTTGTTAGACCGTGAAAAGAATTGAGGCCAGAGCTCTGAGAAGGAAGAATTGAGGCAAAAGGTTCGAAAGGTTTTCTGAAAGATTTGAGAAGGCTTAGAGTCGACAATTAAGGTATGGGGAGTATAACCTTCATTGTTTTCAATGTGTAATTTCAATGTATTTAAGGCCGAGTTAAGGGTTTGAGGCTGATTATGAGATAAAGGGAATTTAGCCTTCATGGCCTAAATCTATTATTGAGATTTTAACCGTAGGGATTTATTTGGGTTAAGGGAAATTAGGCTTCCGTGGCTAAAACTCTGATTTGACATTTGCCTAACCCCGTAGAGAAATTGGATTGTGAGGAACTCTGATCATTATGGTGTAGTGGTAGGGATTTATAGGATTTAGAGCGTGAATATGATGCGGGATTGGCCTAATAAACTGTAGGTTTTGTGTCTTTAATGCCGTAAGACCTTAGGGATGATTTAGGGATGTTTTGGGGGCATTGTGGAAGTGAATCGTGGGACTTTTGGGTTGATTTAAGTCCTGGTGCGTAACAGCATTTTGCTGTCATCGCGTTGCTTGCACAGCGAACGATTTCGTCCCAGACTTGCACTGCAAAGAATACTTCTCTCATCGAAGAAACTCGCCCTGGACTCGCACAGCGAACTTGCTAGCGAACGTAGCAGAGTTTCGCGAATTCTGATTTTGTGCAGTGATGCCTTGATGTTTTTATGCTATTATTTCTTTGACGAATTAATATGAGTATGACTGTGATTTCTATGTGATTTGTACATGATTATATGATGTTTCCTATGATGTAATGATTGATGAACTATGATGATATTTCCATGACTTTTGATGATTCTATGATGATATCATTTTTGATGATGATGATTATGATGAATGATGATGCACCTGTGATGTTATTATGAGGATGATTATTGACGTGTGCATCATGCATTCATGTGCATCCGGACTTCGGTTTAGGACCTTGATTACTTTGGCTTCAATCCCATTGTGTGGATGTGAGGTATTTTGACGTGCTCCGGTTCTCGAGTAGAAACGAACCTATTGATGAGGATCTATGGAGGATTGATGGCCCAGTGTCCATCGAGCTGTGATGATTGGTACCACATGCATTGAGTCTTGTTGCATTTGCATTTATGAGATGATTTTGAGTAAATTATGATGTTGTAGCCTTTGATGTCCATTGATGAATATGATGATGTTGAATATGAAAATAACGCCATTTGATATGTTGATTTCCTACATTGATTATTATGAATCGTTTTACTCACCCTACTTTTTTGAATGTTGCCTCCTCGTGGGTAACATGCAGATGACCAGGCTTAGCCGTGGATGTCGTTAAGGACTTTTGAAGTTTTGAGTTGTTGGCCTTTTGGTTAACTTAGAGGGTCTTGCTCTGATAGTGGAACATCGGGTTGGGATCTTGAGTTAAACCATGTTTCATTGTGTTATTTTGATTATCTTTCCATATAAGGAAAACTTTAAGATTATGCCTTTTGAGTTCTGCTGCCTTTGTGAAAATTTTTATATCTTTTGGGAAAACCCGTTGTTTACAGAGCCTTGACCTATTTTTGATTTAATTGGGAAATGTACGCCCTTTGAGGTGATTTTTATTGAGTTTAATTTTTTACTCTGATATATGTGATTATTATGTCATTTATTTATGGGGTAGAAAAGGGGGGTACATTATCCACCTTCTCCCTTGAGAATCTGTTAGAGTCATATACCTTTTATCCTATCTTTAGGATTAGAATCGTCACACTCTTTGTATGTGTTCTGCCACAAACACTTCTTTCCCTTTTATCCTAACCTTAGGATTGGAGTTGCGACACTCCATGTAAGTGTCATGGTCATGAACACTTACTTCCCCCTAGAACCTTGACCGTGGTCAAGAGTTTCTCACCCTTATTGAGGAGAACTATGAATGCTCTGATTTCATTCCCATCAGAATACGTAGGTACGAGATGCGATGTCTTGGCGAGCATACTTAGGACTAACACCTTAGACCTCTCTTTACCTTTTTACCCTTTAGCAGACAAAATAAAAAATAACACAATAAAACAAGAGGTTCATGTAGAGTACTACCGATACTTAGGATGCTAGCATTTTCTCTTGGTATAATCAACCCTCGAACCTTAGATTCTCTTTTACTTTGTTTTTGCATTGCATATTGTTGCACCCCAAAATTTGCCCAACCTATTTCTTTACCTAGCTTATGTTTCATTGTATTTCATGTGGCATCAGCATTTCGCATAGCATTGGTTCTCGAGGCAGGGGATTGATGCGTGGTTTTTCGCAAGTGTACGAATCACGTCAAAGTAATATAAAAGATTATCGAATCCACAGAGACCAAGTGTCAATCTATCGTACCTGTTGTTATGGTGTTTATCTAAGGCAACTATTTTTAAGGGTTTTAGTAAGGGTGCAATGGTAAATAAAATTATAATTTTAAATAATAAATGAAAGACAGGCTCGAATGTAATTCACGTAATCAATGATAATCCAGTACTTGTTAATGGAACTACTTATGGGCAATGTTTTCTCCTTTGAAAAGAACTAATTTAACAGGAACTGTCGCTTTCGCGTATTCAGAACCGAGTTGTACTCTCTAATCAACCCCTCCTATTGTCACGGATAAAAAGGTGCGTACTGCGTTAGAGTAGTAAACCTATTTTTAAGAAATATAGTTTCTTAACAAAGTTGAAAAGTATTTTAACCTGGACTTCTTAGCAAAAAGAGGTTCTTATGAACCAGACTCTAAATCTCATAATGCGTCCGAAAATCGTTTTAAAATCTCTTTTCTTTTTAATCTAAAAACTCTTAATGAACTATACAAAGCGCTTTTGGCTGTTTTTGAAATAGTTAAAAACAATTACATGAATTGAAAGATAAAATAGCCCTTAGGTGTTTCCACGAACAATTATACTGATTACTGGTTTAATTATGATCCTTACATTCTAACCTTTATGGGATTAGTTAGACATGATAAAGTAAATATTCTTTTTATAGTTTTTCATATGAGTAATTTAAAGCGAGTGCGGGAAGTAAACAAAGTAAATGTGCGAGTGCGGGAAATAAACAACGTAAATGTGCGAGTGCGGGAAATAAACAACGTAAATGTGCGAGTGCGGGAAATAAACAAAGTAAAGTGCGCGAAAATAAATAAAAGTAAAGCAATGCGGAAAAATAAAATACTAACTGGAATTAAAATGGCGGCAGGATTAACTTCCTCCAGAGTGCTCCAAAACTCGAACCACAGACAGATTACAGACTCGATCACTCGATTGCAGAGGCACCCCGATGTGGAATGGCAACTGCTTTATAACTGATATATGCCTAGAGGATTCTAATTCTGGATGAAGAAAAACGAAAATCTAAGGTCCTATTTATAGGAGAAACTGAAGGCATGAAATGACCGGGACGCCCCTCCACTAAAAAGTGGAGGTTATGAAGTTTTGCCTTGTGGCGCCCGCCACAAGGTCATGGCGCCCGCCATGGTCCCTACAGGGGATGATGGAGTGGGGATCGTGGGTCTTGGAGGTTGAGGAGTGGTCTTGAGACGTGGCCACGTCATGGCTAACCCCATGGCGCCCGCCACGGTGGGTGCCGTAAGTGCAAAATGCTGAATTTCTAGGTTTTCGTCCGTTTTCACTCCTTTTTCGCTCCTTTTCCCGATTCAAGCTCCGATTATTATAAAAACCTGAAAACATAAGAAAACAAAGCAATAACAAAGCAAAACAACAATAAAAGCTAAGAATGCATGCGAAATCGGAGTCAGAAATACGGTGAATTTTAGTGTGATCAAATTCTCCCACACTTAAACCTTTGCTTGTCCTCAAGCAAACATTAAAGCTTAAGAAAATATGGTGTCAACACTTGTCTTTGGGCTAAAGGGATTCTAAGTTCAAGTCAGGATGCAGTGACAGATACTAACTAAGTGAACCAAGGGTACCATAGTAACACAAACACAAGCTTCAATCCTATATTAACCACTCCATATCATCCCACGATACCTAGGCCTATCTTCTCATCTTTTTGTGTCCTTTTCATTCAGGCGCAATCACATTAAGCCCGTTATCCGTACATGCTTCATAGTAGAGTGACCGGTTAGTGATTCTGATCCATAACATAAGGTTTCTGGCACATAAGCATGTGTAAACCTGTTTTTATTTCGCCTAAATGTAGCTGCGGGGGATCGGATCGTAATCCGCCCTACCAAGTTCAGTGCCAGATACCTCTGAACCAACTAACAATAGGTGACTTGCAATTTTTTTTCTTTTTGTGGCAAAAAATTTTTTCTTCTCTTTTTTCGGTTTAAATGACTTTGTGAGGGTCACCTATACCAGAGTTTGCCTTTTTTTCCTTTTTTATTAGCACTAGATCATTCACTTATATTCATCGGCCCCCTACGTAGAGTATGCTTAGGCCGGAGCTGACTGCTAAAATAAACTACTTAGGACAATTTTTTGAATGATAGTAAAGGCCATGGTGGTGGGGTTTAGGAGTGATTCCTATATTCAAGAGGTCTATGGTGCTAAAATGGTTCTGATGTTTCAAAAAGTTGACCTAAGTCACCACATCCTAATCTAAACCTGTCTCAAAGCCCAAAAAACATGTGAAACAACATTGTTTTCTTTTTAAAAATTTTCTGGTAAGGCTAAGGAAATGGGAAAAAATGAAGATGAACTAAAAAGACACTATACTGGTGACTCGTCAGACTCATGCATTATCTAAGAAAAATAAATTACTGAAAAGGGAAATAACTGAAAGGAAATTAACTAAAAAGGGAAATAACAGAAAGCAATAAAAAATCCCCTCCCACACTTAAATCGAACATTGTCCCCAATGTTTCGAAATAAGATAAGGGGGGTAACCTGGAAAAAGACTACTGAGGAGGGGCACTGGTGCCTTCGCCGTCCTGATGTGATGGTCTGGAACGACGGGATCTACTACGATGCTGGTCCCTCTGGTCGAGTCGTGCTGATAAAGCAGCCTGAGCACTCCGGACCTCTCGAAGGTTACCCAAGATGGAACCCTGAGTAGCCTCTACAAGCTGGTAGTGTCGGCTGTTGAACTCTCTCTGACGGTTCTGCTCTAATGAAATAGCGTTCAAGGTACGGCAAACGTTGCTATAGGAACGATCCGAAACCAATCGCGATTGTTGCATGATGCTCATATTGTCCGTCAGCTGTTGTGAAATAGTAGAGAGAAGGCCATCACGCCTTTCCTCTCTAGCTGTCATATCACGCCACATCTCCTCGGTGACAAAGAATCCAGGAGCAGTACCTGCAACAGGGTTAGAGGAAGATGGTGCAGTGTGTGATTGTGAAGGACGATGGGGGGACATGTGAGGGATGGGAGACTTCTCTCTCCGATCATACTCATCATCAGTGTCATGTGCCTCCCCATCGGGAATATTAGGAGGAAGTGGACCCAAAACACGTGGAGCATTGAGATCATAGGTCCAGTTCCTTTCATCACGTACATCAGTACGTCTACTGCATGGTAAAGCAACAGATGGGATAGCTACCCCATGAACCATCAACTCATAACCACCTTCTCTCCTTGTTCGGCACAATTTCATGTCTTTCAGAAATTTTAAATTAATTGTGCGAGGAGGTAGTGGTTCAAGTGTAGCTATCTCATCATTCAGGCCAAGAGCCCGAGCAATAGACGTAACAAGCCCTCCAAAAACAATCGGTCCTGTTTTATTAGTAAATAAAGTCATGTGGGCAAGCATAAACGGGACCGGATTGATGTGGGTTCTAGTGAGGCATCCTTGCAAAAATAGGAGTTCACGAGCATTAACCTTGTTTGGACTTTCCCAGCCAAAAATAGTACATGCCAAAAGAAGTCTAAAAACTCTTATGGCCGGGTTGTGAATGGTCGACGCAAGTATCCCTTCAAAAGAATTAATTGAAGTACTTGAAAGCCTTAGCCAGAAGGTAAATACCTCGGCCGACCATTCAGCATCCAAAGGTGCCTCACAAATCGAACCTTCCCTATGAGGGATTCCTAACAAATCTGCTAGCTCATTGGTACTGAATTCATATTCAATTCCAAACAGTCTAAAAATAACAGTACCGACAGTGCTGGCAGTGTCAGGACTGACAGTGTATATCAAAGAACTCAAAAACTCAGTTGTCAGCCTCTCATAGGTAGGTTCCTGATTAATGAAAATATTATGCAAGCCTAGAAATTCTAATAAATTAAAAACACTATGATAAATACCCAAAGCATACAGACAGTTATCGTCGACGTACCTAGTCGAGAGGATTTCTCGACTTTGAAGCCTCTGAATAATTTTCCGTTGCCTTTCGCCCGGTCTTCCATCACGAAGAATAAATCCGTTGAACTCCATTGTTGAAAAGCTCCTTAGGTAGTGAAAATAGTAGAAAAGTGGTTTATGAGGGGAATGATAAAGTTTTGATTTTTTTGGTTTTTGATGGATGAAAATGGAAATGGATGTTGGATATGTTTTATGGATGGAGGGTATTTTGGAAATGGGGGAGCTTTAATGGGGTTCAAGGAGGATTTGGAAGGTTGGAAAAATGGGTTTTTGGTGGAGAAAGGGATGAAAATGGTGGAAATGGGGATTGAATCCCGTATTTGTTTGTTGATACGGTGTGGCGCCCGCCACAGGGCCTATGGCGCCCGCCACAAGGCCAATTCCTGGGCCTTGTGGTTTTGGATCCTCCTTTGGGCCTTCCTTGCACCTTTGTCTTCCGGGGGGTCTGAATAGCGTTTTCTTCTTCTTTTCAAGGCATTGGCTTGCATATTTTTGTCTTATATATTTTTTTCTTTGTACGATAAAAATAAAATGATTAAAAAATCAAAAAAGAAAAAGAAAAATAAAAATTAGTGCATAATATGTATATATATAAGGAATTCAAAGTGCATGAAAATATAAAAGCTGCAATAAAGTAAAATATGTCTGGAAATGCGATAAATAAAACGAAGTTAAATACTAGGGTAGTGCTGTCAGGGTGGAATGAGTCATGTGGTAGGTTTCTTATCCTGGCTTGATCCACGAATCTCAGCTATCTCCCTCCGAAGCTCGTCGATCGCCTGATGTAGAGCATCGGTCTCTGAGGCATGAGTGAGATCAGAAACCTGCATCTGTAACTCTAAGTCTGCCACTTCCTGCTTGAGCAGGGCAGTCTCCTTGCGGAGCTCATAAATCTGTGTTTGTAGGTCGGGTGGCTGCAGAGACATATTGTTAGACATAACAGTGATTCGGGGAGTAAGAGGTGTAGGAGTGTACTCAGCGGCGGGAGGCGATTTCGGCTCTTCGACAGTCTCTCCATAACCCTATAGAGCATAACTCCAATTGGCAGGATCATGGACACTGGTCATCAGCGGATCTGGTAATGTAAAGTAGTGTATCGCTTCACCGTCGATCAGTAATCTAAACATGTTGGGCTCAAAAGAAGCCCTCCTCATCAGTCCTCTATCAAGACAAAAATCAATATCCAGGGTGGTGTAGCGGCAGAAGGTCCTGAGGTGCAATAGCTTGCGAGACAAACCCAATGCAGTAGCAATCTGTGTAACAATCCCAACGACATGGATGATTCCTACTGATGATCTGGCAACACTAGCAAGGCCCTTCAGTAGAAAGTTGCCACAAGCAACAGGGCGAGACTGAGTCGCACAAAACAGTAGGAAAATCTCCTCTTCACTTAGCAGTGTCTCTGTATCTGGAAAACCTAGGAAAGAATGTGCTAGAATCATCTGGAAGTACCTCAATGCAGGGTTGTGGATTACCTGAGAAAACTGGGTAGAAGGATCTTGGCTCCCTCCGCCTGATATTTTAGTCCAAAACTTTTCCACTTCTCTGCTCATAAAATACCCCATCGGAGTCTCTGGAATAGCATCAGGAGTAGTCTGGAAACCTAGTAAATCACCAAACTCTTTGTGAGAGAATGAGTAGTCAATCCCGAACAACCTGAAAACAGCGAGTCCATCGGGTCCAGCCCAAGGGTCATGATGAAACGAGCTGAGGAACTCAAGAGTCAAGTTCCTATAAGTGTTGTTCCTGTCATCAAACTGGTCCCACTGGAGTTGATGGCATAAAAATCTGACGCTTGGCTCTATCCCCAAGGCATCCATGCAGTCATGGTCAGGGTACCTAGTAGGAGCCATAGGGCGTCTCATGTGAACATAGTAACGCTCTCTCTGTGCATCATCTCTAAAGGCCACGTGCATGTCATCAGGGTTCTGCATTCTGTACAAGGTTAGCAAACAAGTCCTGAAAGCACATAAAACATTCAATCGTGAGTCCTGACATAAAAATAAACAAATTAAAATAAAGTAAAAATAAAAAATAAAAAGTACAAAAGTAAGAAAAACCATGGGTTGCCTCCCATGCAGCGCTTGTTTAACGTCATTAGCTCGACGACCGATATTTAAACATCATTGGAAGGATATGGTGGATCACTCAGAGTATGACAGGTGTCTGTTGTTGGAATGTCACCTCCTTCGTAGGGCTTCAACCTCTGTCCATTGACTATGAACGGTTTACATGTTTGGTTCTTGATTTCAATAGCACCGGATCTCAGGATCTTAGATACTTCGAAAGGGCCAGTCCATCTCGAACGGAGTTTACCTGGAAATAGTCGTAACCTAGAATCGAACAGGAGAACAGGATCGCCTATTTTGAAGTCTCTTATTATGATTCTTTTGTCATGCCAAGCTTTTGTTCTTTCTTTGTATATGATGGCATTTTCGTAGGCAGATTGTCTGAGCTCTTCTAATTTGTGGATATCAAGGATACGTTTCTCACCAGCTGTCAAGTAATCCAAATTCAAAGTTTTGATGGCCCAATAGGCCTTATGCTCCAACTCAAATGGTAAGTGACATGATTTTCCATAGACCAGTTGATAAGGGGTTGTTCCTATAGGAGTTTTGAAAGCGGTTCTATAGGCCCATAATGCTTCTTGAAGTTTCTGCGACCAATCTTTTCTAGATATAGAGACAGTCTTCTCGAGGATTTGTTTTATCTCCCTATTAGATACTTCCACTTGTCCATTGGTCTGTGGGTGGTATGGTGTTGCTACTCTATGCTTAACTCCATACTTGCTTAAAAGTTTATCAAATATTCTCGATATGAAGTGTGATCCTCCATCACTTATGACTAAACGGGGTGTTCCAAACCTGGGAAATATATAATTCTTGAATAATTTGATGACTACTCTGGTGTCGTTTGTGGGTGCGGCGATAGCTTCAATCCATTTAGACACGTAGTCAACGGCTACTAATATGTACTGATTTCCAAAAGATGGTGGGAACGGTCCCATAAAGTCTATACCCCATACGTCGAAGAGTTCTACTTCTTGGATATTTCTTAACGGCATTTCATTACGTCTTGAAATATTTCCTGTGCGTTGGCATCTGTCACACTTGACAATGAAAGCATGGACATCACGCCACATAGTAGGCCAGAATAGGCCAGCTTGAAGAATCTTGGCGTAGGTCTTAGATGTGCTTGCATGTCCACCATAGGGTGCAGAGTGACAATGCTCAATTATATTATTTACCTCTTCTTCTAGAACACAACGGCGGAAAATGCCATCTTTACCTCTCTTGAAAAGAAATGGATCGTCCCAATAGAAGTTTCTCACATCACTATAGAACTTCTTCTTCTGGTGGTAGTTTAGATCAGGGGGTATGATGTCAGCGGCTAGGTAATTAACAAAATCTGCATACCAAGGTACATTGCTTATAGCTAAGGATTTATGAAATTGCTCATGAGGGTCTGGGTTATCATCTTCAATGGTTTCTAGTTGGGCTATCAGTCTATCATAGGCAAAATCGTCATTTATGGGTACTGGATCAGGTTTCAGGTATTCTAGCCTAGATAGGTGATCAGCTACCACATTATCAGTGCCTTTCTTGTCACGGATATCCAAATCAAACTCTTGTAATAATAGAATCCATCGAAGTAACCTAGGCTTGGCATCCTTTTTGCTTAGTAAGTAACGAATGGCAGCATGGTCGGTGTAAACTATAATCTTGGCTCCTACTAGATAAGATCTAAATTTGTCTATTGCAAAAACTACAGCTAGGAGCTCTTTTTCGGTTGTTGCGTAGTTGAGCTGTGCAGCGTCTAGGGTTCTACTGGCATAATAAATCACATGTAACTTCTTATCTTTTCTCTGACCTAGAACGGCTCCAACAGCATAATCACTGGCGTCACACATTATCTCAAACGGTTCCGACCAATCAGGGGGTTTCATTATAGGTGCTGAAATCAGAGCTTGCTTCAGAAGATTAAATGCTTTAGTACATTTTTCATCGAAGATGAACTCAGCATCTTTCATTAAAAGACCAGTTAAGGGCTTTGTTATTTTGGAGAAATCCTTGATAAAACATCGGTAAAATCCGGCATGTCCAAGAAAACTTCTTATCTCCCTGATAGTCTTCGGCGGTTTTAGATTCTCTATGACTTCTATTTTTGCTTTATCTACCTCTATACCTTTTTCGGAAACTATATGTCCTAAAACAATCCCTTCGGTGACCATGAAATGACATTTTTCCCAATTTAGCACAAGGTTTACCTCCACACATCTCTCCAGGATTTTCTCAAGGTTGACAAGACAATTTTTGAAATCTGACCCACAAACTGAGAAATCGTCCATAAATACTTCCATGATTCCATCCAAATAATCAGCAAAGATAGACATCATGCAGCGTTGGAAAGTTGCAGGGGCATTACAAAGTCCAAAAGGCATTCTTCTATAGGCAAAGGTTCCAACTGGGCATGTAAAGGTAGTTTTTTCTTGATCTTCGGGGTGAATAGGTATTTGGAAGAATCCTGAATATCCATCTAAATAACAAAAGTAAGAGTGTCTGGCTAGGCGCTCCAACATTTGGTCTATGAATGGTAATGGGAAATGGTCCTTCCTAGTTGCTTTATTTAATTTTCTATAATCTATGCACATACGCCAACCTCCATCAGTTCTTTTTGCTACAGGTTCGCCCTTCTCGTTTTGCACGACTGTGATGCCTCCCTTTTTAGGTACTACATGCACAGGACTCACCCATTTACTGTCCGAGATCTGATATATTATACCTGCCTCTAGTAACTTAAGAACTTCTGTCTTAACTACAGTACTCATTATAGGATTTATTCTACGTTGGTGTTCTCTAGAAGGTTTTGAATCTTCTTCAAGCAAAATCCGATGCATGCATACGGATGGGCTTATTCCTTTTAGATCAGAGATCTTATATCCTAAGGCTGAGGGGTACCTACGTAAAACTTCTAATAATTGATCGGTTTCTTCTTGGTTTAAGGTAGCACTGACTATAACTGGACGGTTCATATCTTCATCAAGAAATTCATATCTCAGGTTTTTAGGCAGTTCCTTAAGTTTTACGGTCGGTTTTATAGGGCAAGGCATAGGATCTGGGGTTAGAGATAAACATTCGTGAAGGTTATCATCAATGTAGGGTGTTTTATAATTGTCATCTTCCAAAATAAGGGTTGATGGCAATTTTATAGATTCAGTTTCTTCTTCTTGTTCTAATTCCCTAATACATTCTTCGATGATATCTAAGGCATAACAAGAATCTCCTATCACAGGTGCCATAAGAAATTTTGACAATATAAATTCTATCTTCTGGCTACCTACCTCAAAAGTTAGTTTTCCCTTTTTAACATCTATTACGGCTCCAGCAGTCGATAAGAACGGTCTACCTAGGAGGATTGGTATGTCGTCATCTTCTTTAATGTCCATGACAACAAAATCAGTAGGTATAAACAGCTGACCTATCCTAACAGGGACGTCTTCAAGTATGCCTATAGGGTATTTAACGGATCTATCGGCTAATTGAAGTGACATCTTAGTAGGTTGTAATTCTCCTAAGTTTAATCTCTCACAAACTGCTAAAGGCATTAAGCTCACACTAGCTCCTAAGTCTAGAAAAGCTTTTTCGATGACATGATTCCCCAAAACACAAGGAATGGAAAAATTTCCGGGATCTTTATCTTTCTTTGCTAACCTATTTTCGGAAATAGAATTACATTCCACGGGTTTCGGATCTTCGAGTCTACGTTTATTTGTAAGTATGTCTTTGAGAAACTTAGCATAAGAAGGTATTTGGGTGATGGCTTCTGTAAAGGGGATTTCTACGTGAAGTTTTTCTATAACCTTAACGAATTTTTGATATTGATTATCGATTTGGGTTTTCTTTAATCTTTGAGGGTAAGGTATTGGTGGTTTGTAAGGCGGTGGCGGTACATAGGTTTTATTTTTAGGTTCTTCTCCTTTTTCTTGACTTTCCGGGGTTTCAGGCTTCTCTGGTTCCTTTTCCTCATTCCTCTCAGAAGTTTCGGGCTCACTTAATCTAGGGTTTAAAGGTTCCTTATAAGCGGTTCCACTTCGTAGAGTAATGGCATTAGCTTGCCCTTTCGGGTTTTGTTGAGGTTGTCCAGGGAACTGTCCTCCAGGTGTAGTCTGTGGGGCTTGGTTTAACGCTACCTGAGAGATCTGGGTTTCAAGCATCTTATTATGAGTAATAATTTGATCAACCTTGGTTCCTAACTTGGTAATTAGTTCGTTAACATGGACGTTATGGTTCATGAACTCTTTGTTTTGTTGTTTTTGAGCAACGATAAAATCTTTTACAACTTCCTCAAAGCTCGGGCTAGGTGGTACAGGTTGCATAGGTTGATTTGTTCTAGGGGCTTGAAAACCTTGTTGTCTCGGAGGTGCGGTATTTTGGATAGGGTTATTATTTTTGTAGGAGAAGTTTGGGTGATTCCTCCATCCAGGGTTATATGTGTTTGAAAATGGGTTCCCTTGGGTATAGTTCACTTGCTCAGTGTTGGTTTCATTCAACAGATTGCATTCGGCGGATTGGTGTCCTTGCGTTCCACATATCTCACAATTCGGTGAAACTGCGGCAACAGTATTCGGAGTTGTACACATATGTTCGACTCTAAGGGCCAACGCGTCCATTTTAGCCTGCATCATGTCTATAGAGTTTAGCTCATGTATTCCTCCTTGGGCTTCCTTCTTTTCCACTGTCGCTCGTTCTACTCCCCATGATTGATGGTTTTGGGCCATATCCTCGATAAGGGCACTAGCTTCAGGGTAAGGTTTGTTCATCAGTGCGCCACCAGCGGCAGCGTCGATGGTCATTTTAGTGTTATAAAGAAGTCCATTATAGAAGGTTTGGATGATTAGCCAATTCTTTAGGCCATGGTGTGGGCATGCTCTTAATAGTTCTTTATATCTCTCCCAGGCTTCGAACAACGACTCTCCTTGGTGTTGGGTAAATCTAGTTATTAGGTTTCGAAGAAGAGCGGTCTTACTTGGGGGAAAATATCTAGCAAGGAAAACTTTTCTAAGGTCATCCCAAGTTGTTATTGAATTGGGTGGAAGGGAATCTAACCATGATAGAGCTTTATCTCTGAGGGAAAAGGGAAATAATCTTAAGCGTATTGCCTCAGGAGAAGCTCCATTCGTCTTAAAGGTGTCTGCTAACTGAAGAAAGTTTTTTAAATGTTGGTTCGGGTTATCAGTAGCGAGACCTGCGAATTGTCTCTGTTGCACTAATTGCAGCAGGGATGGCTTAAGTTCAAAATTATTGGCTGGGATAGCGGGGTTTACTATACTGGAACTAGGTTCCTCGTTTGATGGTTGGGCGAAGTCCTTAAGAGGTCTTCGATTTTGATCTTCGGCCATAGCTCTCCTATTCCTATGGAAAAATAAACGTGCGCGAGCGTAACGTTCAGGTTCAGCTAGAGGGTCTACTAAACTTCCGGCACTGCGAGTCTTTCGCATTGACCGGTGGGTAACAACCTTAGTCTAAACGGTATAAATACAGGGTAATGAAATTTGACGATATTGGTCCCCGGCAACGGCGCCAAAAACTTGATGCGTGGTTTTTCGCAAGTGTACGAATCACGTCAAAGTAATATAAAAGATTATCGAATCCACAGAGACCAAGTGTCAATCTATCGTACCTGTTGTTATGGTGTTTATCTAAGGCAACTATTTTTAAGGGTTTTAGTAAGGGTGCAATGGTAAATAAAATTATAATTTTAAATAATAAATAAAAGACAGGCTCGAATGTAATTCACGTAATCAATGATAATCCAGTACTTGTTAATGGAACTACTTATGGGCAATGTTTTCTCCTTTGAAAAGAACTAATTTAACAGGAACTGTCGCTTTCGCGTATTCAGAACCGAGTTGTACTCTCTAATCAACCCCTCCTATTGTCACGGATAAAAAGGTGCGTACTGCGTTAGAGTAGTAAACCTATTTTTAAGAAATATAGTTTCTTAACAAAGTTGAAAAGTATTTTAACCTGGACTTCTTAGCAAAAAGAGGTTCTTATGAACCAGACTCTAAATCTCATAACGCGTCCGAAAATCGTTTTAAAATCTCTTTTCTTTTTAATCTAAAAACTCCTAATGAACTATACAAAGCGCTTTTGGCTGTTTTTGAAATAGTTAAAAACAATTACATGAATTGAAAGATAAAATAGCCCTTAGGTGTTTCCACGAACA
The DNA here is from genome assembly GCA_963859935.3 of Lathyrus sativus. Lineage (NCBI taxonomy): Eukaryota > Viridiplantae > Streptophyta > Magnoliopsida > Fabales > Fabaceae > Lathyrus > Lathyrus sativus. Next base: position 492,430,628 of record OZ012738.1, read on the forward strand.
ATTATACTGATTACTGGTTTAATTACGATCCTTACATTCTAACCTTTATGGGATTAGTTAGACATGATAAAGTAAATATTCTTTTTATAGTTTTTCATATGAGTAATTTAAAGCGAGTGCGGGAAGTAAACAAAGTAAATGTGCGAGTGCGGGAAATAAACAACGTAAATGTGCGAGTGCGGGAAATAAACAACGTAAATGTGCGAGTGCGGGAAATAAACAAAGTAAAGTGCGCGAAAATAAATAAAAGTAAAGCAATGCGGAAAAATAAAATACTAACTGGAATTAAAATGGCGGCAGGATTAACTTCCTCCAGAGTGCTCCAAAACTCGAACCACAGACAGATTACAGACTCGATCACTCGATTGCAGAGGCACCCCGATGTGGAATGGCAACTGCTTTATAACTGATATATGCCTAGAGGATTCTAATTCTGGATGAAGAAAAACGAAAATCTAAGGTCCTATTTATAGGAGAAACTGAAGGCATGAAATGACCGGGACGCCCCTCCACTAAAAAGTGGAGGTTATGAAGTTTTGCCTTGTGGCGCCCGCCACAAGGTCATGGCGCCCGCCATGGTCCCTACAGGGGATGATGGAGTGGGGATCGTGGGTCTTGGAGGTTGAGGAGTGGTCTTGAGACGTGGCCACGTCATGGCTAACCCCATGGCGCCCGCCACGGTGGGTGCCGTAAGTGCAAAATGCTGAATTTCTAGGTTTTCGTCCGTTTTCACTCCTTTTTCGCTCCTTTTCCCGATTCAAGCTCCGATTATTATAAAAACCTGAAAACATAAGAAAACAAAGCAATAACAAAGCAAAACAACAATAAAAGCTAAGAATGCATGCGAAATCGGAGTCAGAAATACGGTGAATTTTAGTGTGATCAGGGATCAAGGTTCTCGTGGCTCAGGTTTCATTCCCGTGCAAGTAGCTGAGCAGCGAGCATCAGAAGAGACGTCATTTATTTTGCCTAGTGGTCGAGCGGCCGATTTTATTTCGCAGGGTATGCTCAGATCAGGAGACAACATTCAGTCTATATCCAACATTATCAAAGTTATAGTATTCAAGAGAAATTGTCAAAGCTTAGCAGAGCTCAAAACGGCGAGAAACAGGCAAACAGGCAGGTTTCCCTCCAAAAGGCGCCAAATTCAAATTTTTGAAGGTGTTAATCGGTTAACACATATGGTTAACCGATTAACCAAAGGAAAATCAGCTCAGATTTGAAATTTTAACAGTGTTAACCGATTAACGTATATGGTTAACCAATTAATCATAACCGATTTTTCCCTGTACGTGATTTTGCAAGCCATTTGCACTTGGGGTCCAATTTTGATCACCTTGAAACTCATTTTTACCAAAAGAAGGATCTAGAATGTTCTTGAAAGTTGGTTATTTCAATTTTCCCTCCAAATTCCCATGCCTAGCTCCAAACCAACTTTCCAATCCAAAGTCCAAACCCCACCTTTGGGATCCAAACCTATATGGTATTTAAGTGATCTACTCCAAACCAAAAGGAGCCAATTCTCATTTCTCACATTCATTTTTCAGAATTGATCAGAATTCTCTCTCAAATTCTCTCAACTTCTCCATTTCCAAAACCCACACTCAAAGCTCTTTTTCATTAGGATTCATTGAATTTTCGTTGAAATCAATGGATTCTTGAGCATAAACCTTCACCCATCCTCATCTTGGGATCAATTTCCATTATCCATTTTCGTGCAAATTGAGATCTGATTTTGGAGCTTGAGTTGGAAGTGATTATTCGAAGCGTTTTGATTTAAATTTGGTGGATCTTCGTTCGTACAACTACAATTGACTTGGATCTCGAAGTTTTCCGGATTTCTAGCATTTGAACTACTCAATTACAGCAAGATCAACACTAACCAGAGCAAATCTCTGCTCCGAAGGTTGGAGATTCTAGATCCATAACATTTTTTTAGCTTATTTGCATTTTGTTATGGTGAGAATCGTGATACCAAGCTATTGATTAACTTGAATCTTTAATTCTTAAATTCACAACCGGACTTTAATTTATACAAAGAAAAGGTCTAAAGAAAGAAAGAACCTTTTGCGCAATGTTACAACAACGCTAAGAGATTCGGGGATCGGGGGTTGGTTATGCCTATGGTAGGTAATTCACATCCTAAACATATGTAGTACTCTACAGGAACCTTTTGTTTGATTGTATACTAAGTTTGTTAAATGTTTGCTATGGATTGGGATTTGGTAAAAGGTGTAGGTTAAGACCTAAAGATAGTTTCTAAGTTTGCTCGCAAAGACATCGCGTCCTCTGCCTACGTATCCTTACTAGGATAGAATCAGAGCAATCGTAGTTCACCTCACTAGGGATAAAGAACCCTTGATTATGATCAAGGTTCAAAGGGGAACAAACATTACAATGCTTGTGTAGAGTTTAAGAAAACTCTCTAGATTTACATTGAACACTCAAGAAAGGGGAGTAAGTAATCATCTCCATGATTCTTACATAGAGTTAACAAACTCTATCTTAAGTTCTAATTGAAGGAGCACTCCTAACAAAAGGTAAGCTTTTTAGACTTAATCAAAGTCTAATGGATAGGTCCTAACTTAACTAAGTGTATAGATGACTTTACAAAGTCAAAGGAGGGTAATGAGCTATCTATGACCCAAAGGTCAATAGAGAGACTTTCCTTTGGAAGGGAAAAGAGGAGGCAACTTGGATGAGAACTAAAGAGTTTCATCACTTTGGGAAATAAACTTAACAAAGCAATAATCATTAAAACATGATGAATACAAGAGACATATGGTTACAGCCAAGAATAAGCGAGCATATTACAATAAGATAGGACTTCAATCAAGATGAATGGTTACAACCAAAATAAGGTATAAGGATATCACAATATCAATGAAGGGTTCTTACAAGACATAAGTACAAGAGGTGAAAACCAAAGACATATCTTGACAAAGATAAAGGTAACAACCAATGCAAACAAGTTATAACTTGGTAAATAGTTCAAAATTTCATGGGGATGTTAAATGGAAAATCAAATGAAACAATCATGATGCTTACAAGCAAAAGTTGAAATCAAAATCACATATACCAAGGAGTTGACAAATAATGCTTACATCAAGTGCAAAATCAAACTCAAGAAAATGAATCAAAAGTTTTGAAAATGACTGAAAGAGAGGAAGGTAAAAACCCTAAAAATCGAGCCTGACTTCTTTTAATGCAAAATGTTTTCCAAAATGAAAATTTTAGAATATTCACATACCATATGAAAATATACAAAAATACAAGATAATTGCAAAAAGAATCAATAAAAAATGATAAAAATTGACAAAGTTGTGCTATTTTGAAAATTTAAAGAAAAACAAACATTTTGGTAATTAAAATAAAGGGATGCGCTTGGTGGGTGTTGAACCCACCACCTTGTGATTACAAGCTCAAAATCTTGCCAAGCCAGCAGAGGTGCGTGCGTGACAAACCAAGGAACAAAAGTCAGAAAAAGTGAAAACATGGAAAATATGAAAAATGACCAAAAGAGTTAATCTCCACAGGATCAAACTCAGGTCATGAAGCATGGCAAGGCAATTGAAACTTAAGGCATAACCACTGGGGTGGCGATACATCTGTGTATTATGCCACCCCAATAAACACTTAAACCTAACAAAGCAAGCATTTATGGGCCAAGGCATGGCAAGAAAGAACAAGCAAGCAATCATGAAAAACGGTTTCACCATAACTTACTCAAAACAAAGTCAAATTCAACAAAATTTGGGTCTATCTTATGTGAAATTCAATAAGGAACACGATGGCATCATTAGTTTTTCAAGATAAGGCAAACAAGTTAAAACACGATGCAAGTACAAATGGAAGCTTGGATATGCATTATGGAAGCTACAACTCAAAACAGAAGTGCAAATTACATGAGATTAGCACACACAAACTTCAAACACATGATTCATGGATTCTAGACCCTAAAAGAACTGAAAAGCTCATCAAAACAGAAACTGGTATGCTAGTTGCAACTATGGATCACAAATGCTTGAAATGCTGTTTGGAAAATAAGAACAGTTCATGGTGCAGCAGTCCATACTTCCACTCCTCAACACACATTAAATGATTCACATACATCAAGACATGAATTCAAACAGCTTGCAAGAAAAATCAACAAAATAATTGATAGCACAAGAGGTGAAAACCTCAAAACAGAAGTTTGACAGCAAGCTTGCTCTTTGCCAAATCACAACATCAAACAAGCATGCATACACATATAGTTTTCACATCAAGACAACTTGGTCTTAACCAAAATATCCTAACAAGCTAAACAAGATAATTGGTTTGCAGCAGATCAAACATCAAAACAATAGAAGCAGCAACCAGCTCTCATTTGGTCATTACAATACCAAATCAAACACAATTCAACACATGCCTCAAAAAGAGAGTTATAACTCTATGGTGGTAAGCATAAACAGATTCTAGCATGAAATCATAGTTTTAGCAGCAACAGATGCAAAATGACAATTAGCACCAAGCAAACATGTTCTTGGTTACAAATAAGCCAAAATCAACAAAACTTGGCAATGGTTGACAGTAAGGAGTGGTAGCAACAATATGGTGAAACCTAGCATGACAATACTAGCACAATAAACAATTAGTCCTAATGCCTTAATGCACATGACAACTTACAAGTTTAATGACAATATGCATCCTATAACAATAGTGTTAGGGCTAAATGGCAGTTTGAACTTGTAACAGAAAAGGTATGACATGTTAATGCAATCATTAAAATCATGGATCAATGATGCTCAGAAGCAGTTTCAAGATATATTCAAACATGATTTTCAAAATAACAAAACATACCTATATGCCTATCACAGTTGGCAATACAAACAAGATATGGTTATGTCATGATAAAAAAAAATAGCCCTACTACAATGCCTAATGATGACAGCACTGATGCAAAAATGACAATGTCAATTATTCAAGCAAAACATGATTCAAAGAATACCACAAATATCATGTTAACAAACATGAACCAAACACCAAGCAATAGTTCAAGCTATCACATATTTCACTTAGCATGACAATGGCAAGCAACAATCTTCAATGCAAATAAGATATGATGGTTACAACCCTAAAACAGCCAAACAAGTATTGGTCATCAAAACAAGCCTCAACAGAAATACACATCTTGACAGCAGATTCAAAAATGGCACTATTGATCATCATAGGTTGAGATGTGTTTCAACAACATCTAGGTGAATCACTTCAATATTTGCCAAGACTAAGTTAAACAACAAGCAGTTTTTCAAAACAGTGGAGATGAATTTTTAAAACTTGAGTGCAAAACTAAAATGCTAGTATTAGTTTAAAGGTGCACACACATTCCAAATATGCTATAGACAAAGTTCCAACAGAAGGATGCATTAAAAATGAGCTGGAATTGAAAATGGTATGTGAGTTGCAAAATGCACATGAGTTGAAAATGGCAAGAATAAATGGTAGCAGAACCACAACCAACACAACCTCAATCAATACAAATTCAACACATCATAAGCTAAACATGTAGGGACTTCTGATTTAAAATGCCAACAAACAGATTTAATATTTAAAGATGTTGCTGCAACAGAAACAAATCAACATCATTCACAAACAGAACCAGATCAAAACAGCATCAAACTTCATAACAGTTGCAAGCAATTATTCATATGTTCATACATGACATAGGGCAATGTTTAAGATAGTCTCCAAGAACAAACACATAGAATCACAAAAATGTATAATAACAAGGAGGATATTAAACATATTGATGAGCAAAACAAACAGTCATGGCAGATTCATACATGAGCTGCACTTATATTCAAAACTGTTCCAACTAATGTACACTAATCATGTTCATGGCAGTCCAAGATCAAGATAGTGATCACTAACCTCTTGTAGACTTCCAAGCAAGCTTGTGCAGCAGGGAAAACCTTGAAGACTCCTAGATGAGATCCAACCAATGCCTTGATGAAAATACATCTTTTCTTGCACTTGAAGTAAACAAGTGAACTTTAGGACAGAACTCAAAACAAGTGATGATGAGGGTATTTTAGGTTATGGACAGTTGGTACATCATAAACCAAAGGTGTTTGGAGGGTTAAAGTGATCAAAACAGGCCTAAGCAGAGATTTATAAGATTTTGTATGTAAGGTCAAACTTTGCTTGGTTGAAAGTTGACTTTTGGGAAAATGAAGTTTTTGACTGGTTTAAGAGCTTGAACACCTCCTACACATCATTTGTGGATTGTGTAGATGGTTTGTGATGATTTTAAGTGGGGTGGAAATGGTTTTGGAAGGCTAAACGCTCAAGGCAGATTTTTGAAGGGTTTTGGAATGGTTTTCTTCACTTGTAAGAAAAGCAATGCAAGATGAGAGCTATGGTTTTCTCTTGGGTTTTAGAGTGCTCTGGTGTGTCTTTCAACATATAGGAAACCTCTATTTATAGGCAAGGAATGGCTTGGGGCAAATTTGTATTTTGGGATTTTGGAGGGAGTTTTGTGATAAAATCTTGTTCAAGATTTATTGCAGTTGTAAATCCAAGTTCTTGGCTCAAGATGATGTACAAATCAAGTGGCATGAAGGACATGGAAGTGACTGAAGTGTGGCTAGGGAGTAGGGGAGCTGCAGCTGCAAGTTACTTCCATAAAGTTTCTCTTTCTTCTTGATTTGTTTGATTAAAATAATGCCACTTGCATACAATTTGCCAAATCCACCAAATCTCTTAATTTTATGCATTTCTATTCATCATACTCTCTAACTCTCAGATAGATACATGATCAAATGGCTGAGAATAGCTCAAGTGATTAAAAAGTGGATTTGTAAAAAAGTGGAGATGATGAACTCAAGTGTTGAAATCCCAACTTGTTGAATTCATAACTCTCAACTCATAAGGGCTATGGAGGAGTTCTAGTACATTTTGGAAAGCCCTCATGAAGCTAGATAACTTTCATGTTTTCATGATCTTCAGATTCCAAGTGGAACTAGGTCAAACATTCACTCAAAGTTGGCTAAAAACATGCCTAAAAAGGCCAATAACTTAGAATTTGGTCATAACTCCAAATCTATGCATTTTCTGCTCAAGGACCACTGTGAGATTTTTGTAGGACTTGTCAAGACCTTTCCAATGAGCTTTGAAACAACTCAATTGGATGTGTGGTTAGGGAGTTATGGTCTTACCCCTTTCAAAACCCTAATTTCTCGATTTTTCGATTACTCCTCAATACTTGATCCAATGGTCATGAAACTTCATGGATAGGTGTAATATGTTACAAGGAACATTTTTGCTTCATACTTTGAGGTCAAATTCCTTATGATTGAAGAGTTGACTTTTCGGTCAACCGAACGATCGATCGATGACTACCGAGTCGACTATTGATGTTCTGTGTCTTTTGAGGCCTTGAAACTTCTTGAGTAGACTTTAATAAGCCATATGAACTTCATGGACCATGATCCCACCATTGGAACACCATTTAAATCAAAAGTCAAACCACAGTTGACTTTTCCTTATCGAAAACCCTAATCGGGTATCCTGAACTGCACTGTTCTTGATCCTTGGGTGACAACCTCAAATTGGATTCATACTTGACCCAATGGAGTATATTTGATGATGTGGAGACTTATTTCATGGAGAATCAATCCAATACATTGACTTATTAAACCATCAAAACCTCGATTCTCGGTTGTACAGAACCCTGATTTACCTGTATCCTAACAAAGACAAACTTGAAATAGGTTAAGGTTAGATAATCAAATGAATATGATCCTAAAATGATGATGAAGATCTAAGGGGTTAGAATTTGGGGTGCAACACATTTCCATGATGATTTTCATATTCGATTGAATTTTGGTGGATTTCAATCCGTGTGAATTGCGATTGTGCTGTGTAGACATGTTTGCATGTCTATTGGTTTTCTGGTTACAGGTGTAATTTCGTGCTTATTTGATAAGATGATCTGTTGGATCACTTGATTAAGTGATTTTGTGCATTAAGTGCTTTTTCTGCTGCTGTCTTTAGGTTCTGGTGCAGTGTTAATCGGTTAACCTATATGGTTAACCGGTTAACCAATTCAAACTTTCAAAATTTTCTAAACGTTAACAGTATTAATTGGTTAACACATAGGGTTAACCGATTAACCTGTTCAAAACTTTAGATTTTTCAAACATTTTAAGGTATTAATCGATTAACCCCAGGGGTTAACCGATTAACACTGTGCCAAAATGCCATATTTGCTGATTTGTTTGCATGTTCGCATACCGTATCGGTTCGAATCATGATAGATAAGTGTGATGCATTAGGATTGAATTGTTTTGGCTGTTTGTCACTGTTTGTGGTTGATTAATCATGATGTTGTTGATATGTGTGATCATTTTTTTTCAATTGTATACATGCTTGTGTATGTGGTTCGAATCGAGTTTCGTTTGCATGTTCGTTTGCTTTCATTTCTCGCTTTTCTCCATATGTTTGCATCATTCTTGCATCATTGTTGAGCTCGAGACGCGCTTGTGGAGGATGCTGCCCCACACATTTTTCCTCCCTCCCACCATTCTAATTGTGCATTTTCATGTTTGCATTTCTCTACTTGTGATTGATTCTTTCCTTTGTTCTTCTTGTGCTTTCTTGCCATGATCCCCATAGGATTCCTAGTCCCTCCGTTTAGGATGGGAGTAGGAGAGACATTAGGCGTTCAATCCAAGTATGCTAACATTAGTGTAGATGTTACGCCTTTCAATCCAAACTTTAGGATCACTTTGCATGACAACGTTAGGGCCGAGTTTCCCTTAGACCTTCCGTGCGTCTTCTCTTCTCATCTTCATACAATCTTAACACACTTAATAAAGATAATGGATATTGTGCCATGAGCCTTATACTTGGGAAATGGTGATTGAGGGGATACCTCTCAATTTCCTAGAGTGCTTAATATACGTCCTTAGGATGATATGCGACGCATTTGATCCTAGGTTCTAGACTTTAGTACAACACACATTATAAACACTCAAATTCAAAACACTTCTTCTCTAAAAAACACAAAAAATTCAAACCTTTTTCCTTTGGGATTAATCAAACTTCTTTTTCAGAAAAGAGTGTTGTTAAGCTTCGGTTCTACCGCAAACATGCTTTGTCCCTAACTGCTGGAACGAATGTTTAACTCTACTCGGGTAAAACACTAAATCAACCCATGTTTTCATGTCCTCCCAAACTATGTTCACTCTGATCTTTCATACCAGATGAAAGTACGTAGGCACAAGACGCGATGTCTTGGCGAGCAACCTTCCCCACTTCTCTCCCGTAGTTAGCCAAACTACGTTGACTCTGACTTTCCCATTGCACGAGGGAATACGTAGGCACAGAGTGGCGATGCTCTGCCGAGTCTCTTTTCTTTTTCTTTTTTGCCCTGAAACCTGTAGCGTAGATAGGTAAACAAACCTTTAGATAACAAACAAGCGTGGATCCCGTTGAGTACAACGGACGTGAGGGGTGCTAATACCTTCCCATTGCGTAACCGACTCCCGAACCCAGGACTTGGTTGCAATGACCTTGTCTTTCCATTTTTTTGTTAGGTTTTTCCGATCGTTTCCTTTCCCTCTCTTTGGGATAAATAATGAAAGGTGGCGACTCTTGTGATTTCCGCCGGTTGTTTTTCGCAGTTGCGACAGTTGGGGACTCTGCTGGGGACTCTGGTTCCCTATGCGAGTCAATCCTAGCGCTTGTTTGGTTATCTTTTTGGGTTTTGTACATACGTGTTGTACTTTATTTACTTCCGCACTTTACTTTCCCGCATTTTATTTTCAGCATATATTGTCATTATTGTGCTGTTGTAGGGAGGGAAGTTCTGATGAGTGAAAAGTCAGACCCAGGCTTGAGAGCAAGCATAGGATTAGAGCGGAGATTAGTGGAGAGCCTGTTTGCTTAGAAAACACCAGTTCCCATGAAATTCACGCTCAGACGAGATTCTCACGCTCAGACGAGATTTTCTTTGATGATTTCTTTTCTGGTCCTTAGGATTGAAATTGATTTTGGATCTGAGGATTGTCGACTCTGGGGACCAATCATTTGTGACTCAGCTAAGTGAGGCATCTTCAGAGGGTGATGATGCTAAACCAGAGATGGTGAACGTATCATCATTTCTTGAAAGTCTGTGACGCTGAGAAACGCATAGGATGTCGTACCTTTATCAGTGGATTAGGTCCATACCTATCAGTGGGACTAGGGTTATGCAGGAAACCTTTACCTTCAGATTACCTGGTTTTCTCTACAGTTTGAATCTGATTTATTGGTATCAGTTGGTTCCTATCAGAGCAGTGTTATGTTCTTGTTGAAGCAGAATCTTGGTCCTTCTCACTCAACAGCACAACAATCTTGATCTCCTGCTTGCATCCTTAGCATTCGCATCCTTGCATTTTCATTTTGCATTTCATTAACGTGTGTCTGTGTTGCAGGTGCATATTTCTCCCCCGATTCTAGTGGCCGTTCCTTATTACTGATATGGAGACTTTGAAGAGGACAATAGCATACAGGTTTCCCACTCCAGACATTAGTCCCATACTGAAGTTGATTGCCTTGGCTGATGGTTCAGTAACATAAGACTTTAGGAAATCATATGGGAGGTTGTTGAAATTTGTTTGCAAGCCTACCGCACATGAGATCCGTGGCCTGTATACTCTGCTACAGTTCTATGATGCTCCGTTGAGATGCTTTGTGTTTCTAGATTATGTTCTAGCACCTACTCTAGAAGAATACTCAGAGCTGCTAGGCATTCCCATCAAGGATCAAATGCCTTACCATCATGTTAACCCTAAGCCTAATCTGGCCAATATTGCCGCTGCTTTACACTTGGATGAGTCTGAGTTGAAAGGAGGAGTGACTCAAAGGAATGGGATGTATGGTTTTCCTCTATCTTTCCTAGTGTAGAAGGCTCAAAAGTTTGCCAATGAGGGCTGTTGGATTGTGTTCAATGCCATCTTAGCTCTTCGCGTATATGGTACCATACTATTTCCTAACCTGCCAGACTTCGTGGATGTAGACGCTTTCCACATTATTGCCTTAGAGATCCAATATCCATTCTTCTTGGAGACGTTTACCACTCTATCCATTATAAGAACGAGAACCGGAGAGGGAAGATCGTGTCTTGTTGTGTTCCTTTGCTATACAAATGGTTTGCCAACCACATGCCTAAAGCGGGTCCTTTTGTCTCTTATGTGGGCACTTTAGATTGGTTTGAGCGTCTAATGGGTTTAACTGCAGAGAATATCACTTGGTTCGACAGAAATATGTTGGGTACAGAACTCGTCTACAGTGGCAGTGGTTTTCCCAATGTTCCTCTAGTCGGAAGAAAAGGGTGTATCAATTACAACCCGTCCTTGTTGATCAGGCAGTTCGATTATGCATTGAAGGAGGCTCCCAAAGAAGACGAGATACAGGAATCTCTGTATCTCACCGGGCTGTTGGATAGTGATGCATTGGTTAAGCTTGAGCATGCTTGGAAAAATCTTCACAGGAAAGGTAAAGCAATGTTGGGGAAGAGCAATAACAAAGCCTTTGAGCCATACCTGGTTTGGATCCGTGAGCGAGCCACGAAGTTTCTAATGCCTTATCCTGCTGCTAGACCATTATATCCTCCTGTGATTGAGAATCCCACTACGGTCGACTTTCAGAAATACAACCAGGTGCTGCAAGAAAAGGAAGAGTTGAGGAAAGCCAACGAAGAGCTAGAGAAATAAACTTCTCAACTCCAGAGCGAGAAGAGTGAAGCTGTGTACTCCTGCAAGAAGCAGACCGTTTTGATAAACCATTTAGGTACCAGCTTAACTAAAGAGACCGATGCTCGAGAGCGTCTGAGGTTAGACATCAAGGCTGTTAATAGTGTTCTCGCCACCAAGAAGCAAGACTTGGACAGGGCATATCTGAAGATCTCTAAATTCGAGGCATTGTGGAACACTACTCTGACCAATCACAAAGAACGAGAAGAGAAGCTAAAGCAACAGATTTCCAGACTAACTATTCAGCTCGAGGCCAAGAACGAGAAGATTGAAGCTGAAGCATCACTCAGGCATAACGCTGAGTGCAAGTTGAAAGAAGTTATGGCAAACCTGAAGGAGGGCAAACCGAGTGTTGGTTCCAAGAGGCGCAGATTGGAAGATTGCTTTGGAGAGGGAGCCTTGGAAGACTTTGTTAAAGATATCCAGAGCACCGTCAGACAGAGAGAGCTGCTTATTCGAGGATTGCTCACCAGGCCTGATCATCCCGAGACAAAGAAACTATTGGAGGATTTTTGTGCCCGCTGCCGCACTTAATTTCTTTTGTAGCTTTCATTCATTGCTATATTGTTGACCATCACTAGGCTTATTGGATGGGGTCAATCTGTTACTGTTGATTCAGTTGTACTCAGTCACTCCTGTATGTTGCCTATGTGGGCTCTTTATATATCAGATATTGATTCGTCTCCGTAATTGGCTTCTTATTTGTCTCGTTGTTATTCTGGAACTAGAATTGGGGGGAATCTCTCCTAAAGCACAGACACATGTTTGCATTTGCATATCCTTTTGCATAACAGGTACCTTGGATGTGTTTATCTGACTCCTGTGTTTTCTTTCGAAGGTGTGTTTCAGGATTGACTGCAGACCAATTCACCGTTACTCCACCCGAGCCAATCAACTCAGAGCTATGGAGCAAGTTCAAGCTGAAACGCAAGAGTTTAGGGAGAGGATGTCCCAGTTCATGGACATCATACAGGTAGTTGCTAGTGGGCAAGAGAAACTCAGAACCCTCATCTAGCCCTTGATTGCACACGTTGACACCAATGGGGTTTTGCACAGAGGTGAAACTACCAACCCTCCTCATGTGGAGACTCCCCGGGCTGACAATTCTGGACCGACTGTGATCATTCCCAACGCTGGAGACAATGGAAACGCTGGATTAGGTACTGGAAATGCTGAGGCTGGTAATGGCAACATCGGAGCTGCTATTGGTAACATCGGCACAAGGGGCAACAACGTTGTAGTTAATGCTGGTAACACTGGAAATTTCCATGGACCTGAAGCTGCAGGTATCATTCATGGAAATGTTCATCATCCCTGGATCGAGGATTGTCAAGCTGACGTATTCTCAATGAGAGGTGATGAGGCCGAGCTACCTTCTGAGGCTTGCCAGAGATTCAAAATGCTCGCGGATAAGATGAGGAGCCTTGAGAATGTGAATTCTATGGGGCTCGACATGGCCAACTTGGGGCTGATCCCTGACCTCAAGGTACCACCGAAGTTCAAGGTCCCCGACTTTGATAAATACAAGGGCACCACTTGTCCTCGTGTCCACTTGAGATCTTATTATAGGAAGATGTCGGCGTACTCCGACGACGAGAAGCTGTTGATGCACTTCTTTCAAGATAGTCTGTCAGGACCTTCACTTGAATGGTACATGGGCTTGTAGCCTGTGAGTGTACGTAGCTGGAAGGATCTTGCAGAAGCGTTCGTTAGACATTACTAGTACAATAGTGACTTGGCGCCCAATCGGGTCCAGCTGCAAAATCTGTCACAAAAGAGTGGGGAATGCTTTAAGGAATACGCGCAGCGCTAGCGTGAATTGGCAGCCAGAGTACAGCTGCCGATGGTTGAACGTGAACTGGTAGACATGTTTGTGGCTACCTTGCCGGGAGTTTATTATGAAAAGCTAATCAGCAGCATATCAGGGAACTTCTCTGACTTAATAATCACTGGTGAGCGAGTTGAGAACATGATTAAGCTGGGAAGGATTCAGGCCAATGAAGGTTCCTCAGCTGGAGGAAAGAAAGTGTTTGGAGGAAAGAAGAGAGAGGGTGAAGCCAACTCTGTATCCGGGTCCCGGAGGAGCAGAAAGCCGACACAGAACCGTCAGCAACAAAGGGTCGCTAGTATTACCATCCCCACAGATCCACAGCAGCAGCTGCAACCGCAGAACCAAAATCAGCAGGGATATAGAAAGTACCCAGTCCGACCAGCGAATAGACGACTTGAGACGCCACCAATGCCATACTCTCAGTTACTGCAAGCGCTCATGCAATTACAACTCGTTCATAAGAGGACGCTGGCTCCACTGACCGGACCACCTCCACCCGGTTATGATACGAACGCTTACTGCGAGTTCCATTCCGGGGCACCCAGTCACACCATTGAAGATTGTAAAGCCATCAAGCACAAGGTCCAGGACCTGTTGGACAGCAAAGCGATCAATTTCTCCGACGACGTGCCGAATGTCATTCAGTATCCAATGCCTAACCACGGATAGGCTGGGGTTAACGCAATTATCGAAGATGAGGACTTGAATTTAGTGAAGAAGGTCGATGAACTAAAGGCACCACTGAGTTTTTTCAAAGCCAAGTTGTTGAAAAAGGGCGTATTCCCAGGCTGCGGGGAGTTCTGTATTAAGTGTGCAAGCTGTCTGGACGGTTGTGATCAGTTGAAAGTCAGTATTCAGAGTCTGATTTACGAAGAGGTCCTACAATTTGATCGGAAGATTGAGAGAAAATCCGGAGAAGTGTTGACCAAACAGAACGATGAAGTTGCTGCAATCACCACCCCATATAAGACCATCACCATTTCTGCTCCCAGGCTACCCACGATTACTATAACTAAAGTTGGCCCCATACCGTTCGAAAGTACCAATGATATCCCATGGAATTATGGAGCAGATGTTTACTGCAACGGATAGAAGATGGACTTGAAGTACCCACCGGTAGAGTTTGTGGATAACTTAGTTGGATCAGGGGGAATCACCCGCAGTAGGAGGGTGTTCTCACCGCCTGAGGTCGGTGCCGATCGGGTGGATAAGGGTAAAGACAATGCAGTCATTGAAGAAACCTCTTGGGAGGTAGAAAAAGACTTGCCGGTAGGGGATGCTGAAGAGTTCATGAGATTAATCAAGAAGAGCGACTATAAGATAGTTGACCACCTACAACAGACGCCTTCAAAGATTTCTATACTGAACTTGTTGCTTTGCTCCGAAGCACATCGCAACGCCTTGTTGAAGATCTTGAATGCAGCATATGTACCTCAAGAAATTTCTGTCAACCAGCTCGAAGGGGTGGTTGCACATGTCAATGCTGGCAATGGTTTGGGCTTCACTTATCGTGACTTGACGCCTAAGGGCAGGAACCATAATAATGCGCTGCACATATCGCTAGAATGTCGGGGGACTGTTATGTCACACGTGCTTGTGGATACCGACTCTTCCTTGAATGTATTGCCAAAGAAAGTGCTTATGAAGTTGGACACTCGTAGGTTGTTGTGTACACCAAGTGATCTAGTGGTGAGGGATTTTGATGGGACCAAGCGGTCTGTGTTCGGAGAAGTAACATTGCCCATTAAGGTGGGGCCGGAAACCTTCGATGCAGTATTTTATATCATGGATATCTAGCCCGCCTACAGTTGCTTGCTAGGCCGACCCTGGATCCATTCAGTGGGAGTTGTGACCTCTACGCTGCATTAGAAATTGAAGTACGTTGTGGGTGGCAGCATCGTCACGGTCTGCGGGGAAGAAGACATTATGGTGAGCCATCTGTCGTCTTTTAAGTATGTAGAAGTGGACGGTGAGATTCACGAGACGTTGTGCCAAGCATTCGAAACTGCCAAAATTAAGGATTCGGTTCCAACCTCAAGCAAAGCACATGACGTGGCTCTCTCTTCTTTCAAAAAGGCTCAAGCTGTGGTACAGACTGGTTCAGCTCAAGGCTGGGGGCAGGTGCTGAACATCCCCAACAAGCAAGATAAGTTTGGCTTGGGGTATCATCCCTCTTCTGCTTCATCCTCCCAGAATGCACCGCGTTACAAGGGGCCGATTCAGTTCACTAAGGGTGGAGTCATATTTGAACGGGTCAATGTTGTGTCTGACGGGGAAGGAGACAATGATTGTGATATGGATGCATGGATCTAGCCGTGCAAGCCAGGGCAGAGCCTCAGCAATTGGTCCATCCAGGATTTCATCCAAGTGACTAGTAAAGAGTAATGATTTGTTTTTTCTAATTATTGTACAACCTTATGTCCTACCCGGGGCATAAAGGTTTTATTGTCAGGGCCTTGCTTGCTTATGCATGTACATATTATCAATAAATCAAAGGGCGTTTTCTTTGCATTCAAATTTTGCAATCTCTGTTATTCTTGTTTTGTTTTGTTTTAAACAATAAAATGGCAATATGGTTTGTGCTGACCTGCATATCTTTTTTAAGCTTAACCATTTTTATTGCAGGATTCACACTATAGATGACACTGATTCAGGACCTTCTATGACTCACTTCGACTTTGATTGCATATCAAGCTGAAGAAGAGATTGAGGAGGATGAAGACCTTCCGGAAGAGTTGGCTCGACTATTGAAACAAGAAGATAAGATCATTCTGCCTCACGAGGAAGTTATCGAGATTGTTAATCTGGGGTCTGAAGAAGTGGTCAGAAATGTCAGAGTAAGGGCTGCGTTACAGAGTGACATCAAGCAAAGACTGATCGAGATGCTTCGAGAGTATAGGGACATCTTTGCTTGGTCCTATGAAGATATGCCCGGACTTGACACTGACATAGTGGTTCATCACTTGCCATTGCGCGAAGATTGTCCTCTAGTTAAGCAGAAGCTTAGAAGGACATGACCAGACATGGCCATTAAAATCATAGAGGAAGTCCAAAAGCAGTTGGATGCTGGATTCTTGGCCATGACTACTTACCCTCCGTGGGTCACCAACAGAGTGCCGGTAGCAAAGAAAGACGATAAGGTACGAATGTGCGTTGATTATCAGGATTTGAACAAGGCGGGCCCTAAAGACGATTTCCCGCTCCCTCATATTGACATATTGGTTGACAATACTGCTCAATTTTCTGTATTTTCATTCATGGATGGCTTCTCCGGCTATAACCAGATTAAGATGGCGCTGGAAGACATGGAGAAAACTACATTCATTACACCATGGGGGACGTTCTGCTATAAGGTAATGCCTTTTGGGTTGAAAAACGCAGGGGCAACTTACTAGTGGGCTATGGTCACTTTGTTTCATGATATGATTCATCATGAGATCGAAGTATATGTTGGTGACATGATAGAAAAGTCCCAAATGGAGGAGGGACATCTGGTCAACTTGCTGAAGCTGTTTGAGAGGCTTAGGAAATTCAGGTTGAGGCTGAATCCTAACAAATGCACTTTTGGGGTGCGGTCCGAAAAACTTCTGGGGTTTATTGTAAGCGAAAAAGGCATTGAGGTTGATCCTGCAAAGATCAAGGTCATTCAAGATATGCCAGCGCCAAAGATTGAAAAAGAAGTTCGTGGTTTCCTGGGGAGATTGAACTACATTGCTCGGTTCATATATCAGCTCACAGCCAGATGCGAACCAATGTTCAAGATATTGAAAAAAGATCAGACGATTATCTGGAATGAAGATTGCCAGAAGGCGTTCGACAAAATAAAACAGTATTTGTAGGAGCCTCCAATTTTGATACCCCCAGTCGCTGGAAGAACTTTAATCATGTATTTGACGGTTCTTGAGAATAGCATGGGTTGCGTTCTTGGTCAACATGACGAGACTGGAAGAAAGGAACATGCCATTTATTATCTGAGTAAAAAGTTCACAGATTGTGAGTCCCGTTACTCAATGCTGGAGAAAACGTGTTGCGCACTCGCATGGGCAGCCAAGCGTTTAAGACAGTATATGCTCAACCACATAACCAAGCTAATTTCGAAGATGGATCCGATCAAGTATGTCTTCGAGAAGCAAGCCCTTTCAGGGAGGATTGCCAAGTGGCATATGGTACTGACAGAGTACGATATCCAGTATGTATCCCAAAAGGCCATCAAAGGAAGTGTTCTGTCAGAGTACCTTGCTGAACAGCCTATCAAAGACTATCAGCCGATGAAATTCGAGTTTCTCGATGAAGATATCATGTTCCTCAAGATGAAGGACTGTGATGAACCACTGCCCGATGAAGGACCAGAGCTTGGCTCCCAATGGAAGCTAATATTCGACGGTGTAGTTAGTTCCTATGGAAGTTGGATCGGGGCAATCATTACGACTCCCTAGGGATCTCACATTCCATTCACTTCCAGATTAACTTTTCCGGTCACCAACAAAGAAGATGAATATGAGGCATGCATCACAGGTTTAGAAGAAGCCATTGATTTGAGAATCAAGAACCTGGATGTATATGGTGACTCAGCACTCGTTGTTAACCGAATCAAAGGGGAGTGGGAGACCAGGCAACCAAACATGGTCCCTTACATGAATTACGCGAGAAGGCTGCTACCATTTTTTGATCGCGTGGAGTTCCACCATGTACCAAGGGCAGAAAATCAAATGGCTAACGCTTTAGAAACCTTGTCCTCAATGTACAAGGTCAATTTCTGCAATGAAGCTCCCAGAATTATCATCTCACGCCTCGACAGACCTACATTTGTATTTGCAATTGAGGAGACCACTGATGGCAAGTCGTGGTTCTATGATATCCAGAACTTCCTCAAGACTAAGGAGTATCTAGTGGGGGCGTCGACCCAGGATAAGAAGACTCTTAGGAGGTTGTCTGGAAATTTCTACCTCAACCCAGATGGGGTTCTCTATAGAAGGAATCATGATATAATGCTACTCAGATGTGTGGATGAGAAAGAAGCAAGTTTGCTGATGGAAGAGGTCCATGAAGGCACATTTGGTACGCACGCCGGCGGGCATGCCATGACTCGAAAGATATTACGAACAGGGTGTCGCTTGCGCGAAAATAAGGTGCCGGCATGACAGAAGAGTCGCCACCGTGCGTTATTTATCCCAACGGAGGGAAAGGAAACGCTCGAAGTAAACCTCGCAAAAAACGGGAAAGGTATGGTCGTCGCAACCAAAACCTGGGTTCGGGAGTCGGTTACGCAAGGGGAACGTATTAGCACCCCTCACGTCCGTCGTACTCGACGGGATCCACGCTTGTTTTTTTACTTGGATGGGTTGGTTATAATCTATCTACCTATCAAGGCGGGCTGAAAAAGAAAAGAAAAATGACTCGGCAAAGCGTCACACTTTATGCCTACGTATTCTCATCAGAGAATGAGAAATCAGAGTCAATGTAGTTCGGCCTACGAAGGATTATGGGGGAAGGTAGCTCGCCAAGACATCGCCATCTTGTGCCTACGTACTCTCAACAGGCATGAGAGATCAGAGCTCACGTAGTTCGGGAAACTACGATTTATTTCCTGTTTTGAAAGAAGTGTTTTTTATTGTGTTTGCGATTTCAACCGCATTAGAGACTATGACCTGAGAGTGAATGCGTCGCATGTCACCCAAAGGGTACCATACTAAACATCCAAATTGCGGAAAAGGAACTCTCCCACAATCCTTTCTCAGATAGCTTAAGGCTCGTAACGTACGAAATAAATCATTCATGATTACTGTATCTTAAACTGTTTTGAGATGAGAAGAGAACATGCCCAACTAGGAGGGAAACTATCAAGTCCTACTGTTATCATGCCATGGATTCATCCTATGGTTGAGGTTTGAACAGGGAACTCCTAGATGTTGTCATGCATAGGTTTCAACCTAAAAGTCTATCATCAAATCCTTATCAAAGGAAATGAGAGTCCTAAGGGATCATGTCAATGATACACCAAAACAGACAAAGCATCAGCTTAACAGTAAAATGCATGCAATGCAAGTGAGGGAGGAAATGTGTGTGGGGCTTCAGCCTCCACAAGCTCGCCTCGACCTCAAGCCAGTCATGAAATAACAGTAATCATACTGAAAAATAAACAACATGCTATCAAGCAATATACAGATAAAAGAAATGAAGTGCCATCAGGCAAACAAACCACATGCTTGAGAAAGAAATTATCTAATCTCTCCCAAATCCTAACCCTAAAACAAAACCCTAATCAGATCTAAGCAAAGCCCTAAAGCAAAACCCTAATCAAGAGAAATCAATCCCAGTCTTCAAGCTTCAAAGCAAGCTTACCAAAGAAAGGGAGCTAAGTAGGCAGACTCATAGTGCCCTCCTCAGGAAAGCACTAGGAGGCTTATACTCAGGAATCATATCCCATGTGGCTCAACAACTTTGATTGGTTTACCTTCCTCCTCAGGAGAAACTAAACTCACATGAAGGCCCCGACATCATTGGATACTTGAGAAATCCTACATGAACTAAGGGAACTAAGTGAACAGACCCATAGGACCTTCCTCAGGAAAATACTAGGGGGCTTCCACTTAGGGATCGTATCCCATGTGGCTCAACAACTGTGATCAGTTTACATTCCACCTCAGGAGAAACTAAACTCACATGAAGGCTCCAACATCACTGGATACTTAAGAAATCCTACGTGAACTAAGGGAACTAAGTGAACAGACCCATAGTGCCTTCCTCAGGAAAGTACTAGGAGGCTTCCACTTAGGAATCGTATCCCATGTGGCTCAACAACTGTGATCAGTTTACATTCCTCCTCAGGAGAAACTAAACTCACATGAAGGCTCCAACATCACTGGATACTTAAGAAATCCTACGTGAACTAAGGGAACTAAGTGAACAGACCCATAGTGCCTTCCTCAGGAAAGTACTAGGAGGCTTCCACTTAGGAATTGTATCCCATGTGGCTCAACAACTGTGATCAATTTACATTCCTCCTCAGGAGAAACTAAACTCAGATGAAGGCTCCAACATCATTGGATACTTGAGAAAGAGGTGAGAAGAAAGAATGAAAGACATCCATAGTGCCTTCCTCAGGAAAGTACCATGAATTTCCCTCAAACTTCAGGATCTCAAACCTCACAAACAGAGAACAAGCTCCAACCTCTCAACCTCTGGGTCTTGATCTACAATCTTCTCCTTCATCATGCTCCTTCAACAAGGTCTTCAAAACAAACCAAGCCCCACATCAATTCCCCAAAGATAAACCCCAGAGATAGACAATCAATCACAGAACATGCCACACAAACAGTCCTATTCAGAAAATACTCCAAAAATACTAAAGAAAGGGGGAAAAATCTAATGCTTGCTCACAAGGGTCTATTATACTTACCCCTAATATCCCTATAGTCCCATACCCAAAAATCAAGTCAAAACTCCTAAAAGAAAATGATTTACTTCACCTATGCCAAACCTAAACCCTAATTTGGTACCCTAATGCTAACCTAATTAAACTAATCAAATTTTAATCTAAAAATCATGAAATAAATCCAGAGGGAACTAAGGCTCAATATCTAATCATACTAAAAAGAATGAATCAAAAAGATTAAGGGAAGGTCCTAGACTAAATTCTACAAAATCAAGTATCAAACTAAATCACTTAAAAAGCTATTTAAAAGAAAAATGCACAAAAAAAACTAAAATAAAATGAAATGCTATTTTTATGGTTTATTGATTTTCTTAACAGAAATGTGAAACTAACACAAAAAGAACTAATTAAAAATAAGCTATTTTAAATTTTATATTGATTTTACAAAATACCAAAACAATTAAAGAATATCAAAATAAAAGAATAAAAGAAAAGAGAGGGGGAGGTGTGGATAGTAACACGCTCAGTTGTATTATGATGGGCTGGAAAGTGGGGGCGTGTTTAGCATGTTTGCTTAGGCCCAGGTACCATCAAAATCCAATCAAAATAAAAAAGAAAAAAAAGAAGAAAGCGCATGGGGTGCGTTTAGTAGCATTTTAACGTGTTAATCCGGGTGGGCCTCGGTTGGGGATGTGTGAAAAGCAAATAGCTCAGGGCCCAGGATTGTCTTTTTAATAAAACGCTGCGTTGCAGCTGGGAGGTTTCCCTCCGTTTATTCATTTGAAATTGGACCGTAGGATTAGATTAAAAGGTCAAAAATTCAGGGTGATCCGACGGTAAACAACTCATCTTCTCCAAAATGCCATTAGGGTTTCAATTTTCAGTTTTCATGCACACGATTTCTCCTCCTTCGTGCTCTCTCATATGGCCATGAAAAGCCACGATCCAAAGACCAAAGTTGGCCTACTTACTGCCCTCTACAACACCATGCTTCTAGTTTCCTCTAAAAATTCCCCTAGCCCCAAACACGATAGCTGGAAGTCTTGGCACCATTGAATTAACTCTGATATGCATGTTCAGGAAACTTGCTGAAACCTATACTAATGTAATCTATGCATTATGTGGAGTGTTCTGAACATTTTAACTAATATTATAGTGCCCTAAACTGTGTGTTCTAGATCAAGAAAGTTTCAAAGCCCTAACTCAAACCTTCATCAATGGTTACAACAGATTGTGTACTTGATCTATTATCCTAACCTAGCATTTCTAAACTAAAAACATACACTAATATGGCATAAATAGAGAGGCACGAATGAAACTTCATACCTGCAAGTTTGATGAAGATGGCTATGGAATCTTGCTTTCCAAGTCTTGGCAAGCCTCACTAATGAACTCTGAGATGTAGGGAACCTTCTGTTTGCAAAAGAAATGGAGTAAGAAGCCTACAATCTTGGCTGCAATTCTGGTGCACAATCTTGAATGTTCAAAGATAACTCTTCACTCTGCCATGGATGAGCTTCTAAACCTTCTTGTATGCACTCCACAAGCTCAAGGGATCATGAATGGAGAAGAAGAATGAGTGGATTTGCAGCTGTGTGAGCAATCTTCTTCTTACTTGCACTTGAAGCTACAAGGAAATTCTTCACTTTTTCCACACTATATTCACCAACCCTTAACACATATGATCATACTCCAATATATAGACCATCAAGGAAAGATCTAGAAGCTTCTAGCTCAATCCAAGATGATTCTAGAAGTTTCAAGAACTTCTCATGACATGATAATTTGAATTCTCATGATATCTCACTATATCTCTTAACATCCCCTTGAAAATATCCTTACATGCCAATATGGAGTGATATGTAGGCTCATTTGCCTTTAACTTTGCCTTATGCCAAATTTCACATGGTTGCCTTATTATGCAAGTAACAAAAATACAAAGCAAGTCCAATTTTAAACCCTCAAATCAAAATTGTGGCTGAACCATTGTTTCTAAAATGATGTTTGGATTCAAAATGACATATTGGATGACCTATTTTGGATGTATAGATCTCTCAAACCATTTTCCAACTTGGATCCATTTAAGTTATGTCTCATTTTTAGGTCATTTTCACCCATTCTTGTCAATCCTTGCTACAAGCTTTTCCAACAACTCATGACTACTTTTATAGGCTTAAAATGCCATTTTGAACAACTTTTCTGTTTTGAGTTTTTTCATTTGAGGCTTGGAAATAGGCGATATGGCCTTTGCTTAAAATGACCTATAATCACCAAATGACCAAAATACCCTTGTCTTGTACAAACCATAAGTTGAGTTCTACAAATCCTATCAAGGACTTCTAGTACTCTCTAGAAATCTAAGAAGATGCTCTTCAACATTCATGTTGACCAAGAGATCATAGGAATCATTCTACTAGGGCAAAAGTTGTCTGCAAGTTGGGTGACTTTCAAGGACCCAGATTCACATACCTCAGATGACCTGTAATTTGTCAAAACCATAACTTGAGCTCTGCACATCCTATCAAGGACTTCTACCACTCAAATCAAATATAAGAACAAGCTCTACAACATTCATGTTGTGGGGAAGATGAGATAACAATTACATCTTGAGCTAAAACTTCCTGGAAGATAGGGATCCAATTAGGGTTTTTACACTGTCCATCCTTAGAAACCCTAGCTTAAAACTTCTCAAACTCCTCAGTCATGATGAGTTGGCCTAGGAATCATCCTTATAACATCTCCATACATCATTCCATGATCTCATGGCTCTTGGATTAGGTCTCAACCTTCTCCAAATCTTCAGTTGACCTAGGGTTGACCCAGTTAAAACCCTAATTCTACCATTCATGGTTGAATCTCCTGCATTCTTGCATAATGACCTCCCTGGGCTTCATGATGGCTTTCAAGACATCTCATAGGCTTTCTCAAAGCTTCAAGTTCATTCTCAAAGTCTCAGAATCATCTGAGGAGCTCCCACAACTCTCAAGCTATGAAGCACACAACCTTGGTTTCAACCAATTCCTCTGAGGATCTCTTGAACTTTCTGGTGAAGGTATCAACCTTCACACACTTGATGGGTGAATAGATGTTGGTAAAATTTTGGGGTGCAACACAGGGTATTACTGGCTGACAATGGAGTCAGATTATTTCAAATTCGCGAAGAGATGTCACAAATGGCAGATTTATGCAGACAAAATCCATGTATCGTCGTGCCCGTTGAATGTTATGTCGTCTCCGTGGCCGTTCTCCATGTGGGGCATCAATATGATCGGCAAAATTGAGCCCACTGCATCCAATGGACACCACTTCATCCTGGTGGCCATCGACTACTTCACCAAGTGGGTAGAGGCAGCGTCGTACGCTAACGTTACTAAGCAAGTGGTATCCATATTCATAAAGAAGGACATCATCTGCAGATATGGAATTCCCGAGCGGATCATTACTGACAATGGTTCGAATTTGAACAATAAGATGATGAAGGAGTTATGCCAGAACTTCAAGATTGAACATCAAATCTCATCGCCCTATCGGCCGAAGATGAATGGCGTTGTCGAAGCGGCCAACAAAAACATCAAAAAGATAGTGCAAAAGATGGTTGTCACTTACAAAGATTGGCATGAGATGTTGCCCTTTGCCTTGCACGGTTATCATACGACGGTACGCACATCAACCGGGGCAACTCCTTTCTCACTAGTGTACGGTATGGAAGTTGTCCTACCGCTAGAAGTCGAGATTCCTTCTTTAAGAGTTCTGGTCGATGTGAAGCTCGATGAGGCATAATGGATAAAGAATAGATTGAATCAACTCAGCCTGATGGATGAGAAGAGGTTAGCATCCATCGCATATGGTTGGTTGTACCAAAGCCGGATGAAGAAAGCTTATGATAAGAAGGTGCAGCCTCGAAGCTTTCAGACGGGCGATCTTGTGCTGAAAAAGATTCTCCCGCCACACTCAGATCACAGGGGAAAATGGACACCCAACTACGAAGGTATGTATGTCGTTAGAAAGGTCTTCTCGGGAGGATCCTTACTGTTATCCACGATGGATGGCGAAGATTTCGCATCCCCTGTTATCGCGGACGCAGTTAACAAATACTTTGCTTAAAATAACCCGCTGGAAAGAAAAAGAATATCCATGCAAAAATGGGGCATCCCAGCGAACCAGAAAAATAAAAGGTTCAGGAAAAAGTTAGGGATATAAATGAAAATATGTACACCCGCAAAGCCAAAAACCTAAAAGGGCGGCTTTGGCAAAAAAGGGTATCCCGGTGAATCGAAAACCCGAAAGGGCAGTTCAGGAAAAAGTTAGGGATTAAAAAAGCAAATGGTTGCGGTCCACGTATGAACTTTCATTGCTTAGTGGTTTGGGGAGACCTGAAGGCCGCTCATCCAAGTCAATCTCTTCTGAAGAAGAAGCGTCGGAGAAGTATCGAAGTCGAGTGGCTCATAGAGGGATCAACTCATGGTGTTCATCTGCATCACCTCTCCGACATTTGTATATGTTTTGTATATTTATGTATATATTTGTGCAACTTCCTCATTTCAGGAGCTTGTATCTGTTGTAAAACATTTTGCCTATTTACAGGCCCATTTTATCAATGAACATACTATTCAGTACTCTGTTTACCTTGTGTTTGTTTTAGCTTTTATCTGTTTTGTTTGCGAAAAAATGCCCGATGTTTTTGGTAAAATTCACATATATAAACTTGCTGGCCTAGGCTAATAATTGTTAAAACTTTGAATTTCCTAAAAATTGCCACAGATGATAACCTCGATAGGTCCCTTTGTGAAGGGTATCTTGTCTTTTTGTTCATGTTGTTGCAGGATTGTGATCCTCGGGGCACGTTGTCAGAGATGTATCCTTGTCATTTCCCTAGCAAAGTCACAAGTGGCAGGTGTGAGACCTGCTCTCCAGATAGACAAGGTTGAATTTCTTTCCACCAAGCAGAGGTGGATTCCCCAGCTGAATCCAGTTTAGAGTCAGACTGGTAACATGGGTTTATTTCTCCAAGCGGAGAGGGGCGGTTAAGAAATTTTCTGTAGACCATGACGGTTGATCATGGTGCATCTAATCCACAAGCAGGTGTGAGACCCATTCCCCGACAAATCAGGATGGGAGTTCTTGCCGAGCAGAAGTGGAATATCCTCAGCAGATTTAGTTGTGTTCCCCCACAGAGTCTGAGCATTGGACTGTGAGCACTGATTTGTCTCCCCAAGCAGAGATAAATTCTCCCCCAACCAGAGTCCATTCCCTAGCAGTTGGAGTTGGCGTCTCTATCCCCAGTAGAGTTATGTGCAAGATAACGAAAGCAGTCAAGTCTGCACCCGTAGTCCCCGGTAGTTGGTCAGTACACAGCCAATCCCCGCAGATTGCAGGCATATACCTACTCCCCAGCAAGTCGAGATCAGGGGAATTTTTCCTAGCAGTGAGTTAGCACGTGGTTTTCTCCAACAGGATTATTTGATTCCCCGCAGAGTTGTTCCCGGCAGGTAAGATCAATTCCAGCGTCTGGTTGTCTATCCTCGGCCTAATTTATAGCCCCCTAAGAGAGTCATATCCCGGAAGGCCAGTCGTGGCATTGTTTCTCTTTGGTAGGTGAGAGTGGCTGTTTAGCAAGTTGTTTTGTCTCCCTATTGGATTCGTCTATGTTCCCAAAAGAGTTTGTATTCCGGAAAGCCGTTCATGGAATGTTCCCCAGCTGAGTTAGCCGGTTAGGTTTCGATCCTCAGCATAAGTCCAATCGTTGTTGGCATGTGTAAGCTCTTCCCAGCAGGATCATTTCTTTCCCCAGCGGAGTTGGCTTCATCTCTCCAGCATTTATTTTGCTGGAGTGGTTCCTTTGCATTTTGCATTGTGCATAACATCTACCCAAATGCGTAGCATTTCCATTTCGTATGGAGCATTACGCCATTTTCAAACATCTGCATCTTGAAACATGAGCTAGATTGTTACCTTTCTGATTTCAGGTAATTGTTATCTCCTACGGGTGATCTTTAAGCTCCGACTTTTCCGTGAGCGTTCAGTCTCCGACTTCTCCGTTGAACATCCAGATTCCGGTGAATTTTCGATTTGAGACGTTTTGTTCTACCTGTGCAGTGCCTAGACTCCGATTGGTTATTTTGACACTAATGAACTTTGGGATGGTACTTCTGCTCTGTTGAATAGTTATATTCCGGTGAGTGTCCAGTTCATGACGTATTCCTGTATCCGTTGAATTATCCAGACTCCGGTAAGGACTTGTTTCATTGAGGGCGCCGCCTCTGATTTGTTTCATTGAGTGTCTAGGCTCTAATTTTGTTTCATTGAGTGTTCTGCCTCTAATTTGTTTCATTGAGGGTTCTGCCTCTGATTTTGTTTCATTGAGTGTTCTGCCTCTGATTTGTTTCACTGAGGGTTCTGTCTCTGATTTGTTTCATTGAGGGTTCTACCTCTGATTTTGTTTCATTAAGTGTTCTGCCTCTGACTTGTTTCATTGAGGGTTGTACCTCTGACTTGTTGCATTGAGGGTTCCGCCTCTGATTTTGTTTCATTGAGGGTTCCGCCTCAGATTTGTTCCATTGAGGGTTCCGCCTCAGATTTGTAGTGCTCCGCCTCTAATTTGCCCCATTGAGTACTCCGACTCTGGTTTCTCTCGTGTGAGTGTCTTGGCTCCGGTTTGTTTCGCTCGTTCCTCACGTGAGTGTCTTGGCTCCGGTTTGTTCGTTCATTT
The DNA here is from genome assembly GCA_963859935.3 of Lathyrus sativus. Taxonomy (NCBI): domain Eukaryota; kingdom Viridiplantae; phylum Streptophyta; class Magnoliopsida; order Fabales; family Fabaceae; genus Lathyrus; species Lathyrus sativus. Next base: position 492,458,323 of record OZ012738.1, read on the forward strand.
ATCGCATGAGTGTCTTAGCTCCGGTTCGTTCGTTTGTTCCTCGTGTGATTATCTTTGCTCCGGTTCATTTCGTTCGTTTCTTGCGTGAGTGTCTTAGCTCCGGTTTGTTCCAGTTTATCTCGTTGAGTGTCCATACTCTGGCCAGTTCCAATTGATGATGTATTCCTCGTTTCGTTGAGTATTCAGGATCCGACGGGTTTCGCTGATTCGTTGTGTTCATCGAATATCCAGATTCTGACAATTTTGACATGCTACTCTTCAGCCCTATGGCGTTCGGACCGCGACACCAGTTGGGTCCTGTAGTTCCTCAGCAGAGTTACTTGATTAGGTCTCTCTTCCCCAACGGAATGTTCGAGACGTTCATCATCAGCAATTCTGTGGTTGGCAAATTTTTGGGTTTCTTTGGTATTCAACCGTCTTTTACATTGATTGGTTGAGAGTCATTCGCTTCACACCCAGTCAGGTCCAAGTTGTAACGCCCGGATTTTGACTATTCCTTTTTCGTTGAGTCCTTTTTGGTTTAATTGGGCGAATATTATTTGAATGTGGAATTTGTGTGGAAATATGTTAAGTTTGCATATTATTCTATTTTAACCGATTTTGGGAGTTTTCGTAGAAAATAGTTTGGAGGGTATTTTGGACATTTCCTATTTAATGTTAAGTGAGATATTTTATGAGATATGGAATTAGTTGATGTTTTGGAAAATAATGAGAAAGATATAAAAGAGGAAATAGAAAGGAAAGAAAAGGAAAAAAGAAAGAAGAAGAGGAGAAAGAGAAGAGAAAGAAGAGAAAACCTAGATTCTTCAAGACCAACCAAAGCTTGCGATTAATCAGGTAAGGGTGAGAAGTTCTATCATCTTAATAATGTATAAGATCATATATGTACTAGATTTGGATTTGTTTGGTAGTTTCTACACTTTCCATTTTTAGGTCGAAATTGGATTAATCGATAGAAATCGTTGTTTAACGGTTAAAATCGTGTTTAGATGATGTAGATTAGTCGATATATGTTAGACTAAGGCTACTGGAACGACATTGGATTTAATCGGGTGATTTTGGTGAATTTGGAAGTGCTAGCACAGAACTGAATGTTGTTGTTCGCAGGCGACTCGCTAGCAGCTCGCTAGGCGAGCAGGCCGCGAGCACTCGCTAGCAGCTCGCTAGGCGAAGTGCGCAGCGAATGGTCCCAGACTTGGGACAGTAAGGTTTTTGCATTCTTCGCTGGAGGCAAAGGGAGTGGCGAATGACTTGCTGATGGTTCGCTGTGGCGAACGAGGTAGTGAACGAAGTCTGGAGCTTCTGTTTATGCTCGCTAGCAGCTCGCTAGGCGAGCAGGTAGCGAACGTAGCAAGATGAGCCTTCCCTGTTGCTTCGTGCTGTTTTGGCTTGGGGTTTCGGTTGCGATCGACCTCTTCTTGATTTGAGTAGCTTGTATGCTAGTTATGATGTGTTGTGGGTAGCCGTATGGTGTGAATCCTAGTTTATGAATTGTGAAGTGTGGAATGTGGCCGTTTGGCATTTTGGTGCATTACTTGAATGTAATAGAAATGCATGATGAGATTATATGATGAATGTATGTATGTATGTATTGTGATATGTATATATAGTGGATGCATAATGAATATATGCAATGAATGTGAAGAATGCATGAGCATGTTCGCAAATGTGGTTGCATTTCAAGAAGTGTATGAAGTACATTCTTGTGATGTTGACTCTTAGGAGAGTCTAATGAGTGGTGTGACTCTTAGGAGAGTCTGATGAATGAAGTGATTCCTAGGAGAATCTGATGAACGAATTGATTCCTCGGAGAATCTGATGAAAGATGTGATTCCTTAGAGAATCTGCTAAATGACTTGATTCCTCGGAAAATCTGATGAATGGTGTGATTCCTCGGAGAATCTGATGAACGGTGTGATTCCTTGGAGAATCTGATGAACGGTGTGATTCCTCGGAGAATCTGATGAACGGTGTGATTCCTTGGAGAATCTGATGAACGGTGTGATTCCTTGGAGAATCTGATGAATGGTGTGATTCCTCGGAGAATCTGATGAATGGTGTGATTCCTAGGAGAGTCTGATGAGTGATGTGATTTCTAGGAAGATCTGATGAGTTATAGGATACCCATGAGGGGTGGGAGTGAATTGATTCTTAGGAGAATCTGACGGACGATTAAGTCGATAATGTGTTGCATTTGCGTAGAGTAGCGAGTTGGCCTCTATGGTTTGCATGTTGACATCTGTGCATGATGTATGGCGAAATAAGCATGTTGTGTATGTTTATTAGAATAAGGTGAAAGTTGTGAATGACATAATGAAATGGTTGAAGATATATATGTATATGTGTGTAACATGTATGAATGTTCCTGAATGGATATAAACCTTAATGATGCATATTGTTTATGCTTGATGTTCTATTTGTAAATAGACTTTAGTGGATACATTGCGATGTACGATGTGAGTCGTGGTGAGAAAGCGTAAGATGCATGATTATGGATATGATGTATATATATATATATATATATATATATATATATATATATATATATATATATATATATATATATATATATATATATATATATATATATATATATATATATATATATATATATATATATATATATATATATATATATATATATATATATATATATATATATATATATATATATATATATATATATATATATATATATATATATATATATATATATATATATATATATATATATATATATATATATATATATATATATATATATATATATATATATATATATATATATATATATATATATATATATATATATATATATATATATATATATATATATATATATATATATATATATATATATATATATATATATATATATATATATATATATATATATATATATATATATATATATATATATATATATATATATATATATATATATATATATATATATGCCTTTATGCATTATTTGTTAAATTATTGTTTCTCACTCTTCTGCTATTTTATAATTCTTTATGAGGCATTGCAGATTAGATTGCTGGAGATCTTTTGTTAGGCGTGGCTTCATCCTTTAGTTGGTCGGCTCTGATATGTAGCACCGGGTAGCTAGGAGTTGTTTTGTTTCTTTTGTGATGCATGTGTATATGTATCTGCTGATGAAAGTTATGTAACCATGTTGGTTGATGATTTGTATATATGAATACATTTGTTAGAGAATTATGAAATATTTGGATGTTCCGCCTTTGTTCTAGATATTTTTGTCGTGGGTGTTACCCCGTTGTTGCATATCATTATATATGAGCAAGTGTTTTATATGTGTGATTTTCGGATAATGTGGCATGTCCCTTTTATACCGTTTTATAAACTTACTCTGATGAAATTTTGAATTTGTGCCTAAATGATTTAATTGTTTATTTTGGGGGTATAGAAAGGGGGTGTTTCACAAGTCGTTTGAATAGGGGCAGTTATTGCACCCCAAAATTTGTCCAACCTATTTCTTTACCTAGCTTATGTTTCATTGCATTTCATATGGCATCAGCATTTCGCATAGCATTGGTTCTCGAGGCAGGGGATCAAGGTTCCCGTGGCTCAGGTTTCATCCCCGTGCAAGTAACCGATTAACCAAAGGAAAATCAGCTCAGATTTGAAATTTTAACAGTGTTAACCGATTAACGTATATGGTTAACCGGTTAACCATAGCATATTTTTCCCTGTACATGATTTTGCAAGCCATTTGCACTTGGGGTCCAATTTTGATCACCTTGAAACTCATTTTTTCCAAAAGAAGGATCTAGAATGTTCTTGAAAGTTGGTTATTCCAATTTTCCCTCCAAATTCCCATGCCTAGCTCCAAATCAACTTTCCAATCCAAAGTCCAAACCCCACCTTTGGGATCCAAACCTAGATGGTATTTAAGTGATCTACTCCAAACCAAAAGGAGCCAATTCTCATTTCTCACATTCATTTTTCAGAATTGATCAGAATTTTCTCTCAAATTCTCTCAACTTCTCCATTTCCAAAACCCACACACAAAGCTCTTTTTCATTAGGATTCATTGATTTTTCATTGAAATCAATGGATTCTTTAGCATAAACCTTCATCCATCCTCATCTTTGGATCAATTTTCATTATCCATTTTCGTGCAAATTTAGATCTGATTTTGGAGCTTGAGTTGGAAGTGATTATTCGAAGCGTTTCAATTCAAATTTGGTGGATCTTCGTTTGTACAACTACAATTGACTTGGATCTCGAAGTTTTCCGGATTTCTAGCGTTTGAACTACTCAATTACAGCAAAATCAACACTAACCGGAGCAAATCTCCGCTCCGAAGGTTCGAGATTCTAGATCCATAACATTTTTGAGCTTATTTGCATTTCCATGATGATTTTCATATTCGATTGAATTTTGGTGGATTTCGATCCGTGTGAATTGTGATTGTGCTGTGCAGACATGTTTGCATGTCTACTGGTTTTCTGGTTGCAGGTGTAATTTCGTGCTTATTTGATAAGCTGATCTGTTGGATCACTTGATTAAGTGATTTTTTGCATTAAGTGCTTTTTCTGCTGCTGTTTTTAACTTCTGGTGCAGTGTTAATCGGTTAACCTATATGGTTAACCAGTTAACCAATTCAAACTTTCAAATTTTTCTAAACGTTAATAGTGTTAATCAGTTAACGCATAGGGTTAACCGATTAACCTGTTCAAAACTTCAGATTTTTCAAACATTTTAAGGTGTTAACCGATTAACACTGTGCCAAAATGTCATATTTGTTGTTTTGTTTGCATGTTCGCATACCATATCGATTCGAATCATCATAGATCAGTGTGATGCATTAGGATTGAATTGTTTTAGCTGTTTTTCACTGTTTGTGGTTGATTAATCATGATGTTGTTGATATGTGTGATTATTTTTTTCAATTGTTTACATGCTTGTGTATGTGGTTCGAATCGAGTTTCGTTTGCATGTTCGTTTGCTTTCATTTCTCGCTTTTCTCCACATATTTGCATTATTCTTGCATCGCTGTTGAGCTCGAGACGCGCTTGTGGCGGCTGCTGCCCCGCATATTTTTCCTCCCTCCCACCATTCTAATTGTGCATTTTCATGTTTGCATTTCTCTACTTGTGATTGATTCTTTCCTTTGTTTTTCTTGTGCTTTCTTGCCATGATCCCCATAAGACTCCTAGTCCCTCCGTTTAGGATGGGAGTAGGAAAGACATTAGGCGTTCAATCTAAGTATGCTAACATTAGGGTAGATGTTTCCCCTTTCAATCCAAACTTTAGGATCACTATGCATGACAACGTTAGGGCCGAGTTTCCCTTAGACCTTCTGTGCGTCTTCTCTTCTCATCTTCATACAATCTTAACGCACTTAATAAAGATAATGGATATTGTGCCATGAGCCTTATACTTGGGAAATGGTGATTGAGGGGCTACCTCTCAATTGCCAAGAGTGTTTAGTATACGTCCTTAGGACGATATGCGACGCATTCGATCCTAGGTTCCAGACTTTAGTACAACACACATTATAAACACTCAAATTCAAAACACTTCTTCTCTAAAAAACACAAAACAAATTCAAACCTTTTTACTTCGGGATTAATCAAACTTCTTTTTCACAAAAAGAGTGTTGTTAAGCTTCGGTTCTACCGCAAACAGGCTTTGTCCCTAACTGCTGGAACGAATGTTTAACTCTACTCGGGTAAAACACTTAATCAACTCGTGGTTTCATGTCCTCCCGAACTACGTTCGCTCTGATCTTTCATACCAGATGAAAGTACGTAGGCACAAGACACGATGTCTTGGCGAGCAACCTTCTCCCCTTCTCTCCCGTAGTTAGCCGAACTACGTTGACTCTGACTTTCTCATTGCACGAGGGAATACGTAGGCACAGAGCGGCGATGCTCTGCCGAGTCTCTTTTCTTTTTCTTTTTTGCCCTGAAGCCTGTAGCGTAGATAGGTAAACAACCCTTTAGATAACAAACAAGCGTGGATCCCGTTGAGTACAACGGACGTGAGAGGTGCTAATACCTTCCCCTTGCGTAACCGACTCCCGAACCCAGGACTTGGTTGCGATGACCTTGTCTTTCCCTTTTTTCGTTAGATTTTTTCCGATCGTTTCGTTTCCCTCTCTTTGGGATAAATAACGAAAGGTGGCGACTCTTTTGTTTTCCGCCGGTTGTTTTTCGCAGTTGCGACGCATATTATAGATTATTCGTTCTTTTTCTCTTCTCTAAGATAAATTAAAGATCGGTGATAAATTATGATTTGTGATTCAAGTTAATCAATAGTTTGATATTCAATTTTCACCGCAACATAACAATATAAATTAAATTTTAAGACAAATGATAAAATTTATTTTTTTATTGTTTACAAAATCATCTTCTAAAATTCTCTTTTACTTTCTTTTCCAAGCTTCCAAACAAGTCTTATTAACTGTACAGTCTAACTATCAAAGATGAATTTATTTCTTGCATGATAAAATACCACGGAAGATCGAAGTCACTCTCTCACCAAGTCTTCTATCATTACTAAGAAGAAATTAATAATGCCAGCTAACAAAGGGCTCCTCAGGAGTACTGTTGAAGTTGATATGAAAAGGACACCAAAACCAAACATATGTAGACCCAATTCACCTTTTAAACACATGGTCCATTGTTTCAATTAGAATTTTACATATAAAATATCTCAAGCATGAAGCACTTTTTCTCCTTAGCTGATCTCTAACAGAAATAAATTTATGGATCATTTTCATAGGAAGTGGGTCTTGTTAGAAAAATACAAAGGTTTCAAACTTTTTTCCAAATGGGAAATGTCTTCGGGACTTTAAGTAGGATCAAGAGAATTTAATGGAGTTTGCACCTTCCAATACATGTGAGCATAATATCTCTGGACATTTTTCTCCTGCTCTAAATCAATTGAAATTTATAGTTGTTACTATAATAATTTTTCAATGATGATAGAGCTCGAACATCTGTGCACAATTCCTATTGAAAGGATGAGTAAATTTGTATAATAATTGTTGTATGCCAATATGGACTTCCACAAGCCATGTTTCATAATTTTTCTAACGAATTCAGTATCAAACTTAAGTTCCTCTCGTTGGATATTTGATAAGTGGTAATACACGTTCAATCTAATTTTAAAAATACAATTTTGTAAAAAGAGGAGTTAAGCCATAGTCGTTTTTCAAAAGCTTCTGAATTATCAATAGCCAAAAAGTTAGAACCAAGATTTAGGGGAGTTTGGTTTGTAAAAAAGTTTTGTAACTAATATGAAACAATGGTAATTCTTGAGTCAAGTCCAAATGGAGCCACTTATTTATACATTGATGAAGCACTATGATAACTAACATAGAGGTGCATCATATGATAGTTTCTTCTCTAACTAACTACTAACTACCATATACTATATTTGGAAAGGTTTACATTTAAGTAATTAACTATTTCTATAAAGGAAAAGGTGATGTAAGCAAGTTAGTTAATATCGAACAAACTTGTATCATTGTTGTGTGATAATCTCCCACAAGTTGAAGGATAGATTGTAATCATGTCCAATTTGGATAAAAGGATGTAGAAAGGTTGAGGAAGTAGAGGTTTTGTGAAGAAATAGGCAACTTGATCTATTGATGCAACCGACAAGAGCTGGAAAATGTCATTTTGGAATTTATCACAAACTAAGTGACAATCAATTTCAAGTTGTTTGGTCCGCTCATGAAAGACGAGATTTGCTGCAATATGAATATCAATGAGATTGTCGCGGTAAAGTGTTTGTGACTTGGTTGATGAGATATGCAAATCATTAAGAAGATAAACCAACCATTGAAGTTAGCATGTAGTTGCAACTAATGCTCCGTATTTCGCTTCTAAAGAGGACCTGAATACAGTCATTTTCTTCTTGGTGTTGTCGTACTTCAAAAAATACGATCCTTCGCGAAGGACGTGGAAAAAATTGTTCGAACAGAGTTGTCACCAAAATTTATTTATCCCAAGAAAGAATAGGAAAATATCGATAAAACCTTTAAAAACAGAATAATGGTCGTCGCAACAATATTAAGGGTCGGGAGTCGATTACGTAAGGAGAATGTATTAACACCCCTTACGTCTGTTGTACTCAACGGGAACCTCTTAGTTTGATTTGCGATTGAATTTTAGCAGATGTTTATTTACTTTCTTCAAACGATAAAATAACTAAAGAGAAAAGAAAAGGAAACTGCTAAAAGAGAAGTTCTTATTAGGGTGCTCACAAAGGATTGGGGCCCTTGTGCCTATGTATTCTCATTGAGAAATGAGAAATCAGAGTCTCCTTAGTTCGGAGGACTATGGGGAAAAGGTTTGGAGTAAAAAGAAAAAAAGGTAGATGGGTAAAAAAAGGTAGATGGGAAAAAAAACAAAAAGGTAGCTCACTAGGATCTCACAATCATGTGTCTACGTCCCCTCATAGTGCAATGAGGATGTCAGAGCTCCGTAGTTCGAGGGACTACGGTTGGTTGGTTTTGTGTCTTTTAATGACGAGTGTTTAGATTGCATTCTAACTGCTAAAAGTTGGCATGTCTGCTCGCGTGGGGAGGCTGAAACACTAGTTTATATGCGCGATAGAAGGGACTAGACAATGTTCTTTTGAAAAAAGTGTTTGATCGCACGGGGGAATGGAATTAGTGTCTTGAGAGGTTTCAATCGCAAGGGGGCGAGAAAAGAGACTTTGATGTGTTGATGTTAATTTTAGGGTTTTGAGAAGAGTGTTCTTGATTTGGATTGCACAAAAGACTATGGCTAAAGGTGAATATTTTGAATCACCAAGCCAAACGTCTTGTATCCAAAATACTCAAAGTAAGTGTAGGAAAGCTCCATTTTCACTCCTTCTCCACCACTTAAGGCTTGTGGCATGCAATTCAAACTGCCTTTTATTATGTTTTTGAAGTTATTTGAAAAATGCCAGTCGATGTTGGATCAAAGGTTTTATCGCGGGACGAGTATGAAAATGGTTTGAGATAGAAACGGGAAAGGTTGATGGAGACGCATGAAGCGGTTCACTTACAAGATGAGGTATGGCTTGATATTTGGTTGACGCTGATGCACAAGGAAATCGACTTACATGGATTAGGAGAGAAATCAACTTGACGTTGGATTATGGTTTTGAGGAAAGGTAAGTTCGGTCCTAGTTCCTAAGGAAATCTAGCAAGCAAAAACCACAACCAAAGAAAAGCGGAAAAGTAAATAAAGTACACCAAAATGGGGAGACAAATACATGAAAAGTACAAGGAAAGTAGATGCGAGAAATAAAGTGTCTCGTTGTCAGGTAGCCCAAGAGAAAGTTGTGTTTGTGCATAGTGTCCTAATCTAAGACAGAGAAAGTACAGAATCCAGATCCAAGCCTCCTTTTGCTAGGGTTGAGTACAAGGTCCAAAATTTCATGCAAGGGATAGTAACCATAGACCAGAATTAATGTTTTTTTGGGCTTGAATTATTTTATCATGTTTTTGTGTTTTTTTTAATCAAAAAAGAAGAATCAAAGAAGAAAAAGATGACATAAAGATAAATGAGCAATAAAATAAATTGCAGAAAGTAAATGGCGAAAAGTAAATAGTAGAAAAGTAAAGAGTGGAAAGTAAAGTTAGAAGTTAGTTGTTAATGGTTATTGATCGGATGATCGCTTTCTCAAACCAGGACCAATTTAGCGTTATGTTAAGCAATCATACTATTATCTATGTAGAGATCATTCTGTGGGAGGTTGGTTAAGAACAATATTTGTGTTAAAATATGCTAGAGAAATGATATGTAAATCATTCTTCTAAAGTCATGCCACATAAAAACAAAAAGAGAACAGTTTAATCTTAATCAAGAATTTTAATGATCAATCAAAGGCAACCTATCACTATTCGAAAGTGTAGAGAATAATCCAAATGATCATTCAACCACATGTTTGAAATAATGAAGATTTTGATATCTTTGAGAATCATCATTTTATGACCCTTGAGATCTTATCAACCAAAAGGAAAAAAGAAAATCAAAATGTACATAGAACATTGATAAAAAAGGATCAAAAGTAACCAATAAAAATTGAATAAAAAAACTCATAAATGAAATTAAACTAAAAACTAGAAGATTGAAAATAGAAAGAAACAAAATTAAGATGATAAGTAATAAAATAGAACAAAAACAATTTTAAGAAGAAAAATAAAAGAATGAAAGGAGTGACAAATATGGACCGTGGGTGTGAAGATCAAGTAAATTGGCTGAGCCCATTACCTTGTCAAACAATTTTTCTTAAAAAATAATATAACTCAGCTTCAAATCCAACAACATGTTTCTTTCTTCTTTTTCTATTCGCATCGCCTTTCCTCTTTCTTATCTCGGTTTTGATTCCGGCTTTCTCACTCTTGCATCTCTTTCTCAATCTCGTCTTCACTGTTTCTCTTGCTCGTGTGCTCTCTCTCACACTCGTCCTCTTTGTTTCAACGAATCTCTCTCACTTTCGGTTCTCTCTCAATCTTGGTTTTTTAGATGGTAATGGTGTGTGGTTTGTTGCAGATGAAGAAATGGAAAAGGTTATGTGTGCGTTTTGTTTTCTTATAGGTTATGTTGAGAAGATGATGAGGGGTTAAAATGATCAAGGGCAATCGATTTGTGTGTTAAACGTTTGAGGGTTTGGTTTGTGATATTAAGGTTTGTGAGGAATTGAAGGTTATTGAGTTGTTTGTGAATTTGAAGGGATATAGAGATTAAGATTGAAGAATGTTGTGTGACTTGTAGTGTAATATGGTTTGTGTTTTGTGTTATGTGGAATTTTAAGGTGATTGAAGAAGGTGGAGAATGAGGTTGAAGATTAGGAGGGTTTTTTTTGTTGCAATGTTGTGAAGTTATATTGATGTTTTTTATTATTCTAGAATGTAATGATTTATGGTTGAAGCTTTCTGTAGGAAGTTTTTATAGAGAGAATATGAAGGTTGAAGCATATTGTTTTTTGGTAGTTAGGGATGAGGTATCAGGTTTTTGTCAAGATTTTTGTAAAAGGTACTTCTGTTTTGTTATCATTGTTGAAGCTGCATGAAAATTGTCACAATACGTGAAGGTTGTGGAGTGAGGCTCCATCCCAAAATCAACAGCACCACCTGTGTTTTTTTGTCCTGTTCTAAAGCTTCTACTTGTGCTTGTTTTTCCAATTGTATTAGGCCTTGGCTTATCTGGATTTTGGTGACAGCTTAGAATGTCTTAGTTTGATGGGCTTGGCTTAGTTACAGCTTGTGGTAACATGAAGTAGCTGGTGCATGTTGCTTCAAGTGGCTTGTGGAAAGTAGCATGAAGTAGTAGCATGTAGCTTTGGTAGAATCTTGAAGGTGGGTCGTGTGATGCTTCTCATGAGCTTACTTTTCTTTAATTAGTTATTTTTTGGAAATTTAGGTTATCCTTGTAAACGAGCTTGTATTATTTTTGTACATTTCATGAAACTTTGTTTTTTTTGTAGAACTTTTTGTAGTAAGAATTGATTTTTATTTTTGTAGAATTTTTTGTGACAATAATGGGCTTTGGACATGCTATTTACACCCTCTGGTTCTATTTAAATTCTTTATCTACCAAATTCCACTTTTCTTGGTTTTTCGCTTGAAATTAATGAAACTGGAATTGATCTAGAGGAATAAAATTGACCATGAATTCATCTTGGGCTTGAATGAATTGGAGTTATGAATCAAAATAAATCTTGAATTAATCTTGAACTTGGAATTAAGTGGGACCTTGAATTAGTGAAACAATATGAATCTGGCCACTTAAAACCTGATGAGCCAAACTCTTCACTGTGGACATGCTTTAAAAATTAGAGAAACATGACTTGATATGAACTGCACTGCCAAAAATCTTAATTGGAAATGAATTAGATCCTTGATTATTAACCATGAAGCATTATTAATTTGACACAGCCTTGATAACTTGATAATGAAGTGTTGCAGTGAGAATCAGATATCAAGCTATTAGCATCCTAGTATCTGTAGTATTCTATAGGAGCCTCTTATTTGGAAGTTGTGTTATTGTTAATGTTTGTTTGCTAATGGTTATTTGCTAAGATGAAGATTGCTAAAGGTAAAGACCTATGGGTTTGTACACTAAGTATGCTCACCAAGACGTCGCATCTCGTGTCTACGTATCCTAATAAGGATGGAATCAGAGGAACCGTAGTTCTCCTAACTAGGGTGAAATAACTATTAACTATGGTCAAGGTTCAAGGGGAATAATCATCCATAACAATGATACTTATGTAGAGTTAACAAACTCTCTAAGTCTATGTTGAAAGACTAACTGGGGGTTTTGACTTTAACAAAAGCCAAAAAGGGAAAAGTGAGTACCCATAACAATGGTACACACATAGAGTTAAAAAACTCTTTCCCTAAGCTCTAAGTTGTAGCATTCCTAACAAGGTGTACTAACGATCTTGAATTGACAAAGTCAAAGGGATGAGGTTCTTACTTAAGGTTAAGTTGAAGGTCCTAATGACTCTAACAAGGTCGAAGGAAAGTGGGAACAAAAAAGAGCTATTTAAAACATTGATTCAATAGAGAGACTTTCCTTTGGACTTAGGGACACAAGGCAACTCTTTTTTAGGATGAGAGCTAACAAGCTACATCACTTGGGGAAAATTACCAAGCTTAAGCACACATATACATTCACTTAAATATGATGAAGATATAAAAATCATGGTTACAACCAAGGAAGATAAAGGCAAGCATGTAACAACATCAAGCAAAACAAATAACAAGGTTACAACCAAGTATTCATCCATAGAAGAATCAAACTAAATGGTAAACATAAATGTTACAACATCTAAGAAGTTTATGAAGATAGGTTCTTACAAAACTAAACATCATAGATGGAAATTTTAAGTATAAACAATCACGCATAAGTCAAACCATTACTTATCATGGAAAAGTTCACAATTTAAGATTAACATGCATAAATCATAAGAATATTTAAGGCATGTATACAAGTCAAGTGAATCATGCATAAATCAAAACATTACTTATAACAAAGTTCAAAGATCAACATGCGTAAATCATAACAATATTCAAGGCATGTATACAAATAGAGAATCATGTATAAGTCAAAACATTACTTATAACAAAGTTCAAAGATCAACATGCATAAATCATAAAAATATTTAAGGCATGTATACTAGTCAAGGTAGGTAACAATTAAACATCCTTGAGTAAGGGTGTGACACATGTAACAACATCATGTGAATTATGGTGAATCATGTTAAACAAGCAAGTAACAACCAAGCATGTAAAAGAAGTTCAATCATGGATTTGAGAAACATATCAAAGGTGATTCATATCAAACATGTTTCATAGTAAAAACAACAAGTGTTTAGGAACATTTAGAGCAAGATATGAGAACATGAAACATATGTTCATTTAATACATTTGATTTCAAGAGAGAAATTCGTGTTAAAGGCAAGGTAACAACCAAGGTTTAAATGACATTCAAACATGCATTCACATATGAATATGAACTTGAAAAAGAAATAACCATCATGTAAAAATGAAATCATACAAGCTCATACATCAAGTGAGGTTCATATAAGCAAGGCTGGGGTGAATACAAGCAAGGATAATCAAAGGAATCAATCAAAAGATCAAAAAGAAACTTAAGAAACCCTAAAAAGGTCACAAATTTTGAATATACACAAATATCAAATAAATAATTATTTTTGGATTTTCCTTGATGTAAACAAAAAATAGACATTTTTATGAGCATTTAGCAAAAAGAGTGGTATCAAAATGATAAAAGTCAAAGGCGTTATGATCAATTCAATTTGTGATGTAAAACATAAAAACAAAGCATTAAAAATTAGGAGATGCACTCAATGGGATTTGAACCCACGCCCTCAAGCTATTGACTAAAAACATTAGCCAACTAAACCACACGTGCAATGTGAAACAATAATGGAAGCGAAATAATATATGTAAAACAAGCTTCAAAACTGAGAAAAATAGCAAAAGGGTTTATCAGCAGGATCGAACCCAAGCACACAAGGTAAGCCAGGAAACGGCAATGCAAGGTTCTACCACTGGGGTGGCTGTTACATCTAGTTATAATACGCTTCTAATTGTTTTTATTTAAAAACACCTCCAGATGGCCAAATCAGCATCTAGTCAGCGCCATGTCATGCTTATTAGGTATTTCAACCTTCCATAACTCCTTCATCTCTCAACCAAATCAAATGGTATAAAAACCAAAATCAAAGTATTTTTCACAAGGAACACAAATATGACAATATTTTATCCTAGAAATAACTGAGCAATTCACATATCACTCAATAATAGTGTAAAATCCAAAATAATCAGCATGTTACATCATGAGATATTCAAATGAAATCAAGCCAACAATGATTCAAAATAACAAGTAACATTACATACTGCGTCTTGTTAATTAAATGGCATCAAAATAGTGCATGAATATGAAGATTCAAAAGTCAGAAACCTTACCTCTTGGGGAAAATCCAAGGTTTCTTCCTCAAAACTTGAATGTATAGAGGTGATTTGTGAAGTTGGTTTTGGAAATGCACGAGCAAACTGTGTGTTTGAGGTATTCTTGCAAGTTTGGATGTTTTTTTGCAAGAACAAGTGGCTCTGAGTATGCAAGGGATTATGAGAGGTTTTGTTAGGGTATTTTTGATTTTTTTCCACTAAGGATTGATTTCCTATTTATAGGAGAAGTGGAGATTTTGTGGTATGGTCAGAATCCAAGTTTTTGCAAACTTGTTCACTGGAAAATCAACTTGCTTCTGATGATGATTTCTCTTGGTTCAAGGGATCAAGTACAAGATTTGTTGGGTAAAGATCATTCTTCTGAGAATAGTATGTACTTTAGAGTGTAGAAGGAGAGTAGAGGAATGGCTCAAGGCAGATTTCAAGGAAAAGCCATACTTTAACAAAGTGGAAGTCTGCACTTTATGCCATAAATGGAATACCTTCTTGGTTCAAGCCTTAAAACTTTGTGTAATCACTTAAAATTTCGTGTAACACTTTTATCAAAGAGAATCTTACCACTAAACCACTTAAAACAACAAGATTGGTAACAAAAGGTTGGTTTTGCATCATGTCATGCCAAGTTAGAACCTTGAATTTCAAGTCTTTGGACCTCAATTTCTTCTCTTCGAAAATCCTAGCTCACAAATTCTATGAAGGAGTTTCCTTACTTTTTGGAAAGCCCTAAACATGCCCTACAACTTTCATGTTTTAAGAATTTCTTGAATCAAAAGGTATCATGGTGAAAAGTGGCCTTGAAGTTGACTGAAAAAGGAAGGAACAAAGCTTGCCTTGAAAAATTCTAAGTGTTTTGAAATTCTTCCAAACCTTTATGCTTCATGACTCAAAATCTAAGCATCTTTTTCTCACAGGTCACTATGACACTTTTTTAGTACATGAGGAAATCTTTAAATTTATCTTTGGAACTCAAAAAATGGATGTGTGGATTGAAAGTTATGGCCTTTCAAAGTTGGTACCAAAATTAGGGTTTCCTCCCACACTTAGAAAAATTCAAGTTATCCAAGTTTTCTTCTTTTGCAAGAAACCTCTCAAATCTTGATTTATTCATGAACAAACTTATTGATTAAACATATCTTGATGAAATTTGGCTTGGGAGCTTCAATTTGAACCAAAAACCTAAAATTCAAAGAGTTGACTTTGTCAGATGAATTTTGAACCAAATGAATTCAACTGTGTGATCTTCAATGAATTTGCCTCTTGGGACTTCTCAAACATCATACGTTGGCTCCAAAGATATACATGAACATATGGACTCATGTCTCAAGGCTTGGGATCATGTTTGAATCAAAATTCAAAGGCACAATCTTCCTGTCTAAGCAGGCTTCTCAAAAAATATACTTTATCGGATCCATCTTGGAAATCAACAAAGTGGTATGACATATCATATACTTCCTCAGACGTCTGGCAGCCCAATCCAAAACATAACAAGTCTTTTCCAAAAGCGAGTAACGACTTTCAAAATCGGTGAACTTTTTGCTGAGATAATAGATGGTGCATTCCTTTCGTCAGGACTCATCGTGTTGACCCAATACACAATCCATCGATCCCTCAAGAATTGTCATCTACATGAATAGAGGTTTTCCTGGTATAGGAGGAATCAAGATCGGAGGCTCTTGGAGATAATGTTTGATCTTGTCGAAGGCTTGTTGACAGTCTTCATTCCAAACAATTGTTTGATCTTTTCGTAACAACTTGAGGATCAGCTCACAGGTTGGAGTCATGTTGGAAATGAATCTGGAGATATAGTTTAGTCTTCGAAGGAAACCTCTAACTTGTTTTTCTGTTTTTGAAGCAGGCATCTCTTGAATAGCTCACACCTTGTCAGGGTCCACCTCAATTCCACGACGATGAAGTCGAGTAATTTTCCAGATCTTACTCCAAAAGTACACTTTGTAGGATTTAGTCTCAGCTGGTATTTCCTGAGTCTTACGAATAACTTCAATAAGTGATCCAGATGATCTTCCTCACTTTGATATTTGGCTATCATATCATTGTTGCACCCCAAAATTTGCTCAACCTTTTCTTGCCTGATTTGTGTTTCCTTGCATTTCATTTGCATAGTTACATCATATACACAGTCTAATCATTTGCATATCATAGCATAGCATGCCTCTAACAAGGGATCAAGGTGTCTATCAAAAGAATAGCTTAGCAAGGTGTGTTATCCAAGAGGAGAAGTCTTCCAGGCCATCAAGAAGTGATTTGAAGTCTTGAGAAGTTTGAGTGCCCACAGGTGGATTTCTCTCCTAACTTGAGGTGTATTGAAGATCATCAACATGGGGTTGTGTATTTGAGGTATGTGTGGATCTCATGGGATGCCTATAGAGCCCTATTGAAGCTTAGACAAGTCATTGTATCAAGTCCAAGAACCACAGTTGAGGTGTGTACAAGTAGGGTTTCATCTGGGTAACCCTAGGTCAAGGAGAGTAAAGAAAGGGCATCAAGATCTAGCTCTAGGTCATGAAAGTCATGGATTGATATGTTGAAGCATGTGTATGGATGAGTAAAGGTCAAGTTCAAGAGAATCAAGAGTGGTTGGAGGTGTTTGAGATAGGGTTCCTAGGGTAAAATCCCCTGTATAGCACTAGACTTCCAAGCCACATCAGTCATAATACAAGTTTCAAATGGATTCTTGGACAACATGAAACTTGTATAGATTCTCAATAGCTTTAATTTGAGTACTAGAAGTCTTCAAGGAGATTTGTAGAACTCAAGTTATGGTTCTTGCAAGTTACAGGTCACCAGAGGACACTGAAATTTATCTGTGAAAGTTACTTGACTTCCAAGCAACTTTTGCCCCTCAAGGAGTTTTCAAATGGATTCTTGGCCAACATAATAGTTGTAGGGCTTGACCTTACCTTTAAATTTAGTACTATAAGTCCTCAATAAGATTTGTGGAACTCAAGTTATGATCTTGGCAATCCAGGGGTATTTTGGGAAAGTTGAATTATAGATCATTTTTCAACATAGGTCAAAATCTCTATCTTCCACTCCTCAAATGAAAAAATGTTCAACATGAGATGTGCTTAGAATGGTGTTTCTAGGTTATATATGAAGTCATGATGAGTTGAATGGGCTTATTTCACAAAGTGCCCCAAAATGGCCTAAAAAGGGAGATTTTTCAAATAATTCAAGAGAGGGAAAAATGATTTTTTGACTTGCAAGGCATGAACATGGCATATGGGTAGTCATTTTGAATGGAAATTGGATTTCAAACACATTGGCAATGTCACAATTTTGAGATGAGCCATTGTTTTATGAGTTGCTTTGAAAAGTGCTTTCTTACATCATAAGTAACATTTGCAAAACACTCCTTTAGATCAGAACCAAGGCTCTAACCCTCACCAGTCATTTCAAAATGTCATTTGGGGAGAAATTGGATCAGAATTGAGCTGCTGAAGCAAGACTAAACCAACTGTCATGTGCAAGCTTCTCATGAAAGTTTCAAATGCAAGAGAAATTGAATTTCTCACATGGATCATTCCAGATCATTCTAGAGCTTTCTAACATGTTCTATATAAGGATTATAACTGATTCAATTAGTTTTTTGGCCAAGAACTCTGCAGAATTGGGAGAGAGCAAAGTGAGTTTCTTCATTGCAAATCAAAATCGTGTTTGGTGATTGGGAGGGATTCAAAGCAATTCATTGCATACAGAAGATCCACAAGGCATCATTGATCGTGTCTGGAGAAGATTGAAGGGTGATTTGAAGGAATTCTATCTCTGTTCATCAAATTTTCACAGGTTTGTAAATTCCATCCCATAGCATGATTTGGGTAGAATTGTTAGGATTTAGATGCATAGGTAGATTGTAGACATGGCTAGGATCGTTTCTGGTAGGAAAAAGTGGTGATTAGAGACAAAATCTAGGGTGACACCATTTCTGTTGAGAATTATATCTAGCTGTTCTTGGAGATTTAAGCATGGTTGAGTAGTTCAGATTAAAGCCTGAAGCACGTAGATGAGATTAGGGCTTTTAATTTCAAGAATCGGGCCACTTGAGGTTGGACACCATGGATGAACTTTGGATCGGATTCCACTTTAGGGGATGAATCAATAAGATTGGGCATCACCATTGGATTCAGTGAGAAAAAGCGAGTTGATTAGGGTGCTTAGGTTTGAGTTTTGGTGGGTTTTCATGGAGTTGATGTTTGGGGACGACGGTGGCGCCACTTCCGGCCACCGTCTGGTTCATTTTCCCTCCCAGATTTTAAAATGGAGAAGACAATGTTATAACCCTAGGATGATGTTTGACCCCTTGACTGAAGACTCATCCAATGGCCACGATTATCTCTTAGATTATGAAGGAATCTGAGTACACAAGCAAAACGCCCCGTTTCATTTAATATTTTGTTTTGGGCTTAGGGCAAGTTTTACTTTCCGCACACCACTTTGAAGCCCAATTGAATTTTACACATGGATTGATTGCTATTTGACACGGAGTTTTTCCTTTTTTCATCTGATTTTCCATATTATTTTCTGATTGACATGGGCCTGAATGCCTCGCTTGCTACGCACACCCCCTCCTGGGCCCAACTCTGATTTATAACTGAACCCAATTGCTATTCATCACGTTAGTTTGTATATTTTTAATTGATTTTCTTGTATTTTCATGTTTTACATATGGTTAGAAATTAATTCATAATAAATTGAGAAATGATCATTTTAGGATGAGACTTTTTTCCATGGTTTCCTTAGGGTCTCTAGAATTTTATAGGATTAAAAAATATTAATTTCATGCATTTTTTATTTTCTGGCATATTTTACAATTTTAATGCTTTTATTTTTCATTTGTTTGATACTTCATATTTCTGAATTTAGTATGAGAGTTTGGTGAGGAATTTTGGAGTGATTCTTGTGAGGTTGATTAGATTAGGGAAGCATGTACCCCTAGGAATTTTGTCATATTTTTTTGATTAAAATTGAGGTTAGTTTGAGAGGTGAATAGGAGAGGTGTTAGAATTAGGGTTTTAACATAATTAGTTGTAGTTTAGGGCATAGTTTGGGGACTTAGGGTTTGATTTAGGCCTTGGGATTTATATGGGGTATTGGGTATAGGGTTAGGTTCCCTTAGAAATTTACTTAGAATTTTATATTGAGTTTTAGCATTTTACTTGATTTTTGCAATTGGTGTGATGTTTGTGGGTTTTCCCCTTGGATGTTTGGTTTGGTTACTTTGCTTGGGCTGTCTTAATTGGGCTTTGGGCTTGGGTTTGGCTTGATGGAGCTTCTAGAGGCGTTGAGGATGCTTGGAGATAAAGCTGGGGCTTGGTCATGAAGGTCTTTCCTTGTGAAGATTGCTTGTCAGGGGCTTAGGGAGTAGGGCATATAGGAAGAGCTTTAGAATAGACTTGTTTCTTCTTTCAAACATAGAGAGCTTCTTGTGCCTCTATTCATTCCTGTGACACAAATTCCTTTTAAAGTATTCACATCCTTCCTTTGGAGGGATGAGTGACATAATTTAGAAGTAGAACTTTGAGGATACCTGTCTCTTATAATGTTAAGTGCTTATGGGCTTCCTTTGGTTGTCACTAAGCTTCGTAACATTTCAACTTAATCTGTTAATTGGTTCTCTATTGGGGATGGAGCTTGAAGATAGGAATTTTATTTGAAGCTTGAAGATGCTGAAGATTCCTTTCATGAGGATTGCTTGAAGATGGAGTTGTTACTGTCAGTTTTGCTGTCAGGAGCTTGCTGGAGTACTGAAACTAGGGTTTACTGTTGCTTTTGAGCTGGTGTTTTCTGTAGCTTTGGAGCTTAATTGTTTGGGTGTTGAGGAGCCTTATTTGAAGTGTGATTTCTCTTCCTTGGAGGTTGGAGATTGAAGCTTATTAAAGTTTGAAGGTTCTTGTTGTTGCTGTCCGAGCTGCTGTTTGCTGTAGGAGTTTGGTGTTGCTGCTTAGGATGCCTCCTCTGCTTTGGGGTTTTGTTTTCTGTATTGTTTGTTGGCTTGTTCAGCTTGCCCCTAGGTTTGAAGTGAATGATGATTCATTTTGCCTGTTGTTTTCCCAGGTTCGAGGTTGAGTGGGACTCCCTTGCCTCGCTTGTATTGCTGCATTGCATGCATTTTACTGTATTAGCTTGCTTTCTTTTCTGTTTATCCCCTAGGATCTCTGATTTCCTCTGTGCAGGAGGGAATTATGACAGACATTAGGATTCTTATCCATGCATGACAACATTAGGTTAGTTTTTTATTCCCTTTTCAACTCTAGGCTTTTTAGAGCTTATTTCTCTTCTTATCTCAAACAACTCAAAAACACAGTAATAAGGTTAATCGATGTCGTACGTTACGAGCCTTAAGCTATTTGAGAAAGGGTTGTTGGAGAGCTTCTTTCCAGTAGTCTGGCTGCTTAGTGTGGTACCCTTTGGGTGACACGCGACGTAGTCACTCTCAAACCATAGTCTCTAGTGCGTCAGAGATTGCAAACAAACTAAAAAAACACTTCTTTTGTAAAAGATTCAAAACAAATATCAAGGTGTCATTTTTGTCCGCTTGGACTCTTAATCAAGAAAAATCTTTTTCAGAAGGATAAAAAACAGTCAAGACAAACCTGAGTCTTTCGTAGCCCGAACTACGTTTGCTCTGATCTTTCATGCTGTATGAAAGTACGTAGGCATAGGATGCCGTATCCTAGAGAGCAACCTTCCCCTCCTTTCCAGTAGGTAGGCGAACTACGTTGACTCTGATTTCTCATTCCAGACGGGAATACGTAGGCATAAAGTGCGATACTTTGCCGAGTCATTTTCATTTTCTTTTCTTTTTAACCCTTGACCTGTAGAGTAGGTAGAATGACAATCCGTACTAGAAAAAAAGCGTGGATCTCGTCGAGTACGGCGGACGTGAGGGGTGCTAATACCTTCCCCTTGCGTAATCGACTCCCGAATCCAGGAATTTGGTTGCGATGACCATTCCTTTCCCGTTTTGCGTTAGGTTTACTCTGAGCGTTTCCTTTCCCTCCGTTGGGATAAATAACGCACGGTGGCAACTCTTCTGTCATAGCCGACGCCGATTTTCGCAGTAGCGACAGCTGGCGACTCTGCTGGGGAATCCAAAGGTTCCCTACGCGAGTCAATCCTAGCGCTTGTTTTCCCGTCGTGGGTTTTGTATGGATTTACATTTCTGTCTTTACTTTCCACATTTTATTGTCAGCTTTATATTGTTATTGCTGTTGTGGGAAGGGGGTTATCTATTGAGAGATAAGCCGGACCTGGGCTTGAGTGCACCTAGAATTAGTTGTGGAAAGTAGTGGGCGCGTGCATGCTTTGCATGTACTAGTGTCCCACAAAATCCATGCTCGGACGAGGTTCTTCTGGTTGACTTCTTTTTCAACCCTTTAGGTTGAGGGGGTTGTTGGTTAGTTGGATCGTCGACTCCGGGGACCGATCATTTGGAAGTTGGCTAAGTGAGGCCTCTTCAGGACATGATGATGCCACACCTTCTGGGTATCGTATCATCAGTCTTGAAAGTCTGTGACGCCGACGACCGCATAGGATGCCGTACCTTGTGTCAGTTGATAGGACACCTACCTGTGAGAGGGATTGGGGCGTACAAGAAACTTGACCTCCAGACTACCCGGTTTTCTTAACAGTGGATCAGTATGTGTGTTTACTTGGGGTTCTTCATCAGAGCAGTGTTTTGGGTCTGTTGAGACTAGGTTGGAGCACTGTTATGGGTCTGTTGAGACCAGGTTTGAGCAGTATTGAGGGTCTGTTGAGACCGGGTTGTGGATGGATCTCTTCGGCAATATATCACTTGATCTCTGTTGTATGTTCGCATATTGCATTGTTGCATACTCATTTTGCATATCATTAACGTGTGTCTGTGCTGCAGGTGCATTTTCATACCTCTGATTCTAGTTGCCCAGATTTTTGTTTACTGCTATTATGGATACTTTGAAGAAGACTGTGGCATACAAGTTGCCTACTCCAGATGTTTCTTCTTTGCTTGGTTTGATATCCTTAGCTGATGATGATGTGAAGAGAAGATTCAGGAAGAGTTATGGGAAATTACTTAGATTGGTTTATAAACCATCCATGTATGAGCGTAACGGATTGTACACGCTAATGCAGTTCTATGATCCCCCGCTGAGGTGTTTTACTTTCCCTGATTTCATTCTGGCTCCGACCCTAGAGGAGTATGCTGAGATCTTAGAGTTGACTATTCAGAACAAGGTACCCTTCATTCATATGGGGGCTGAGCCCAAGCTGGAGGATTTGGTTGTGGCCTTGCATTTAGACCCCTCAGAGTTGTTGTTAACCTCGTGGAATGGAGTGTCTGGTTTTTCTCTCAAGTTCTTGGTTGGGAAAGCACAAGAGTACGCCAAGAGTGGTTGTTGGGTTGTGTTTAATGCTATCCTTGCTTTATGTATCTATGGCATTGTACTGTTCCCGAACCTGCCTGACTTCGTTAATCTGGATGCGTTCTATATATTTGCTTCAGGCAATCCTGTGCCTACTTTGATTGGAGATTTCTATCACTCACTGCATTATAAGAACGAGAACAGGAGGGGTAAGAACGTCTCTTGTTGTGTGCATTTGCTGTATATGTAGTTTGAGAGTCATCTGCCCAAGAAGGGTATCTTCGCTGAGCCTGCAGATACGGTGGATTGGTCTGAGCATCTGATGGGACTTTCTTCAAAAGACGTTGTCTGGTTTGATAAAGATTTACTGGGATCTGTGATTATCTACAGCTGCGCCGGATATCCTAACGTTCCTCTGATTGGGAGAAAAGGGTGCATTAACTACAATCCATCATTGTTGATCAGACAATTCGGGTATGCTTTGAAAAACCCACCAAAAGAGGAGGAAGTACAGGAATCTCTGCATTTCACAGGTGATTTGAAGGGAGAACTATTGTCCAATCTTCAGCATGCTTGGAATAATATCCACAAGAGGGGTAAGTCGTTGTTGGGTAAGAATGATTGTCAAGCCTATCCTCCGTACAAAGTTTAGATCCAAGATAGGGCAAAGCAGGCGCTGATGCCGTTTCCTGCAGTATCACCTCCTGCTCCCCCCGTGATTGAAGAGCCAACTACCGTGCCTATTGAGAGATATGAACAGGTTGTGAAGGAGAAAAAAGAGCTGATGAAAGCCAACGAGAAGTTGGAAGAAGAGCTAGTGCAACTCAGGAATGAAAGGAATGAAGCCGTATATTCCTTCGAGCAGCAAACGAAGCTGGTGAATTAACTAGGCACAGAACTGACTGAACAACGAAAGAAGCGTGAACGCTTGGGGATAGATTTCAAGAGCTCCCATGATATGCTGGAGTCTAAGAAGAAAGCACTTGATATAGCCTACCGGGAAATCTCTGCATTCAACAAAACCTGGAACGCCATGCTGACCGGCAATAAGGAAAGAGAAGACAAACTGAAGCTGCAGATCTCTGAGCTGGAAGGTCAGTTGAAAGCTAGCCAGAAGAGGTTAGAAGAAGAGGTTATGCGGAGGTATGATGTCCAGAATGCCTTGAACAAAGTTATCAAGCGCAAGAAAGAGTCTGCGTCCCAGAAGCGGAAGCTAGAAGATTGCTTTGGAGAAGGTGTTTGGGAGGAATCCATTGGGGATCTACAGCGTGTTATCAGGCAAAGAGACTCGCTCGTCGAAGGGTTGCTTTCTCAACCGAATCATCCCAAGACTAAGAGATTGTTAAAGGAGTACCAGGCATATGGTCGCACTTGATTATCTTATGTATTGATGTGTATGCTTTATTTGCATTGTGCTGGCCATCACCAGGATTGTTGGTTGAGGTCATGCCTTCCTACTGTACACTCAGTGATATTGTATTCCTGACCCGATGGGCTTTTCAGCAATATATGAGATGTTTTCCATGATTGGGCTTCGAGCTTCTTATTACTATCACTGTCACTACAGTGGCACTTTGGCACTAGAAGCGGGGGATGATCTCCCTAACGCACAGATACATATTGCATCTGCATATTCATTTTCGCATCGCCAGTTATTTGTTGAATTTGTATCTTATTTCCTGCATTTCACAGGTTTTTCAGGATTGACGAACGAAGAGTCCACCGCTACTCAACCCGAAAGAACTGCAAGAAAGTAATGGATCAAGTTCAGGTCGAGATGCAGGAAATCCGTGAGAAGTTGACTTTGTTCATGCAAGCTATAGAGACCATGGCCAAGGGCCAGGAGAATCTTCATACTTTGGTGCAGCCGCTGCTGACGCGGGCAAACGGAAATGGCAACACTGACCACATTTCTGTTGAAACTCCTCGCCGGGAGAATGAGATACCGGCAGTTGTTACTCCACCTGTTGTGACTGTCAATGGAAACACTGGTATCGGCGCAGGTGCTGGCGCTGGTAACGGCAATACTGGGAATGGCGATGATGGGCATGTTGTTAACAACAAAGGCAACACTGTGGATGCCGATCAAGGATTCGTTGACAATGTTGGATTTGGAAACAGTGGGTATGGCAATGTCAATCAGGACGGGAACTTCGGGTTCAACAATCAAGGCTTCGGTAATGACGGTTACAACAACAACTAGGGGTACGGCTACGGTAATGGTGGATTCGGTAATGTGAATGTGAACGGTGCTGGAGCACTTCCTTTCAGTAATGGCTTTGGACCTGCTGGGGTCAATCTGGGGTTCGGAAACCGAGGACAGGGTCTTGTGTTCAATCATCAAGGATTTGGTCGTAACATGGGTTACGATGGGTATGGCAATGACTGGAATGTGGATCAACAGGATGACGCTTTTTCAAGAAGAGGTATAGGACCTGAAGGCCTTATTGACCCAGTTCAGAGGATCAAAATGCTAGAAGAGCAGATGAAGGGTGTGGTTGATCTGAACTCCGCTGGATTAGATATGACTACTATGGGGTTGGTACCAGGGCTGAGGGTGCCATTGAAATTCAAGGCTCCAACATTTGACAAATACAAAAGGGATACCTGCCCTAAGGTCCACGTCCGCTCTTATTACAGAAGGATGTCCGCATACTCGGCTGATGAAAGGATGCTCATGCATTTCTTTCAGGGTAGCTTGTCAGGACCGTCGCTTGAATGGTATATGGGGTCGGAGCCCACTCAGATCAAAACCTGGAAGTAGTTGGCTGATGCTTTCGTGACGCATTACAAATATAACAGCGATCTGGCGCCAAACAGGGTCTAATTGCAGGGTTTGTCACAGAAAAACGGTGAAAGTTTTAAAGAGTATGCGCAAAGGTGGCGCGATATGGCAGCGAGGGTGCATCCTCCTTTAATTGAAAGGGAGATGAACGACATGTTCATTGGGACATTTACGGGGATGTTCTACAAAAAATTGTTTAGTGTGTCGTTGGGCAGTTTCTCAGATTTGATTCTTATAGGGGAGATGATTGAGAACGGGATTAAGGTTGGAAGATTCCAAGCAGGTGAGTCTACCTCAGCAGGAGGTACAAGAAAGGCATTCGGTGGTAGACGACAGGGTGATACTAGTGCCGTGTTTGGTGGCAGGGGCAGGGGCAGAGGAAGGAATCAGTATGTTCAGCCTCAACAGATAGCCAGTGTTACTATCCCATTTCCTCAACAGAGGCAGCCACAACAGCAACAACAACCACCGCAGCAGCAGAGGAAGAATCCTGGTCAGAGAAGGATACAGAATACGAGACCGAAAAGAGTGTTCGACGCACCTCCTTCCACGTATGCAGAACTCCTTCAGACCCTTCTAGGATTGAACTTGGTTGAAAAGAGGACTTTGGCACCGCCTACAGGGTCGGAACTTCCTTATGGATATGATGCTAACAAGCAGTGCGAATTCCATTCCAGGGCGCCCGAGCATGATGTAGAAGCTTGTCAGGCGTTTAAACACAAATTTCAGGACTTGTTGGACAGTAAAGCCATCAACTTTGGCTAAGTGAGGCCCAATATTGTACAACAGACCATGCCTAATCATGGGGAAAATGCTATCTTAACAGAAGAAAATTTGAACTTGGTGTTGGATGTTAATGAGTTGAAGACACCATTGAGTGAAGTGAAAAGCAGGTTGCTCAGAGGGGGAGTATTTCCGGGTTGTGATGAATACTGTTTAGAGTGCTGGACCCAGCAAGAGGGTTGTAACGATTTGAAGCGAGGAATTCAGGCCATGATCGACGAAGGGACCTTGCAATTTGATCGAACTGCGGTTGAGAAGCCTGTGGAGGCATTATGTGAAGAGCAGAATGATATTGCAACGGTGACGATCCCGAGGAAGACTATAACGATAGTGGCGCCAGCCCAGCGGCCAACTATTACGATTACCAAAGCAGGGCCCGTTCCCTTTGAAAGTATGAAAGCTGATCCATGGACATACGGATTAGAAGCATATTGCAACGATGAAAAGATTGTGATGAATAGCCAGCCAGTAGGGACTTTTGATAATGTTGTTGGTACGGGGGGCATGACCCGTAGCGGAAGGATCTTTACTTCACCTGAAATAGAAGCAGAGAGGTTGGCCAAAGGTAAAGCCAAGGTAAGTGATAGCGGGCCTTCTCAGTCAAAAGAAAAGGACACGTCGCTCAAGGACGTAGAGGAGTTCATGAGACTGATCTGAAAGAGCGACTACAAAATTGTTGAACACCTACAGCAGACGCCGTCGAAGATCTCTATCTTGTCGCTGTTGTTATGTTCCGAGGCGCACCGGAACGCCTTGCTAAAGATTCTGGATACGTCGTCCGTACCCCAAGAAGTTTCTGTAAATCAGTTAGAGGGGGTAATGGGGCATGTCAACGTTGGACATAGCCTGGGCTTCACAGATTTTGACCTAACGCCTAAGGGTCGAGAGCACAACATGGCCTTGCATATATCGGTGGAGTGCCGGGGCACGGTAATATCGCGCGTATTGGTGGATACTGGGTCGTCGTTGAACGTATTGCCAAAGAAAGCCATGATGAAATTGGACATACGAGGAGTTATTTGCACGCCCAGCGATTTGGTGGTAAGGGCGTTTGACGGAACGAAAAGATCAATGTTTGGGTCGATAACATTACCGCTGCAGGTGGGGCTAGAAATTTTTGATACAGAATTCTACATCATGGATATCCATCCAGCTTATAGCTGTCTTCTCGGGCGCCCATGGATCCACGCTGCAGGGGCCGTAACGTCCACATTGCATCAGAAGCTGAAGTACATGGTGGGTGATAGTGTTGTTACCGTTTGCGGGGAGGAGGATATTTTGGTCAGTCACCTGTCATCATTCAGATATGTGGAGGTCGACGGAGAAATACACGAGACACCTTGTCAAGCCTTTGAGGGATTGCGGATTAAAGACAATGCTCAGGGTTCCAGCAAAATATCAGATGTGGCAGTGTCATCCTACAAAGAGGCTCAGGCTTTAGTGCAGACTGGTGAGACTAAAGGCTGGGGGCAGGTGCTGGAGATTCCCGTGAAGAATGATAAGTTTGGGCTAGGGTATCGACCGACGTCGTCAGCGTCGTCTTCAGGAGCGCCCAGGTTCAAGGGACCAATCACGATTACACCGAGCGGGGTGTGCTTTGAGACTATCAACGCTATTTCTGATGCTGAAGACGGAGATAGCGACTGCGATATGGACGCGTGGATCAAGCCAAGCGTGCCAGGACAAAGTCTCTGCAACTGGTCCATCCGGGAAACTGTCCCAGTGACTTTTAAACAGTAATGATTTGTTCTATCAATTGTTGAACAATCTTATGTCCTACCCGGGGCATAGTGATTTTATATTAGGGCTACTTGATTATGTGTATTGCATTGTTTTAATCATGAAATAAAGGCGTTTTTTCATATTCAAATATTGTGATCCCTGTTTTTCTTGTTTTTTTACTTTAACAATGAATGGTAACGTGGTTATTTGCTTTGTTGGCGTGTTGAAGCGTTTAACCATTTCCTTTGCAGGACTAATATTTCAGATGACATCTCATACGAACCGCCTATGACTCGTTTCGACTTCGAGCACCCAGTATTCCAAGCAGAGGAAGAGATTGTTGAGGATAGCGACCTGCCAAAGGAGCTGACTCGTTTGTTGAAATAGGAAGAGAGAATCATTCTGCCTCACCAGGAGGAAATTGAGATTATCAACTTGGGGTCGGAAGAAGTTGTGAGAAATATCCGTATATGGGTTGCGCTACAGAGCGACGTTAAGCAAAGGCTGATTGAGATACTGCGAGAGTATGGTGATGTATTTGCTTGGTCGTACGAGGATATGCCTGGGTTAGATACGGACATGGTTGTGCACCATCTACCGTTGCGAGAGGAATGTTCGCCTGTTAAACAGAAACTCAGAAGAACCAGACCAGACATGGCTGTGAAGATCAATGAGGAAGTTCAAAAAAAGTGGGATGCTGGTTTCCTAGCTGTTACCACTTATCCGTCATGGGTCGCTAATATAGTACCAGTGCCGAAGAAAGACGGTAAAGTGCGAATGTGTGTAGACTACCGTGATTTGAATAGGGCGAGCCCGAAAGATGACTTTCCACTTCCTCACATTGATGTACTGGTTGATAACACTGCTCAGTTCTCCGTATTCTCCTTCATGGATGGCTTCTTGGGCTACAATCAGATAAAAATGGCGCCAGAAGACATGGAGAAAACGACCTTCATTACCCCATGGGGAACATTTTGTTACAAAGTGATGCCCTTCGGATTGAAGAACGCTAGGGCAACATATCAACGTGCTATGACGACTCTCTTTCATGATATGATGCACAAAGAGATCGAAGTTTATGTTGATGATATGATTGCCAAATCCCAGAAGGAGGAGGATCGTTTGGTTAATCTGCTGAAACTGTTCAAAAGGCTTAGGAAGTTCAGGTTGAGACTGAACCCTAACAAGTGCACCTTCGGGGTGAGATCGGGTAAACTGCTGGGGTTTATTGTGAGCGAAAAAGGAATAGAGGTTGATCCTGCAAAGATAAAAGCTATACAAGAAATGCCGACGCCTAAAACAGAAAAAGAAGTGCGTGGGTTTTTAGGGAGGTTGAACTATATCGCCCGGTTCATATCTCACCTAACTGCAACATGCGAGCCGTTATTCAAGTTGTTGAAAAAGGATCAGGTGTTGACCTGGAATGAAAATTGTCAAAAGGCGTTCGACAAGATAAAAGAATACTTGCAGGAACCTCCTGTTTTGATACCCCCAGTGGCCGGGAGACCTTTGATTATGCATTTGACGGTTCTCGAGGAAAGTATGGGTTGTGTTCTCGGCCAACACGACGAGACCGGACGTAAAGAGCATGCGATTTACTATTTGAGTAAGAAGTTTACTGACTGTGAGTCCAGATACTCAATGCTCGAGAAAACGTGTTGCACGCTAGCCTGGGCCGCCAAACGTTTGAGGCAATACATGTTGAATCATACAACCATGCTAATTTCAAAGATGGACCCAATCAAATACGTATTTGAGAAGCAAGCACTCTCCGGAAGAATTGCCCGATGGCAGATGGTGTTAACCGAATACGATATCCAATGTGTCTCGCAAAAGGCTATTAAAGGTAGCTTTCTGTCAGAGTACCTTGCGGAGCAGCCGGTCGAGGACTACCAATCGATGAGGTTTGATTTTCCTGACGAGGATATCATGTACCTAAAGATGAAAGATTATGAAGAACCGTTGCCAGATGAAGGACCAGAGTCGGGTTCCAAATGGCAGTTGATATTTGACGGAGCTGTAAATTCTTATGGTAGTGGAATAGGTGCGATTATCACTACTCCTCATGGGTCGCACATCCCCTTTACTGCCCGATTGACCTTTCCCGTTACCAATAATGAGGCTGAATACGAGGCTTGCATCATAGGTCTGGAAGAAGCCATTGATTTGCGAATCAAACATCTGGATGTATACGGAGACTCAGCTCTAGTGGTGAATCAGATTAAAGGAGAATGGGAGACACGTCAGCCCAATTTGATACCATATATGAATTATGAAAGGAGATTGTTGCCTTTCTTTGACAAGGTGGAATTGCATCATGTGTCGCGAGCAGAAAATCAAATGGCTGACGCCCTGGCGACATTGTCTTCAATGTATAAAGTTAACTTCTGGAACGAGGCTCCCCGGATTGTTATCTCTCGGCTTGATAGGCCTGCATTCATATTTGCCATTGACGAGGCTCCCGATGGTCAACCCTGGTACCTTGACATCCAGAATTTCCTGAAGAACAAGGAGTATCCGGCTGGGGCATCCAGTCGAGATCAGAAGACTCTCAGGAGATTGGCTGGCAATTTCTATTTGAACCCGGACGGTGTCCTATACAAAAGAAATCACGATTTGGTGTTGCTACGCTGTGTAGATGAGAAAGAGGCGAAGTTGCTCATGGAAGAGATACATGAGGGTACATTTGGTACACATGCTGGTGGGCATGCTATGACAAGAAAACTGCTGCGGGCAGGTTACTATTGGCTAACTATGGAAACAGATTGTTTCAAGTTTGCAAAGAGGTGTCATAAATGCCAGATTTATGCGGACAAAATCATGTGCCTCCAAGTTCTCTGAATGTGATGTCATCACCGTGGCCTTTCTCGATGTGGGGAATTGATATGATTGGCAAGATTGAGCCTACGACATCCAACGGACATCGGTTCATTTTGGTGGCAATCGATTACTTCACCAAATGGGTGGAAGCAGCATCATATGCTAATGTCACCAAACAAGTGGTCGCCAGATTTATCAAGCGAGATATTATCTACAGATATGGAATCCCTGAGCGGATTATCATCGACAACGGTTCAAATTTGAATAATAAAATGATGAAAGAGCTGTGTCAAAATTTTAAGATTGAGCATCACAATTCTTCTCCTTACCGGCCCAAGATGAATGGCGTTGTCGAAGCGGCCAATAAGAACATAAAGAAGATTGTCCAGAAGATGGTTGTGACGTATAAGGACTGGCACGAGATGCTACCTTTCGCTTTGCACGGTTATCGTACGACGGTACGCACGTCAACCGGGGCAACCCCTTTCTCATTGGTATACGGGATGGAGGCAGTGTTACCGTTAGAGGTCGAAATTCCTTCCCTGAGGGTTTTACGTGATATCCAACTTGACGAGGCAGAATGGATTAAAGATAGACTGAATCAGCTCAGTTTAACAGATGAGAAGAGACTGGCTTCTTTAGCATACGGTCGGTTATATCAGAGCCGGATGAAGAAAGCTTACGATAAGAAGGTGCACCCTCGAAGCTTTCAGACAGGCGATCTTGTTTTGAAAAAGATTCTCCCACCACAAACAGATCACAGGGGCAAGTGGACTCCTAATTACGAAGGTCCCTACATTATCAGAAAAGTCTTCTCTGGAGGAGCCTTGCTACTATCCACCATGGATGGTGAAGACTTTACGTCTCCTGTGAATTCGGACGCAGTTAAAAAATACTTTGCTTGAAAGTGACCCGCTGGACAGTAAAAAGAGAGTCCAGGCAAAAATGGGGCATCCCGGCGAACCATAAAAAATGAATAAAAGGTTCGGGCAAAAGTTAGGGATAAAATTGAAAAAATGTACACCCGCGAAGTCGAAAACCTGAAAAGGGCGACTTTGGCAAAAAAGGGTATCCTGGTGAATTGAAAACCCGCAAAGGGCGATCCACGCAAAAGTTAGGGATTGAAAAAGCAAATGACTGCGGTCCGGATTTGATACGGCATTACTCAGTGGTTTGGGAGTACCTGAGGGGCCGTCTATCCCAAAACAATCTCTTCCGAAGATCGAGTATCGGGAAAGCGCAGAGTCAGGTGAGTCATAGGAGGATCAGCTCATGGTGTTTGTCTGTACCACGTCGCCGACATGTATACAAATATTGTTTTGTATTTTTATTTATGCTGCTTGTGCATATATGTATGTGTGTGCGTACATAACTTCCTCTTTTCAGAAGTTGCATCCAATGTACAAAACTTTGCCTATTCATAGGCCTGTTATTAATAAAACATGTTATTCAGTACTTGATGCTTGTTCTTTACTGTTTTGCTTGTGAAAGACGCCGATGTTTTTCATAAACTCGCACTTGCATAATCTTGCTGGCCCTTGCCAATAATTGCTAAAACTTCGAATTGACTGAAGTAATGTCACGGATGCTAACTCGGATAGAGGCTGTTGTATAGGCCTGTTTTGTCTCGTTTGTGTTTTGCAGGGTTCTTACCTTTGGAGCAAACAGTCAGGGATTGTATTCCCCAGCCAAATCGCTAGACGTTAGAGCCTGATTCCAGTTGATGTCATTCCCTAACAAGTCGAAATCAGTATCCCCTGCATAGGTTGTGCTCCCCAGTGAGTCGGATATGTGCAGGATCAATCCTCAGCATGGGAGATTCTCGCAGCGTTTAACCAAGCCTCAGTTGGTTCAGAAGGGCTATCCCCACAGAAGATGGTTTTCTTTCTCCTCACAGGATGTCATGCCTTTGACAGGAGGATTATCCCCAGCGGAGTGTTAGCTCCGAGTTTGTAAACTATACCCGGACAACTGTCTCCCAGAAGGGTCGTTTCTTCCCCAGCTGAGTTACTCTTCCCAGCAGGTGTTGTTCTGTCCTCCCGATGGAAATTGGTGTTTAATCTCTCCTCGGCAAAGTTGGTTGTGTTTCCGGCATTTATTTTGTCGGAATAATTTGCGATACCCGTTCATCCCCAACAGGGTGGTATTTGTCCTCAACAGCCGTGTTGAAGCATGCTTGTAAGAGCCTTCCCCAGCAGCCTGAACCTGCATTTGCATTTGCATATATTATCATGTTTGCATCTACCCAAAAAACGCGTAGCATTTCCGTGCCGTATGGAGCATTACGCCATTGTCAGACATGCGTATTTTGAACATAAATCAGGTTGATTAACCTTTTGCTTTCAGGTGTGTTTCTCAGCAGGAGTATGGAGTTACAACTCAGATCTATTACCAGACGATCGAGGTCTCGCCGTGAGACATGTGATGATACAGTTCTTGTTATTATTCCCCACAGAGTTGCTGGTTGAAGTTTCTCTTATCCGACCAGCGGAGTGTTTCTTTCGGTTTGCCGTCGCGGCAGCATTTCAGGGTTTCATGAATCAAGATTTCAGAAGTGGTCACTTGTTGTCGAAACGGGTGTCGGGCAGTTATTTTCAGAATATCCCCAATGGAGTTAGCTACTGCAAAGAATAAGCAAAAAAAGCTATATCCAAGTTAACCTTCCTGTGTTCAGACAGATGACTTTTCCCGTATGAAGCAGGCGAATGAACTTTCTTGTGTTCAGGCAGATGAGTTTCCCGTATGAAGCAGGCGGATGAACTTTCCTGTGTTCAGACAGATGACTTTTCCCGTATGAAGCAGGCGGATGCACTTTCTTGTAATCAGACAGATGACTTTTCCTGTATGAAGCAGGCGGATGAACTTTCCTGTGTTCAGGCAGATGAGTTTCCCGTATGAAGCAGACGAATGAACTTTCCTGTGTTCAGGCAGATGATCTTCCCGTATGAAGCAGGCAAATGCACTTTCCTGTAATCAGGCAGATGACTTTTCCCGTATGAAGCAGGCGGATGCACTTTCCTGTGTTCAGGCAGATGAGTTTCCCGTATGAAGCAGGCGGATGAACTTTCCTGTGTTCAGACAGATGACTTTTCCCGTATGAAGCAGGCGGATGAACTTTCCTGTGTTAAGGCAGATGATTTTCCCGTATGAAGCAGGCAGATGAACTTTCCTGTGTTCAGGCAGATGATTTTCCCGTATGGAGCAGGCGGATGAACTTTCCTGTGTTCAGGCAGATGATTTTCCCGTATGAAGCAGGCGGATGAACTTTCCTGTGTTCAGGCAGATGATTTTCCCGTATGAAGTAGACGGATGAAGTTTCCTGTGATTAGACAGAAATGTTCCCCCAGTAAAGTCGACGAATCTTATTACCTATGATTGATAGGACTTCCTCGTGTTGGTGAGAGGCAACCAACTCACCTCCCGCAGAGTAGCCGGGATTTCTCCGTGTTGATGGGATGTGGAGTCCTGACGTGGACAATATCTCTTCGGGTTGACGAAATGTGAGTCCTGACGTGGACCGATTGGTGTTTAGTTGTGATTTAGCAAATTTGTTTATCTTCTTGTGTTGACAAGAGTAGTCCAGTTGTGGGCGGAGTCATTCGGTACCTGTGGCGTTACACAGGTGGTTGATGTTGGAATCAGAGTTATTATCAGACGTTGAATCAGGTGTTGCCGTAACAACCGGGTTCAGTTGGTGGATGTCGTTCCCCAAGCAGTCGTGCAGTTTATTTCTGCGGTTAGCAAATTTTCGGTTTTCTTGGTATTCAACTGTCTCATACCTCGATTGTTTGAAGGTCGTTCGCTCTTCACCCAGTCGGGTCCAAGCCGTTTAAATAGGGGCAGCTGTTGCACCCCAAAATTTGCTCAACCTTTTCTTGCCTGATTTGTGTTTCATTGCATTTCATTTGCATAGTGTAGCGGTAAAAATCGTGAGCGTAAGTTATTAATTAACTTAACTCAAAAAACAAGAGTCGCCACCGCACTTTTATTTTATCCAAATAAAGGAAAGGAAAAAGAGCGAACAAAACCAAAGAGTTCTAAAATAAGAACACGAGACAGAGATCGGGGTAAGGGGGTTGGTTACGCAATGGGAAGGTGTTAGCACCCAAAACGTCTATAGTACTCTATAGGAGCCCTTTGAAATATTTACGTTTTCTGGTTTAAAAATGGTTTGTTTGAAAAGAGATTGGGGAGATGAGAAGAGAATTATTTTTTATATTTTTGTGTTTGGAGAGACTTATCGTCTCATGCCTACGTACCCATAAAGTGCAATATGGAATCAAAACCCCGTAGTTCGTGGTACAAATGACAAAAATTTGTTGGTTTTGATTGATTTTAGATGTAAAGACAGGTCGTCATTTCAAGGAGAAAACTGCGACTATCCACCCACGAGTATTAAGACAACATCTGCGTCACATAAAGATGGAGGATTTGCTTGGATTATCAACAAGACTATCACTCAACATCAACGTGGAAAATGTCAAAGTCTTAATAATATGGGGAATAGGAGATTTACATCTCAACTATAGAAATGAATCATGTCTAAACTTTATGAAAAGTTTTAAAGTGAAAAAGTGCATAAAGGCACAAAAAGAGTTAATGAGTTTTTGTATTTTTTATGTCTTTTGAAATTGGTCAAAACATGATTAACATTGATTGACTTTTATTGAGAAAAAAAACAAAGTTTAAAATCACTTGACGAAAGTCAAGGTTTTATTGCAAAAGCGGTTTTGAAGTTTGAAACCAAGAAGGTTTTGAAAGAGGGAGAAAGTTTTGAAAATTTAAGAAGGGCAGGAGATGAAGTGACTATCCTAAAAAACCAAAATAAGAGCTAGAGGTAAGAAAGATCTAACCTACTTGTAGCACCCTCCAAAGCAAGCAAAAAGAATTCCATCCGATTTAAAGCATAAGCTAATGAGCGAGCCAAATAAAGGCTAAGATCCACAATACTCCAAGCATAGGAATGAAAGTCCTAATTCTAAGTCCAAAGGTCCATGAAGTCCAAGGTCTAAGAGTAGTCCAAGAGCATAACCACAAAGTTAATAGCACCAAGTTTTTTTTAGAGATTTTTTTTATCCTTTATCAGTGTTTTGAACAAGATATGGTCCAAGTGGACAAAAGAGAAATGACATAAACATAAACAAAGATATGATATGAAATGATAAAATGGAAGCATAAAAGTAAGAAATAAGGAGTAAGAAGAGAATATAAACAAAAAAAATAAACAAGGATATTGTTAGTGAATTAGTGGTTAGTGGTTAGAACATATGATCAATGATGATTAATTCTTGCACTTTAGACCAAGGTTAATGAAAACTCATTAGAGGATTGATAGAATCAAAGCCTCCTAACAATGATTTTCATAGGTATTGGAGTTAAGACAAGCAACTAAACATACTTGGACTTTTAAACTTAAGTTTGAGCCACGAATGATCATTTTCCGATTAAGGGACACTTTAGCGCTATGTTAAGCAATCGTAATCGGGTTTATGTAGAAACCACGACTATCTGAGGCCGGTCAATAAAATGTTAGTGTTAATACATGTTAGAGAAGTGATATGTAAATCACTCTCCTCAAACATGCCACACAAAAAGAAAAGAGGTAGTGATCTCATCATAATCAAGATTTTTAATCAATTAATCAAAGGTAATCTATCACTATTCCAAAGTACGGAGAATTATCTCAATGATTATTCGTCCATAGATTTGAAATAATGAAGATTAAACAACCTTGATAATCAACAATCTATGATCCATAGATTTCATCGATCAAAAATAAAAAGAAGAAGAAAGAAAATGAAATCACAATTTGAATCTCGAATCGATTAAATTATCGTCAATATCAATCACCTCTCTTGGTGGATAAAATCAACACCCAAGGTCCATTGATATTGATGAAATCTTATCAAATTCAAGATCCAAAACAACCAACACTTAATCAAAATATTTTCAAATAATTTTTTTAAGAGCTTTTTCAAAAATGAAATTAAAATACAAATTTAATAATAAAAAGAAAATGTGGAAAAGTCCACACGGTTAAATTCTGAAGAGAAATAAAAAGGAAAATAAATAAAAAATGAAAAGAAAGATACAATTGAAAAGAAGAAAGAGAAAACGAAACAGAATCATCTTCTTCTTCTAGCTCTCACACGCGAAAACATTCACGGCCATGGATGCTCGCTTAAATCACAACGGCTGGACGCGAAAAATACGCGGTTGCAATCGAAATCAAGAGCTCTTCACAATGGTACCAACAATTCAAAGAATCACAACAAAAGGTAACGGATCGAAAATGACGGTGAAGCTCAAACTACCTTCAAACTCAGGTAAATGATGAAATCGAAACTCTCTTCTTCTTTCTTCTTCTTCTGAATGAATTCTGGTTCGAAATTGATCTGTGTTTGAGGTTGATTGATGTTAATTTGGTGGAAGGAAGTATGAGAAGAGAATGTGAGCAAAAGGTTTTGTATTGAGGAATTGAGGAAGAAAATCAGCAGAGATTTTTTGGCTTGAAAAGCTTCAGAGAAATGAATGAATGTGGCTTGTATTTATAGATTGAGAGTGAGGGTGAGATGATTTTGCCGTTTGTGAAAATTTGTTGCCGTTTGTGAATTGGGTGTTTACGCGTGAGCTTTTTGCTGATATTTTTTTTCATGTCGTTTTGCTTTTTCTTCTTTCAGCTCACTTAAGTGACATGGATGAGCTTTATGGCTCACATGACTTGGAAATATGGCTCAGATACGTGATGAGTTTGCTTTTACCCTGTTGCAAGTGGCTCAGCTGAAAAATTGTACAGTAGTCTAGTAAAACTCTTAATATGGCTTACTTCCAATTTTTCTTGGATTTCATTCTCTAAAATCTCAGTCTGACTTGGAGATGGTATTCTTGTTAACAATTTCTGGCACATGGTAGTTCCCTGAAAGTCTAGTAAAGAATAGTCTATAAACTGCGATCTCTCGAAATTAACCATCTGCTTGAAACCAACAGAATTGGTCCATGTTTCTAGTACACCAGGAACAGCTGGTAAGACTAGTCTCTCCACTCCCATATGCTTTAGCTTCTTTTCAAGCTCATCCATTAAAACACGACACATTCTAAGTCGTCTATACTGAAATCTGGTACCGATTAGAGGAACTTCAGCTACCTTGTATTTTCCATCCAATAATTTGCGTTATTCACCAGAAATTATACTGTCAAATATATCAAGTAATGAAGAGCACTACGAATACACTTGTATCTTTACTACCTCAAGTAGAGTTCAAGAAGTTGCAGATATTGTATCATCTGAGTCAACCTTCAATATCTTCAGATGATTCAGCAAAGAACCATGTAACATCTTTTTGAGTTTGTCACAGTGATCTACCATGTGACCCATTCTGATTGATTCTTCAAGTTGGTACAGTAGCTGCTCAATAGTTGTGTACGGGAACCAAAGAGCCAATGGTTTCTTCCTTTTAACTATATCTGTCGGCCTCATTGAAGCAAATGATTCTATGTACTCGAGTAAAAGATAAGTGGCTTCTGCATATCGACCGTAGTTGACATAAAGCTGAAACAAAGATGCAGGATTTGATTCTCGGCCGGTCAGTCAACGAATCAATCCATGCATATGCAGGATGAACAAGATGTAATGCATTGACTGCAGCAGAAACTGCATTCAGCCTCTCTTGCAACATCATGGAGCTTCCTTGGTTATCTTTCAAAGCTGCTTCAGTTTTCAAATAAAAGTTCTACAAAAGTTCCCCTTTCAGAGTTGGAATCCTATATTTGGCTGTTCAAAACAAATTGTCACCGAATTGTGCCTCAAGATCTTCTGATATAACACTTATTATAGGAGATAACAGATCACTCATACCCTGGCAGTAGCCAATTTCAGGGTCGTATAGTGCATATGCTTCAAGAATAGCAACCAGTCGAGCAGCATGAAAGATTCTGACAACATCTAGGTGACCATAATCCTTCAAACCAACAGCCTTAGCAGATCGATGTGCCCTGCTTTCATGTACAACAGCTTGAGAGGAAGAGTATGGCATCCATTCTGCATTGGCACGTACTGCATCATGTCGGATGATCCGTTGCCATGTGGCAAAATCTTCACTACTTCGTAGTTTTGAAGTATCATTCATTTGTGAGGGAGAAGAATTCTCCTTGGAAGTTGTCTCGATGTTGTTCTCTTCCAAAGCGTCATCAGAAGGAAAAGTCTGAATTACTCCGGGACTTTCTGAGGAATCTGAGTCAGTGGAATCTGAATCGAGGGCAGAGGCATCAGCATAGCTGCTGTTGGGAGCATCATCTCCAGCATCATCGAGCCTGCAACACTATATTCACCTTTGTTGTATAAATGTGCATGTAAATCCTCCAAAATCTTATAAAAGAGGACTCCACGCAACTTCGTTAACTCAGAACGGACATCTTAAAGTGCCCCAACAGTTTGGAGACCTCGCTCAAGCATCATGATGGATTGCAAATGCGATTGAACTGCAGCATAATATTGCTTCTCTGCAATGAGTTTCTCAATACGAGCTGGAACCTTAGCAATGTCTTCAATTTGATCCAATAAGGAGATTATGTGTCGCAATGTGACTGATCGATACCATAGTTGATATAACTGCTTATTGCGGGCACTAAGATGCTTCTTAGCCTCTGCTAAATCTACCTTCAGGACGCCTATACTTTCAGTGGATTCACTAAAAAGCCTCAAGATCTGGGAATAGTTTTGGATAGCTCTGTTGAAACCATTATGATAAGATTGTACAACTTCATCCACAACCTCCTCAATAACATCACTCTGCTCCTTCAAAAATTGGGCAGCAGCTTCGCGGTCTTTTGATGTCAAAATATGAACAACGTGAGGTAAAGAATCAAAACGAGCAGCAGTCCAAGTACCAGCTAAAAAGCATAGCAAGATAAACCATAGGCGAAGTAACCCCAGGAATCTCCTCCTTCATAAACACGCAACCATGAGCTCTTGATTTCGTTGTAACACCAACTTGACTATTTTCCACACACCTCTGATAAAAATGAACACAACTACTCATGTACCAGGACATTACTTGCACCTTTAGTTTGGACCAAACTTCTCATTGAACACTGCTCGACAAACTGATGATTCTCCATAAGACCACTTGACTTTGAACAATCATCTCTTGAGAAAATAGACCACTGATACATAACTTGCAAATGAAGTAATCCCTTGATAGTTTGACCAAGATGAGGTCAAACTTCCATCTGATTTAGACTCGAATGAATGTCCTTGCCATCAATCCCTTTTGCAAAATCCTAAACACACAGAGAAGAAGAAACAGACAAATTGAAAAAATATTTTTTGGTATTTTGGTTAGATGTTAGTAAACAGAAACAAACATAAAGTAAATAAGAAACACAAGGGTGAAAGAACCACAAAGTATGATCTTGTTTGTGGAATGATATGCAAATGAAATGTGGGATCTTAGGGGTAAAAATTTGGGTATTACAGCTGCCCCTATTTAAGATTCTTCTATAGGGAGACATGAAGATTGACATCTTTGTCTCGACTAGATAGAAGAGACTTAAATATAACAATAAACCCAATTTTTGGCCCTAAGAGGCCACCAAATGATATGATTATGCTAATGATATGGTATGCAAACACAAGACCACCGTGGGGAGAAAATGCCATAGGAGTAAAACAAACACTGGAGAAAAAGAAGGAAAGAGACTCCACAGAAGAAAACAAAAAAAGCAAGACCCTATTTCGATAAAAGAAAGGAAACGACTCAACGGGGAAAAAGATACCAACTGCCAGTTACTGGGCGAAGATATTCGAATCGAAGAGAACAGGTAAAATAC
Source organism: Lathyrus sativus (assembly GCA_963859935.3). Taxonomy (NCBI): domain Eukaryota; kingdom Viridiplantae; phylum Streptophyta; class Magnoliopsida; order Fabales; family Fabaceae; genus Lathyrus; species Lathyrus sativus. The sequence continues at coordinate 492,499,100 of OZ012738.1, forward strand.
TTTCTACTGGTTACTGAGGAGAAAATAAGTACAAAAAAAACACAAGAGAATTGTTATCTACCAGTTACTGGGTAGAAAACAAAGAAATGTATTACTTATTACCAGTTACTGGATAAAAAGTAATCCACTCATTGAGATATAATCAACTACCTGTTACTGGGTAGAAAACAGAGATATATTACTTATTACCAGTTACTGGATAAAAAGTAATCCACTCATTGAGATATAATCAACTACCTGTTACTGGGTAGCAACGCCAACTACTGGTTACTGAGTAGTTTAGCGAGAATAATAAACTTGAATGAAAGGGGTTACCAACTATCGGTTACTGGATAGGGTAAACAACATGTCAACTACCTGTTACTGGGTAGGACAGACTCGACTACCTGTCACTGGGTAGGAGAAAGAGATATATCATCAGCTACTTGTTACTGAGCAGCTCCAAACACACAACAAACTTCTCAAATAAAGAGACAACCATTTGTTGGAAAAAGATATTAACAACTCTGTCGGGGATCTTTAAAAGAGATACGAGCAGGTTGAACCATGCAATAGAATTCTCATCGGGAGCTATTCCACAGAAATTCCAATTGACAGAAAAGTTAGTTGGATAAGGATCCATCATTTCACAATAAACTTCTCTGTTGAGGATGAACTAGAGAAATGTTATTTATTGCGAAGGTAAATTTCTGGAGATTACACAAGCTGCTCAAATAAAGAGGCTTCCACATGAAGTTGCATAAGTAATTGCCAAGAGAGTGTTATCAAAACACTACTGGGGAAATCAAATCTTCATCTTCTGATGGGGATCAATAACAGATTCCTGTTGAGGAAAATAAATCCTCAAAAATACCTTCTCGTCATCCCGGTTTCACAGCCCAGGGAAAACCAAAGTAACTGCTGCAAGAGACCAAAGTTCAATCCAGGAACAAACTAGAAAGAAACGGTCAAACAAGACTCGACCCAATGAGTAAATAACTCAACTGGGGAACAATTCCATCCAGATAAAAGCTGGGGAGGAAAGCTAAACAAAACATCTTCCACGAGGCATAAACTCAGTGGGGAATTAAAAATGATAGGTATTTTCTGCTTAGAGGTCGACACTCTAATAAAGAGAGGACATACGCATTCCGCGAGATAACAACATCGGGAAAAGGGAAATACCAACAAAAAATGCAGGATGCACAATGCAACAAAGACATGCTATGCTCAACCAAAATGAATGTGCATGCAATGAGTATGAATATGCTGATAAATCAGACAAAAAGGGCAAACAGAGGGTGAACAAAACACCACAACACTACTGAAATACTCGGCTAATCTCTGCAAGTTAGAGATATCATTGGAGATCGTGCTGGGGATCAGCAACAGAAAATCTGCAAGAGATACACAAGAGCCATCAAAGGAAAATAAATCCTACTACAAGGCTCAAACCTCGCTGAGGAAATGGAGATACCGCTTGGGGAGGAGACCCCAAAGATCAATCTTCAACCATCAATAATTCAACAATATGAACTCCGCTTCGAGAAAAAAACTGTTGGAGAAAACATAACAACACAAATCTTCCAACCCTGTCAGGGGAATAAGAAGTTAACATCATAGCAAAAAGTCAAACTGCGGGGGATTTTAAATCAACACCCAATCACAAGGTGAGAGAAAACCCGACAGGCGACTGCTATGTCAACACTTCTTAGAAGTAAACAACATTGTTCTTTACTTGGGGAATAATCCAAAGTAAATATGCATAACCTCTGCTAGGAATCATCAAAGACAAATCTCCGCCTGGGCAAAAACAATCAAGGAGAAGTGGTCTTCAAATTTCTCAACTGTTCGATCATAACCTGGTTGAATGAATAAAACATATCCATCATTTGAATCAAGACTTTGTTGTGGAAAACCGTTCAACACTCGTCTGGTTTATCCAAAGAAACAAAACTTTGCTAAGGGAATATCAGCAAACTCTACTGAAGAGACCTCAATATAGCTCAAATGGGGAAACATCAACACAACTCTACTGGGGAGCTGCCAATAAATTCTATCAGAGAGGCAAGAAAGAACCCTGCTGAAGAGAACACTTACGCTTTTCGCTTCAAAATTCTACCATTCTTGGGGTTACTGTTGACATCCTTTCTTTTATTTTCACAAATCAAAGAAAAATGTTTTTATAATTTTCAAAATTTAAATCAATTATTCACATTTGTTTCAAAAATCATCATCAAAAATAAAATGAAATTCTGTAAACAGAAACAAAATAAGAATTGCAAATAAAGGGATAATGGCCCAAATTCTATTGATAGAATGGTAGTCCGCAAATGGCGTAACTCCATGGATCATTACAAAGTTTGAAAAATGGTAAGTACAATGGAAAGTTCTACATTGAAATACAATGACCATCATTCTCCCTAACAACTTTGAATTCCAACTGTGCTTGAGACTTCAGCGGAGAATATCTGAAGTAAAACCTTTGATAGGAAATGTTGCTTCAAACGATCAAGACTGGCCAGATGCAGTTACTTGCCATGATCCCTAACTTTTGCCTAGATTGCCCTCTCGGGTTTTCAATCTACCGGGATGATTATTTCTGTTTTGTCTCTAATTTTTGCCTGGACCGCCCTTTCGGGTTTTCAATCCACCGAGACGCTCATTTTTGCCTAAGCCGCCCTTTCAGGTTTTCAACTTAGCGAGCTGTTCTTTTATTTTTTTTTAGGCGAAGTATTTCTTGACTGCATCGGCATTCACAGGACGAGTGAACTCTTCTCCATCCATAGTTGTAAGAATTAATGCACCGCCAGAGAAGGCTCTCTTAACAACATATGGGCCTTCATAATTAGGAGTCCACTTGCCCCTAGAATCAGTAGTAAAAGTCGAGATCTTTTTGAGCACGAGGTCACCTTCTCTGAACACACGGGGTCGAACCTTCTTATCAAATGCTTTCTTCATTCTTTGTTGATATAATTGGCCATGACACAAAGCCGTCATTCTTTTCTCTTCAATCAGATTCAACTGGTCGTATCTACTTTGACACCATTCAGCCTCAGCCAATTCAGTTTCCATCAAAACTCTCATAGAAGGGATTTCAACCTCTATCGGGAGCACTGCTTCCATGTCATAAACAAGAGAAAAAGGGGTTGCCCCTATTGAAGTGCGAACGGATGTACGATACCCATGCAGAGCGAAAGGAAGCATATCATGCCAATCCTTGTATGTAACAACCATCTTTTGAATAATCTTCTTAATGTTCTTATTAGCAGCTTCAACAGCCCCATTCATCTTGGGTCTATAAGGAGAAGAATTATGATGCTCAATCTTAAACTCATCGCATAATTCCTTCATCATCTTGTTATTTAAATTCGACCCATTATCAGTGATGATCTTGCTCGGAACACCATACCGACAGATGATTTGATTCTTGATAAACCTGACCACTACTTGCTTAGTCACATTTGCATATGATGCCGCTTCAACCCATTTGGTAAAATAGTCAATAGCCACCAATATGAAACGGTGTCCGTTCGACGCTTTAGGCTCAATCATTCCAATCATATCAATGCCCCACATTGAAAAAGGCCATGGAGAAGAGATAACATTGAGAGGAGTTGGAGGCACATGAATCTTGTCAGCATAAATCTGGCATTTATGGCACTTTTTCACATATTTACAACAGTCATATTCCATTGTCAGCCAATAGTAACCTGCCCTTAACATCTTCTTAGCCATCGTGTGTCCATTGGCATGGGTGCCAAAGGATCCTTCATGGATTTCTTTCATCAACATATCTGCTTCGTGTCTATCCACGCATCTGAGCAAGATCATGTCATAATTTCTCTTATACATCACATCATCATTCAAGAAGAAACTACCAGCCAATCTTCTCAAAGTTTTCTTATCCTTCTTGGATGCCCCAAGTGGGTACTCTTGATTCTGAAGAAAGCATTTAATATCATAATACCATGGTTTATCATCAACAACCTCTTCAACTACAAACACATGAGTTGGTCTATCAAGACGCATCACACTAATCTTTGGCACATCATTCCAATGATTTACCACAATCATGGAGGATAAAGTCGCTAAAGCATCTGCCATTTGATTCTCTGCTCTTGGTATATGGTGAAACTCAACTTTATTGAAGAAAGTTGACAATCTTCTTGCATAATCACGATAAGGAATCAAATCAGGTTGACGTGTCTCCCACTTCCCTTTAATCTGATTAATCACTAAAGCTGAATCTCCATACACATCCAGAATCTTGATTCTTAAATCAATAGCTTCTTCCAAGCCCATAATACACGCTTCATACTCAGCCGCATTATTTGTGCAATTGAAAACCAACCTTGCAGTGAAAGGAATATGAGAACCATGAGGAGTAACAATAGTTGCACCAATACCTCTGCCATATTCATTAACCGCCCCATCAAAAATCAAACCCCAACGGGATCCCGGCTCAGGTCCTTCTTCATGTAATGGTTCCTCACAATCTTTAACCTTTAGATACATCACATCCTCATCAGGAAAGTCAAACTGAATAGGTTGATAATCATCAATTGGCTGGTGTGCCAAATGATCAGCCAAAACACTGCCTTTTATCGCCTTTTGAGTTCGGTACTCGATATCATATTCTGATAACAACATTTGCCAACGAGCAATCCTCCTAGTTAAAGCAGGCTTTTCAAAGATATACTTGATTGGATCCATTTTAGATATCAACCAAGTTGTACAATTCAACATATACCGGCGGAGGCGCTTGGCAGCCCAAGCTAGAGCACAACATGTCTTTTCAAGCATCGTGTACCGAGACTCACAATCAGTGAATTTCTTGCTTAAATAATAAATGGAAAATTCTTTTCTCCCGGATTCATCTTGTTGACCCAGAACACAACCCATAGACTCTTCTAGCACGGTCAAATACATGATCAAAGGTCTTCCTTCTACGGGAGGAGACAAAATAGGAGGTTCAAGCAGATACTCTTTATTTCTTTCGAAAGCTTTCTGACAATCTTCTGTCCAGACACAACCTTGATCTTTGCGGAGAAGTTTGAAAATCGGTGCACATGTGGCAGTCATATTGGATATAAATCGAGAGATATAGTTCAAACGTCCCAAGAATCCTCTTACTTGTTTTCCTGTTTTGGGTGCAGGCATCTCCTGGATAGCTTTAACTTTACCAGGGTCAACTTCAATGCCTTTCTGACTGACAATAAAGCCTAACAATTTTCCAGAACGAACACCAAAAGTACATTTATTAGGATTCAGACGGAGCTTGAACTTTCTCAAACGTTGAAACAACTTCAATAAATTTTTAATATGATCTTCTTCAGTCTTCGACTTACAAATCATATCATCCACATAGACCTCAATTTCTTTATGCATCATATCATGGAACAGAGTGGTCATAGCTCTCTGGTACGTTGCACCAGCATTTTTTAAACCGAAGGGCATCACTCTGTAACAGAATGTTCCCTAGGGTGTAATGAATGTTGTTTTTTCCATATCCTCAGGTGCCATCTTTATTTGATTATAACCGGAAAATCCATCCATAAATGAAAAGATATTGAACTTAGCAGTATTATCTACCAACAAATCAATGTGTGGTAGTGGAAAATCATCTTTTGGACTTGCTTTATTCAAATCTCTATAGTCAACACACATTCGGACTTTTCCGTCTTTCTTTGGAACAGGCACGATATTGGCCACCCATTGAGGATATTCGACGGTCACAAGAAAACCAACATCAATCTGCTTTTGAACCTCTTCTTTAATCTTCACTGCCATGTCAGGATGAGTTCTTCTCAATTTCTGCTTCACAGGTGAACATTCAGGCTTTAATGGCAAATGGTGCTCCACAATACCAGTATCAAGACCAGGCATGTCTTGATAGGACTAAGCAAACACGTCAACATATTCTCTAAGAAGCTCTACCATCCTCTTCTTAACATCTGACTGAAGCAGTGCCCCAATCTTGACTTCTTTTTTATCATCATCGGAACCCAAATTAACCAATTCCACCGGCTCTTCATGAGGCTGAATGGCCTTCTCTTCGTGCTCAAGCAATCGAGAAATCTCATCAGGAATTTCTTCAATATCCTCCTCTTCCGCTTCAAACACAGGGAACTCAAAGTTGGGAGGGGGCATATGGTCATTGTTTCCAATGGGTTTAACAATCAATCTGCACAATGATTTTATGTTTGATTTTAGAATATGGACAAAAAAATGAAAATATTATGCAGATATAGTGATTATAACATTATTATACTTTTTTTCGGTTTTTTATGTTACCATTTTTCAGAAGTAAAGCAAAAAAGGAAAAACAACATATGGATAAACAGAAGAACATTTTATTGATGATGATAAAAGTTGAAACAAAGCCCTCACAAATTCACTTTCACCTTGGGCAGAGTGAAAGGATTTTTGAAAGAAACAAAAACAAATTACTTTGAAACATGAACAACAGTAGGAACATCAACAGCGATCCAATTCTGGCATATCAATCCACGTGTCACAAAGTTGGGCATTTCTTCCTCTTGGTCATCTTCAAGAATTGCAACTGTAGAATGATCTTTGCAATGGATGAACCCAGCACTTCGAAAGACTTCATGAATACTCTTCAGCTCATTTTGGGTTGAACCAGATGTAAAACCCAAACCAGCTCTATCTTTTTTCTCAGCAACTTCAATGATTCGGCCCCATCCATGAGCTTGGCCATTATCCACTACATGTTGTGCATCTTTTAGAGAAGACATGGACACCCCATCTTTCTTGACAGCTTTATCAACCATAGAAAGAGCCTGAAACAGAGTTCCAATATCCTCTTCCGCATCGATATAAGAAAAAGACGACAAACTGCTTACCAACATAGCCTGTTCTCCACCAACAACGACAAGTTTACCATTCTGCACGAATTTTAACTTTTGATGCAGTGTCGAAGTAACAGCTCCAGCTTCATGGATCCATGGGCGTCCTAGAAGACAACTGTAAGCAGGACGAATATCCATGACTTGAAAAGTGATCTGGAAAAAACACGGACCAATTATGATAGGGAGATCAACCTCTCCAATCACGGTTTTCCTCGATCCATCAAAGGTTTTCACAATGACCCCACTGAACCTCATAGGAGTACCTTGATAAGATAATCTGGACAAAGTAGATTTTGGCATCACATTCAACGATGACCCAGTATCAACCAGCATATTGGATAGAGCGTCTTCCTGGCAATTCATGGAAATATGGAGAGCCAAATTATGATTTCTTCCATGATCGGTCAACTCTTCATCACAAAAACTCAGATTATTACACGCAGTGATATTGGCAACAATGCTATCAAACTGGTTAACAGTCACATCATGATCTACATAAGCTTGTTCCAATACTTTCTGCAACGATTCACGATGAGCCTCAGAGCTCATTAACAGAGATAGAACAGATATTTTTGACGGTGTATGTAACAATTGATCCACCACATTATATTCACTCTTCTTGATCAATTTCAATACCTCATCATTATCTGACTTCTGATTTACATCACTTGATTGACCAGACTCCACAGAAGTCTTCAACTGAATTTGCTTACTCACAGTATCTTCACTTGTCTTTGAGGGCTCATTAACAAATACTCGACCACTTCTGGTTACACGTCCGACATCAGCAATAGTCACAACTGAGGGAAGAGAAGGAATGGGAACCTCTTTTCCATCCTCCAACATAGTAGCATTGTATTTGTAGGGAACAGCTTTATCGGATTCATACAGCGTCGGGCCAGGCAAACGGATAACCAAAGGCGTCACAGCAGATTTCTGACTATTGTAAGAAATTACAACCCGCTCAGGAATATTGAAACGTGGGACTATGACATTCACCTCGTTCTCCACTTCATTTCTGTTTGCAGTAACCTGAATCAAATTCTCATCCATCATCTTTTGTAAGTCCCTTTTTACAATCACACACCCTCGAGGGTTCACAGAACAAATACAACAGGCGGCATAATCATGCTCAATATCATGGAACTCACTCAAAGTAGCATGCATTTCAACAAGCGATCTCCGAATCCAGCGAATGTCGAAAATACGGTATGTACCAGGACAACCATATACCATATTAACAGTTGCATTACCATGTTTAGGAAACGGATTTGATTGCACATTAGGGTTGGTATCTTCAAAAGACAGAATACCGCTTTTTACGAGCTTTGCAACTTCATGCTTCAGAGGATAGCAATTTTCGATATCGTGTCCAGGGGCACCCTGATGAAATGCGCAATGAGCATCTGGCTTATACCACCATGAAATTTCAGTTGGAACAGCCTGCGGATCACGAGGTTGAACCAAATTCTTCTTTATTAAAGCCGGAAATAGCTCAGTATACGTCATTGGAATGGGATCAAATTGTGTTTTCCTCTGTGTACGACCTTGTTGAGTTGTCTTCTCTTGGAAACGTGGTTGATAACTTGTAGTAGCTTGAGCGGTAGGGGTGTTACTGATAACAGGCGTAACAGATGCTACTTGTTGCTGACGACGACTACCATTGTTATTCACAACTCTGCGTCTTCTAGACCTTTCCTGAGATATAGCATTAGTTTCTCCCTCTTTTTTCTTAGGGAACCCAACACCAGGCTTTTTTGTACTTCCAGAATTTCCTTCTTTTATCAGACGTCCCTCACGGACAGCTTCCTCTAATCTCATCCCCATATTAACCATTTCCGTGAAATCACTAGGAGCGCTCGCAACCATCCTTTCATAGTAAAATGAACCCAGAGTCTTCAGAAAAATCTTGGTCATTTCTTTCTCTTCAAGCGGAGGGCTTATCTGAGCTGGAATCTCACGCCATCTTTGCGTATATTCTTTAAAAGTTTCTTTCTCTTTTTGAGACATTGCGCGAAGCTGATCACGGTCTGGCGCCATATCGAGATTATACTTATACTGACGAACAAAAGCTTCACAAAGATCATTGAATGTCTTGATTTGTGTACTATCGAGTCCCATATACCACTTCAACGCAGCACCAGTAAGACTATCTTGAAAATAGTGGATCAACAACTGATGGTTGTCAGTATAGGCAGACATCTTTCTAGCATACATGATCAAATGACTTTGCGGACAAGTGTTCCCTTTGTATTTTTCAAAATCCGGAACCTTGAACTTAGCGGGAATCTTCACATGTGGAACAAGGCAAAGCTCATGAGCATTCTTTCCAAATAACTCCTTTCCCCTTAAAGCCCTGATTTCTCTTTGCATTTCAACAAACTGATCTTGAAAGTCATCTATTCGATCCATAACATCTAAACTCTCGCTCGGAGCAGTATGGAAAATTTGTTCTTCAGTATAACGCATAGCGTGAGTTACAGGCGGTGGCACAGGTATGACAGTAGGAACAACCGGAACTTCAGCATTAGGAACAACATTAACCACAGGAGGTGGTACAGCCATGACAGCAGGGAGTCTAGAACCTTCGGGAACAGGAGGTCGATATCCCTCTGGCACATAATTGTTAGGCATGCCCCAAGGGAAACCAACAGGCATTTGATATTGAGAAGTATTAATCGGGGCCACAGAAATGGGCGTTGATCCGATTTCAGAAATCATAGTTCCTTGGACAGGAGAAGGAGGAGGTAGTGGTGGCTGATTCTGAGCAGCCACCAGAGCTTCCATTGTGGCAGTCAGTCTCTCCAAACCATCTTTCAGAGTTGATACCTCTTCACGGAGCTCGCGGTTCTCTTGTTGCAACTGATCCATCTTTTTCTTAGAATTAGCCCGAGTGTTGTAGTGACGCGACAACTTGACTGAAGGAAGGCCAAAAGAAACAAATAAGACATCTGGAAAAGGTAACACACAATGCACGATGATGTGAATGCAAATGCAAAATGCAAGTGTTTCAACCAGTTTTCAAGGATCTTTAAGATATAAAGCAATTACAAACATCATAAAGAAAAATAACACTTTTTTGAAATACTGATAAACATCTCATTTCATTGAATATTGGAAAGAGTTACACTTGGAAGTACAAAATACAATAATATCAAAATAAGAAAAAACTAGGTCCTAAGGAACATCTGATGACGATCCAAGTTGATACTTCCTTCGGAGTCTCTTAATCTCTTTCTCATAGTTGTGCTTCATGGTGATCTTCTCTAGCACAAGCTGATCCACAATACCCTTCCAAGCACCAGAAGTAGGAGGATGTGATGATGGAGTAGTAGATGAAAATAAATCCTCTGCATGCCTCTTCACAGCGCGCCGCTCAAGTAACTCTATCAAGTCATCTTTCTCCTTCATCTGTTTTTGCAATTCCATATTCTCTTTGTCAGAAGCTTGAAACTTACTTTCCCACATCTCTTTCTCTTCTTTCATCTTAGCCAAAGCATCCTGAAGTGTCTTCACATCATCAGAATAAACAGGGAGTGGCGTAGGGAGTGGCGTAGAGATCACAGTAGTCAGAGGTTTCTCAATAGGATAAGGCATCTTAAGCTCCATAGCCCTCTTCTTCACCCAAAGCGTGTAAGGTTCTAAAGCAATGCAAACTTGTCTTCCAAGCTCCCCTCTACCCAACCTGTGAATCTTAGTCCAGGCATGAGCCATTTTTCTTCTCAAACCAAGAGAATCATCCCCTCCTTGAAAGAATAAGCCCTCTAATAAAATATTCTTAGGCCTATCCTTCAGCCTATAACCCAGCTGACGGCGAGCTAGACTCGGGTTGTAGTTAATTCCGCCTTGTATTCCAAGAAGAGGAACATTGGCGAATTCTCCACAACTATCAATAATCTGGACATTATCGTAAACCGAAGAAGACCAAGTGATATCAGTATGCGTAAGAGACATAATCCTTTGAGACCACCTTAAGCAATCCTTGTTTTTCCTAAAAGCAGATGTCTGAGGTAAGTGTGAAACGAACCAATTATACAGCAGAGGTAGATAGCAAACAATGGTACCGTTTCCCTTAGAAGTCCTACTATGGATGGAGAAATAAGTGTCACCAAGCAATGTTGGAACAGGGTTCCCAATCAAGAAAATCCTAATAGCATTAACGTCCACAAAATTATCAATATTAGGAAACAAGACTAGTCCATAGATGAGTAAAGCAAATATAGCCTCAAACGCCAATGTGCGACCAATGTCAGCAAATAAAGTGGCCTTCTCAATCAAGAACTTAGCAGTTAAACCCTTGAGGCCTCCCTTAGTCTTTAGAGGTCGAAATTCCTTCCCTGAGGGTTTTACGTGATATCCAACTTGATGAGGCAGAATGGATTAAAGATAGACTGAATCAGCTCAGTTTAATAGATGAGAAGAGACTGGCTTCTTTAGCATACGGTCGGTTATATCAGAGCCGGATGAAGAAAGCTTACGACAAGAAGGTGCACCCTCGAAGCTTTCAGACAGGCGATCTTGTTTTGAAAAAGATTCTCCCACCACAAACAGATCACAGGGGCAAGTGGACTCCTAATTACGAAGGTCCCTACATTGTCAGAAAAGTCTTCTCTGGAGGAGCCTTGCTACTATCCACCATGGATGGTGAAGACTTTACGTCTCCTGTGAATTCGGACGCAGTTAAAAAATACTTTGCTTGAAAGTGACCCGCTGGACAGTAAAAAGAGAGTCCAGGCAAAAATGGGGCATCCCGGCGAACCATAAAAAATGAATAAAAGGTTCGGGCAAAAGTTAGGGATAAAATTGAAAAAATGTACACCCGCGAAGTCGAAAACCTGAAAAGGGCGACTTCGGCAAAAAAGGGTATCCCGGTGAATTGAAAACCCACAAAGGGCGATCCACGCAAAAGTTAGGGATTGAAAAAGCAAATGACTGCGGTCCGGATTTGATATGGCATTACTCAGTGGTTTGGGAGTACCTGAGGGGTTGTCTATCCCAAAACAATCTCTTCCGAAGATCGAGTATCGAGAAAGCGCAGAGTCAGGTGAGTCATAGGAGGATCAGCTCATGGTGTTTGTCTGTACCACGTCGCCGACATGTATACAAATATTGTTTTGTATTTTTATTTATGCTGCTTGTGCATATATGTATGTGTGTGCGTACGTAACTTCCTCTTTTCAGGAGTTGCATCCAATGTACAAAACTTTGCCTATTCATAGGCCTGTTATTAATAAAACATGTTATTCAGTACTTGATGCTTGTTCTTTACTGTTTTGCTTGTGAAAGACGCCGATGTTTTTCATAAACTCGCACTTGCATAATCTTGCTGGCCCTTGCCAATAATTGTTAAAACTTCGAATTGACTGAAGTAATGTCACGGATGCTAACTCGGATAGAGGCTGTTGTATAGGCCTGTTTTGTCTCGTTTGTGTTTTGCAGGGTTCTTACCTTTGGAGCAAACAGTCAGGGATTGTATTCCCCAGCCAAATCGCTAGACGTTAGAGCCTGATTCCAGTTGATGTCATTCCCTAGCAAGTCGAAATCAGTATCCCCTGCAGAGGTTGTGCTCCCCAGTGAGTCGGATATGTGCAGGATCAATCCTCAGCATGGGAGATTCCCGCAGCGTTTAACCAAGCCTCAGTTGGTTCAGAAGGGCTATCCTCACAGAAGATGGTTTTCTTTCTCCTCACAGGATGTCATGCCTTTGACAGGAGGATTATCCCCAGCGGAGTGTTAGCTCCGAGTTTGTAAACTATACCCGGACAGCTGTCTCCCAGAAGGGTCGTTTCTTCCCCAACTGAGTTACTCTTCCCAGCAGGTGTTGTTCTGTCCTCCCGATGGAAATTGGTGTTTAATCTCTCCTCGGCAAAGTTGGTTGTGTTTCCGGCATTTATTTTGTCGGAATAATTTGCGATATCCGTTCATCCCCAACAGGGTGGTATTTGTCCTCAACAGCCGTGTTGAAGCAAGCTTGTAAGAGCCTTCCCCAGCAGCTTGAACCTGCATTTGCATTTGCATATATTATCATGTTTGCATCTACCCAAAAAACGCGTAGCATTTCCGTGCCGTATGGAGCATTACGCCATTGTCAGACATGCGCATTTTGAACATAAATCAGGTTGATTAACCTTTTGCTTTCAGGTGTGTTTCTCAGCAGGAGTATGGAGTTACAACTCAGATCTATTACCAGACGATCGAGGTCTCGCCGTGAGACATGTGATGATACAGTTCTTGTTATTATTCCCCACAGAGTTACTGGTTGAAGTTTCTCTTATCCGACCAGCGGAGTGTTTCTTCCGGTTTGCCGTCGCGACAGCATTTCAGGGTTTCATGAATCAAGATTTCAGAAGTGGTCACTTGTTGTCGAAACGGGTGTCGGGCAGTTATTTTCAGAATATACCCAGTGGAGTTAGCTACTGCAAAGAATAAGCAAAAAAATCTATATCCAAGTTAACCTTCCTGTGTTCAGACAGATGACTTTTCCCGTATGAAGCAGGCGAATGAACTTTCCTGTGTTCAGGCAGATGAGTTTCCCGTATGAAGCAGGCGGATGAACTTTCCAGTGTTCAGACAGATGACTTTTCCCGTATGAAGCAGGCGGATGCACTTTCCTGTAGTCAGACAAATGACTTTTCCTGTATGAAGCAGGCGGATGAACTTTCCTGTGTTCAGGCAGATGAGTTTCCGGTATGAAGCAGACGGATGAACTTTCCTGTGTTCAGGCAGATGATCTTCCCGTATGAAGCAGGCAAATGCACTTTCCTGTAATCAGGCAGATGACTTTTCCCGTATGAAGCAGGCGGATGCACTTTCCTGTGTTCAGGCAGATGAGTTTCCCGTATGAAGCATGCGGATGAACTTTCCTGTTTTCAGACAGATGACTTTTCCCGTATGAAGCAGGCGGATGAACTTTCCTGTGTTCAGGCAGATGATTTTCCCGTATGAAGCAGGCAGATGAACTTTCCTGTGTTCAGGCAGATGATTTTCCCGTATGGAGCAGGCAGATGAACTTTCCTGTGTTCAGGCAGATGATTTTCCCGTATGAAGCAGGCGGATGAACTTTCCTGTGTTCAGGCAGATGATTTTCCCGTATGAAGTAGACGGATGAAGTTTCCTGTGATTAGACAGAAATGTTTCCCCAGTAAAGTCGACGAATCTTATTACCTATGATTGATAGGACTTCCTCGTGTTGGTGAGAGGCAACCAACTCACCTCCCGCAGAGTAGCCGGGATTTCTCCGTGTTGATGGGATGTGGAGTCCTGACGTGGACAATATCTCTTCGGGTTGACGAAATGTGAGTCCTGACGTGGACCGATTGGTGTTTAGTTGTGATTTAGCAAATTTGTTTATCTTCTTGTGTTGACAAGAGTAGTCCAGTTGTGGACGGAGTCATTCGGTACCTGTGGCGTTACACAGGTGGTTGATGTTGGAATCAGAGTTATTATCAGACGTTGAATCAGGTGTTGCCGTAACAACCGGGTTCAGTTGGTGGATGTCGTTCCCCAAGCAGTCGTGCAGTTTATTTCTGCGGTTAGCAAATTTCCGGGTTTCTTGGTATTCAACTGTCTCATACCTCGATTGTTTGAAGGTCGTTCGCTCTTCACCCAGTCGGGTCCAAGCCGTTTGAATAGGGGCAGCTGTTGCACCCCAAAATTTGCTCAACCTTTTCTTGCCTGATTTGTGTTTCATTGCATTTCATTTGCATAGTGTAGCGGTAAAAATCCTGAGCGTAAGTTATTAATTAACTTAACTCAAAAAACAAGAGTCGCCACCGCACTTTTATTTTATCCAAATAAAGGAAAGGAAAAAAGAGCGAACAAAACCAAAGAGTTCTAAAATAAGAACACGAGACTGAGATCGGGGTAAGGGGGTTGGTTACGCAATGGGAAGGTGTTAGCACCCAAAACGTCTATAGTACTCTATAGGAGCCCTTTGAAATATTTACGTTTTCTGGTTTAAAAATGGTTTGTTTGAAAAGAGATTGGGGAGATGAGAAGAGAATTATTTTTTATATTTTTGTGTTTGGAGAGACTTATCGTCTCATGCCTACGTACCCATAAAGTGCAATATGGAATCAAAACCCCGTAGTTCGTGGTACAAATGACAAAAATTTGTTGGTTTTGATTGATTTTAGATGTAAAGACAGGTCGTCATTTCAAGGAGAAAACTGCGACTATCCACCCACGAGTATTAAGACAACATCTGCGTCACATAAAGATGGAGGATTTGCTTGGACTATCAACAAGACTATCACTCAACATCAACATGGAAAATGTCAAAGTCTTAATAATATGGGGAATAGGATATTTACATCTCAACTATAGAAATGAATCATGTCTAAACTTTATGAAAAGTTTTAAAGTGAAAAAGTGCATAAAGGCACAAAAAGAGTTGATGAGTTTTTGTATTTTTTATGTCTTTTGAAATTGGTCAAAACATGATTAACATTGATTGACTTTTATTGAGAAAAAAAACAAAGTTTAAAAATCACTTGACGAAAGTCAAGGTTTTATTGTAAAAGCGGTTTTGAAGTTTGAAACCAAGAAGGTTTTGAAAGAGGGAGAAAGTTTTGAAAATTTAAGAAGGGGAGGAGATGAAGTGACTATCCTAAAAAACCAAAATAAGAGCTAGAGGTAAGAAAGGTCTAACCTACTTGTAGCACCCTCCAAAGCAAGCAAAAAGAATTCCATCCGATTTAAAGCATAAGCTAATGAGCGAGCCAAATAAAGGCTAAGATCCACAATACTCCAAGCATAGGAATGAAAGTCCTAATTCTAAGTCCAAAGGTCCACGAAGTCCAAGGTCTAAGAGTAGTCCAAGAGCATAACCACAAAGTTAATAGCACCAAGTTTTTTTTAGAGATTTTTTTTTTATCCTTTATCAGTGTTTTGAACAAGATATGGTCCAAGTGGACAAAAGAGAAATGACATAAACATAAACAAAGATATGATATGAAATGATAAAATGGAAGCATAAAAGTAAGAAATAAGGAGTAAGAAGAGAATATAAACAAAAAAAATAAACAAGGATATTGTTAGTGAATTAGTGGTTAGTGGTTAGAACATATGATCAATGATGATTAATTCTTGCACTTTAGACCAAGGTTAATGAAAACTCATTAGAGGATTGATAGAATCAAAGCCTCCTAACAATGATTTTCATAGGTATTGGAGTTAAGACAAGCAACTAAACATACTTGGACTTTTAAACGTAAGTTTGAGCCACGAATGATCATTTTCCGATTAAGGGACACTTTAGCGCTATGTTAAGCAATCGTAATCGGGTTTATGTAGAAACCACGACTATCTGAGGCCGGTCAATAAAATGTTAGTGTTAATACATGTTAGAGAAGTGATATGTAAATCACTCTCCTAAAACATGCCACACAAAAAGAAAAGAGGTAGTGATCTCATCATAATCAAGATTTTTAATCAATTAATCAAAGGTAATCTATCACTATTCCAAAGTACGGAGAATTATCTCAATGATTATTCGTCCATAGATTTGAAATAATGAAGATTAAACAACCTTGATAATCAATAATCTATGATCCATAGATTTCATCGATCAAAAATAAAAAGAAGAAGAAAGAAAATGAAATCACAATTTGAATCTCGAATCGATTAAATTATCGTCAATATCAATCACCTCTCTTGGTGGATAAAATCAACACCCAAGGTCCATTGATATTGATGAAATCTTATCAAATTCAAGATCCAAAACAACCAACACTTAATCAAAATATTTTCAAATAATTTTTTTAAGAGCTTTTTCAAAAATGAAATTAAAATACAAATTTAATAATAAAAAGAAAATGTGGAAAAGTCCACACGGTTAAATTCTGAAGAGAAATAAAAAGGAAAATAAAAAAAAAATGAAAAGAAAGATACAATTGAAAAGAAGAAAGAGAAAACGAAACAGAATCATCTTCTTCTTCTAGCTCTCACACGCGAAAACATTCACGGCCATGGATGCTCACTTAAATCACAATGGCGGGACGCGAAAAATACGCGGTTGCAATCGAAATCAAGAGCTCTTCACAATGGTACCAACAATTCAAAGAATCACAACAAAAGGTAACAGATCGAAAATGACGGTGAAGCTCAAACTACCTTCAAACTCAGGTAAATGATGAAATCGAAACTCTCTTCTTCTTTCTTCTTCTTCTGAATGAATTCTGGTTCGAAATTGATCTGTGTTTGAGGTTGATTGAAGTTAATTTGGTGGAAGGAAGTATGAGAAGAGAATGTGAGCAAAAGGTTTTGTATTGAGGAATTGAGGAAGAAAATCAGCAGAGATTTTTTGGCTTGAAAAGCTTCAGAGAAATGAATGAATGTGGCTTGTATTTATAGATTGAGAGTGAGGGTGAGATGATTTTGCCGTTTGTGAAAATTTGCTGCCGTTTGTGAATTGGGTGTTTACGCGTGAGCTTTTTGCTGATATTTTTTTTCATGTCGTTTTGCTTTTTCTTCTTTCAGCTCACTTAAGTGACGTGGATGAGCTTTATGGCTCACATGACTTGGAAATATGGCTCAGATACGTGATGAGTTTGCTTTTACCCTGTTGCAAGTGGCTCAGCTGAAAAATTGTACAGTAGTCTAGTAAAACTCTTAATATGGCTTACTTCCAATTTTTCTTGGATTTCATTCTCTAAAATCTCAGTCTGACTTGGAGATGGTATTCTTGTAAACAATTTCTGGCACATGGTAGTTCCCTGAAAGTCTAGTAAAGAATAGTCTATAAACTGCGATCTCTCGAAATTAACCATCTGCTTGAAACCAACAGAATTGGTCCATGTTTCTAGTACACCAGGAACAGCTGGTAAGACTAGTCTCTCCACTCCCAGATGCTTTAGCTTCTTTTCAAGCTCATCCATTAAAACACGACACATTCTAAGTCGTCTATACTGAAATCTGGTACTGATTAGAGGAACTTCAGCTACCTTGTATTTTCCATCCAATAATTTGCGCTATTCACCAGAAATTATACTGTCAAATATATCAAGTAATGAAGAGCACTACGAATACACTTGTATCTTTACTACCTCAAGTAGAGTTCAAGAAGTTGCAGATATTGTATCATCTGAGTCAACCTTCAATATCTTCAGATGATTCAGCAAAGAACCATGTAACATCTTTTTGAGTTTGTCATAGTGATCTACCATGTGACCCATTCTGATTGATTCTTCAAGTTGGTACAGTAGCTGCTCAATAGTTGTGTATGGGAACCAAAGAGCCAATGGTTTCTTCCTTTTAACTATACCTGCCGGCCTCATTGAAGCAAATGATTCTATGTACTCGAGTAAAAGATAAGTGGCTTCTGCATATCGACCGTAGTTGACATAAAGCTGAAACAAAGATGCAGGATTTGATTCTCGGCCGGTCAGTCAACGAATCAATCCATGCATATGCAGGATGAACAAGATGTAATGCATTGACTGCAGCAGAAACTGCATTCAGCCTCTCTTGCAACATCATGGAGCTTCCTTGGTTATCTTTCAAAGCTGCTTCAGTTTTCAAATAAAAGTTCTACAAAAGTTCCCCTTTCAGAGTTGGAATCCTATATTTGGCTGTTCAAAACAAATTGTCACCGAATTGTGCCTCAAGATCTTCTGATATAACACTTATTATAGGAGATAACAGATCACTCATACCCTGGCAGTAGCCAATTTCAGGGTCGTATAGTGCATATGCTTCAAGAATAGCAACCAGTCGAGCAACATGAAATATTCTGACAGCATCTAGGTGACCATAATCCTTCAAACCAACAGCCTTAGCAGATCGATGTGCCCTGCTTTCATGTACAACAGCTTGAGAGGAAGAGTATGGCATCCATTCTGCATTGGCATGTACTGCATCATGTCGGATGATCCGTTGCCATGTGGCAAAATCTTCACTACTTCGTAGTTTTGAAGTATCATTCATTTGTGAGGGAGAAGAATTCTCCTTGGAAGTTGTCTCGATGTTGTTCTCTTCCAAAGCGTCATCAGAAGGAAAAGTCTGAATTACTCCGGGACTTTCTGAGGAATCTGAGTCAGTGGAATCTGAATCGAGGGCAGAGGCATCAGCATAGCTGTTGTTGGGAGCATCATCTCCAGCATCATCGAGCCTGCAACACTATATTCACCTTTGTTGTATAAATATGCATGTAAATCCTCCAAAATCTTATAAAAGAGGACTCCACGCAACTTCGTTAACTCAGAACGGACATCTTAAAGTGCCCCAACAGTTTGGAGACCTCGCTCAAGCATCATGATGGATTGCAAATGCGATTGAACCGCATCATAATATTGCTTCTCTGCAATGAGTTTCTCAATACGAGCTGGAACCTTAGCAATGTCTTCAATTTGATCCAATAAGGAGATTATGTGTCGCAATGTGACTGATCGATACCATAGTTGATATAACTGCTTATTGCGGGCACTAAGATGCTTCTTAGCCTCTGCTAAATCTACCTTCAGGACGCCTATACTTTCAGTGGATTCACTAAAAAGCCTCAAGATCTGGGAGTAGTTTTGGATAGCTCTGTTGAAACCATTATGATAAGATTGTACAACTTCATCCACAACCTCCTCAATAACATCACTCTGCTCCTTCAAAAATTGGGCAGCAGCTTCGCGGTCTTTTGATGTTAAAATATTAACAACGTGAGGTAAAGAATCAAAACGAGCAGCAGTCCAAGTACCAGCTAAAAAGCATAGCAAGATAAACCATAGGCGAAGTAACCCCAGGAATCTCCTCCTTCATAAACACGCAAACATGAGCTCTTGATTTCGTTGTAACACCAACTTGACTATTTTCCACACACCTCTGATAAAAATGAACACAACTACTCATGTACCAGGACATTACTTGCACCTTTAGTTTGGACCAAACTTCTCATTGAACACTGCTCGACAAACTGATGATTCTCCATAAGACCACTTGACTTTGAACAATCATATCTTGAGAAAATAGACCACTGATACATAACTTGCAAATGAAGTAATCCCTTAATAGTTTGACCAAGATGAGGTCAAACTTCCATCTGATTTAGACTCTAATGAATGTCCTTGCCATCAATCCCTTTTGCAAAATCCTAAACACACAGAGAAGAAGAAACAGACAAATTGAAAAAATATTTTTTGGTATTTTGGTTAGATGTTAGTAAACAGAAACAAACATAAAGTAAATAAGAAACACAAGGGTGAAAGAACCACAAAGTATGATCTTGTTTGTGGAATGATATGCAAATGAAATGTGGGATCTTAGGGGTAAAAATTTGGGTATTACACATAGTTACATCATATACACATTCTAATCATTTGCATATCATAGCATAGCATGCCTCCAACAAGGGATCAAGGTGTCTATCAAAAGAAGAGCTTAGCAAGGTGTGTTATCCAAGAGGAGAAGTCTTCCAGGCCATCAAGAAGTGATTTGAAGTCTTGAGAAGTTTGAGTGCCCACAGGTGGATTTCTCTCCTAACTTGATGTGTATTGAAGATCATCAACATGGGGTTATGTATTTGAGGTGTGTATGGATCTCATGGGATGCCTAGAGAGCCCTATTGAAGCTTAGACAAGTCATTGTATCAAGTCCAAGAACCACAGTTGAGGTGTGTACAAGTAGGGTTTCATCTGGGTAACCCTAGGTCAAGGATAGTAAAGAAAGGGCATCAAGACCTAGCTCTAGGTCATGAAAGTCATGTATTGATATGTTGAAGCATTTTTATGGATGAGTCAAGGTCAAGTTCAAGAGAATCAAGAGTGGTTGGAGGTGTTTGAGATAGGGTTCCTAGGGTAAAATCCCCTGTATAGCACTGGACTTCCAAGCCACATAAGTCAAAATACAAGTTTCAAATGTATTCTTGGCCAACATGAAACTTGTAGATCTTCTCAATAGATTTAATTTGAGTACTATAAGTCTTCAAGGAGATTTGTAGAACTCAAGTTATGGTTCTTGCAAGTTACAGGTCACCAGAGGACACTAAAATTTATCTGTGAAAGTTACTTGACTTCCAAGCAACTTTTGCCCCTCAAGGAGTTTTCAAATGGACTCTTGGCCAACATAAGAGTTGCAGGTCTTGATCTTACCTTTAATTTGAGTACTATAAGTCCTCAAGAAGATTTGTGGAACTCAAGTTATGATCTTGGCAATCCAGGGGTATTTTGGGAAAGTTGAATTATAGGTCATTTTTCAACATAGGTCAAAATCTCTATCTTCCACTCCTCAAATGAAAAAATGTTCAACATGAGATGTGCTTAGAATGGTGTTTCTAGGTCATATATGAAGTCATGGTGATTTGAATGGGCTTATTTCACAAAGTGCCCCAAAATGGCCAAAAAAGGGAGATTTTTCAAATAATTCAAGAGAGGGAAAAATGATTTTTTGACTTGCAAGGCATGAACATGGCATATGGGTAGTCATTTTGAATGGAAATTGGATTTCAAACACATTGGCAATGTCAAAATTTTGAGATGAGCCATTGTTTTATGAGTTGCTTTGAAAAGTGCTTTCTTACATCATAAGTAACATTTGCAAAACACTCCTTTAGATCAGAACCAAGGCTCTAACCCTCACCAATCATTTCAAAATGTCATTTGGGGAGAAATTGGATCAGAATTGAGTTGCTGAAGCAAGCCTAAACCAACTGTCATGTGCAAGCTTCTCATGAAAGTTTCAAATGCAAGATAAATTGAATTTCTCACATGGATCATTCCAGATCATTCTAGAGCTTTCTAACATGTTCTATATAAGGATTATAACTGATTCAGTTAGTTTTTTGGCCAAGAACTCTGCAGAATTGGGAGAGAGCAAAGTGAGTTTCTTCATTGCAAATCAAAATCGTGTTTGGTGATTGGGAGGGATTCAAAGCAATTCATTGCATACAGAAGATCCACAAGGCATCGTTGATCGTGTCTGGAGAAGATTGAAGGGTGATTTGAAGGAATTCTATCTCTGTTCATCAAATTTTCACAGGTTTGTAAATTCCATCCCATGATTTGGGTAGAATTGTTAGGATTTAGATGCATAGGTAGATTGTAGACATGGCTAGGATCGTTTCTGGTAGGAAAAAGTTGTGATTAGAGACAAAATCTAGGGTGACACCATTTCTGTTGAGAATCATATCTAGCTGTTCTTGGAGATTTAAGCATCGTTGAGTAGTTTAGATTAAAGCCTAAAGCATGTAGATGAGATTAGGGCTTTTAATTTCAAGAACCGGGCCACTTGAGGTTGGACACCATGGATGAACTTTGGATCGGATTCCACTTTAGGGGATGAATCAATAAGATTGGGCATCACCATTGGATTCAGTGAGAAAAAGCGAGTTGATTAGGGTGCTTAGGTTTGAGTTTTGGTGGGTTTTCATGGAGTTGATGTTTGGGGACGACGGTGGCGCCACTTCCGGCCACCGTCTGGTTCATTTTCCCTCCCAGATTTTAAAATGGAGAAGACGATGTTATAACCCTAGGATGATGTTTGACCCCTTGACTGAAGACTCATCCAATGGCCACGATTAGCTCTTAGATTATGAAGGAATCTGAGTACACAAGCAAAACGCCCCGTTTCATTTAATATTTTGTTTTGGGCTTAGGGCAAGTTTTACCATCCGCACACCACTTTGAAGCCCAATTGAATTTTACACATGGATTGATTGCTATTTGACACGGAGTTTTTCCTTTTTTTCATCTGATTTTCCATATTATTTTCTGATTGACATGGGCCTGAATGCCTCGCTTGCTACGCACACCCCCTCCCGGGCCTAACTCTGATTTATAACTGAACCCAATTGCTATTCATCACGTTAGTTTGTATATTTTTAATTGATTTTCTTGTATTTTCATGTTTTACATATGGTTAGAAATTAATTCATAATAAATTGAGAAATGATAATTTTAGGATGAGACTTTTTTCCATGGTTTCCTTAGGGTCTCTAGAATTTTATAGGATTAAAAAATATTAATTTCATGCATTTTTTATTTTCTGGCATATTTTACAATTTTAATGCTTTTATTTTTCATTTGTTTGATACTTCATTTTTCTGAATTTAGGATGAGAGTTTGGTGAGGAATTTTGGAGTGATTCTTGTGAGGTTGATTAGATTAGGGAAGCATGTATCCCTAGGAATTTTTTCATATTTTTGTGATTAAAATTGAGGTTAGTTTGAGAGGTGAATAGGAGAGGTGTTAGAATTAGGGTTTTAACATAATTAGTTATAGTTTAGGGCATAGTTTGGGGACTTAGGGTTTGATTTAGGTCTTGGGATTTATATGGGGTATTGGGTATAGGGTTAGGTTCCCTTAGAAATTTACTTAGGATTTTATATTGAGTTTTAGCATTTTACTTGATTTTTGCAATTGGTGTGATGTTTGTGGGTTTTCCTCTTGGATGTTTGGTTTGGTTACTTTGCTTGGGCTGTCTTAATTGGGCTTTGGGATTGGGTTTGGCTTGATGGAGCTTCTAGAGGCATTGAGGATGCTTGGAGATAAAGCTGGGGCTTGTTTATGAAGGTCTTTCCTTGTGAAGATTGCTTGTCAGGGGCTTAGGGATTAGGGCATATAGGAAGAGCTTTAGAATATACTTGTTTCTTCTTTCAAACATAGAGAGCTTCTTGTGCCTCTATTCATTCCTGTGACACAAAGCCCTTTTAAAGTATTCACATCCTTCCTTTGGAGGGATGAGTGACACACTTTAGAAGTAGAACTTTGAGGATACCTGTCTCTTATAATGTTAAGTGCTTATGGGCTTCCTTTGGCTGTCACTAAGCTTCTTAACATTTCAACTTAATCTGTTAATTGATTCTCTCTTGGGGATGGAGCTTGAAGATAGGAATTTTATTTGAAGCTTGAAGATGCTGAAGATGCCTTTCATGAGGATTGCTTGAAGATGGAGTTGTTACTGTCAGTTTTGTTTTCAGGAGCTTGCTGGAGTACTGAAGCTAGGGTTTACTGTTGCTTTTGAGCTGGTGTTTTCTGTAGCTGTGGAGCTTAACTGTTTGGGTGTTGAGGAGCCTTATTTGAAGTGTGCTTTCTCTTCCTTGGAGGCTGGAGATTGAAGCTTATTGAATTTTGAAGGTTCTTGCTGTTGCTGTCCGAGCTGCTGTTTGTTGTAGGAGTTTGGTATTGCTGCTTAGGCTGCCTCCTCTGCTTTGGGGTTTTGTTTTCTGTATTGTTTGTTGGCTTGTTCAGCTTGCCCCTAGGTTTGAAGTGAATGATGATTCACTTTGCCTGTTGTTTTCCCAGGTTCGAGGTTGAGTGGGACTCCCTTGCCTCGCTTGTATTGCTGCATTGCATGCATTTTACTGTATTAGCTTGCTTTCTTTTCTATTTATCCCCTAGGATCTCTGATTTCCTCTGTGCAGGAGGGAATTATGACAGACATTAGGATTCTTATCCATGCATGACAACATTAGGTTAGTTTTTTATTCCCTTTTCAACTCTAGGCTTTTTAGAGCTTCTTTCTCTTCTTATCTCAAACAACTCAAAAACACAGTAATAAGGTTAATCAATGTCGTACGTTACGAGCCTTAAGCTATTTGAGAAAGGGTTGCTGGAGAGCTTCTTTCCAGTAGTCTGGCTGCTTTGTGTGGTACCCTTTGGGTGACACGCGACGTAGTCACTCTCAAATCATAGTCTCTAGTGCGTCAGAGATTGCAAACAAACTAAAAAAACACTTCTTTTGTAAAAGATTCAAAACAAATATCAAGGTGTCATTTTTGTCCGCTTGGACTCTTAATCAAGAAAAATCTTTTTCAGAAGGATAAAAAACAGTCAAGACAAACCTGAGTCTTTCGTAGCCCGAACTACGTTTGCTCTGATCTTTCATGTTGTATGAAAGTACGTAGGCATAGGATGCCGTATCCTAGCGAGCAACCTTCCCCACCTTTCCAGTAGGTAGGCGACATACGTTGAATCTGATTTCTCGTTCCAGATGGGAATACGTAGGCATAAAGTGCGATACTTTACCGAGTCATTTTCATTTTCTTTTCTTTTTAACCCTTGACCTGTAGAGTAGGTAGAATGACAATCCGTACTAGAAAAAAAGCGTGGATCCCGTCGAGTACGGCGGACGTGAGGGGTGCTAATACCTTCCCCTTGCATAATCGACTCCCGAATCCAAGAATTTGGTTGTGATGACCATTCCTTTCCCGTTTTGCGTTAGGTTTACTCTGAGCGTTTCCTTTCCCTCCGTTGGGATAAATAACGCACGGTGGCGACTCTTCTGTCATAGCCGGCGCCGATTTTCGCAGTAGCGATAATCATCAACATATACCTCGATTTGTTTGTGCATCATATCGTGAAATAATGTGACCATATCTCTCTGTTAAGTGGCTCCTGCGTTCCTTAAACCAAAAGGCATGACTTTATAACAATAAGTGCCCCAGGGTGTGATGAACGTGGTTTTCTCCATGTCCTTGGGATCCATCCGTATCTGATTGTATCCTGAGAAACTATCCATGAAAGAGAAGACAGGAAATCTAGCAGTGTCATCCATTAAGGTATCGATATGTGGCAGAGGGAAGTCGTCCTTTAGACTAGCTTTGTTCAGATCCCTGTAGTCTATGCACATTCTAGCTTTCCCATCCTTCTTTGGCACGGGCACAATGTTGGCCACCCATTCTGGATATTTTGATACTGCCAAGAAACCTGCATCTATCTGCTTCTTAACTTCATCTATGATCTTGAGATCCATGTCGGGTCGGGTTCTTCTGAGCTTCTGTTTGACAGGCGGACACTCAGGTCAAAGAGGTAACTTGTGAACAACTATGGCGGTATCCAAACCAGACATATCTTTGTATCACCAAGCAAACACATCAACATATTCTTCTAGAAGCTTCACTAGTCTTTGCTTGACCTTTGCCTCAAGCGTTTCCCCAATCTTAACTTCTCTTCTGTTTTCATCAGTGCTAAGATTAACGACATCTACCTGCTCTTCGTGAGGTTGAAGATCCATGTACTCGTATTCAGACATTTTTTCCATCTCATTTGGAATCTCAAAATCTTAATCATTTTCATCATCGACTTGATATATGGATGAATCAAAGTCAGGAGGGAAAACATAGTCATTGGATTCAACGGGTTTTGGAGTTTCTCTGCATGTTTGGAATGACTTGATTTATTAAAACACACAAAGATAAATGCACAGAACAAAAGTAATATATTTTTGCTAGTTTTCAAAAGAAATGTCATTTTCTTTTAAAAGTAAAAGCAAAAAACAGTAAATGAAACAAATGAGGATTTTAACAAAACATATTCATTGATTATAATAATTTGAAAGCATGTGGACCATACAAAATAATGTGATAACCTCGGGCGTGGTTATGGAAAACTTTTTAAAGGAAATTACAAAACAAAACAAGGAAATTGCTTCATCACAGGAAAGATGAGAGGAATTTCAACAGCCTCCCAATTGTTTAGAGCGGCCTCATCATGATATACCAACTGATTAATATAGTCATCTTCAGAATCCTCCTCAACAATGTCGATTTGGATGCCTCCACTAATAAATACCTCACTGATGGTCTTCAGTCGTCTTTTGGCAAACTCTTGAGTCTTGTCATGAGTTAGTTTGTAACCCAATCCTTGGACATTCCTCTTAGCTCTGGCTTCTACTTCAAAGACCTCTCCCCATCCGGTAGGAGTTCCATTCTTCAATGCAGATTTTATGCTTTGAACCGATGCAAAGGATAGACTACTCTCAACCACAACTTCTTTGATCAACACGACATTAGCTATTTCTAAGGCTTGGAAAGAGGTTTTCAAAGTGTCTTCATCAGCTTCAATGTACCAGAATGACGATAAATTGCTCACCATTAGATCCTCTTCACGATGGACGACCACCAATTTGTCATCCACTACAAATTTCATCTTTTGGTGAAGAGTAGAGGTCACTGCACCAGCAGTAAGGGTCCATGGTCTTCCCAACAAACAGTTGTATGCTGGATTGACATCCATCATCTAGAAGGTAATTTCAAATACATGAGCTCCAACCATAACAGGTAAATCCACTTCTCCTATTACCGTTCTTCTAGAACCGTAAAGCCTTGACAGTCAAGGAGGTAGGTCTCAAGTCAGCCCCTTTATATGCCAATTTAGCTAGCATCCTCTTGGGTAACACATTCAGTGAGGAACCAGTGTCTACCAAGATCCTTGCTAGAGTGTCATCTTGGCATTTTACTAATACATGCAAAGCATGGTTGTGCTTATAACCTTCGGCAGGTAATTCATCGCTGATGAAACTCAGGGTGTTACATGCAGTAATATTGGCAATCACCGAATCAAATTAACCAATTGTTATGTCCTTAATTACATGGGCATGTGCCAGTAGTTTTTGTAATGCAGACCTATGGGCAAGAGAACTCAAAAGGAGAGACATGATTGAAATTTTTGAAGGAGTTTGATGTAGCTGATCTATGATTTTGTAGTCACTTCTTTTGATGATCCTTAAAAACTCTTCATTTTATTCATTTGATACTTCTTTGCTCTTTGCAGGTTCCATAGGGATGGTTTCCTTGAGATGGACCACAATTACCTTAGGTTGCTAGACTCAACTGCTTCGGGTCATTTTGCTCGTACCAGCAATATTAGAGGCGTCTTCATGTTTACGCTTCGTCCCTTCATTCTGAACCTCTTTCCTGGATCTCTGATTTCTCCATGTATCATCATATCTCCAAGGTACTGCCTTGGTACTCTTGAAAAAGAATGACCTGGGTTTTTGAGCGTTGACCGGCTTTGGCTAACTAGTCGCTGGTTTGGCAAGTTTTTCAACATTGAACTCTGGTTTGAGTGTTAAATCTGTTGAGCAGATATTTGGAAGATTGAATATGGGCATTTTTTCAGTCCCCTCTGGTATGTTGAAGATAGGTTCAATCACTAATACCTCCTCTTTCTTCATATGGAAGCAAATTTGCAAAAGTCCATCATTCATCAATCTCTGGATGTCTTCTTGGACTAGAGTGCAACACTTGGAATTCTCAGCATATTCTTCATATTCTAAGTAGGTACTCTCAATCATACCGGCTTTGACTAATCTCATGTGGAGAGCCTGGAGCAGAGTCTTGATTGCTGTAACATCAGAAATTACTGTTTCATGCACCTCTTCAATTGCATTGACGCTTCCATGGTTAGGAAGTGGGTTATTATTTACATTGGATTGGCGATCCCCAAAGGACATAATCTTTTTCTCCATTAGTTCTCGAACAACTTGCTTCAAGGTAAAGCATCCTTCTAGATCATGTCCAACTCCTCATTCATGAAACACACATCGGGCGTTGGGATTATAGAATGGTGGGAGAGGATCTGGTGGAAGTCCCATCTTTCTAGTGGTAATCAGACCTTTCTGTACCATGTATGGGTACAATTCGGTGTAGCTCATTGGAATTGGTAGGATAGGAGGTCTTCCCCTGGTCTTCTGTTTTGTACATTTTGTCTAGGGATTAGAGCCCTAGGTTGTTGTTGATAGGCGGAGGCGGTGGACGCCTGCTGGTAGCCTTGCTGATATGCGGGTGGCGGTTGATATGGTTGATAAACCGGAGTTTGATTGTGAAAGGTGGGCGTAATGGCCACCATATAGGGTTGTTGAGTGTACTGCACAGTGTATGATGGTTGTTTTTGAAATTGTTACTGGCGCTGAGGTTTTCTTATCTGACTTCTTCTTTCTGTAGAAATGGCATTGGTCTCGTCTTCCTTCTTCTTATGAGCATTTTTGAAGGAAATTTTAGTGATGCCTCCACTTGAATTGCCAGTGATACTTGTCATTTTTCCATTTTTTAATCCTAACTCCACTTTTACTCTGACAGCCACAATGTCAGAGAAATTAGCACTCACATTGCTAACCATTCTCTCGTAGAATTCTGACCTTACTATGTCCACGAACCAATCAGCTAGCTCTCTTTTGGTCAGAGGGGGCTCCACATGGGAGAAAGTCTCCCTCCAATGTTAGGCATACTCTTTGAAGGATTTAGAACTTTTCTGAGCCATGCTTAACAAGTGTCTCTGGTCCAGTGCCAAATCCATGTTGTATTTGTAATGCTTGATGAAAGCATCAGACAAGTCCTAAAAATTATGAATTCTTGATTAGTCCAAACTCAAGTACCACTTAACTGAAGCGCCCTTAAGACTGTCTTGAAAACAGTGGATCATCAACTTATCAATTTCCACATAGGCCGCCATCTTCCTATAGTACATGATCAACTGGGTCATGTGGCAAGTAGCCCCCTCATATTTGTCGAAAAATGGGATTTTGAATTTTGAAGGAATCACTAATCCAGAAACCAAGCACATGTCTCTCGTATTAGCCCTAAATACGCTATTACCTTCCATAGCCCTTATTTTTCTCGCCATAGTTTCAAAATCTTCTCTCATATTCTCATGGAATTCATCTCCTTCTTCCGACTGATCAGGGATATCAAAGATCTGATGTTGGTTGTTGAATTATGGATGTGCTTGTGTTTACAAAGCGGCAGGAGTGTAAGTGGGAATAATATGAGGAAAATCAGCATTCAAAGGAACAGACTACTGAGGAGTCTTTACAGTGACTGGCGGTGGTACAAAGTTAAATGGTGTCTAAAGGGTGGATCACTGGTGGCAACAGTTACAACTGGCGTTGGTTCTATTACTATGGCATTGATCTTGGAAACCACGGTCTTTTGAGTGTCTATCTTTGCACGGATCACTTGCAACATCTCCATCATTTGGCCCATGCTGCCTCGTATGTCATCCAACTCATTGTTGACTCTGTCAAACTCTTAATCTTGCTCAACCATTCTTCTTCGGGCTTGAGCTCTAGTGTTGTAAGGATGCGGAGGACTCAATGTGACAGACTGGAGGTAGACAGCGT
This sequence comes from Lathyrus sativus, assembly GCA_963859935.3. NCBI lineage: Eukaryota > Viridiplantae > Streptophyta > Magnoliopsida > Fabales > Fabaceae > Lathyrus > Lathyrus sativus. Next base: position 492,528,775 of record OZ012738.1, read on the forward strand.
AAAATAAGCTACAGAATAGAAAAATGCATATGCAATGCTTATGAAATGCTAATGCAAATGCAAAGCTAAGATTCAAAGGAAACCCAAAATCATGTTTACAAACATAAATAATGGAGGAAAGAGCAAAGCAAAGTAACTTTTCATTAACGAATGAAAATTTTATAGGAAAAGGAAATACACATCCAAAGCCCAAGTATGGACATAAATTACAAGAGAAACGACTGAAACTAAGAGGCATAATCTTTATGACAAGAAGATCCTTCCCCTTCTTGAAGCTTCATCTTTCTTACGATTTCTTCTTTCTGGTTCTGGCGGAGCAGCTTTCAATGTTCTTTGTTCTCTTGAACAACCATGAAGTGTGTTTCCTCCCACGTCTTCTTCTCCTTTTCAGTTTTGACTAAAGCATCCTTCAATTCCTTCATAGAGAAGGGTTCTTTTAGAGTTGTCGAAGTAGACTCGAAGCGAGTGTAAAACATCTTTAAAGCTATATCTTTATACCAAAGAAGATACGCCTCTAAGACAGTACAGTCTGGATGTCCCAAAGCAGTCATCCCTTGGGTATTAAGGTGACGCCAAGCATACGTAATCAGTGCTTTGAGATCTGAGTTTCTCCCTTCCTAAAGGAAACATCTTCTCAAAAGGGTCGGATCAGGCTCTTCCTCTGCAGGATATCCTAGCTGACAGCGAGCTAGGATGGGGTTGTAACTAATGCATCCTTTTGTGCCAAGAAGAGGCACATTAGGGAAGTCTCCATAGCTATGAATCATGGTAACTCCCCCATACATAGGATCATACCAACGGATGTCATAGTGTTTGAGTGATAGAAGCTTTTTTGTCCATGCAATACTGTCCTTCAGATTCCATAGAGAGATCGTCCTTGGCAAGTGCGAAATAAACCACTTATGGAGGAGAGCGGTACAACAAGCAATATGGCCTTCTCCACGGGAGTTCTTTAGATGAACGGAGAAGTACGTATCAGCTAGTAGGGTGGGAACGCAGTTCCTGATCAAAAACAAGTTGATGATGTTCAAGTCTATGAACTCGTCAGCACTTGGGAACAGAAGGAGTCCATAAATCAATAAGGCCAAGATAGCCTTGAAGATTTATGTGTCTTGTTTATCAGCATGAGCCTCAACTATTTCCATCAAAGGTCTTGCTTGCAAACCAGAGAATCCATCTTTGACATCCAGATGAGTCTGAAGGTCAGATGGCTCTAGGTGCAAGGCTTCAGCCAAGACTCTCCTATTTGGTCTTCTTTATCTCTTAGAGAATGGTTAAGGAATGACACATAACCCCATCAAAGCAAAATACTCTTCTAATGTTGGTAGAAGCTGATAGTCTAGAAACGTGAAGCAATGGTAAATGGGGTCATAGAACGGTACGAGTGCCATTAACATCTGTTCACCAACTTGGAGCTCCAATAGAGGCAGAAGGTTTGCATACTTGTTGCTAAACGAAAAAGGATCCTCCACTAGGCCTCCTAGTATTTTCAAATTTTCCAATCTCGGGCTTTTGAATGTATATTTTGGAGTTGTTTTCTTTCTTGAGTCCATTACAATGTCTGCAAAAAAGAGATTGGGCTCCTCAAATGTTAACAAAACAATGAGATGCAATGCAATTGGTTTAAGAAACTCAGAAGATTAATTTGCAAAAGGAACACTTTTTGGCACAAAACCTTAATTCATTAATATTGGAAAAAGTTACAATATTAAAGTACAATACAAGAGACTGAAAATATAAGAGGAAAAAGACTAGGCCATATGGTCTCCACGTAGTCTAGCTAGAAAGGTCCTATCTGCACATCTTCTTCTGTCGTTTCAAATCTGCATTCTCTTGTACTAGCTTGTCGACGATTCCCTTTAAAGCACCGGATGTGGGTGGGATGTCAGAGTACTCACGGGTACTAAGTACAGGCTGAACACTAGAGAAAAATAAATTCTCTTGTGCCACATATCTGTTGACAACCCCCCTTTCAAGAAATTTAATCAAATCATCCTTCTCTTTCAGTACTCTTTTCATCTCCATCTACTCGGAATGAATGACGTGGTAGTTGCCCTTCCAAGCATCTCGCTCAAGCTTCAATCTAACCAACTTTTCTTGGTATTCCTCCATTTTCTCAACAGGAATGATAGAGGAAGAAGCCACATTGCATGCTCTAGAGAGGAGATAAGGCATCTTGAGATCACGGGCTCTAGAGAGGATCCATTGTGTGAAAGGCTCAAATGTTATACAATTCTTCTTCCCTAGGTCAGTTTTGGTCTTCTTGTGAATGGTCTTCCAAGCATCTACCACACTGTCCCTAAACCCCATACTAGATTTTTCATTGAGGTAGAAGAAACCTGTCAATAGGATGTTGCTAGGCTTTTCCTTCATGGGAAACCCAAACTGACGTCTTGTAAGGATAGGGTTATAATTGATTCCCCCTTGTACACTGAAAAGAGGTATGTTGGGAAATGAACCACAATTGTCTATGATCGCTCCTTTATCGTAAGTGGGATGATACCAATGTACATTGGTCTGAGTCAGAGCCATGAGACTTTGAGACCACCTTAGTCCATTTGGATTTTCTTTGAAAAGATCTATTCTCGGCAAATGTGCAACAAACCATCTACACAGTAGAGGAGCACAACATAGGATAGTCCCATCTCTTTTGAGAATCCTATAGTGAATAGAATGGTAGGTGTCTCCAAGCAGAGTAGGTACGGAATTACCAATGATGAAGATCTGGATAACGTTGATGTCCATGAAACCTTCTTCTAGTTTATTTTCAATGTCCTTTGGTTCAAAAGCATCTAGGTTATTTTCTTTAGCAAAGAGAGCAGCTTTTCCTATCAGAAATTCAATAGGTAGACCTCTGAGTCCATACTTGGTAGTGAGATTGGCTTTAACTTTGGAAGCTTCTAGGTGGATGGCACTTTCAATGTCGTTTGGTGAGGGGAACTTCTCTAAACCACTGAACGGATTCTTATCCAATACTGGCAGACCAATGTGATATGAGTACTCTTCCAAGGTTGGGACAAGTTGATAATCAGGAAAGGTGAAACATTGATATAAGGGGTCATAGAATTGCACAAGAGTGTTGAGAAATCCTTCTTGCATCTTGATCTTGACAAGTCCCAATAATCTTCCATATCTCTTTCTGAAGTCTTCAAGACAAGACACTAAGGCCACCAATTTCCTTAACTCTGTTAAATCTGGTTTCTTGAAGTTGTACTTTCTAGTGTTTCTTTTTCTAAAATCCATGACCTAAGGTTTTTTTTGCAATAAATAAAACGACTGAGCTTCTTTTTTTTTTGATAATCAGATAAAATTAAAGGAGATTAAGGAAATCTCAAACCATGATACAATTACAAAAAGTCAAAGGGGAATTTGAACCAATCGTACGGTTTACTCCCTTTCCTACCTAGAATCAACCATTTCCAAGAGTTAAGCTTAATGTCAAAAACAATACTTTTGACCTCAGTAACTACATTATTGAAGAAACAATTATTTCTAGATCTCCAAATAGTCCAGCAAGTAATAAACCAAAGCGAATTAACTCTATTCACTTGACACCTACCTCTAAGGCTCGAGTTCCACACCTTAGCGTGAGAAAAACAGAAAATTTCCGAGATTATATCTATGTCCGCCCATTCACAGATCTTGATCCAAACCTGATTAGATTTATAACAAGAGAAGAAAAGATGGGATACATCCTCCATGCTACTAGAACAAAAAACACAATCCAAATCTTGATCGGATTCAAGCACTCTTCTCTTCAATAAATTAGATCTCATAGGCAATCTATCAAGCGCCAACCTCCAGCTGAACGTTTGCACTTTTGCCGGAATATCCATCTTCCAAATGGACTCAATAAGGGAAGCACAATCTGAGCCAACGTCTTGGTCAGATAAGGAGGGATATAGGACAGAATAAAAGGAACTAACCTTGAAAGATTGAGATTCATGGAGAATCCACCGCCATTTGTCGGTTGTACCCGGGATAACTGAGGTATTTTCCAGCAACTTACAGCAGTCAAACCAATCTGGTTCAGGGGGGTTATCTGAATCCAACAACGAGTTTCTCAAATTCCAATTCCACTGCCCATCCTCCCAGTATCCCATATCACGGACTGACCCTAACTTTAGAGAGCAACTCTGGTACAAATCATTAAATCTGACTTGTAATGGCACCTCACCGATCCAAACAGACAGCCAAAACGCCGCTTCGGAACCTTCACCAACGGAGCATGTCGTGTACTTGCAGAAATTGGCATTAGGATTTAGAGACGCATTGTTCATAATATCTTTCATCCACAACGAATCAGACTTTGAACTCACAACAATGGAATAAGTTTGCGTCTTAATGCTAAGGTTACCGTACCTGAAAGTGAGGGTGTTCCTCCAAATTTCATTGTCTCCAGTTTGAAACCTCCAAAGCCACTTTGCCAACAAAGCGCAGTTGAACCGACCCACATGCTTAATACCCAGACCGCCATCTTCCTTAGATTTACAAACAGTATTCCAAGAGACCCAAGGAATAGAAGATTTGCTCGAGTTTCCAGCCCATAAGAACCGCCGTTGGATCGCTATGATATCCTTCACAACCTTAATAGGAGCCTTGAAAAAGCCAGATAGTGTATACGCAGATTTGCAAGAACCGAATTAATAAGGGTCACGACTGAGCTTATTAAAACTAACTGCATGAATGCAATGATGGAATGATGAGATGATGCACAAGCAACACATACACAAGAATTTACATAGTCACATATATAATGCATATGCACATAAAAAAGGATCCTAGGTTTAGGTCACAAGCATCGAGCTATGGTATACCCTCCCCAAAAGACATGAACTATGGGTTATTTGTACCTGCACAACGGGTTCTACAAAGTTCCTAGAGTCATCGACAAATCTTTTGGATATTTTCAACCGACATGACTACTCATGTGAGTCAAAAATATTCTCAAGATAAACTCGTCTGACTGTAGTATCGCGTATCAACCATTCGGGACTACTCCTTCATAGCCATCACACTACATCCTAAAAAGGCCATGTGGGGTAAGTGGGTGACTAAAAGGTCCTCAGTTTCACAGACTCCCAAGTCGGAAAAAGTAATGAATGTACGACTACTCATACACAATCAGTAATCCCAAAGGGGCCTCAACTGAGCATGGTTACATCATATGTCAAACATGTTAGGCCTACTCCCAACCGTCAACTATATATCATACCACAATCCTATCATAGGTGTACACTCAAGTCCAGGCTAGAACTTATCTCACCTCTCAAGGTAGAAACCCAATGCACATATGCAATATAACAGGTATAATATACAGATATTCAAAAATATAAATGTTTAAAGCAAATAGACATGCACAAAACACAATTGCAAACAAGGTGGGCTTAACCCTCTAAAGAGTCCCCAGTGAAGTCGCCATTTCTGTTGCGGTGAGAATCGGATATCAAGCTATTAATTAATTTGAACCACAAATCTTTAAATACTCACACCGAGCTTTGATTTATCTAAAGGAAAGGGTAAAGATCAAAGAAAACCCTAAGTGCACTACGTAACAATGAAGCTAAGAGATCGGGGGGTTCGAGGGTTGGTTATACTAAGGGAAGGTATTAGCACCCTAAGTATCTGTAGTATTCTACAGGAGCCTCTTGTTTGGTTGTTGTGTTATTGTTAATGTTAGTTTGCTAATGGTTATGTGCTATGGTGAAGATTGCTAAAGGTAAAGACCTATGGGTTTGTACACTAAGTATGCTCGCCAAGACGTCGCATCTCGTGCCAATGTATCCTAATAAGGATGGAATCAGAGCAACCGTAGTTATCCTAACTAGGATGAAAGAACTCTTGACTATGGTAAATGTTCAAGGGGAATAAGCATCCATTACAATGATACTTATGTAGAGTTAACAAACTCTCTAAGTCTATGTTGAAAGACTAACTAGGGGTTTTGACTTTAACAAAAGCCAAAAGGGGAAACACGAGTACCCATAACAATTGTACACACATAGAGTTAACAAACTCTGGTCCTAAGCTCTAAGTTGTAGGATTCCTGACAAGGTGTGCTAACGATCTTGACTTGACAAAGTCAAAGGGATGAGGTTCTTACTTAAGGTTAAGTTGAAGATCCTAATGACTCTAACAAGGATAAAAGGAGGTGGGAACAAAAATAAGTTATTTATGACATTGAGTCAATAGAGAGACTTTCCTTTGGACTTAGGGACACAAGGCAAATCGTTTTTAGGATGAAAGCTAACAAGCTACATCACTTGGGGAAATTACCAAGCTTAGGCACACATATACATTCATTCAAACATAATGAAGATATAAAAATCATGGTAACAACCAAGGAAGATAAAGGAAAGCATGTAACAACATCAAGCAAGACAAATAACAAGGTTACAACCAAGTATTCATCCATAGAAGAATCAAACCAAATTGTAAACATAGATGTTACAACATCTAAGAAGTTTATTGATGCGGTGTTTTCGCAAGTATACGAATCGCGTCAGAGTAATATAAAAGATTATCGATCCCACAGAGACCAAACTTCAATCTATCGATTTTTATTGTTATGATGTTTATCTAAGGCAAACCAATCGGGAGTTCGTGAGTGCAATGTAAAAGTAAAGTACGGAGATATAAAATTCAATTTAAAACAACAGGCTTGAATGTAATTCACACAGCCGGGTAGTATTCCAAATGCTTGTAAATAGAACTTCTAATGGGATAATGTTTTCTACTTATGAAAAGAACTAATTTAACGGGAACTGTCGCTTTCGCGTATTCAGAACCGAGTTTATCCCTTAATCGAACCCTCTTATTGTCACTTATAAAAAGGCGCACATTGCGTTAAAGTAATAAACCTATTTTTAAGAATATAGTTTCTTGACTCAGTTGAAAAGTATTTTGACATGGAACTTTTAACAAAAAGAGGTTCATGCGAACCGGACTTTAAACCCATAAACGCGTCCGAAAATAGTTTTAAAATCGTTTTTCTAAAGTATTAAAAACTCCTACTTAACTGGACAAAGCGCTTTCGCTTCCTTCGAACAGTTAAGACTAACCATGTTTAACCAAAGGTTGGACGACTTTGGATCTTACCCAATAGAAATGAAGTGCAGAAAACTTGTGTTAAAAATCAGAATAACCCCTAAGTATTTCTATTGACAGCTTGTATGGAATACTACTTTAACTATGATCCATACATTCTAACCTTTAAAATTTCGCCGGACATGGAAATGTAAATAGACATGTTAAATAATGCGAGAAAGTAAATGGTGCGAAAAAGTAAATAATGCGAGAAAGTAAATAACGCGGGAAATAAATAATGAAGGAAAGTAAATAATGCGAGAAAGTAAAAAACGCGGGAAATAAATAATGCAGGAAAGTAAATAATGCAGGAAAGTAAATGGAAACCTACCTCAAATGGGAGGCTTTAAATCTGGTACAACTGGAAATAAATGACTGGAAATAAAAATAGCGGCAGGATTAACTTCTACCAGAGTGCTCCAAACTCGATTACAGACTCGATCGAATAGTGTGATAACTCCCTGATGTGGGAAGTTGATCACTTTACAGTACTGAAAATATATGACTTGATTTCTGTAACTAAGCTTGGATGATGAAAAAGGACCAAGAACTCATATATTTATAGCCTAGGAAAATCTATGGAAAGACCAAAGTGCCCTCCAATATCTTTTAGGAGGGAAAACAAACTATAAAGGTGGCGCCCGCCACACCCTCATGGTGCCCGCCATGTGAATCAACGGAGAAAGAAGTGGAGATCTTGGCAGTTGACAGCAGTTGACTCTTATCCAAGTCATGGCCTACCCTATGGCGTCCGCCATGGTGGATGCCATGTGTAAAATTTCCTCAAAAACTGGTTTTTCTTCATTTCCTCGCGAGGAGCTCTGGGATGACAAAATCCTGAAAACAAAACAAAACAAAACAAAAGCATAACACAATAAAATAGCAATAAAATTCTAAAAAACATGTGCAATCTGAATCAAATACATAGTATGATTCAGTGTTATCATTTATGAAGTGAGGTTCTTACAAGACCACACATCATAGATGGAAATTTGAAGTATAAACAATCATGCATAAGTCAAAACATTACTTATCGTGGAAAAGTTCACAATTCAAGATTAATATGCATAAATCATAACAATATTTAAGGCATGTATACAAGTCAAGTGAATCATGCATAATTCAAAACATTACTTATAACAAAGTCCAAAGATCAACATGCATAAATCATAACAATATTTAGGGCATGTATACAAATAGAGAATCATGTATAAGTCAAAACTTTACTTATAACAAAGTTCAAAGATCAACATGTATAAATCATAACAATATTTAAGGCATGTATATTAGTCAAGGTAAGTAACAACCAAACATACTTCAATAAGGGTGTGACATATGTAACAACATCATGTGAATTATGGTGAATCATGTTAAACAAGTAAGTAACAAACAAGCATGTAAAAGATGTTCAATCATGGATTTGAGAAACATCTCAAAGATGATTCACACCAAACATGTTTCAAAGTAAAAACAACAAGTGTTTATGAACATTTAAGGCAAAATATGAGAACATGAAACATATGTTCATACAAGATATTTGATTTCAAGAGAGAACTTCATGTTAAAGGCAAGGTAACAACCAATGTTTAAATGACATTCAAACATGCATTCAGATATGAAATGAACTTGAAAAAGCAACACCCATCATGTAACAATCAAAGCATACAAGCTCATACATCAAGTGAGGTTCATATAAGCAAGGTTGGGGTTTATACAAGCAAGGATAATCAAAGGAATCAATCAAAAGATCAAAAAGAAACCTAAGAAACCCTAAAAAGGTCACAAACTTTGAATATACACAAATACCAGATAAATAATTATTTTTGGATTTTTCTCATGTATACAAAATAGACATTTTTATGAGCATTTAGCAAAAAGAGTGGTATCAAAATGATAAAAATCAAAGGAGTTATGATCAATTCAAGTTATGAAGTAAAACATAAAAACAAAGCATTAAAAATTAGGAGATGCACTCAATGGGATTTGAACCCACACCCTCAAGCTATTGACTCAAAACATTAGCCAGCTGAACCATACGCGCAATGTGAAAAAATAATGGAAGCGAGATGATATATGTAAAACAAGCTTCAAAATTGAGAAAAATAGCAAAAGGTATTATCAGCAGGGTCGAACCCCGGCACACAAAGTAAGCAAGGACATATCAAGGCAAGGTTCTACCACTGGGGTGGCTATTACATCCAGTTATAATACGGTTCTAATTTTTTTTTATTTAAAAACACCTCCAAATGGCCAAATCAACACCCAGTCAGCGCCATGTCATGCTGACTGGGTATTCTACTCACTTCATCTTCTTCGCTCCCTCATCTCTCAACCAAATCAAATGGTGTGAAAACCAAAATCAAAGTATTTTTCACAAGGAACACAAATATGACAATATTTTGTCCTAAAAATATCTGAGCAATTCACAAATCACTCAAGAATAATGCAACATCAAAAATAATCAACATGTTACAACATGAGATATTCAAATGAGATCGAGCTAGAAATGATTCAAAACAACAAGTAAAATTACATACCACATCTTGTTAACTAAATGGCATCAAAACAGTGCATGAATATGAAGATTCAAAAGTCAGAAACCTTACCTCTTGGAGAAAATCCAAGGTTTCTTCCTCAAAACTTGCAACTACAAGAAAATGATCCTTAAAGCTTCCTTGAGCCTTTGGAAAGTTGTTGGAATGGTTAAATTACTTGGAATAAGGTTGAGGAACAGAACACAGTCCTTTTGCTCAAATGGAGGTTTGAAAATGGTAAGAGGTGCTTGGAGTGTTATAGAACTAATTCAATGGTTTGAATGCACTCTATTGAATATATAAAGGTGGTTTGTGAAATTGGTTTTGGAAATGCACGAGCAAACTGTGTGTTTGAGGTGTTCTTGCATGTTTAGATGTTTTTGCAAGAACAAGTGGCTCTGAGTATGAAAGGGGTTTGGAGAGGTTTTGTTAGGGTATTATTGATTGTTTTTCACTGAGGATTGATGTCCTATTTATAGGAGAAGTGAAGAGTCTGTGGTCTGGTCAGAATCCATGATTTTGCAAACTTGTCCACTTGAAAATTAACTTGCTTGTGATGATGATTTCTCTTGGTTCAAGAGATCAAGTACAAGAGTTGCTGGATAGAGAGAATGCTTGTGAGAATAATATGTACTTTGGAATGCAGAAGGAAAGTAGGGGAATGGTTCAAGGCATATTTTAAGGAAAAGCCATACTTTACCAAAGTGGAAGTGTGCACTTTATGCCATAAGTGGAATACCTTCTTGGTTCATGCCTTAAAACTTTGTGTAATCACTTGAAATTTCGTGTAACACTTTAATAAAGAGTATCTTGCGAATAAACCACTTAAATTAACAAGATTGGTAAAAAAAGATTGGTTTTGCATCATGTCATGCCAAGTTAAAACCTTGAATTTCAAGTCTTTGGACCTCAACTTCTTCTCTTCAAAACTCCTAGATCACAAATGCTATGGAGGAGTTCTTGTACTTCTTGAATCAAAAGGGATCATGGTGAAAATTGGCCTTGAAGTTGACTGAAAAATGAAGGAACAAAGCTTACCTTGAAAAATTCTAAGTGTTTTGAAATTCTTACAAACTTTGAAGCTTCATAACTCAAAGTCTAAGCATCTTTTGCTCATAGGTCATGACACTTTTGTAGTACATGAGGAGATCTTTAAATTGATCTTTGTAACTCAAAAAATGGATGTGTGGATTGAATGTTATGGCCTTTCAAAGTTGGTACCAAAATTAGGGTTTCCTCCCACACTTAGAAAAATTCAAGTTATCCAAGTTTTCTTCTTTTGCAAGAAACCTCTCAAATCTTGATTTCTTCATGAACAAACTTATTGATTAAACATATCTTGATGAAATTTGGCTTGGGAGCTTCAATTTGAACCAAAAACTTAAAAGTCAAAGAGTTGACTTTTTCATTTGCATTTTGAATCAGATGAATTCAACTGTGTGATCTTCAAGGAATTTGCCTCTTGGGACTTCTCAAACATAATAGGTTGGCACCAAAGATGTACATGAACATATGGACTCATGTCTCAAAGCTTGGAATTATGCTTGAATCAAAATTCAAAGGCACAATTGACTTTTCCTAACAAAACCCTAATTTGGGGCCAGATGAAATTGGGCTTCAATTGATTTGTAGTGAAATTAATTAGCACTTGATTCTTGTTGAATATAATCTCCTTGAATGTATGGAAACTTGATTTGATGATGATCATTCCAAAACATTGACTGATTAAGAAATATTCCTCTTGATTCCAAAGGTGTAAAACCCTAATTCAGATGAACTCCAACAACGACAAGCTTGAAACAAAGTTAGGGTTAGGAAATAATGATTGATACTCCTAAAATGGTAATTGAATCTAGGGGTCAAGTTTTGGGGTATGACATGAAGCATACTTTTTGGTTGACCAAAAAAATGAAGCATTCATCTGAATATCAACCATTATTGCACACGCACTTGCCCTAACAGCCTCAACTGAAACCTGGGCTTTGACAACAAGAAAATGAAGGCAACAACACATAAAGGTTAGTAAACAGAATAAAGCAAAAAAAACACCAATGAGGGTAATACAAACAAAATTAGGGTATGACAGATGCCCATATCTAATTGTCTTGAACACGAGGAAATGAACTACTGCATGAGGTTCATTTTTAGGGTAAAAGTCAAGTAGATACAAGAAGACCGAGAAAATTTTTTTCGATAGGAATGCAATGCAATAAGAGATATAGGAAGGGGATAGCATAATGCAAATCTGGAACAAAACACCTGAGATTCTTTGGATTAACAAAGCAGTATCCCAGTTCAAGAAATGAGAATCTCTAAATGGCACAAAGTAGTACCTTATAGGTTAAGGCTCTTTAGAGATAATAGAGCAGTATCTCAAAAAGTTATGAGACTTTCTAGATCATGCGAATCAGTGCTTTACAAATTAAAGCTCTTCAGGGATACTAGAACAGTATCTCAACCAAAACATGAGATTCTTTGGGTCGTACGAAGCAGTACCTTATGAGTTAAGGCTCTCCGAGGATGCCAAAGCAGTATCTCAAACAAGAAATGAGATTCTTTAATCGCACAAAGCGATACCTTATATGTTAAGGATCTTTGGGGATAATAAAGCAATATCTCAACCAAAACATGAGATTCTTTGGATCGTATGAAGCAGTACCTTATAAGTTAAGGCTCTTCGAGGATGCCAAAGTAGTATCTCGAGAACAAATGAGATTCTCTGAATCGCGCAAAGCAGTACCTTATAGGTTAAGGCTCTTCAGGGATACTAGAGCAATATCTTAATTGCTAAATCTGTTGGGGAAAACATCTTAAGCAAGACTTCTTTTGGAGGAAGTGTGCTAACAAAGTTCTGCAGGGGAAAATTTCATAAGAAACCTTTTAGGATAACCTCTGCTTAGGGAGAACAAAAGAGAAGATGTTGGGGATTATCATTATCATCCATAAAGTTGAAGAATGACTTGTTGGGGAATAGAATTTCCATGAGCAAGTGCGATGTATTAGCTCTTTTCAGAGAAATACTACCGACTATGAAGGAGGACTAGCCAAGATTCTTGTCGATTGATCCTGAATCCTATTATGCTATAATGTTCCATTTTGGGTGAAAATGTCATGCATTGCGTGATGCATGGAGATGCACACGAGGATGCAATTTTTGTGGATTCTGATGCATGTAGGGATGCAAAAGACTAGTCAGTGAAGCTTTTTAACAAAGAGGCTATGCATAGACATGCTGATGATTGATATGATATTTAATGATATTCCTATTTGGTAGGAATGTTATGCGTGATGCAAGTCATGCATGTGACAATGCCAATGATTGAGTATTCCTGGGACAGGTCTCCCTTTTGAGGGTAATATCCTTTTGGGTACCAATAGGGATTGGATTATGGAGGTGCCAAGTGCAGTTGGACTTTTGGATTGGACTTTTGGAGATTGCTAATGAAGTTGGACTTTTGGAGATTGCTAATGAAGTTGGATTTTTGGAGATTGCTAATGAAGTTGGACTTTTGGGAGATGCCAAGCAAAATTGTACTTTTGGAGATTATGAAGGTGCCAACACGGTGGACTTGTGGAGGTCGCCAATGAAGATTGGAGTTTTTGAGGTGCCAATCAAGGTCGTACTTCTGTGGTGAACTTCCAGATGAGCAATGGATTGGAGGATAGATTACCAGACATGAACTGGTGTTTAAATTTTATTTTTCAGACATGAACTGACTTTTGGATAGTCTATCACCTGAGAAGTGGCGAGAAAAGGCATTTACTAGACGGGAACTGGACTTTAAAAGGGTGTTCCAGAAGGGAACTGAACTTTAAAAGATTTTCCATATGAGAACTGGACTTTGCAAATATTTTCCTAACAATAATTGGACTTAGAACCGATTTTCCAAACAGGAACTAGACTTTTAAAGGGTTTTCCAGACGAGAACTGGACTTTAAAATGATTTGCCAAGCGGGAACTGGACATTGAACAGGTTTTCCAGACGTGAACTAGACTTTGAAATGATTTATCGGACGGGAAATGGACTTTGAATTGTCAAACGATGTTAGACTTTGGCGTCAGATCTTGTGTTACAAGGATTTTAAGATGTTAGATTCATGTTGTAGGGTTACGCCCAATGAATGATATGATGTGTATGGTTTTATGCATGAGTGAAGTGACATGACTAATGCATGTTAATGATTTATTCAATGAGACGAAGGTTTCCAAGATGCCCTTGTAGGGGGTAATGGATAAAAGGTTCCTTTATAGCAAGGCTTCTTGTCTGTTAGAAGGCAAAAGGTTATTGGATGGGGCTAATAGCATGATTCCCCGACACTCGTCTTGAACTCAAAGGTTGTTGATGAAGTTTGTTTAAGAAGCTTAAAGGTATAGAGAGGACTTGCCCCTCTATGTCTAATCTTGCCCTAGTCTGATGGGTCTTTGAAGGATTTTTCCTTGAAAGGAATTTGGGAAGCAGTTGTACCATGAGATGACCTCGAGATGGTTTGCCCCATAATTTTGAGTCATGAAAAGATTAGTCTTTGATTAACCGACACTTGGAGTGGTTTACTTCGATGAACTCTTGAGGTAGCTTGCTCTAGAATGAGCGTTGAAGCGACTTAACTTCTGCTATTTGAGTATTGGAGACATTTTCCTTTATTCAAAAGAACCTCTGGGTGCCCTGCCCCTGGTTGGTAGAGTCTTGAGATGATTCACTACTAATCAACTGATTCTTGAATGGTTTACCCCATAATCAATTGATGCTTAGAGACTTGCTTTAGACCGGACTGATTCCATAATCATTGGATGAAAATGCCGCTAATCCATAGGCTTATGAGTTGTTCTTAATTCTGATCCATTTTGATGAATGGTCAAGTCCTCTTTGATTGCTCCTTGTTGGGATTTCCATGATGTCAAGTGCTAACATGCAATTAAAATTGTTTATTCACAAATGGTAATTTTGATGCGATGTTCATGCATGTTTTTGAAAAAATCAATCATTATTAGAATGATGTGATAGTGTGTGATGAATGGACCATTAGCCCAAACACAATGCTGATTTAGCTACAGCAAGAAGAAGATTAAGAAATCTCTAGGAGTCAGCTTACACAACCTTACCGTGGTATGCTTTCAGAACAAACCCTACCTTAATTAGGTCTTTTTAAGGGTTATAATGTGGTATGGTTCACAATTTATAAAACAAAGGATATAAGGCTCAAAATTTGGTTTGTACCCATCCCTTCTTCATGATGTTCTCAAGTCTTACGTTCAGTTAAATTGACACACGCGTCTAGAGTTTAACGGTGTAAGAGTGAAGATGAAGATTCAAGGTTTGCTTGAGATGGCAATCATCTTATTTTGTTTTGTCATGATGTCAGTGTCATTCTTTTTTATTTTTGTCATGGTGGTCACTGAATCTTATTTTTCTTTGCTAGAGGATTTGTTGACCTCTTTTACTTTTGATTTTTTTTTCTTTTATCCCTAATTTTTTCCTGGACTGATTTTGTTTTTCAAGTCCACAGAGATTGCCCTATTTTTTTCCTAAGTCACCTTATTGGGTGTTTGACTTAGAGGGTATTTTATTTTTCTCTTTTTTTTCTTTGTTTTTGAAAGGCGATTGACTGCTAAGTCATTATTCATTGAAGAACAACCGCCAAAACTTTCGAATTTTTCATGGTTCTTTTGACACGTCAAGATGTGTGCAAAGAATAGCATATGAATGATCCTCATATGGGATGTATTTTCTCGCAATTCGAATGCAGAGTCAGTTTAACTGAACAACTACCCTACCTCAGGTTAAGCGTAAGAGTTCTTATATCCAAAAGAAAACTCCTAATTCTAGGCTTAAAGTGGTTAAGTATGGATTAACTTCTTATCACTCCAATGTTTGGGGGATTTGAAGCAATGTTTGTACATCATCAACATAGTTTTATCTGAAAGCATACCATTAACAATTATGGGTATTTCGTTTTCATCATCCTACCTCCAACCTTTGCTAAAATGATAGTTTGATAAAGAAAGTGGATGAGAGGTATATGGATGTTTTTTTTTGTTTTTTGATATAAGTAGTGAAGAAAAATGACCAAATGCAACATGATTAATTCAGAAAATGCATGATCGCATCATTAACATTACCATTCAGAACAACAATGTTTAAAAACAAGTAGCATTTAACAAGAAAGAAACTAAAAATGCAAATGATAAAAGTGATCACATTATTGCAAAGGTTTGAGGATGTCTTCATGTCTGAACCACTGGCTTTAGGAGATGCTCCTTGAATTCTTAAAACTCATTTAGGAGAGAAGTTGACGTCCACAACCAAATTTCCTTCTTGAAATGATATGTACTTTTTTTTGATCAACTATTGTACTTTGGCTTGGAAAGCTTTGGAGTCTTCATTTGCGTGTCTCATTGATCCACCATGATATCCATATTTCACATCAGAATCGTACCCATGTGGGTATGGTTCTGGAAACGACTTGAGAGACTTGGGATCTACCAATGAGTTTCTGACCAAATATGACAGAAGTTGACTGTATGACATAGGAATTGGATCAAGAAGAGCTTTCCTTCTTTCCAAGTTGTTGTGAGGCCTATGCTGATTCTAACGCTAATTCTGATATCCTCGGCCATGGGCTCGTTGATTTGCATGAGGATCAATCAATAATTTTTGGTATGGCGCTTTAGGCATTGTTGGTTGCCTATAAGGATATCATGGTGCTGGAAATGTTTACTGATGAGAAGATAAGGGACCATAAGGTTTTGTCAGTGTACCACGAGAATACTCGACATTTGCTATGACTACATCGGTTTCATTATCCTCTTCCTCTTGGGAATTTCTGAGGGATTTAGTTTCACTAGCTTGGCTACACGAGGCATCTTGGATTCTTCCATTTTTTAGGCCACCCTCGATGTGTTATCGAATTGTCACTAGGTGGGCAAAGTCTGATGCCGCACTACTTACCAACTTTTTGAAGTACGAGCTCTGCAAGGTATTCATGAACAAATCAACCAATTTCTTCTCTAAGAGTGGCGATTGCACTTGGGCTGCCAATTCTCTCCATCAATGCACATATTCTCTGAAGGATTCGTTGTCTTTTTGAGATAAGCTTTGCAGTTGCATGCAATCGGGAGCCATGTCCAAATTAAACTTGTATTGCTTTAAAAAGGCGTCAGATAGGTCCTCCCATGATTGAATATGGCTTCTTTCTAAATCCATGTACCAATTTTAAGATGCCTCACTCAAACTGTCTTGAAAATAGTGAGTCATCAAATTATCATTGTGAACATAGGGTGTCATCTTTCAACAGAACATCACCAAATGACGCTTTAGGAAACTAAGACCAATGTACTTCTCATAGTTGGGTACTATGAATTTTGGAGGGATTACCAACTCTGGCACTAGGCACATATCAGTAGCATAGAGCCCATGCGTATCATGAACTTCCATAACTCAAACTTTCTTCTCAAGGGCATGAATTATTTCCTTCATAAGACAAATAAATGGAATCATCTAGGATTGAGTAGGAATGTTCACTTGTGGAAGATCATCATCAGGTAGAAGATCGTACAGTGGATTGGTCGATACAGTGAAGCCTCATGGAGGATGAACACTCTCCACCTCAAGATTGTTTTTTGACATAGCTACACTGTTTCTAATCTGGTTTGTTTGGCCTTTGAAGGCATCTATCTTCCTCTTAAATCTACTTAACCTTGCTTCAAATGCTTTACAACTACCACAGGTTCAACATGAGTGTCGAGAAATCAACTGGCTGACAATAAACAAAGGATGGAATGGGTTTTTGTTATTGGAAGAGTGATATGCAATGCATGTTAATGAATGCAAATGAAATGATATGAAAATGAATGCAATATATTTTTTCCAGATACAGGATCTCATAAGTTCGAGGTACGGATGGAGAATAAATGTTGATTGCTAGTTACACATGGTTCTCACCATGTAGGATATAGGGTTTAAATAGGAACCCCAGAGTCATGGACTCATATGGTTGTTCATCACACACGACATAAGCATGTCGATTGACGACTCCCTCATATGAATCTTTTTTGGGTGAGATCTTCATATCAAATCATGTGAGAAAAGCTTCCCGGGACCCTATACTACAAGACCATCGACATCTGGTTCTAGATAAAGGTCTTAGAGTCATGGACTTCTTTGACTGTTCATTGCGTATGTCAGTCATTGCTAGGCAACAACTCCACCAAGAAAGTCTATTCTAAGTGAGATCTTCGTATTAAACTACACGAGAAAAGATTCTCGGTGCCCCCATACTACTTAACCATCAATCCTAGATTGGCCAATGGTTCAAGGTTCTATAAAGGTCCTTAGAGTCATGGATCCCAATGAAAACATTGATTGTCCACTCCAAAAGCTTGACGGTCGTCAAAATTCTCATTAGAATCTACTCTAAGCGAGGTTCTCGTATCAACCCTTACTACTCAACCTCTCATATCTTAAGTTTCCATTCTAGACTCGTGTAGAGAGCCTTTCCCTCAAGGTTTTAAACCATCAGAGTACCCATATCAAGAACACAGGAGATCCAAATAATAGATACAAAATAATAATAAGGCAAAACATAAGATAAAGGCAAAAAAATAAAGAAGAAAGCGGATAAAAAAAGCTAACAAACATCTCAAATCGAACTAAGTTAGGCTTGACTTTCTCTTGCAGGGAGAAAATAGTCGTCAATCCGTGGTACCTCAAAAAATACGATCCTTCGTGAGGGACGCGAAAAAATTGTTCGAACAAAGTCTCTACCAAATTTTAATTATCCCAAAAATGAATAGGAAAATATCGATAAAACCATTAAAAATAGGATAATGGTCGTCGCAACTATATTAGGGTTCGAGTGTCGTTTACACAAGGGGAAGGTAATAGTACCTCTCACGTTCGTTGTACTCAACAGGATACTCTTAATTTGATTTGCGATTGAATGTTAGCACATGTTTATTTACTTTCTTAGAACGATAAAAGAACTAAAGAGAAAAGAAAGGAAACCACTAAAAGGGAAAAGAGAAAGTTTTTATTAGGGTTCTCACCAAGGATTAGGGCCCTTATGCCTACATATTCTCATTGAGGAATGAGAAATTAGAGCGTTCGTAGTTCGGAGGAATATGGGGAAAAGGTTTGGGGTAAAAAGAAAACAGGTAGATGGGTAAAATAACAAAAAGTTAGATGGGTAAAAAAACAAAAGGGTAGCTCACCAGGAATTCGCAATCCTGTACCTATGTACTTCTATAGTGTAATGAGGAAGTCAGAGCTCCGTAGTTCAGGGGACTACAGTTTGTTTGTTTGTGTCTTTTAATGAATGAATATTTAGATTGCATTCTAACAGTTAAACGTTGGATTGTCTACTCTCAGGGCCAGGCTGAAGCACTAGTTTATATGCATGATAGAAGGGACTAAAGAATGTTCTTTTGCAAAAACTGTTTGATCACACGAGGGTGAGGAATTAGTGTCTTGAGAGATTTCAATCGCATGATGGCGAGTAAGAAAGTTTGATATGTTGATGTTGATTTATTAGAGCTTTTTGAAGAGTGTTTTTGATTTGGATTGTGCTTAAGACTATAGGTAAAGGTGAATATTTCGAATCACCAAGCCAAATGTCTTGTGTCCAAAATACTCAGAGTGAGTGTAGGAAAGCTCCATTCTCACTTCTTATCCATTACTTAAGGCTCGTGGCATGCAATCTTAATCACCTTTTATTGTATTTTTGATGTTTTTTGAAAAAATTCAACTTGACGTTGGATCGAGGGTTTTATCGTGGTAGGAGTATGAAAATGGTTTGAGATTGAAACGGGAAAGGTTGACGGAGGCACACGAAGAGGTCGACATATAAAATGGGGTATGGCTTGATATATGGATCAAGAATTCTTTGGGTTTGGTTGACGGTGATGCACAAGGCGATCAACTTACAACGGTTAGGAGAGGATACCACTTGAAGTTGGATCAAGTGTTTGAGGAAAGGTAAGGCTGGTCCTAGTTTCTAAGGAAATCTAGCAAGCAAAAACTACAACCAAAGAAAAGCGGGAAAGTACACCAAAATAGGGAAAGGGATACATGAAAAATATAGGCGATATAGATGCGATAAATAAAGGGTCTCGTTGTCAGGTAGCCCAAGAGAAAGTCGTGTCTGTGTACAGTGTCCTAATCTAAGACAGAGAAAGTACAAAATATAGATTTGAGCCTTCTTTTGCTAGGGTTGAGTACAACGTCCAAAAATCCATGCAATGAATACTAACCATAGCCCATAATTAATGTCTTTTAGGGTTTGAATTATTTTATCATGTTTTTGTGTTTTTATCAGAAAAGAAGAATTAAAGAAGAAAAAGATGACATAATGGTAAATGAGCAATGAAATAAATTGTGGAAAGTAAACGACGGAAAGTAAATAGCAGAAACGTAAAGAGCGAAAAGTAAAGTTAGAAGTTAGTTGTCAATGGCTATTGATAGGATGATCACTTTCTCGATCGGGACCAACTTAACACCATGTTAAGAAATTGTAGCACAATTTATGTAGAGATCATACTATAGGAGGCTAGTCAATAATAATATTTGTTTCAAAACATGATAGAGAAATGATATGTAAACCATTCTTCTAAAGTCATGCCACACAAAAATAAAAATAGAAAGGTCTCATCATAATCAAGAATTGTAATGATTAATCAAAGGCAATCTATCACTATTCCAAAGTGTAGAGAATGATTCAAATTATCATTCAACCACATGTTTGAAATAATGAAGATTTAAAATCTTTGATAATCATCATTCTATGATCCTTAAGATGTCATCAACCAAAAGGAAAAACGAAAATAAAAATGTACACAAAACATTGATAAAAAAAAATGGATCAAAAGTAACCAATAAAAATAGAATAAAAACCAAACTCATAAATTAAATTAAACTAAAAACTAGAAGTTTTAAAATATAAAGAAACAAAATTAAGATGATAAGTAATAAATAGAAATAAAAAAAAATTAAAGAAAATATATAAAAAATAATAAAGGAGTTCCAAATATGGACCTTGGGTGTGAAGATCAAGTTCCAAATGGGCTAAGCTCATTACCTTATAAAGCAATTTTTCTTAAAAAATAATATGACTCAGCTTCAAATCCAACAACATGTTTCTTTCTTCTTTTTCTATTCGCATCGCCTTTCCTCTTTCTCATCTCGGTTTTGATTCCGGCTTTGTTCACTATCGCATCTCTTTCTCAATCTCGTCTTCCCTATTTCTCTTGCTCGTGTGCTCTCTCTCACACTCGTCCTCTCTGTTTCAACGAATCTCCCTCACTTTCGGTTCTCTCTCGATTTTGGTTTTATAGATGGTAATGGTGTGTGGTTTGTTGCAGATGAAGAAATGGAAAAGGTTATGTGTGTGTTTTGTTTGTTTGCAGGTTATGTTGAGAAGATCGTGAGGGGTTTTAATGATTAAGGGCATTTGATTTGTGTATTGAACTTTTGAAGGTTTGTTTTGTGATATTAAGGTTTGTGAGGAATTGAAAGTTGTTGAGTTGTTTATGAATCTGCAGGGATATAGAGATTGAGGTTGAAGAGTGTTGTGTGACTTGCAGCGTATTATGGTTTGTGTTTTGTGTTATGTGTAATTTTAAGGTGATTGAAGAAAGTGGAGAATGAGGTTGAAGGTTATGCGATTTTTTTCTTTTTTTGCAATGTTGTATAGTTGTTTTAGGTTTTTGAGGATTCTTGAAGGTAATGATTTATGGTTGAAGCTTTTTGAAGGAACATTTTGTCCAGAGAATGTGAAGGTTGAAGCGTATTATTTTTTGGTGGAAAGGGATGAGGTATCATGGTTTTGTCAAGATTTATGTAAAAGGAATTTTTGTTTTGTTATCATTGTTGAAGCTGCGTGAAAATTGCGTGAAAGTCTTCACAATACGTGAAGACAGTGGAATGAGGCTCCATCCCAAAATCAATAACACTACCCGCATTTTTTTGTCATGTTCTGAAGCTTTTATTTATGCTTGTGTTGCCAATTGTCTTGGGCCTGGGCTTATGTGGATTTTGGTGGTAGCTTGGAATGTCTTGATTTGATGAGCTTGGCTTTGTTATAGCTTGTGGTAGCATGAAGTAGATGGTGTGTGTTACTTCAAGTGGCTTGTGGAAAGTAACATGAAGTAGCAGCATGTAGCTTTGGTAAAAGCTTGAAGGTGCGTTGTGTGAAGCTTCTCATGAGCTTACTGTTCTTTATTATTTCTTTCGCAATTTAGATTATCCTTGTAAATGGGCTTGTATTATTTTTGTACATTTCATGAACCTTTATTATTTTTTGTATAACTTTTTGTAATAAGAATGGATTTTCATTTTTGCAGAATTGTTTTTGATAAGAATGGGCTTTGAACATGCTATTTGCACCCTCCATTTCTATTTGAATTCTTGAATAATCAAATTCCACTTTTCTTGATTTTCCATTTGAAAAGAATCAAACTGGAATTCATCTTGAGGAATAAAATTGACCATGAATCCATCTTGGCCTTGAATGAATTGGAGCTCTAAATCAAAATAAATCTTGAACATAGAGTAAAGTTAGACCTTAAATCAGTGAATCAATATGAACGTGGCCACTTGAATCTTGATGAGCCAAACTCTTCACTGTGGACATGCTTTAAAAATTAGAGAAACATGACTTGATATGAACTGTACTACCCAAAATCCTAATTGGAAATGAACTGGATCCTTGATTATTAACCATGAAGCATTATGAATTTGACATAACCTTAATAACTTGATAATGAATCATACTTCTTGTTTGACAAAGAAAATGAAGCATTCACCTAAATATCAACCATTACTATACACACACTTGCCTTGACAACCTCGATTGAAACCTGAGCTTTGACAACAAGAAAATGAAGGCAACAACACATATTTTTCGGATTTTTGAATGAATGTTAGTAAATAGCTTAAAGCAAAAAAAGAAACATAAATGAGGGTAATACAGGTAGGATAAAATTAGGGTATGACAGGTGCGCCATGAAATTAAATATTTCCCTTAGAAGAAAAATTGGCCAGATATGGATCAATATGTGTCAATGCAACCATCCTAAAACGCATCAGAGAAATATGTGATATGGAGTGATAAATCTTGATGAAAGAAAAGGCCTTGAGCTGGTCTTTGTTTTAAGTATCGAAGAACTCTTGAAACAACCAGAAAATGTGTAATGGAAGGTTTGTTGAGAAATTAGCTTAATTTCGTATGGTGAAAGCAATATATGATCTAGTGGTTGTCAAGTATATTATTCGATCAATTAATCTTCTATATCTTGGAATGTCCATGTATGGAGACCTAGTGTCATTGGATAGTTTAATAGAAGGATTTGCACGTGTGTTGACATGTTTGGATCTAATGAAACCTAAATTAGTCAGATATGAGATCAATAGAATACTTTCTTTGACACAATGATAAACCATTGTTGGAATGAGACACTTTTAATCCAACAAAATATTTTAGTTAGCCCAGATTTTTGATTTGGAAGTGGTTGTGAATAAATGATCTTATCTTGTTTTTATGAAAAGTGAGTGATATGCATTAGCTTAAACATAATCATTGTGAATAAGGGTGAAGGTCAGTTTTTCATACCACTTTTGACTTGCTTGTTTGAATCCATACAAATATTTCTCGAGTTTGCAAACTTCATTTGGTGTGTTGATTTTGATACTAGGAGAAATGAGCATGTAAACATCTTTTTGCACTTCACCATGCAATAATGCATTGCTAACATCTAAATGATTGTTGTGAGCTTTGTTTCAGGTGAATAAGTATCAAAATAATTAAGTTGTTCAATTTAATTGTAGCCTTTAGCTACTAATCTGGCCTTGAATCTTTCAACTGAACCATATGCGTGAAACTTGATTTTATAGATCCATCTACAACCTATAGTTTTGATGTTAGGTGGCAAGTCAACAATGTCCCATGTACCTGTTCTCTCAAGAGTTAAAATCTCAGTTAGCATAGTTAAGAGACATGATAAAGTGAGAATGCATAGGTGATAACTGAGAATGAGACATGAAATTGGAAAGAGGGTGGAGTGTACATGAAGATGAATGGTTGGGTGCATCATTGAATGTATTGCATACATAGTTTTTAAGGTATGTAGGTGGTTGATTGTACCACAAGTGCATGACTTTATCATTTTTAGTACTAAAGTTTTTGGAATCCCAAAGACACCAATCGACATGTATCACTATCTATTATTGATGTGTTTATCAGAGGCTATGCATATGTTTTTTTATCGAAAAGGTAAATAATGCAGTAAATCAGTTTAAATTAATCAAATTACAAGAAACTTAAACACATATTTCGTCTACCAATTCTATTCATACAAAATGGAACTATTTATGATAATGAAAATAAAAATGGATATGTAAAAAAATATTCAACCAATAGCAACGCCCGCTTTCGCATGTCTGTCACCGAATTCCTAAATATGTTAAAATTCGAATTTCGCAGTGAAATTCATATAACTAAATTCTTTTAAAGTTGAAAATAAATGCTCAATTAATTTCAAGATGCTTTCACTAACTTGAAATTAATTGTTTAAATAATGGTGTTAGATAACGATTCTACTATTTTGATATGTAATCGTTATCTACAACTTCTACTTTCGTAGTAGGTTTTTACTTTTCAAAACTAATATTTCAAAACATAAATTTTAAGTATTTTCTCGATCAATTATGACCCTGCTTTTGCATGTTATCAAAATTGTTCATTCGAATTTCTAAGTTTAATACCGCCCCATAGGTGCATAAATAGTATCTCTGTATTTCTACTTTTGTAGACAACATTTTCTATCATTTACAGAGAAATTACAAAACAGACATTTATATCATTATAATTAATTATTTAAGCATTTCGTATGAACTTTACCGGTCAATGTTTCTCATGTTTCGGACCCAATATAAATCTACTAAGGCATTGTTAATGCAGTAATTAAATAACAAGCATTCATGGCATACATAATAAAATTTAGCAAATAAAAAGAACTTGGAAAGTTTAGAAAAATGGGAACTTGCATAATTAATTGCTCTGAAGGGAGACTTTTAATCTAATACAATGTTAAACTTTAAATAATAATAATTTGGAAAAGTAGCAATAACAGCATCACGAATTAAAAATCAATAGCAAAACAAACTTTAAAGTGTAGAAAACAAATGGCATAAACACCTAATGTGAGTTGTTTATGCTTTTACAAGTAAAATTTGTGATAAAAATAAGCTTGGATACCAAATTCTTAGTTTAAAGGACCTATTTATAAGCTAAAGTCCATATTGTAACTGTTGTAATTGTGAAAAGGAAGTGGAGGAAGTGGGAAATTTTCATTGCTGATACTGGTGTGAGAAAAAAGAGTGTTAACTTCATGACATACATAAGTTGGGCTCACAGTGTGCCCGTTATGACTCCTTCAAAAGAGCTATTGATCGCGGGTTGTAACGGGAGGCTTGCTATTGCGAGCTATACGAGTTGTTTGCCTTTATATGGCTTCACTAGCGCTCCTATGAAGTGACGGGCCTTCTAGAAGCTTCGCCAGAAGCAATATGAGGTCGCTCTCCTTTGCTCGTTCTGTATTTCACTTACGAGCTCGTGTAGTACTCACCCCTATCTCTCTCTAAAGGGGCTTCAGAAACTTGATCGGTAAAATAGAAAGTGTACTATTTTGCCAATGTAGTAATAAAAGGGGATTTCCCCGAATGTCGATCTCAAGGACTGCTTGACGATGTAGAGTTTTGAATTCAATTCAATTAAACAAGAAGTACTTGAGGGTTGAGGATTGTTTGGTGAAATTATAAAACAATTGCATAAAAATTAAGAAAGAATTTGAGTGGTTTAGAAAATTTATGATTAATTATGCTAGATATGGTGTATGATCTGACTCAGTAACAACTCCGAATTGCACTGCAACAACATATTATAACTAACTAATTACCGATTCTTAAGAATGTTTACTCTTAAGCCCTTAGTGAGAAAACCTTTAATCATTCACCCTAATTCCTATATCCATATAGAATTACAGATAAAATTAAGCAATCAATTATCAACAATATTTTGGTTTCTATAGGGTATCCCTAGTCCTAGGTGATATCAACTATAAAATGATCCAAAGCAAAGCATTAACAACGGAAGTCCATCCTAATCGTTAATCGAAAATAAAACTTTGATTGTCCAACAGGGTAAGCATTAAGAATAGCTAGAGATCAAATCAATTATTGAAAACAAAGAGATTGTTATTGCAATACTAATATCAGAGTCATTAAAGGGTCAAATCATGGACACCCCCTAACATTGGGGGGGGGGGGAGGTTTAGCTATTCATATCATTCAAAGAAATACAAAGTAAAAATTAGACATTACAAGATAATAGGATTACTTTGATCTTCTATTACTTCCGCTCATGAAAGCATTCAGTTCCCCAATCGCCTTGATCTCTCCAATCTTGATCGTAAAATTCTTCTCTCGTCAAAAATTCTCCCCTCCCTTTCCTCTGGCTTTTCTAAATAGCAAAAACTCAAATAACAGTAGGTGGAAATCCCAAAAATTCCCTTCAGGTCAACATTCAGTAAAAAGTAAAGAAAATGGGAAAATTAGTGTCCAAGCCAACACGCGTCATGTCAGCTGACACGGGCGACCGTGTTGGCCCCCTGGATCCTACAAACAAATTTCTCAGTGCCAGACATGCTGAAACGGGCCGTGTCAGCTGACACGAGTGGCCGTGTCAACCGCTTGGATGCATAAAAACAACTTTTCTTTTTTCTTGCCACAACTCCCCCTAATTGACAAGTTCCTTAAATACAAACATGATACCAGTATAAAACCACAAAAGTACATGAATTTACTCTAAAACAAGTGAAAATTGAGCTAATTAAATAATGCATTTTACATGTTATCAAACTCCCCCACACTTAAATTGTTGCTTATCCTCAAGCAACTTAGCATGCATATAAAAATGTAAAATGCAGCAACATGGCATACAAGGATTCTAGAAAAGCAACGTCACAAATACTTATACGTGGTTCCAAAATTGGATTGGATAAAGGCTAATTCTATAGGTACTAAAATCAAGACTACGGATATTGTGACAACACAAACTTCATTTTGCGGACAAAAGTCTCCTTCTTATGCATATTAATCTGAATCATGTCGTTGTATCATAGTCTCACTCTCACATTTATTTCATCCTCTTTCATTTAAGACAATTACATTAAGAGACTTAGGTATCTATAATGATGTCACACACATGGTAGAAAGATCGGTTGGTGTTTTTATTCATCTTTTTTCTTTTTCACATTTTGATCAAAGATGCATTTTTTTCTTTTGGATTTTCGAGGTTCAACCATCCTTGGGTTAAGTAACGGGGTGAGGGTTACCTAACTTTGTCGATGCAATTGTCCCTTTTTATTTTCTTTACGCCTAGTATTTTTCGCTTATGTTCATCGACTAACATACTTAATGTGTGACTATAAAACATGCCTGATTGGATAAATAAACAAAACGAGGATTACTATGAAACAGAAATTTGAGACTATGGAACAACGAGTATTTAAATTTTTATCCATATTCGGGAGACATTAGGTGTTAGAACAATACCAATTTTGTTAAAATTTTCCCAAGTTTCCTTAATCTTAGCCTCTCCTCATTTGAAACCTATATACTTTCTAAGTGAGCCATTAATCCTAAGCCTTCTAAAAAAAATTGTTCGGTTCAAAAAATAGGAAAAATCAATAACATAACATAAACACACGCATAAGTGACTCGACAACACATGCATGGACTTGATAACACTAATATAACAATAAAAATTAAATCCTAAACTAGAAAGCATGAAAATCCTAATTAGAAAGAAAATAAGTCAAACTAATGAAATCGAGAAATTTCCTTCGCCATACTTAAATCATACATTGTCCACAATCTAATGACAAAAGCGCCAGAAAGGAAGAGTAGAACCTAGAGTGTTACACCTGCATGCAGATGATAGGTCTCAAGTGATCGATCTCTTTAACATCTCAAAATTCAAATAGACTAAAGCAAAAAAATTAAATTAAAAACCAGTGGGCTTCTTCTCATGCAACACTTCATTTAACATCGGTAGCTCGACTTACTTGGCCCTCTAAGTTAATAGGGAGCCTCTTCTATACTTGCATCATTGACATTGTGCTCAACATCACACCAAATAGCTTTAGGATTGCTTTTGAACATATCAAACCAACTCCCATGTATTTTACCTTTGTCTCTCTTTTTATGGGGAGGTTTATACTTGAGCTCTGGCGATAGAGTTCCTGCTTTACCTTTCGGTCTATCCCATGTACTAGGGTTAAGCCTTCTTTCTTAAAGTTTTGGTCTTTCATAGCAGGGCTTCCATCTCGCACCTTCTTGTAAGTCTCGACTTACTTGTCTTTTCTATCCTGGATGGTATCACTCACTAAGTGTAATTTCACTATGTTAGAGGGAACTTGTTCAGAGGGATTTTACTGGCATATCTTTTAACTATGTTGAATCTCCAACAAGATTTATTAAAAGTAGGGCTTTTTATAAGTTTGGACAATAGGAACTCGATATTTTCATCCCCTACTTCTAATGTGAGCTTTCCTCACTTAACATATATAACTGCATTAGTCATGGCAAGGAATGGTCTTCCTTAAAAGGATTGGGATTTCTGTGTCTTCCCAAATATCCATAACAACAAAGTCTGTAGGGATGGCTAATTGCCCTATTCTTATCTGCATATCCTCTGAAATTCCTACAGGATACTTAACCGATCTATCTGTCAATTACAAAGACATTTTAGTTGACTTCATGCCACCTAGGCCTAGTTTCTCATATATGTTCAAAGGCATCAAGCTAACACTTTTCCCTAGACCACACAAATATTTTTCGAAACTCATCAAGCCTCTAACACAGGGAACCAAAAATCTCTAATGATCTTTTAATTCGGAGGAAGCTTATTTTGGATGACAATATTGCATTCTTGTGCCATCACTATAGTATTTGTATCCTACACTTTCCACTTGTTTGATAGAATTTACTTAAGGAATTTGGCATAAGATGACATTTTTGACAATTCCTAGTGAAAAGGGTGTTGATATATAACTTTTTCAACACTTCAACAAACTTCCTAAAATGGTCTTCTATCGTGCTTTACACTAAACTCATCAGAAACATGATTTGAGGCTTATATGGCGGGGGAGACACATACGAATCTTTCTATACTACCTATTTCACATGGGGTGTTGGATCTCCATATTTCCCATATGGCACAAATCCACTCTCAATATCTTTTCCTTCATCCCTCTTGTTACCAGCGACTTCCAGCTCTTTGCCACTTCACAACGTTATAGCGTTCACATGCCATTTTGGATTTGGTTAATGATGACCTGGAAAATTCCAACAGAGGCTCTTTTAGACGTTTTTGGCTGGTCTACTTGTGATATTTATGTTTCAAGCATCTTGTTGGGAGTATCCATGGCATCAATTTGAGTCGCTGGATGTCTTATCAATTCATTACCATGTGTAGATGCTTTTGATTGGCTGCATTTTGTGGCAAAACATTGGAGTATGTGTGAATGTCATGATCGGTGGATTTCAATTGTGTTTTCAAACGCTGTTTGTTGTTAATTTCGCAATGTTTTTATCTGTTTTTCGAAGCTTTAGTTGTTATTATCTGCATTACTCGTAGTTGTGTGTCTTCGAGTCTTATTTTTAAGTTTATATTACTTTTGCCGCTGGTGCGTTTGATTTGGTTTCTTTTAGTGTGTTTTTGGCAGGAATGGATAGCACAACAATCGCACCGCTTTCGGAGGCAAAGAAAAGTCGGAAAAGGGAAGTCAGAGCTACAACACGGGTACCCGTGTTGCACAACACGGCCCGTGTCATGGAGGACACGGTTGGCAGACACGGGTAGACCAAAGCAGAAGAAAAGGAGACTCAGACTTACAACACGGGTGCCCGTGTCATGCAACACGGCCCGTGTTGCAGCCCTTGAAGATGAGACACGCCCTGAAGAAGTCAGCAGCCTGACACGGCCACCCGTGTTGCACAACACGGCCCGTGTCAGGGCCACTGAGAGGAAATTTTTATGTTTTCTGATTTTTTGCTGTCAGACCTATTTCGAAGGGCATTTGAGACATTTCGCAATGTAATTTGAATTTAGATATAAGAGGCACATTTTAGAAAGTAGGAGAGACTTTTGAACTGATATTAGGATTGACAACTGAGAGGAGAGTTCGGCTGGAAAACAAAGGATCGATCAAAAGCGGAAGCAATTGATGATCCAAGGATTTCAACTTACATTGTAATGATCTTATCCTTTTCATTTCTAATTGATTTTATGTTTACACAGAACATGAGCAGCTAAACCCCAAGTTGTTAGGGGGTGGTCCTAAGTTGCATGTAATGACTTTTGTGTGATGATTCTACGAGAACTATGTTATTACCTTTATATATTTTATTTTGCATTAATCTTAATCGTATTCATATTGGAAAGTAGAATTTGAATTGTGCTTAGGCTTTAGTCTGGAAAGTCAACCTAACACTTTTGCAAAATAGTATCACGGTCGATATTGCTTAGGAATGAGGATATCCCGTATCACGTATTTTATGGTCGGAACTACGGCTTGATGCTTTTCATGGACACTGAGGAATTGGTGTACAGGAAACTCATCAAAGGGTTTTCATTAAGGAATTAAGAAAACTAAATTCGTCAACTGATGAATTAAGGTTAATAACTAGTACATCAGGATAATCATGCAGAGTCTTTACTCGCATCGTCTCCACTCCCCTAACACTGTTCTTAGATTGATTCATAAGTCCTTATTTACTTGTTATATTACTCTGCTACAAAACAAACCCCTAGACCTTTTGTTCATTTGAATCCTAAAAATTCCGTTAATTACTACGCAGTCCTCGAGATCGATACTTGGGACTTTTCCCTTATTACTACAATTGGTAAAAATAGTACACTTGCTATTTTCCCGATAAAGTTTTTGGCGCCATTGCCGGGGACTGCCAAATTAGCATTGTTTTTAGAATCCAAAAGAAACTTTGTTGCTCTGCGACTAAAATTTTATTATTTACTGCATAACTTTTATCCACTTGTATTATCTAACGCTTGTCTAATTGTGTATGCGAGGTCAGGCCTCAGCTAAATATTCTTTTGATACAGAACCAGAACGAGCATTACACGAAAGACGAAGATTAGCTAAAGTTAAAAGACTGGAAGAAATAGAGGAAATTATATCTGTGCAGAGCGACTCCGAAGAGAGAGAGAGAGAGACAACACCTGAAACTGTTCAAATGGCTGGAAATCCACCTCAGCCTGAAAGATTGCTAGGAGACTATGGAGAGGCCAATGCTCAACCAAACCGGATGACCATTGTGAATCAACCGGTGAATGTTGCGCATTTTCAGCTACACCCTTCCACCATCTGTTAGTTGGAGAGCAAGCCGTTCGCCGGAAGAATCAACGAAGATGCAAATAAACATCTCCAGAGATTCCTTACAACCACCACCTCGCTGAAAATAGAAGGACATTTCGAAGAGGCCAAGAGATTAGTTATGTTCCCGTTCACACTCACTGATGATGCGGAAGAATGGTTTTACTCGCTTCCCGCTGGGAGTATCACAACATGGCAAGAGATGGAAACTGCGTTCCTGAATGAGTATTTCCCTGCCTCAGTGTTCATCCGAAAAAGATATGACATTGTCAACTTCAAGCAAAAAGAAGGAGAATCTTTAGGGGATGCATATAAGCGGTTTAAGAGGTGTCTTACAGCATGTCCTACTCATAACATGGACGCCACTGAGCAGATGCAAAACTTTGTGAATGGATTACGACTCAAAACGAAACAGCTCATAGATACTGCTACCGGTGGCTCAACCAACTTCTCAACGGCTACAGGTATCAGAAGGATCATAGAAGCAATCGCCGCTAACGAGCACCTTGAGTTGTATGATCGCACGGTTAACCAACCGGAAGGTAAGATTGATCTAAAGCTGGCAGACCAGGTTGTTAAAATGGAGGATCAGATCACCGCTGAGGTAGAGAGAAGGTTAAAGAAAATGAATGTTGAAACTCAGGTAGTGGCACAGGTTGATCCAGTTCAAGCAGCACCTTGTGAAATATGTGGTGGACCACACTTTACAATGCATTGTGTAGCAACTCAAGAGCAAGTGGAACAGATTAATATGTTGAGGCAGAACAATCCCTACGCCAACACATATAATCCTGGTT
This sequence comes from Lathyrus sativus, assembly GCA_963859935.3. NCBI lineage: Eukaryota > Viridiplantae > Streptophyta > Magnoliopsida > Fabales > Fabaceae > Lathyrus > Lathyrus sativus. The sequence continues at coordinate 492,560,637 of OZ012738.1, forward strand.
GGAAAAATCACCCAAACTTTTCATGGAAAGATCAATAAGGAAATGTACAAAAACCTGTTCAAGGCCAACAACGGTATCAACCTCAGCAACAGCAGTACCAGCAGACACCGTACCAACCTCAATATCAACCACAAGCGCCTCGAAAAGCTGATTGGGAAGTAGCCATTGAGAAAATGGCCGCCCAAAGTTCTCAATTTCAAGAAGAGACAAGGAGTAACTTCAGGAATGTTGGAGCATCCATAAAGAATCTTGAAGTACAAATGAGTCAAATTGCTCAACAGCTAGCGAGTTCACAAGCGCCGGGTACACTTCCAAGTGCCACAGTACCAAATCCGAAGAATCACCACCAAATTAAGGCGGTAGTAACAAGAAGTGGAAAATCCAAGGAAGTAGGAGAAGAGGAAATGGAACTAAATGATCAGATGATTGAAGTGGAGCTGGAAATTAAAGAAAATGAAATAGTCGAGGAAGAAGTGGTGACACCGGTACCGGTAACTAAAGAGAAAGTGGTAGAACCGAAACCGGTGATCAAGCTGCCATACCCCTCAAGAAATAAAAAGAAAGGACAACAAGAGAAGAATTTCGAGAAGTTCCTGGAGCTGTTTAAAAAGTTGGAGCTGAACATTCCGTTGTTGGAGGCACTGGAACAAATGCCCACCTATGCAAAATTCATGAAGGACATCATTGCTAAGAAGCGGACTAGTGAGTCCCAACCTGTTATTCTAACGGAAACTTGTAGTGCTATTTTGCAGGGTCTGAAGATTCCGGTTAAGAAGAAAGACAATGGAGTTGTTACTATCCCATGCACTATTGGCGATAGGTCATTCAACAGAGCTTTAATTGATTTGAGAGCAAGTATTAGCCTCATGCCCTTGTCCATCTACAAAAAGTTGGATATCGGTGCGGTTCAAGACACTCGGATGACCCTCCAGTTTGCTGATCATTCAGTTAAGCGGCCATATGGAGTGGTTCAAGATGTACTAGTTAAGGTAGATAAATTTGTGTTTCCGGTTGATTTTGTGATCCTAGAGATGCCGAAAGATGAAGAAATGCCGTTAATTTTAGGCCGGCCATTCTTGGAAACCGGGAGAGTCATGATAGATATGGAAGGCGGCACCCTGACCTTGAAAGTATATGACGAGGAGTTAAAAATTGATGTTAGTAATACCATGAAGCATAAACAGGATCGTGACTCCAGTAGCAACATACAAGTGCTAGAACAAGTCGTAGAGAGCGAACATTTGGAGAGTGTGACCCAACTACCCCTGGAGAGAGTGCTAAGCATGTCAATCTTTAAGGAAGATAAAGAAGTAGATGAGAATGATAGGGAGGTAGTTGAAATGTTGGACACTCGACCATTCCAAAGGGGATCCCGACCACACCGATGGGAGGACTTACGGCAACCTATAGCGCTGGAAGGTAATGACGAAAATCCTAAAGGTTCGGAATTGAAACAACTGCCGGAAAATCTCAAATATGTTTTTCTAGACACCGAGGAAAAGTGTCCCGCCATTATCAGCTCTAGTTTGAAAAGGGTCTAAGAGAAACAACTGATTGGGGTTCTTAAAAAATTTAAGAGTGCTATTGATTGGAAAATCGAAGACTTAAAGGGTATAAGTCCTACAGTTTGCATGCACAAAATCCTTATGGAGAAGGACCACAAACCGGTTGTGCAGCCCCAGCGAAGACTGAACCCCGTTATGAAGGAAGTCGTAAGAAAGGAAGTGGTGAAATTATTGGATGTTGGACTTATCTATCCTATATCGGACAGTTCATGGGTGAGCCCTGTTCACGTGGTGCCCAAGAAAGGAGGTACAACTGTGGTGACTAATGACAAGAATGAGTTGATTCCTACGCGTACAGTCACTGGTTGGAGGGTATGCATTGATTATAGGAGACTTAATTTAGCCACCAGAAAAGATCACTTTCCGTTGCCCTTTATTGATCAGATGTTAGAAAGATTGGCTGGTCACGATTACTATTGCTTTCTAGATGGATACTCCGGATACAACCAAATCGCGGTTGCGCCAGAGGATCAAGAGAAGACAGCTTTCACATGCCCGTACAGAGTTTTTGCTTATAGGAGGATGTCATTCGGGCTATGTAATGCCCCAGCCACATTTCAAAGATGCATGACTTCTATTTTTGCAGATATGCTTGAGAAACATATGGAAGTCTTCATGGATGATTTTTCGGTTTTTGGGTCATCATTTGATCATTGTTTAACTAACCTGTCACTTGTTTTGCAGAGATGACAGGAAAGTAACTTGATCCTAAATTGGGAAAAATGTCATTTCATGGTAAGAGAGGGCATTGTCCTTGGTCACAAAATCTCACACAAAGGGATCGAAGTCGATCAAGCAAAAGTGGAAGTAATATCCAAGTTACCACCACCCGTGAACGAGAAAGGTATCTGAAGCTTCTTAGGTCACACAGGGCTCTACCGCAGGTTCATAAGAGACTTCTCCAAGATAGCTAAACCGTTGACGTCCTTGTTAGTCAAGGACACGGCGTTTGTGTTCAATAAGGCATGTGCTGACGCATTCGAAAACCTGAAAAATAAGTTAGTGTCAGCACCAATTGTGATAGCCCCAGACTGGTCGCTGCCGTTTGAGATCATGTGTGACGCCAGTGACATCGCAGTAGGGGTTGTATTGGGGGAGCGGAAAGAGAAGCTTTTGCATGTTATTTACTATGCGAGTCACGTTTTGAACCCGGCACAGATGAATTACGCAACTACCGAGAAGGAGTTGCTAGCGGTGGTGTATGCCTTTGACAAATTTAGGCAATATCTGTTGGGTTCTAAAGTGATTGTTTATACTGACCATGCTGCGTTAAAATATCTTTTTGCTAAACAGGAGTCGATGCCCAGGCTGCTGAGAATGATCCTTCTTCTCCAAGAATTCGATGTGGAGATTCGGGATAAGAGAGGATGTGAAAATATTGTAGCTGGTCACCTCTCGCGAATGTCACCGATTGAAGAAAACGAGGAAAAGCGCCCGATAAAGGATGAGTTTGCTGATGAACACATCCTAGTTATTCATGGTGTTCCTTGGTTTGCGGATTACGCCAACTATTTAGTCGGGGGTCTCATACCCGACGATTTTGATTCTAACAAACGGAAAAAGTTTGTTCATGAATGCATGTTCTACTTATGGGATGACCCATTTCTTTACAAGAAAGGGGTGGATGGACTGATCAGACGATGCGTTCCGAAAAACGAGCAAAGGAAGGTGCTCGAAGCATGTCATAATTCAGATTATGGAGGGCATTTCAGTGGCGACCGCACCGCATCCAAAGTCCTCCAATCGGGGTTGTATTGGCCGTCTTTGTTCAAGGATGCCCAGAACGTAGTTAAGGAATGCGACAGATGTCAACGGACTGGAAATATCTTGAAAAGAAACCAGATGCCGCAGAATTCCATGTTAGAAGTAGAGTTGTTTGATGTTTGGGGGATTGATTTTATGGGACCATTCCCACCATCATTTGGAAAACACTATATACTGGTAGCAGTTGACTATGTTTCGAAATGGGTAGAAGCAGTGGCACTACCAACAAATGATGCTAAAGTAGTGGTCAGGTTTCTGAAGGAGAACATATTTTCGCGGTTTGGAGTACCAAGGGCCCTTATAAGTGATGAAGGAACTCACTTCCTAAATCATCTCATGGAAAAGTTACTCCTTAAGTATAATGTGAAGCACAAAATATCTACTCCGTACCATCCTCAAACCAACGGGCAAGCCGAGGTGTCAAATCGACAACTCAAACAGATATTAGAGAAAACAGTGCGTGCATCCCGTAAGGACTGGGCAGTAAAGCTGGACGACGCTCTCTGGGCGTATCGCACTGCATACAAAACACCCATTGGTATGTCCCCTTACCAACTGGTCTATGGTAAAGCTTGCCATCTGCCTCTAGAATTAGAACACAAGGCATTATGGGCATCAAAAGTCCTTAACCTAGACCTCACCAGAGCAGGAGAGTCTAGAACCCTCCAACTCCATGAGCTAGAGGAATTCAGGAACCGGGCATATGAGAATGCAAAAATGTACAAAGATCAAGCAAAGAAATGGCATGATCGACGTATTCAGAAGAAAGAATTTCGGGAAGGACAATTAGTACTGTTGTACAACTCCCGACTGAAACTCTTTCCGAGAAAGCTTAAATCAAAATGGTCGGGACCATTTGTAGTACATAAGACGTTTCCGCACGGAGCAGTCGAGCTGAAAAATCCAGCAAATGGAGACATTTTTAAAGTAAATGGTCAGCGTCTGAAACCTTACTACGAGGGACAGCAGAAAGATCGAAACGATGTCGTTCATCTCACATGATACGATGACGGACCGTCGAGCCAGGTGACGTAAAATGAAGCGCTTCATGGGAGGCAACCCACGTATTTCACATTCACGCTTTCATTTTGTTTTTGTTTTAACAGGTTTTGATCAACTCGCAGTTCATCGGTGAAAGAAGAATGTTGGAGACCAGAGGAGAGGAAAAAGTTGAAAAACAGCACCCTGACACGGGTGGCCGTGTTACACAACACGGGCCGTGTCAGGCCTAGCATGGCAGAGATGAAAAATTTGGGAAAAATGTGGAGTCAGTGGAGCAACACGGGTGCCCATGTTGTGCAACACGGCCCGTGTTGCAGGTGCATGGCCTTGAAAAAAAATATATTACAGGAGGAGCAACACGGGTGCCCGTGTTGTACAACACGGCCCGTGTTGCAAGGCGCACTCTGATTTTTAATTTTTTACCCCGTGGGGCCTACCACTTTAACCCCCACTTATCATTAGCAACCACACATTTCATATCATTTTTCATCTTCCTCCTTCTTCTCCCTCACAAAACCCTTAACCTCCATAACCCTCTCTCCACAAAAGCTTCATTATCTACCACACCCACTCATCGGAAACACTTCCGTCCTTCACAAAAAACATTCTACTCATCATTGTGCTTAATTCTACGGTTGCGTTTTTCACTAACAGTGATTTCGAAAATTTTCGAACCATCTGTGTTGTTTCTATTTTGCAGGTTAAGAATGCCTCCTCGTAGAGACACAGGAAAAGCAGTGGCGGAAACTTCGCGCCCCAGAAAGAGAGCACACCGTATGGCGGATCCTCACGGCATACTCTTTGAAGACCCGGATCATCAGAAGAAGTACTCTAACATCATCAAGCGTAAGCTCGCCCCCACAAGGTATATTTGTAACACCACGCTTGATAATCTAGGGCTGAGAGTAGAAGTCCATAGGATGTTTCACACTCTGGGTATTCTAGAATTTATGCAATTGGAAGCGCCGACTTATGAGCGCATAATTGTTGAATTCTTGAGTACTTTAGAATTTCAGTTGAAGCACAGGTGGACAGGTGTGGAGGAGGAATATTATGGTACACTGAGGTTTAGGTTATTTGATACTGACCATAGCCGAATTGGGAGATATTCTGAAGCTCCCCAATTTTGGACCCGGAGTCCCTCCGGGAAATTTTAGTGCAGGGGACTTCTGGAAGGCTATTACAGGCAGAACTGATTATGTCGCGAAGGCGGCAAAAGCCTCGTGTATCCATAACCCTTGTTTCAGGTACGCTCAAAAGGGATTAGCATATACACTGTTCGGCAAGGGTGACAGCACAGGAGTGGCGACTCAGAGGGAGTTGTACTTCATGTACGGCATGGCAAATCAAGAACTCATTAATGTAGCTGCCTTTGCAGTTGATCACCTGAAGAGGGTTGCGAATGCACCTTCCGGCGAAATAAGTGTAGGCGGTATGATTACTCAAATCGCAAATCACTTTGGCCACGGTGCTCTCTTGAGAGAGGAACCCACTGTTGCAGGTAAGACAAAAATAGATCTTGCCACACTGACTGCCCAAGGTATGATTCGAGTCTATGATAATTACTACTCCTTGGTAAGCCGAAACAGTCATCTCCTTGCTTTACCTGCCCCTGACTTTATTAGTATTCAAAATGTGAATAACTGGCTATATGAGAGCCCCATGCAGGATGAAGAAGACCAATTTTATGATGGTACAGGTACAAAATTCTTTGAGGATGAAGGAGATCAGGTAGAAGAAGCGCCTATACCGCCTACTCAAGTCTCACCCCATCAGGAATCCGGCTCAGGCTCTTGGAGCTTATCTAAAAAAGAATGGGATTGGATGGAGAATAAGATGTGTCATCTCCGAAGTGATCAGACGAGGCAAGGCGAGGAGCAGACAAGACAAGGGAACGAACAAATCTGACAAGGTAGGTTGATCGGTGATATGCATGAATGGATGCGGCAGATGATGATGCGCGACCAACCTCCGCAACCATGAACACTGTGAGTCCTCTGCTACTAGTGTTCCAACAGTGAGGACACTATTGAATTCTAGTGTGGGGGTATTTTATTTGTGTTTTTATTTTATTTGTGTTTTTATGTTATGTGTTTATGTTATTTGTTTATTTAATTTCCAGTGTTAGTTTGAGAACATGATAGCGAGTCCACAGGAAGACCCCCCTGACATTGAGCTAATAAAATTAATAACATTGTTGGTTGGGGAACTGTTTAGTGAAGATTTTGAGTGAGGTGATGAGAAAGTATGTAGAATACTCAGAAAAGAACCGTGAGGATGAAATCGGAATAATCTTGAGAGATAGGTAAAAGGCCAACACCCTGGGTTTCCCAAATAGGAACGAGTTCGACGTGTAGATTTGTACCATAGTGCTTTGATCTGAGAAGTACCCCTGAGTAGACAATCAGGTTTCATCAAAAATAATTGTGTGTGCAAGGGTAACGAAAAATATTGAGCTAAGGCACAGAAAAAAAAAACAAACAAAAAGGGGCAATTAGGCGACTAATCCTTCTAAGTTGGGTAACCCTCACCCGGTTATTCAGCCCAACGGCGGTCGAACCTGAAAGCCATTCAAAAAGAATAACAGTGCCAGAAAAAGAAAAATGTCATTGATAAATCTTGTGCACACGAGGAAAATCATAAAAGCCGTATAGTGATTGTCCGAATGAAAGGGAGGAAAATCGAAAAAGAAGACTTAAGTACAAAGCATAGTCGGAGAGGTTACCCATTGGGAGACTGAGGTCTGTGGTTTACCGCAGTCTAGTGTGTGCATGTTACCTGTTTTGAGGGAAAAGCCGAGATTAATCCTAGGGGACTTGGAATGAGAAGTTCAAGTATGAGTATTATCACCGTAACTCACAATTCTATGGACGGTTCCGTTACGAAAAAGATATTAAGTTCGGTTTGGCGAGCTTTTTGCTTGAGGACAAGCAAAAGTTCAAGTTCGGGGGAGTTTGATCGGTGGATTTCAATTGTGTTTTCAAACGCTGTTTGTTGTTAATTTCGCAATGTTTTTATCTGTTTTTCGAAGCTTTAGTTGTTATTATCTGCATTACTCGTAGTTGTGTGTCTTCGAGTCTTATTTTTAAGTTTATATTACTTTTGCCGCTGGTGCGTTTGATTTGGTTTCTTTTAGTGTGTTTTTGGCAGGAATGGATAGCACGACAATCGCACCGCTTTCGGAGGCAAAGAAAAGTCGGAAAAGGAAAGTCAGAGCTACAACACGGGTACCCGTGTTGCACAACACGGCCCGTGTCATAGAGGACACGGTTGGCAAACACGGGTAGACCAAAGCAGAAGAAAAGGAGACTCAGACTTACAACACGGGTGCCCGTGTCATGCAACACGGCCCGTGTTGCAGCCCTTGAAGATGAGACACGCCCTGAAGAAGTCAGTAGCCTGACACGGCCACCCGTGTTGCATAACACGGCCCGTGTCAGGGCCACTGAGAGGAAATTTTTATGTTTTCTGATTTTTTGTTGTCAAACCTATTTCGAAGGGCATTTGAGACATTTCGCAATGTAATTTGAATTTAGATATAAGAGGCACATTTTAGAAAGTAGGAGAGACTTTTGAACTGATATTAGGATTGACAACTGAGAGGAGTGTTCGGCTGGAAAACAAAGGATCGATCAAAAGCGGAAGCAATTGATGATCCAAGGATTTCAACTTACATTGTAATGATCTTCTCCTTTTCATTTCTAATTGCTTTTATGTTTACACAGAACATGAGCAGCTAAACCCCAAGTTGTTAGGGGGTGGTCCTAAGTTGCATGTAATGACTTTTGTGTGATGATTCTACGAGAACTATGTTATTACCTTTATATATTTTATTTTGCATTAATCTTAATCGTATTCATATTGGAAAGTAGAATTTGAATTGTGCTTAGGCTTTAGTCTGGAAAGTCAACCTAACACTTTTGCAAAATAGTATCACGGTCGATATTGCTTAGGAATGAGGATATCCCGTATCACGTATTTTATGGTCGAAACTACGACTTGATGCTTTTCATGGACACTGAGGAATTAGTGTACATGAAACTCATCAAAGGGTTTTCATTAAGGAATTAAGAAAACTAAATTGGCCAACTGATGAATTAAGGTTAATAACTAGTACAGCAGGATAATCATACAGAGTCTTTACTCGCATCGTCTCCACTCCCCTAACACTGTTCTTAGATTGATTCATAAGTCCTTATTTACTTGTTATATTACTCTGCTACAAAACAAACCCCTAGACCTTTTGTTCATTTGAATCCTAAAAATTCCGTTAATTACTACGCAATCCTCGAGATCAATACTTGGGACTTTTCCCTTATTACTACAATTGGTAAAAATAGTACACTTGATATTTTCCCGATCATGTCATAACTGATGTTATGACATACATGAAGGGTGTTCTGCATGGTAAGTTGGGATAGCTTAGAGCAAGTTAAGTTGGATGTCATGCTGGATGTTATCACATCAAGCGTATGACATCAGGGCGCGTGTTTAAGTTTTCTGGTATTAGCTTAGGCTATACTTCAGGAAACATTTTAGGAAGCCTAGTTATCTCAGGCGACATGTCAGGCATTGTTGAGGATAACATGGAATGCCCCTGACCTAATTGGATGTGCGAGGCATCATGAAGATAGGTTTATCTTGGGTAAACATAATTTCTACACCTAGGCCCAAGGACTGTATGCTACTTATATATACAGAAGTAGCAATCCTAATTCGTTGGGGCTTTTGGACAGTGTTTAGAGAGTGTGTATTGAGTGTCCTTGTAAGTGAAGAATTCAGTCTGTGTACTGTGATCTTCACGTGTGTGTTTGTGTCTTAGGATACTTGTGAGCCAAGCAATCATCTGTTTTATGATTGCATTGGACTAGTGAGTTTTGAGTTGTCTATGAAATGTGTCACTCTAAGCTTTTAAGCAAAAGTGTTGTGTATCTTGATCAAAGTTGTGAAGCAAGATCAAGGTTTGTTTGAAGTGTGTCTTCAATATTACTTGTAATTTTGAATTGGTTGATATCACTGTTGTGATTGAGGGGGAGTGAGGTGGTAACTCAGGTCTAGTGTTAAGATGAAGTGTCATTGGGTAGGTCTTAAGTGAAAAGTGCAAATTGGTTCTTTGACTCTGATATAATTCAGCTAATCGTGAATTTCCTCCCTGGCTTGTTAGCCCCCAGATGTAGGTGTGGTTTGCACTGAACTAGGTAAACAATTACTTATGTTATTTACTGTTTTCATTTACAGTTTGTCATTAAGCTTTGTAGTCTGTGTTATAGTGGATGTCATAACATCTGTGATAACATCCACGGTTGGGTACCTAGAATTTCACCATGGATGCTCTAGTTCTTGAAGTCCTCATTATATAAGGTTTACGGCATGATAAAGCCCTTCATCATTACCTCATAGTTTGATTTTTCGAGAGCAGCAGGGGGTGCAGGACTGGAGGCAAAGGTAGGGTTATTTTTATTATAAGAGAAATTAGGATGATTTCTGCATCTAAGATTGTACGTGTTTGAGTACGTGTTACCTTGTGCATATTTTAAGTGGTCTGGGGTGGGATCAGCTTGGATTTTACACTCAACAGTAATATGTCCAGGGACTCCATGGATCTCGAAACTAGGAGTCATGAAAACTATGATATTTGCGGGAGTGATGTTCAGGTTGTCGATTTTCTGAGTAACATTTTCGAATTTCTCATTCATATGATCGAAGCTACTGACTTCGTACATCCATCCCCTCAGGTGCATTTTCTCTATGGGAGTGTTTTCATTCCTTCACTGATAGTGGTTTTCCATATTATTGATGAGAGCATAGACATCATTGAAGGGTTTATTTATGGTGAGGACAGACTTTCATCATTTCCTTATATCGCTCTCATACTTCAAAAAGCAATTCACTATCCATCTTCTTGAAACAAGTAATTTTGTTCCTTAACCATGCAGTTTTGCTCGACTGGAAGTACCTATTAAGAAACATTTTTTTAACTCATATCACGTCGTTATAGAATTTGATGGTAGAGACTGTAATACGACGCCATTAATTTTTAATGTGTCAATGAATTTCAAGAAAACAAATAAGTGCAAGTTTGAATCCCTAGTTAAGTTACTAGAGAATTGGCTATGCTTCACGCTCTACAGTAGAGAGTGTTTTAACTCAAAGTTGTTAGCCTGGATTGCAGGATTAATAATACTTGAGTTAGACTCATCCTCAGAGGGGATGGAAAATTTCTTGAGTGGACGGTATCATTTTCAACCATTTCTTATTGAATCCACTGAATTTGGCATCTAACACGTAGGAAACACTCGATTTCATTTATCGGTTCGACTTGGATCCCAATGCTTCTGGTTCCTTGCATACAATCGTTATGAGGAGGAAATTAATTAAATCTAGAAAATTTTCTAAGTCTATACTTGTAATAACGAAATTACAATATTGATGAAGTTGGTCCCTAACAATGACACCAAAAACTTCATACGGCCGCAAGTGTAGAATCTTATCGATTTTAGTATAAAAGATTGTCAAATACCATAGAGATCAATCGACAAGTAACGATATCTATTATTATTATTATTATTATTATTATTGTGTTTATCTAAAGTTATATGTATGGTTTGTTTTAGCAAAAAGGTAAATAGTACACTAAATCATTTAAAGGGGCCTAGTCTAATAAAAATATCTAATCATTCTAAGAGAAATAATGGTAAAAGAGATAAAGATGAAGCAAAATAACATTGCAAATTAAAGGATGATTATCTTGACAAATGATCTTCAACTCCTTACTTTTCAAACACTCAAAATTAATCTTCTCGGTGATAAAGTTTGAAAACCTTGCAAATGAACCAGTCTTGTGTTGGACGCAAAATCATTTTCGTAGTAATTGTGCAAACAAAAATTATAAAGTGGCAAGTAAAATTATTATATCTACAAAAATTGTATTAATATTATACAAGGACAAAGTGATTGCACTTGTGAATTCAACATAGTGAATAAACTGTGAAGCATGAATACTCCATTTTAAACAAAGTACCGGTACCGGTACGCGTATGGTACGTGTCCGGTACATGTCGAGACCTTACCTAATTTTTTTGTTTTTTTAAATCGGTTCTCTAGCGGGTACATATTGGGTACCCGAACTTAATTTTTTTTCCATCGCATTGAAACCCCTTTCATAACTTTTTCGTCTTCTGCTGAGAGAAATTGAAGCACATGCGAATTTATTCACTCATTGAAAAAGTATAAGCTCAATCTAAAAATAGTTGAGAATTTAGTTTTTGTTCATACAAAAGTTCGTATTCTCTTGAGAAAGAGTAAGATTTATAATGAAAAAGCAATCAAATTGTGGGATATTAGTAGAAATGAATTAGATCTATTTAATGGAGTTGATACTCTTGAAGTTGCTAGTCTTTCTCTCGATGAACCAAAATTAAAAGTCGTCCTTTTTAATGATGTTAGAGAGGAAAATATTGATATTCAACAATGATTCATGATTTATTGACACTTTTGTAATGTGATTTATTTATGTTATTACGTAGAAATTAACTCTTTTAAACATATTATTTTTTAATTTTAATGTTTTGTTGTCATTTAAACAATAAAATGTCTTTGCCGTCTTTATAATTATAATTTAAAAAATTATACTCATGTACTCGTATTTTAATTTTTCTAAACATATCATATTCCTTATGAGTACTCATATCCGGTATCCAAGTAGGTATCCATAGCATTGCAACCCAATGAATAAGTAAGGGTGACAAGGGTGCGGAGAGTGTCATTGATTGGTGTGTGAATATGATTATAAATAAAATATGCTAACTAACGATTTGTTGGATCGTGTTGCTGAGACTTTTGAGTGTCACATTTACTTGATGGTGTTGAATAGTGTAACGGTTCGCTATTAAGTGTCACATTTCTAATTAGGTTATTGAACTATGGTAATTTGTTAATGACGACTCTATGAGTAAGATAAAAATGTAAATAAGAGATAGCTATAGAAGAATCTGACGTTACATATAAATTTTGGTTTTAGTAACATTATTGATATTTTATCTTTTGTATCTAGTGTTACCGATAAACTTTTGATTTAGTAACATGATTGATATTTTATCTTCCGTATCTGGTGTTACATACAGAATTTTGTTTTAGTAACATGATTGGTATTTTATCTTTTTGGTTTTATTCGTATACATGCATGTGTCAAATTGATGTATTTAATTAAGAATTATTCCAAACGTGGTATCAATGTTGATCTGTGAGAGTGGGTCAAAGATGTGTCTGTTAAAACTGAAGCCAGCTCAAAAACACATAGGTTATATTAATGATATATTGAGAGATATCATCACTGTTGACATCATGCACAGTTTTATATTATTATTATGTTTAAAAAGGAAAAACAGTTGTTTAACCTTGTCAAGAGATGTGGATATTTATATATCGTTTTTTATTTTTGGTGGATATTTATATATCATTTTTTATTTTTGGTGGATATTTATATATTCATATATGTACACGATCATAAGTGGACATAGACGGGCCACGTCAATTTTTTTCTTTTTTTACAAACTCGTCGATTCATCAACTCCTTTTTTTATATTTACATTTTTTTATTTATATTTTTTTATTATTGTGAATTAGAAAAAAAAACCTTTTAGCCTAAAAAAAACACATCTATGATCAACCAAACTCTAATTTGATGTAGTTTAGCTAAAACCATCATTCTTAAATAGGAGTGATAAAACAAATTCATTTCGTAATCATGTTTATTTTATCTGTATTTTTTTCGCAGTTATACTTAAGTTTTAAGATTGTATTTTTTAATATGTATATTCCATCCCGCCCTATTTTTTGCAAGCGCAAACTTTAACATAAATTTTAGAAATTTTTAGGTGTCAAAAGTGCAGTGCTCGCATACCCGCTATAATATCATTTCTTGCGGGGCAAATCATGGTCTTAGACTCGTACCTTCAACAAAACCCGCTTGTCCTACCCCATTTTTTCGGGCCTTTGCAGGGTGGACCTAAACGGAGCAAACATGTCTATTAACCACCCCTATTTTTGAGTGATTTTTGAACAAATGTAAATTTGTCAAGATGCAGCGGTTAACCAATAAAATGAGACTAGTCATCATTGTTAGCTTCTTTTTACCGTCTTTAGGATCACATAAGTTGGATCATCTAGGTGATGAAAGTCAACTTCAAAAAATGAGTTGTTTCTGAAGGTTCAGGAAACACAAGAAATATGGTTTGAATTGGGTTTCCAGTTTGATAACTTTTCGCTTCCAAAAATAACCACAAGAATAACAGCAAGAATGATAAGAACGATGATAAAATACACGAGCATTTTATCCTAGTTCACTGTTAACTAGGCTACCTTCAGTCCACCCATCAGGTGATTTGCCTTATCTAGGAACTTAATCCAATAATCAAATCGTGATTACAAACCAATGATAACCTATCACTGATTTCCCAAGATCTTGACCTACCCGGTCACTTAAGAAACTTCAATGGTCATTGAATCCTTAAGGCCTGATCTACCTGGTCGCTTAAGAAGATTTCTCCCTCAATGACTACTCGTCACTAAAGTTTCAAGAGCCTGACCAACATGGCCGCTTGAGGAACATAACCAGACTGGGTTATAACACTTTGTGTTTACAAGTATGCTTAGATAAGCATATTACACAAGATGAAGTTCAAATGATTACACTTAAAATATATACAATGAAAGTTCTAAGTGTTTCTCTCTTTGTTGTGTGGTGATGTTGTTGCTTCAGCGTTTGCTATGATTCACACACATCCATATGTATGCTTGCGTCCACGCGCTCTTTATTCCTTTTTACTGTCTTCTCTGTTTTTTTTTCTCTCTCTCTCTCTCTCTCTCTTATTGGCATCTTTCTCCTTTCATATTCTTCAAAATATATAGGGGATGAATATATTCGTTGGAGGGTAGAACATGCATTGACCATTGAACTTTATGTTGTATGAAGGTCGCTTATGTGCAACAGTTGAGCGGTGTTTGCAGTAGAGAGTTATTTGATGATGGGACGTGAGAAGTCTTCTTTACTTTAAGAGTAGTTTTTTTTAAAATTAAGTCACATCAAACATTAAAGACCTTTAATTGGAATTTTCTAGTCAGATGCTTCTTATGAAAGTAGTTTAAAGCTGGAGTAGAGATTAGAATTTGTCTTCATAAGAAAATCTCATTTTAATTGTACTTTCCTTGAGTATACTACTCATCATAATCAAAGGCTTCATATAATAGATGAAGTGAAGCTTGATCAGAGTCAAGACTCTAGATGATGTAGACTAGAAAGTCTATTTAGTGTGAGCCTTGAAAGTAATACAATCCAGATTAAATGCGAACAAGAAATGCAGGAGCATTTAAAACTTTGTTCAACTCAGATGCGTTGACTGTAAGAGAATATTTACTTTGCTTACCAACTTCCAGTCAGAGGCTTCTAATATAACTTGTTGAAGCTTGAGTAGAGTTCAGAAGTTGTCTTGAGAACATTGAGAGACTCCAGAGTCCTTTGAGTACTTGGTTCTGAGACTTGCGCACATTTGTAGTAAGAGCTTAAAGCTTGACTTGCTTAAAAACACATCTTTGTATTCTTCCTTTGTTTAGAATGAATTTTTCCTTTCTTCAATTTATTTTATGCTTTCTACAGATTTTGTCTGCATTCAGATTGATTTCTTCAATGGCATAGGTATCTTCGGAGTCTGGCTTTTATAATTTAATTTTATTCAGACCTTGCTTCAGACTTTGCTTTGATTTGAAGTTTTCTTTCCATTTTCTTTTGTTGTCTTCTGAGTTGACAATCATAGTTGGCTTATTTCAGAGTCTTCAACTATCAAAGTTGTCTCTAGATAAGAAATCAATGTTTCTAGATCATAATCTGCATTTGCTCTTTCCATTTAGATTTCATTATGATATTTGAGTATTTGCACACTTAACAAACAATTGTTGTATAAAATTGTTCTTCTACACTTTGTTGTTATCAAAACATAAAGGTATATAGATGTAGAACCAAACATGTTCTTACATCTTATACCTTAGGTATCATTTCTTGGGCGAATAACTTATCTTCCATACTCTTAACTAAAATTTCTACTGTGGATTCATCCCTTAGAAAAGACGTGTAATATTATCTCTATAACAATCAGCGTCTCGATGCCTATGAGTGTTTTGGGACGAGGGACATCATACGCACATATTTTGAAAGGCAAAGAGACATGCTTGATTCTAGAGAAAGAGCATTGATAATTGAGTTTAAGAAAAGTGAAAGGCATAATTTAGACCTTTTTACCCTAACAATGATCCAAAGCGTATGTGATTTGGGTGTCTTGTTAGACGAGGGCAACAGTTTAGAAGGAGGGGTTGAATATATCGCTTAATGAAAATTTTCTAAATAAGATTCAGTTTTGAAAAATATTTTATTATGGCAAGGGGAAACGAATTTGGATCGACTCTCGTCTATCCGAGCCGTTATTGATAGAATCGGTTATGCGTACAACCCTAGTAAAATATATGTCAAATATGAGAAAATACAATCACCAATTTCAATTTAAGTTGTTTGAATATAAATCACACTTAACGTAAACGATTTCCAATGACAAGTAAAATAAAACTTGACTGAGGATTTTCGTCAAACACTTAGTGTGCAGTAACTTTATTGAACACTTGGTGTGCAATACACCAAGCTTAATTCTCCTTGTGTTGAAGTTATAACAAATCAATTTCAATGGTTTATATTGCAAAGCTTTTCACAAAATTAGATTTAAACAATTCAACACAACCAAAATATTTAACAATTCAAATTACACACTAATAGTTCTCAAAATCAAAAGAGAGTGAAAGAGAAAGAGAGAAAAAGAGAACACTAAGATTTGTTTAGGAAGTTCCCCAATTGTCCTTACTATGGGTACGTCTACCTCAATTCAAAATCGAATTAGATATTATAATTAACCTTCACAATATAAGTTTACAATAGAAGTGTAGAATTCTAGACCCCAAATCCTTTGTTTGATGTTGATCCTAGATCCTTCTCTACCCTTGATCTTAGCAAGATTAAGTGTTACTTCTTGATTGGCAGGCATTTGGTAAAACTAAGTGTAATCACAAGATGTCCTACAGGATGTCGTTGTAACGCCCTGATTCTGAATGTTCCAATTTATTTTGAGTCCTTTTAATTTAATTGATTGAATTATTATTTTAAATATAGGAATTATGTGTTTAATATGTTATGTGTGTATATTTCGGGTAAAAATAGGTTGGAGGGTATTTTGGGCATTACTGATTATGCTAAGTGGATATTTTTGTGAGAATTGATTAATTAGTGTGTGGAAATAATTTGAGAGGAAAGAAATAGAAATATGAGATGAGAGAGGAAAAGAAAAAGAATATAGTAACATAGAAAGAAAAACAAGAGAAAGAGAGAGGAGAAGAGAAAGTGGAGAGAAAAGAAGAGGAAAACCTAGAACTTCAAGAAATCATCACCAAAGCTTCCGATTGATCGGGTAAGGGTGTGAAACTTTATTATTCTATCAATGTGTATAATCATGTATAATTTTGTTGGATTGTTTTGGATTGTTGGTAGTTTTTCTACACTTTCCATCTTAGGTTGAATTTGGTTTAATCGAAAGGAATCGTTGTTTAATGGTTAGAATCGTGATTAGATGATGTAGCTTAGACGATATACGTTAGACTAAGGCTATTGGAACAACTTGGGATTTAATCGGGTGATTTTGGTGAGTTTGGAGGCACTGGAGCAGAATTGAATGTTGTTGTTCGCAAGTGACTCGCTAGCATTTCGCTAGGCGAGCACGCAGCGAACGACTCGCTAGCAGCTTGCTAGGCGAGTGTGCAGCGAACGGTCCCAGACTTGGGACAGTGAGACCCTGATGTCCCTCGCTGGCAGCGAAGGGAGTAGCGAGGAGCTCGCTGGAGGTTCGCTATGGCGAACGGGGTAGCGAACGAGGTCTGTAGCCTCTGTTCTTGCTCGCTAGCAGTTCGCTAGGCGAGGAGGTAGCGAACGCTCGCTAGCAGCTCGCTAGGCGAGCGTGTAGCGAACGTAGCAGGATGAATTTTCCCTGTTGTGTGGTGCTGTCGTGGCTTGGGGTTTCGGTTGCGATTGACCCTTCTTTGATTTAATAGCTTATATGCGGGTTTGTGATGTGCTGTGGGTAGCCGTATGGCGTGAATCCTAGATTATGAATTGTGGCCGTTTGGGCAATTATGTGCAATGTTTAGCCCGACTAAAAATTTATGATGTTTGTATGAATATATGCGATGAATGTGTAGAATGCATGAGTATGTTTGTAAACATGTGTGCATTTCAAGAGTGTCGTGAGTCATGTTGCATGTGAAGCATCATGGTATGCATTCTTGTGTCGATTGATTCCTCGGTGAATCTGCAGAACCTCGTGTGCCCTTGTGGGGTGTGAGCGATGGTTAATTATTGATCCCTCGGTGGATTTGCAGAACCTCGTATGTTGCGATGGTTATTTTGATTCCGCGTAGAATCTGCAGAACCTCGTGTGCCCATGTGGGGTGTGAGCGATGGTTATTTGGTTCTTCAATTGAACCTGCTAAAATGAGTCGGTACCGCATTTGCATCTGCATAGAGTCATGTGTCGGTCTCTATGAGTTGCATGTTGGACATCTTGCATGGTGTATGATGAATAAACATAATTGTAAATGTTTATATGAATTGTTGATGATTGGCATGATTGGTATGCTTGAAGACACATGTATGTGTGAATATATGTATATGTATGTTTTGTGTGTTTATGAATTGATATAAACAATGTTGACGCATATTGTATTTGCATGGAGCTCTATTTGTAAATAGATAATGTGAATACATTGCGATGTACGGTATGACGAGGCGAGTTGCGGTGAGAATGCGAAGACGTATATTGGATATTATATATATATATATATATATATATATATATATATATATATATATATATATATATATATATATATATATATATATATATATATATATATATATATATATATATATATATATATATATATATATATATATATATATATATATATATATATATATGCATCGTTATTTATGATATTGTTTCTCACCCTTCTGTTGTTTCTTTTAATGCTCTACAAGGCATTGCAGATTAGATTGCTGAAGGTATTTTTGTGAAGCGTGGCTTCTTCCCTTTTTGGTCGGTCGGCTCTGATATGTAGCACCGGGTAGATAGGAATTATTTTGATTTTTCTTTTGTGATACACCTGTGTATGTATCTGCTGATGATATGTTTTGTAAACATGATGAATGATAATTGTATATGTGAACATATGTTTTGGAGAATTATGGAATATTTGGATATTTCCGCCTTGTTCTAAATATTTCTTGTGGATGCTACCCTGTTGTTGCATATCCGATTTGAGCAGGTGTTGTATGTGATGGAATTTTTATGATAATGTGATATCTCCCTTTTATGCCGCGTTGCAAATGTACTCCGATGAAATTTTAAATTTGTGCCTAAATGATTTAATTGTTCTTTTTGGGGGTATAGAAAGGGGGTGTTACATTAAGTGGTATCAGAACCAGTGTTGAGTCAGTTGTATCTGTCTCGCTATTTTGTTGGTTGAACGGTGTT
Source organism: Lathyrus sativus (assembly GCA_963859935.3). NCBI lineage: Eukaryota > Viridiplantae > Streptophyta > Magnoliopsida > Fabales > Fabaceae > Lathyrus > Lathyrus sativus. The sequence continues at coordinate 492,579,589 of OZ012738.1, forward strand.
TGACCTTGTTGTTATTTTTGGGAATAATCAGAATATGGCAGGTCGTAATGACAACGCTATGGCTGCGGCATTGGAGGTTATGGCTCGAGCGATGCAGGGTGCGCCGAATGTGAATGCTAACGATGAGTTTAGAAAGAATCAGCCGCCGGTGTTCAAAGGAAGGTTTGATCCGGACGGTGCTCAGATTTGGCTGAAGGAGGTCGAGAGGATCTTCAGAGTTATGAATTGCGCTGAAGGGAACAAGGTGAGACATGGATCTCACATGCTGAGAGAAGAAGCCGATGACTGGTGGGTCGGCATAAGACAAATTCTTGAAGTTGATGATGAGGAAATAACTTGGGATTTGTTCCGCACTGAATTTTTGAGGAAGTATTATCCGGAGAGTGTGAAGGGAAAGAAGGAAATGGAGTTTCTAGAATTGAAACAAGGGAACATGTTCGTGGTTGACTACACGGCTAAGTTTACGGAGTTGGTGAAGTTGCATCCTCACTATGATGCGGTGACGGCGGAATTTTCCAAGTGCATTAAGTATGAGAATGGCTTGCGTCCTGAGATCAAGCAAGCGGTGGGTTATCAGAGGATTCGAAGATTTTCGGACTTGACCGAATGCTGCAGGATCTATGAAGAAGATAGTAGAGCTCGTTCCACTCACTATAAGAGTTTAAACGAGAAGAAAGGAAAGCAACCAGTAAGGAGTGGACCTTATGTGACGCCTGCTGATAAAGGCAAGCATAGGGAACACTTTGTTAAGGGATCCGGTGGTGGAAGTTCTGGTCCCATTAAGTGCTATAGGTGCGGCGAAGTGGGGCACAAATCTTTTGAGTGTAAGAAGGTTGGGGGAAAGTGTGCTAACTGTGGTGGTCTCGGTCATGCTACAACTGAATGTAGAAGGAATGTGATTAAGTGTTTTAACTGTGGGGAAGTTGGTCATATTAGTACAAAGTGTACTAAGGCAAAGCAAGCTCCGTCAAGCGGGAAGGTATTTGCATTAGCGGGTGCAGACACTACTAATGCGGATCGGTTGATTAAAGGTACATGCTTTATTAATAATATGCCCTTAGTTGCTATTATTGATACTGGAGCGACTCATTCGTTTATTTCTTTCGAGTGGGCTAAGCGTTTGGATTTGTGTTTTTCTTCTTGTGGCGGTGATATGGTTATTGAGACGCCCGCTTCGGGGTTGGTAACTACGTCTTCGGTATGTTTGAGTTGTCCCTTGACCATGTATGGTAAGGACTTTGTTATGGACTTGGTGTGTTTGCCATTAGAAGGATTAGATGTGATTTTGGGTATGAATTGGTTGCAGTACAATAGAGTTCGTATTGATTGTTATCACAAGTTGGTGAGGTTTCCATCTTTGGGAGATGAGGAGGAAGAGAGTTTTCTATCCACTAAAGAGTTGAAAAAACTTTTGGCGGATGAAGCTCAAGTGTTCTGTTTGTTTGCGTCGATGTCGGTAGAGAATAAGGTTGAATTGGATTTGGTTCCAGTGGTATGTGACTTTCTAGAAGTATTTCCGGAGGATATTACGGATGTGCCGCCGGAAAGGGAAGTTGAGTTTTCGATTGATCTAGTTCCCTGTACTAGACCGATTTCGATGGCACCGTATCGTATGTCGGCATCGGAGTAGGTAGAGTTGAAGAGACAATTGAATGATTTATTGGAAAAGAGATTTGTTAGGCCGAGTGTTTCTCCTTGGGGTGCGCCGGTATTGTTGGTAAAGAAGAAAGATGGGAGCATGCGGTTGTGTATTGATTATCGGCAGTTGAATAAGGTGACTATTAAGAATAAGTATCCGCTTCCTAGAATTGATGATTTGATGGACCAATTGGTTGGTGCCCGTGTTTTTAGTAAGATTGATTTGAAGTCAGGTTATCACCAGATTCGTGTTAAAGAAGAAGATATTCAAAAGACGGCTTTTAGGACACGGTATGGCCATTACGAATTTTCTGTGATGCCATTCGGAGTTTCTAATGCGCCGGGTGTGTTTATGGAATATATGAATCGTATCTTTCATGAGCAGTTGGATCGTTTCGTAGTTGTGTTTATTGACGACATTTTGATTTACTCTAAGTCCCAAGAAGAGCATGAAGAGCATTTGCGGGTTGTGTTGCAAGTTTTGAAGGAGAAGCAATTGTATGCTAAGTTATCCAAGTGCGAGTTTTGGTTATCGGAAGTGAGTTTTCTTGGGCATGTTATTTCTGGTAATGGTATTTGTGTTGATCCGTCCAAGATTGATGCGGTGATGCAATGGGAGGCCCCTAAGTCAGTTACGGAGATTCGAAGCTTTTTGGGCTTGGCCGGTTATTATCGGAGGTTTATTGAGGGGTTTTCGAAGTTGGCACTTCCGTTGACTCAGTTGACTTGTAAGGGAAAGACTTTTGTTTGGGACATTAATTGTGAGAAGAGTTTTGTTGAACTTAAGAGACGGTTGACAACGGCGCCGGTTTTGATTTTGCCAAATCCGACGGAATCGTTTGTGGTTTATTGTGATGCTTCTTTGTCCGGGTTGGGTGGTGTTTTGATGCAAGACGGTAAAGTTGTGGCTTATGCTTCAAGGCAATTGAGAGTGCATGAGAAGAATTATCCTACGCATGATTTGGAATTGGCGGCCGTGGTCTTTGTTTTGAAAATTTGGAGGCATTATCTCTATGGTGCGAGATTTGAAGTTTTTAGCGACCACAAGAGTTTGAAGTATTTATTTGAACAAAAGGAATTGAATATGAGGCAAAGGAGGTGGTTAGAGTTTTTGAAGGATTATGACTTTGGTTTGAATTACCATCCGGGTAAGGCAAATGTTGTAGCCGATGCTTTGAGCCGGAAGTTAGTGCATATGTCTACATTGATGGTAAGAGAATGGGAACTTTTGGAGAATTTTAGAGATTTGAGTTTGGTTTGTGAAATGACGCCGAGAAGTGTGAAACTTGGTATGTTGCATGTTACGAATGATTTTCTTGCTACCGTTCGTGAAAAGCAAAAGTTGGATTTGAAATTTGTGGATTTGATGATGAATGAGAATGAGGACTTTAAAGTTGATAATTTTGGAGTTTTGAGATTCCGTGGTCGTATTTGTATTCCCGACGATGTGGATTTGAGAAAGATGATATTGGAGGAAGGACACCGGAGTAAATTGAGTATTCATCCGGGTGCGAATAAGATGTATCAAGATTTGAAGAAAATCTTTTGGTGGTCCGGATTAAAGAGGGGTGTGGCTCGGTTTGTGTATTCGTGTTTGACTTGCCAGAAGTCTAAGGTGGAACATCAGAAGCCTAGCGGTTTGATGCAACCATTGGATATTCCGAAATGGAAATGGGATAGTATATCAATGGATTTTGTTACGGGTTTACCAAATACGCAAAGAGGTCACAATGCTATTTGGGTGATTGTTGATAGGCTTACTAAATCTGCTCACTTTATTCTGATTGATATTAGTTATCCTTTGGAAAAGTTAGCCGAGATTTATGTTCGGGTGATTGTGAAGTTGCATGGAGTTCCCAAGAGTATCGTGTCGGATAGAGATCCTAGATTTACTTCGAGATTTTGGGAAGGTTTGCAAAAGGCTTTAGGTTCTAAGTTGAGATTGAGTTCGGCGTATCATCCGCAGACGGATGGCCAAACTGAGAGGACGATTCAATCGTTGGAGGACTTGTTGCGTGCTTGTGTGCTCGAGCAAGGTGGTGTTTGGGATAGCTTTTTGGCATTGATTGAGTTCACTTACAACAACAGTTTTCATGCAAGTATTGGTATGGCACCATTTGAGGCTTTGTATGGTCGGAGATGTCGAACACCTTTGTGTTGGCATGAAACCGGAGAGAGATCGGTAGTTGGACCGGAGATGGTACAACAAACGACGGAGAAGGTGAAGTTTATTCGGGAGAAGATGAAAGCTTCTCAGAATAGGAAAAAGAGTTATCATGACAAGAGAAGGAAGGATCTTGAATTTCAAGAAGGTGACCATGTGTTTTTGAGAGTTACACCGGTTACGGGTGTGGGTCGTGCTTTGAAGTCGAAGAAGTTGACTTCTCGTTTTATTGGTCCGTATCAAATTATTGCACGAGTTGGTGCGGTGGCTTATCGTGTGGCGTTGCCTCCGAATCTTTCGAATTTGCATGATGTGTTCCATGTTTCGCAACTTCGGAAATATGTTCCAGATCCGTCACACGTGATTCCTATGGATGAGGTGGAGGTAAGAGATAATCTTACAGTTGAGGTTTTACCAGTTATGATTTTGGACCGCGAAGTTAAGAACCTAAGAGGCAAGGATATTTCGCTGGTAAAAGTAGCATGGGGAGGTGCTGCGGAAGGCAATATGACTTGGGAATTGGAGAGTAAGATGCGTGAGTCGCATCCTGAGCTGTTTGAATCAGGTAATATTTTCGAGGACGAAAATTCCTAAGTGGGGGAGAGTTGTAACGCCCCGATTCTGAATTTTCCAATTTATTTTGAGTCCTTTTAATTTAATTGATTGAATTATTATTTTAAATATAGGATTTATGTGTTTAATATGTTATGTGTGCATATTTCGGGTAAAAATAGGTTGGAGGGTATTTTGGGCATTACTGATTATGCTAAGTGGATATTTTTGTGAGAATTGATTAATTAGTGTGTGGAAAGAATTTGAGAGGAAAGAAATAGAAATATGAGATGAGAGAGGAAAAGAAAAAGAATATAGTAACATAGAAAGAAAAACAAGAGAAAGAGAGAGGAGAAGAGAAAGTGGAGAGAAAAGAAGAGGAAAACCTAGAACTTCAAGAAATCATCACCAAAGCTTTCGATTGATCGGGTAAGGGTGTGAAACTTTATTATTCTATCAATGTGTATAATCATGTATGATTTTGTTGGATTGTTTTGGATTGTTGGTAGTTTTTCTACACTTTCCATCTTAGGTTGAATTTGGTTTAATTGAAAGGAATCGTTGTTTAATGGTTAGAATCGTGATTAGATGATGTAGCTTAGACGATATACGTTAGACTAAGGCTATTGGAACAACTTGGGATTTAATCGGGTGATTTTGGTGAGTTTGGAGGCACTGGAGCAGAACTGAATGTTGCTGTTTGCAGGCGACTCGCTAGCATTTCGCTAGGCGAGCACGCAGCGAACGACTCGCTAGCAGCTTGCTAGGCGAGTGTGCAGCGAACGGTCCCAGACTTGGGACAGTGAGACCCTGATGTCCCTCGCTGGCAGCAAAGGGAGTAGCGAGGAGCTCGCTGGAGGTTCGCTGTGGCGAACGGGGTAGCGAACGAGGTCTGTAGCCTCTGTTCTTGCTCGCTAGCAGTTCGCTAAGCGAGGAAGTAGCGAACGCTCGCTAGCAGCTCGCTAGGCAAGCGTGTAGCGAACGTAGCAGGATGAATTTTCCCTGTTGCGTGGTGCTGTCGTGGCTTGGGGTTTCGGTTGCGATTGACCCTTCTTTGATTTAATAGCTTATATGCGGGTTTGTGATGTGCTGTGGGTAGCCGTATGGCGTGAATCCTAGATTATGAATTGTGGCCGTTTGGGCAATTATGTGCAATGTTTAGCCCGACTAAAAATTTATGATGTTTGTATGAATATATGCGATGAATGTGTAGAATGCATGAGTATGTTTGTAAACATGTGTGCATTTCAAGAGTGTCGTGAGTCATGTTGCATGTGAAGCATCATGGTATGCATTCTTGTGTCGATTGATTCCTCGGTGAATCTGCAGAACCTCGTGTGCCCTTGTGGGGTGTGAGCGATGGTTAATTATTGATCCCTCGGTGGATTTGCAGAACCTCGTATGTTGCGATGGTTATTTTGATTCCGCGTAGAATCTGCAGAACCTCGTGTGCCCATGTGGGGTGTGAGCGATGGTTATTTGGTTCTTCAATTGAACCTGCTGAAATAAGTCGGTACCGCATTTGCATCTGCATAGAGTCGTGTGTCGGTCTCTATGAGTTGCATGTTGACATTTTGCATGGTGTATGATGAATAAACATAATTGTAAATGTTTATATGAATTGTTGATGATTGGCATGATTGGTATGCTTGAAGACACATGTATGTGTGAATATATGTATATGTATGTTTTGTGTGTTTATGAGCTGATATAAACAATGTTGACGCATATTGTATATGCATGGAGCTCTATTTGTAAATAGATAATGTGAATACATTGTGATGTACGGTATGACGAGGCGAGTTGCGGTGAGAATGCAAAGACGTATATTGGATATTATATATATATATATATATATATATATATATATATATATATATATATATATATATATATATATATATATATATATATATATATATATATATATATATATATATATATATATATATATATATATATATATATATATATATATATATATATATATATATGTTTATATGCATCGTTATTATGATATTGTTTCGCACCCTTCTGTTGTTTCTTTTAATGCTCTACGAGGCATTGCAGATTAGATTGCTGAAGGTATTTTTGTGAAGCGTGGCTTCTTCCCTTTTTGGTCGGTCGGCTCTGATATGTAGCACCGGGTAGATAGGAATTATTTTGATTTTTCTTTTGTGATACACCTGTGTATGTATCTGCTGATGATATGTTTTGTAAACATGATGAATGATAATTGTATATGTGAACATATGTTTTGGAGAATTATGGAATATTTGGATATTTCCGCCTTGTTCTAAATATTTCTTGTGGGTGCTACCCTGTTGTTGCATATCCGATTTGAGCAGGTGTTGTATGTGATAGAATTTTTATGATAATGTGATATCTCCCTTTTATGCCGCGTTGCAAATGTACTCTGATGAAATTTTAAATTTGTGCCTAAATGATTTAATTGTTCTTTTTGGGGGTATAGAAAGGGGGTGTTACAGTCGTGACTTCCGTCTGTCAAGAACAACAGGTTGTTTTGTGCTCTGTAACAGGTATTTTCTCATGATGTCAAACAAGATGTCTTGAAACTCATGATCTAAACATTCTGTATGAATATGTGTGTGACCATATTTTTTTGTAAGCTAGCTGCAATGTTCTGGTACAGATTATGTGTGGCTTCCTACAGGAGTTTCTGATACATTGATTATGGATCAGATTGGATTTGATTTGAAGATATTTTCAGAAGATTGTTTGAAGATTGGGAGATTGATTTGATTAGATCCGATTGATCAAATCAAATCTGGATGATTGTTGCTATTGATGTAGATTGGAATCTTCTCAAATCCTGCTGTTATTGTTGCCAATGCCCAAGCTCATTCTGCATTGCTATTTAAGGAGGTGAAACCTTAGTTGAAGATCAGCGAAGCAAGGATTAAAAAGTGTGCGCATCTGTTTAAGGTTTAGGCTTCGTGTGTGTGTTATTTTGTGAGCCATTCACTCATTGCTTAATGTATGAATTGGACTAGGTTATTAATTGTAAATTGTTCACTCAAAGCTTTTAAGCAAGAGTATATTGTACTTGATTGAAGCTTTTAAGCAAGATCAAGTTGTGACTTTGAAGAGTGTCTTCTAAAGTCTTCTTTTTGTATTGAATGTTATCGCTGCTGTGATTGAAGGGGAGTGAGAGGTGTCTCTTGTCTAGTGGGTTCTAGGAAGAAATTGCATGGCTAGAGATTAAGTGAGGAGTTGTAAAATGGGAGTTTAGCTCTGAATTAGTTCTACTGTTAGTGGATTTCCTCCCTGGCTTGGTAGCCCCCAGATGTAGGTGTGTTTTCACCGAACTAGGTTAACAATTATTGTGTATCTTTTAATTGTTATTTGTGTAGCTATATTCTTTGTTCTTGACAAACAAATATTTGTGTCGTGAACATCTCCTTCGACATCTAATATCTGATACCAGAATTTCAATTGGTATCGGAGCAGGCATCCTGCTCTGGTTCTGGGTGAGATCTAGGGACTATACTTTCTGGTACCATGGACAAAGAAGGAGGATTTGTGAACAGACCACCTGTTTTGGATGGGAATAATTATGACTACTGGAAACCTAGGATGGTTGCTTTCTTAAAATCTCTGGACAGCAAAACATGGAAAGCTGTTATAAAGGGATGGGAACATCCTGTGATTATTGATAAAGATGGAATGGCTACATCTGATTTAAAACCTGAGGAAGAATGGACATAAGAAGAAGATGATCTGGCTCTAGGAAAATCCAAGGCCTTGAATGCCTTGTTCAATGGAATTGATAGGAACATATTCAGGTTGGTCAACAATTGTGTTATTGCTAAGGAAGCATGGGAGATTCTAAAGACTACTCATGAAGGCACATCCAAGGTAAAAATATCTAGACTTCAACTCCTTACAACTAAGTTTGAAAACCTGAGAATGAAAGATGATGAAAGAATACATGACTTTCATATGAATATCCTTGAAATTGCCAATACTTCAAGTGCTTTAGGTGAGAAAATGTTTGAAGAAAAATTAGTAAGAAAAATCCTCAGATCTCTTCCCAAGAGATTTGACATGAAAGTAACTACTATAGAAGAAGCTCAAGACATTTGTAAAATGAGATTTGATGAACTCATTGGGTCCCTTATAACATTTGAAGTTGGAATAGGTAACAAAACTGACAAGAAAAAGGGCATAGCGTTTGTTTCAAATACTAAACGAAGAGATGGGGAATTTGATAAGGATACAGATCTCTCAAATGCCATAGTTATGTTGGGGAGACAATTCAACAATGTAATGAAAAGGATGGATACTAGACCAAATGCCAAGAACATCCCTATTGACATCAGTGAGTCAAATGATGCAGGAAGAAGAACTAGAACTGAAGAAAAACCTATGAACAATAAAGGGATAAAATGTAATGGGTGTGAAGGCTTTGGTCACATCAGATCTAAATGTCCAACCTACCTCAAGAAATAAAAGAAAGTTCTAGATATTTCATGGACAGATGAAGACTTTGACCGTGATATAGAAGAAGAATATGCCAAACATATAACTGCACCAACTGGAAGATAGTATTCTGATGAGGATTCCAATGAAGATGAATTAACTCTTGAAGAACTGGCAGCTTCCTACAGAGAACTGTTCCTCAGAAGCGAAGAAGTCTACTTACAAAGTGAAAAACAGAAGAAACACATCATAAAGCTAAAGACTGAAAGAGAGGAACACATGAAAACTATCAAGGATTTGAGAGATGAAGTTGCTCTCCTAACCTCTCAACTTGACCAACTGGGAAAATCCGTTAAAATGATGAACAACGGTACCAAAACTTTGGAAGAGATCCTTCTATCTAGAAAAAGATTAGGAGACAAGACTGGGTTAGGATTCCATGAAGACAACAACTCTACCTCACACCACAAACCTTTTGGATTAAGGCAGGTGATGTTCCAGTAGATGTCTCAACATCACGACAGTAAACAAACCAGCCAACCAAGGAAGTTCCAAAGATGGAGATGTCATCACTGCGGATGCTTTGGTCACATAAAGAAATTCTGTTTCAAATTGCATGGATATCCAAACTCTACAACTCAGATAAAGCCTAACCACAACTTTCTCCCCTCCAAGAAGAATTGGATTCCCAAGGGTTCTGCTACTAAATAATGGGTACCTAAAACTGCTATTACTTGCCTCATTGCTCATACGTCCCTAAAGGTTTCTGCTAAGAAAGATTGGTACTTTGGCAGTGGGTGCTCAAGACACATGACTGGAATTGAAAATCTGATGGTTAACATTAGACCTCACTCAACTAGCTATGTTACCTTTGGAGATGGGGCCAAAGGTGAAATTAAGGGAGTTGGTAAGTTAAACTACTCAGGAACATCTGATCTGGACAATGTTCTATTAGTCAAAGGGTTAACTGCAAATCTGATCAGCATTAGTCAACTATGTGATCAAGGTCTAAGTGTCAACTTCACTAAACTTGAGTGTTTAGTTACTAATGAAAAAGGAGAACTAATCATGAAGGGAGTCAGATCCAAGGACAATTGTTACCTATGGGCCTCTCAGGACTTGAAGTGTGCCCTTGCTAAAGAAGATGAAGTAAGAATGTGGCACCAGAAACTTGGACATTTGCATCTAAAAGGAATGAAGAAGAAGATCATATCTATGGAAGCTGTCAGAGGTATGCCTAAGCTAAAAATTAAAGAAGGAAAAATTTGTGGTGAATGCCAAATATGGAAACAAACAAGGATGTCTCATCAAAAGATCCAACATCTCACCACTTCTAAGGTGCTGGAACTTCTTCACATGGACTTAATGGGACCTATACAGGTGGAAAGTCTTGGTGGAAAGAAGTATGCTTATGTGGTTGTGGATGACTTTTCAAGATACACCTGGGTGAAGTTTATAAGAGAAAAATCTAAAGTATTTGATGTTTTTCAAGAACTGTATCAGAAACTTCAAAGAGAAAAAGAAATTAAAATTGTCAGAATAAGAAGTGATCATGGGAAGGAATTTGAAAATTAGAAGTTTGCTGAACTACAGGATGTCGTGACATCCATCTGTCAGGAACAACAGGTTGTTTTATGCTCTATAACAGGTCTTTTCTCATGATGTCAAACAAGATGTCTTGACACTCATGATCTAAACATTCTGTATGAATGTGTGTGTGACCATATCTTTTTGTAAGCTTGTTGCACTGTTCTGGTACAGATTCTGCGTGGCTTCCTACAGGCGTTTCTGATACATTGATTATGGATCAGATTGGATTTGATTTGAAGATATTTCCAGAAGATTATTTAAAGATTAGGAGATTGATTTGATTGGATCTGATTGATCTAATCAAATTTGGATGATTGTTGCTATTGATGTAGATTGGAATATTCTCAAATCCTGTTGCTATTGTTGTCAATGCCCAAGCCCATTCTGCGTTGCTATTTAAGGAGGTGAAACCCTAGCTTGAAGATCAGCAAAGCAAGGATTAAAAATTGTGTGTATCTGTTTAAGGTTTAGGCTTCGTGTGTGTGTTAGTTTTGTGAGCCATTCACTCATTGTTTAATGTGTGAATTAGACTAGGTTGTTAATTGTAAATTGTTCACTCAAGGATTTTAAGCAAGAGTGTATTGTACTTGATTGAAGCTTTTAAGCAAGATCATGTTGTGACTTTGAAGAGCGTCTTCTAAAGTCTTCTTTTTGTATTGACTGTTATCACTGCTGTGATTGAGGGGGAGTGAGAGGTGTCTCTTGTCTAGTGGGTTCTAGGAAGAAATTTCATGGGTAGAGATTAAGTGAGGAGTTGTAAACTGGGAGTTTAGCTCTGAATTAATTCTACTATTAGTGGATTTCCTCCCTGGCTTAGTTGCCCCCAGATGTAGGTGTGTTTTCACCGAACTGGGTTAACAATTTCCGTGTCTCTTTTAATTGTTATTTGTGTAGCTGTGTTCTTTGTTCTTGACAAACAGGTATTGTGTCGTAAACATCTCCTTCGACATCTAATATCTGATAGCAGAATTTCATCAAGTCACACAATATATCCAATATGATCCTCCGATTACCACTATTCCTTTGACCAAAAATTCTATTTTTCAAAGCTTTCATCTGGATGAATCCAAATTGAAAAACCTTTCCCCAAACCTTTCAATTGATCCTTTGGTTATAGCTACTCCTTTGCAAGAACCCATGTTCTTCAAAGCCTTCACCCGTCTGAATCTATATTGACAAGACTTATGCAAAAACTTCCAAATCAACCTTTGATCTTGGAGTAAAAACCATAAATCTTTTATCCTTGAATCCCCAAAGAAAGCCTCAACCCAATTTTGATTACACAACCTAGATTGGACCTTATCAATCTTAACTTTCCAACAAACAATCAAAAATAATTACGTGTAGTTGATGAATGCATCAAGAAAGGTTCAATATGATGAGAATTCTTTGTATATTTTAGGTTTCAATGCTTAGAAATGATGAATAAATGAGTATTTATAAGTATGTGTGTGTGTGTAAAAAAGAAATGAGAAAAACAGATTTTTAGCCAAAATGCAATTTTAAAATTTTAGTTCAGAATGTATTGACCCAAAAGTGGAATGAGTCAATACATTAGTTGAATGAGTCAATATAAGACCGATTAGAGTCAATACATTAGAGGAAATAGAAAAATAGTGAAGAAAACATTTCATAATGAGTCAACTCTAAACAGAAATGGTTCGACCCATTCGATCAATGTATCGATCCAATTATCATTTGTATAGACTTAATTGAGTCAAGGGAAAAACTTTAGAAAACATCTTTCAAATTGACTCGACCCATTCGAAGAATGTATCGACCCATTTCTTCTTTATATCGACCTATTCAAGGCAGATTCAAAATCTTTAAAATTCAACTCTGTATGTATCGACTCATATTCAACTTGTATCAACCCATGCAAGTTATTTTGTGAAAGAAATCATATTTTAGCATGTGATGTCTTATGTAGTCTAGTCTTGCATATGATGATGCACACTTAGACAAAGATTGTGAGGTCCAAATACACAAAGGTCTAAGCTACCTAACTAAGTTTTGACATCATTTAAAATACATTCAAGAGTATGTTGCATTCACATACTCCCTTTTTTTTATGATGGCAAAACATACTAGGCACCCTTAATGTCTTTTACAAAGCTCCCCCTAAATATGTGCATAATAAACCTTGTGTTTCTCCCACTTTGCCAACATCAAAAAGAGGCAAATACGGAAAACTTAAGAAGTATCATGAATAATACACAACAACATAAAAAAAATAAACGCAACCAGAGGTGTTGCAAAGATTAAACAAAATAATTAAAACAAGCACTCACATAGAATCATGTCTTAATTGAAAACCAAACAATTAAATAAACAACCAAAGATAGAACTAAACATAATTGTCACAACCATTACATAATGTTCATAAGAGGTTGCAATAACATAACACAATAAAGAAAAACAACAGTTACAATACAAAAGAAATTAAAATGAAATGCATCCATAAAAAGAAACTACGACCACAACTATGCCTTAATAACGTCCATGTCTACGATCATGACCTCTAACTCCACCACCATAGAACTAAGCAACACCATGTTCACAATCTAAAACATCACACATCTCTCAGTAAAATATAGGACTTAAACAAAATATATTCTTCCAAGTGTCTTTCATAACATGATAGGTGTGTCTGCCTATCTTAAAGTAAAATGTACACCCATTTTCAGCCAAGACATTGCATGTGGAAATGAATTAGGTTATGAGGAATTAAACCAAAATTTTACTATACCTTTAAAGAATATGGGAATAACCTCAATCTAAAAGTGATATTGTCGCGGCGAGGAAAAGTTGAGATTAAGCTATTGATTAACTTAACTCGAAAAGCAAGAGTCGTTGGCGAACTTTATTGTTTCCAAAGGGAAATGGGGGAAAGGTCGAACAAAACCCACAAAGGTAAAACAAAAGATAAAATTTGGATACGAAGGTTGGTTATGCAAGGGGTAGGTATTAGAACCTTTAACATCTATGGTAATCCATAGGAACCACTTGAAAATTCGTGTTTATAAAAAAATTGGGTTGTTTGTTGATTGATTTTAATTTGAAAAGACATGTCGTCGTATTTGAGTGGAAAACTCAACTTACTACCCACAAGTGTGAGGAAATTAGCATTTGCATTATCTTGATATGGAAAACTCTTATTTAGACTTTCTCACAACCACATCTCAACATTCAAGTGAAAAATGTCAATCACTTCTCAGCATATTGTAGAAGTATAATTGTTTGTATCACTACAAGAATAGACTAATATCCAATCTTTCAAAAAAAAGGCTTTTAAAGAAAAGTGCATAGAGCATAGAGACACAAAAAGAAGTTTGATGATGTTTGTCTTTTTTAGAAGTTTTAAAAAGAGTTTGAATATTCTTAAGTGTTTTAGCATTTATTGAGAAAAATATTTTTTGGATCACTTGACAAAGTCAAGGTTTATTGAGAAAAGATGTGAAGTTTTGAAAACAAGAAGTTTTTTTAAATAGGGAGAAGTTTTTAAAATTGAAGAAATGGAAAGAAGATGAAGTGACTATCTTAAAGCAGGTAAATAATATGAAATAAAAGGTCTCATTGTAAGGTAGCACAAGAGAAAGCCTTTGTGTGTGCAAGTTTACTAATCACAAGGTGGAACAAGCATTTGACATTGGTGAAAACAAGCATTTCTTTCCATTTAGATTAAGCCACACGATGAATAAGCACATGAGAAGATGAATATCAAAAGATATACTTGGACACCCAAGTCACAAAGCCATAAAGAACATCCAAGTATTGAATTGAAGAGCAGAGGGTCTAGAGGAATCACTAAGTCTCAAATGAATCATAAAGTCTCAGATACCACTCCAAGCTGTTAGCTCTCATTTTCGACGCTGTCATACCCCAAATTTTATCCTTAGATTCTCTGATCATTCGCATATCAACCATCCGTGCATAGCTAACCATTTTAATCGTTTGTTTGTTTCGTTTTATGAAATTAGGGTGGTGCAGAATGTTCAAGAATCAGGAAGACTCTACGTGTACACCTATTAGTCCCTGCAGGTCGTAACGAACACGTGTGGATACAAAAGGAGGATATGCCCCCATTTTGATGGATTTGTAATCAGTGCAAAGTTTGTTTCCATCTAGAATTTCTCAAGGTCCCCCCAAGGAAGGGCGTGAATCGCGTACCAAACTCACTTTTTGATTCTGAAAAATAGCGAAGCTTATCATTTGTTGGTTTTAAGGGATTGAAGTTCAGATTTGATTTGAAGTTGTGAATATGAATAAAAATATTGGATCAAGTTTTAATAAATCTTCAAGGTAAAGTGCAAACCTCACTTGTTCTAAAGTCCAAATTCAAGAGAGGAGAAGTTTTTAGGATTTACATGTAAGTTGCTTTAAGACTTAAGATGCAAGAGATTACCCAGTGATTTCATCATAAGTTGAGCATGAAGTTCATACCTTCATGTTAAAGTTTGAGAATTATATCCAAACGCAAAGATTTTAAAAGTCATCAAGGTTTCAAAATTTAAGTTTAAAAACAAAGCCCGTAAGGTCAAAGTAGGAAGGATTCAACCATGGGTTACAAGGTTTAAAATTTTGAGTTTTGATTAACCTTCACAACATCTTTGTGTCACTATAGCCCGAGGTTACTCTTTTTCCCCTCCTCAAGTTCATTAAGGTTTAGCAAGAAATCTTTCGAATGAAGGTTCATAATCCTATTTGCATGATTTGCATTTGTTTCAACTCTAAAAAAATTCAAAAAAACAATGATTTTCAACGTGAAATGGTACAAATTGACTTTATTTACAAAAGCCCACATTAGTACAATGTCTACATCAAGTTGCAAGCTCAAAGTGTACAAGAGATCCAAATATTCTCATAAAAGAAGGTCAAAACGCAAAGACACTTATTTATAAGGCATTTGAATTTTTTTTTTGTGTGTGTGTGAAAGTAAAAGTCCTAATAGCCAGCCAACAACATCCATATAATTGCAAGATGCCACCAAATCTGTTCTGCCTAAAGTAGTAGCAGTATTTCCACAAATTGTTACTCCTGCAACAAATAACAATCCCGTCAGTAAATGGAAAGCCGCGGTTATTCGGTCCAACACTAAATGTAAAGAAAAAGTTCAGATACAGTCAAAGTGGCAGCGGATAACCGTGGCAATTGCTTGATCAATACCAACCAATGCTGCGACGTTTCCTCATACTTGTCTGTCGTGCAAAGTTTCGCTCAAGAAAAAGTGTCGCATCATTAATTTTGCTCGTGAAGCATAGGCCTGCATCAACAAAAGATCCACGTGTCAATATTAACATACCACAAAGCATGTTCAATACCCTCATGAAAGCAGAAAACAACAAATCAAATCTCTATCCTTTCCAAACTGTGAAAACAACCTATGGACTTTACAGGGTAGAAATGCTGAGAATCTAGGTACAATCCTAAGGTTACAAGTTCATCGGAAGTTCCAAGCCTGAAAGGAATCATACGGCATACAAGGTCACAAATCTGAACAAGAATAACTCAATTGGATCCCATTGTTGCAAGAAAATCAAAAATACACCTGCTGTTACTAGAAACTACACACCGAACAGTAAAGAACGTCATGTACCAAGCCAATTCCTTTCTTCAACTTTGCCTTACTTCAAGTGGGTTTATGAACTGAGCCTCATGATGATTGAAGCATCCCTGCCAAAACAACCTGCATAATTCAAACATAATCAAAACCAGAACCAATACATACACATATCTATGCCTAGCTACTATATCATCCATTGCCACATTCAACGCCAGTACAAATAATCACAACCAAAACTAGCCATGTAAAGTCATGAGGAATCATAAAGCAATTCAAAGAGTTCATAAATCCTTGCATATCATTTCAATTCAAGTGTCGCTTCCAAAATACCGAACCGTAAAATGGTGTTTCAATAAATGGAAATCCAAAACAACTTCCCTAAGTTAAGGCCATTTGCAATACGGGAAAGCGAAATAGTAGAGCTGTTGATCCACCAGTTGATGCCAAAACGCCTCATTTCCTTGTTTTAATACCAGTAGGTTTCAGGGAAGCCTGTGGTGCCTTGAGTCGATCTAGAGCGAACTTGCCTTCAAATCAAAATCTTGTAACAGAAGCTTCGTCAGCTACAATACCAGTTACAGGGATACCCCCAACTACATTACCATCAGTGAATGGATATATCACAAAACAGACAACCAATACCTGCTGGGACTGTAACTCATGCTACTATTAAAGTGGAACCAGTTCCCGTAACTTCCATGGTAACTAGGCCAGCTTTTCATCACAATAATTGAACCCTACACTGTTGCAACTTCATCATAAGGGGTTTTCGTCATGCCGCCGCCAGGGTATCTGCGAATTACCATTCTTTCAGCAGTTTATCTGTAACAAAAGGAAGTTATCGAGTTCTAAGATATAACCATACCAAGGTTTTGGAATTGAATACCTCTTGCTGATACATGGAAAAGCTTAGTATGCGGGCGGAGTTAAACGATATCATTGAGATACATCCGATTTGAACTTTGTTTGCCTTGTCCTTTGTTTTCATAACAATTTTGTAACTGTTAGAGTCCATTTATCATGTTCCTGTTACAAAGACGTGAAGATCAGAAACTTCAATAACGATTGAATAAGGATCAAAGAAGATATGGCAAGTTTCCAACACAAAATCCAAGTATTCATGACAGTTCATCGATCAATCATGTTCATACCAAATTAAGTGAAAGCAAAAACTCATTTACCATAGCATTCAAAATTTTCCAAATTAAATCAAACATGCTCCAACTGTCATCAAAATGGATTTGAAGGCATTGAAAGAAAATCTGAACAGGTTGCAAACATGTCTGACTCAAATTGGAAAGCCCTTAATCCACTTTTCAATTCGTGTAGAGGAATTTGGGTTTATAAAAGGGGATGATTTTCACATAGCAAGGGAGACAGACAACAATCACCATAATCCATTCACAAACCAAAAATCAACGATAGAAAAAAAATCCCCACTTCAAACCCTAGGAAAAATCGTGAAGAGGAACTTATCTGTTTTCTTCGCCGCCGAGTCGCTTTCCGAATTCGCCATTCACCGCGAACACCACCGAAACGCCGTTCCCTTCGCATCAACGCCATTTACTTCCACGACACCATCGTGATTGTGAAATCACCGTCCATCAAGCCATCACTTTCGTCGCTCTACATCATCGCTTAGGGTAAGTGTTCTCATTTCGCTTTTGCTGAGTTTTTTTTTCTTTGTTTATCGTTAAAAGGTTGAAGAAGGGACGAAGAAGGAAGAAGCAGAACGAGAAAGAAAGAACAGAGAGAAAGAGAGGGATTGGAAGAAAGTTTGAGAGGAAGAAGTTGGAATTGGGGGCCGCCGTTTCAGAATTAGAGTTCCACTCCCTAATTCTTCCCCTTTTTCGGCTTGTTGTTTCCGGACCGGGTTGGGTCCGGTGGGTTCATCACCACCGGCCCAACCCACATTTTTTTGTTTTATTTAAGTTTTTTTTTGTTTTTTTTATTTTTTTTATTTATTTTCTACATTGTTTTGTAATTTTTAATTATTATTAATGGAAAAACTAACACTAACACTATACTAACATTAACCAATAACAAAAAAATATTATTTTATTAAACATTTAATTTTAACTTAATAAAAATAAGATAATAACATTTAGATTTATCCTTTATTTTAATTTTAATTTAATAAAAATAATATAAACTTTTTTAAAAAATAATAAAAATAATATAATTTTAATTCAAAGTTTTTTTAATAAAAATTAGTTAGATTTAACTTAAGTGTCAATTTGGTTCCATTTCAATATATTAAAAATAAAAATAATTAGTTATCAAGTTAATTTTGAATTAGTTTTATGTTTAATTTCATGATTTAATTTAACTTGTCATTTTCATAATAAATATAAAAGACAAAAAAACATATAATTAAAATTTTCTCTTTTTCTTAATAACTTAAAACCCAAAAATAATAAATACTCTTTTAAAATTCAAAAACATTTGCCTTTTGCCCAAATAACTTAGATAAAGATAAAAACTCTCATATTTAATTTAGGACTACTTAATCTAGCGTTCTTGTTATAATCCAATCTCTAACATTTTCTTAAATATATAAAATTTCGCAAAAATAAACAAAAATAACTAACTTCTAAACCTTATACCAAAATCTCAAAATATTTGAGTTGCTAGTATTACCGTATAACGTAGATAACCAAACAATATTTAACCTTAGTCTCTAATTCCTTAAAACTTAAAACTTAGAGTCGCCGTACTCATACTTAGGCGTCCCGCCGTGGACATCCATCCCTTTTATCCTAGCCTTAGGATTAGGAGTCGCCGTACTCCATATAAGTTTCCCGCCGTGGAATGTTTATCTTACACCCTTTTTAATTCAACTTATAACATAGAAATAGGAGTCGTCGTACTCCAAAAATAAGCACTTCCCTATGAACGTTTATTTTCCCCCAGGAACCTTGACCACAACCAAGAAGTTCTTCATCTCCCTCTGTGAGGGGAACTACGAATACTCTGATTTCATCCCCTACCCAGGATACGTAGGTGTCGCTACTGCGAAAATCGGCGCCGGCTGAACAGAAGAGTCGCCACCGTGCGTTATTTATCCCACGGGAGGGAAAGGAAACGCTCAGAGTAAACCTCGCACAACACGGGAAAGGTATGGTCGTCGCAACCAAAACCTGGATTCGGGAGTCGGTTACGCAAGGGGAAGGTATTAGCACCCCTCACGTCCGTCGTACTCGACGGGATCCACGCTTGCTTTCGGGTATGGATTGTTATTCTATCTACTCTAAAGGTTAAGGGTTAAAAAGAAAAGAAAATGAAAATAAAATGACTCGGCAAAGTATCGCACTTTATGCCTACGTATTCCCGTCTGGAACGAGAAATCAGAGTCAACGTAGTTCGCCTACCTACGGGAAAGGAGGGGAAGGTTGCTCGCTAGGATGTCGCATCCTATGCCTACGTACTTCCACACAGCATGGAAGATCAGAGCAAACGTAGTTCGGGCCACGTACGACACAAGTCTGTCTTGGTTGATTTTATTCCTTCTGAAAAAGGTTTTTCTGATTAACAGTCCCGGCGGACAAAAATGGCGGCTTGATGAGTTCACGTTCTTTTACGAAAGAAGTGTCTTTTATTGTGTTTGAAATCTTTATGTGTTTTTCTGGTTGTTTTGAGGAAGAAAGAGACAGAACTCTAACCTACGGTTGCGAAAGGGAAACAAACTAACCTAATGTTATCATGCATGGGTTAAGACCTAGTGTCTATCATGCTCCTCTCTTGCGCAGAGAGAAACAGAGATCCTACGGGATAGGCAGAAGCAGAAACAATAACAGATATAATAAAGCGGTAAAATGCATGGATGCAACAGTACAAGCGAGGCAAGGGAGTCCCACTCAACCTCGAACCTGGAAAACAATAGGCAAAAGTGAACAGGCTTCACTTTCAACCCAACAGGGTAAACAGCAAACAATACAATCAGGAAAACCAAACAATACAGCAGAAATGAAATACAGCAATAAAACAAACAGCTTCAGCAGCTTTGAATCAACATCTGGCTTTAAGTAATCTCCAATCAGCTACAGGCTTCAACAAGCATCAATCTCCATCTTCATGGCCTTCAGGTAAGGGCTTTGATCATCAGTCTTCTATCTGCAAGGGCTTTTCTTCAAATTCAAACCTCCAGGATGAGGGATCAGTCACAAGAGTGAATTGGGTGTTAAGCAATCAGTTGACTACCAAAGGTGGTGAACAGACTACCTCTAACACATATGACATTTTCTCTCAAGAGTTCTATCTCTTAGACACCATCACCAAGCCTTCCAAAGGAAGGGGGTGAGTGTCTTAGAGAGACTCTGTATCACAGAGAAGAATGGATGCAGACAAGGCAACCCATGTTTGAGAAACAAGCTTTCTAATCTAGAGCTCTGCCTAGCTCATAAACCCTAGTCTCCACAACAGCTGCTAGCAGGAATCTCCTCTTCAACTCTGGAAGTTGATCTTCAATCTCTGGATCTCCAATGGTTTCATCTTCACAAGTCTTCAGCTCTCCCAAGTCCCCAAGCAATCCCAATACCCACATAGACAAGCAATAATCCCCAGAGGGCACACCACACCAGTCAATCAGATATACAGTATATTAATAGCAGTAGGGGAATCCTGACTTTTTCCAAGGGGATCTAATAACTACCCATAGCCCCTATAGTCCCATAGCTAAACTATTCAAACCCTAAGTCCTAAGGGAAATGAATTGATTCTCCTAAGTCATCACCTAAAACCCTAGTTTGTTCATGTTGTTCACACCTAAACTAAACACCTAAAATTAATTTCTAAAAATGGGAATTAAATTGTATCTACAAGTTTAATGTCTAAACTAAACAACCTAAAAAGAATGGACAAAAAATATCAAAGCATTTAATGGAACAAAAATTAACAAAATCATGTATGAAATGAAACTATTTAAAATGCTATTTATTTGGAAAATATGGGAAAAATATCAAATAAAAAATAAAATGCAATTTTTATTTTTTATAATTTTCTTGACTTTTTAAAGAAAATAATGCAAAACGAATGAATTAAAAATAATGTTTTTTCAATTTATTATGACTTTTAGAAAATGCATGAGAAATGTAAAGAAAATAAAAAGAAAATATAAAGGAATAGATGAAGGGGGTGAGAACAGTAACACGCTGCAGTTCAAATTCATGATGGGCCATAGGACTGGAGGTGCAAATATCAAATGGATAAGGCCCAGCGTGTTCAGAAAACAATTGGAAAAATACCAGGAAAATAAAAAAGGGACTCGGTGTAAATAGCAGTAGAATCACGTTGAAATGCTTGGGCTTGTTGGTTGAGGGGTGTGATTAGCAACGTGGATCCAGGGCCCAGAATTTCAATTAAATGAAACGCCGCGTTTCATTTTAGTCAGCTCCCTCCATTTCTCATTTTAAACATGGACCGTTGGATAGAGATTTGAGTCAAACGTCCAAGCCTCATCGTGTGGCTCCAAGGTCGTCTTCAACCTTGAGCCCAAACCCTAACTCAGAAAACCCTAACCATGCACACACCTTCGAGCTCCCTGTTCTCTCCCTCTTCTCCAAGAAATCAGATACTTCCAACAGCAAACTTGTTCTATATTAACTCCTCTACACAGCCATGCCAAAAGCTCATTCTAAAACTCATTCAATAAAACAATTCGATAGACATAACAGATACGATCCACCATTTCCAACTGCTATCAACTGCTTTAATTCTCCACCAAACTCATCCTAAACTGATCTGCAATTCATCCTGATCATAGCATGCTAATCCAATAACATTCTCAGGCCTTATCTTAGCAATTACAAGCTCCAACAGATTTGGTACCTCATTCCCAATATCCATGAAACTCAACCAAACTTACCAAAATCAATCATCTACTTATGCCTAACCATTCTACACTGCCAAAACCCTAAGATTCTACCTAAACTAAGCAATTCGAATGAAAACTTACCTTATGCAAAATGAAGGAAACAGCTTCCAGAACCTCTTGATCTATAGCTTGAAATGAGTGGAAAATGATCCAAGAACCCAATGGTGACTTCTGTATGCAACAGGTATGAATCCAAGGGTGTGAATCTCTCAATTCCAAAGTTTATGCTTCTTGAATGATGATGATGAATGGCACAATTCCTTCTTCAATTTGCCAAATGAAGGTGTGGATTCTGATCCTTGTATGATGATGGTGAAGATTCAATCAAGAATAGTGAAGATTGATAGAGATTATAGAGATTTTGGAAAGCTTATGCAAGTTGAAGAAAGTGTGGAAAATTTGGGGTTTTGAACAAATGGAAGCACCAACCATGGCATGAACCAACTTGTATGAATATATAGATGAGGTTAGAACCTCCTAGAAACTTGGAGAAGTTTCCCTTGTGCAAATTCCCTTGGATGTTGATTATGTTTCTTACATTGCAAGCAACCATGGATAACTCTTAAATCTTGAACTAAACTCAAAATTCCACTTTAGCCAATGTCTTTAAAATGCCCTTTCCATTCAAAATGACCTATAATTTTGCTTCATTTGGCCAAGATATGAAAAATCTCATTTTTAAGGCCATTTTTATTCATTAAATTCAACAATTTTGAAACCTTGTGCTATGAATCTTTCCAATCTCTCATGGTCACTTTTCTAGACTCAAAATGTCATTTGGAGCAAGTTTTATGTTGTAAGTTTTTCCATTTGAGGCCTCCTTGTATGAGTTTTGGGCATAGGTTAAAATGACCTGTAATTCACAAATGACCAAAATACCCTTTGCTTGCCAAGACCATAAGTAGAGTTCCCCAAATCATATGAAGGCATACCACACCATTCTAGAAAGCTAAGACAATAAGGAACAATTCTTATGTTGACCAGTAATCCATTTGAAATCTCCTTGAGGGGTAAAAATTGCTTGGAAGTCAAGTCACCTTCACAGACAAAATTTCAGATACCTCAGATGACCTGTAACTTGCAAGGACCATAACTTGAGTTCTATAAATATCCTTGATGTCTTCCACAACTCAAATTAAAGGTCTTGAGATCCTCTACAAGTTTCGTGTTGGCCAAGGATCCATTTAAAGTTTTAATTTTGACTTATCTTGCTTGGAAATTTGACCTAAACTAGGGGATTTTACATAGAAACCCTAATTTAGAAACTCCTCTTCTCCTTGATTTCTCTTGATTTTTTCTTAGCATAACAACATATCCTTATTCTCCATGTCAAATGATGAACCCCACATCTCTCCAATAGACCTGAATGTCCTCAAATCAATCAATTGACCTAGGGTTGACCTAGGGTTGACCCAGATGAAACCCTAGTTGACTGTCTTCAACTGTAGCTCTTGTGATTACATCAACAACTTGTTTTCTTCTCCAAATGACTTTATAAGTCCTCTAAGATGTCTAGATACTCCTCATGCTTTCAATTCACATCTCATAACTTCTTTGTTGACCCTCAGATAAGAGAGAGATTCAAGGCTTGATCCACTGAACCCTCTACTTTCAAATTCTTTTCTGATGACTTGAATGAGATTGAATTAGGATAATAGCCTCTTGATAGACCTCTAGAGAAGAGAATAATGCTTGGCCCCCTATTGAATAACTTGCTATGCTTATGCTATGCAGATGGTTAGGCTATGTACATGACTCTATATGCAAATGCTAATGATATTGAAACATAAACCAAGTGAATAAGGTTGGGCAAATTTTAGGGTGCAACAGCTGCCCCTATTCAAGCGACTTGGACCCGATTGGGTGAAGAGCCCGGAGCCTTCAGACATTCGCGGTACGAGACGGTTGAATACCAATGAAACCAGAAATTTGCCAACCGCCGAAATAAACTGTGCTCCTGCTTGGGGCACGACATTCATCAGCTGAATCTGACTGTTATGACAACCCACTGGTCTTGCGCGACCGTGCTAGGGATTATTTTCATCGTTCTGAAAAAGATTCTATCATTGCAGAGACAGAACACTGTCCACGCCAGGACGCCTGCTTCGTCGATTTGGAAAACCTCAATAACTTTGCTGGGGACGGCTCGTCTACCTTCTCGTTAGAACTAAATCATCCACGTTGGGAATAAACTCTTCCACGTTAGGAATAACACCGTCCACGTTAGGGCTCACCTCTCCATGTAAGGAATGACTTCTTCTTTGTCAAACTCTTCCACGTAAGGAATACGTCTTCTTTCGAATCTGTCCACGTCAGGACCAAACCCCTTCCACGTCAGGAACACACTCTTTCTTTCCACGTCAGGAATACAAGCCTCCTTCCACGTAAGGAATACTATCTCGATTTGAATCTGTTCACGTAAGGACCCCAATCTTTCCACGTGAGGAATATAATCTCAATCTGTCCATGTTAGGACTCCGACTTGATATGTCCGCGTAAGGACTCCATCTTTCCACGTAAGGAATCACATCTTTCCACGTTGGCGATCAATCTTGGTATGTCCGCGTAAGGACTCAATTTTTCCACGTAAGGAATAAACTCGTCTTTCCACGTAAGGAAACCATTTTTCTTCCACGTAAGGAACGCTCTTGATATGTCCGCGTATGGACTCAATCTTTCCACGTAAGGAATCATTATCTTCAAACTTTCCACGTAAGGAATCTTCATCTTTCCCCGTTAGGAATACAACTCGTCTTTTCTGCGTCTGTCCACGTCAGGACTGAACTTGCTTTTCCACATAAGGAACTGAAGCTTCTCTTTCCTCGTAAGGAATAACCTTGTCCGCGTCAGGATTCACATTTCGTCTTGATTTGTCCACGTCAGGACTCACCTCTTGACCCGCTGAAGTAATAGAACTTGTCCACGTCAGGACCTGCGCGTCTTTGACTTGCTGGGGAAATAAGACTTGTCCACGTCAGGACTCACATTTTGCCCACAACACAAAGAAGGATAAACTTGTCCACGTCAGGACTCTCGCATCTTGTCATCTCAAAGAACTATAAACGTCCACGTCGGGACACACATTTCACCATTACGAATAAAGCTATCTGCTGGAAATAAATTGTCCACGTCAGGACACCAACACGAAGAGTAACCCACTTTTGTCCACGTCAGGACTCCACACTCAATCAATACTGAGAACTCGAACCTATCCACGTTAGGAATAACACACATCGTCAACTTGAGGAAATGTCCACGTTAGGACTCCACATTCCAACAATCTTCTCTAGCACAAAGAAAACCCGTCGATAAAATTGTCCACATTAGGACTCATCCTTCCATTGGTCCGCAAATTTCTTATCACTGACGGTACAACAACTTTGAGGCTGACTCTACTGGGGAGTAGCGCCACAACTGACACTTCGTCGGATGTCTCACGTCGAGATCCTGAATGTTTATTGATTCACCTGAGCAAGGGCTCTCTCTTCCTGCACGAGAAACAATACTTGGAACAAACGGTTAGCCAACCTAGCTTATGTTTCACAATGCATGTGTTTATCAATGATGCAATGCTCCATTCGACATGGAAATGCTACGCTTTTCTTTGGTTAATACAAGTATGACACTATATGCTGATGCGAATGCAGACTCGAACTGTTGGGCACAGGAGCTGCTTCAGCAAAATAAATGCTGAAAAATAATGCCCACTCCGCTGGGAATAGCCAGGTGCTACAGAATCATTCCAGCAAAATAAACGATGGGCAGATGAAGTCGATTCAGCTGGGAAATCGGGAACTTAAACCAGCGCCTTGTTGAAGGACCACCCTGCTGGGGAACATAACTCTGCTGGGGAACAACAGATGCGCCTAGTATGATTGAACTTCTGCGGGAAAGTGAACGGATATCATACGGTATTTTGACAAAATAAATGCCATGATCCACACCAACTCTGCCGGGGAGAGCCTTAATCTTTGAGTTCCCCTGGGAGGAATACTTGCTGAGAAGAGAATTCCGCTGGGGATGGGATGATTCTCTTGGGAAGAATCAACTGACTCCACTGGGGAGAGTAGATGACCCTGCGGGGAAAGGTAAACTGTCTGAATTCAGCTCGCCAATTGGAAATATTAATCTTCTGAGGCTGAACCACTCTCTGCTGAGGATAAATGACTTGGCTGGAGCATGTCCTCTTGGATAGGCTACGACTAGCTGGGGAATTCGATCCTTCTTCAGTAAGGAACATGCATGACCTGCGTGAGAGTCGAGTCTTTTCTTACTGCAGTCTCTTGATCATCTTCCTCGTATGGCTATGAAACCTGCAACAACACAAACAAGACAAGACAAATCTATGCAACCAAGTCAATTCAGGTTAGTGACGTTATTTTCAGTTAATTCAAAGCTTTAGCAACTGTTGGCAAGGGCCAGTGACGTTATGCACATGCTAGTTTCATCAAACTTAGGCGTTAATCATGCACAAAACAGTAAAGAACGGTGTCAAGTACTGAATAACGTATTTTATTGATTGGGCCCCTGAATGGGCGGAGTTTTTGTACACGGAATGTAACTCCTGAAAAGAGGAAGCTACGCACAACCAATACACAAGTATGCACAAGAAGCACAAATATATCGACAAACTAAATTTGTACACATGTCGGCAACGGGATACAGATGAACACCACGAACTGATCCTCCTATGACTCATCCGACTCTAATGCTTTCCCGGTATCCATACCTCCGAAACGATTGTATCTAATAATCGACCCCTCAGGTATTCTCCCGCACTGATGCTCACTGCAATATCAAATTCGGACCGCAGTCATTTGCTTCTCAATTCCCTAACTTTTGCGTAAACCGCCCTTTACGGGTTTTCAGTTCACCGGGATACCCTTTTTTGCCGAAGCCGCCCAGTGTAGGTTTTCAACTTCGCGGGTGTACATTTTTTCAATTTTATCCCTAACTTTTGCCCGAACCTTTCATTCTGTTTTTGGTTCGCCAGGATGCCCCATTTTTGCCTGGACTCTCTTTTTTCTGTCCAGCGGGTCTATTTTAAGCAAAGTATTTTTTAACTGCGTCCGAATTCACAGGTGACGTAAAGTCTTCACCGTCCATGGTGGACAACAACAACGCTCCTCCTGAGAAGACTTTCCTGACAATGTATGGCCCTTCGTAGTTAGGGGTCCATTTGCCCCTGTAATCTGCTTGCGGCGGGAGAATCCTTTTCAGCACAAGGTCGCCCGTCTGAAAGCTTCGCGGATATATCTTCTTATCATACGCTTTCTTCATTCGGCTCTGGTATAAGCGACCGTATGCTAGAGAAACTAGCCTCTTCTCATCCATCAAACTCAGTTGATTCAACCTGTCTTTTACCCATTCTGCCTCGTCCAGCTGAACGTCTCGCAATACCCTCAGAGAAGGGATCTCCACTTCCAATGGTAGCACTGCTTCCATTCCGTATACCAACGAGAACGGAGTTGCCCCGGTCGATGTGCGTACCGTCGTACGATAACCGTGCAGAGCAAAAGGTAGCATCTCATGCCAGTCCTTATAGGTCACCACCATTTTCTGGACGATCTTCTTTATATTCTTATTGGCCGCTTCGACAGCGCCATTCATCTTGGGTCGGTAAGGGGAGGAGTTGTGATGTTCGATCTTAAAATTTTGACAGAGCTCCTTCATCATTTTGTTGTTCAGGTTCGAACCGTTGTCCGTGATTATCCGCTCGGGAATCCCATATCGGCAAATGATATCTCTCTTGATGAATCTGGCAACCACTTGCTTCGTTACATTTGCATAAGACGCCGCTTCCACCCACTTGGTGAAATAATCGATTGCTACTAAGATGAACCGATGCCCGTTAGAAGCTGTCGGCTCGATCTTTCCAATCATATCGATTCCCCACATCGAGAATGGCCATGGCGATGACATCACATTTAGAGGACTCAGAGGCACATGGATCTTATCGGCATAGATCTGGCACTTGTGGCACTTTCTCGCAAACTTGAAACAATTAGTTTCCATAGTCAGCCAAAAATAACCTGCCCTCAGCAGCTTTCTTGTCATAGCATGCCCACCAGCATGCGTACCAAAGGTACCTTCGTGTATTTCCTCCATGAGTAGCTTCGCCTCTTTTTCGTCTACACAATGCAACAGCACCAAGTCGTGGTTTCTTCTGTATAAGACGCCATCCGGGTTCAAATAGAAATTGTCTGCTAATCTCTTGAGAGTCTTCTGATCTTGACTAGATGCCCCAGCCGGATACTCTTTATTCTTCAGGAAGTTAAGGATATCAAAATACCATGGTTTGTCGTCGGATGCTTCGTCAATAGCAAATACATAAGTTGGTCTGTCAAGCCGAGAGATAACGATTCGGGGAGCCTCGTTCCAGAAGTTGACTTTGTACATGAAAGACAAAGTGGTGAGGGCGTCAGCCATTTGATTCTCTGCCCGCGGTACGTGATGCAATTCAACCTTGTCGAAGAAAGGCAACAATCTCCTTGCATAATTCATGTAATGTATCAAATTGGGCTGACGTGTCTCCCATTCCCCTTTGATTTGGTTAATCACCAGAGCTGAGTCTCCGTATACGTCCAGATTTTTGATTCGCAAATCAATGGCTTCTTCAAGCCCCATTATACAAGCTTCGTATTCGGCCTCATTATTGGTAACGGCAAAGGTCAATCGGGCAGTAAACGGGATGTGCGACCCGTGTGGCGTGGTGATGATTGCCCCTATTCCGCTACCGTAAGCATTCACAGCTCCGTCAAATATCATCTTCCATTTGGAACCCAACTCTGGTCCTTCGTCTGGCAACGACTCTTCACAATCTTTCATCTTTAGGTACATGATATCCTCGTCAGGAAAATCAAACCTCATCGATTGGTAATCTTCAACAGGCTGCTCCGCCAGATACTCAGACAGCACGCTCCCCTTTATAGCCTTTTGCGAGACGTATTGAATGTCATATTCAGTCAAGACCATCTGCCACCGGGCAATTCTCCCTGACAACGCCTGCTTTTCGAATACATATTTGATAGGATCCATCTTCGAGATGAGCATGGTTGTATGATTCAGCATGTATTGCCTCAAACGCTTGGCGGCCCAAGCTAGTGCGCAACAAGTTTTCTCCAGCATTGAGTACCGAGATTCACAGTCTGTAAATTTCTTACTCAAGTAATAGATTGCATGCTCTTTCCTCCCTGTCTCGTCGTGCTGACCGAGAACACAACCCATGCTTCCCTCAAGAACCGTCAAATACATGATCAATGGTCTACCTGCCACTGGGGGTATCAAAATAGGAGGCTCCTGCAGATACTGCTTTATTTTATCGAACGCCTTTTGACAATTTTCGTTCCACGTTACAGCTTGATCTTTCTTTAGCAACTTGAATAGTGGTTCACACGTAGCAGTTAGGTGAGATATGAACTGGGCGATGTAGTTCAACCTCCCTAAAAACCCGCGCACCTCTTTTTCCGTTTTAGGCGTCGGCATTTCTTGAATCGCTTTTATTTTAGCAGGATCGACCTCTATTCCTCTTTTGCTTACGATAAACCCCAGCAGTTTACCCGATCTTACCCCGAAGGTGCATTTGTTAGGGTTCAGCCTCAACCTGAACTTCCTAAGCCTTTTAAATAACTTCAGCAGATTCACCAGATGCTCTTCCTCCGTCTGGGATTTGGCAATCATATCGTCAACATAAACTTCGATCTCTTTATGCATCATATCATGGAAAAGAGTCGTCATCGCACGCTGATATGTTGCCCCAGCATTTTTCAAACCAAAGGGCATCACTTTGTAGCAAAATGTTCCCCAAGGCGTTATGAAAGTAGTCTTCTCCATATCCTCTGGCGCCATTTTAATCTGATTATAGCCTGAAAAGCCATCCATGAAGGAGAATACGGAGTATTGAGCAGTATTATCAACTAGCACGTCGATATGAGGAAGTGGAAAATCGTCTTTTGGGCTTGCTCTATTCAAATCTCTATAATCCACGCACATTCGAACCTTGCCATCTTTCTTTGGCACTGGTACGATGTTAGCAACCCAGGAGGGATACTTTGTCACAGCCAGGAAACCAGCGTCCCACTGTTTCTGAACTTCCTCTTTGATCTTCACTGCCATATCTGGTTGAGTTCTGCAAAGCTTTTGCTTGACTGGCGGGCAATCTTCTTTCAGTGGCAGGCGATGCACAACCATATATGTATCGAGCCCTGGCATATCTTCATACGACCAAGCGAATACATCATTATACTCCCTGAGCATTTCAACCAGTCTTCGCTTGATATCATCCTGCAGTGCGGCTCCGATACAAATATTCTTCTCAACCCCTTCCGACCCCAAGTTGATAATTTCGATGACCTCGTCGTGAGGCAGAATGGCTCTTTCCTCTTGCTTCACTAACCAAGACAGTTCTTCAGGAACGTCACTATCTTCGACAACCTCTTCTTCGGCCTGAAATACCGGGCGCTCGAAGTCGGGACGAGTCATAGGTGGTTTAAGGATGTCATCTGAAAATGTTATCCTGCAAAAGGAATGGTTAAGTGCTTCAAAATGCGTATAAAGCGAAAAACCACGTTGCCATTTTATTGAAAAATATAAAACAAGAAAGACAGAGATTACAGTATTTGCACATGAAAAAACGCCATTTATTTAATGATTAACACGCAATGTTCATAACAACACAGCCCTAAGCAAATCATGATGCCCCGGGCAAGACATCAGATTATTCAACAATTAATAAAGCAAAGCATTACTGTTTAAGAGTCACAGGAACAAGCTCCTGAATAGACCAGTTGCACAGTCCTTGTCCTGGCGTGCTTGGCTGAATCCAGGCATCCATATCACAGTCGTTGTCTCCTTCGTCCGATTCCGAAGCAGCGTTGATGGTTTCATGACACACTCCACTGGCAGAGATGGTGATTGGCCCTCTGAAATGGGGCGCCCCCACGACAGGAGTTGACGACGACGGTTGGTATCCTAGCCCGAACCGGTCCATCTTCACAGGAATGTCCAGCACTTTGCCCCAGCCCTTTGCTTCTCCTGCCTCCACTAGAGCTTGAGCTTCTTTATACGATGAGACGGCTATCTCTGGCACTTTGCTCGGCCCGGGACCTTTGTCCTTGATAAGCAACCCTTCAAATGCCTGGCAGGGTGTTTCGTGGATCACTCCGTCGACCTCCACATATTTAAATGATGATAGATGGCTGACCAGGATGTCCTCTTCTCCACATACAGTGACTACGCTGTCTCCGACCATATATTTTAACTTCTGATGTAGGGTGGACGTGACTTCCCCAGCCCCATGAATCCAGGGTCTTCCAAGCAAGCAGCTGTACGCAGGCTGTATATCCATGATATAAAATTCAGTTGCAAACACCTCTGGCCCTACTTGCAAAGGCAATGTGATCGATCCAAAGACTGTTCTCCGCGTGCCGTCAAACGCTCTGACTACCAAGTCACTGGGCGTGCACAAGATTCCTCTAACATCCAGTTTCATCATCGCCTTCTTGGGCAGCACATTCAAAGATGACCCGGTGTCGACCAATACATGCGACATTACTGATCCTCTACACTCGACAGATACGTGCAGCGCCATATTATGATCTCTCCCTTTCGGGGTCAAATCAAAGTCGGTGAAGCCCAAGCTGTGGCCTGCATTCACATGTGCCAACACTCCTTCCAGCTGATTTACAGAGACGTCTTGGGGTACAAAAGAAGCATCCAGGACTTTCAGCAAAGCATTTCTGTGAGCTTCCGAACACAACAGCAAAGACAGGATAGATATTTTGGACGGCGTCTGCTGCAGATGCTCCACAATCTTATAATCACTTTTTCGAATCAAGCGCATGAACTCTTCTACATCTTTCGATGCCGCTTCTTTTCCGCTTGCTTGCACCGAAATATTCTCAACCATCTCCCCTTTTCCTTTAGCTAGTCTTTCGGCCTCCACTTCAGGGGATATAAAGATCCTACCACTCCTTGTCATACCTCCCGAACCAACAACATTATCCACAGTCTCGGATGGCTGCTTATTAACATCAATCTTTATCCCGTCACAATACACCCCCAACCCATATGACCATGGGACTGCTTTCGTGTTCTCGTACGGGATCGGCCCGACCTTAGTTATGGTGATCGGTGGTCGCTGAGCTGGTGCTGCAATAGTGATCGTCTTCCGAGGAATCGTTACCGTGGCCACATCACTCCGATTATCTGCTACTGCCCCTGCAGGCTCTTCGGTTGCTGCTCGGTCAAACTGCAATATGCCTTCATCCATTAAAGCCTGAATGCCTTTCTTCAAATCATCACACCCCCCAGCTAGGGTCCAACATTCTAAGCAATACTCGTCACATCCCGGGTAAACACCCTCTTGTAACAGTCGGCTTTTTATCTCGCTCAGCGGCGTCTTTAAATCGTCGATATTCATAATCAGATTCAATCCTTCCTCAGTCAGAATGGCGTTGGCCCCATGATTAGGCATGGGTTTCTGCACTATATTCGGACCTGCCGTTCCGAAATTGATAGTCTTATTGTCCAAAAGATCCTGCACAACATGCTTAAAAGCATGGCAACCCTCTATATCGTGGCCTGGGGCCCCAGAATGAAACTCACAGTGCCTGCTTGCATCGTAACCAAACGGGGGAGCTCCCGTTATTGGTGCCAGAGTTCTTTTCTCTACCAGGTTCAATCCCAACAATGTCTGCAACAAATCTGCATAGGTTGAGGGAGGCTTCTCAAACACTCTTCTCGGTTTGCCACCCTGGAATCTTCGCTGAGCCTGCTGTGCCCCCTGCTGAGGCTGCTGCTGCTGCATTGGCTGCTGCTGCGATGGTTGTTGTTGCTGAAGTGGTTGTTGCTGGTACGGGATAGTAACACTCGCCACCTGCGGCGGCTGATGATATTGGTTTCGTCCCCTGCCTCGGCCTCGGCCTCGGCCTCCAAACACTGCGCTTGCCTCGCCCTGACGGCGCCCACCAAAAGCCTTCCTATTACTGCCAGATGCAGTTGATTCCTCAACCTGGAATTTTCCTTGCTTAATGTTACGCTCAATCTTTTCCCCCATCAGAATTAGGTCTGAAAAACTGGCCAGAGATGTGTGAAACAGGATGTCATGAAACAAGCCTGTGAATGTGCCGACGAACATGTCATTCATTTCCTTATCTTCTACAGGAGGACGGACCCTGGCAGCCATATCGCGCCACCTTTGCGCGTACTCTTTAAAGCTCTCCCCCTTCTTCTGAGACAGCCCTGCCAATTGGACCCGATTGGGCGCCAAATCGTTGTTATACTTGTAGTGAGCTACGAATGCCTCTGCCAATTGCTTCCATGTCTTGATATTAGTTGGCTCCAACCCCATATACCATTCTAGGGAAGGGCCTGACAAACTATCTTGAAAGAAATGCATTAGCATTCTTTCATCAGTTGAGTATGCAGACATCTTTCTGTAATAAGCTCGTACAAGCACTTTCGGACACGTGTCCCCTTTATACTTATCAAACGCAGGAGCTTTGAATTTAATTGGCACCCTCAAGCCAGGTACCAGCCCCATTGTTGCCATGTCCAAGCCCACAGCGCTTTGGTTCAGGACCCCCTCATCTGCTCTTCCAGCATTCTGATCTTCTGGGAGTCATCCATCGGCCCTTCGAAACCTCCGCCGGAGAAAGCGTCCTCCTGCTGATCTTCTTGCCACATACCATTTCCAGCTCCATACCCATCATATCCAATATTACGTCCAGCCCTGACCTGATTCATCCCCGGACCTCGGCCTCTGTTGCCGTACCCTTGAACACCTCCAGCAGGCCCAAAAGCCATAAACCCCACGCCGTTTCCATTTCCAAAACCTCCGTAACCCTGATTGGTCGCACCATAACCATCTTGCCCAAATCCTTGAGCATTGAAACCATACTTCCCAGCGTTATCGAATCCCTGATCATTGAACCCGAATCCAGCATTGACAAAGCCGTTACCCCCCATATTATCGCCCAAATTGACGTCACCAAGCCCAATGTTATGGACAACAGTCTCATTCCCAACTCCGATGTTACCATTCACAGCAGCGGTAGCGTTGTTGACATTAGCAGCAGATATATTGACTACAGGTGGAGCCACTGGCGTGGGAGTGTCGTCTCCATGAACAGTATCGACCCGTACAGACTGATGATCCTCATTATCGTGACCAGCATTTCGAGCCAACAGAGGTTGGACCATGGCTTGCAGATTTTCCTGACCCTTTGCAATAGCTTCCATGGTCTGCATGAAGAGAGCGAGCTTCTCGCGCACATCTTGCATCTCGTTCTGCATTTGATCCATGATTCTTCGACAATTGGTGCGGGTAGAATAGCGGTGTGGGTGTTGATCTGCAATCCTGGAAAGTACCTGGTACAGAGCATGAAATAAGATACCATCCAATGATTACCTGTAATGCGATATGGATATGAATGCAATGCAATGTGTCTGTGCATTAGGGAAGTTCATTCCCCCAGTTCTAGTGTGAAGGTGCCAGTGCAGTGACAGTGCTAATGATATAAAGATCGGAGCTGAATCACAGAAAGCCTCATATATTGCTGAGAAAACCAGAATACAATGTCGCTGAGAGTACAACAAGAAGGCATAACCTCAACCAACAATCCTGGTGATGGTCAGCACTATGCAAATAAAGCATACAAGTTACTACATGAAATGATCAAATCCTCCCAAAAGTCTGGTACTCTTCTATCAACTTCTTGGTCTCTGGATGACTTGGTTGATCAAGCAGCCCTTCAACAAGTTGGTTTCTCTTCTTAAGAACACGGCGCACGTCTTCAGCAGTTTCTTCCCATGTCGCTTCTCCGAAGCAATCTTCTAGTTTTCGCTTTTGAGACACAGCTTCATCTCTGCATTTGATTGCCTTGTTTAGTGCATTCTGGACACTATACCGGGTCATCACTTCTTCCTCACACTTCTTGATGCTAGACTTCAACTTCTCTTCGAGGTCGGAGATTTGCTGCTTCAGCTTATCTTCCCTCTTCTTATTGTTAGTAAGCGTGGCATTCCAAGTCTTATTGCAAGAAGAGATCTCTCGGTGTGCTGCGTCGAGCGCCTTCTTTTTGGATTCCAGCATGTCATGGGAGCTTCTGAACTCTTGCCCCAGACGTTCGCGCTTTTTCTTTTCCTCAG
Source organism: Lathyrus sativus (assembly GCA_963859935.3). Classification (NCBI taxonomy): domain Eukaryota; kingdom Viridiplantae; phylum Streptophyta; class Magnoliopsida; order Fabales; family Fabaceae; genus Lathyrus; species Lathyrus sativus. The sequence goes on from OZ012738.1 coordinate 492,614,560, forward strand.
TCAACTCAGCCCCTAACCTGTTTAACAGCTCGATCTGTTGTTGGAAAGCATAGACGGCCTTGTTCTTCTCACTGCGTACCTGAGCTAGCTCTTGCTCTAACCCTTCGTTGATCTTCATCAAGGCTTCCTTTTCCTTTACAACTTGCTCGTAGGCTTCCCTAGAAACAGTAGTTGGCTCTTCTGCCGGAATAGGAACAAGGACGGGTGCAGCTGGAAATGGCATTAATAACTGACTTGCTCTCTCCTAGACCCAAACTCTGTATGGCGCATAGGCCTGGCAATCGTTCTTACCTAACAGTGGCTTCCCTTTGCGGTTAATACGTGTCCAGGCATGTTGCAGCTCAGCTAGCAATTCTCCCTTCAAATCACCTGTGAAGTACAGAGATTCCTGTACTTCCTCCTCCTGAGGTGGATTCTTCAGTGCATATCCGAACTGACGAGTGAATAGAGAAGGGTTGTAATTGATACACCCTTTTCTTCCTATCAGCGGCACATTAGGGTACCCAGAACAACTGAAGATGAGCTCAGATCCCAACAGGTCTCGATCAAACCACTCCATCTCTTCCGACGATAGCCTCATCAGGCGCTCTGGCCAACCAGCTGGGACTGTAGTCTCTGCAACAGATCTTCTCTTAGGAAGGTGACTCTCAAGCCACATACTCAACAAGGGTACACAAAGATGAACGTTCTTTCCTCTCCCTTTCTCATTCTTGTAATGCAGTGAGTGATAGAGATCTCCGAGTAAGGTAGGTACAAGATTACCAGCGGCAAACAAGTAGAAAGCATCGAAGTCCACAAAATCCGGTATATTGGGAAACAAGACTATGCCATAAATGCACAAGGCCAACACAGCATTGAAAGCAACCCAGCACCCGCTCTTGGCATACTCCTGGGCTTTACCAACTAAGAACTGGAGTGAGAAGCCTGGAACTCCACAAGAAACAGTAGTCAATAGTTCAGAAGCGTCGATATGCAAAGCTTTTGCCAAGTCCTCCGGCTTGGGCTTGGCGTCAGAATGGATGAATGGAACCTGGTTCTGCACGGGCAGCTCAACATACTCAGCGTATTCCTCCAGGGTTGGTCCCATAATAAAGTCAGAGAACGTAAAGCACCTCAAGGCAGGGTCGTAGAATTGCATCAAAGCATACAACCCATCCAACTCTACCTCTGTAGGTTTGCACACCAATATCAGTAATCTACCATAGCTCATCCGGAAGCTCCTACAAACACCCTCATCAGCAAGAGAGATCAACCCCAGTAAAGGAACAATATCAGGAGTAGGCAATTTGTAAGCAACTGTCCTCCTTAAGCTAGTCATGATCAAACACTCAGAAGTCCGGGCACTAGAACTAGGGAAATGCAAATGCACCTGCAGCACAGACACACGTTAGTGAAATGCAAATGGTAATGGATATGCAGTAATGCAATTGCAAGTAACATGCAACAGGGACCAAAGCTGTAGCTGAATAGTCTGAACCCAATCAAGAAAGTCCCAGACCCTCCAGAAGTCATCCAATCCTGGTCTCGGATAGACCTTAAACAAAGCTCCAATATTGGTCTCTGATAGACCCCATAATCATAACCTGAATGGTCTCTGGCAGACCTCAGATCATATCTCCCACTGGTCTCTGACAGACCTCAGAACACATCTCCAAATAGTCTCTGACAGACCTCGGAACACACCAACTAGTCTCTGACAGACCTTAGGACACATCTCCACCTGGTCTCTGACAGACCTTAGAACCCTCCATAAATATCCAGGATCCTGATCAAGAAACAAACCGGTGGTCTGAAGGTCTAGTTACCTGCATAACCCTGAATCCCCTCACAGGTGGGTGGCCCTATAACTGGCACAAGGTACGGCATCCTATGCGGTCGTCGGCGTCACAGACTTTCAGGGTTGATGATACGATTCCCAGAAGGAGTGGCATCATCAATCCCTGAAGAGGCCTCACTTAGCCAACTTCCAAATGATCGGTCCCCAGAGTCGACAATCCAACTAACCAGCAACCCACGCCAACCAAAGGAAGGGGCAGGAGGCCAACCAGAGGAACCTCGTCTGAGTGTAGATTTCATGGGACACCAAAGCAAGCAAAGCAAGCGGGCGCCCACTAATTTCTACTCTAATTCTAGGTGCACTCAAGCCCAGGTCCGGCTTATCTCTCAATATCAGAACACCCATCACACCCCAGATACAACAACAATAATCAATATATAAAGCTGAAAATACAAGGTTAGAAATATAAAATAACTCCATACAAAATCCTCGACGGGAAAACAAGCGTTAGGATTGACTCTCTTAAGGAACGTTGGATCCCAAATGCATAAGAACTATCGCAGTCCTTAGCAGCCAGGGGACGTTGGATCCCCAGCAGAGTCGCCAGCTGTCGCTACTGCGAAAATCGGCGCCGGCTGAACAGAAGAGTCGCCACCGTGCGTTATTTATCCCACGGGAGGGAAAGGAAACGCTCAGAGTAAACCTCGCACAACACGGGAAAGGTATGGTCGTCGCAACCAAAACTTGGATTCGGGAGTCGGTTACGCAAGGGGAAGGTATTAGCACCCCCCACGTCCGTCGTACTCGACGGGATCCACGCTTGCTTTCGGGTATGGATTGTTATTCTATCTACTCTAAAGGTTAAGGGTTAAAAAGAAAAGAAAATGAAAATAAAATGACTCGGCAAAGTATCGCACTTTATGCCTACGTATTCCCGTCTGGAACGAGAAATCAGAGTCAACGTAGTTCGCCTACCTACGGGAAAGGAGGGGAAGGTTGCTCGCTAGGATGTCGCATCCTATGCCTACGTACTTCCACACAGCATGGAAGATCAGAGCAAACGTAGTTCGGGCCACGTACGACACAAGTCTGTCTTGGTTGATTTTATTCCTTCTGAAAAAGGTTTTTCTGATTAACAGTCCCGGCGGACAAAAATGGCGGCTTGATGAGTTCACGTTCTTTTACGAAAGAAGTGTCTTTTATTGTGTTTGAAATCTTTATGTGTTTTTCTGGTTGTTTTGAGGAAGAAAGAGACAGAACTTTAACCTACGGTTGCGAAAGGGAAACAAACTAACCTAATGTTATCATGCATGGGTTAAGACCTAGTGTCTATCATGCTCCTCTCTTGCGCAGAGAGAAACAGAGATCCTACGGGATAGGCAGAAGCAGAAACAATAACAGATATAATAAAGCGGTAAAATGCATGGATGCAACTGTACAAGCGAGGCAAGGGAGTCCCACTCAACCTCGAACCTGGAAAACAATAGGCAAAAGTGAACAGGCTTCACTTTCAACCCAACAGGGTAAACAGCAAACAATACAATCAGGAAAACCAAACAATACAGCAGAAATGAAATACAGCAATAAAACAAACAGCTTCAGCAGCTTTGAATCAACATCTGGCTTTAAGTAATCTCCAATCAGCTACAGGCTTCAACAAGCATCAATCTCCATCTTCATGGCCTTCAGGTAAGGGCTTTGATCATCAGTCTTCTATCTGCAAGGGCTTTTCTTCAAATTCAAACCTCCAGGATGAGGGATCAGTCACAAGAGTGAATTGGGTGTTAAGCAATCAGTTGACTACCAAAGGTGGTGAACAGACTGCCTCTAACACATATGACATTTTCTCTCAAGAGTTCTATCTCTTAGACACCATCACCAAGCCTTCCAAAGGAAGGGGGTGAGTGTCTTAGAGAGACTCTGTATCACAAAGAAGAATGGATGCAGACAAGGCAACCCATGTTTGAGAAACAAGCTTTCTAATCTAGAGCTCTGCCTAGCTCATAAACCCTAGTCTCCACAACAGCTGCTAGCAGGAATCTCCTCTTCAACTCTGGAAGTTGATCTTCAATCTCTGGATCTCCAATGGTTTCATCTTCACAAGTCTTCAGCTCTCCCAAGTCCCCAAGCAATCCCAATACCCACACAGACAAGCAATAATCCCCAGAGGGCACACCACACCAGTCAATCAGATATACAGTATATTAATAGCAGTAGGGGAATCCTGACTTTTTCCAAGGGGATCTAATAACTACCCATAGCCCCTATAGTCCCATAGCTAAACTATTCAAACCCTAAGTCCTAAGGGAAATGAATTGATTCTCCTAAGTCATCACCTAAAACCCTAGTTTGTTCATGTTGTTCACACCTAAACTAAACACCTAAAATTAATTTCTAAAAATGGGAATTAAATTGTATCTACAAGTTTAATGTCTAAACTAAACAACCTAAAAAGAATGGACAAAAAATATCAAAGCATTTAATGGAACAAAAATTAACAAAATCATGTATGAAATGAAACTATTTAAAATGCTATTTATTTGGAAAATATGGGAAAAATATCAAATAAAAAATAAAATGCAATTTTTATTTTTTATAATTTTCTTGACTTTTTAAAGAAAATAATGCAAAACGAATGAATTAAAAATAATGTTTTTTCAATTTATTATGATTTTTAGAAAATGCATGAGAAATGTAAAGAAAATAAAAAGAAAATATAAAGGAATAGATGAAGGGGGTGAGAACAGTAACACGCTGCAGTTCAAATTCATGATGGGCCATAGGACTGGAGGTGCAAATATCAAATGGATAAGGCCCAGCGTGTTCAGAAAACAATTGGAAAAATACCAGGAAAATAAAAAAGGGACTCGGTGTAAATAGCAGTAGAATCACGTTGAAATGCTTGGGCTTGTTGGTTGAGGGGTGTGATTAGCAACGTGGATCCAGGGCCCAGAATTTCAATTAAATGAAACGCCGCGTTTCATTTTAGTCAGCTCCCTCCATTTCTCATTTTAAACGTGGACCGTTGGATGGAGATTTGAGTCAAACGTCCAAGCCTCATCGTGTGGCTCCAAGGTCGTCTTCAACCTTGAGCCCAAACCCTAACTCAGAAAACCCTAACCATGCACACACCTTCGAGCTCCCTGTTCTCTCCCTCTTCTCCACGAAATCAGATACTTCCAACAGCAAACTTGTTCTATATCAACTCCTCTACACAGCTGTCGCTACTGCGAAAATCGGCGCCGGCTTGACAGGAGAGTCGCCACCGTGCGTTATTTATCCCTCAGAGCGGGAAAGGAAACGCTCGAAGTAAACCTCGCAAAGACGGGAAAAGGTATGGTCATCGCAACCAAAACCTGGATTCGGGAGTCGGTTACGCAAGGGGAAGGTATTAGCACCCCTCACGTCCATCGTACTCGATGGGATCCACGCTTGGTGTTTATAGGTAAAAGGGTGTGTTATCTATCTACGCTAATGGCTGGTCTGAAAAGAAAATAAAAGGACAGGACTCGACAGAACATACGGTGTTCTGGGCCTACGTATTCCCTCGTGCAATGGGAAAGTCAGAGTCAACGTAGTTCGACTTCCTACGCCTAAACGGGGGAAAGGTTGCTCGCCAGGACATCGCGTCCTGTGCCTACGTACTTTCATCTGGAATGAAAGATCAGAGCAAGCGTAGTTCGGCTAACTACGGGTAAACAGGGGTTCTCACACAGCAGTGAGAAAACAAACTGGTCTCTAAGGCTCGGGAACCTACAAATACGATCTGGTCTCAAATGCGCTCGGGCAAGAGAAAGGGATAACAATTAGTCGTTAGCGGGAAAGTCTCGATCGCACAGCCGCGAGAGAACAAAAGTTAGTTGTTAGTGTGCTCGCTAGGATATCGCATCCTATGCCTACATATCCTCGTCTGGTACAAGGAATCAGAGCAGCTGTAGTTCAGCTAACTACGGGTCAAGCTACTCAAAAGCTCCTACAGAAAGGAAAGGGAAACCCTAGAACTATAGCTGAGAAAGGGGAATCTACCTACTGCTATCACACCTGGTTGACCATCCTAATGTCTATCATAACAACTCCGCAGCGGAGAAGTCAGAGCTCCTAAGGGATCATGGCAACAGGACTAAACTACACACAAGAAACTGCAACGTAAAGGAATACTGAAAATATGCATGAATGCAACAACTAGACGAACAAGGCACAGAGGCAAGGGAGCTCAGCTCTACCGAATACCAACAAGCAAAGCCACGCAATAACAAACAAGCAGAAGGAGGACCACCTCAACTTCTCATGCACACAAAGTCTACTTCTAAGATGCACCTATTCAGAACTATCTAGATGAACACCTAAGTCTAATGCAACACAATATCACACAAGTCAAGCAATACAAAGAGACTAACCCTAAGCAGGGCCTCAAACAAACCTGAAACAAGCTTCTAATAACTCTCTAAACAAAATTCTATACAATACCCTAAGCAGGGATCTAAGCAACAACTCTAATCAAAACCCTAAGCAAGGATCTAAACAAACTCCTAGGCAAGAGGAATCAATCCCATTCTCCAAGCTTCAGAACAAGCTTACCAGAGAAAGGAAGCTAAGCAGACAAGCTCATGGTATCTTCCTCAGGAAAGTACCAGGAGGTTACTACTCAGGAGTCATATCCTATGCGGCTCGACAACTGTGATCAGTTTACATCCCTCCTCGGGAGAGATTAAACTCACATGAAGGCTCTGGCGTCACTGGATATTTGGGAAAGAACCTATATGCACTAAGGGAACTAAATGAGCAGACTCATAGGACTTTCCTCAGGAAAGTACTAGGAGGCTGGCACTTAGGAATCGTATCCTACGTGGCTCAACAACTGTGATCAGTTTACATTCCTCCTCAGGAGAAATTAAACTCACAAGTTGGCTCCAACATCACTGGATACTTACGAAATCCTAGATAAACTAATGGAACTAAGTGAATAGACCCCTAGGACCTTCCTCAGGAAAGTACTAGGAGGCTAACACTTAGGAATCGTATCCCATGTGGCTCAACAACATGTGATCAGTTTACATTCCTCCTCAGGGGGAATTAAACTCACAAGTCGGCTCCGACATCATTGGATACTTACGAAAGAGGTGAGAAGGAAGGATGAAAGTCATTCATAGTGCCTTCCTCAGGAAAGTACCATAAACTCCCTTCAAACTTCAGGATCTCGAACCTCACAAACAGACAACAAGCTCCTAGACTAAGCCTCAATCTACTGCATCCTTGCAAGCTCCAACAGGACCTCAATCAGCTCCCACCTTCAAGAAGAACCCACAGGCCAAGAAACCACAGGAGACTATCTCTGAAGTTCAACCACAGTTGAACTTCAAAGTCAGAAGTCATCAAGACTTCTCCTATCTTCAGGCTCAGACAAATCCTATTAGAATACCCTACAAAAAACTATCAAAAATCTAATGGGAGACCTACATGGCTCTAGGGCAACATACTGAAAAATCAAAACAAAATTCAATACCAGATGAAAGAAATAAAATCAGCAACACAGACATATCCACAGACCAATCATTCAACATCAATAACAGTGAAAAAATGCAATTAAGATAAAAATGCATGATTGAGCTAATGTTTTTATGCTATAAAATTCTACACTGAATTACGAGTCTACAGAAAAAAGAACGGGATTATTTGACTAATTCTACTATTTTTTATGAATTTCTAATGATATGCATGCATTAAAAATATTAAAAACAAATCAATTAATTGAAAAATATGCAAAATATAACAAACAAAAAATAAAATGTCACTTTTATTTTTATTTAATTTTCTAAACATTTTTCATGAAATGGATGGAAAAAAAGAATTATTAAAACAATTATTATTTACATTTTTTCTATGAATTATTTGATATGAAAATATAAGAAGAAAATCAAAATCTAAAAGAAAACGACATGGGGTTCAAATAGCAAGATATAAGCCTATTCTACACTGGGCCCACACTCTGGGGGGTGCCAACAGCAGTTGGTGCGCAGGCCCAGGTCTTATATCAAACAATCAGAAAACCAAAACAGCTGGGGGTACAGACTAGTAAATTCTCTAGTTGTTATCTCAATGGGCTTACGCCCAGGGGGTACAGATAGCCATTTTGGGGCTTAAGGCCCATATCCAAATTCCCAGACCCACACGCCAGGGGGGGGGAAAGCAAATTGGGAGGTGTGGCTTCAGAAACACGTTTGGGCCTAAGCCCAACGTCAAACCCTAATCCAACATTCAGCTGAACAAAACCTATCATCATCCCCCCAAATACCCTGGTACTGTTCACTCTGGGAACCCTAGCCGCTTCTACCCGTTCTTCCTCCTCACTCTCTCTGCAACTCACTCAACCCAGCAAACCCTAACTCAAACCTAAATGCTAAACGAACCACGATGAAACCCCATATTCAACAGTCAACGGAAAAACGTGAACAAGAGTCGAAGAATGACACACCTGGATTTGGAACACGAATGACTCAGGGAGTTCTTGAGGCTTGTTGAAGAACTTGATAGCTTCACTTCGCACGTGGATCTTGACGAGGATCCTGATGAAGAAAGTAAAGAGCTCTTGGTGTAAAGATCTTTGAACGGATGAAGAAGATGCCTGGTGATCTTGAAGATCTATGACAATCTGGACCGAATCTGGAAAGGTCTATGAAGATCTGGAAAACGCAAGAACGTTTCAGTGAAGATCCGGACGAAGTTCCTTTGAAGATTGATGGTCACGAAGGTTGATGAATCTTGATTCATGACGATTTTGCTTGGATGCCTGGAAATCGTTGATGAACGCCATGAATGTTCTTGGAGATTTTCTGGAAAAAGACCTGAAGAAGATGAACGGATGAACAAATTGGTGGTTCCGGTGAATTTTCCGGCGACACCTTTGGAGGGAACGCGAACGAAGATTGGGCGGTATCCTCAGCGATTTTCCTGAAAAATCCGGCTTCCGATGAACTTCCGGTGAAATTGGCTTTCCGGCGACCGTTAGGAGTTGGTTGCGGTGGATCAGGCGGTGGTCACCGGCGATTGCATGTCGTCCGGTGAGGAGCTGGTAGTGGGATCCAGGTGTCAGTGCATGCAGCGAGGTAGCTCAATAGTGGGACGCGTGTGAGAGGGGAGTGAGGAGAGAGGGACGCGTGTGATGTGCTGGCGCAGAGAGAGTGAGATGAATTGGATGCGTGGCAAGACGAGGGGAGAGAGAGAAGAGCGCTGACAGGCTCTTATATAGCCACGTGTGCAATTCCTGGGCTTCTTCTGACTGGACCTTTTGACTGCACCTGGCCCACTTAGGCTAATGACTCAGACTAAGCACCATTAAAACGTGACTAAAAGTGTAAATAAGGGACAAATGGCCTGATTAGCATATGATTAACTACATGAAAATGATTAAAAATTGATGATGAATGATTAAAATTGAAACGAAAATGCATATGCTAATTAAACAAAAATGCTTGATGAGAAACAATTAAAAAGACTAATACCCTAAAAATCTGACTAAAACCTATAAAAAAAAAACTATTAAAATCCATATTAACCTATATTAAAAGCCAAATTTTATAAAACCTATAAAAATTCTAAAAGCAATTAAATCTACATCACAAATACTATTAAAATCTATATTAAAACTATATTAATTTCTATAATATTCTAAAAACATTTAACATCATTAAAATCTATTAAACTAAAAGTCTATATTCTATAATCTTCTATATTAAAAAAACTATTAAACTCTAAAAGATTATTAAAAAACCTATTAAAATTCTACATTAATCTATTAAAAGCTATTTAAAAAATCTATAAAATCCTAAAAAAGAGATTAAACTATAAAAATGTTCTATAACCTATTTAAATTCCAGAAAAATTATAAAGCCTATTAAAAATTCCCAAAAGCCTATAAAAATCCTAAAAATGCAGATGAATGCACAAATGACTCCCGTAAAAGCGCACGAGACCAGATTGAATCGAACGGAGATCCCGGGCATCAGAATATCCTCAAAATCACTGAAAAATCACCGAGGAGCGCACAATTTCCCGAAAATAAAACCCTGGTTATCTGGACTGGATCTGCCATATCTGATAGACAAAAATCAAGCTGTAAACTCTGATATCCCCTGCTTGTGCACAAAAATCATCTGTCTGAGCTGTGAATATGAAATTGAACCATGAGTCGGATAGGAGAATCGGTTGGTCAAATTTTAGGGTGCAACAGCTGCCCCTATTCAAGCGACTTGGACCTGAAAGGTTTGAAGAGCGCTCAGCCTTTAAACATTCAGAGGTACGAGACGGTTGAATACAAATAAAACCCGAAAATTTGCCGACCGCGAGCATATACTGTTAACTGCTTGGAGAATAAAGTCCAGAAAACCGAGTCCAGTCATTACGGCACCAAACTGATCAATCACCTGATAGAGAACTCCTGATTTGAATACCCGTTGCTTGTGACACCCCACATAACAAACCCGGATGGTTGCAACAACATACATGATTCTTTCACATTGCCTACTGATAGGCAGGAAGAGAAATATACTCACATCGCCCAAAGATGGACGGGAAGACACCCTGATTGAATACTCACTTCGTCTAATGATAGACGAGAAGACAACATTAATCAATGAATCAATCAATATTCTCATCGTCTAAGGGTAGACGGGATCGTCCTGATTGATGAACAAATCATTATTCACATCGTCTAAGGGTAGACGGTATCATCCTGATTGATGAACAACTCATTATTCTCATCGTCTAAGGGTAGACGGTATCATCCTGATTGATGAACAACTCATTATTCTCATCGTCTAAGGGTAGACGGTATCATCCTGATTGATGAACAAATCAATACTCACATCGTCTAAGGGTAGACGGTATCATCCTGATTGATGAACAACTCATTATTCTCATCGTCTAAGGGTAGACGGTATCATCCTGATTGATGAACAAATCAATATTCTCATCGTCTAAGGGTAGACGGTATCATCCTGATTGATGAACAAATCAATACTCACATCGTCTAAGGGTAGACGGTATCATCCTGATTGATGAACAACTCATTACTCACATCGTCTAAGGGTAGACGGTATCATCCTGATTGATGAACAACTCATTACTCACATCGTCTAAGGGTAGACGGTATCATCCTGATTGATGAACAACTCATTATTCTCATCGTCTAAGGGTAGACGGTATCATCCTGATTGATGAACAAATCAATATTCTCATCGTCTAAGGGTAGACGGGAAGAAATAATCTCTGAATTCACGCTGTCTACTGACAGACGGGAGAAAACCATAATCTCCATACTCACATCGTCTAAGGATAGACGGAAAGACACCAGAATCTCCATACACACATCGTCTAAAGATAGACGGGAAGTCACCATAACGCAATTCAACACCATCCTTTGAATTTCAGAATCCTTCTGTCTACGGGAATTGATGGAGAAGTCAATATCCTTGAAGGGGCCACATCGTCAGTATGGACCGACGGTAAGAAAAACCACCTTTTAAGGAACCATGTCGTCAATAAGAATCAACGATCACGCAAACTGAACATTCTACGAAGAGCCTCGTCATCAATAGGGATTGATGGTCAGAAAAGTCCCTCTTAAACGTCATCTCATCCAATAACCAGAAAGAGAACCGATATTCAGAATCATTTTGAAACTCCTCAACAACTAAGGATAGCCGGAGAAGACTCGCTGGGGAAACACCTCATCATATGTATGATCTGGCAATAAGAAACCTGCTGAACAATAGCTCGAAACTTCACATCGTCTGCTGTCAGACGGAAAGGAAAACCACTTGCTAGAAAAGCTCTATTTTGAACTCCGTTGAAGATTGCTTGAAACTTCACATCGTCTACTGATAGACGGAAAGGAAAGCATCTCCTGGGAGAAACCCCTTCTTGAAATCTTACTGCGATCACCCGCAACTTCACATCGTCTATGGATAGACGGAAAGAAAACCACATTCGTACTCCCGACGTCTAATGCTAGACGGAGAAATCCACTCATTGGAGGAACACATCGCCAATATGAATTGACGGGAAGAAAAGTTTGTCGACATCAGATGACTGCTTAATCAAAGCATAATTGTTGCATGATCTGAGATACAAACGATCTGCTGAACTGTCTGAATACTGCTGCTGAATAAATGTCCCTGAACTGATCACAGAGTAATTCACGCGCCATATGAGGTTGACAGAAAACCTGACTTATGCTTTGTATGCTTATGCAAATGCTTTAGTCTTTCTATGGCGTAATGCTCCATTTGGGATGGAAATGCTACACATTTTGACAATGATATGCAAGTATGATGCAAAATATGATGCATGCAATATGCTAGTGCAGGCCCGAGCTGCCGGAGAGGCCGGGTACAGAAAACCACTTCAGCAAAATAAATGCTGAAGGCGAGGCCAACTTTGCTGGGGATAACCCGGATATCACTGAATCGTCCTAGCAAAATAAATGCTGGGAGAGTGAAATCAACCCTGCTGGGGATATTGGGAACTTTACCGAATACCTCGACGAAGTAATGCCCTGCTGGGGAATGTAACTCCGCTGTGAAATAGCAGACGTGCTGAATATGATTGGACTCCTCTGGGGATAGCTTACCCATACCAACGACCAAGTGGACTTTGCTGGAGACAATGGAGGGAGTCCTCCCGCGTACTGACGAAGCTCGGATCTGGAAAATGATGCGCCAACACAGATGGGCTTCACAGTAATCGCAAACTTGGATTTGAGCTCTTAAGCCATCTTACTACACCTGACGCTGGAAAATATTCTTCCTGAATACACAGCCTTGACACGACCTCCCGCATTCATCTCGCTCTCGAAAATTGACTGCATCTGCTTGAATAACTCTGAATGACCTTGTAGGTACGGAGAACAACAATCCTTTTGCTTCTGATATGCCCCAGCCTACGGGATCTCCGTGGGGATAGCCCTTGAAAGAGACTCTGCAAATTTGTTGCCCCGATGGTCTGATATAACGTGCCTCAGCGTTCTGATCTTCTGAGATACTTCACCTTGAATGCTCCTCGCACAAACCTTTGCGCGCTTAAGATGGTCTGCTCCTGACTGCAATGACCTTGCCCCGATTATCTGATTCAGAGTAGTACCTCCTGACTGCGGCGTATTTCACCAGACCTCAACCTGATTGCCCCAGGATAACTGACTTCGAAAAAATGACCTGACTGGGGATCACAATAAAGCTTGCCCCTGTTCTCGGAATCTTCGGGCGTTCTGCATTCTATCTTGACCATACTTTCCATCGTAGGAAGCTTTTCTGCTGTCAAGCGCTTACTCGCAAGTAAAACAAGTTGTTATGCATAGAAGATGTATTAATGCAACACATATGACAGCTTTGACATCCAATCCGTTCACGGGGAAAAAGGAAAAACAGTTTATGGCATATGATGCACAAAACATTTATCAACATCAGTATCAACATGGTAAGAGGAACCTTAGGAGTCAGAATCGACACGACCTTTACCGGAGCATGCTTTCGAAACAACCTGCTTCAATTAGGACTTTTGAAGGTTGTAACGTGGTCAGGTTCATGGTTTTGAAAGAAAGGATAAAGGCTCAAAGTTTACTTTAACCCACCCGTTCTCCTTGATGTTCTCCCATCCTACGTTCAGCTAATTCGACCTTAGCGCTCACCTCTCAGAGGCTGAAAGAAAATAGGAATGATAGTTCGAGAAACTTTTGGATTTTGGAGTGACAACCACTCACTTTTCGTCTTTGACACTTGAGGTCACACGACTTGTATTTCCATCGAGGATTTTTCTTTTGATCCTTTTCGTCTTTTCTTTTCATATCCCTAACTTTTGCCTGGACTGACTCCTTTTGAGTTTCTTTTGATTTTTTTAAGTCCAGCGGGATGCCCTCATTTTTGCCTAAGTCATTTGTTTTGAATTTTTCTTGACTTAGCGGGCTTTTGATTCTTTTTCATTCTTCTTTTTTCGAACAAGTCGTGTGACACTGGTTGTCTGACTCTTTGGGAATGATGTGGCTGTCCCACTCTTGATTGAACCATTGTGGTCTTTTAGGCACGACCTCTAGGGGTGTGATTGATCCTTGAACGGACACTCCTCTTGTAATTTGGACGCTCGGTCAAATTAGCTAACACCTACCCTGCCCCAGGTTAAGATTGAGGGTTTTTTCGTTCACAGAAAGAACTCCTACTACAAGGCTCAAAGGGGTTGACAAGGGATTATCTTCCTTATATCTCCGGTGTTTAAGGGTTTGAAACAATGCCTGTACATCATCAGCAGGTTTTATTTCAAAAAGCATACAATATCAGAATTTGCATGTCGGTCATTTTCGTCATCCTCCCCAAATTCTACTTAACCAAGTGGTGGATATTTGCAAAACAGTTAGTGAACACGAATGGATTCAATCAAAACATGCACATTTATTTCATTATCATCAATTTGACTGAAAACAACAAGTTTTACAAACAAGTTTACAAATTCAAACAGGAAAGCAATTACAAATGCAAAGAAATGACAAGCTAAAACAAAGGAAATATGCTAGCTTCCGAGAACTGGGCTTTTGCATCTGCCTTGCTGCTGAACCAGCTATCTTTATTAGAGGCAATCCGATGCTGTCTTGACCTGCTTCAACGACCCAGCCAAATTATAGAGCCCTTTCTCCTTCATTCAGATGATGTGGGGACCTCCCGGCCCGAAGCTGATTGCTGCACTATCAAGCAGATCCTGCACTTTGTGCTTAAATGCTTTACAGTTCTCAACTGTATGGCCAGGTGCCCCGGTATGGAACTCACAAGTAGCATTGGCATCATACCCTGGTGGTGGTGCTCCCGTTAAGGGAGCCATTGTCCTCTTGTGAACCAATTGGAGCTGAAGCAACGTCTGCAGAAGCTGTGCGTATGGTATAGGAGGAGTTTCCAAATGACGGCTTGCCAAAGGACCTTGATTCTGACCTCTTTTATACCCCCGATTATTCCGTTGCTGAGGCTGCTGCTGCCGGTATCGGGTTGACCCTTGAGCACCATTCGTATCAAATGCAACATCGGCTTCTTGATCTTCGATGTACTGATTAACGCTCTCCTTGTGCTTAGCCATTTGCTTTCTCAGATCTGCCCCAGGAATAGGCAACAATTGTGGGCCTGGAGATTCTGACACCATGGAGTCCAGGATACGCTTCTGACCCAATACAGCTTTGGAAACATCTGTCATCTTTGCATCGACTGAGACAGGAGCAATATGCACAGCTACGCCGCCCGGCGTGAATTCAATATCGTGCGAGTCAATCAGGTCTTGAACATTGTGCTTGAAAGCATGACAACCCTCGATGTCGTGTCCGAATGCCCCGGAATGAAATTCACATTGCTTATTGGCATCGTACCCTTGAGGAAACGCTTTCGTTGGTGGCGACAACGTTCTTTTCTCAACCAGATTAAACCTCAGTAAGATCTGCAAGAGCTCAGCATAGGCCATAGGTGGTGCCTCAAATATTCTCCTTGGCTTCCCTTCCTGGATCCTCTGTTGAGCCGGATGTATCCTCTGTTGCTGCTGCTCAGGTTCCACATGCACAGGTGGCACGAGCTTCTTCATTGCGGCTTCGAATAGCTGATCGTCTTCTTTCTTAAGTACATTCTTGACTACTTCCATGATCAAGCTCATTTGGGTCTTCAGCTGACTGTTCTCCTCTTTGAGAATCTTCTGCTCCAGACGCATCTCTTGCATGTCTCTCATCATCTGCCCCAGCTGGCTTCGGACTTCGATCAATTCAGACTGATTCTGTTCCATGTCTCTGAAGGAATTCCTGCAACAAACTGGATGATGAAGAAATAAGACCCACGGTTCTGATATACCTGTTAAATGATAATGCAGCGCAGAAAGCAAACACACATTCACAACGAGATAAAGAGAAACCCAAGCTATAAACACACAGACAAACATCTCCCATACATGTACAACCAACGAAATCAGCAGGTAAGCACAAATGAGTATGAATATAAGGACCCCAGCCAACAATCCTGGTGGTGATCGACAAATACTGATGTACAAAAGCTAAACGGGTTAAGCAGAGAAAACAGATGCGGCATCCGACGCGAAAACCTCTAGAAATTTCTCCCATACAACCGAACTTTCTGATTGGCAATCTTCAGAGCACACACTTCCTGTGGAGTCTTCCATGACATTAACTGACGAACCCGCACAACTAGAAGACGGAAAATCATTAATCTGAACACAACCTTGAGGAGTGATGCAAATACGGCTAGAGTCTAACAGATCCTGAATCTGACTTCTAAGCACTTTACAATCATTCGTTGAATGCCCCTGTGCCCCATCATGGTACTCACAGCGGGCGCTGGCATCAAAACCTGGAGGATACGGTGGAATCACCGGCTTAGTCTCTTTCGGTACTATCAATCCACTTCTGACCAGATCTGGCAACAACTGGCTGTACGACACCGGTAGCTGAGTAAACTGCCTTTCAGGCTTCCGTGGTCTTCGTGGAGCATGCTGACGCGATCGACGATAGGATGACCGTTGACTTGAAGTGTCTGAAAACTGATCCTGAGATGCTAGAGATTCTGAGGTGACGTCATCTCCTTCCCACTCTTCTTGAGAACTGACAACTGACTCAATCTTATCAACTGGGACGTAAGGAACACCTCGAAACTTTCCACTCCTGAGTCCTCGCTCAACAATCTCTCCCAGCCTCATCAGGCCCACAAAGTTTGTGCAGCTGAACAATTTGTCAAAATAATGGCCTTTCAGAGTACCCAAGAAGATGTCAACCAGTTCCCTTTCCGGAAGCGGTGGTTGAACGCTAGCAGACAATTCTTTCCACCTTCGCAAATATGCTCTGAATGATTCATTCTCTGCCTGAGACAATTCTTGCAGATCTACGAGACTAGGAGTCAAATCCAAATTGTAATCGTACTGCTTCATGAAAGCTCTGGCTAAATCCACCCAAGATCGAATCTGATTACTCTCTAATTGCACATACCATCTCAGGGATGCCCCAGTCAGGCTATACTGAAAGCAATGGATCATCAATTTGTCATTTCGCACAAACGAAGTCATCCTTCGACAGAACATCATCAAATGCAACTTCGGACAGCTATCTCCTGTGTATTTCTCAAATTCCGGCATTTTGAACTTGTACGGCATCACGAGGTCAGGGACCAAGCACATGGCTACAGCATCCAGGTTAACGGCATCTTTCGCTTCCAAGGCTTTCATTTGCTCTTCCAGCACTCGGAGTCTTCTACCATCGTCAAGAGCTCTTGGATCTACTAACCCGGTCATTGGAATATCTCTCCGGTAGTTCATCACAGGGAAATCAACACATTGATTGTTAACAGGAGGATAATATTCATTTCGGGCAAGAAACTGCTCATGCCGATCTCTGTTCTCAACAGTTGGCTGCACAACTTGGTCTGCAGTAATATTGTTTGCTTGCGGGAAGTCCTCCATAAAATCATACTGATGGTTGGGCGCCATAGTAAACCCTCCCTGGGTGTCAGGAAACTGGAAATTGCCTTCAGACATAGCCACCAATTACCTGTAACCGACTATGCTGCTTGATTCTGCTCAAATCTACTTCAGCCCTTCGGTCGTCTTCAACACTCTGCTTCTTGCCTCAAACAATTCCCCGAGAATCACTTTCTGGTGAAAACAAAGGCTGGATAAGTGCTCTGACCTGCTAGAGAAATGCTATGCAATATGATTTATGCAAACAGAAATACAAAAATGCTAACGTGCATGTGTGCATTGGAGATATTTTCCCTCCAATTCCAGTGTCAGTGGTAGCAAGACGAGATAAACCATAAAGACAATATTTGGAAAATCCCTCATATATTGATTAGAATAACAGTCTTGTCAAGAAGTTACATAACTATGCTCCATACAGCTGATATGATAAGGAGGATCCCAGCCAACATGTCTGGTGGTGATCTCAACATACAGAATACAAGAGAAATCAAATACGGGTACGGTTGCGGAAGTCTTCGACCATCTTCTTTGTCTCTGCATGATCTGGTTGATAAATCAAACCTTCTATCAGCCGATCCCTCTTCCTGACCGTCCCCTGGATGTCTCTGACAAAGTCTTCCCAAGCTTTATCATTAGCACCATCCCCAGGTTTGGGTCTCTTGGCATCTGCTCTATGCTGGAAATCTTCCAAATTCTTCATGGCATCTGTCAACTTGCGCTCGGCCTCGTATCGGCGACAGGCTTCTTCTTCAAGCTCTTCGTTCTTCACTTTGACCTGTTCTTCTAACTGAGCAATCTGTGTCTTCAGCTCTCCTTCTCGCTCCTTGCGCTTGGTCATAGTGAGATCCCAGTGCTCTCTGAACTTGGCTAGCTTGGTGTAGGCCCTTTCCAGCTCTTGCTTCTTGGTGGCCAGCACACTACTAACTGAGTCTACATCTAACTCCAAACGCTTCTTGGTTTCAGTCAATTCTAATAGCGTAGTCTTCAGATGTTTCAGAGTTTCATCCTGTTGCTTAGAAATATACCCTGTTTCAATATTTTCATGCCGAAGCTGGGCATTCTCCTGCTCTAAAGCCTCCTTAACCCTTGCTAGCTCTTCTTTCTCCGCCATCAACTGCTTGTAAACCTGAATGTCCACAGTGGTAGGCTCTTCTACTGGAGGAGGATGCAATGGCTGAACTGCTGGATACGGCATAAGGAACTTCACAGCTCGCTCACGAATCCATTCTTCATATGGGCTAGGACCTCGAGTATCCCCTCTGCTACCTGAAAGCTTCCCTCTCTTGTGCAAGTTTTTCCAGGCTTTCTCAAGTTTGGTCAGCATCTCTTTCCCTATTGCCCCGGTGAGATACAGAGATTCCTGTATCTCCTCGGGCTTTGGCGCTCCTTGAGGTATGTACCCAAATTGCTTGATCAATAAGGAAGGGTTATAGTTGACACAACCTTTCCTTCCGATTAACGGAACATTCGGGAATCCTTCGCCTTTGAGTATGACTTCAGCTCCAAATACTTCTTTAATGACCCATACCACGTTCTCAGCAGTTAATCCCATTAAGCGCTCGGGCCATCCTAGAGAATTGATAGACGTGACAAAAGGACCTGACTTAGGCAAATGACTGGTGAACCACCTGCATAGGAGAGGGACACAACAAGACACGTTCCTTCCTCGTCGCTTTTCATTCTGATAGTGAGTCGAATGGTGGATATCTCCCAGTAAAGTAGGAACTGGGTTTCCCGCAGCCAAAATATAGAAGGCATCTGAATCAACAAAATCAGGAATGTTCGGGAATAACACGATGCCATACACACATACAGCAAGGATAACGTCAAAAACCTCCCATTTGCCCTTCTGGGCATACTCTCGAGCCTTCTCCACTAAGACATCCAACGGAAATCCCCATACGTCTCCTCTTCTGATCATCTTCCCAGACAGCTCAGACTCTTTCAAGCACAGGATGGTAGAAAGCTCAGCCAGCTTAGGCTCAGCGTCCGTACGATAAAAGGGCATCTGCTCACGGATCGGTATATCCAAAAGTGCAGAGTACTCCTCCAGGGTAGGAGCCAAAACAAAGTCGGGAAATACAAAACACCTGAGCTCCGCGTCGTAAAACTGTAACAGGGTATAGATGCCGCTGGTCTCGTAGACAGATGGCTGATAAACGTAGGTCAGAATCCTCCCATATCTCTTTCTGAAGTCACCCATTCCTCTCTTCTTAGCAATAGCCATCAATTCTAACAATAGACTGATATTCGGCGACGGAAACTTATAGGGCAATACTCTCTTCAGGTTATCCATGTCTTGCTAGGAACAAACACCAGAACTGGAAGGGAAAATATGTACCTGCAATACACACACGTTAGTTAAATGCAGATGGTAATGCAATGATGCAATATGATAAATAATGCAATCTGCGAACACAGGGGCTATGCTGTAGCCTGAAGGGGAATATCTCTGTGATCAAGAACAGAAAACCAACACGGTCATCAGAATCTCATGCCACTAACTATCATCTGATACTCAAAATATCAATCCCCTGGTAAGAAAACCATCTGAACCTCTGTATCTGACGAAAATACCATCTGACAATAGCCTCAACCTCAGATAAGAAACCCATCTGACCCAGACAACACACCTGGAGATGAATCAAGAATACCATCTGATAAAGATACTGAATCATGGTTTCTGAAGGCCAGTTTTCCTGCAATAACCCAGTCCCTCTCACAGGTAGGATAAACCTAATCCACGGACACAGGTACGGCATCCTATGCGGTCATCAGCGTCACAGACTTTCATGAGTGACGATACGATTCCCAGAAGGAGTGGCATCATCAAGTCATGAAGAGGCCTCACTTAGCTGACTTCCAATTGATCGGTCCCCAGAGTCGACAATCCTTACGTCTGGACTCCCCTCAGATCCTCAGGACCGGAAAGGAGCACCTCTGCAAGAATCTCGTCTGAGCGCAGATTTTCGTAGGGAACTGTGCCTGCTCAGCAGACAGGTTCGTCTACTACTTCTCCACAACTATATCTAGGTGTGTACTCAAGCCCAGGTCCGGCTTTCCACTCACAGTAACCTCCCTTTGCCCACAGCAATAATCACAATAATGTAATGCTGGAAAATAAATGCGGAAAGGTAAAGGTACAGAAAAGTAAAGTGCAGAAAAGTAAAATACAATATGCACAACACCCAACAAATAAACACCCAAGCGCTAGGATTGACTCGCGTAGGGGATGGGAAACGGTCCCAGCATAAGGGATGGGAAAAGTCCCTAGATGCTATAGATCCCCAGCAGAGTCGCCAGCTGTCGCTACTGCGAAAATCGGCGCCGGCTTGACAGGAGAGTCGCCACCGTGCGTTATTTATCCCTCAGAGCGGGAAAGGAAACGCTCGAAGTAAACCTCGCAAAGACGGGAAAAGGTATGGTCATCGCAACCAAAACCTGGATTCGGGAGTCGGTTACGCAAGGGGAAGGTATTAGCACCCCTCACGTCCATCGTACTCGATGGGATCCACGCTTGGTGTTTATAGGTAAAAGGGTGTGTTATCTATCTACGCTAATGGCTGGTCTGAAAAGAAAATAAAAGGACAGGACTCGACAGAACATACGGTGTTCTGGGCCTACGTATTCCCTCGTGCAATGGGAAAGTCAGAGTCAACGTAGTTCGACTTCCTACGCCTAAACGGGGGAAAGGTTGCTCGCCAGGACATCGCGTCCTGTGCCTACGTACTTTCATCTGGAATGAAAGATCAGAGCAAGCGTAGTTCGGCTAACTACGGGTAAACAGGGGTTCTCACACAGCAGTGAGAAAACAAACTGGTCTCTAAGGCTCGGGAACCTACAAATACGATCTGGTCTCAAATGCGCTCGGGCAAGAGAAAGGGATAACAATTAGTCGTTAGCGGGAAAGTCTCGATCGCACAGCCGCGAGAGAACAAAAGTTAGTTGTTAGTGTGCTCGCTAGGATATCGCATCCTATGCCTACATATCCTCGTCTGGTACAAGGAATCAGAGCAGCTGTAGTTCAGCTAACTACGGGTCAAGCTACTCAAAAGCTCCTACAGAAAGGAAAGGGAAACCCTAGAACTATAGCTGAGAAAGGGGAATCTACCTACTGCTATCACACCTGGTTGACCATCCTAATGTCTATCATAACAACTCCGCAGCGGAGAAGTCAGAGCTCCTAAGGGATCATGGCAACAGGACTAAACTACACACAAGAAACTGCAACGTAAAGGAATACTGAAAATATGCATGAATGCAACAACTAGACGAACAAGGCACAGAGGCAAGGGAGCTCAGCTCTACCGAATACCAACAAGCAAAGCCACGCAATAACAAACAAGCAGAAGGAGGACCACCTCAACTTCTCATGCACACAAAGTCTACTTCTAAGATGCACCTATTCAGAACTATCTAGATGAACACCTAAGTCTAATGCAACACAATATCACACAAGTCAAGCAATACAAAGAGACTAACCCTAAGCAGGGCCTCAAACAAACCTGAAACAAGCTTCTAATAACTCTCTAAACAAAATTCTATACAATACCCTAAGCAGGGATCTAAGCAACAACTCTAATCAAAACCCTAAGCAAGGATCTAAACAAACTCCTAGGCAAGAGGAATCAATCCCATTCTCCAAGCTTCAGAACAAGCTTACCAGAGAAAGGAAGCTAAGCAGACAAGCTCATGGTATCTTCCTCAGGAAAGTACCAGGAGGTTACTACTCAGGAGTCATATCCTATGCGGCTCGACAACTGTGATCAGTTTACATCCCTCCTCGGGAGAGATTAAACTCACATGAAGGCTCTGGCGTCACTGGATATTTGGGAAAGAACCTATATGCACTAAGGGAACTAAATGAGCAGACTCATAGGACTTTCCTCAGGAAAGTACTAGGAGGCTGGCACTTAGGAATCGTATCCTACGTGGCTCAACAACTGTGATCAGTTTACATTCCTCCTCAGGAGAAATTAAACTCACAAGTTGGCTCCAACATCACTGGATACTTACGAAATCCTAGATAAACTAATGGAACTAAGTGAATAGACCCCTAGGACCTTCCTCAGGAAAGTACTAGGAGGCTAACACTTAGGAATCGTATCCCATGTGGCTCAACAACATGTGATCAGTTTACATTCCTCCTCAGGGGGAATTAAACTCACAAGTCGGCTCCGACATCATTGGATACTTACGAAAGAGGTGAGAAGGAAGGATGAAAGTCATTCATAGTGCCTTCCTCAGGAAAGTACCATAAACTCCCTTCAAACTTCAGGATCTCGAACCTCACAAACAGACAACAAGCTCCTAGACTAAGCCTCAATCTACTGCATCCTTGCAAGCTCCAACAGGACCTCAATCAGCTCCCACCTTCAAGAAGAACCCACAGGCCAAGAAACCACAGGAGACTATCTCTGAAGTTCAACCACAGTTGAACTTCAAAGTCAGAAGTCATCAAGACTTCTCCTATCTTCAGGCTCAGACAAATCCTATTAGAATACCCTACAAAAAACTATCAAAAATCTAATGGGAGACCTACATGGCTCTAGGGCAACATACTGAAAAATCAAAACAAAATTCAATACCAGATGAAAGAAATAAAATCAGCAACACAGACATATCCACAGACCAATCATTCAACATCAATAACAGTGAAAAAATGCAATTAAGATAAAAATGCATGATTGAGCTAATGTTTTTATGCTATAAAATTCTACACTGAATTACGAGTCTACAGAAAAAAGAACGGGATTATTTGACTAATTCTACTATTTTTTATGAATTTCTAATGATATGCATGCATTAAAAATATTAAAAACAAATCAATTAATTGAAAAATATGCAAAATATAACAAACAAAAAATAAAATGTCACTTTTATTTTTATTTAATTTTCTAAACATTTTTCATGAAATGGATGGAAAAAAAGAATTATTAAAACAATTATTATTTACATTTTTTCTATGAATTATTTGATATGAAAATATAAGAAGAAAATCAAAATCTAAAAGAAAACGACATGGGGTTCAAATAGCAAGATATAAGCCTATTCTACACTGGGCCCACACTCTGGGGGGTGCCAACAGCAGTTGGTGCGCAGGCCCAGGTCTTATATCAAACAATCAGAAAACCAAAACAGCTGGGGGTACAGACTAGTAAATTCTCTAGTTGTTATCTCAATGGGCTTACGCCCAGGGGGTACAGATAGCCATTTTGGGGCTTAAGGCCCATATCCAAATTCCCAGACCCACACGCCAGGGGGGGGGAAAGCAAATTGGGAGGTGTGGCTTCAGAAACACGTTTGGGCCTAAGCCCAACGTCAAACCCTAATCCAACATTCAGCTGAACAAAACCTATCATCATCCCCCCAAATACCCTGGTACTGTTCACTCTGGGAACCCTAGCCGCTTCTACCCGTTCTTCCTCCTCACTCTCTCTGCAACTCACTCAACCCAGCAAACCCTAACTCAAACCTAAATGCTAAACGAACCACGATGAAACCCCATATTCAACAGTCAACGGAAAAACGTGAACAAGAGTCGAAGAATGACACACCTGGATTTGGAACACGAATGACTCAGGGAGTTCTTGAGGCTTGTTGAAGAACTTGATAGCTTCACTTCGCACGTGGATCTTGACGAGGATCCTGATGAAGAAAGTAAAGAGCTCTTGGTGTAAAGATCTTTGAACGGATGAAGAAGATGCCTGGTGATCTTGAAGATCTATGACAATCTGGACCGAATCTGGAAAGGTCTATGAAGATCTGGAAAACGCAAGAACGTTTCAGTGAAGATCCGGACGAAGTTCCTTTGAAGATTGATGGTCACGAAGGTTGATGAATCTTGATTCATGACGATTTTGCTTGGATGCCTGGAAATCGTTGATGAACGCCATGAATGTTCTTGGAGATTTTCTGGAAAAAGACCTGAAGAAGATGAACGGATGAACAAATTGGTGGTTCCGGTGAATTTTCCGGCGACACCTTTGGAGGGAACGCGAACGAAGATTGGGCGGTATCCTCAGCGATTTTCCTGAAAAATCCGGCTTCCGATGAACTTCCGGTGAAATTGGCTTTCCGGCGACCGTTAGGAGTTGGTTGCGGTGGATCAGGCGGTGGTCACCGGCGATTGCATGTCGTCCGGTGAGGAGCTGGTAGTGGGATCCAGGTGTCAGTGCATGCAGCGAGGTAGCTCAATAGTGGGACGCGTGTGAGAGGGGAGTGAGGAGAGAGGGACGCGTGTGATGTGCTGGCGCAGAGAGAGTGAGATGAATTGGATGCGTGGCAAGACGAGGGGAGAGAGAGAAGAGCGCTGACAGGCTCTTATATAGCCACGTGTGCAATTCCTGGGCTTCTTCTGACTGGACCTTTTGACTGCACCTGGCCCACTTAGGCTAATGACTCAGACTAAGCACCATTAAAACGTGACTAAAAGTGTAAATAAGGGACAAATGGCCTGATTAGCATATGATTAACTACATGAAAATGATTAAAAATTGATGATGAATGATTAAAATTGAAACGAAAATGCATATGCTAATTAAACAAAAATGCTTGATGAGAAACAATTAAAAAGACTAATACCCTAAAAATCTGACTAAAACCTATAAAAAAAAAACTATTAAAATCCATATTAACCTATATTAAAAGCCAAATTTTATAAAACCTATAAAAATTCTAAAAGCAATTAAATCTACATCACAAATACTATTAAAATCTATATTAAAACTATATTAATTTCTATAATATTCTAAAAACATTTAACATCATTAAAATCTATTAAACTAAA
The DNA here is from genome assembly GCA_963859935.3 of Lathyrus sativus. NCBI lineage: Eukaryota > Viridiplantae > Streptophyta > Magnoliopsida > Fabales > Fabaceae > Lathyrus > Lathyrus sativus. The sequence continues at coordinate 492,639,618 of OZ012738.1, forward strand.
AGTCTATATTCTATAATCTTCTATATTAAAAAAACTATTAAACTCTAAAAGATTATTAAAAAACCTATTAAAATTCTACATTAATCTATTAAAAGCTATTTAAAAAATCTATAAAATCCTAAAAAAGAGATTAAACTATAAAAATGTTCTATAACCTATTTAAATTCCAGAAAAATTATAAAGCCTATTAAAAATTCCCAAAAGCCTATAAAAATCCTAAAAATGCAGATGAATGCACAAATGACTCCCGTAAAAGCGCACGAGACCAGATTGAATCGAACGGAGATCCCGGGCATCAGAATATCCTCAAAATCACTGAAAAATCACCGAGGAGCGCACAATTTCCCGAAAATAAAACCCTGGTTATCTGGACTGGATCTGCCATATCTGATAGACAAAAATCAAGCTGTAAACTCTGATATCCCCTGCTTGTGCACAAAAATCATCTGTCTGAGCTGTGAATATGAAATTGAACCATGAGTCGGATAGGAGAATCGGTTGGTCAAATTTTAGGGTGCAACAACAGCCATGCCAAAAGCTCATTCTAAAACTCATTCAATAAAACAATTCGATAGACATAACAGATACGATCCACCATTTCCAACTGCTATCAACTGCTCTAATTCTCCACCAAACTCATCCTAAACTGATCTGCAATTCATCCTGATCATAGCATGCTAATCCAATAACATTCTCAGGCCTTATCTTAGCAATTACAAGCTCCAACAGATTTGGTACCTCATTCCCAATATCCATGAAACTCAACCAAACTTACCAAAATCAATCATCTACTTATGCCTAACCATTCTACACTGCCAAAACCCTAAGATTCTACCTAAACTAAGCAATTCGAATGAAAACTTACCTTATGCAAAATGAAGGAAACAGCTTCCAGAACCTCTTGATCTATAGCTTGAAATGAGTGGAAAATGATCCAAGAACCCAATGGTGACTTCTGTATGCAACAGGTATGAATCCAAGGGTGTGAATCTCTCAATTCCAAAGTTTATGCTTCTTGAATGATGATGATGAATGGCACAATTCCTTCTTCAATTTGCCAAATGAAGGTGTGGATTTTGATCCTTGTATGATGATGGTGAAGATTCAATCAAGAATAGTGAAGATTGATAGAGATTATAGAGATTTTGGAAAGCTTATGCAAGTTGAAGAAAGTGTGGAAAATTTGGGGTTTTGAACAAATGGAAGCACCAACCATGGCATGAACCAACTTGTATGAATATATAGATGAGGTTAGAACCTCCTAGAAACTTGGAGAAGTTTCCCTTGTGCAAATTCCCTTGGATGTTGATTATGTTTCTTACATTGCAAACAACCATGGATAACTCTTAAATCTTGAACTAAACTCAAAATTCCACTTTAGCCAATGTCTTTAAAATGCCCTTTCCATTCAAAATGACCTATAATTTTGCTTCATTTGGCCAAGATATGAAAAATCTCATTTTTAAGGCCATTTTTATTCATTAAATTCAACAATTTTGAAACCTTGTGCTATGAATCTTTCCAATCTCTCATGGTAACTTTTATAGACTCAAAATGTCATTTGGAGCAAGTTTGATGTTGTAAGTTTTTCCATTTGAGGCCTCCTTGTATGAGTTTTGGGCATAGGTTAAAATGACCTGTAATTCACAAATGACCAAAATACCCTTTGCTTGCCAAGACCATAAGTAGAGTTCCCCAAATCATATGAAGGCATACCACACCATTATAGAAAGCTAAGACAATAAGGAACAATTCTTATGTTGACCAGTAATCCATTTGAAATCTCCTTGAGGGGTAAAAATTGCTTGGAAGTCAAGTCACCTTCACAGACAAAATTTCAGATACCTCAGATGACCTGTAACTTGCAAGGACCATAACTTGAGTTCTATAAATCTCCTTGATGTATTCCACCACTAAAATTAAAGGTCTTGAGATCCTCTACAAGTTTCATGTTGGCCAAGGATCCATTTGAAGTTTGCATTTTGACTTATCTTGCTTGGAAATTTGACCTAAACTAGGGGATTTTACATAGAAACCCTAATTTAGAAACTCCTCTTCTCCTTGATTTCTCTTGATTTTTTCTTAGCATAACAACATATCCTTATTCTCCATGTCAAATGATGAACCCCACATCTCTCCAATAGACCTTAATGTCCTCAAATCAATCAATTGACCTAGGGTTGACCTAGGGTTGACCCAGATGAAACCCTAGTTGACTGTCTTCAACTGTAGCTCTTGTGATTACATCAACAACTTGTTTTCTTCTCCAAATGACTTTATAAGTCCTCCAAGATGTCTAGATACTCCCCATGCTTTCAATTCACATCTCATAACTTCTTTGTTGACCCTCAGATAAGAGAGAGATTCAAGGCTTGATCCACTGAACCCTCTACTTTCAAATTCTTTTCTGATGACTTGAATGAGATTGAATTAGGATAATAGCCTCTTGATAGACCTCTAGAGAAGAGAATAATGCTTGGCCCCCTATTGAATGACTTGCTATGCTTATGCTATGCAGATGGTTAGGCTATGTACATGACTCTATATGCAAATGCTAATGATATTGAAACATAAACCAAGTGAATAAGGTTGGGCAAATTTTAGGGTGCAACAGTAGGCACAAGATGCGAGTCTTGGCGAGTATACTTAGGACTAACCCCTTAGGTCCTTCTTTTCACCCTTAACCCTTAGCATAACCTTTAAGCAGATAACATAGCATTAACAAATATTTAAAACAAGAGGTTCCTGTAGAGTACTACAGAGGTTTAGGATGCTAATACCTTCCCTAAACTTAACCAACCCCCGAACTTTAGATATCTCCCCGCGTTGTGTTTACAATGCAAAATAGGTTTTTCCCTTCCTTTAACCTTTCCTTTGGATAAATAAAAGACGGTTGTAAATGAATTAAGATTCAAGTTAATCAATAGCTTGACATCAAAATTTCACCGCAACAGAAAATGGCGACTTCACTGGGGAAGGTGTCTCATGAGGGTTCCCCTAACTTGTTTATTATATTTGTTTGCTTATCTGCTAATCTGTCTATTGCTTTTGGGATGATCCTTGAGTGGTGAGACAAAGTCCTACACCCGGACTTGAGTGCAATTATTATAGGAAGGTGATATATTTGATGAGGCTTATAGGGAGTGAGTCCCGACCAAGTTGACTCGAGAATCACCGCTCAGTTGAGACCCTTTCAAAAAATGGTTCGGTTGAACGAGTATAATCGTGAAAACTTTTACTATTTTCGATTGGAGTCCGTGATATTGAGGACCGTAGTTACCTTTAACCCCACTTTGGCCTTTATTAGGACGTAGTGCGAGACTATGAAGGAGTAGTCCCGAAATAGTGCTACGCGATACTACACTCAAAAGAAGTTCTCTTGAGAATATTATTAACCCCCGAGTTAGTTGGGAAGTTGATAATATCCGAGAGATGGGCTGATGACTTTGGGGACCTCTTTAGAACCTTGTTCTGCAGGTACAATTAACCCATAGTACTTACCATTCAGATTGGGTAGACCTTGGCTCCGCTCATGTTCCTCTAACCTAGGACCTTTGTTTGCTTTGTGTGTTTGTGCATTGCATTCAGCATCATATCATTCCTGGTTTCAAGGAGTTCAACTGTCCTTATACAAATTCAAAAAATTCCTACATTTCAAAGTCTAAAATTTTTTCAAGCTTTCCTCGAAAATATTTGCAATCGACCGTTGAAATCCTTGAAACCATCGCATTGCATCATATTTTTGCATTTCCTTTTTTCCCTCCGGTTTCTCATCCTTTGTTCTCTCGCTTCCAGTTCTTTCATCCTGAGTCCTCTGCATCAATTCAACACCAGAGCTCGAGCTCGGAAAAAGATGGCGGAACAGAATCAAGAACTTGACAGTGTTAGCAACGAACTCGAAAACCTTCATGGAAGTGTTGGGCAGATAATGGAGATGATTCAGGTCATTAACGCGAGGATGGATACTCAGCCCACTGTCGTGTCCGAGATGACTAATACTCTTGTGGATCCTCAACCTCCTGTTCCTACTGCGAGTGTACCTCCTTTTGGTCTTCCATTTGGTTTCGTGCCTCCTCCTCCTGTGGTTTCTATTGCTCAATCGGTTCCTCAAGCTATTCCTTTGGTTTCTGAAGCTCCTCAAGTGATTCCGACCTTTACACCAGCTGATGTTCATACTCGTGTGCAGCCATACTTTAATGAGCCAGTTTATGATATTCCTGACATGAAGGACGAAGATGAGCGACATGAGAAGTTGCGTGAGAATGTTGAAATCATTGACAAAAGACTGAGAATGATGGAAGGTGACCAAATCTTTGGTGCTGCTGCCAGAGATGTCTGCTTGGTATCTGGATTGGTTATTCCCCAAAAGTTCAAAACTCCGAGCTTTGACCTATATGAAGATGCTACTTGTCTGAAAAGTCACTTGATAATGTACTACCGTAAAGTGGAAGCTCATGTTGAGAATGACAAGCTAATGATACATTGCTTCCAAGATAGTCTGAAAGGTGCTTCCTCAAAATGGTACCTAACTCTGGATCAGTCCCGTATCAAATGTTTTCAAGATCTGTCTGATGCTTTCATTAAACACTACAAGTATAATATGGATCTGGCTCCTGATCGAAGACAACTACTCAGTATGTCCCAGAAGAGTTCAGAATCATTCAAACAGTATGCTCAAAGGTGGAGAGAGATTGCTTCACAAGTGGAACCACCTCTGACCGAGAAGGAATTAGCCGATTGGTTTGTTAACACGATGCATCCAGAATTCTACGAGAGAATGGTCGGTAGTGTAACTTCTAATTTTTCTGACATTGTTACTGTTGGTGTAAAAGTGGAGTTGGGTCTGAAAAGTGGTAAGATGTCAAGTGTTGTTGGTAGTTCAAGCTCCAAAGGTCAAGCCAAGAAACCTTCGTTCAGTTCTCAGAAGAAGAAAGAGGGTGAAACTAATGTTGTATCTGCAGACACACGAAGAAATCAACCTTATCAACATCAGCCTTATTATGTTCAACAACAAGGTTATCTTGTGCAGTATGCTCAACAACCTTATGTGGCCGCTGTCACTCCCGCATTCAACCAACAGATGCCTGCGTATCAGCCTATGCAACCGGCTCCTATTTATCTGCCTCAGGTATATCAACAACCTCTTGGTTATCTGCCTACACAAGCTCCTGCCAACTATCAACGAGCGCCCAACGCTCCTGCCTATCAACAACCAAAGAATCAGGCTCCTCGTCAGAATGGTCCCAACAAGAGACAATACAAGCAGTGTCCTCCGATTCCAATGATTTATACTGAGTTGTACCCCTCACTAGTACATCAAGGTTTGATTACTACCAGAGCTTTGGGTCCACCTCCTAATCCGCTACCAGCTAATTACAATGCCGCCGCTCATTGTTTATTTCATAAGGGTGCGCCAGGTCACGATCTAGAAGGCTGTTACGCTCTCAAACACCTTGTCAGAGAGTTAATGGAAAAGAAGATCCTGTCTTTTGATGATCCTCAACCGAGCGTCAAGAAGAACCCTCTGCCAAACCATGGGGCTGTTAATGCTATTGATGGTTCATCTGATGAAAATTTTATCCTTGATGTTGCTTAAATCAAAACTCCTCATCGGGTTTTCCATTCCAAATTATTTGAAGCCGGTTTAGTGCCTACTTCTCATGTTAATTGTAAGAGTTATGACAACAGTGCTAAGGGCTATTTGTTGGTTCAGAATGATGTTCAGAAATTGATCAACGATGGTTTCTTACAAGTGGTTAATAAGGTGACGAAGGATGAAGTTGTTGTGATTGAGCCCATCTTCAACTTGCCAGAGTCAAATGTTAAAGTTCTAGTGTTTAATCTGCCAAGGTCAAGTTCTGCAAAGCCTGTGTTCAATAAGCTAGGTACTCCTACAGTGAATCAGCCGAAGCCAATAATTATTCAGAAACCAAGTCCATTTTATTTCAGTGATCCTAAAGTTGTACCCGGGAAATATGATGTGACCATGATCGACAAAGAATCTGGGAAGGTTATTCCGAGGGAAGAATTGAAGACTGCAAATGAAGATGTGATAAATATAGATGGGGCAAGCAGGATGACACGCAGTGGTCGTATTTATACTCCCCAATTCAATGAGGCTCCGCCAAAAGAAACCACTACTGCCGCTATGCCTGCCAAAGACAAGGATAAAGAAGCAATTATTAATGATGAAGACGCTGAATTTTTGAGGATCATTAAGAAGAGTGACTATAAAGTTATTGATCAGCTTCGCCAGACTCCTTCTAAGATCTCAATCTTGTCTCTATTGATGAGTTCACTTGCTCACAGAACTGCTTTGCAGAAGTTATTGGCTCAAGCTCATGTCGCTCAGGACATTACTACCAGACAATTTGATAGTGTGATTGCCAACATTACTGCCTGCAACACTCTCAGCTTCAGTGACGAAGAGTTACCGAGAGAAGGTCAGAATCACAATCGTGCCTTACATATATCAGTGAAATGTTTGGAGGATAACCTATCAAGGGTGCTTGTGGATACCGGTTTATCTCTGAATGTCCTACCCAAGAGAGTTCTTGCTAACTTGGCTTATAAAAAGACCGTGATGAAGCCTACTTCCTTGATTGTTAAAGCCTTTGATAGTTCTCGCAGATCCGTGATCGGAGAAGTGGAGCTACCAATCTTGATTGGACCACATGTATTCAACATCACTTTCCAGGTAATGGACATCAATCCCAATTACAGTTGTCTACTTGGAAGACCTTGGATCCACGCAGCTGGGGCAGTAACTTCAACTCTGCATCAGAAGATGAAGTTTGTGGTCGATGAAAAGTTGGTTATCATACATGGTGAAGAGGATCTGATGGTAAGTAACCTATCTTCTTTTCGTTATATTGAGGCTGATGAAGACGCTTTGGAAACTTCTTTCCAAGCACCTGAGATCGCCAATGCTGTTCTTTTGGAAGTTGAAGAAACAGTGGGCCAGAGTAATCCATCCTTTGCATCTTTCAAGAGCACCAGATCAACAATCGACAGGGGCATTCCTGAATGTTGGGGAGAAGTGATCGACATCAAGACAAAGACTAATCGCCACGGGTTGGGTTACAAACCAACTCATGATAAAGCTTCTACAACTGTCAAAGAGCATCTGAAGACTGTCCAAGAAGTGTTTGTCAGCGGAGGTTTCCAAGTCAATGCTATCAACAATGATGATGATGATGAAAACCTGAGCAACCTGGTATTCAAGAGCGATGCAGCTTTGAGCAATTGGGAAGCTATAGAGATCCCCGTGATTTTTCCCATTTCAAAGTAATTTAACGTTTTCATTTGTTGTTTTCAAAAATTCCATAGCTACGCCCGATGCTATTGGATAATTTGTAGGGCCGCCTTTTCACTTTCTAAAATGATATTAATAAATGCATTTTGTTAAATCCCATTTGTTTCACTTGCATTTTTTGCTTTCACTTTTTAAAATGAAATTGGCAAACCTTTTCAAAAACTACAAACTATAAGTTTAAAAGCATTTTCTCCTCGTGCATTTTCCTTGTGCATTTAATAAAATAAGCCCAAACATTGCAGTGATATCTAAAACCTTGTTGAATCCGACGATCCTGCTTTCGCTCCTGACTGGGATTCACCCATTTATCAAGCTGAAGATGAGGGTGATGAAGATTTTGAAGTACCCGCTGAACTGGCAAAATTGGTTGAGTATGAGTACACTGAGCTTCAACCATACAAAGAGCAGGTAGATTTGATTAATCTTGGCACTGATGAAGACAAGAAAGAGGTCAAGATTGGTACAACACTTGGGGCCGAGGTCAAGCAGAGATTGGTAAAGCTTCTAGAAGAATATTCTGATGTGTTTGCATGGTCGTATCAAGATATGCTCGGTTTAGACATTGATATTGTAGTTCATAAGCTGCCACTTAAGCCAGAATGTCCACCTATCAAGAAGAAACTTCGAAGAACAAGACCTGACATGGCTCTTAAAATTCGAGATGAGGTTAAGAAACAACTTGATGCAGGTTTCCTTACAGTTGCGAAGTATCCTGATTGGGTAGCCAACATTGTTCCAGTGCTCAAAAAGGACGGTAGAGTCAGAGTGTGTGTAGACTACAGGGATTTGAACAAGGCAAGCCCAAAAGACGATTTCCCTCTACCGCATATTGATACACTTGTTGATAAGACAGCCAGTTTTGCAGTTTTCTCTTTTATGGATGGTTTCTCAGGTTACAATCAGATCAAGATGGATCTAGGCGACAGAGAAAAGACCACTTTCATTACTCCTTGGGGAACCTACTGCTACAAAGTTATGCCTTTCGGCTTGAAGAACGCAGGGGCAACATATCAAAGAGCTATGGTCGCTCTCTTTCATAACATGATGCATAAAGAGATCGAAGTGTATGTTGATGATATGATTGCCAAATCCCAAAATAAAGAGGACCATTTGTTAAAACTGTTTGAACGACTGAGGAAGTACCAATTGAAACTAAATCCTGCTAAGTGTACCTTTGGTGTTAGATCTAGAAAACTACTTGGTTTTATCGTTAGTCAACGAGGAATTGAGGTAGATCCTGATAAAGTTCGATCCATTTAGGACATGCCTGCGCCGCAAACTGAAACACAAGTGAGATGTTTCCTTGGACGACTGAACTATATCTCTAGATTCATTTCTAATATGACTGCTACCTGTGAGCCGATCTTCAAATTACTCTACAAAGGGCAGACTGTTGATTGGAATTTTGATTGTCAGCAAGCATTTTAGAAGATCAAGGGTTATCTGCAAGAACCTCCTATCTTGATTCCTCTTCTTCCTGGAAGACCACTGTTCATGTACCTTACTGTTCTGGAGAAGTCTATGGGTTGCGTATTGGGTCAACATGATGAGACTGGACGAAAAGAACATGCCATTTACTACTTGAGCAAGAAGTTTACTGATTGTGAGAGCAAATATTCACTTTTGGAGAAGACTTGTTGTGCATTAACATGGGCTGCTAGGCGTCTCAGGCAATACATGATTTGTCACACCACTTTGTTGATCTCGAAAATGGATCCAATAAAGTACATTTTTGAAAAGCCTGCTCAGTCTGGAAGACTTGCCCGCTGGCACATGTTGTTATCAGAATATGACATCAAGTATGTGACTCAGAAATCTATCAAAGGGAGTATATTATCAGATTATCTTGCAGATCATCCAGTTGAAGACTACGAGCCTCTCAAGTTTGAATTTCCTGACGAAGACATTATGTTGGTAAAGGATTATAAAGAGCCAGGTCCTGATGAAGGTCCCGAGCCAGGTCTCTAGTGGAAGATGATGTTTGATGGTTCCTCTAATTACAGTGGGCATGGCATATGCGCCGTTCTGATGAATCCAGAAGGTGGTTATACCCCATTTACAACAAGGTTAGACTTTGAATGTATGAACAATATCGCCGAATATGAAGCATGCATTCTTGGCCTTGAAGCAGCTATTGACCTCAGAATCAAACTTCTCGAAATGAGTGGAGATTCAGCTTTGGTTATTTATCAAGTTACAGGTGAATGGGAAACCAGACATGAGAAGTTAATCCCATACAGAGCCTACATTGTTGAAATGATCGAGTACTTTGATGAGATCACTTTCAAACATGTCCCGAGATCTGAAAACCATATTGCTGATGCTCTAGCCATGTTAGCCTCAATGTGGAAAGTCAGATTCGTTAATGATGCCACTCTAATTCGAATTGAACGCAAGACTGAGCCCGCCTACTGTCAAATGGTTGAAGAAGAATCTGATGATAAGCCATGGTTTCATGACATAAAGAACTACTTGCTCAAGCAAGAATATCCAGCCGATGCTACCACTCTCGAGAAGAAGACTTTGAGAAGACTAGCATCCAAGTTCTTCATCAGCAATGATGTGCTATATAAGAGAAACTTTGACATGGTCCTGCTTAGATGTGTTGACAAACGTGAAGCAGACATGTTACTTCAAGAGATTCATGAAGGAACCTTTGGAACTCATGCCAACGGTTATGCTATGTCTAAGAAGATTCTGAGAGCCGGATATTACTGGTTAACCATGGAATCAGATTGCATCCAATATGCCAGGAAATGCCATAAGTGCCAAATCTATGCTGATAAGGTCCACGTACCTCCAACACCGTTGAATGTTTTATCTTCACTGTGGCCTTTCTCAATGTGGGGCATTGACATGATTGGGGCAATTGAGCCGAAAGCTTCCAATGGTCACCGGTTCATTCTGGTTGCTATCGATTACTTCACCAAATGGGTAGAAGCTGCTTCCTACACCAACGTGACCAAGCAAGTGGTTGCCCGCTTCATCAGAAAAGAGATTATCTGTCGTTATGGAATTCCAAGCCGGATCATAACAAACAATGGTACCAATTTGAACAACAAAACTATGAAGGAGTTGTGCGAAGGTTTCAAGATTGCACATCACAATTATTCTCCTTACCGTCCTAAGATGAATGGAGCTGTTGAAGCTGCAAACAAGAACATTAAGAAAATCCTGCAAAAGATGGTCAAGACTTACAAAGATTGGCATGAAATGTTACCATTTGCCTTGCACGGATACAGAACTTCAGTGCGAACTTCAACAGGGGCAACCCCTTTTTCATTGGTGTATGGAATGGATGTCATCCTCCCCATCGAAGTTGAGTTACCTTCCTTATGGGTATTGAGGGAAACCAAGCTTGATGAAGCCGAATGGATTCAAGACAGATTTGACCAGCTGAATCTCATCGACGAGAAACGCATGACAACTATGTGCCATGGTCAGTTATATCAGAAACAGATGAAGAGGGCCTTTGACAAGAATGTTCGAATTCATGAGTTCCGTCAGAGAGAACTCGTACTCAAGAAAATATTGCCAGTTCACAAAGACATGCGTCGGAAGTTGATGCCCAACTACGAAGGCCCATTTGTTGTGAAGACAGTCTTCTCCGGAGGATCACTAATTCATACAACTATGGACGGTGAAGAGCTTGCACATCCTGTAAACTCTGATGCAGTCAGAAAATATTATGCCTAAAATAACATGCTAAGTCGAAAATATGAAAAGGCGACTTAGGCAACAATGGGTATCCCGGTGGATCATAACCTAGGAAGGAGATCCAGGCAAAAATAAGGGATAAAAGTACAAAAAATACACAGCTCGCTAAGCTGAAAACCTGAAAGGGCGGCTTAGGCAAAAATGAGCGTCCCGGTGGATTAAAAACCCGAAAGGGCGATCCAGGAAAAATTTAGGGACAAAGGCATTTCACTGCATTAGATGACGCCGAGCATCAAAGAACATTTCACAGAAGATAAATTCCAATCCAATCGCTCTTATCAGAAGCAGGATTTTGGGTAGTCTCAGTTATTAGGGTCAGTAGAGGTCGTTGGATTTAAAGTAACTTTTCCCCATTTGCCAATTTCAATTGTAATTTTCCATGGAGCTTTGCCCTTAGCAAGCTACCATTCTTCAATAAATTAAAACCCTTTGCAATTCAAATTTTTGTCTATTATACTATCTCTGTTTTGATTTTTGTTATGCAAATTACTGTTTGTTGATAATAATTTTGAAAGTGAAGAGTTTTATAAACTTAAAACTGTTTTTGAAAACGCTTTCGGAACATATAAAGTTGCTTTGACTTTTGGAAATCTTTGAAGGATATCTTCCTTTCCCCGGTAAGTCTCATTGTTGCAGAAGCGCTTTTAAACCATTGCCTCAGGGCAGTCCCTAGAGAGATTATAAGCTGACGGCACTTGCAGACAGAGCCGGAAATATTCCCCATGAGATTGCCATGCTCTCCCCAAGAACTTGAGATACGTTCCCCAGGGAAGCTGATGTACTTCTCCAGGAAGCTGTTACTTTCTCCATGAAGCTTCCTAGCCCCACACTTCCCCATTGAAACAGATATTTATTTTATCCCCGGAAGCCTTTACTCCTAAGATGACTCTCCCAGTGAACAAGTCTTCTTTGATCAGAAATTTAGATCCATGATGGCAACTCTCCAGTAAAGCCATGTTATCTTGTCCCCAAGTGGAATGTTGTTCTCCCCAGAGAATTTGGAACTTCGAAGCAAGATTTAGTTCCGCCATCAACTTTCTTATCCCTTGATAGATGTACTATTGCAGAGGTCGTCGGGTATCCCCGTCGAGATGTTTATTTCATCTCCTGTTTCCTCCTCCGCTCGCCTGTTTTGTCAGCATATGCATAAGCATGAACATTTTGCATACTCATTGCATTCACATTACATTTTTATGTTGCATACGCATTAGCATCTGTATGTTTGCTATCCTCACTGTCTTTTGTCGTTACTTTGGCTGTGGTTACCGCCAAGTAACTGGGTTTGTCTATTCTCTCCAAGTAGATCGTCAACCCATAGGCATAAAATACCTACCATTTTCAATATCCCCACAGAGTTCAACCCTCGTGGATGATGGTTATTTCAGTTATCTTTTCCATGCCAGGAATAGATAGTTCCCATTTGAGTTCGTTCCCTCAATGGAGTCTTGTTTGACAGTCTTTTTCTTGCTCGATCCTAGATTGAACTTCGGTTTACGTCAGTCGCTAAACCTACCTGGACGTGCATTTATTTTGCACTATCTGTCAAGAAGAGCCTTTTACAATATTCGCAGATTTGCAACAATTCTCGCCTGAGAAACGTACCCTATATGTATTATGACTAGCAACAAGTGATCACACCTTAAGACATTGAGTCGCTGTACTCGTTCTTAGGCGTCCTGCCGTGGACATATCCTTTCCTGAACCTTAAGACATTGAGTCGCTGTACTCATTCTTAGGCGTCACGTCGTGGACATATCCTTTCCTGAACCTTAAGATGTTGAGTCGCTGTACTAATTTTTGAGCGTCCCGCCGTGGGCATATCTTTTCTTAAACCTTAAGACGTTGAGTTGCCGTACTCATTTTTGGACGTCTCGCCGCAGACAATTTTTACCCTTTTCAAGTAAAAGAAGAGACTAAGACCCGTTCATGGCATACAGACCTTGAAGTATGAGGAAGGTTTATTTTATCCTTTAGTTAAAGAAGAAACTGAATCATTTCAGGGAGCAGCAGACCTTGAAACGTGAAGAGGTTTATTGACCCTTTCTAAATGAATCATTTAGTTAAAGAAGAAGCTAAATCATATTTTGATCATGAAATCTTACCCTTTATCTTAGAGTATCAACTGGTCATGTTTGAACCTATTAAACGGCTACTCTTGGGTATTTTCCCCAGTGGAGGCCGTCTCGCCGGTGCCATCTCCATTGAGGATCTCGTTTCTAAGATATCAACTGGTCACGCCTGAACCCGTGGGTCCATCAACCTAGAGTACCAACCGGTCATGTCTGAACCTATTGAGTCGTTACTCTTGGATATTTCCCCAGTGGAGGCCGTCTCGTCGGTGCCATCTCCATTGAGGATCTCATTTCTAAGATATCAACTGGTCACACCTGAACCCGTGGGTTCATCAACCTAGAGTAACAACCGGTCATGTCTGAATCTGTTGAGTCGTTACTCTTGGATATTCCCCCAGTGGAGGCCGTCTCGCTGGTGCCGTCTCTATTGAGAACCTCTCCTTGTTGCCTCCTTACTAAAGTGACAACCGGTCATGCCTGGACCTGTTGGGCCATCACTTTAGACTTCCTCAGTTTCGTACTGTTTCCCTAGTGTGTGTGTTTGCTTGTTGCATCGTTCCCCTGTGTTGTCGTCTTGTCCGCATCCTTGAATTTATCATTTGCATCATATGCATCATATTAGATTCATGGCATCGTCAACATTGTCCTCAACATTGCATATCATTGCATCTAAGGGAAAATTTTTTGGTTATCTGTATTTAAATCCCTTTCACCATGATTCCTCGAGTCTTTGTCACTCAAATTATCCGGTGAAGTTATTTAAATAGGGGCAACTGTCATACCCCAAATTTTAACCTTAGATTCTATGATCATTAGCATATCAACCATCCGTGCATAGCTAACCATTTTAACCGTTTGTTTGTTTTGTTTTGTGAAATTAGGGTGGTGCAGAATGTTCAAGAATCAGGAAGACTCTACGTGTACACCTATTAGTCCCTGCAGGTCGTAACGAACACGTGTGGATACAAAAGGAGGATATGCCCCCATTTTGATGGATTTGTAATCAGTGCAAAGTTTGTTTCCATCTAGAATTTCTCAAGGTCCCCCCAAGGAAGGGCGTGAATCGCGTACCAAACTCACCTTTTGACTTTGAAAAATAGCGAAGCTTATCATTTGTTGGTTTTAAGGGATTGAAGTTCAGATTTGATTTGAAGTTGTGAATATGAATAAAAATATTGGATCAAGTTTTAATAAATCTTCAAGGTAAAGTGCAAACCTCACTTGTTCTAAAGTCCAAATTCAAGAGAGGAGAAGTTTTCAGGATTTACATGTAAGTTGCTTTAAGACTTAAGATGCAAGAGATTACCCAGTGATTTCATCATAAGTTGAGCATGAAGTTCATACCTTCATGTTAAAATTTGAGAATTATATCCAAACGCAAAGATTTTAAAATTCATCAAGGTTTCAAAATTTAAGTTTAAAAACAAAGCCCTTAAGGTCAAAGTTTGAAGGATTCAACCATGGGTTACAAGGTTTAAAATTTTGAGTTTTGATTAACCTTCACAACATCTTTGTGTCACTATAGCCCGAGGTTACTCTTTTTCCCATCCTCAAGTTCATTAAGGTTTAGCAAGAAATCTTTCGAATGAAGGTTCATAATCCTATTTGCATGATTTGCATTTGTTTCAACTCTAAAAAAATTCAAAAAAACAATGAGTGTCAACGTGAAATGGTACAAATTGACTTTATTTACAAAAGCCCACATTAGTACAATGTCTACATCAAGTTGCAAGCTCAAAGTGTACAAGAGATCCAGATATTCTCATAAAAGAAGGTCAAAACGCAAAGACACTTATTTACAAGGCATTTGAATTTTTGTTTTTATGTGTGAAAGTAAAAGTCTTAATAGCAAGCCAACAACATCCATATAATTGCAAGATGCCACCAAATCTGTTCTGCCTAAAGTAGTAGCAATATTTCCATAAATTGTTACTCCAGCAACAAATAACAATCCCGTCAGTAAATGGAAAGCCGCGGTTATTCGGTCCAACACTAAATGTAAAGAAAAAGTTCAGATACAGTCAAAGTGGCAGCGGATAACCGTGGCAATTGCTTGATCAATACCAACCAATGCTGTGACGTTTCCTTATACTTGTCTGTCGTGCAAAGTTTCGCTCAAGAAAAAGTGTCGCAACATTAATTTTGCTCGTGAAGCATAGGCCTGCATCAACAAAAGATCCACGCGTCAATATTAACAGACCACAAAACATGTTCAATACCCTCATGAAAGCAGAAAACAACAAATTAAATCTCTATCCTTTCCAAACTGTGAAAAAAACCTATGGACTTTATAGGGTACAAATGCTGAGAATCTAGGTACAATCCTAAGGTTACAAGTTCACCGGAAGTTCTAAGCCTGAAAGGAATCATACCGCGTACAAGGTCGCAAATCTGAACAAGAATAACTCAACTGGATCCCATTGTTGCAAGAAAATCAAAAATACACCTGCTGTTACTAGAAACTACACACCGAACAGTAAAGAACGTCATGTACCAAGCCAATTCCTTTCTTCAACTTTGCCTTACTTCAAGTGGGTTTATGAACTGAGCCTCATGATGATTGAAGCATCCCTGCCAAAACAACCTGCATAATTCAAACACAATCAAAACCAGAACCAATACATACACATATCTATGCCTAGCTACTATATCATCCATTGCCACATTCCATGCCAGTACAAATAATCACAACCAAAACTAGCCATGTAAAGTCATGAGGAATCATAAAGCAATTCAAAGAGTTCATAAATCCTTGCATATCATTTCAATTCAAGTGTCGCTTCCAAAATACCGAACCGTAAAATGGTGTTTCAATAAATGGAAATCCAAAACAACTTCCCTAAGTTAAGGCCATTTGCAATACGGGAAATCGAAATAGTAGAGCTGTTGATTCAGCAGTTGATGCCAAAACGACTCATTTCCTTGTTTTATTACAAGTAGGTTTCAGTGAAGCCCGTGGTGCCTTGAGTCGATCTAGAGTGAACTTGCCTTCAAATCAAAATCCTGTAAAAGAAGCTTCATCAGCTACGATACCAGTTACAGGGATACCCCCAACTACATTACCATCAATGAATGGATATATCACAAAACCAACAACCAATACCTACTGGGACTGTAACTCCTGCTACTGTTAAAGTGGAACCAGTTCCCGTAAATTCCAAGGTAACCAGGCCAGCTTTTCATCACAATAATTGAACCCTACACTGTTGCAACTTCATCATAAGGGGTTTTCGTCATGCCGCCGCCAGGGTACCTGCGAATTACCATTCTTTCAGCAATTTATCTGTAACAAAAGGAAGTTATCGAGTTCTAAGATATAACCACACCAAGGTTTTGGAATTGAATACCTCTTGCTGATACACGGAAAAGCTAAGTATGCGGGCGGAGTGAAACGATATCGTTGAGATACATCCGATTTGAACTTTGTTTGCCTTGTCCTTTGTTTTTATAACAATTTTGTAACTGTTAGAGTCCATTTATCATGTTCCTGTTACAAAGACATGAAGATCAGAAACTTCAATAACGATTAATAAGGATCAAAGAAGATATGGCAAGTTTCCAACACAAAATCCAAGTATTCATGACAGTTCATCGATCAATCATGTTCATACCAAATTAAGTGAAAGCAAAAACTCATTTACCACATCATTCAAAATTTTCCAAATTAAATCAAACATGCTCCAACTGTCATCAAAATGAATTTGAAGGCATTGAAAGAAAATCTGAACAGGTTGCAAACATGTCTGACTCAAATTGAAAAGCCCTTAATCCACTTTTCAATTCGTGTAGAGGAATTTGGGTTTATAAAAGGGGATGATTTTCACATAGCAAGGGAGACAGACAACAATCACCATAATCCATTCACAAACCAAAAATCAACGACAGAAAAAAAAATCCCCAATTCAAACCCTAGGAAAAATCGTGAAGAGGAACTTATCTGTTTTCTTCGCCGCCGAGTCGCTTTCCGAATTCGCCATTCACCGCAAACACCACCGAAACACCGTTCCCTTCCCATCAACGCCATTTACTTCTGCGACGCCATCGTTGTTGTGAAATCACCGTCCATCAAGCCATCACTTCCGTTGCTCTACATCATCGCTTAGGGTAAGTGTTCTCATTTTGCTTTTGCTGAGTTTTTTTTTTTGTTTATCGCTCACAGGTTGAAGAAGGGATGAAGAAGGAAGAAGCAGAACGAGAAAGAAAAAACAGAGAGAAAGAGAGGGACTGGAAGAAAGTTGGAGAGGAAGAAGTTGGAATTGGGGGTCGCCGTTCCAGAATTAGAGTTCCACTCCCTAATTCTTCCCCTCTTTCGGCTTGTTGTTTCCGAACCGGGTTGGGTACGGTGGGTTCATCACCACCAGCCCAACCCACTTTTTTTTGTTTTATTTAAGTTTTTTTTAGTTTTTTTATTTTTTTTATTTATTTTCTACATTGCTTTGTAATTTTTAATTATTATTAATGGAAAAACTAACACTAACACTATACTAACATTAACCAATAACAAAAAAATATTACTTTATTAAACATTTAATTTTAACTTAATAAAAATAAGATAATAACATTTAGATTTATCCTTTATTTTAATTTTAATTTAATAAAAATAGTATAAACTTTTTTAAAAAATAATAAAAATAATATAATTTTAATTCAAAGTTTTTATAATAAAAATGTAGTTAGATTTAACTTAAGTGTCAATTTGGTTCCATTTCAATATATTAAAAATAAAAATAATTAGTTATCAAATTAATTTTGAATTAGTTTTATGTTTAATTTCATGATTTAATTTAACTTGTCATTTTCATAATAAATATAAAAGACAAAAAAATATATAATTAAAATTTTCTCTTTTTCTTAATAACTTAAAACCCAAAAATAATAAATACTCTTTTAAAATTCAAAAATATTTTCCTTTTGCCCAAATAACTTAGATAAAGATAAAAACTCTCATATTTAATTTAGGACTACTTAATCTAGCGTTCTTGTTATAATCCAATCTCTAACATTTTCTTAAATATATAAAATTTCGCAAAAATAAACAAAAATAACTAACTTCTAAACCTTATACCAAAATCTCAAAATATTTGAGTTGCTAGTATTACCGTATAACATAGATAACCAAACAATAAATATTTAACCTTAGTCTCTAATTCCTTAAAACTTAAAACTTAGAGTCGCCATACTCATACTTAGGCGTCCCGCCGTGGACATCCATCCCTTTTATCCTATCCTTAGGATTAGGAGTCGCCGTACTCCATATAAGTTTGCCGCCGTGGAATGTTTATCTTACACCCTTTTTAATTCAACTTATAACGTAGAAATAGGAGTCGCCGTACTCCAAAAATAAGCGTTTCCCTATGAACGTTTATTTTCCCCCAGGAACCTTGACCACAGCCAAGAAGTTCTTCATCTCCCTCTGTGAGGGGAACTACGAATACTCTGATTCCATCCCCTACCCAGGATACATAGGCACAAGATGCGAGTCTTGGCGAGTATACTTAGGACTAACCCCTTAGGTCCTTCTCTTCACCCTTAACCCTTAGCATAACCTTTAAGCAGATAACATAGCATTAACAAATATTTAAAACAAGAGGTTCCTGTAGAGTACTACAGAGGTTTAGGATGCTAATACCTTCCCTAAACTTAACCAACCCCCGAACTTTAGATCTCTCCCCGCGTTGTGTTTACATTGCAAAATAGGTTTTTCCCTTCCTTTAACCTTTCCTTCGGATAAATAAAAGACGGTTGTAAATGAATTAAGATTCAAGTTAATCAATAGCTTGACATCAAAATTTAACCGCAACAGAAAATGGCGACTTCACTGGGGAAGGTGTCTCATGAGGGTTCCCTTAACTTGTTTATTATATTTGTTTGCTTATCTGCTTATCTGTCTATTGCTTTTGGGATGATCCTTGAGTGGTGAGACAAAGTCCTACACCCGGACTTGAGTGCAATTATTATAGGAAGGTGATATATTCGACGAGGCTTATAGGGAGTGAGTCCCGACCAAGTTGACTCGAGAACCACCGCTCAGTTGAGACCCTTTCAAAAAATGGTTCGGTTGAACGAGTATAGTCATGAAAACTTTTACTATTTTCGATTGGAGTCCATGATATTGAGGACCGTAGTTACCTTTAACCCCACTTTGGCCTTTATTAGGACGTAGTGCGAGACTATGAGGGAGTAGTCCCGAAATAGTGTTGCGCGATACTACACTCAAAAGAAGTTCTCTTGAGAAAATTATTAACCCCCGAGTTAGTTGGGAAGTTGATAATATCCGAGAGATGGGCTGATGACTTTGGGGACCTCTTTAGAACCTTGTTCTGCAGGTACAATTAACCCATAGTACTTACCATTCAGATTGGGTAGACCGTGGCTCCGTTCATGTTCCTCTAACCTAGGACCTTTGTTTACTTTGTGTGTTTGTGCATTGCATTCAGCATCATATCATTCCTGGTTTCAAGGAGTTCAACTTTCCTTATGCAAATTCAAAAAAATTCCTACATTTCAAAGTCTAAAACTTTTTCAAGCTTTCCTCGAAAATATTTGCAATCGACCGTTGAAATCCTTGAAACCATCGCATTGCATCATATTTTTGCATTTGCATTTTTCCCTCCGGTTTCTCATCCTTTGTTCTCTTGCTTCCAGTTCTGTCATCCTGAGTCCTCTACATCAATACAACACCAGAGTTCGAGCTCGGAAAAAGATGGCGGAACAGAATCAAGAACTTGACCGTGTTAGCAACGAACTCGAAGACCTTCGTGGAAGTGTTGGGCAGATAATGGAGATGCTTCAGGTCATTAACGCGAGGATGGATACTCAGCCCACTGTCGTGTCCGAGATGACTAATACTGTTGTGGATCCTCAACCTCCTATTCCTACTGCGAGTGTACCTCCTTTTGGTCTTCCATTTGGTTTCGTGCCTCCTCCTCCTGTGGTTTCTATTGCTCAATTGGTTCCTCAAGCTATTCCTTTGGTTTCTGAAGCTCCTCAAGTGATTCCGACCTTTACACCAGCTGTTGTTCATACTCTTGTGTAGCCATACTTTAATGAGCCAGTTTATGATATACCTAACATGAAGGATGACGAAGATGAGCGACATGAGAAGTTGCGTGAGAATGTTGAAATCATTGACAAAAGACTGAGAATGATGGAAGGTGACCAAATCTTTGGTGCTGCTGCCAGAGATGTCTGCTTGGTATCTGGATTGGTTATTCCCCAAAAGTTCAAAACTCCGAGCTTTGACCTATATGAAGGTGCTACATGTCCGAAAAGTCACTTGATACTGTACTACCGTAAAATAGCAGCTCATGTTGAGAATGGCAAGCTAATGATACATTGCTTCCAAGATAGTCTGAAAGGTGCTTCCTCAAAATGGTACCTAACTCTGGATCAGTCCCGTATCAAATGTTTTCAAGATCTGTTTGATGCTTTCATTAAACACTACAAGTATAATATGGATCTGGCTCCTGATCGAAGATAACTACTCAGTATGTCCCAGAAGAGTTCAGAATCATTCAAACAGTATGCTCAAAGGTGGAGAGAGATTGCTTCACAAGTGGAACCACCTCTGACCGAGAAGGAATTAGCTGATTGGTTTGTTGACACAGTGCGTCCAGAATTCTACGAGAGAATGGTCGGTAGTGTAACTTCTAATTTTTCTGACATTGTTGTTGTTGGTGTAAAAGTGGAGTTGGGTCTGAAAAGTGGTAAGATGTCAAGTGTTGTTGGTAGTTCAAGCTCCAAAGATCAAGCCAAGAAACCTTCGTTCAGTTCTCAGAAGAAGAAAGAGGGTGAAACTAATGTTGTATCTGCAGACACACGAAGAAATCAACCTTATCAACATCAGCCTTATTATGTTCAACAACAAGGTTATCCTGTGCAGTATGCTCAACAACCTTATATTTAACTTGTCATTTTCATAATAAATATAAAAGACAAAAAAACATATAATTAAAATTTTCTTTTTTTTTTAATAACTTAAAACCCAAAAATAATAAATACTCTTTTAAAATTCAAAAATATTTGCCTTTTGCCCAAATAACTTAGATAAAGATAAAAACTCTCATATTTAATATAGGACTACTTAATCTAGCGTTCTTGTTATAATCCAATATCTAACATTTTCTTAAATATATAAAATTTCGCAAAAATAAACAAAAATAACTAACTTCTAAACCTTATACCAAAATCTCAAAATATTTGAGTTGCTAGTATTACCGTATAACATAGATAACCAAACAATAAATATTTAACCTTAGTCTCTAATTCCTTAAAACTTAAAACTTAGAGTCGCCATACTCATACTTAGGCGTCCCGCCGTGGACATCCATCCCTTTTATCCTATCCTTAGGATTAGGAGTCGCCGTACTCCATATAAGTTTGCCGCCGTGGAATGTTTATCTTACACCCTTTTTAATTCAACTTATAACGTAGAAATAGGAGTCGCCGTACTCCAAAAATAAGCGCTTCCCTATGAATGTTTATTTTCCCCCAAGAACCTTGACCACAGCCAAGAAGTTCTTCATCTCTCTCTGTGAGGGGAACTACGAATACTCTGATTCCATCCCCTACCCAGGATACGTAGGCACAAGATGCGAGTCTTGGCGAGTATACTTAGGACTAACCCTTTAGGTCCTTCTCTTCACCCTTAACCCTTAGCATAACCTTTAAGCAGATAACATAGCATTAACAAATATTTAAAACAAGAGGTTCCTGTAGAGTACTACAGAGGTTTAGGATGCTAATACCTTCCCTAAACTTAACCAACCCCCGAACTTTAGATCTCTCTCCGCGTTGTGTTTACAATGCAAAATAGGTTTTTCCCTTCCTTTAACCTTTCCTTCGGATAAATAAAAGACGGTTGTAAATGAATTAAGATTCAAGTTAATCAATAGCTTGACATCAAAGTTTCACCGCAACAGACGCCAACAGAATCAAGAGTCATCTCAAGTCAAAAACAAGTGTGTTCAAACATAAGAAGGCTTCGACCCAGTATTTGGTAAAGCCTGAGTCGAAGAAAGGTTGTGGAAAAACTTCTGAAAATTTGCTAAGTGTTAGAAAGTCAATGATATGCACGACACCATAATATGCACGACACCATATGCACAACAAATTAACTCAAGCACACTAAGTGCACACGATCCTCCTGATCACATCACCATGCCTCATATATATATATATATATATATATATATATATATATATATATATATATATATATATATATATATATATATATATATATATATATATATATATATATATATATATATATATATATATATATATATATATATATATATATATATATATATATATATATATATATATATATATATATATATATATATATATATATATATATATATATATATATATATATATATATATATATATATATATATATATATATATATATATATATATATATATATATATATATATATATATATATATATATATTACACACCAATAAAGTATATTAATTACATTAAATATTAGGAAATTCACATCTTAACACCAAGTATACACCCTTCACCATTAAACACCATATCTATATCCATCATGACTAAAGGGATCAATTTTCCAAAAGGATACATTTCACACTTCACAATTTACAATCTAGGAATCATGCCATACGGCTACCCATATCATATTATAATACAGCACACAAGTTATACGTTATATATTGAAAACATCAACATCGGATGGAAACAACAAAAATAAAACAAGTTGTTGTCATGCTCGCAGGCTCACCTGTAACACCCATTTTAATTATTTAATCTTTCCGGTGTCTATTTTAATTCGGCATGTCTTTTGTGGGGACTATTTAAGAAGCTATGGCCTTTAATATTAGTATAATAAAATTGATAATGATAATAATTTGATAATTAATAGTAATGGTATTATTATTATTATTATTATTATTATTATTATTATTATTATTATTATTATTATTATTATTATTATTATTATTATTATTATTATTATTATTATTATTATTATTATTATTATTGGAATTATATTGGAATTAAAAGAAATGGGGAATAATTGTTTTAAGGGGGTATTAGTGAGTTGGAAAGGGGGAAAAAGAAAAAACATCGTCTCTTCGGAGAAGAGTGAGGAAGAAGAAGAAGAAGAAGAACAAGAACAAGAGGAAGAAGAACAAGGGAGAGTAATCAGATTCTTGGAAGTTTCATCGATCGAAGCAGCTAGTCGAGGTAAGGGGGAGAAACGGGTTAAAATTGGTGATTGCATGAATGGGGTGGTTGGGGATTCCTTAACCCCATAGGGATTTGATGATCATGATTAATGTTGTAGTGTTCTGATTGTTGATTCCATGGATGAATTGTGTTTATGTTGCTTGGAATTGGTGAAATTCTGTTATCCTAGCCTTGCATGTGACTATGTAAGGATGGTTGTGCGTTCTGAGTAGTTTACCGTTTAGGTCGAAAATGATTTAATCGGTAGAGTTGGTGATTTATCGGGTGAGGTCTGGAATAAATAGTGTAGTTTAGTCGTAGAATACTAGGCTAAGACTACTGGGACTAGTGTGGTGAGGATCGAACGATTTTTGAGCTTCTGAGGAATTTCTGAACAGTGAGATTTTTGTGAAATCACAGACATTCGCCAGCACCTTCGCTGAGCGAGCTAGTAGTGAGCATTCGCTAGGAATTCGCTAGGCGAGTTGGGTAGCGAACACTTCCAGTAGCCACTGTCTACATTCGCTAGCAAGTTCGCTAGGCGAATGAGGCAGCGACCGTTCGCTGAGGCATCGCTAGGCGAGTGAGCCAGCGAGCGTGACAGAATGTAAATTTTGTGATGTCTTGCCTTGTGTTTTGTTTTGTAGGACTCCTTGGGTTGTGATAGGTCGAGAGATATTGTGTAGGGGTAAAGAGAGTATACTTAATGTGGAAAGGTGAATTATGAAATATTGAATTTAATTGACATGATTAATTGGTGAGTAAGACAGATATATGTAATATGTATTTGATGCATAGTGAGGTGATCAGTAGGATCGTGTGCACTTAGTGTGCTTGAAATTCTGTGTTGTGCATTTGGGGTTGTGCATAGCATGGTGTCTTGGTAGGGTTGAATCATGTCCCAGGAGGAGTGTAAGTGATTCAACCATACTCTCTTATGATGTTGATGAGGTGCTCCTTTGTAGAGGGTTGATGGCCCAGTGTCCATCAGTGATAATGTGCTCCATTGTGGAGGGTGATGGCCCAGTGTCCATCAGTGATTATGGGGGATAGATCATGTCTCATGAGGAGCATTAGTGATATATCATGTTTATGATGTGCTCCTTTGTGGAGGGTTGATGGCCCGGTGTCCATCAGTGATGATGTGCTCCTTTGTGGAGGATTGATGGCCCAATGTCCATCCGTGATGATGAGTCGGTACCGCATGCATGTGTTGGGTTGCATTCTTGCATTATGATATGTTGTGTTGATGATTGGATAGTAGGTCCTGTTTGATGTTGGTGGGATGATGATTATTTATTTACTGCCTTTTTATTCATGTATTTGATTACCGATAATTTTGATCATGATTTCTCACCCCTCTGTTGTTGTTGTGGTCTGTGCTTCTTCGGAAGTACAGATAATCCAGGTGCATAGCTAGCTTGGATAGTGGTGTGCGAGTCGAGTCCTAGGATGTGTGGCAACTGCGAAAAACAACCGGGGGAAAACAGAAGAGTCATCACTTTTGTTATTTATCCTAAAGAGAGGGAAAGGAAACGATCGGAAAAACCTAAAGAAAAAAGGAAAGACAAGGTCATCGCAACCATGTCTGGATTCGGGAGTCGGTTACGCAAGGGGAAGGTATTAGCACCCCTCACATTCGTCGTACTCGACGGGATCCACGCATTGTTGGCTATCTGAAAGGGTGTGTTGAAACTATCTAGCTAATGGCTCAGGGACAAAAGAAAAGAGAAGTGACTCGGCAGAGCATCGCCGCTCTGTACCTACGTATTCCCTCGTGCAATGGGAAAGTCAGAGTCAACGTAGTTCGACTAACTACGACTAAAGAAAGGGGGAAGGTTGCTCGCTAAGACATCGCGTCTTATGCCTATGTACTTTCATTTGGTATGAAAGATCAGAGCAAACTTAGTTCGGGCTAAAAGGACCACAGGTTGGTTCAAAAGTTTTTAGTCCGAGTAGGGTTAACAAGTAGTTCTAGCAGTTGGTGTATGCAGCTCAACCATTGGAGACCTAGGTGTTACCGTTTGCGGTAGAACTAAGAGTTAACGACACTCTTTTATCTGAAAAGATTTTCCTGATTAAGATCCCGAAGGATGAAAAAGGTTTAAAGTGTTTTTGTGTTTTTTAGAGAAGAAGTGTTTTGAATTTGATTTGTAACTCATGTCGCACTAGAGACTATGACCTAAGAGCGAATGCGTCGTATATCACCCAAAGGGTGTACAGTAAACACTCTAGGTCCTTGAGATAAGGCCCCTCAATTACCATTTCTCAAGTAGCTTAAGGCTCGTAGCGTGCTACACTTTTCATTCTTTATTAAGTGTTTTATGAATGTTTGAAGATGAGAAGAGAAGAAAGGACACTAATGGGAGACTAATAAATCCTAAAAGTTGTCATGCAAAGTGGACTTAAAGTTGAGTTTAAAAGGGAACTACCTATTGTTATCATGCATGGTTAGGCACCTAATGTCTATCATAACCTTAAGAGGTTAGAGAACTTATGGGGAGCATGGCAAAGAAAAGCAAAAGAAGAAGAAGAAGAAGAAGAATGCATATGCAAATGAAGATGCACATATAAGATGCACAAATAGAATGAAAGTGGGAGGAAAATAGTGTGGGGCAGTAGCCTCCACAAGCTCATCTCAACCAAGCATGCATATGGAAATGCAAGAAAAGAGAAGAAGAAGAAGTTCACAAGAATAAATCAATCCAACAAGAGCAAACCACACAAAGATGCATCAAAAAGTGGGATGAAATGACCTAAGTCAAACAACATCAACCACACCATAAAAACTAAACCAAATGAAAGGTAAAACAAAACCCAAAGCCAAGTGAGTATGGGAGAGCAAATGAGGGCATAAAGGACCCCATAATAGGTACTCAACCATAAGCATCACTCATCAAAAGCAAAGAAGCACCAAAAGTGTCCTCAAGGATTCATCATTCTAGGTATGCTTCAAATACCTCCAAAGAAGGGACCAAGCCACCTCAAATGACACTCCAAGGTCATTGGACAGAAGTTAGATGAAGAGAAGAAAGCTCCAAAGCAAAAGCAATTCAAATCAAAAGGAAATGCAAACCACCACATAAAGGAAAGCAAACAAGCTACACATTGAAACCCTAATTGAAAGTTCAAAACAAAACAAACAAATGAACAAGGAAGAAACAATATCATGACCTAAAATTGAACCAACATCATCCTTAACATGTTAACAACATGAAACAAGAGGAATTGAGGGTTCAAAGGATCCAAAAGTGTCATATCCAAGTCAAACTAAGTTAAGGTACATGTGTGAACCTCCCTTGGAAGTAACTTGACTTACAAGTTGCTTCAAAAATAGGAAAATGGTTCAAAAATAATCAAATAAAAAGCATAAGGTAGCTAAACATGTTAGCAACCAGAGGCCAAAAGCTCAAAGCAAATATCCCCTCAAAGCACCATCAAAAGAAAATAATATTCAAGATGTACCACTTTGAAATGGGAGAATCGAGGGTCAAAAGAAAAGCACCAAAAGTCAACCCTAAAGTCAACAAGCCAGGGGAAAAATGGTCCTCAAAAATTTATCAACTCATCATTGAGATGAGTATCAATTTTCATTCATTGGATCAAAAAGGAAGAAGAGAAATAAATAAAAGAACAAACAATGCACAATTTAATTCAATTAAAACACCTCCAATATTTAATTGTATTTAAGAATGAAAAATAATCTGAAAAATAAAATAAAAAATGTCTAAAAATAATAGACATCTCAAGGTTTGTAAAAATATTTTTTGTGGAATTTTTGGAGTATTGGAGCTATTTTTAATTAATTAAATTCAAACAAGAATAAAGGAAAATAACAAAATGAATAAAAGAAAATAAAAAAAAACAAGGAAAAACATCAACCACTGGATCAAGAGACCAATCAACAGATCTAGGGGAGGAGGGCGTGCCACGTATGCGCTGGACAACTTAAGTGAAACGCAGCGTTTCACAAGGGATTCAGTGTGGTTCAGTTGACTATGCACACCATAGGTCTTAATCCAATGTGTAACATCCTGATTTTTCATTAATTAATTATTTGCGTTAATTAATGGGTTAATGAGAATTATTTAATTGATGGGTAATTAATTAAATGAATTAATAGATGTTGGAGATAATTAGAAGAGAAAGACATATTAAAAAGGAGAGTGGAAAGAAAAGGGAAAGATAGAAACATAAAGGAAAGAATAGAGAAAGAAGGAGAAAGAGGAGAAAAGAGAAGAAGAAGAGGGAAGAACTTGGAATCATCAAGAACAACTCTCAAGCTTTGGATTAATCAAGGTAAGGGTGTGAAATATCATTATCTTAACAATGTATATGAATATGTATGCTTGGGTTAGAGTATTGGATGTTTTTCTCCAACTTCCATTTTAGGGCATAAATGGATTAATCAGTAGAATCTGAGTTTTCACGGTGGAAAATGAGAATAAGTGGTAGTATCTAGTCGAGGGATGTTAGATTAAGGTTATGGAACTTTTTTGGTGAGAATCGATCGGTTTTGGAGAGTTTGGTGGGAGTTGGACAGTGAGAAATTCTGAGTTCGCAGACATTCGCTAGTGTGTTCGCTGAGCGAGTTGGTAGCGAACGTTCACTAAGCGAGCTAGTAGCGAGCCAGTAGCGAACGGTCCCAGACTTGGACATAATGCATTTTATGGTGTCCGCTGGTAGCGAAGGGGGTAGCGAAGGTTCGCTAGGCCTTTGCTGAGCGAGCGAGGTAGCGAACAAAGTCAGTAACTTCTGTTTGCCTTAGCGAGCTTGTTCGTTGGGCGAACAAGTAGCGAATACTCACTAAGCGAGTAGGGTAGCGAACGTGACAGGTTATGTTTTCTTTAATGTTTCCATCCGAGGTCGGATTTCTGACTCAATTATGATTATTTTCCTTTGCTCGAGGCATCGATTATGCCGAGATGTATTATACTGCGGGTAGCCTTATGGCATGAATCCTAGATTGTTGAATTAACTGAATTATGGTCTTTTGACAAATGTTATACATTGTTTAATATGATTAAAAATGTATTGAGAATGCATGAGAACATATTGTGTGTATGTGTGCATTGCTTGAAAATATATTGATGATATATGTGAATATGTTGTGTGTGCAATCATTGTTATAATTCTTGAAGAGATGAATTATTTGAATGCATGAGATTAAGATGTCGGTCTTAAGTGCATTTGATTGTTGATTGCATATGCATCATTTAGTCAAGAGGCAATGCTTGGTAGTTTCGTGGAGACTAGTGACTTGTCCCAAGCCTAGAAGAGTGGGTTTGAAAGCTTAGAGGACGGGTTTTTGGTGGTTATCGGTCTAGAAGAGTGGACCCGGTTTAATGTAAATCGAAAAAAGATAACAAGTGTTGGTACCACATGGAATGAGTTTGCATTAAGTTGTATTGAGTCACATCGCATGAATGTCATTGTTGTATGAAATATGCTTGTGTGTGGAAATCGTGGACTATGTATAATTGCGTGTGTGCATGTTGTGATTGTATAACGAACTACAATGAACCGTAGTGAGAAAATGTGGAGTATCTATATTACATATTGTGTATGTGTATATAATTATATGCATTGATTATTATGATAATATTTCTCACCCTTCTGCTGTTTTATAATGCTCTATGAGGCATTGCAGATTAGGTTGCTGGAGGTTTCTTTTGGCGAAGTATAGTTTCATTCTTTTGAGTCGGTTGCTCTGATAATGTAACATCGGGTAGCTAGGCTTGTAGAGTATTCTTTTGTGATACATTGTATATGTATCAGCTGATGATGTTTTGTAAAACATGAATGATATTGTGAACCAAACTTGATGATGTGTATTTCTATGATATCATGTCTTAAGTAATTCAATGTTCTAGTCTTCCGCTTTAATTAAAACATTGATATGTGGGTTTTAAGAGCTATGCTTGGTTTTTAGTTGAGATTTACCCCTTTTGTTACATATCTCTATGAGCAGGTGTTGTTTATCTTTTTGTTTCGTGGATAATGTGATGCGCCTCTTTTATACCATGTCATAAATATACTCTGATGAATTTTTATATGTGTGAATAAGTGTTTATTTGCGTTATTTTTGGGGTATAGAAGGGGGTGTTACACAACGCGTTCAGTCCAAAAGTATGTTGATCTAATGACTCATAGCACGCCACCTATGCAAACCCTAGTCAACTAAACCTGAAAACGTATCTCACACGTTGGATCTAAATACCAGGTCAAGAGAGTCAGCCAGATCGTGTGGCTAAGGACTCGTCTTCTTCGTTTAAACTGAAACAAAAGGGATGGAAGGTCTGTGGTGGCCGGAGAAGACTCTGGTCGTCTTCTCCGGCGAGAGCAACAATGCTCTGATCAAAACTTCACCAATTCCAACAAACCTTATATGAAACTTCATCTACAACTCACGAGGATCAAGAATCCAAGGTTAATTTTCATTAATTCCTCACCACAAGCTCAAATCGAAACTAAACAGAAATGTGCACCAAGAACAAAAATTCACCAAACTCATTCAAATTTTCCAAAAATCATCTAGAGGTCATGGAGATCACAGATCAAGCAACAATTAATCAAAACAACACAAGAATAAGCCATATCAGATCCAAACAGTTTTGAGCTTCATCCAACAATCATCACAAATGCCAGTTTGTTTTAGTGATTAATGATCTACATGTTTCCTAGCTCTCAAATATGCAAAAATGGCAATGAAACATGGCATATTCAGAGTGTAAGGTTGATTGGAAAATACCTAGTGGAGAACTTCCACTGAGCCTTCAATTGATGCTTAAGCTTGAAGAAAAGTATCCAGAAACGTTCAGTGATCTTCAATGAAGCTTTTGCAATTCACAATTTGGCTTGAAATGACTTGGATCTCCAAATTCGAATTTCAAATTTTCTCCACTTTTTCAAAGTTGTTCTTGAGCAATTTGTCTCCAATTTTGTGTTCTGATGATTTATGAAGGTTTGAAACCTTTTATGTAATGGATTTGAATCAGAATGAAGCCCAAATCTAGTCTCTAGAGCCCAATTGAAAATCCATGGGAATTGATTTTGGAGCTTCTTCAAGTGCACGAAAATGCTTCAAATTTGGCTCCAAATTGGTTCAAAACTCTTGCTGGGAGTGTATGGAGTGTGAATGGCCATGATTTACTCCTTGTTTTGATCTCAAAGGTTGACATTGGTTGTGTAACTTCATGATGAAGTAAGCTTGGAAATGGATTACAAAAACCCAACAAGTCAAAATTCTGAAATTGCCAATGAGTTTAAAACATGTTTTGCACTCAAAATATGTACCTACTTGCACAAAAATGATCAAAAATGAATTAATCCCCATTTTGCCCTTTTAAGCTTTTTTCCATGAAAATTCAACCATCAATTCTTCATTCCAAGCCTAATCCATGACTTCTCAATGTTTGGTTAAACAATTGACATCATTTGGAGCACATTTAATGTTGGAAAGAATTTCATTTGAAGTGTGCAAGTTAGTGAAATGGGCCTATAATTTTATGACCTATAATCTCACTTTCCCAAAAAAACCCTGACTTGCAAGCCTCATAACTTGAGTTCCACAAATCAGATGAAAGACTTCTAGTACTCTTTGGAAAGCTAAGACCATGACTTACAACTTTCATGTTAATCAAAAGTTGAGTAGAAACATAATTCTAGGTCAAAAATGGCTTGGAAGTTGGTTGACTTTTGTTGACCAAAATCATATTCATCTGATGACCTGTAACTTGTCTGGATTATAACTTGAGTTATATAAATCCAATCAAGTACTCCTAGTAATAAAAAGAAAGCTAAGAACATGCTCTACAAGTTTCATGTTGGTCAAAAGTTGATATGAAACTTGTATCTTGAGATAGGTGGTCTTGAAGTTGAGGACTAAATAAGGGATTTTGCATTGAGAACCCTAATTTAGTAACTTCTCACATTCTTGATTCTTGATGAATTGATCTTGAAATGATATATTAGACACCTCAACATAACATCCCATAACCATAGAGACTTTGAATTGAGTTTTAATCTCCTTCAATTTCACAGTTGACTGAGGATTTACCAGATGAAAACCCTAGCTGCAACTTTCTTGATTGTGGCTTGTTCCACTTCATACAACAACTTGAATAGGCTCCAAATGGCTCTCAAAGCGCCCAATGAGCTCTCTCAACATCTTATATTCATAATCATGATTTCACAATCCTCTAATGATCTTTAACTGGCCTCCAAGTTAGGAGCTGACCCACATACATCCATCTATCCTTTCACAAGACTATTGCCTACCTCTATATGACTGATGACCATTCAAACTTGAGTAACATCCCTTGTTTAGGCTCAACCCTCTGAGTAGACTCCTCTTGATATGCACAACCTCTTGATTCCCTGTTCAATGAAAAATGCTATGCAATGAAAATTCTAGAAAGAGATGAAATGAAACATAAACCAAGTTAAGAAAAGGTTGGGAAAATTTTGGGGTGCAACAGGATGCTCTGATACGTAACATGGGACTTGGGAGTTTGTTTGGTTTATGATAAAATTGTTGTATTCCTGTGACGTATCATATTTTGGTGAATCTTGATGATGAATGAATATTTTATGTATTTTGGCGGATGACCGTGAATGATGTATATATTAATGATAATTTTCCGCTGCTTTATTTTGAAAATCATATAAAGAAGTGTTTTGTTGAATTGTGAATGTAATATCCCACTTTTGGAATGGAAACTCTGATAATTATTTGACTTAATCGCATTTTATTTTGATTTGGGGAGTGGGGTGTTACAAGTTGGTATTATAGCAGGTCGGCCCGTCCGGCCAGTGTAGTAGTTGAGTCTGTCTTTAGGATAGAGTTGGTGTACCTTTTTAATCTAGTGATTGTTTTGGTTGAGCAGTATGGAAGGAAGGAATAATGCTGCTTTGGCTGCATCTATGCAAGCAATGACGCAGGTGGTTGCTAATCAGAACCAGGCTGCAAGTGCTCAATTCAGAGATTTGGCACAGTTCCAGAGCAACAAGCCACCGACATTCGAAGGGGGAATTTTGGATCCTGAAGCTGCTCAGAAATGGTTGAAGGAAATTGAGAAGATTTTCAGGACAATGGGTTGTAATGATGAGCAAAAAGTGAGGTTCGGAACTCACATGCTAGAAGGTGAAGCTGAGGCTTGGTGGAACAACAATCGCCAGAGGTTGGAGGCTGCAGGAACTACTATTACTTGGGATGTGGTTTGAACTGGTTTTCTGGAAAATTATTTTCTGGAAGATATAAGAAGTGCTAAGGATATAGAGTTTCTGGAACTGAAGCGGGGTAATCTGACTCTGGCAGAGTATGCTGCTAAATTTGAAGGGTTGATGCAGTATTGTCCTCATTACAATACTGAAGAGGCAATGACGTCCAAGTGTTTGAAGTTTGAAAATGGGATGCGTCCGGAGATTAAGATGGGGATCACTTTTCAGAAGATCAGGAATTATCCTGAGCTGGTAAGCAGAAGCAGAATTTATGATAATGACAACCGGGCCAAGATTGCACACTATACGGCTGTGAATGATCGGAAGGGTAAGCAGAGATTTGGTGGTACTCCTTACACTTTTCCTGCTGATAAAGGAAAACATAAGGCTGTTGTTGATAAGAAGCCCAAAGAAGGGGGAGCGTCTGCTGGTGTAAAGTGTTTCTGATGTGGTGGTGCGGGGCATCGTGCTAATGATTATCCTGATGAGATAAAGAAGTGTTTCAAGTGTGGTAAGCCAGGCCATGTGATGGTAGATTGCAGGAATGTTATGCCTACCTGTTATAACTGTGGTGAGAAAGGTCACATCAGTACCCATTGCGAGAAACCGAAGAGGTCTTAGGTGCCTCAGGCTAGTGGTAAAGTATTTGTTGTGGTAGGGACTCAAGCTGCCGGCGAGGAGCGTTCCATCAAAGGTACTTGTTTTATCAACAATGTTCCTTTGACTGCTATGATTGATACGGGTGCGACCCACTCGTTCATTTCTGTTGATTGTGTGAAGAGATTAGGATTGGTGCCGTCTACTCTTGAGCAACGGTTGACTATTGAAACTCCCTCTATTGGTTCAATGAATACTTCTTTGGTGTGTTTGAAGTGTTCACTGACTATTTTCGGTAGAGATTTTGGAGTGGATCTGATTTGTCTGCTACTCGATAAGCTGGATGTTATTCTGGGTATGAACTGGTTGGAGTTCAACCGAGTCTACATCGATTGTTTTAGGAAGGTGTTGTTGTTCCTTACTTCTGAAGAGGAAATGTTGGCGGATTCCTTGTCTAATAAGGAACTGAGGACCTTGTTAGAGGACGAAGCTAAAATGTTTGCTTTATTTGCATCATTATCTGTTGATAGCAAGGCGTCAATGGAAGAGTTGGCGGTGGTGAATGAATTTCCTGAAGTGTTCCCTGATGATATTACAGAATTGCCTTCGACAAGAGAAGTTGAATTTAGCATCAATCTTGTTCTTGGTACGAGACCTATATCTATGGCGCCATACAGGATGTCGGCAGTGGAGTTGGCTGAATTGAAATCTCAGATTGGAGAATTGTTGGATAGGAAGTTTATCAGACCGAGTGTGTCGCTGTGGGGAGCTCCAATGTTGTTGGTAAAGAAGAAAGATGGTAGTATGCGTTTGTGCATCGATTACCGTCAGTTGAATAAGGTGACTATTAAGAATAAGTATCCTCTTCCAAGGATTGATGATTTGATGGATCAGTTGGTGGGAGCTCGTGTGTTCAGTAAAATTGATTTGAGGTCGGGTTACCATCAGATCAGAGTGAAAGAAGGTGATATCCAGAAAACGGCGTTTAGAACTCGTTATGGACATTACGAATATACTGTAATGCCTTTTGGGGTGTCTAATGCGCCAGGAGTGTTTATGGAGTATATGAGCCGAATATTCCTTTCTTATCTGGATCAATTTATTGTTGTGTTTATTGATGATATACTAATTTATTCTAAGTCTGAAGAAGAGCATGCAGGACATTTGAGAATTGCGTTGCAAGTGCTGAAAGATAATAAGTTGTTTGCCAAACTATCAAAGTGTGAATTCTGGATGAAGACTGTGAGTTTCTTGGGGCATGTGATATCTGGTGACGGTGTAGCGGTGGACCCATCGAAAGTGAGTGCAGTGTTGCAGTGGGAACTGCTCAAGACAGCAACGGAAATTAGAAGCTTTTGGGTTTGACAGGTTATTACCGAAGGTTTATCAAAGTATTTTCTTGTTTGGCGTTGCCCTTGACCTAGTTGACAAGGAAGGATCACGTTTTTGTGTGGGATGCTGCTTGTGAAGAAAGTTTTGAGGAACTGGAGAAGAGATTGACTTCGGCACCGATGTTAATATTGCCAAATCCGAGTGAACCTTTTGTGGTGTATTGTGATGCGTCTAAGATCAGATTAGGCGGGGTTCTTATGCATAATGGTAAGGTAGTGGCATATGCTTCGCGGAAGCTGAGGATGCATGAAAGGAATTACCCTACTCATGACCTTGAATTGGCCGCAGTAGTTTTTGTGTTAAAGATCTGGAGGCACTATTTGCATGGTTCGAGATTTGAGGTGTTCAGTGACCATAAGAGTCTGAAATATCTGTTTGATTAGAAGGAGCTGAATATGAGACAGAGAAGATGGTTGGAATTCTTGAAGGATTACGATTTCAGTTTGAGTTATCATCCAGGAAAGGCGAATGTAGTAGCCGATGCTTTGAGTAGGAAAACAATTCATATGTCGGCTTTAATGGTAAAAGAAATGGAGCTAATTGAGCAGTTCAGAGATTTGAGCATGGTTTGTGAGTTTATGGCAGGTGGTGTGATGTTGGGCATGTTGCAAGTGAACAATGATTTCTTGGATATGATTAGAGAGAACCAAAAGCTAGATATGAAGCTAGTGGATTTGATGTCGGGAATAGGAAGTAACTCCCATAGTGACTTTAAGTTGGATAACACAAGTGTGTTGAGATTCAGAGGCAGGATTTGTGTGCCGGATAATGATGAGCTGAAGAAGTCAATTTTGAATGAGGGACATTGTAGTGGTTTGAGTATCCATCCGGGAGCTACGAAGATGTACCACGATTTAAGGAAAATATTTTGGTGGTCTGGTATGAAAAGAGATATAACTCAATTTGTTTGTGCCTGTTTGGTATGTCAGAAGTCGAAAGTGGAACATCAGAGACCCTCTGGAATGATGCAACAGTTGGAAGTTCCGGTTTGGAAATGGGATTGTATAACCATGGATTTTGTGACAGGTTTGCCGAATACGGCGAGAGGATTTGATGTTATTTGGGTGGTTGTGGATCGACTTACGAAGTCTGCACATTTTGTGCCGGTTAATATAAGTTTTCCGTTGGAGAAGCTAGCATAGATTTATATTCGAGTGATAGTGAAGCTTCATGGGGTTCCGTCGAGTATCGTGTCGGATAGAGATCCGAGGTTTACTTCAGAATTTTGGAAGAGTTTACAGGAAGCCTTGGGTACTAAGTTGAAGCTCATTTCAGCTTACCATCCGCAAACTGATGGTCAGTCAGAGAGGACTATTCAGTCGCTGGAGGATTTGTTAAGAGCTTGTGTGTTGGAAAAGGGTGATGCGTGGGATACTTATTTACCATTGATCGAGTTCACGTACAACAACAGTTACCATTCTAATATCGGAATGGCACCGTTTGAAGCTTTGTATGGTAGTAGATGCAGAACTCCTCTGTGTTGGTATGAGATGGGTGAGAATGTGGTATTGGGACCGGAAATTGTGCAGCAGACTACGGAGACAATTCAGATGATTTGTGAGAAAATGAAAGCGTCTCAGAGTAGGCAGAAGAGTTATCATGATAACCGAAGGAAAGAGCTGGAATTCAGTGAAGGAGATCACGTGTTCTTAAGAGTCAACCCAGTGACTGGTGTGGGTCATGCGTTGAAGTCCAAGAAGTTGATCCTAAGTTTATTGGGCCGTATCAGATTTTGCAGAGAGTTGGTGTTGTAGCTTATAGGGTGGCGTTGCCGCCTGAACTGTCGAACTTGCATGACGTATTCCACGTGTCGCAACTTTGCAAGTATGTATCAGATCCATCTCATGTGATTCAAAGAGATGAAGTTCAAGTCAGGGAGAATCTTACTGTTGAGACGATGTCGTTGAGGATCGAGGATCGTAAGATGAAGAAACTCTGAGGGAAGGAGATACCTTTGGTGAAAGTGGCTTAGGGAGGTGTTGCAGGAGGCAGTGTGACCTGGGAATTGGAAAGCAGGATGCGGGGAGCGTATCCAGAATTGTTTCCATCAGGTAATTTTCGAGGACGAAAATAATTAAAGTGGGGGAGAGTTGTAACACCCATTTTAATTATTTAATCTTTCTGGTGTTTATTTTAATTCGGCATGTCTTTTGTGGGGACTATTTAAGAAGCTATGGCCTTTAATATTAGTATAATAAAATTGATAATGATAATAATTTGATAATTAAAAGTAATGGTATTATTATTATTATTAATATTATTATTATTATTATTATTATTGGAATTATATTGGAATTAAAAGAAATGTGGAATAATTGTTTTAAGGGGGTATTAGTGAGTTGGAAAGGGGGAAAAGGAAAAAACGCGGTCTATTGGGAGAAGAGTGAGGAAGAAGAAGAACAAGAACAAGAGGAAGAAGAACAAGGGAGAGTAATCAGATTCTTGGAAGTTTCATCGATCGAAGCAGCTAGTCGAGGTAAGAGGGGAGAAACAGGTTTAAATTTGTGATTGCATGAATGGGGTGGTTGGGGATTCCTTAACCCCATAGGGATTTGATGATCATGATTAATGTTGTAGTGTTATGATTGTTGATTCCATGGATGAATTGTGTTTATGTTGCTAGGAATTGGTGAAATTCTGTTATCCCAGCCTTGCATGTGACTATGCAAGGGTGGTTGGGCGTTTTGAGTAGTTTACCATTTAGGTCGAAAATGATTTAATCAGTAGAGTTGGTGATTTCTCGGGTGACGTTTGGAATAAACAGTGTAGTTTAGTCGTAGAATACTAGGCTAAGACTACTGGGACTGGTGTGGTGAGGATCAGACGATTTTTGAGCTTCTGAGGAATTTCTGAAAAGTGATATTTTTGTGAAATCGCAGACATTCGCCAGCATCTTCGCTGAGCGAGCTAGTAGTGAGTATTCGCTAGGAATTCGCTAGGCGAGTTGGGTAGCGAACACTTCCAGTAGCCACTGTCTACATTCGCTAGCAGGTTCTTTAGGCGAATGAGGCAGCGACCGTTTGCTGAGGCATCGCTAGGCGAGTGAGCCAACGAGCGTGACAGAATGTGATTTTTGTGCTGTCTTGCCTTGTGTTTCATTTTGTAGGATTCCTTGGGTTGTGATAGGTCGAGAGATATTGTTTAGGGGGTAAAGAGAGTATACTTAATGTGGAAAGGTGAATTATGAAATATTGAATTTAATTGACATGATTAATTGATGAGTAAGACATATATATGTAATATGTATATGATGCATAGTGAGGCGATCAATAGGATCGTGTGCACTTAGTGTGCTTGATGTTATGTGTTGTGCATTTGGGGTTGTGTATAGCATGGTATCTTGGTAGGGTTAAACCATGTCCCAGGAGGAGCGTAAGTGATTCAACCATACTCTCTTGTGATGTTGATGAGGTGCTCCTTTGTGGAGGGTTGATGGCCCAGTGTCCATCAGTGATAATGTGCTCCATTGTGAAGGGTGATGGCCCAGTGTTCATCAGCGATTATGGGGGATAGATCATGCGCTAGGAGGAGCGTAAGTGATCTATCATGTTTATGATGTGCTCCTTTGTGGAGGGTTGATGGCCCGGTGCCCATCAGTGATGATGTGCTCCTTTGTGGGGGGTTGATGGCCCAGTGTCCATCTGTGATGATGAGTCGGTACCACATGCATGTGTTGGGTTGCATTCTTGCATTATGATATGTTGTGTTGATGATTGGACAGTAGGTCCTGTTTGATGTTGGTGGGGTGATGATTGTTTATTTACTGCCTTTTTATTCATGTATTTGATTACCGATAATTTTGATCATGATTTCTCACCCCTCTGTTGTTGTTGTGGTTTGTGCTTCTTCGGAAGTACAGATAATTCAGGTGCATAGCTAGCTTGGATAGTGGTGTGCGAGTCGAGTCCTAGGATGCTTTGATACGTAACATGGGACTTGGGAGTTTGTTTGGTTTATGATAAAATTGTTGTATTCCTGTGACATATCGTATTTTGGTGAATCTTGATGATGACTGAATATTTTGTGTATTTTGGCGGATGGCCGTGAATGATGTATATATTAATGATAATTTTCCGCTGCTTTATTTTGAAAATCATAAAAAGAAGTGTTTTGTTGAATTGTGAATGTAATATCCCACTTTTAGAATGGAAACTCTGATAATTATTTGACTTAATCGCATTTTATTTTGATTTGGGGAGTGGGGTGTTACATCACCCGCCTAGCGAAGGCCTAAAAAACTCTCGCTGCCTCACTCGCCTAGCGAACTCGCTAGCGAAGGCAGACAGTGGCTACTGGAAGGGTTCGCTACCCAGCTCGCCTAGCGAATTCTGCGATCCACCAAAACCCCAACTGTCCCAAAAATCATCAGAAGCTCACAAATCACTCGATTTTCACCAAACAAGTTCCTGTAGTCTTAGCCCAACATTCCCCAACTAAACTACACGACTTAATCTAGATTTTACCCGATAAAACATCAATTCTACCGATTAAACCATTTCCGACCTAAAATGGCAAACTACACAAAAACACCCAAACAATCCAAACAATCCCTACATAATCACATGCATGGATAGAATCACAAAGTTTCACACCCTTACCTCGATTAATTGATTCCTCAGGGCCGATCTTGAAGAATCCAAGCTCTCCTCTCTTTCCCTTCTCTTTTCTCTTCTTCCTCCTTCTTTCTCTTCCTTCTTCTCTTTCCTTTCTATTTCCACTTCCTCTTATATTACTTCTATTCTATTCCTTCCACTTTCTCTTCTATCATTTTCTATTCTCCTCTCTCCATTATATTTTCTTTACTTCATTTAATAATAATACAAATAATAATAATAATAACAATGAAATAACAATATTACTATTATTATTAAATTATTATCATTATTAATTATATTATATTAATATTAAATTCTATAGTTTATTAAATAATCTCCATAATTAAGGGTACTCACCAACGCACTCAGACACACCCCCACATCAGGACACACCAGAATAAAATAACACCAAAAAGACTAAATAATTAAATTGGGCGTTACAACGTCATTGTTCTAAAGCGGAACCAGAATGGTACTGTGAAGGTGAAATCGAACTTTGCCATAGTGGAGTAAACTTCCGGTACGACGAAAAGGGTCCTAATTTGTAAGGTTAACACTCCAATACTCAAGTCAGTAAGAGAATGAAAAGTGATGTGAGAGTGAAATGAAAAATAATATGAGAATGGGTGACAAACGAGCATGTCCGCCCATTTAGGCTCACCCTACAAAAACTCGCAAAGAAAACCAGGCGCACATTATATAGGTGCGAGCCTAAAATCATAGCCTGCCTTGCAAAAAAAATAAGAGTGAAATAAGGTGAGTCCGCACACACTGCAATCTTAAAGTCTAAAAAGTAAAAAAAAAAAACAACTAATGTTAATATCCTATCCGCTCCTATAAAAGCAAAAAAGAAAAAGAAAAATAAATGAACGAGACGGAATTGATGTATTAAAGGGTGCAAGATTAAAATTTTATTGTTTTGAAAAAATACGAGTAAAACATATACGACGTGTAGATCGGATTTATTTTACTATCCCTATATAGGAGAGTTTGTCGGCAATTTGATAAAAAAATCCTTCCTATCGCAAAAAAGAAGTTAAAAAAAATAAAAATCTTACAAATTTAGTTTTTAACAATTTGACAAACATACATTAATACACTGTTTTCAAAAACAATAATGAATAAAGCGAAAACTGTGAACGTGCCTATATATCTAACGATCTTACAAAACACACACACGACACGACGCTGTCGGAAGCAAACACAAAAATCAACCTTCTAATAATGGAAGTTGGACGAGGCTGTAATTTGAGAGCGAGTTTTCCATAAGTAGAAACAGTAACATACACTCTCTCTCTCCTTTCTCTTTCATTCATTCAATTATTTAAGCCCAGGTCCACTACTCTCTCTCTCTTGACTAGGATGGATACAGTCAGGCCCACTACTTTATTGTCCTCAACTTCCTCACTTATGTATCAAATTCAAACCTAACAATCTATTAAAGACTCAAAGAAAAGGAAATATTAGTGATGACAAAAAATTATAATTTATTTTTCAACATTAAAAGGATAGATTTGGAAAGATTAAAACCATTGACAAAACAGGTAGAAACTTTGCACTCTTAACATAATTATCTAACAATATTTTATTAATTTTAATAACACTTAACATCGATTTATTTTATCTTTAATTTTTTTTCAAAATAAT
The DNA here is from genome assembly GCA_963859935.3 of Lathyrus sativus. Lineage (NCBI taxonomy): Eukaryota > Viridiplantae > Streptophyta > Magnoliopsida > Fabales > Fabaceae > Lathyrus > Lathyrus sativus. The sequence continues at coordinate 492,680,377 of OZ012738.1, forward strand.
TTATATAAACAAATTTAAAATACTAAAAAATTAATTTATTTTTTATAAATTATAAAATTAATTTGACATCAAATAACATAAATATATTAAAATATTATTTAAATCAAATTTTTTTTAAAATTATTTCAAAAATAATTTTTATGAAAAACTATTAACTTCAAGTTTAAGTAAATTTTAAAAATTTTGATATCACGAAAATATTATAATAATATATATTTAAAAAAATATTTTTTTAAAAAAATTATTTAAATTAATTTTTCATTTGAAGTTTCTTTAAAATTATAAATTTTTAAAACAAAAATATGCAACACTATAAAAATTATTTTTGAAAATTTTGAAACAAACAATCCCTTATAATTTTTATCTATATACTTTATTTAAATATCATCAAATAAAATATTGTATCTCTTTTTTTATTCTTTTGTCTATATATTTAACTATTTTTAAAAAGGTTTTATTGTTATATTTTTATTATTTTTTCCGGAAATATTTTTTAGTTGTTGAAGAATTTTTCTAATTTTATATATTTTTTTATCTTTATTGATTTTCCTCTCTCTATTAATATTATATAATATCCCTTATAGACTACTTGTTTCATTGTTTCGATTTTTAATTCTATTAGACTACATGTATAATATGTAATCTTATTAGTATTTTTATTTATTCAGTTCATCGTGTTATTTAATTGTTTATAGATTATTTCATTTTTTTTGGGATAAGATCATTATTTTGAAGTTTAAATATATATCAATATGCTTCTTGCAAATATATTATTATTTATAAGGGTTAAAATATAAGAACACTGATCAAAGCATTATGGTATGTATTTATAAGGATTAAAGTTAAATAATTTAAAAAAAAAAAAAAAAAAAACTAAATTACAGTTCTCTATTATAATTTATACACGAAATTAATTTTTCAGTTTTATTTTTAAATGATTTTGACCTCTCTTCTCTTTTTTTAATAAAAAATATATGTTGATGTATAATTTTTTTTTTAAATAGGTGGCATATATTTTGCTAACAAAGCATATTACAGGTGGATTATAAAAAACTATTGGTTAAAAAAAATAAAAAATATCTCCACATATAACTACAATATTAAATTCTAATGGTTAAATTAAAATGAAAAAATTGAAAGAAAAAAAAAAGCTAATAAATTTACAAAGAAAATAAAACTATGAAATTGAAGAAAAAACTTTCATGTGATGGAAAATGAGATTCAGAACAAAAACCAGATATTTGGAATTAGTGGGTTTGTTTTTTTTATGAATTTTGCTGGAATTAGTGGGTTTGTTTTTTTTATGAATTTTGCTGGAATTAGTGGGTTTGTTTTTTTGTATGAATTTTGCTGGAATTAGTGGGTTTGTTTTTTTGTATGAATTTTGTAAAGTTAATTATTGAAGAAAATACATGTGAATGTTTTTACGTTTCTTTAATTTTTAATAGTTTTTTTTCATTGGTGTTAGAGAGATTTTGCTTATTAATTATTGAGGGAAATATGCCGACGTTTTTGTTTATTTTATTTTTAATTGATTTGGATTTTATTTGAATTTTTATGATTTTGTTGTTTCTGAGATCAAAATCATCAATAAGATCTAATTATATTATATTTCTATAAATAATTTCATTTCATGATTTAATTTTTTTTTCTAATTAAATTTATTTCTTATTATAAATGACATTTTTAAATTTGTTTTTTATAAATAAATGCTTTCATTAATTAATATAAGAGGAAAATGACATATAAAATAGGAGATGAAAAACTCAAAATGTGTCACATATTTAAAATAAAATTTACACATCACTATCTATTTAATCATAAAGGAGAAAGAGGAACCAAAATTGTCTAAAAATAAAATAGAGAGATTGATTTCGGGAATTGACTATACTAAGAGAACCAAAACGGTAATTTAATCTAAAAAAGTTATAAGAAATAAAATAAAATAAAAAAATGGTATATTTGAAGGAACCAATTATATATTTAATTTAATTTTAAATTTTTGCGACTATTCAAACCTTACATAGTAATGTAGTGTGTTTGATCATATAAGTATTTGTATACGATTGGTCTTACACTATTTAAATAAGATGGAATATAGACGATATTTATTGACGAAAACTAAATTATGTTTTTAATTCGTCTCAAAACCCGTTAATGGCATATATTTTATCTCGATGACCCCTTGAAGGAATGTGTCAATATCGAGTCATTGAAGCCATAATGAAATATCTATATGTAGTAAAAAAAGTTAGTATGGATCAATAAATCAAAATTTTATAGGTTCCATAAAAGTCATAGGCACAAAATTGAGGAATGCATTCATTTAAAGGATGCAATTAAAGAGTTGATTAAGAAGGGAAGACTTGGTAGATACACCAAGGAATATGCATGAAAGTGAGACTACAAGAGACACGTGGATATGTCCATGGAAACCTACTTGACAAAGTGAGCCCCCGCATAAAAAGAGTTCTCTTTGACGAGGTGGCACACTGTTCAAGAATACAGTTGAAGCCATTGAAGGCACCAATAAAGAAAGAGATATAAACTAAGAGAAGGATAACATAAAGAGAAAGTGACTCTTCATAGCCTTCATCTATGCAACCTTTCATTTTATCCCATGTATCACTAGATGGTTCCCTCACCTAAAGATGTCATCCAACAAGATCGTGAAGAGAAATATTGCAGAATTATTGTCAGCAAATATGAAAAGGGGACCATCTTCAGGAGTGAACCCTGAATAGCCCATCCTAGGATTTAAATATAGTGAGAAAGTAGGGGTATCCCCAAAGAAATATTTCCCTTAGTAATAATGACTATTATGGCCAACTTTGATATTTCAAGGATCCTCGTTGATGGAGGAAATTCTAACAATGTTATGTATGCTGAAATATTCACCGAGTTAGGCTTGAAGAGAGAAAGGCTTTCAACTTACATGAGTTTTGGTCTGTAATTATTCAAAGTATTATTAACCCACCTTTAGGGCTTAATTGAACTTATTTACCTTTAGAGAAGGGAGAGGTGATAAGACAGTGAATATTCAATTCCTAATAGTCCCATGCATAATATTTTACTATTGAATCCTAGGAAGACCTTTTATAGCATCTTTGGACGTTGTCACATTTATCATTCATGAGAAGATGAAGTATCATAACATCCATGATAAAGAGGTAATTATTTGTGTAAACCTGGAAAAAGCACTTCGCTTCCTGTTAGATGTCAAACTTTGCTTATTTGCTCTATCAAATATTGGCATCTTTCATTCTTTTTGTAAGTAAAAGTGATTAGAATCACTCTTGTTTTTTATGATATGCTTCATTGTGTGAAAATGTCTTGGTTGCTTTGATTTGTGTGCTATAGTGCAGAAATTAGGCACAAAATAAGAAGAGTAAGGCACAAGGACTTTGACAAGGAAACCAAGTCTGCAGCAAAATATCAACAAGTTTGCACAACGAACTTCCTAGCGAATTTGCCCATAAAAATCATCAACAAGTTCGCACAACGAAGGCCCTTGGGAACCTAGCACTGTTCACTCAGAGAGAAAAGACATCAAAATTCGTTGTGCGAAGGAGCTAGCGAATCGTTCGCTGGAGCAAAGGAGAAGCGAAGTCCTAGCGAATAGCCCTAGACCTGAGGCAGTAAGTATTTGGACAAGAATTCGCTGTGCGAAGTTTGTAGCGAAGCCTTTGCAGTGTGAAGGATCGCTCGTACAACGAATATATGGAAAAGTCTCAAAGGCGGTTTAAGTGTTCAGAGGCACCTCAGGTGCCTAGTTTGATGTTCACTAGGTGAAGGATTTGTTCGCAGTGCGAACAAGACAGATCCTGAATGTACTATATAAGTACTTTTCTTGCTTTTTAGGTTAAATGATACATTTTTTACATCAGAACTTATCTCTCTTCATTTCAAGTTTATTTTAGAGAGAGAAATACAAAACCCTAAGAGGGAGGAGGTAAGATCTTTGATCTCTTGTTGGGGTTTGAATGTAATCTTTTGATACCTTATGTATTTCATCTAATATATGTTTGTGAACTAGTTTTGATTCTCTATTGTTGATTATCTTTGATTACTTATTTGTAGGTCTTGACAAAATCTTTTCATATCTTTGATCTAATATTTTCATCTATCAATGAACAAACTTTTGACATGGTTTTGTAAGTTGATATTCATTGTATCTTCTATTTTATTGTGTTGATTAAGTAGCATGAGTAGCATGAGTAGGATCCATACGATATTGTGCGGGTGCGTGATAATAGTGATGAAGAACGATGTTCACATACATTTGGTAGATTAGGTGAATACATGTAAAAAGGGTTGAGCGTATGTACGTATTCAGATCATTGTGTTTTATTTAAAACAATCATTTATCTGATATGGGTGTCGTCTTTGTTTACCTATTTATCTTTGAATTGAACTTCTAAAGACATGTACTATTCAGATCTAGATCTAGGATGATTACATGTTAGGTCCTAAACTCTATACATAGGTTTAGGCTTAGCATTTGCACGAGTATCAGTTCTTAATGCTTTGTGTTGTGTTTTTGTTGCGTGAGATATCACCAATGAGACAACACGGTTGTTCTCTCGATATTGTGTTAGAGATGACCTCTGTCGTGGGTGATACGTGAGGATATTATATGAATGATTGAGTTGTGTTTAACATGTTCAGAAGAATTCATGTGTTATCAATTGATGAGATCCAATCCCAACAAGGCTCCATTTATATTTCAGTCTTTACTTTATATTTTCCGTCTTTATATTTTCTGCCTTTTAATCATGGTTCCTTGAACCTTTTAAACCAAACCTTTTGAACAACAAGCTTATAAATGTAGAGATCATTGAACGACGTTCTTTCATTGCACTGATCCATGTGGAGACGATATAAATTCCGGAAGGAATTCTTTCAAAACTAAATTTTTGCTTCTTGCCGCTTTACTGCAGTTTGAACACTTCAATGAAGCCCTATTGAGAAACCTATATGCAACTGTCATCCTAGAGAATGAGAGTGTAAAAGAGGCCAGCTCTTCTAGAAAACACTCTAGTCTATAAAACCAGAAACATTGACACACATATAGAGGAAGCCATGTCCAAAGATGAATACATCTTAGAGAAACCTCTCCATGTTTAGGCCAGAACAAAAATCCTGAGGTTGGTCCCTGACAAATATTTCTTATCCATTCAAATTGACAACAACCCAACACATACAACAAAAATAGAAGGCAATATCTAGAGTTTTATAGATAATGGACTTGATAAATCCCCAGAGCCAATGTTTATTTATTCATTATTTCCCCAAAAAAATATGTCAGCCAATAATCCTGAGGTTGCATACCCTTAACTAAACATTAACCATTTTGTTAGGTATGTAGCCTAAAGAAAACGATGTCAATCCCTAGAGAAGGTTAAAGCCACCAGAAACATCGTTGATGGACTCCTTTAAGAAAATTTCATCTCTGAGCTGAAATATACAATGTGGTTTTCCATTGTAGTGTCAGTCAAAAAAATTCTGGAAATGGTGTATGTGTGTCGATTGCACTAACCTCTATAAGGTTTTCCTAAACTATTTTGATCCATTTTTAAACATTGACAAATTGGTGGATACTTTTGCATGGTATAATTTTTGTTATTCATGGATGCTTACTTCGGGTACAATCAAATACCAATGATGCTAGAATACACAAACTAGAGGTACAACATAATGCCCCCTGGTTTGAAAAATGCAAGTGGAACATGTGAGGGCAAAGCCTCATATATAGATATGCTCGTTTTGATGATTTAAAAACTCATCTCCATAGAAAAATATATGTTGGATGTTGTCACCATGTCATATTTGCATGTCTTGTCTCTCATAATTCAAACGCTCATCAACATCATGGTTGTTGCATATAGAGATGGCCAAATATATGTTTCATATAGGGTTGGCATAGTTGGTTTTGTGTTCCATACTATAGGTTTCATCAAATGTGTATTAATGCATGAAAATGGGCATTTTTTCCTATTTCAGGGTTTTGAGTCAACCAAAAACCTGCTTCGGTTGACTCACACAACGAGTCATTTTAATGATTTAGTCTCAGGAGGGCTTGCGTCGACCCTTCAGTTGATTCATACTGTGAACATTTCTATTTGGCTAAAATTACATGTTGTGCGTTGACGCATGTCATGCTCCGGTCGACGCACGGTCCTGATTTCTGCACATCTTGAATTCAGGTAAGCTCAGGTCGACCCCTCTACTGCATAGGTTGACCGCTCATTGTTTTGTGTCAAAATTCTATTATGTAAACTGCTTTTGTGAGTCTGTTTTGTTTGTTATGTCAGTTATGTTTTGTATATAAGTTGAGTTGTACTTTCCTCTCACAATAACTAAGAAAACAAGAAAAGTGAAATTACGTGTCGATTTGGTTCTCATCATCTTCATTCTCTTCATAGCATTTCACAACAACTACACATAATCATTTTTGTTGTGCATTATGCATGTTCAAGGTGATAACGTCTAAAGCCGAAGATTGGTGTTATCTAGTTTGGGTTGAGTAATCAACTGGTTTTTCTTGAATAAAACCGTTAGAGTTTTGTCCTCCAAGAATCTCATATTTTAGGGGTTTTTGCACGAATCGTTCCATCACATATTCAGCCGAGTGAAGGTAATCGAAGAGCTGGAGGTTCTGTCGGTTTAGTAGCGGTAAACGGAGGATTGTGAGTGGGAGATTCGGGTTCGACACGTGGGTGACTGAAATCAGTCGGGTCAAATTTTGAAGACCGAGGGTTGTTTAAAGAGAGTGCCGTAATCAGAGGTTTATTCACCGCGTTCGAAATACTTGATTCAACTTGAATCAAGGGGCAAGAAGAAATAGGCTCTACAACAACAAATTGTGTTCGACTGTTTGATCTCTATTTGCTTCTTGTATAAACATTGACCAACAGGTTATATCTATCTATATACATATCTCAATTTTATTGTTAGAATTGAGGGCAGACGTACCCCGAGCGAGGACGACGGGGGAACTACCTCAACAAATCATTGTGTCCTTTTCTTTACGTTTATATTGCTAAATTTATGAGTTTTAGTGCAAACGATTGTGTCAATCAAATTCTGATTTGAGTTGTGGTGAACTTATTTTAAGCTAATTACAATCATTGATTTTAATAGGAAACTTGAGCATTCAAATCTCAAAACAGAATTCACTTGTAGTGCTCTGCACTCCAAATGTTTGATAAATTGTGTGACCTAAAAACCTTGTGTGATGTCTTTACAAATTGTCTATATTTTAAAGGCATTGGAACTAGTCACACCTTATAGTGAAAATAATCTAATTGAAGTGTGAATGAAGTAGTGATTCTCATATCTCATTTATCAGATTCCATAGGCTTTACGCATATCCGGTTTTCTAGTAACCGTTCGTTTTAGACGCGTATAGTTCCTCGGCCGCTTCCACCTTAAACAATTTTAAAATCCAAATTTTGGTAGCGTCGACTCTGTTTTTAAATAAGCGATCTATTCAACCTCCTTTTCTAGATCTGCGCCATCATCTAACAAGTGGTATCAGGAGTACCGGTTAATTTTGTGCTTCAAGTATAACTTAGTAGAAAATGGCTAACGAACCTAAAGGGGCTTATAATAGAGCACCTGTTTTCAATGGAGAAAACTATAGTTACTGGAAAGACTGTATGCGTGTGCATATAAATTATGTTGACAGGAAAGTACGAAATATTATTTTGAACGGTCCTATGGAAATAACCATGACCGATGAAAATAACATGATTGTGCCTAATCCTGAAGCACAATGGAATGACGATGACGAGAAAAAGTATAATTACGATTGGAAAGCTAAAAAATATTCTTATCTCTTCCTTGGGAGTTGACGAATACTATAGAGTTTCCCATTGTTTGACTGCTAAGGCTATATGGGACTCATTGCAAGTTACCCATGAGGGAACCAATGATATCAAACTAGCTAGAATCCATACTTTAACACAAGAGTTTGATCTCTTTCACATGGAGCAAGGGGAAACCATTGCTGACATGCAAAAGAGATTTTCTCATCTTATCAATAGACTAAATTCACTTGGTAGGTCAGTTGCCAATGATGTTGCTACTAACAAAGTCTTAAGATGTCTTACAAGGGAATGGAAACCAAAATTAACCGCCATAAAGGAAACAAACGATCTTATGACCTTGGACCTTACAACACTCTTTGGAAAGCTTCAAGAACATAAGCAAGTGCTTCTTAGTCTCGAGCAATTTGAGAAAAAGGAAAATAAGGAGAAAATGAAAAATACGGAAAAGAAGTCCATAACTCTAAAGGCTTCTTGTTCAAAGTCCTATGCAAAAGAGCTGAGTGATTGTGATACGAGTGATGACGAAGATGGCAAAAAGAATGAGGATATGGGGCTGTTTGTGAAGTGATACAATCGCTATGTCAAGAAAAATGGTATCCAACATTCTGAAAAGAATCTAGTCAATTTTCGAAAACAATCAAGATATTCTAAGAATGATGATAACAAAGGAAGTAGAACAAAAGGGTCGTGCTTTAACTGCGAAAAAGCCGGACATTACAAGCCGGATTGTCCCTTGATGAAAAAGGGACAAAGGAAAGGAAACAAATCGATCAAACAAGAAGCAAGCTAAGCCGATAAGAGCTTACATCACATGGGAAAGCGATAGCGAGTCATCCGAGGATGATAGTTCTAGTGACGAAGACGAATCCATCAACCTTTGTCTCTTCGCTCATCAAAAGAAGAAAAACAAAAAGGTACAACATGCAAAATACGATAATTCTACTAGATTGTCTCATTCTGAATTGTAAACTGCTTTTGATACCTTACATCATGAAGCCAAAGAAGCCTTTAAAAGGCTAGCCTCAAATAAACAAATCTTTGCTCAGTTAGAGCAAAACATTCTTGATTCCGAAAGAAAACTAGAGGCGTTAAAGGCGTCCATAGTGGAAGGTACAAAAGTGGATTGTGAGGAAATAAGAAAGATAGTAGTTAACTTCGGGTGTGATACTTGTTACATTTGGCAAAATGAGGTTAGAAATCTCAAGGCCAAACTTAACAAGGCTCTAGAACCCAAAATCACATTTGCTATCGATAAAGCACATTTTAGAAAGAGTATGGTTAATCCATATAAAAAATACACATATGTGGTAAATAATCATGATAGAAAAAGTGATACAAAAGTTAAATTTTCTTGTTTATATTGTTGCAAAAAGGGTCACACCATTGCTAAATGTCGCTTTAGGAGACTTTTGGTTCCTAAAGGGGTTTATCAATGGTTGCCTAAATGCGACCATTTTTTCACTCAACACCAAGGATCCAATAAACAATTGGGTACCTATTCTTGTTAATTGTGTTCATAGGTACAACGTCTTGAGACTACCGAGAGAAGATGGGTTATCGACAGTGGCTACTCAAGACATATGATAAGAGAGATATCTCTCTTCATTGACTTTGTGGAAAGAAGAATGGATTTGTAACCTATGGAGACAACAACTGGGGCGCGATACTTGGAAAAGGTAGTGTAGGTAATCCCTCATCTACTACTATCTCTGATATATTGTTAGTCGAGGGCCTTAAACACAATATCATTAGCATTAGTCAATTATGCGAAAAAGGATACAAGGTATCGTTTTCAAAAGATTGTTGCCTAATTGAACACAATGATAAAATGAAGGATGTGTTTAATGGTCTGAGAGTAAATAATGTCTATATGCTAGATTTAAGTGAAGTATCATTGACTAGCGATAAATGTCTCATGACAATGAGTGAGGACTTATGGTTGTGGCATAGACATTTAGCGTATAACAACTTTGACTTGCTAAATAAGATAATTTCAAAAGATCTAGTCATAGGCTTGCCCAAAATCAAGTTCACCAAGGATCACTTATGTGATGCATGCCAAATGGGGAAGCAAACAAAGATTTTGTTTATATCTAAAAAGATTGTTTCAACTACGAGACCTCTTGAACTTCTTCATATGGATCTATTTGGGCCATCTAGAATTAAAAGTCTAAGTGGTAACTATTATGGTTTTGTTATAGTCGATGACTTTTCTAGATTTTGTTGGACTATCTTGGCTAGCAAGAGCGATACATTCTTCGCCTTTGAAAATTTTGCTAAGCTTTCTCAAAATAAGTTAAATACAAACATCATATCAAATAGAAGTGATCATGAGGGTGAGTTCGAGAATTATCTATTTGAGGAATATTGTGGTAGACACGGAATTGATCATAACTTCTCCGCTTCGCGTACCCCTCAACAAAACGGGGTTATGGAGCGCAAAAATCGGGGGGCTTCCTAAGTATTTATGGGCTGACGCCATTAGTATGACTTGTTACATTTTAAATAGGGTGCTCATTCGCCCTATTTTAAATAAAACACCATATGAACTTTTAAAAGGGTGAAAGCCAAATGTGTCTCACCTACATGTCTTTGGTTGTAAGTGTTTCGTGTTAAACAATGGAAAATAAAGTCTAGGTAAATTTGATTCCAAGGCAGACGAATGTATCTTCCTCGGATACTCTCAGTCAAGTAAAGCCTATAGAATATACAACAAGAGATTACTTACTGTCGAAGAGACTGCTCATGTCACATTTGATGAGTCTTATCCGAGAAGTGTTGGAAAAGTTAGTTTAGTTCATGGTGCAGGTGTATCTTCTGAGGACATACTCAAAGGTGCTGAGACGAGAATTGATCAACCTGACCCATCCAAAGTTTAGGAGGAAAAAGATGACCGCCATGAGGAGATTGAGGAAGTTCTTCCGTCTAACAAAGATGATCTCCCTCCAGCTTGGAAGTCTTCCAAAGACCATCCCATCGAGAATATCCTCGGTGATATCTCAAAGGGAGTGACGAATCGATTAAAGCTAAGTAATTTCTGTTATCATTTCGCTTTTGTTTCACAAGTAGAACCTAAAAACCCAAAAGAGGCTTTACTCGATGAACATTGGTTCCTACCAATGCAAGAGGAACTTAATCAGTTTAAAAGAAATGAGGTTTGAGACCTTGTTCCTCCTCCAAGAGACCATCGAGCAATTGGCACCCGATGGGTGTTTAGGGAAAAAAACAGAGTAATAACACGTAATAAGGCACGTTTAGTTGCGCAGGGGTATAACCAAGAGGAAGGCACCGACTATGAGGAGACTTATGCATCGGTTGCCCGACTCGAGGCTATACTCCTTCTACTTGCCTTCGCGTGTGCAAAAAATTTTAAGCTATTTCAAATGGATGCGAAAAGTGCGTTCCTTAATGGCTATATAAATGAAGAGGTTTATGTTGCCCAACCTCCGGGATTTGAACCCCATGAGTATCCTGATCATGTATACAAATTAAAACGTGCCTTGTATGGACTCAAGCAAGCCCCTAGGGCTTGGTATGATCGTCTAAGCAAGTTTCTCCTTGATCAAGGGTACTCAAGAGGAAAGGTTGACACAACTCTTTTCATTAAGCGTCAAGAAAAACACTTAATTTTGGTACAAATTTATATTGATGATATCATTTTCGGGTCAACTAACATGAATCTAGTAAGAGAGTTTTCTACTTTACTGCAGGGAGAATTCGAAATGAGTATGATGGGGGAGCTCACGTATTTCCTCAGATTGAAAATCAAGCAACTGCAGGAGGGTACCTTTGTGAGCCAGACAAAATACTGCCTTGAGCTTCTCAAGCGGTTTGACATGGAAAACTCCAAAGCTATTGATACACCAATGTCAACATGTGCGAATTTGAGCCGAGACAAAAATGGTAAGCATGTAGAGGTGAAAAAGTATCGAGGTATGATCGGATCTCTCCTTTATCTTATTGCCTATAGACCCGAAATTACGTTTAGTGTCTGTATGTGCACTAGGTACCAGTCATCTCCTAAAGAATCCCATTTAAAAGCAGTAAAGCGCATACTTAGATACCTCTCGGGTACTCCAAAGTATGGGCTCTGGTATTCTAAGGGAAATGATTGCTCCTCGGTTGGCTTTTCCGATTCTTATTTTGCGGGATGCAAATCAGATAAGAAAAGTACAAGTGGCACGTGTCATATATTTTCAAACTCTTTGGTAAGTTGGCATAGCAAAAAGAAGGTCTCTGTAGCTTTGTCAACCGCCAAAGCGGAATACATTGCGGCCGAAAGTTGTTACGCTCAAGTCTTATGGCTTAAGCAACAATTGCTCGACTTTAACCTCAAACTTGAGCGTGTTCCAATTTTTTGTGATAACACAAGTGCTATTAACCTAACTAAGAATCTTATGCTACATTCACGCACCAAGCATATCGAAATTCGACACCACTTCCTTAGGGATCATGTGGAGAAAGGCGATGTGGTTTTTGAGCATGTTGACACTAAAAATCAACTTGCTGATATCTTTACAAAACCTCTCGCTACTGAGCCTTTCTTTCACATCCGACGGGAACTCAGTGTTCTTGATATTTCGGATCGTGTTTAGAAATATCTCTAGCATGTTATATACATCTATATCTATATGTGCTTTGTCCATATGTTATCTAACAAATGAAGATGTTAAGAGCCATATGTGAAGGCATTCCGTTACATTTGGAGCTGAGGTGATATCCTTCCTTAATTAGAATCTCTTAAAATTCCCATGTTCATAAAATGTAATGTATCAAATTATATGTCATCATTGTCGTATATATCATGATTGCGCTTATTCCACTCCTTTGTATGCTTGAAATATGTATTGGATTGGTATTTATGTCTCATTGTATGCTAAAATGAACAAAATTGAAGTTTTGTTGTTTTTTTGTCTGCATGAGTCGACCTATGCAAGGTAGCAGTCGACTCACAAAATTGATATTTTTTTATGCCTGAGAAATGGGTATGCTCAGGTCGACCCTCCGGTCGACACATACCCATGTTATTTCAAACGTGTTACTTTTCACACAGTATGCGTCGACACATGACCCTTCCGGTCGATGCATCACGCGAATTTTATGAAAAATGTCTGCTGAAACTGTTCATTTTTCCACTACTTTCAATAAAATTAATTCATATTGTCCATTCAAAGTCATCATCATTAAGACATTTTGCATTGAGCTTTGTAACCTACATCAAGGCTATCTATCTTATTCTCCTCTTCCCAAAAACCTAGCATCTACAAAAAGGGGTAAAATCATCATCTTTCCTTCATCTTCAAGAATACCCTTTTCATCACAAATTCTTCATCTCCAAACTTGAAAGTGAAAATGTCCACCTGAAGAATCACCGTAAAAAGAACAACCAGAGCTTCCTCCTCCCATGCAGGTCCATCATCTGCAACCCTACCGGTAACTACTGTGTCCCTTATACCTCCTGAGTTTGCAGAAATCTATGAGAAAAAATTTCGGCAAGCGATCTGTTGTGAAGCAGCATGCTTACTACCGAAAGTCTTCTGAACGTATGCACATTCCACAAGTGATTGATCTTCTTGATGCTCAAGTTAATAACTTTTTAGAATGGAACACTAAGTACAATGAAGACCTTGTGAGGATATTCTACACTGGCCTTCAAGGGAAATTTGACGGTTTCGAGTTCAACACGAAAGTAGGGACACCCAAGGTATGTGTGAACGACTCGGTCTGGAAAACTCTGTTTGACATGTCACCAATGTCCACTGAACCCATCATTAAGGCCACGGATGCTCGTACTGTCATTGGCTACAAGTTCAAAGAGACTTTGAACTCCATGTTGAAGAAACCTTATGTTGATGATATTGTGGCAAGTGACTTTTTCCCTAAGACAGTCACAACGGAAAAATTAAAACCAATGGATAGAATCTTACAGTGGATTGTGGCGCACATTTTGCGGCCAAAGAAAGGCGGTTATTCTTGCGTCGATCAAGCTGAGGTACATTTGATCTATATTCTGAAGAAAAAGATCAAAATTAGTTGGCCTCACTACATTGCAAGTCGAATTTATTCACTGAGGGATTCGGGTGGAGGGACTGCTCTATCGTACGGGTCCTTTATCCAAGAAGTTCTCAACAACACCAAAATCATAGTTTAAGGCATACCTTATAAATCACTGGCCTCAGATCAATAGTTTTTCCAAAATACTCTTACCATGATGGGATATATTTTGGATCGAACCGAAAGTCGCTACAGGTTCATTGTCAAGGCGACTACCTCTCGGCTGGAAGAATAAGACGAGAGTGACGACCAGAACGAAGAAGCATAGGAAGAAGAACAAGAATAACAGGTTGGCAGACAACCTATGGAGGCTGATGACCAATATAATAGCGGGTGGCTGAATCAATCTCCTCACTCGGATCATCAGAATGACCAAGGGCGGGGCGCCTGGCAACATACAGGATGGACATCCTTAGGTGACAAATATATGCCTCAATAGCATTCGAAGTATCAAGACACTCAAAACTGGATCTATGAGCCTCAAACATTCCCGCATCCGCAAGAACATTCTTATGAACTCCTTGACATGATGGGGACTATGTAGCTTGAGCAACGCTCCTTCATGACTGCTCAGGATGAGCGATTTTCTCAAATCCAAAGTCAATTTCAAACTCACACCGAAAATTTCAATGCATTTTCATCCGGTGTCATGAGAAGGTTCGATGGGTTTGTTGAAACGGAAGCCAGTCAACATAGAGCTCTTGCCACCAGTTTCAACACCCTAAATAGAGTGGTCTTGGAGTTCACTGAAAGAGCCGATGCCCAATTGCCTCCTGAGTATCCCTCTCGAGGGCATAGCCACTATTTCAGGGGGAGGATACCTTGAAGATGTCTTGCATACTGCATTTTGCATCTCATTATCTGTTCATTTATTTTGTCATGTGTTGAATGGCTTATGTACTTTTGTGTGTTTAATGAAATTTTTTTCTTGACTAAGATAGCAAACTTTATTGTTGTTCTATTTTGCGTGGCTCTATTTATCATTTTGTTTATATGTTCATTAACTACATTGTATGTGAATGTCTATTAATGTATAGCCTGTTGCGAGTGTCTGGAACTTGCGTCTTCTTTTACTTTTATACAATTCATTGATAGGTGTTTCTTTCTTTTTGATGTTGTCAAAGGGGGAGAAAAGTATCAAGCATCTTAGTAGGAACAAAAACATCACAGGTGAAAACTCAGTATTCATGCAGAAGAGTGTGTATGGATGAAGGCATCAAGCAAGGGGAGGATGATGTGACATATCATACACGCACGTTCTATGTGTTTTGCCATCATACAAAAAGGGGAGTATGTGAGGGCAAAGTCTCATATATAAATATCTTTGTTTCGATGATGTCAAAACTCAGCTCCATAGAAAAATATATGTTGGACGTTGTCACCATGTCATATTTGCATGTCTTGTCTCTCATAATTCAAACGCTCGTCAAAATCATAGTTGTTGCATATAGAGATAGCCAATCTATGTTTTGTATAGCGTTGGCATAGTTGGTTTTGTGTGCCATACTATAGGTTTCATCAAATGTGTCTTAATGCATGAAAATAAGCATTTTTTTTGCCTATTTCAGGGTTTTGAGTCAACCCCAAACCTGCTTCGGTCGACTCACACAGCGATTCATTTTAATGATTTAGTCTCAGGAGGGCTCGCGTCGACCCTCCGGTCGACTCATACCGTGAACATTTCTATTTGGCTAAAATTGCATGTTGTGCGTCGACGCATGTCATGCTCCGGTCGACGCATGGTCCTGATTTCTCCACAATCTTGAATTCAGGTAAGCTGAGGTCGATCCCTCTACTGCATAGGTCGACCGCTCGCTGTTTTGTGTCAAAATTGTGTTATGCCAACTGCTTTTGTGAGTCTGTTTTGTTTGTTATGTCAATTATGTTTTGTATATAAGTTGAGTTGTACTTTCCTTTCACAATAACTAAGAAAACAAGAAAAATGAAACTACATGTCAATTTGGTTCTCATCATCTTCATTCTCTTCATAACATTTCACAACAACTACACACAATCATTTTTGTTATGCATTGTGCATGTTCGAGGTGATAACGTCCAAAGCCGAAGATTGGTGTTATCTAGTTTGGGTTGAGTAATCGACTGTTTTTTCTTGAATAAAACCGTTAGAGTTTTGTCCTCCAAGAATCTAAGATTTTGGGGGTTTTTGCACGAATCGTTCCATCACATATTCAGCCGAGTGAAGGTAATCGAAGAGCTGGAGGTTCTGTCGGTTTAGTAGCGGTAAAAGAAGGATTGTGAGTGGGAGATTCGGGTTCGACACGTGGGTGACTGAAATCAGTTGGGCCAGATTTTGAAGACCGAGGGTTGTTCAAAGAGAGTGTCGTAATCGGAGGTTTATTCACCGTATTCGAAGTAATTGATTCAACTTGAATCAAGGGGCAAGAAGAAATAGGTTCTACAACAACAAATTGAGTTCGATTGTTTGATCTCTATTTTCTTCTTGTATAAACATTGACCAACAGTTTATATCTATCTATATACAGGTTTCAATTTTATTCTTAGAATTGAGGGCAGACGTACCCCGAGCGAGGACGACGGGGGAACTGCCTCAACAAATCGTTGTGTGTTTTTCTTTACGTTTATATTGCTAAATTTCTGAGTTTTAGTGCAAACGATTGTGTCAATCAAATTCTGATTTGAGTTGTGGTGAACTATTTTTAAGCTAATTACAATCATTGATTGTAATAGGAAACTTGAGCACTCAAATCTCAAAACAGAATTCACTTGTAGTGCTCTGCACTCCAAGTGTTTGATAAATTGTGTGAACTAAAAACCTTATGTGCTGTCTTTACAAATTGTCTATATTTTAAAGGCATTGGAACTAGTCACACCTTATAGTGAAAATAATATAATTGAAGTGTGAATGAAGTAGTGATTCTCATATCTCGTTTATCAGATTCCATAGGCTTTACGCATATCCGATTTTCTAGTAACCGTTCATTTTAGACGTGTATAGTTCCTCGGCCGCTTCCGTCTTAAACAATTTTAAAAACCAAATTTTGGTAGCGCCGACTCTATTTTTAAACAAGGAATCTATTCAACCCCCTTCTAGATCTGCGTCATCTTCTAACAGAACATACCAAAAAATGATAAACATATTTTTAGAGGAAGATATTTGAGATATGTTGGAGGTGTACATGAATTACATGATAGTCATGTCTAACGAGGAGCAGTTGCACGAAATACATCTTACAACTGTGTTCAAACATGTCTGGCAATACAACATAAGGCTCAACCCATAAAAGTTATTTCCATCATTGAGCTCTTTAAGGGCTTTGTTTTTCTCATATTTTTTAGAGTTAAGATACTTGTATAAGATATCCCTCTCTTCACAGAGCCTTTCTAGAGCCATGATCTAGCGTCTTCCAATAGCCCCATAGAAAGTAAAGTGGCACCTCTATGCATATGATATATAATCTCTGCCATCAGCTCACAATGAGCACTCTCATTCAAGTTTTACATATAGACATAGTCATATTTAGGGATGATATTTTGATGGTTTTCATTTTCCTTGGCCCTGGACTCTAAAAGAAGGAAGTAGTTTAAAATTAAGGCAAGAACAATTGCGTCCTCCAAGAGCTAACAAATATGGATTGGGCTCTTCTCTTAGTTTCTTTATTAGGTTTCCATCCTTAGTATGGTATTTGCTTAAGCTCTTAATGTTTGAATCATTGTTGACATTTCTATAAGAGGACTTCTCAATAGATTTATTTACATTTTTCGCTTTGATGGAAGGTTTTATTGGTGGATTATCTTTCTCCCGAACATAAGTATTTGGACCTTCATAGCCCTTATTCTGGTCCACCCTTCTTCTGAGATCTATCTACATCTCAAGACTGACCCATAACCACGACATTTACTAGCTCCAAATAAATCTCTAGGAAAATCTCCTTGAAAACCATCGTTCGTGCATTCTTCGATAATAACTTTGATTCATGTCCTTGGCATAATAGACGGCGAATAATTAGTCTTCCCTTATGTCTTAATTAAATAAATTTTATCAAAGAAATCCATAATATATTGAAAAAATAATAATACATGTAAGTTAAAAGAAACAACTTGATAGAATATGAATTAAAGAAAGTTCCCAATGGGATCCCTCATCACTAAAAATATTTTTTACTCATCCTTAGGGCCCACCTTGATTGTGAAACGGGTTTCAAAATAACTTTTTTTTGTCTTGGCAAGATTATCACCTAAAGTCCACCTCTTTAATGTTCCTAAGATCATTCTAGAATTTTGTGAAGGATTTGTTCATGAACCCCTATTGATAAGATGAATAAATTTTCTTGTATATGTACGTCCCCAAACTCATCAGGAAATAATTATGCCTCTTAAACTTTGAAAACTTATCCTCGTATGGTGAAGGGGGTAGGGGTACGGGGAGGGAAATGAGATTACCCCAAAGAAAATTTGTTGTCATCAAAGGCCCCTATTGAGATCTCACAGAAACTATCATCAGTGGTACGAAAAGGGGAAAAACAATTAATATATATCCTTGAAACCTTTGAAGTTATACATATATACATCAAACATCTTTCGGTCTTGTTTAAATGAGATAATCCCACGTGGGAGATGAGGATTATAATAAGTTCTAAAAACATGAAACAAATTTAAAAAGAGTGTCAATGTATAAATGTTAAAAATATTTACATAGACCCAACTCATAGGATGTTGCTATGAAGGAGAAATCCCTAAATGGTTAAGGACTCCAATTTTGAAATCATTTGAGGAAAAGGGTAAAACCCTTCCGGGAAAACAAGAATTCGTTCATAGGAAATCCATACACTTATTATCTACATCTACCCAAGAGTATTGAGCAATGTCCTTAGGAAGATCAAGAGTCTATGACACCCTTCTTCCTATATCCACTTCACTATCAAAAAATAAAGAATTCCTATTGTGAGTATTACACCTTGTAGTTCTTCTAATCATCACCTAATCAGAGCAGCCATTTGAATTTCACCAAAGGTAAATCCATCACCAACCTCTCTCATTTATATCCATGAGCCACTAACCCAAAACAAGAATCAAAGAGTTGTTATCGCTCAAGAATGAAGGAAGTCAGAAAATGAAGTTGAACCTCAAAACCCCCATTTAAATTCACTAAAAGCACAAGGATCAACAACAGTAATTCAATAGGAGATCAAAAACCATGTCCAACGTCCAAGATAAAGCCTCATTTCTATAACGTTATTCAAATGCACACAAGTATGCCTATATGCGTCTCCCTCATATGCTATGCGTGTAAGCATGAAGGCTTTCACTGAATGGGCTTTAAATGCATATGATCCTAATGACATCTACTCTCATTCACCACCACAATGGAGCTAACTCTCTTCCTGGGGGAATATTCTCAATGGACATGCTTCCTCAATAGAATGTACACTTAGACCAGTCTCAAAAACTTATGCAACAACATTCCTTACTTCATTATTGATAACGAGAACTTGGGAGTAATTATTTCTAGATGTCCAAAGGCCCAATAATACCGACTTAATCTAGCCAAAACACTTAACTTAGTTGACGTATAGGTGGCACTAACTCTAGCGCTTTACATAAAAGCATGATTCTCATTCTTATCTCAACCATTGATATGCATCCAACGGTCCTCCGCAATTCATGTTGAAACAATCGTGACTATTATAATTATTACCCTTATATAAGTATGATTCTTAGCCACACCTATGTATTCACTCATTCACACTTGTAACAATTCAACCTCTCTCAAATATTGTCTTGAGCCTTTGTGTGCTAAACTTACATGTACATATCCCTGTCCCCGATCCCCAAAGACCTCAACCATCATAATATGATCATTTCCACGACGGTCATCTTTAATTACTCATTTATTTTTTCTCCCAATACATAATATTATCTAATAAAAATGCACAATATTATAGTTATAGTTTTAAATTTGTTCCAAAAGTAATGATAAACTTGGAATTAAATTTGTACATCCTGAAATTCCCCAAAGCCGAGCTTGTGGAAAGTTGAATACGAAGAGGCAAGTAGGTTAGGTAACCATAACCATACACAAGTAGGAATTCAATTATGGTCCACTTAGATACAAGGCCAGGACGTCGGAGTGGGCACGTGATAACTCGGAAGGAAGAATAAGTCGGACCGGCTTTAGTGCTAAAAAAACATATGGACGATCACAAGGAATGATTACAAAATGTCCCCATGATAACATGGGAGTTAGAGAAATTAATGGGCAAGGCGTTATCTAGCATTTACAGTAAATGATGAACGTTAAGCATGGTCATTTTTATGAGGGATGTGGAGAGACATGCCCATAAAGATCATTGATAAATGAAGCAATATAAAATGAAGTTTGACCCAAGAAGTGAAAACAATTACTAAACCCTCATAATCATATAGGACGATTACGGTTTCTCCTGACTAGCTTCATGGAGATTTCTCCAAATTGTGTTTAGCAAAAATGAAATTTATTATCAAGTAAACGTTTTCAATTTGTCCCAAAAATTTCAAACAATTATGGGATTCAATTTATTAACAAATAAAAGATGCATAATATTATATGTATCATCTCAAATCCATCCCAAATATTTAGTCACATTTGGGACAAATTTGATTAACAAATAAAAAATATTGTACTTGTAAAAAAAGTGCAGAATGTGTGGCACCCCTATACTAGTAGGAGTGGCAGAGGCCTTAGTGATTTTCGATGGTTTAGGGCTTTCTCATTGTGGTGAGAAACCCTGTTCGAAGGTATTTTTATCTATAAAGAGAGTAATCTCAGGTGACATGAGAAACACTCTATCTTTAGGTATTTTGTGTATGTTATGAATTATTCTTCCTCATGATATGAATGAGGTATTTATAGGGACGTAAGGGCCTAAATTTTAGAGGACTCATAGGAAGTGGTAACCACTTCACCTTAACTAGAGGAACCATTGTTTTCCTACTTTTTAGGGAGTCGTGATTTCGTGAAGATTTTACCACATACCCCTACACTTGTACCCATACCCCTACAATTTAAAAAAATACCAATTTTATCCCTGAATATTTTTTATTATATTATATTTTTTTCTTCACTTTTTACTGTTTTAGATTTTTAGACTTCCGAGGAATTTTACAATCGAACCTACCGGAACACTTTCACAATGACTTCCGGTATGCAGCAAAACACAAACCGGAAGACTTTGGCAAAGAGTTCCGGTTTACACAAATTATGTACCGGAAAACTTTATTAAAGACTTCCGGTTTGTGTTTTTTCGTAGAAGTTTACCGGAACACTTTTCTTAAGAGTGCGGTACTTGTAAAAAGTGTACCAAAACACTTTTTACAAGTCTTCCGGTTTGCTAACTTTGGCTATCGGAACTCTTTTCCTGAGTCTTCCGGTTTGCATTTGTATTTTTTTTTAATTTTTTTTAAATTTTTTTTATGCAGGTTCAGAAATTCCTTTACAAATATGCGATAAAGACCAAATATGCATAGATACGTCTGATGTTTTTTCAACTACTCAAAGATTTGGTACACGAGAAGAGGTGATACAATGGATTAAAGAGATCGGAATCTGAAATAAAGTAACGGTTATCATCACTCGTTCAGATATTAAAACAGGTAAGAGAGAAAGAAGTAACAAATTAATATTTGGATGTGATAAAGGAGGAAAACACAAAGATATTGACAGTGGAACCCAGAGTGCGACGAAAAAATGTGGATGTCCATTTAAAATCAGATCAATTCCAGCTACTGATGGATCTGGATGGAAGACTGATGTAAAATGTGGAGTTCATAACCATGATTTACCTGATAGATTAGAAGTTCACACATTTGTTGGTAGGTTGATAGCGGATCAGAAGCAACATGTTGTTGATTTGACAAAGAGAAAGGTTCCACCTAGACATATATTGCTTTCATTGCAAGAGGAAGATCCAGATAATGCCACTCGGATCACGCAAATATACAAGCAGAAGAGTATGATAGAAAAAAAATATAAGAGGTCCTAGAAGTGAGATACAACATTTATTTAAGCTTATTGAGGATGTAGGTTATGTTTATTGGAGTAGAAAAAGAGATGACTCTGAAGTTATTAGAGATATATTTTGGACTCATCCAGATTTAACTAAGTTGTTGAATATTTTTCCTATTGTGTTAGTTATGGATAACACTTACAAGACAAAAAATATAGGCAACCTCTGTTTGAAATTGTTGGCATGACATCAACCGAGTTGACTTTTGCTGTCGCATTTGCCTATATTGAGTCTGAGCAGACTGAGACTTTTTGTTGGGTGCTAGATAAGCTTAAGCAATTGTTTGTGAAGAAAGAGGTGTGTCTACAAGTGATTTTGACAGATAGAGATCTTGCTTTGATGAAAGTCATTGAAATTGTGTTTCCAAGGTCGATCAATTTGCTATGTCGATTTCATATTAACAAGAATGTTGGTGCAAAACGAAAACAATATATGGCTAGTGACATGCAAAAGAAAATTGACGAATTATGGACGGATGTTGTATGGGCTAGTGATGAGGTTGAGTATGATCAAATGTTGAACCAACTTGAGCAGACGTGTGTTAAATGTAATGAATTTATTGATTATGTGAAGGATACATGGTTGACACCACATAGACAAAGATTTGTTGGAGCATGGATTAATCGAGTGCTACATTTGGGTAACACGACTAATCGGTATGTATTTATTTTTAGTATTTCTAAATTGTATATATTTTTTTTGAAATAGTTTTAATATGTATTAATTTTAGGGTTGAGTCAGCTCATTGGAAGTTAAAGCAAATGTTGGGGAACAGTATTGGTGACATGGTCAAATGTTGGGAGGCTATGAATGACAACTTAAACTTACAATTGAGCAATATTAGAGCTTCTTTTCAAAAGAGTTTTTATGAAGTTGAGCACGTCCATGTAAGTCCATTTTACAATAATTTATGTGGTTCAGTGTCTCGAGATGCATTGAGACGCATTGTTGAAGAGTTAAAACGAGTTGATTATGTTGGAACTAACAAGGAAATATGTCGTTGTACTCTTAGAACAACCTACGGATTACCTTGTGCTTGTGAGTTGACAGGATATAGAATTGATGGTATACCGATACCAATAGAAGCTGTGCATGTTCATTGGAGAAAACTAAGTATGGAAGTTAAGTTGGACAAAGACGTAGATGATGGATCAGAGGTGGATATGAGTAGTGCAATAGGTGAGTTATGGAAAAGGTTTAAGTCACTGGATGTTGTTGGGAAAAGGGCATTAAAAAGTAGGGTTTTTGAACTTGCCTTCCCCACAATGACTTCTATGTGTCCACCACCTGAGAAAATAAAAACTAAAGGGGGAGTCAAGAAAAAAGACAAAAAACCATTAGGGTATGATGTTTATAGAGACCCTTCGTATCACGAGTATGTTGATCAAGCATCTCAATCTTCACAGAGGCAATCTCAACCATCACAAAATTCGAAAAATTTGAAATTATCATGGTCTTCACAAAAGAAATCTCAACCATCACAGGCTTCGAAGAAGTTGAAATTATCACAATCTTCACAGTCATCTAAGTAGCCCATCCTTCAGTTTCCTAATCACATCAGGTCATATATTGATGATGTAGTTAATATTGTATCAGATGGTAATTGTGGATTTAGAGTCATTGCTTCATTGCATGGATATGGTGAAGATGGTTGGCCAATGGTTCGTCGAGACTTGGGGTTGGAAATAATACATAATGAAAGATCAAGTTTGTATGCCAATTTATTTACTGATCAGTTGGCAGTAGTGGGATAATCTTTGATGATAGAGGAATTTGGTCCTAAATCACCACATAAATGGTTAACTCTACCAGATATGGGTTACGTGATATCGAATCGTTATAATGTTGTACTTGTCTGTTTAGGAATTGAATGCTGGACTTTCTTCCCTATGACAACTTGATTTTCACCAAATGTATCAATTTACTGCATTGGTTTTGTAAACAGAAATCATTGGGTTCAGGTACTTAGTTGTTTTTAGATAATGCGATTAAACCTAATTGTTTTTCGTTATTTTTACTTAATATTTTGATTATTTTTTTATTTAGGTAAACATGAAAGAAGGGTTTCCATTGCCACCAGTGACAATAGATTGGAAGAAGTTTCGTTCTCCAGCAGCAACATCTTGGATGATAGGATTTGCAGGACATCTACGACATTGGTAACAACTTACGCCTATATTACCAACGCATTATGAATTACAAATTATGTTACTCATTTTTTATTTCAAAACACGAATCGTGAATTATGTTACTCATTTTTAATTTCAAAACACGAATCGTGAATTATGTTATTCATTTTTAATTTCAAAACATGAATCGTGAATTATGTTACTCATTTTTATTTCAAAACATTAATCGTGAATTATGTTACTCATTTTTAATTTCCAAACATGAATCGTGAATTATGTTATTCATTTTTCATTTCAGGATACAAGTTAACACATAAACATAACCCAACTAGGTCAAATGAGTCTAAAAGTTAACACATGAACATAAACCAATTAGGTCAAATGAGTCTAAAAGTTAACATATAACCATAAATATAAATATAAGTCACTGTGATCGACCAAGATGTAAAGCTTCGAACAAATCAGCAAACTGTGGGTCATCCTCTTCAGCACCAGCCTGTTGAAGATAACGATGAATCAATGAAGACATACGAGCCACTATAGGATCAGATGGTTCTGCTTCATATACATGAACCGACATCTCTGTTGTCGCATCAACACTGGGCGGTACTAGACGAGGATGCAAAACACGATAATACCACTCAAGATACCCATCATCTGTCTCATATGGGGTGGTGGCCGGTGCTGTCGGACAAATCACATCCTGAACGCTCTGATGGTAACTAATCCAGTCAACATCAATATCACCAGCCATTCGAGAATCAAGAGGTGGATGTGGAACATACTGCCTATATCCAAACTGACGCATACATCTGTCAGGAAAATATGGAGCAATAGTGTCACCCCACCTCAGACACCCCATATAGAGACATAACTCATCAAACTGACGCCATACTCTATGATTCTCGAATGGGCGCCATATGACATCGGCAGGTGTCAGCTCGTCCAGAATAGGTCGCAAGTCATCCACCTTCAAGGCACCTTTCCTATAGGACCATCTCATCGCTCGAGGGAGACCCACATTATTAGCTGGTATCCAGTTCTCTCCTCTTTTTCCAAGTGTTGGAAAATACTCATGAATCCAACACTGTTACAAAATTAATATGGTTACTAAATTTAAAATAATTAATTATAACATAATAAATTAGATAAATAAAATTAATATACTAGATAAAATTAATTAAAACAAAATATACTAAATTAAAATAAATACCTGTAGGAGAGTCGGATAACCACCAAGCTGCTTACAACTGAACATGGAAGCGTCTCCGAGATATCTATAAAGAGTAACCAACGCAGCTGCTCCCCAACTGTATCCTGATAAGCCATCCAAGTCTATAAATAGTGAGAGGTATCGTGCCTCGACAAGCGTAAACGTCTTGTCCGCAAAAATAGTGGAACCCACTAACATCAGCAAATAAGCTCTAGTGGCATAATCCCATCTAGATGCAGCTCTGTGCTCTACGAATCGATCATATAACCACTCCAACTTATAGTAGGAACCCCTGCAGTCACGAACTTGTTGTTGTGCTACTCTCTGTGACACTCCTAAATAATCAACAACCCACTCAACAGCAAGCGCTTCACTGATATCTTGAGGGATCCAGAAGACTCCCCTGATGGGCAAGTGAAACAGGCAAGATACGTCATCTAGAGTAATCGTCATCTCACCAAACGACATGTGAAATGAAGATGTCTCTAGATGTCATCTCTCTGCAAATGCAGAAACTAGGTTCATGTCTATCTTTGTTAAACTGGTTCTCTAGAGTGAAGTTAGACCAGACCTAGATATCCAGCCCTCCATCTCTCTGGGTAGCTGTAGTGGAACCCTCTGAATCAACTTCAAGCCATGTCCCGCTACCTTTAACTCTTTCTTCGCTAAAAATTCGAATTCTATTCAATATTAAATAATTTTCGTTTACTTACCTCACCGAACCATATATGTCTAGCAACATGATGTTCGTACTTAACTAAAAGCGAGATATCATACGGTCCTCCTGGATATCCAACATGCTCGGATGCTGATGCAGATGCATCAAAATGCTCTTCTTCAGCCATTCTCGATGACTCGCCCCGTCCTAGTCCACGAGGGATCCTACCATCTCTGCCTCGTGTGCGCACCACTGACCAAAAAAAAAACTATAAATATAATTAAAAATAAAAAATTAAAAAAAAAATGAACCGGAAGACTTGATCAAAGACTTCCGGTGAACCAAACGTAAAACGTGTGTTCCGGAAGACTTAATCAAGGATTTCCAGTGACCAAAATCAAAAAATTATGAACCGGAAGACATGCATTAAGTCTTCCGGTGAAGAAACCAAAAATAACTACAAACCGGAAGACATACATAAAGTCTTTCGGTGAACAAACCAAAAAATTCATCAAACCGGAAGACTTACTATTGGAGTTCCGGTATGTGTAGGTCAAAAAATGTGTTCCGGATGACTTGTTGGAAGAGTTCCGGTTTATAGGTGAAAAGTGAGTGCTCCGGAAGTGTTGAAATGGAAATGAAGTGAAAGTGAAATTTTTTCTAAAATTATAAATATTTAAACAAGGATATTTTAGTTCAATATCTTTTAATGTAGGGGCGTGGATATAAATGTAGGGATATGAGGTAAAATTTATTGATTTCGCGCATGCAATTATGGACTAAGTAAATGTCCTTATCCACGTTTACCCTTAGAGCGAAATCCCTGCTACGTGAGAGTTATGCCTCAGGGGACACATTTTGGGCTTTGCGCCTAGCAAAGTTAAGACATATTTTTCTCCATTTGTGAGCCCTTGTAAATATATCACTATAAATATATACACTATTATGTGCACCGTCTAAATCCCGTCTCAAAATTTTGCAGAGATTTTGGATAAAATTCTTTAATAAATTAAATGTAATCAACATAATGAAGTTTGTCTAGTATTTGTCTCAATTATTCTAACAAATTTAAAATCCAACTCTAATATGTTCACAATATATAATTTAATTTGAGACAAAATCAATTCCATCAGAAATATCTATTCCAAAATACCAATTTTTTTAGTAGTGATTGATAATTATAATTTAGAAGATAACATCGAATAGTATAAATTTAAGTATTTAAAGAAAATTATTTTGTTCTTCTATTTTTGGTTTAAATATGTAATTAATTTATGAAAATATACTAATTTTGTATTTTCATATCTTTAATTTGTTTGTTTGGTTTTCAACCTTACAAAAACTTTTTTTTTTTCGTTTTTTTTTAGTCGTTGTTATTTTGTGTTTAGTCCTTGCAAAATTAATTTTTATTGGATTCAGTCCTTATAATATGTATATAATTGGTTTTACTTCTTATATGAGTAATATTGAAAGAACTAAAATCAAATAATCTATGTATTATATAGATCAAATATAATATAAGTAGTTCTGTAAAGACTAAAATTAAATATTCTACATATTATATTAGATCAAATTTAATATAAATCAAATCTACAAGTTAGTTCAAAAGTCTCCTAGTGGCGAGAGAAAAGCTCAAGAAATATGAGGAGATTTACTCAAAAATCCTGAAGCTGCTATAGACTTGAAAAAAGATAAGGAGTTCTGGAGGAACAATCAGGCTATCACGGAGACTAAGACCAAAGAGATCTCGGCCGAAGAGGTGTTATCTTCCCATCGTTGATGAATCCTGCGTTGCCTCTTATTGATTTTTTACAAATATACCAGTACATGTTAACTTTTTATTTTTAGTAATTATTATTTATTGAGTTAAAAAAATTCTACATCTTATTATTTTGGAGGTGTTTTTAATATGCCACTTTATTGTGTTCATATTATTTTGTGCAAATGAGTCATTAAAGAGAACATTTGGAAAATACAATTTATATGTAAAATAATGTTTATCACCAACCAATTTATTTTATTTTTAAATATTTCTTAAATAAAAATTATAATAATCATAATATATTAGTTAAAATTTGTTGAGTTTGTAATTCCTTGTGTTGAAGCAGTGTAGCTCGACAGAAACAAGGATTAGTCAAATTAGTCTAATGTGTTAGTGTTTTGAAGTGTCGAAGTAGGTTGTTTCACACAGGATTTCGACTTAGACCTATTTTAGTAATGTTAGTTATTTTGAGCTTTTATACTTTTGGGCTTTGACTTGAGATGCAAGCAAACCTAAATCTATAAATAAAGAGAAACCCTTATTTTGTAAACAACTCATCATATTTTATAATTCACAGTTTGCAGTTGCAAGTGAAATATCAGAATTTCTACCATTTATGGGAAGAGAGTTCTCTGTAGAAAATTGTTCATCTTCTTCTTCTCCAACGCTTTCTTTCTTTCTTTCTTTGTTTCGAAATCTTTTCTTCGTCATTACGTGAGTGGAAACAATCTTGAGATCAAGATTGATTGAGTAAAATTCTTCATAGGTTGTGGTTGAATTTCCAACATCTGGTATCTAGAGCTCTGGTTACGATTCAAGGAAGGAAAATCGTGATGGCGATGAATCATCTAAACTGCCACTTTCCGACAAACCTTCCAATTCTCAAGAAAGACAACTATGAGAATTGGTGCAAGAAGATTAAGGTGTTTTCTGTTATCAAGATCTTTCGGATCTCGTGAAGGAAGGAGTAACACCGCTTGCAGAAAACACGACGGATCAAGAAAATGTTGCATTCAAAGAATTGAAGAAGAAAGATTATAAAACTCTCTTTATAATCCATCAATGTATAGACCCAGATAATTCTGAAAATGTTAGTTGAAATTCTAGTAACAGACAGTCGATGTTATGTCGAATGTTATGACATCCGCTTCTGAACAGATTAGTAAACTTAGCAGTAAACAAGTAACAAAAGTAGTAAAGAACATAGGAAATTGTTTACCCACCTCGGTGCAAATCACACCTACTCTGGGGGCTAGCAAGCCAGGGAGGAAATCCACTATAAGCAGTGTTAATTCAGAACTAAACTACCAGCTTACACTCTTCACTTAAGACCTATCCAATGCAATTTCAATCTAACTCTAGACCTGAGTTCCTACTCACTCCCCCTCAATCACAGCAGTGATATGAATCAAATAACGAACAAATTCAAAAGGAAGACACACTTCACACAAAAATCTAACTCAAAAATCAAGAGACATAGCACTCGTGCTTAACAGCTTAGAGTGACACAATCAAAATACAACTAAAAAATCCACACTAGTCCAATACAATCATCTAGGTGATAATTGTTTGGCTCACAAGAAAACCTAAGACAAAAACACACGTAAAGATACAAACACACAAACAAAATTCTTCACTCCAACAAATCTCTCAGTCTTCAGTAAGGATTGCCACTCTTCTTTATATGCAGCGCATGTGCCTTGGGCCCAAGTAGCATAAATTAGGTTTAACCAAGTTAATCCAATCTCCACAATTCAAGGTGCTAAAAAATATCCAATCTCCACAATTCAAGGTGCTAAAAAATAGGCCATAGGCGTTTCCTTTCATGGTCAGCACTGAATAGAAAGTTTCCTAAAATATAGCCTGAGATAAATAAGAAAACATAACAGAAAACAAAACAGCGCCCATGCTGGTAGATACCGATGTCACAACATTCAGCTTGACATCCAATAAACTCTGTATTAGCTAACCAAACATATCCTGCAGAATAATACACAAGTATGTCATGACATCAGTCAAGACATATACACACATAACAATGTTTTACCACAAAATGCAACCAATCAAGAACATCTACAAACTCCCCCTTGGGGGAATTTTTGACTAAAATAACTTGTCACCATATTAGAGAACACATGCAGCAGAGAAAAGCATAACACACATCCAATCATGCAGAATAGCTAAGACACTACCAATCAACAAAACCTGTTGTACTACCATATCAGAAACAACTATACTACCATCACACACAACTTCAAGAATAGGAACACAACATATCAAAACATAATAGTTGATCACATAAGATTTGTTTTGGGATAAGAAATTGTTCTAAGAAATTGTTCTGGGGTGACATCCTACTCCCCCTGTTTGGCCATAAATGTTGCCAAAGCAACTATGAAATTCATATTAAGTACATACCATGAGTGCTCTAGTCATCAGACTCATCAGTGCCATCATCAGGACTGGCAGTTGCTTCTTCTTTGTCTGGTTCAGCTTCATTGTCATTCCCTTTCTTAGAGCCATCATCCTGCTCATCCTCATCATTGTCAGCAAGCTCAGCATCTTCATCCATCTCAAGTGAGCTGATCAACTTTTCAAGAGTCAGCTTTCTTGTCTCCATCTCCTTGCAGGTCTCCTTGAGCATAGCAATGGCTTCGGCTTTACCTGTTTTTGAGCTCCCCTTGGATGTCTCAGCAGAAGTCATGACAATGTCAGGAACATGAGTTCCTTGAAACAGCTTGTGGTGAAAGGACAAAGGACTTTCTCTCTTGCAAACAGAGTCATTGTCATTTAGAATATTAGGATACTGGTTCAATATGATACCACATATAATAGATGGGAAAGCAATAGGGCCTTGCACACTGTAACTTTCTGCATGCTTCATTGTTTGATCAAATATGTAGGAGCCACAATCAAACTTTGTCTTGGTTCCAACAACATAAATGAATTTTCCCAGGACAATAGCAATAGTGGATTTGTGGTTTGTGGGCACCTAGTTTGCAGCTACAATCTTATGCAACATTGCATACTTCACACTTAGCTTACTAGCAACCAGTTTCCCTTTTAAGGGCCAGCTTTTGACCTGGTTGGCAGTGATGACTTGACAGACTTTGTTGTCAGAAGCAGCAAGCTCAGGTTGAGCTTCATCAGATCTTCCTAGATAATATTTTATAACAGTTGAGGAGAAGGTGACACACTTTCTTCTCATATACACTTTTCTAAAATCCGTTGACTTTCTATCAGCACAGTCTTCTAATAGATTCACAATGAACTCCTTCACAAGTATTTCATAACACATAGAAAAATGGGTAACAGTCTTCATTAAACCAGCTTCATGGATCAGATCCATGATTTCCTTACACCCAAGAGCATTCTGAGCCAACTCCCTTTCCAAGGCCAACCTCTTCTGGTAAACATACTTCCACTTGTTGACACTAGAAGGATAATGAAAAGAGATATTATCAATAGGT
Source organism: Lathyrus sativus (assembly GCA_963859935.3). Lineage (NCBI taxonomy): Eukaryota > Viridiplantae > Streptophyta > Magnoliopsida > Fabales > Fabaceae > Lathyrus > Lathyrus sativus. Next base: position 492,711,519 of record OZ012738.1, read on the forward strand.
ACCCCAGACACACTAGCAGCAAGCTTCCTAGTTGTTGGCTTCTTCTTGGGAGGGATGTCAGTGACATCACGAGCAACATCAGAGTCCGAGTCATATACAACAATTATTTTAGCCTTTCTTTTCTTTGGAACCACCTTGCTCCAAGATTTTGTAGGGCCAACAGAAGTAGTTTTTGACACAGTTTTCCTCTTGGGAGGACTTTGAACAGCAGCCTTCTTTCTTTTCCTAGCCATGAGCCTTTTGGCTATGTTAGGGTTGATAAATACTACCAGATCATTATCTGAGTAGTCATCATTGTTATTGATTTCCTTAGCAACATTATCATCTTTATTAGCATCATCATTCTGAACATTATCATCATCATCATCTTGTAAAACATCATCGTTACCATCTTGTACATCATCATCATGCATAGCATTATCATTACCATTTTGAGCATCATCATCCTTATCAATAGTTTGAACATTATCATCATTCTCAACAGTTTGAACATTATCATCATTCTTTCCTAAGGACGTATACATAGTTTCAACATCTTGATTAACATAAGTTTCTTGATTAAGGTGGGGTTCAGGAACCTCAATGTTAAGAGGGATGGATATCCCAGGAACATCATGGTGTTCATTCAAGATCCTAGAGACTAAGTTTGCAATAGCATTATGAACATGCCTAGAGCCTTCCCTAGTCGTGTCCTCATGAGGGGTGGAGGATGAAGTGTGAGAGGCCTTACTCGAGACTGATTCTTTGGGTCTTCTTGCATGTGGAGTTTGTGGCTTCTTCACATTCAGATCTTCTGGGGTCACCTTTCACATAGGTGCAACATCAAGAACCCGATTAGGGTTGATAGGGTCAGTTCTTGGAACAGAGTCAGGATCAGAGGTGGAGGACATTTTCTTGGGAGATAGAGAGTCCGGTTGTTGAGACATTTCGGATGGCTTCGACAATGTGAGTGAGCTTTTTCTGTGGTTGTTGAGGAGAGTATGGAAGATGAAGGGGTGGTATGGCCAACAAATGAAACAGAGGTACCGTGTATAGGTGCTAAAATGATATGATTGCAAAAGGAGAGTGAACTTAAAATTTTGACCAATCAGAAGATGATTAATGTTTAAATTGTTCAAAATATAATTCCCAAATAACATTAATTGCTATACTTCCTCATAGAGACAAATTCCCAACTTGCTTCTTAAATTCTCAAATTGAGTAGCATCTAGAACTTTTGTAAAAATGTCAGCAAGTTGTAGTTCAGTGGCCACATGCTCCATGGTAATCACTTTGTCTTCCACAAGATCTCTTATGAAGTGATGTCTGATATCAATATGCTTGGTTCTGCTATGCTGAATTGGGTTCTTGGAAATATTGATGGCACTAAGATTGTCACAGTATAATGTCATGACATCCTGAGTGACATTGTATTAAGTTAACATTTGCTTCATCCAGATCAGTTGGGAACAGCTGCTACCAGCCGCTATGTATTCAGCTTTAGTAGTGGATAAGGAGACACAGTTTTGCTTCTTGCTGAACCATGATATGAGGTTGTTCCCTAAGAAGAAACATCCATCAGATGTGATTTTTCTATCATCAGCACTCCCAGCCCAATCAGCATCACAATACCCAGATAGAATAGGGCCACTCCCATGAGAATAAAGCATACCATAATCACAAGTCCCATTCACAGATTCGAGAATCCTCTTGACTTGATTTGTGTGGCTCACTTTGGGATCTGCTTGATATCTTGCACACACACCAACTGCAAAGGCAATATCAGGTCTACTAGCTGTTAGATACAACAAGCTTCCAATCATGCTTCTATACAGGCTTTGATCAACACTAGTACCACCTTCATCTTTAGATAACTTCAAATGTGTGGGTGCAGATGTTCTTTTGTGACTAGCATTATCCATGCCAATTTTTTTGACTATGTTCTTGGTATATTTACTTTGGGAGAGAAAAATGGAATCTTCCATTTGCTTGACTTGCAACTCAAGAAAGTATGTTAATTCTCCAACAAGGCTCATTTCAAACTCAGCTTGCATTTGATTGACAAAATGTTTGACCATCCTATCTGATCCCACCAAAAACTATGTCATCCACATAGATTTGAGAAATCATGATTTTTCCACCTTCATCCTTCACAAAGAGGGTCTTGTCTATCTCTCCTTTCTTGTATCCATTAATAGTGAGAAACTCAGTCTCTCATACCAAGCTCTAGGAGATTGCTTCAATCCATAAAGGGCTTTCCTCAATTTTTATACATGATTTGGCAGGTTGGGATCATCAAATCCTTTAGGTTGTTCCACATATACTTCCTCATTCAAGTATCCATTTAGAAAAGCACTTTCCACATCCATCTGGAATAATTTGAACTTCAGAATGCAAGAAATTCCTAACAGTAGCTTTATTGACTCAAGTCTTGCAACAGGTGCAAAAGTTTCATCAAAATCAATCCCTTCAACTTGAGTATAACCTTGTGCTACCAGTCTAGCCTTATTTCTAGTTATTACTCCTTGTTCATCATATTTGTTCTTGTAGATCCACTTGGTACCAATGATGTTTGTTCCTTCAGGTCTTGGAACCAATTTCCATACTTCATTCCTTTTAAACTGTTCCAATTCATCTTGCATGGCATTGATCCAATATTCATCAGTTAGAGCTTCTTTCACATTTTTTGGTTCAACCTTGGATACAAAACATGAACTTGAGATGCTCTCTCTAGATCTGGTAATTATACCACTGTTGGGATCTCCTGTGATAATATCTTTGGGATGATCTTTCTGGATTCTGATAGAAGGTCCTTTGTTGAGAGCTTCTGACTCAGAATCTGAAGGTACAACATGAGGATCTTCAGTTTTGTCAACAATATCAGTATGAGTTTCAAGGAATGTTCCAACATCCTCTGTGACATTGGTTTCTTCATGCTGGTCATCAATAATAAAATTAATGGATTCCATCAAGACTTTTGTTCTGGAGTTGAATACTCTATATGCTCTGCTGTTTGTAGAGTATCCCAGGAATATGCCTTCATCATTTTTGGGGTCCATTTTTCTTCTTTGTTCATGATCTGTCAGAATGTAGCATTTGCTTCCAAAAACATGGAAATACTTCACAGTAGGTTTCCTTCCTTTCAATATTCCATACAGAGTGGAGGAGGTTCCCTTTCTCAAGGTAACTCTGTTGAGAACATAGCAGGTTGTGTTCATTGCCTCAGCCCAAAAGTGCATAGGTAGTTTCTTTGCATGAATCATAGCTCTAGCAGACTCTTGAATAATTCTGTTTTTCCTTTCCACTACTCCATTTTGCTAAGGAGTAATAGGAGAAGAGAATTCATGGCTGATTCCTTCAGATGAGCAGAATTCAGCAAACTTGGAATTTTCAAACTCCTTTCCATGATCACTTCTGGTTCTGACAACACTACTTTCCTTTTCTCTTTGAAGTCTTGTACAAAGATCTTTGAAAATATCAAACACATCTGATTTTTATCTGATGAAACTTATCCAGGTGTATCTGGAGTAGCCATCAACAACCACATAAGCATACTTCTTCCCACCAAGACTTTCTGCCTGCATTGGTCCCATCAAGTCCATGTGCAACAGTTCCAAAATTTTGGAAGTTGTAAGATGTACAATCTTTGGATGTGACATCTTGGTTTGCTTACCAACCTGACATTCACCACATACTTTTCCTTCATCAATTGTTAGCTTTTGAATTCCTCTCACTGCTTCCTTGGATATGATCTTTTTCATCCCTCTTAGATGAAGATGTCCAAGTTTTAATGCCACAGTTTAACCTCCTTTTCTTTTTTGGCCATAGAACAAACAATGGAGTTATTTGAGACTTTAGGCTCCCATAAGTAGCAATTGTCTTTAGATCTAGATCCCCTCATGACTTCCTCATTTTCTCTATTGGTGATAACACATTCTTCTTTAGTGAATCTGACATTGAATCCTTGATCACATATCTGACTGATACTAATAAGGTTTGCAGTCAGTCCTTTCACCAGCAAAACATTATCTAGTTCTGGAACTCCAAGACAATCTAGTTTTCCAACACCTTTGATTTCCCATTTAGCTCCATCACCAAAGGTCACATAACTAGTGGAATGAGGTTTGATGTCCACCAATAAGTTATTTATTCCAGTCATATGTTTTGAGCAACCACTATGAAAATACCAATCTTCTTTGGATGATACCCTTAGAGAGGTATGAGCTATTAGAGCAACATCCTTAGTAACCCATTGTTGTTTCTTGATAAGAGTATCCTGTTTGGGTTTGACTTGATGAGTATGGCTGGAAAATCCATACAGCCTGAAGCAAAAAGGCTTTATGTGTCCAAATCTTCCACAGTAGTGACACCTCCACCTTTGGAACTTTCTCTTTGTCTGGTTCATACTTCTGTTCCCATGATGTTGAGACATCGGTCTTGACATCCAGTTTGACATATGATCTTCAGGTTTTGACATTTTGAACCCCAAGGTGGGTCCCTGTTCACCAATAAACCCTATTCCAGACATGTCTCTTGCTTTCTGACCAACTTTTAGAATTTATTCTAGAGTGTAAGTTCCATTGTTTAACATCCTGATAGACTTTGACATCTGATCAAGTTTGGAATTCAACAAACTGACCTTACTGTTGAGTGAGTCTATGGTTACAAGATGCTCTTTCTTCTCAGCCTCCAACTCCTTTATGAGTTTCTTTTGCTTCTCCCCTTGTTGGCACACTTCTGCACTTCTGATACACATCTTTTTATATGAGGCTGCAAGTTCATCAAAAGTCAGCTCATCTTCACTAGAATCATCATCAGATACACATACACTAGTTAATGCAGTGACATGTTTTGCAGATTCTTCTTCTGATCCACTCTCAGAATCTCCATCAGACCAGGTGACATATAAACCTTTCTTTTGCTTCTTGAGGTAAGTGGGACATTCAACTCTAATGTGACCATAGCTTCACATCCATGGCACTGAATTCCTTTGCCTTGGTTGGACTTTTCTTCAGATTTAACTCTTCTGTTGGTGTCAGAGGGGATGTTCTTGACATTAGGTCTGGTCTTCTGATCTATTATTTTTATAAATCTGTTGAATTATCTTCCAAGCATAGCTATAGCTTCTGATAGATTTTCCTCGCTTCCATCATTGCCTTCATCTGAGTCCTCTTCAATATTTGATACAAAAGCTATGCTTTTGTTCTTCTTTTCAGCATTTTCACACATTTCCATCTCAAAGGTTTGGAGGGAACCAATGAGTTCATCAACCTTCATATTGCTGATATCTTGAGCCTCTTCTATAGTAGTAACCTTCATGACAAATCTCTTGGGCAATGATCTGAGAATATTTCTTACAAGTTTTTCTTCATACATTTTCTCTTCTAAGGCTCCTGAGGTATTGACAATCTCAAGAATATTCATGTGGAAATCATGAATGGTCTCATCCTCTTTCATCCTTAGATTCTCAAACTTGGTAGTCAGCATCTGCAGTCTAGACATCTTGACCTTGAAGGTACCTTCATGAGTTATTTTGAGAGTATCCCACACCTCTTTGGCCAGTTCACAGTGATGCACAAGTCTGAATATATTCTTATCTATCCCATTGAATAGAGCGTTCAAGGCCTTAGAATTTCCAAGAGCCAAAGCTTCTTACTCTTTACTCCACTCTTCTTCAGGTATTTGCACAGTTGATCCGTCTTTCTCTCTCTTCACTGGATGTTCCCATCCTGAGTTAGCTACTCTCCAGGACTTGCTATCCATAGATTTCAAGATGGCTATCATACGAGGTTTCCAGTAGTCATAGTTAGATCTATCCAGAATGGGTGGTCTATTCGCAAATCCTACATCCTTGTCCATAGTACCAGAAATTATCGTCCCTAGATCTCACCTAGAAAATAACAGGCAGGGTGCCTGCTCTGATGCCAATTGAAATTCTAGTAACAGATAGTCGATGTTATATCAGATGTTATGACATCTGCTTCTGAACAGATTAGTAAACTTAGCAGTAAACAAGTAACAAAAGCAGCAAAGAACACAAGAAATTGTTTACCCATTTCGGTACAAATCACACCTACTCTGGGGGCTACCAAGCCAGGGAGGAAATCCACTATAAGCAGTGCTAATTCAGAGCTAAACTACCAGTTTACACTCTTCACTTAAGACCTACCCAATGCAATTTCAATCTAACTCTAGACCCAAGTTCCTACTCACTCCCCCTCAATCACAGCAGTGATATCAATCAAATAACGAAGAGATTCAAAAGGAAGACACACTTCACACAAATCTTGATCTTGCTTAAAAGCTTCAATCAAGAGACATAGCACTCGTGCTTAACAGCTTAGAGTAACACAACCAAAATACAACTAAAAAATCCACACTAGTCCCATACAATCATCTAGGTGATAATTGCTTGGCTCACAAGAAAACCTAAGACAAAAACACACGTGAAGATACAAACACACAAACAGATTTCTTCAGTCCAATAAATCTCTCAGTCTTCAGTAAGGATTGCCACTCTTCTTTATATGCAGCGCATGGGCCTTGGGCCTAAGTAGCATAAATTAGGTTTAACCAAGTTAATCCAATCTCCACAATTCAAGGTGCTAAAAAATATCCAATCTCCACAACTCAAGGTGCTAAAAAATAGGTCATAGGCGTTTCCTTTCATGGTCAGCACTGAATAGAAAGTTTCCTAAAATATAGCCTAAGATAAATAAGAAAACATAACAGAAAACAAAACAGCACCCATGCTGGCAAATACCGATGTCTCAACATTCAGCTTGACATCCAATAAACTATGTATTAGCTAACCAAACATATCCTGCAGAATACTACACAAGTATGTCATGACATCAGTCAAGACATCTACACATATAACAATGTTTTACCATAAAATGCAGCCAATCAAGAACATCTACATTAGTGATGTAGAATCAGCAAAGGGAACATGGGAGATTCTTGAAAAGTCGTTTGGAGGCGTAGAAAAGGTGAAAGAGGCGAGGTTACAAACTCACAAGAGAACTTATGAATTGCTTCAGATGGAAGAAAGTGAAAGTATAACAGATTTCTTCACTAGAGTTACAAAGATGGTAAATCAAATCAAGGTATGTGGAGAAGTGTTGACGTCAAGATCAATTGCTACAAAGATCTTGAGGTCGTTGACTCTAAAGTTCGACCATGTGGTAGTAGCCATAGAAGAGTCGAAAGACTTGTCAGTATCGACAAAGGAAGAGCTTCAAGGGATGCTTGAGTCTCATAAACAAAGGATGGCTGAGAGAGATGCAGGAAAGTCAAAGAGTGATATGACTTTGCAGGCACAGTCAGAAAAGGAAAGAAAAGGCAAAGGAAGCTGGAGTGGAAACAAAGGTAGAGGAGGCTATAACATTTCAATTGGTCAAAATCAGCAGGAAGGAAACTGATCAAATCAAAGAAAACTCTGGAATCAAGGAAACCAAAGAGGTGGTGTTGTAGGTAGAGGAAGAGGTGGTGGAAGAAAGACTGACAAAAGTCACATTCAGTGTTTCAATTGTCAGAAGTATGGTCACTATTTTAGTGAATGTCGAGAAAAGAAGAAGAATCAAGCAACTGATGCAAAGATGACGAAGCATGAAGAAAAATATATGTTCCTAATGGTCACAACAAGAGACGAAGAGAGATTCCAGGATCAGTGGTACTTGGACTCAAGATTCTCATCACACATGACTGGAAGAAAAGATTGATTTGTCAACATGAAGCACTCGTCGAAGAACATGGTGAAATTTGCAAATGACAATACTCTAGCAGCTGAAGGTATTGGCGATGTTTTGATTATGAGGAAAGATTGAAAGAGGTCAACAATTTCCAATGTGTTGTACATACCAGGCATGAAGAGTAATTTGCTCGGTATAGGGAAGCTAGTCGAAAAGAACTACAAGGTGTCGATCAAAGACAGATGATGAGAGTTCTCAACGCAAGTGGTAGGTTGATCTTGAAGGCTCCAATGTTGCATTCTAAGAAATCTTACAATGGTCTAAGTCGATTCAATGTAGCAAATGGTCACTCTTTACCAATTTAATGTGTAGGCTCTGCAAATTTTAATGCATCTTCTTGTCCTTCAATTTGTATGACTCTCAATGACATCCTACTTGTACCTTACATTACTTACAACTCGTTATCAGTTTTCAAATTCTCTAAAGACAACAAAGTTGTGTTAGAGTTTTGTTTTAGCAATTGCTTTATCAAATCTTAGGTTTCTAAAGTCACTATAGTAGAAAAGTTTCTTGATTCATGTGGACTGTATTATTTCCCATGATTGGTAATGGAGCCTTTGAGGAATCATTCACAAATTCTGTCAAGCTCATCTCCCTTATGATCAACTGTTAATTCCATTTCATGCTCATTAGTATCTGATGTAAATAAACATAACTCTAGTTTCTTATGGCATTGTAAATTACGTCATGCAAACTTTCAAGCCATTCAAAAGGATCTTAAACATTCTAATGTGTCAAATTTTAATAAATCTAGTTCCTTGTTATGCAAGTCATGTTACTTAGGAAAGTCTCATAAAATTCATGCTTCTTTACTTCATGTTGCAGCGTGAGTTTTATGAGACTTTCCTAATCAACATGACTTGCCTAACAAGGAACTAGAATTATTGAAAATGGACACATTACAATGTTTAAGATCCTTTTGAATGACTTGAAAGTTTGCATGACCTAGTCTATAATGCCATAAGAGGCTAGATTTATGCTTATTTATATCAACATGATACATAATTAACAGTAGAGCATAAGGGATATGAGCTTGACAGAGTTTGTGAATGATTTCTTAAAGGATCCATAACCAATCACAGAAAATAATAAAGTTCACATGAATCAAGAAAGCCTTCAAGTATAATGAGTTTAGAAATCTGAGATTTAATAAATTAATTTTTAGCACAAATTTCAAACACAACTTTGTTGTCTTGGGAGAATTTGGAAACTGATAACAAGTTGTGTGTAGTGCAAGGTACAAGCAGAATATCATTGAGAGTCATACAAACTGAAGGACAAGAAGGTGCATTAATATTAGCAGAGCCTACACATTAAATTGGTAAAGAGTGACCATTTGCTACATTGACTCGACTTAGACCATCGTAAGATTTCTTAGAATGTAAGAAATAAGGCTTAGAGGTAAGATGGTCTGAAGCACCTGAGTCAGCGAACCAAGCTTGACTTTCAAGGTCCTTATACAATGAAAACTCATGAGCATGAGCCATCAAGGCTAAAGCTTAAGGATATGTTGTCACATAAGCGTGTTTATTAGTGAAGTTAACAACAACAACAAAAATCAGGATCTTTCTCCGGAGCTGGCGCAAGTCTAAAACTTTCATCAAACCTATGCCAAATATCCATTACAGCATGCCCACATTTACCACTCAACAGACAGGTAGGTCTAGTACCAGGCACGATGCACCATCTACCATACCTTTTACTACAAGACATGCAGCCTCTTCCACGAGAATTTGTGTGCCGATCATGTACACCACCTGTTTAATGATTTACGTTAGCCATATTTGCTGACACATTTGCTATATCCAGCTCTTGTCGAAAACTCTCTAATTGTGCTACTTGAACATAGAGAAGTGCGTCAACATCATAGAGAGAAAGAGATTCCATTGTACCATACATTTGCATCACTGATGGATTATATTTTCCAAGTAATCCATCAAGTATCGAGTCTATCTGATTGTGTTCTGAAACATCATCATCAATAGCCAATAACGAAATTGAAATTGATTTGACACGAAGAACATCTTCAGTGATTGAGTTGTTACCTTTCTTGACTGATTTAAGTTCGACTCAAAGTTGTCTCATACGAGCCTTCATGTGAGCATTGAAGTACTTGTGGATTATGTCCCATATTTCAAATGCATGTTTGCACTCGATGCATGATGAACTCTGAGATGGTTGATAGAAGTCAGATGTAGATCATCTGGTCCTGCACGGTCCATGATTCACATTCACCTAAAATCTTGTTTTCAGCTTGATCTTGCACCATTTTGAAGTTTGGAGAAATGCGAAGATTGACCACTACTTTGTGCGCTCTCTGAGCAAGTATGACACCCATAACTTGTTGATTCCACAACAAGTAGTTGTTTTTTTGAAGTTTGATTAAAAGTTTGGGACCGAAGCAATGCGAAGATGAAGGATCTGGTGCAATAAATGCACTTTTCTAAATATATCTCGCCAATGTTGTTGGTAATGGAGCTTGTGGTAGTTCTGTGAGTTCATCGATCCATGATTGCTCAAGGAGAAAGAAGCAGTTACACACGTGGAGCGTAAGTGAATTCAGTTAGAACATTTAGAATTTTTAGATAACGAAAGAGATCAGCAAGGAAAATGATACCATAATGGAAAAGCATTTTTCAAATTTCATTTCACTCTGATGAATTGAAGTTAGTTAGTTGTTCATAATACTAAGGGCATCTATGTATAATCACTCATGCATGCATGAACACACTCCATGCATATGATGAAGACTCTACGTATGTATGACTCGCATGCATGGGAACCTATGTCATCCTTACAATGCTTTTTGCTACGGTGAGTGATATCCTATGCTCTTTTATTCTCAGCATGTATCGAAAGAAACCTAACCTATATATGAACATGTAGTAATATTATTCTTTTTTTTTTTTGGGAATGGTCTTACTTTGAAAATAAATTAATTTTGAATTAATTAATTTTATAATATTATTTATAATTAAGAATTGTCTCTAGAACCAAAATATTTAAATCAACTCCGACTTATTTTTTATTGTATAGGCAAACCTAATTCTACTAAAAAAAAGTCCTAACATATGAAAATTAATTGTGTCTAAAAACACTTTTATCTCTTGCAAACATAAATCTAAATAGCATACGCATAACCTATCATATCTAGATGTTAATTACTATTAATTGAACTAGCAACTTGCGCAACAAACCCTCTTCGACAAGATAGCATTTGCCATAAAAATAAGCTAAGACTTTGGATTCATACTAAGAGGGGAGAAAGAGAAAGGAATTGAAATTTGTAGGCAAAGCTGCATAGGGCAGGCTTCCAAAACCTGGACCAAACAACTTCTTGTAACGATTATTTAATTGTCACATTCAATTCATGCAAGTTGCTTTACTAGGAAAGGAAAGGACAATTATAAAGTTGTCACTCACTATGGGAAATGATTATGGTGCACGCCATGATACTATTACCAACACAATCAAAGTTTTCTGTATTTAATTTTCAATACTAAAAATTATACAACATTACTTTTTTGCAAAAATTAAATTTTTTTTTATTAATTAACAATTTTCAAATATACACTTATCTTTCATTCGAGATATTAAATTACAATTTTATTATTCTATTTTATCTAATTCAAAAAAATAATCTATTTTAAATTTAAATATATTTGGTGTTTTCTATCATTTTATATTTAAAATTGATGGTGTGCCGTGATAAATTATCATATAAGATTTTTTTTAACTTTAAATATAAAAACTATAACTTACACGTCATTAAAAATGAACATGTCATATGTTGTAAAATGATGTCCTCAATAATAAAACAAAGTTATAAGATAAAAATTGAGTTTTTTTGAACAACTACAAAAAAATTTATTATGTTTTACGAAAGAGAGAGAAAAAAGAAAGAAGAAGAATAAGAATTGATTAAAACTGTTTTACTTTTCACTTTCTCAATAGGGATTCAAAAATTATAAGTGAATACCTACAATTAATCTCTCTCAACAGCTTGAGAGAACTAGTTTATTTCTATATTACTAAGTTAACATAGGCTACAAGCTAACTTACTAATTGGCCTTACAAGCAAGATTCAATTCAACATGCTAACTTAAACACAAAGTCAACATATTTCGACAACATGCTTGAATAGACTTCGACTACATCATGCACAACTCCTGTCGAACCATGAAACTACCCTTATCGACACTAGAGTTCGATCCAAGTACCACAAATCTCCACCTTGAAACAAACTATATACTAAGAAGGGAACAAACTAGCTTTCATCATGGAGCTTTATCAACTGCATACAGTGCAAAAACATATTACTTGACAATGTCTTGGTGATCATATCAGCAACATTGTCATTAGCCAAAACCTTCAGCACATGGACTTCTCTACGCTCGATTATCTCTCTGACGAAGTGCAGCCTCACATCGATGTGCTTGATTCTCTCACGATAGTTTGAATTCTTTGACAAGTGTGTTTCACTTTGACTATCACATTTAACAGTGATAACTCGACCTTGAAGTTTCAGCTCCTTAGAAAAACCTTCAAGTCACACTACTTCTTTCACAACTTCAGTAAGGGCAATATACTCCACTTCAGTGGTTGATAAGGCAACAACCTTTTGAAGTGTTGCTTTCCAACTAATTGTTGCACCAAACATAGTGAATACATATCCAGAAATATATTTTTTAGAATTCATACAACCTGCATAATTAGAGTCGACAAATTCTCCGATTTAGACTTTGCTATCATCACCACAAGCTCTGTTAGAACAAGATTTGTTCATGACACATATCCTAGTTTTGATGATAAGAAAAGTATTGAAAGCACAATAGCGTTATCTAATGTGTGTTCAAGTATACAGGTTCTTATACTTAAATGATATATTCAGAATCTGATATGAACGCACACTTGAGTGAAGTTGAGTTACGTGTTTCTGATGATAAAAAATATAAAAGAACATTTGTTAATTGTTGTCTCGTGTAGACTCTGAAGCTGAAGGCCTCAGCATCAGAAGAAGCAACTCATTGTTTCTACACTTGGTAATTATATTGGGTTCTGGTGATTGCTTAGAAGTTGTAGCAAAGGTAAAGTTATTTGTACTGCAGAAAGCAAGTTGTAATGTCAAATTACACCTTATTAGTTAGAGTCTATGATCACAAGGCTCAAGAAAAGTTGACATGCTTTATGAACAACCGCTCTCAACGACTCTATGGTACATGATACTTCTGAAGACGCTATGGTTAAATAAATTACACAATGGATCAAGATCTTGTTTGTATCTATTCTCAACGTCTCTTGTACTATGAAGAAGAACAAAGACATTTTCAAGTTATCTCTTCCAACGACTAGTTCTCGGAAATCTGCTATATAAGTAGCTGAAGGTTCTACTTGAATCTTTAACAAGGAATAAGAAGAAGAAGGAATGCCAAAGAGGATAAAGAAGTTTCGCGCCTCTATCTGAATGAAGAAATAACAAGATCAACAATGAGCAACACTACTGAAGATGCATAATCTTCTATTAATTATTGTAAATTGTAAATAACCTTAAGCTTTCCTAAACATTGTATATTTTGGAAATATTGAGAGCTTAAGGTCTTTGTTAAGGTTAGTACCCTATAGCTCTGATCTAGGCTCAAGTACACCTTGTTCTCTTTTCTACTGAACATGTTATCAGTAGATAAGATCAAAAGTCTCGTACTATGTGTTTGAGCATTTAAAGTCTCCAGTTGAAAAGCTTGAGACAAGTAAGTCTCTTGCTGTGTACTTGAGCATTGAAAGTCTTGATCTGTTTTGATTAAGCAACAAAGTATTAAATTGTGAATCTGAGCAAGGGGAGTCTTAGACATAAGGTCCGAGCAGAGAAGTCTTAAATGGTGTGTCTAAGAAGGAAAGTCTTTAATTGAGGATCTGAGCAAGGGAAGTCTTAGGCTGTGTGTCTAAGCATGGAAGTCTTGAACAAGTGGTTTGAGCAAGGGAAGTCTTAGGATATGAGGATCTAAGAAGAAAATCTTGATCAAGTGCTGATTTAGCAGGGAAGTCTTAGACTATAAGTCTGAGCAGTGAAAGCTTTATGCTTGAGTGTATAAGTAATTGTAATCCTGAGTTGATTATAGTGGAAAATCTCTTGTGAGGCAAGGGGACTAAAGTACTCTCAATTGGGAGAGGTGTCGCTACTGCGAAAATAAGGTGCCGGCAAAACAGAAGAGTCGCCACATTTCATTATTTATCCCTCAGAACGGGAAAGGAAACGATCGGAAAAACCTGACAAAAAGGTATAAGACAAGGTCATCGCAACCATGTTTGGGTTCGGGAGTCGGTTACGCAAGGGGAAGGTATTAGCACCCCTCACGTCCATCGTACTCGATAGGATCCACGCTCGTTGTGTTTATCTGACGGGTTGGTTTTATCTATCTACCTATCAAGGCTGGCTTAAAAAGAAAAGAAAATGACTCGGCAAAGCGTCGCACTTTATGCCTACGTATTCTCATCAGAGAATGAGAAATCAGAGTCAACGTAGTTTGCCTAACTACGGGTGATGGGGGAAGGTGGCTCGTCAATACATCAGTATTGTGCCTACGTACTCTCAACAGGTATGAGAGATCAGAGCTTACGTAGTTCAGGATAATACGGTTTACGGGTTTAGATTCATCTCTTTTTATCGAGTAGGGTTAACAAACAGTTCCAGCAGTTTGGTGTATGCAGCTCGACCCTTGGAGACTTAGGCGTTACCGTTTGCGGTAGAACTAGGAGTTAACAACACTCTTTTCTTCAGAAAAGCTTTCCTTTGAATTATGGGCCCACGGGGCAAAAAGGTTTGAAGTTTGTTTTCTGTCTTTTACGGAAGAATTGTTTTTTAGGATGTTTGCAACCGATATCATGCTAGAGACTATGACCTGAGAGTGAATGCGTCGCATGTCACCCAAAGGGTACCATACTAAACATACAGACTGTTAGAAAGAAGCTCTCCAACAATCCTTTCTCAGATAGCTTAAGGCTCGTAACATGCGACGTCAGTTAACCTTTATTACTGTATTTTAATTTGTTTTGAGATAAGAAGAGAGAACGAACAGGTTCAACTAAGGGGAGACTATCAAGTCCTAATGTTATCATGCCAAGGATTCATCCTATGGTTAAGGTTTGAAACAGGGAACTCCTAGAAGTTATCATGCATAGGTTTCAACCTAAAGTTCTAATCATCACTTCCTTATCAAAGGAAGTGAGATTCCTAGGGGATCATGTCAAGGATAAACAGAAATAAATAAAGCATCAGCTTAAACAGTAAATAGTAAACGACTGTAAAATGCATGCAATGCAAGTGAGGGAGGAAAGGTGTGTGGGACATCAGCCTCCACAAGCTCATCTCAACCTCAGGCCAAGTATGAATAACTGCAATCATACAGAGGATAAAATGCTATCAAGCAAAATAGAATAGCTGCAATGATACAGAAGAAATAACATACTATCAAGCAAAATAAACCACATAGGCAAGGGAGCTGGGCTCTACCGAATACCCACAAGCAAAGCCATACAGTAAAAATACAAGCAGAGGGAGCAACTCAACCTCTAGTGCAATCATGCTCCTAGCTTACATCAGTATAAATATGAACTTATTCTAATGCATCAAGCAAATCAAACAAGTCACATCAATACAGTTGCACAGCAAGCAAACAGACAGGAAAGAAAGCAGATCAACAGCTTCCACAACTTCACAGCAAGGCTCCTCTGACATCAGTTCAGTCCTCAGTCTTCAACTGCTCTTCAAGTCTTTCATCTTTAATAGCAAGTGTTAACTTGCTTCTTCAGGCTTCTAATACATCAAACATAAGTATCAACTCATCCTTTCTTCTTCAGGCCTCAGCTCCAAAGTAAACTCCACCTTCAGGCTTCAATCCCAATAGCAAGTATCAACTTGGCTCCTTCAGGCTCTCAAAGCATTGAACTCACAAGTATCAACTTGCTTTCCAACCTTAAGCTTCAGCTTCTTCATTCCATCTCCAATGGATTCCTCTCACAAGTGTCAACTTGTTCTTGTCCTTCCTCAAGCTTCAGCTCTTTCTTCAATCTCAATTTGATCTTCTTCACACAAGTATCAACTTGTTCTTCTTGATCTTCAAGCTTCAGCTCCAAAGGTAATCTTCAAACCCAGAGAAGTATCAACTTCTAGCCTTCAATCTTCTTCAAGCAAGGAACTCCATCCTCTAGCAAGGGAGGAAGATTCATCTAACAAGGGCAAAGTTTGGATGATTGGTAGCAGAGTGAAGACCAAAGGTCATCAATAAGCATCCTATCATCAGAGAAAGGGACCCTCAAAGGTTCTACCAACTTGTAAAGAGCCACACATCCTACCAAAGGAGGGATGAGGCCTTTACAAGGGGACCTTAAATCATAGGGAAGAATGGAAGTGATCAACACCTTCCATGTTTATGAAAGAAGAGAATCTATCTAGAAGCTCTGCCTACAAACCCTAATCTTAACACCTAATCAACACTACACCAAAAGAAGGGAAAATATTCACATCCAAACTTTTTCAAGAATTCCATTTCATCTCCAACTTGCCTTCATCCTCAACCAAGGGTAAAAACAACACAAGCTTACTCTAAGGGAACCTAAGGGGTTAATCTAGTCAAATTAGTGCCTTAGAATCATCTAAAGTTAGCACCTAAACTAAAATCAAACTAAAATAATAAACTACATTATAAATTCCTACAAAAATTCCTAAGGAAACCTAATTCAATCATGAATCTACCATACAAAATTCAGAGGTTGAATCATCCACCAAGTTCTAGAAATAAAAGCTAAATCATAAGGTACTAACTATAAACCCTAAAAATGGAACACCTAAAGTTTCAACTTAAAACTACCACCTAACTTCATCACAAAAATGTGAGAAAAATCTAAGGGGAACATGCATATCTATTCTAACTACATACCAAAAACCAAGTCAAGAATCATCACCAAGTGCTCAAACCAAATTCAACAAAACAAGGTATCAACCATGGTCATTTTAATATCAATTAAAATTCAACAAATGCAAATAAACTCAAAAATGCATGAATTATTAATATTTTTTATCTACAATATTCTAGATTCAATCATGAATCAATGGAAAAAAATAATGGAATTAATTGAGTTAGTTTTCAATTTTTTATGAATTATTTACTAACTAGATGAAATGATGAAAATAATAAATCAATAAAAGGAAGAAGATGGTCAGAGGGTGTGATCAGCAACCAATTCTAGTTCAAAGCGCTTGGGCCCATGGAATTGGGGGTGCACATAGCAACTGGGCTCTAGGCCCATCTGAATTTCAATTCAGTCACAAGAAATAAGACCAGGGGAGGGTGCATTGAGTAAGGAATTCATGCTGTAAATCCCATTGGGTCTGGAAAGAGGGGTGTTGATATCAAATGCAACCCAAGCCCACACGCCTAAGTTCCTCATGTATTGAGCTCAGAAATAAATAAAACAAGCACACGCGAGGACTTGAACTCACGTCCTTTTGGTGCTCACAGCGTGCTGGATCTCCCACTAAATGAAACATTGCGTTCAGAGGACGCGTACGTGGCTCGCTCAATGAACGTTGGATCTACTGACTGAGTCAAATTCTCATCAAGCATGGACGGTGGAGATTGTGTCTTCTCCATTTGAATTTCTGCAAACCAAAGGGAGCCCGCGCGCAGCCATGGCCGGACGATAGTTTTCCGGCGAACTTCGTGTAACCTTATCTCTCTCCACACTCAACCATTTCACACGATTCTTGAACGAAAGTTGCTCTAAATTTCCTCAGGAATTCAACCCTACCACTAGTTCATGCTAAAAACGCAGGGTTCGCAAAAGCACAGTCTCAACAGAAAATGTCATAAACCCTAAATTGTCTCTAATCATCAAATCAAGTATCCAGAATCCATCTATATCCTAAGGGGAACTTAACCACATGCTTCTAATGGATTAAAAGTGCGTAATTAGAGAGATATTTCAAGAATTTAGAACCAACCTTGAAGCTTGAATTGCAGTGATCACACGCCTCAATTCTCTTCCAAACTTTGCAGAATCCTTCAAGGAGTAATGATGAACGATTCTTGGTGCTCAATTCTTGCTGAAACCCCTTGATTCTCCAAAATGAGTTTTCACTTTCAAGCTTTTTTCTTCACCTCACTCCAATGGCTTCTCAACAGAATTCTGCACTAGAAGCTTCCTAACATGATCCAAATCCTATATATAATGTGTTCTGATGGATATGAAGCCCAAACTAGGCCCAATTATGGATTTTGGATCTTCACTTTTTCTTCCAAATTTCAATATGGATGTGTGCCTTCAAGCCTTGGTCATGCTCCAAACTCAGTCCAAATGAATCATTTAACACTTGTGGAATGTGATTGAAGTGTTTCCCTCCTTTGGTTTCAACATATGGAGTGTGTAGGATATGTTTCTTACTTGTGAAGTAATCATCTAAATGGCTATGTTATGGACCCCAAATCAAAAATGTGACAATGCCAATCTTTCTAAAACATCAATTCCATTCAAAATGACCACAAATTTGACTTGGAAACATGTTAATCTCATTTATTTTGAATTTTCTCATTTTAATTCATTAAAATGGCTTTTATGTGAAGTTTCTTCAACCAATGCTTGATATAATCCATATCAATGAACACTTGATGTTTAGACAAGCTAAAAACATCATTTTGAACAACTTTCATGTTGAACAAAAATGCATTTGAGACCTCTGAGTTGGTGAAAATGGCCTATGATCACAAATGACCTATAATCACCAAATGTCCAAAATACCCTTGACTTGTCAAAGCCATAACTTGATTTCTATAGATCCTATCAAGGACTTCTAGTACTCTCTAGAAAGATAAGAGGATAAGGAACAACATTCATTTTGACCAAAAGTTCATAGGAATCATTCTTCTAGGGCAAAAGTTTCTTGCGAGTTGGGTAACTTTCAAGCTCCAAATTCACACTCCTCAGATGACTTGTAACTTGTCAAAGCCATAACTTGAGTTCTACAAATCCTATCAAGGACTTCTAGCACTCAAATTAAAGGTACGATCATGCTCTACAACAATCATGTTGGGGGTAAGATGAGATGACAATCACATCTTGAGCTAAATTGCCTTGAAGATAGGGGTCAAACTAGGGGATTTTACACTGTCAAGCCTTAGAAACCCTAGCTTGAAACTTCTCAAACTCTTCAATCATGATGAGTTGACCTTGGAATCATCCTTATAAAATATCAATGTATCAATCCATGATCACATGGATCTTGAATTAAGTCTCAACTTCCTCCAAGCCCTCAGTTGACTTAGGGTTGACCCAGTCAAACCCTAATTGCACCACTCATGGCTGAGGCTTCTTAGTCTTACACAATGACCTGTCTAGGCCTCAAAGTAATCTTCAACACTTCTCATGAGTTCTCTCAAGACCTCAAGTCTAACTTCATGGCTTCAGAATCATCTGATGACCTCCCACAACTCTCAAGTTAGGAGACCTACACACTTGGCTTCAATCACTCTCTCTGAGGATCTTTTAACTTCTCTGACAAGGATATCAACCCTTGAACACTTGAATAACCTTCTTAGCTAGCTTCAAAGTCTTGTATAGCCCTTGATTGGTAATCATACCTCTTGATCTCCTGCATACATGTCAATGAAATGCAAATGATAATGCTAATGTGATTGAAATGAAACATAAGCTAGGTGAAGAAATGTTGGGCAAATTTTAGGGTGCAACAAGAGGGACTAGGAAAAATATGGTGTATTCATTGTTTTGTTTACTCTACTTTTGATATATTATTCTGCTACACTTATGATCAGATTCTGGACCAATGTTTAGAATTTGAACTCTATTCAGAAGCATAAATGTTTTTGGAGAACACAGTTCAACCCCCCCTCCTTGTGTATTTTCCTCACCTTCAATTGGCATTAGAGCCATAGTTTATGATAACACTTTACAGTGGTGTACAAAGATCTGTTGACGAAAGTATACTTTCATTTCAGTATGAATAGAAGGGTGGTTACAAGATGAAGGAATCTACTGAAAGCAACTTGTTTCTTTCTCAATAGTGTTATCATTGTGAAGAAGATGGTTCAAGATGCTGACTCCTGAACAACTAAAAAATCCTTCATCAAAATGGACTATAGATCCAGAATTAGAAACTCTATCCATGTAAGGTTTATTATTTATTGTTTCATGTGTAACCTTCTGTAAAAAATATTTCAGTATAAGTAATCTTCGTGCTCAGATATTTGGGAAGAAACTAACTTAAGAAACTTCAGAACTGGTGTAGTGGATATTCTCACATTTTGTGACAATATCTATGTCATGTTGAAATAAAGAATTCTTTTTAATACCTTTGAAGAAAGCTCTATTACTATTGTTCTGAACTTAGTAGTTTATGCTTGATTCCAAGTGGAGATCTTGAATCTGATAATTGTCTTAATTAAAATCTTTGGTAGCAAAAATTTTGACCTAAGATAATCTTTGAAAATTTTCTGATTCAGAATCTTGCATAAAGAAATCTTTGTTTCTCACATGCACAAAGAGTGAAAATTTATTTTTACACCTGTATCACTCTTTACACCTGTCTGAAATGTCTTCAGCATGCTTGAAATTATTGGTGACTTGAATTTTAAGGGAATTGAATTTGTTTTAAATATTTGTATGCTTAAACTCCTTTTAATGTCATTTAATTCTCTCAACACATTTTCAACGCACACAGCCTTTATCACTGTCGTTCTTGTGCTCTAACTGTAAATCCTAGAAAAAATATTTTTACGTTATCTATGGCATCTTTTGTCAATCATTTAAAAATAAATTCCATTCAAGACCTTAAGATCAAACTAAATACTACTTTTCTCAATCAAAATGATTTAAAGCTTCTTATTGAGCAAGTGGTTGATTTCGAAAGTTTTTATGCAAAAGGTTGTCATTTGAAGAAGTACTTTGAGTTTTAAGGAAGGATGAAATTATTCGACATGCCAAATGGACCAACCTACCCAACTTTGGTAAAATATTTCTGGGTCAGAGCAGAAGTGTATGATGAGTTCTTTGCTCAGAACGAAGAAAGAATTGATGTAGAAAATGATAGAAGTTTGAAAAGAAAATCAAGAGCAGATATGGGTCTGAAGGAATTCAATTGTATTGAAATTAGACTTGCCGTAATAGGAATAAAGGTTGCACTAACTCAGGACAGTATTGCTCAGTTTATTGGGGCTACGAATAAAGGTATGGTAATTCTCAACTCAAAGGATGGGGGAATTTATGCCAAGGATATTAATAAAACTCTCTTCAAAAATAAAGATTACTTTGGTAAAGTGAAGAATATGCATCTAGAACAAAAACTACTATTCAAAATTCTCATTGGATGGTTGATCCCTCGTGATGGTAGTTCTAATCAAATTTCTTGGGATCACAAGATATTTCTATGGTATCTTACAACTGATTAGAGGATAAAGCTTCCTGGTTACATCTTTCATCCTTTGTGTGAATCCATCAAAGACCCTTCCAAGAAGCTTAAAAGAATAATACCTTATGCAAGGTTACGGTCTAAACTTTTCTATCAAAGCAAATTGATCAACTTGCTAATAGAATATGGAGTCACTAAAGACTTAGGCGATGCTTATGGAAATATGATGTTTGCATCCATTCTGGCTCACATGAAAGATAAGTTAAAAAAGAACATTGTTATGATTAACAATCCTATCAGCATAAAAAAAGATAAAATAATAAATTTTCTGGATAACTTTCCTATGATAACCAAAGAAGATTCTCCAGAAGTCATCAAAATGCTTATTGAAAAATCTAAGAAGGAGTGTGGAGTGACCATTTTTCAGGATCATCTTGATCATATTCTTGTTAGGTCTCAGAATGAGTATGACTTTAGGAGAAAAGGAAAAAGAATGGTAATCACTTATGATAATGATAAAGAGTCTGATGAAGAAACTGAAGTTCGTGCACTTGTTAGAAAGAAACTGATGGAAGATGCTCAGAAAGCAGTGCATAAGGGGGAAGAATTATTTGTTAATAAGAGTGGAAAGAAAATAGATCTTCATGGCTCCAAGGAAGCTTTACAACAAGAAGTTGAAGAACTTAAAGAAACCACTGAAATCCTTCCTACTAAGACGAGAGGAAGAGGATCTAGCTGCAATTTAGACAAGGAAACTAGTTCATACAAGAAAAGGAAAATGTCTATTTTGAGCCAAATAGAAGAAGAAGAAGAAGTGGAAACAAAAAGGGCTCCGACTTTAAAGGAAGTCAAACAAATCTTCATCGCCTTTATCTTGACTGATATGGATGTAGTTTCTGAAGAATTGTTTAAGGAGAATTTTATTGAGGAATCGACATAACTCTTAAAGGAAGGCAGGAAGATCTTAAGAGAACATCTGAGAGGATTTACTCTAAACTTTTCTGAAGTTATTCAGATGACTCAAGAGTTTATTGAGAAGTGCAAGAAGGATGTTTCTGGTACTAAAGATAGGCCTAATGTAGTAAAGGAAGTTGTTTTGGAAGAAGAAGCTGAAGAGGAATATGTAGAGAAGGATAATGAGTCCAATTGGTTGAATGAAAATCCAAATGATAATGTCAATGTAATAGAAGACATAGAAGAGCTTATTTCACTAGCAACAGGATCAGGTACTGAGGCTGAACCCATTCATGAATTTAATCTTAATACTTCATTGAGAAAGTCTCTCACACCTTCACCTGCTAAACCCAACCAAACCTATGTAATATCAATCATTCCTATGAACACTGATTTTTCGTTACTAAAAACCGCTCCCCCCATAACACCTAACACTGATAATCCATCTCTTAACGAAACCATTCGAGACATTGATACTTACATCCAAACTAATCTAACTTCACCAATTTTTGGTGAAACTGGAAGTGATTTGGATGTTAAGGCTCTCAATATTTCATCACCCTCTAGAAGTTCCACCAAAACTATGACAGATCAACCTATTCAGAACTTTCTTAATGATGGACCTGAGTATGCTGAGTTTGAACAACAATCAGAAAATAATTGCCGAAAATCAACCCTTACCATCAATTCATCAAATTGACCAACCCAAATCTCTATCAAATCATATCTTAGAAAAGGATATCTCAGCTAAATATGTTCATGAAACCCCTATAAATGAAACAAACACATCCAAACCATCTCAGCACATAACCAACCATCATCCTCTACCCAATCATATACTTTCTCAGTTATAAGTCTTTAGGACTGGTGTAGCACCCAAAAATTTGCTCATCTCTTCTTGTGTTATTGGCTTATGTTTCTTTGCATTTTCATATTCATGTTTGCATAGCATTTGTTCTTAGCATGGGATCAAGGTACCATGGTTTGTTTCTCAAAGAAGAAGGTTGTGTTTCTTCAAGTTCAAGCAAGGTATTCTATGTGGCTTTGAGGTATTCTCAACCCTAGAAGTTCCCTCCTCATTAAATATGGTTCAAGGAAACATCATTCCAACATCATATGTGTTTCACCATGGCTTATTGTGCAAGAAATCATCAAGATATTCAAGTTTGGTGCAAGATGTTTGACCTAATATAGCAATTTGTGGATGCTATGATCAAATGGGCATATCTCCTTAAATTTTCAACATCTTGAGATCATTTTGAGTTTTGGAAGGTTTTCTTAGTCAACTTCAAACGGGCATAACTTAGTCAATTTTCATCATTTGGAGCCCATTATTTTTCTAGAATAAACTTAAAGATGTCCTCTACAAATTTGATTCAACATGGAAGAGCTAAAAACCCATGAAAGGTCTTGGTTTTCATCAAAACACTATAGGTCTCTTTTTGTTCCCTAAAAGACTTGAAATTTTTTTGAGTGTTTTATGATTTTGCAGTCTTTCATGGAGGCTAATTTGAAAGACCACATCTCTCAAATCAAGCTGCCAAATCAATACTTTCTTTTCACAATGTAAATATTGCATCTCCCTCTATCCAATGTAAAGCTTCCTACATTGTGAGAACCATGGCTGCAAAAATTAGATTTCAAAGATGGATTTTCACTCCAAGTCAGATTTGAATTTGATTGAAATGGCTTCTAATCACCAAATTAATGCACGTATTTCACTTAAACATGTTTAACCAACTTTCTTGAAGTGATTAGCACCTTGAGACACATGATTTAAGTGAGTTTTGACAGATTACAAGTCACACTTTGCTCATGTTGTAGGTGTGCATGATTTCCATCCAAATTGCCTCATTCACCCTCCATTTTGATTCAGAAAGCTTCTCTTATAAATAGGGAGTCATTTCCACCCATTTCCACAAGCTTTTGATAGCCAAAACCACTATGTTAAGATCCCATTTGAACTCTTAAGCTTGAACTTCGAATTTCCATTTCCACACCTTAAACACTCAAATTCTCCACTCAGTTAGCTTTACCAACATTCAGTGAAGCTAACCAGATCAAGAACTTGAAGAATTGTGGCCTGAATCAAGCTAGGGAACTCCATTTTCAGAGCTTCAAGGTCGAGCTTCAACATGTATAATTCTCAACCATTTTGATCCAAATTTGTTGCTAAGATGTAGCCCTTGACATGTTGGTGTTGTTTGTATAGTTAGTTTTTAGTTGTAGTTGAGTTTTATTGCTGAATTTTCAAATTCGTGTTTGAATCTTGTTCTGGTTTTTTTCAAATCGAGTAAGTTGTGGTTTAAATAAATTTGGCGCGAAGATATGATTGAGAACGTTTTGAAAAGACGCATCAAATGAAACCACTATGAGCTCCATTGGTTATGGTTTGAGAGATACACGATTTTCTGCGAATCACTGGTTATTTCAAGTGGCTGGAGGTTGAAGATGATGATCTCACCGTCCCTCTTGCCACTTGTTCTAATCTGGTGCTTTTTACTTTGTTTGGATCTGTGTGGATGAACTGACTAGTGTCCATCGTGGATGCGCGCTCTCTGATCCTTGGATCAGCCACGTCATTTAATGAAGCCAGATCCAACGCGCTGTGTTTTTGTTTCTTTTTCTTTTTTCTAATTTTGTTTTTTATTCATTTTATTTTCAGAAATTCATAGAAAATTCATTTTTTATCCAAAAAATACCAAAATATTTTCTAAAATTCGCTTTTATTTTTCTCTCTCTGATTTATATCTGTGTGCATTTTTATTTTGCATTTTTGTATTTTTCATGATTTTTATTTGTTTTGCCTAATTTTAATTAGTTTAAAAATACTTTTGAGCCATTTAAAATTATGGAATGTTTTTATATGATCCTATGATGGTTTTGAACCTATGGTGATTTTCTTGGATTTTTGTTTTCTGTTTTAGGTATTTTCTTGTATTTTTGTTTTATTTGCTTGATTTTAATTAGTTTAAAATTACTTTTTGGCATTTAAAAATGTTGGAGAAATTTTCATGTGATCCTATGATGATCCTAGACCTATGGCGATGTCCTTGAGTCTTCACTCATGTCTTAGTCTCCTCTTTTTCTTTTTTAGGGTTTTTCATTCTTTTTTTATTTGTTTTTATTTGGATTTAAATTGATATTGGGTGAACAGATGATTTTTGATCCATTATGAGGTAATTTTCTGACTTCTCCTCATTACATTTGGATCTTTGATGTTTGCTTTGGTGTGATCCCTCATTTGTGGATGTTGGTGATGGTTGATTCACTTGGAAGTTTGACTTTGAAATTGAAACTTGTGTGATCCCTCTCACATCTTCATGATTGAATGTCAACCTATTGACCATGTTATGTTGCTGCCCCACCTTGCTTCTTGGTTCATCTGGTTTCATTTTACTTTGCTTCTTGGTTCATCTGGTTTCATTTTACTTTGCTTCTTGTTTGGTTTTGTTTCCTTGTGAGGTTTTTGGTCCATCTAATTGATGAAGTTGGTTTGCTTTACCCTTGTGTTTGTATGCACATCTTGGATGTGGGTTGGATATGAGATGCACCAATTATATGTTGACTTGAGGTGTTTGTCCATCTTGTTTGGGTTTGACCTTTTGCGTGTGAGGCTTTGGTCTTGATTTGTTTGTTTTTCTGTTTGCACATACATTTTGTTATTTCTTGTGCACCTTTCTTCTTCATCTTTCTTCTTCTCTCTCTTTGAGACTTCTTTTACCCTTGTTTTCATTTGTGATTGAATTGGATATTGTTTACTTGTGCTTGCTCATATGATCCCTTAGGATTCCTAGTCCCTCTGTTTAAGATGGAAGTAGGAGAGACACTAGGCTTTCAATCCTTTGCATGATAATAATTAGGATAGTCCTTTTCATCTCAACTCTAGGTCTATCATTTGTATGATAACATTAGGTAGAATTCCCTTTCATCCTAACCCTAGGACCATTTTGTATGATAACATTAGGGTTTTTAGTTTCCCTTTAGTGTTTTCCTGTGTCTTCCCTTCTCATCTCAAATTTTTCTAAGACACTTAATAAAGAATGACAAACATTGTACACTACGAGGCTTAAGTACGTGGGAAATGATGAGTGGGGGGTTTCTCCTCACTTGTCTAGAGTGTTTAGTGTATGCTCTTTGGGCGATATGCGCCGCATTCGCTCCTATGTCATAGTCTTTAGTGCAACGTGAGTCTCAAACTAACTCAATCCACTTCACTAAAACCAACAAACCAAATTCAAACCTTTTTATCCTTCAGGATTGCTTTTCAAATCATTTTTAGAAAATAGTACGTTACTTTTTCGTTATACCGCAAATAGGCATCGACCCTAACTGCTGGAATGGGAACTTAACGCCACTCATAAAAAACACTTAACTAACCAGTGGTCTAGTTTGCCCGAACTATATTTGCTCTGATTTCTCATACCAGATGAGGATACATAGGCACAAGACGGCAATGTCTTGGCGAGAAACCTTCCCCCCATCACCCGTAGTCTTCCGAACTACGATGACTCAGGCTTTCCCATTGCACGAGGAAATACGTAGGCGTAGGGCGGCGATGTTCTATCGAGTCTCTTCTTTTCTTTTTCCCTGGTTTAGTAGTAGTTTTTTTAGATAACTCACCCTTTGATTAGACAACAAGCATGGATCCCATTGAGTACAACGGACGTGAGGGGTGCTCATACCTTTCCCTTGCATAACCGACTCCCGAACCCAAGATTTGGTTGCGATGACCTTGTCTTTTCCCTTCCTTTTAGGTTTTCTTTGATCATTTCCTTTCCCTCTCTTTGGTATAAATAACATTCGGTGGCGACTCTTCTGTTTGTTTTTGTCGGCCTTTTTGCAGTTGAGACAGCTGGCGACTCTGCTGGGGACTCTGGTTCCCTATGCGAGTCAATCCTAGCGCTTGTCTGTTTTATGTTTTTGGGTGTATATTTGTGTATATGCATGTAATTTACTATTGTATATTATTGCATTTATTTTCACCATTTTCTTCTTGTTATCATATTATACTGTTATTATTATGCTATTGGGTGGGTTGTTCCACTGAGAGATAAGCCCAATACCCAAGCTTGAGTATACACTTAGTATTAGTGTGGAGAGTAGTGTGGGATTTCATGTTTGGCATGCACGAGCCCTCATGAAATTCGCGTCCAGGCGAGGTTTTCTTTGAAGACATCCTATCATGTGCATCTTGGACAGTTGAACGGGTGTTGGATCTGAAAACTAACGATTATGGAGACCGCTCATTGGGAAGTCAGTTAAAACCTCCTTGATTGACCATGATGCCAAACCAGAATAGGTGACCATATCATCGTTTCTCGACCTGAGAGTCCGTGATACTGATGACCTACATAGGATATCGTACCTCTTCAAAGACTAGGTCCTACTTGTGAGTGGGAAGGGTTTTGCAGGAAACCTTAACTTTCAACCAACCCGGTTTTTCGTCAAAGTAGACTTTTGATCTTGAGTGTTCTAGTATTCTGGATTTCTTATCAAAGTAAAGTTTTGGTCGACTCAATCAATAACACAACAGTTTTGGATACCTTGATCCCCTATTTGCATTTGTATAATCATTTTGCATTAACATGTATGTGTGTTCTCAGGTTCTTATTTTCCTATTTGATTCTAGTGATCTGGTTGGTTGCTGAGATGGAGGTTGAATTGAAGAAGACTATCATCTACAAGTTTCCGCTACCAGAGTTAAGACCTTTATTTGGTCTTATTTCCATGTCTAGTTCTGGTGTCATGGAATATTTCAAAGAGATTTTGGGAAGATTCTGAGTTTCGTCCATAAAGTCACAAGTTATGAACAAGGAGCTATTCCTACTTTGCTACAATTTTATGACCCTCAGTTGCGCTGTTTCTAACTCTCTTTTGTTGCATTTGGAAGAAGTTGTGCAAAATGTTTCTTATTTACCAAATGTATTTCTTTTGCTGCTTCAGCCTTCTTCAACAATTCAAATTCTCTTGTAATATCATGTCTCTCACTCTTGTGAAGTATGCGGTTATGATATTTTCTCTTCATAGCTATCTCTTGCTTGAAGTATTTTTGAAGAACTAGATGAACTATTGAGGCCGCAAGGTTACTTTTATAGTGTGCTTAGTCAAGTACATTAGTAAACCTATATTTAATGATTTTTTTGACCATCTTGAAACATTGTATTTACTTGTTTCTGACCGCTATAAAACCTATAAAGCATCCTTGACCATTTTGGGACTCTGCACTTCTGAATCTTGCCTTAATTTTCCCCTCTTTTGTGTTTAAACCCTTTTGATGTGACACAAGAGGGAGTGGCATACCTCAAATTTGTCCTTCCTATATATATTTTCATTTGTATATTCATCCATTATTCTTATACTAAAAAATCCAAACATATATGCTCAAGGTGGTTGTCAGGTTAAGTGGGTGAAATAATGGTTGAGGTTCAATAAAATTTTACTTAATCTTGGTCAAAGTGGAATTGATTCAGTTACATTTATATGGATCAAGACATCAGGTTGCGCTGAGTTAAGAGATTTCACGGTGGAGAATCATAGAATATGTTCCTTTCAATAAGGGTTTTTGGAGCAATTGTAGTGCAGTTCATCATTTTTGGATCCCAAGGCATTTGTTGATCATGGTGAAAGGTTTGTTACCAATGCAAGTGGAAAAGTCAAAGTATTGATTCAATCGAGGACTCATGGTGACTCAAAGTTCTGTTTCATTCTCAAATTCAAGATGGATTCCTATGCTGTTTCATTTGCCAAGCACCAATTCGAGTCATTTCATTTTTAAGTGGAGGGAAGAAATTTTGGAATGTAATTCAGGTTGGAATTTCAAGATTTAATGATTCAAGTTTCACTTCAAATTTCAAGTTCATAATCATCATTTCAAGTTTCATCCAATCTCGAGATTCAAAGTTCAATATTGGTTTGTTTTGGTTCTCAAGAGAGGCATGGTTCATTTAGCTCATGAAATTTTCAAGCCCACTACAAGAAATTTAAATCCATGTTCAAAGTCAATTTACAAGGCATTATGGAATCCATAACCAATTCAAAGCCCAAGTTACAAAATAATACAAAGTCCTTTTTTTTTTCTCTTTACCATTTTTCAATATACATGTAAGAAAAGAAACATTTTTTAGAAGCTCATACAAAATAAAAAATATTACAAAAGAAAGCCCATGATTCACTTTCAGCCCATTATTTATTACAATTGTTTCAAAAATAAATAAAACAAGGGCAATTCCATGACTGTTACATGAGACGGTCAAAACGCCACTGCCATACAACCTTCATTTTTGTTTCACAAGTCAGCACATCTTGATTTTCAAAATAACCTGAATCAAGGAATTGAAAAAAACCGTTACAACATGAAAACTCCTAGCAAGCCAAGACGAAATTCCTGCAATACTCTTTTCACCATAAAACAAAAAGTGACCCCACAAATTGATTCACAAAATTAACAATTACCTACAAAGCAGCTCACACAGCAAATCGTCCCACCACGCACGTTTCATAGAGGATCCAAAATTGAATCAAACTGTTACGTTTTTTCGAGTTCACGACAAAACTCATAAATTCACCATGTCACGACCTCAAAATGGAAGCACATGATTTCAATTACGAATCCTTAAGATTCAACTCTATAAATAAAGTCTTCCATTCACACTTTCAACTAAGCTCTGAGAGCCACAAACACCCTATCAAAATTCCTCTTTAACCTTCTTCCATCTCATCATTCTTCAACTAACACCCACATCCCAAAATTCCAAATCACCTCCATAACTTAAATTCAAGTCATCCAAACCCCAGCGACATAAACCTAAATGTAACCCATAAACCTTAAACAACATCAACCCATAATGGCAGAATCGAATTCGAACAAGAAAGAGATGAATTAAGAGTGAGATTCAACCACAAAACAAATCGAAATAGAACCAAAATAGAGAGAGATTGAGACGAAGAGAAAGAAAACAAACCTGGAGGAGCAAACAAAATCAATCGAACAAAATCAGAAGGAGAAGGATCGAAGTTGCATCATGAGAAGGTTGAAGGAGACAATGTGTTTGGCCTCTGTACCTTTTTTTTCATTCTCTTTCAATTTAAGTGGATTTGTTGACCTTTCAAACATGTGTTTATGAGTTTTTAGTCATATTAATGTGTCGTTGGACTCTAGCTATGGGTAATGGGCTTTCCCGAAAGTCCTTATGTCCACTTGTCTTTTTTATTTTATTTGGTTTCTACCATGGGATGATGGGCTTTATACCCAAAGGATTCCCTCAAACCCTTTAACCTGGACGTCCCCCCCCCCCCCCATTATATTCTTCATTTAATTTTTTTGTTGTAAGAATTCATTTCTTTAGTTTGTTTTTAAAAAAATAGTTATTATACTTTGACCATTCTTTTCTAAATTCCTCGTAGTTCTCGATTTAATGCCATAAGTGGTTCTTGTTTTTATTCAATTTTCATTTAGATCTCCTTTGATATTTTAATGTTGTTCAATGAAATTAAAAAAAAATCATAGATTATCTATTTATCGATTTAAAGTCTTGATTTAAGATGAGACCGGTTTTTAATTGCATTTTGACGTTATTTTCTTTTCAATAGTTGGTCCATGGTGTCTTCCTATTCATAAACGTTGATTTATTGAGGTTGTTAACCTTCATTATTTCAAATTCGTATTGAATGATCATTGAGATCATTTTCTATACTTCAGGATCGTGATAGGTTACACTCAATTAATTAACACGAGTTTGTGATTAAGACGATACCGCCACCTTTTCTTTTCGTATGGCACGATTCCTTTGGAGAATGATCTTCAATATCATTTCTCCATAGTGTTTTAGCATGAATATCAACTTGCGTGACCTCCTATAGTATGATCTTCGTCATAGATCGTGCTACGACGATTTAGCGCTACATGCGACCTGATTCAAAGCAATAACGACTAATAACTAACTTTTATTTTTGTCAATATATTCTTGATTTACTTTCCCGTAAATATATCTTGATCTTATTATCATTGTTCATATATTTGTTAATATTATCTTGATTATAATATTGTGGATATTATCTTGTCATATTATTCAAATTATTCATATCATATTCATATTCATCATATCTTGTTCATGCTATTCGAAAATACAATAAAACGATCAAAACCCTAAAAGCCTAAATTGGTGGACTGTGGTTACTTTTCCGAACAACGAAACTTGGACTTTTTACAAAAATCCTAACTTGGAGCTTTTGCCCGACTCTTTCCCGTGGCTTAATTTAGGACACCTTGCACATACACGGCTTCCTCTGGGGCTACCTTACAATGAACCCTTTTATTTCGTGCAATCCCGTGTAACTTACATGTACCCCTCTTCCATTCCGATGTACGCATTCGTATTTTCTTTGATTATGGTTCATTTACTAGGAGCCCCCCCTAGGGGCTAGCATAGACGAAACCATTTTCAAACTTATTCTCGATTCACTGTCGAGCCATTTTCAAACACCCCTTTGTAAGTCAATTGCTCGTAAGCATCGCCATCAACCTATTGCACACACTCGCACATTTCATCAGGGGTTCGTTATTAGGAGCACCCCTAGGGACTAGTATCGATTCTCACCTCTTTCGCAAACCCTTGATCTAACTCAAGTGGTATTTTATTCAAATTCGTAAGTCGAGTACCTTTTGCCTCACTATCAACCTCTTTTCGCAACCAATCCGATTCAACTCTTTTTCAAACGCTTTCCTAAAAAAATTTACAAAAGAAGAGGATTCTTGGAGTCTCTCATTCCTTGGATCTTCGAATAAATGGCTCTTGAGGCGCACACCTTGGGTTGTAATTCATTTAACCATTCGTCTTAAAACACTTAATCTTTATCAAACATTTTCTTAACAAATTACGAAAGAAAGAGATTCTTGGAATCTAGCATTCCTTGGATCTTCGAATGAATGGCTTTAGAGGCACGCCCCTTGGGTTGTTGTTCATTCAATCTTTCAAATTCAAAACGTTTAAACTTTCTCAAAACGTTTCAATCAACTCCTGAAAGAGCTGAGTTCTTGGAATCTCACATTCCTCGAATTCTTGAGTGACAGTTCTCGAGGCACGCCCCTTGGGTTGTTTGTCATCAATCTTTCGTTTCTTAACCAAACTTCAACACTTTAACCCTCTTCTTTTCGTGGTCATATCCAAGAACTACTGACGATCTGATTCTTTATTCTCGTCTGAATGTAAGATACGTAGGTACAAGATTGTGATGATCTTGGCAAGCAAAATTCCATCTTTTCCCGTCTTTTCGTGTCACAATTCCCTTCATCTTTTGTTTCCCCTTATCCTTTCCCATAGTCGAACTACGAGCACTCTGATTTCTCATTCTCGTCCGAATGAGCATACGTAGGCACAAGGGCCCCAATCCTTGGCGAGCACCCTATCCTAAAACCACCCATTTTCCATAGTATTAGTTCCTTTTATTGTACTGTTTCGCATTTATCATTGAGAAGAAAACAAACAAGTTTAGATAACGCTCATCACAAATTGAACTAAGAGGTTCCCGTTGAGTATAACGGATGTGAGGGGTGCTAATACATTCCCCTTATGTAACCGACTCCCGAACCCAGAATGTGGTTACAACGACCATGTTCTTATCTCTCTCTAAAGGTTTTATCGATATTTTCCTTTCCCTCTTTTGGGATAAATAAATTCGGTGGAGACTCTGTCGAACCGTATTCCGTGCCTTTCGCGCGAGGGCCGCGTATCTCGATTGTTTTTATTTTTTGAGGTGCGACAGCTGGCGACTCTGCTGGGTAGTATTTTCTCCATGCAAGAGAGATTCAAGCATAACTTAGGTAGATTTGCAAAGGGAGTTATCTTCGTTTGCTTGTTTACTTCTTGTTTGTGTATTTGTTCTCTTATTGCTTGGCTTATGGATCTTGGGATGATATTGTGAGTAAAGCTCTACACCCGAGATTTAGTAAAAGCAGAGGGAACACATAGTTTATAATTGGTAGTCGAGTAGTGTTAGTCCCCAAGGACTCGCTCCTTGTGTGTCTGGCATGAAAGCTCCCCTAGAGGAGACCTATTTATAGATCTTGTTGTAACACAGCTAGCCTGTTGCACGACTTGATTCATGAAGGTTCCGTGATTCTGGGAACCTTTTAGCACCAGTTCTATATTGGTGTTCATGTAGTGTTAGTCCCTAAGGACTCACTCCTTGTGTGCCTAAGATGAAGACTCTGCTCAAGAGAGACCTTGTCGTCATTATCGTCGTAATACAACTAGCATGTTGTATGATGTTGATATGATTAGTGTCTGTGATCCTGGGAACCGTATCCATCAATGTAGAAACCATCATGTGAGTGGGTTTATGGGTAAATAACCTAGAACGCTCCCCATAAGGTCTACCTATAAGGTTTCTATAATCATAAATTTTGGTTGTCTACTTGTGACAATGACCAACTTCATAATTGTTCGAACCTGGGATCCTGGATCTTGCTTCTTGCATATATATCATTCATTACATTGTGTTAATTCTGTAATTGGCAACAATTTTGGTAAAACTTAGTGTTATCACAAGATGCCCTATATGATGTCTTGACATGTGATTTTAACATTCTGCAGGTGGTTCTTTTTGTTGTTGCAGGGTTTAGTTCATAATGTCAAGTATGATGTCCTGACATATGTTATAGAACATTCAGTTAGAATGTTATGTTTTATTTGTTGTGTTTTTTCTGCAATCTTTAGTGTGCCTTTGTTAAGTGATTGCTTGCGCAAATCAAGGCGTGACATGATTTGAAGCAAGTATATTCTATTTCCTTTTGAAGAATGGTTTGTTGCTATTTTTGTGCAAAAATATATGGAGAATAATTAGCTTTGATTATGGATTACTTTTGTCCAAGCCCAAGAAGAAGGATTTCTATTTAAAGAAGTGCTAACCCTACTTGCAAGGTAGAGAGAAGATTTTGAGAAAGCTGCGTTTTGTCTTTTGTTAGGGTTTGAGTCTTTTAGTAGTTGTTTTCTTTTGAGCCATTCATTCATCACTTTGATGTGTGAATTGGACTGAGTTCTTTGAGTTGTAAGTTGTCCACTCTAAGCTTTTAAGCATGAGTGCATTGTTCTTGATTGAAGCTTTTAAGCAAGATCAAGTGTTGCCCTTGAAGTGTGTCTTCTACTTTTTGATCTTCTGCTTTTATCACTGCATGTGATTGAGGGGGAGTGAGAGGTGTCTCATATTTAAGAGTGTCTTAGATAGAAGTTACACGGGTAGAGATTAGGTGCGAAGATTATAAACTAGAGAGAATTTGCTGAGAGTCTTCAAACTAATTATGTTTAGAGGATTTCCTTCCTGGCTTGGTAGCCCCCAGACGTAAGTGTGTTTGCACCAAACTGGGTTAATAATTGCTTGTGTCTCTTTACAATTGTTAACTACATTTTATCTTGTTCATACATTGGTAATTATTCAGATATTAGTGTCGTGACATCTCTTTCGACATCTCATGTCTGATACCAGAATTTCAATTGGTATTAGGGCAGGCATCCTGCTCTGGTTATGGGTGAGATCTAGGGATGATACTTTTTGGTACTATGGACAAAGAGGGAAGATTTGTAAACAGACCACCTATTCTGGATGGAAATAATTATGATTATTGGAAACATCGCATGGTGGCCTTCTTGGAATCATTGGATAGTAAGGCTTGGAAAGCTGTCATAAAAGGATGGGAACACCCTGTCACTGTTGGGAAAGATGGAAAAGCTACATCTGACCGGAAGCCTGAGGAAGAATGGACTAAGGAGGAGGATGAATTGGCTCTTGGAAATTCTAAAGCCTTGAATTCCTTGTTCAATGGAATTGATAGAAATATATTCAGATTGGTGAACAATTGTGAAGTTGCCAAAGATGCTTAGGAGATACTCAAAACTACTCATGAAGGTACTTCTAAGGTGAAGATGTCAAGACTTCAATTGCTAACTACCAAATTTGAAAACTTAAGGATGAAAGATGATGAAAGAGTACTTGATTTTCATATGAATATCCTTCAAATAGCCAATGCTTCAAGTGCCCTAGGTAAAAAGATGTCAGAAGAAAAGCTTGTAAGAAAGATTCTCAGGTCTCTTCCCAATAGATTTGATATGAAAGTAACTGCCATAGAAGAAGCTCAAGACATCATCAAGATGAGGATGGTTGAACTTATTGGATCTCTCTCTTAACCTTTGAAGTGGGGATAAGTGACAGATCTGATAAGAATAAGAGCATATGCTTTGTGTCCAATACTAAAGATGGAGAGGGTGAATGTAATGTGGATACTGATGAAAACTTATCCAATGCTATAGTGCTCCTTAGAAGACAGTGTAACAAGGTAATGAAGAGGATGAACATAAAGTCAAGACCAAATGTCAAGAACAACTCATATGACATCAGCAGGTCTAATGATGTTGGTAGAAGAACAAGGTTTGAAGAAAAGTCCACTCAAAGAAAAGGGATTCAATGCCATGGATGTGAAGGATTTGGTCACATTAGAGTTGAATGCCCTACTTACCTCAAGAAACAAAAGAAGAGCCTAGTTGTATCTTGGACTGATGAAGATTCTGAAAGTGATCTTAAAGAAGAATCTATTAAACATGTGACTGCTTTGACTGAGAGATATGTCTCTGATGAAGACTCTAGTGATGATGAATTAACCTTTGAAGAACATACAACTTCTTACAAAGAGTTGTGTCTCAGAAGTGAAGAAGTATGTCATCAAGGAGAGAAGCAGAAGAAACTTATAATCAAACTGAAGGCTGAAAAGGAAGAACATCTTAAAACTATCACTGAGTTGAATGATGAAGTTACATTGTTGAATTCTCAACTTGATCAAATGTCCAAGTCTGTCAGAATGCTAAACAGTGGAACTGACACTTTAGATGAAATTCTTCAGGTTGGAAAAAGGGCAGGAGACATGACTGAGATAGGGTTTGATGGAGAAAAGAAACCTTCTTCAGACTGTAGGCCCTCTTCACACCATATTCCTTCTGGGCTTAAGCGAAATATGTCACATCAGATGTCTCAACATCATGGCAGAGGACAACCCAACCACCCAAGAGGAAGATTCCAAAGATGGAGATATCATTACTGTGGACGTTTTGGTCACATAAAGCCTTTCTGCTTCAGGCTATATGGATATCCTAAACCTGTTCCTCAACCTAGACCCAATCACAACATTCCTTCTAATAGGAAGCAATGGGCTCCTAGAGCTGCTGCTACCAGTTTGATAACTCATATGTCTCCCAGATACTCAGCTAATGAGAATTGGTATTTTGAAAGTTGGTGCTCCAGGCACATGAAAGGAATTAAAAATATCTTATTAGACATCAAATCCCATTCTACTAGCTATGTGACTTTTGGTGATGGAGCCAAGGGTGAAATCAAGGGGGTTGGAAAGCTGAACTACTCAGGAGTTCCAAACCTTGATAATGTGTTGCTGGTTAAAGAGTTGACTGCCAACTTGATTAGCATTAGTCAACTGTGTGATCAATGTCAACTTCACTAAATCTGAATGCTTGGTTACTAATGAAAAGAATAAAGTGATTATGAAGGGAGTCAGATTTAAGGACAACTGCTATCTATGGGTTCCTTAAGATTCTAGTTACACCTCCATATGTGCTATAGCCAAAGAAGATGAAGTGAGACTGTGGCACTAAAAAAATTAGTCATTTTCATCTAAAAGGGATGAAGAAGATCATCTCTATGGAAGTTGTCAGAGGAATTCCTAAGCTAAAGATTGAAGAAGGAAAGGTATATGGTGAATGCCAAATTGGGAAGTAAACTAGGATGTCACACCAGAAGATTAAACATTTCACTACTTCAAAAGTGTTGGAACTCCTTCACATGGACTTGATGGGATTTATGCAGGTGGAGAGTCTTGGTGGAAAGAAGTATGCTTATGTGGTGGTGCATGATTTTTCCAGATATACTTGGGTGAATTTTATAAGAGAAAAATATGAAGTGTTTGATGTGTTCTAAGATCTATGTCAAAGAATTCAAAGAGAAAAGGAGAGCGATGTTGTTAGAATCAGAAGTGATCATGGGAAGGAATTTGAGAACCAAAAATTTGTTGAATTTTGTTCATCTGAAGGGATTAGCCATGAATTCTCTTCTCCCATTACTCTACAGCAAAATGGAGTTGTGGAACGAAAGAATAGAACTATCCAGGAATCTACTAGAGCTATGATCCATGCAAAGAAACTGCCTTACCACTTCTGGGATGAAGCTATGAACACTGCTTGCTATGTTCATAATAGAGTGACCCTAAGAACAAGAACCATGACTACCTTGTATGAGATATGGAAGGGAAGAACTACTGCCAAATACTTCCATGTGTTTGGAAGAAAATGTTACATATTGGCAAATTGTGACCAGAGAAGAAAGATGGATCCAAAAAGTGATGAAGGAATATTTTTGGGCTATTCTACTAACAGCAGAGCCTATAGAGTACTCAACTCCAGAACTAAAGCTATGATGGAGTCCATCAATGTTGTTGTTGATGATGTGCATAAGGAGGCTGATGTCCTAGAAGATGTTGGAACATTCCTTGATATCTTAGCAAAGTCTGTAGATAAAAACACTGATCCCAATCCTACTAATGCAGAACCAGAACCTAAACTAGTAAACAAGGGACCCTCTACCAGAATTCAAAAAGACCATCCTATGGATCTTATCATAGGTTATCTAAACGAGGGAGTCACTACTAGATCTATAGAAGTCATAACAAGTTCTTGTTTTGTGTCTAAAATTGAACCAAAGAATGTCAAGGAAGTCTTAATTGATGAATTTTGGATCAATGCCATGCAAGAAGAGCTAGGGAAGTTCAAGAGAAATGAAGTATGGGATCTTGTTCCAAGGCCTGAAGGAACAAATGTGATTGGAACAAAATGGGTATACGAGAACAAGTCTGATGAAAAAGGGGTGGTCATCAGAAATAAAGCCATATTAGTTGCTCAGGGATACACTCAGATTGAAGGGGTTGACTTTGATGAAACTTTTGCTCCTGTAACTCGCCTTGAATCCATCAGATTACTTTTGGGAGTTGCCTGCATTATGAGATTCAAGCTGTTTCAGATGGATGTTAAAAGTGCCTTCTTAAATGGATACCTAAATGAAGAGGTCTATATGGAACAACCTAAGGGATTCATTGATCCAACTTTTCCCAATCATGTTTATAAGTTGAAGAAAGCTTTGTATGGACTGAAGCAAGCTCCAAGAGCTTGGTATGAGAGACTAACATAATTTCTTGTTGATAATGGATATAGAAAAGGTGGCATAGATAAGACTTTGTTTGTCAAAGAAGAAGGAGGAAATCTCATGATTGCTCAAATCTATGTTGATGATATTGTGTTTGGTGGGATGTCTAATGAGATGGTTCAACATTTTGTCCAACAAATGCAGTCAGAATTTGAAATGAGCCTTGTTGGTAAATTAACCTATTTTCTTGGGTTGCAAGTTAAACAAATGGAAGATTCTATATTCCTATCTCAGAGTAAATATGCCAAGAATATAGTTAAGAAGTTTGGGATGGAGATTTCCAGTTGCAATAGAACACCTGCTCCTACTCATCTTAAGTTGTCTAAAGATGAAAAGGGTGTAAATATGGATCAAAGTCTCTATAAAAGTATGATAGGGAGCTTGTTATATCTTACTACAAGCAGGCCTGACAACGCTGTTGCTGTAGGTGTGCGTGCTAGATACCAAGCTGACCCAAAGTGAGTCATATCAATCACGTAAAGAGGATTCTGAAGTATGTTAATGGAACAAGTGAGTATGGAATGTTATACACTCATGGATCTGGTTATGTGTTATCTGGGTATTGTGATGTTGATTGGGCTGGAAGTGTTGATGATGGGAAAAGCACATCAGGAGGTTGCTTCTTTTTGGGGATTAATCTTATATCATGGTTCAGCAAGAAGCAAAATTGTGTCTCTTTGTCTACTGTTGAAGCTGAGTATATAGCAGCTGGAAGTAGTTGTTCTCAACTGGTGTGGATGAAACAAATGCTGACTGAATATAATGTCACACAAGATGTCATGACATTGTATTGTGAAAATTTAAGTGCTATAAACATCTCCAAAAATCCTATTCAACATAGTAGAACCAAACATATTGATATTCGCCATCACTTTATAAGGGAGCTTGTTGAAGACAAGATCATTGCCTTAGAACATGTTAATATAGAGAAGCAGCTAGCTGACATCTTCACTAAGGCATTGGATGCTAGTCAATTTGAAATTTTAAGAGGCAAATTAGGGATTTGCATTTATGAGGATTTGTAGCAATTATTGTTGAGTGGAAATATCATTCAAGAGGTTTTGCATTTTCCAAAAATAAAGTGTCTCCAACTAATGCAATCATTTCAAAATACCTTAAAAGATATTTTCACACGCTACCCTAACCTCACTTATCATTCCAACTGCTCTTTCATCTCCCATACTCTCATAGAACGTTTGCTTGAACACCATCGTTCAATACACAAAATTCTCAAGATGTCTCAACAAAATGGTTCAACTCCTTCCAAGTCTGCTAGGTCGGAATCAAAGACAACGGCTCACCCTGTGAGCATCTCGTTTGATGATGTGATAGATGTGGCTCCGCTAGCCATGGTTCCCTGTGACGACGCTGAGTTGACAAAGCCCACAACCTCTTATGCAAGAGGTTCCAAACGTGCTCCTATAGATAACACTTTTAATACTCCTCTTGATTCATCCTCTGAAAATAGGACCAAAGAGGATATTTTGTATCTTGATAGAGCCATTAGAAAGTTGGTTACTAGGATTTTATAAGGAGGTCACAATGTTCCTGGGATTTCAACCCCACTTTCTCAAATGGATGTTATTCCCATTTCTGATGCTAACCAAAGTGACGAAAGAGATGTTGATTGTTCTCATTTTTAGAAGAGCATTGATACTGATAACCTGCACAAGTTGGCTAACTCTGTGCTTAAGGAAGGGAGGATTGAAGGTGATGCTGATGCTGGTGCTGATATTTCTGGTGTGGAGAACAAGACTGGTGGTTCTGATCAGAGTAAGAAAAGGACTAATGTCTCTGATGATTTTGTGGGATCATTCTAAGCCAGTATCCCGGTATTCTCTCTAGTAATGATGTGGTTTACAAAAGGGATTATGTGTTGTCTCTCCATTATAAATTGTTTGCGGGAAGACATGTCCCAAACATTATCTTGACATCTGTTGAGAAGACACCCTCTACCAAGATTGGGCTTATCTTAGATTTGAAGGAAACTTGCAGAGATTTAGGAGAAGTCATTTGTGTAACTATTGCAAGGAAGCTGAAATTGGAAGCCTTGATTAGAAGTCTGGAGCAGGTTGAAGGTAATGATGTTGAGGTTGCTGATGCAGATGAAGAGGAAGCTGGGGAGGATTCTACCTCTGATCAGAGGACTGGTGATATTGAGGGTCATGATTCTGGGTCTACTGCTGGCGATGAAATGAGCTTTCTTTAATTATGGCTAAAAAGGGGGAGAAGTAGTATGAGGGATGTTGTGTTGTTGCTGCTGTTTCTGGGTTGAGGGGAGTATTTTTTTTCTAGTGTTGTGTTATGGTTCTCTAGCTCTTTGGTTCGAGGGGGAGCTTTATTTTTCTTTGTGACATGTTAGGATTTTCTGTGTTTTTCTGCTGCTGCTGTGCTTTCTGATCTGTTCTGGTAGCTCTTGTGATCAATTGATTGTTTTAGCCAAAATTTTCCAAATAGGGAGTTTGTTAGTTCTGTGATTGGCAGCAATTTTGGTATAAATTGGTGTTATCACAAGATGTCCTATATGATGTCTTGACATGTGATCTTAACATTCTGCAGGTGGTTCTTTTTGTTGTTGCAGGGTTTAGTTCATGATGTCAAGTATGATGTCCTGACATATGTTACAGAATATTTAGTCAGAATGTTATGTTTTGTCTGTTGCGTTTTTTCTGCAATCTTTTGTGTGCCTTTATTAAGTGATTACTTGTGCAAATCAAGGCGTGACATTATTTGAAACAAGTATATTTTATTTCCTTTTGAAGAATGGTTTTGTTGCTATTTTTGTGCAAAACGATATGGAGAATAATTAGCTTTAATTATGGATTACTTTTTCCCAAGCCCATGAAGAATGGTTTCTATTTAAATACGTTGTAACCCTACTTGCAAGGTAGAGAGAAGATTTTGAGAAAACTGTGTTTTGCCTTTTGTTAGGGTTTGATTCTTTTGGTAGTTGTTTTCTTGTGAGCCATTCATTCATCACTTTGATGTGTGAATTGGACTGAGTTCTTTGAGTTGTAAGTTGTCCACTCTAAGCTTTTAAGCACGAGTGCATTGTTCTTGATTGAAGCTTTTAAGCAAGATCAAGTGTTGTCCTTGAAGTGTGTCTTCTACTTTTTGATCTTCTGCTTTTATCACTGCATGTGATTGAGGGGGGTGAGAGGTGTCTCATATCTGAGAGTGTCTTAGATAGAAGTTACACTGGTAGAGATTATGTGCGAAGATTGTAAACTAGAGAGTTTGCTGAGAGTCCTCAAACTAATTCTATTTAGTGGATTTTCCTCTTGGCTTGGTAGCCCCCAGACGTAGGTATGTTTGCGCCGAATTAGGTTAGCAATTGCTTGTGTCTCTTTACAATTGTTAACTGCATTTTATCTTGTTCATACATTGGTAATTGTTCAGATATTAATGTCGTGACATCTCTTTCGACATCTCATATCTGATACCAGAATTTCACATTGCATTGCATCTGTTATGCATCTTGCATTTCATTCCAACAACAGAACCTCATCTCTCCTTCCTTCCTTCTCTAGTAAATCAAGCTGATTCCTCGACACCAGCACGCAACTCGAGCCTATACAAGACGTGTGATAGAGAAAATTCAACATGAGCAGGCTGCCTTTAGGGAGGAATTGGACTCCCTGAAGGACAAGATCAATAATATTCTTGAAGCCATCACTACGGCAAAAAAGGAGGAAGAACTGCGTGAAGCTGTTGCCGTCAATAACAATAAGCATATGCAAGGGTCTACCTCAAGGATCTCAGTTCCTGTTCCTAACACCACCACTTAAGGGATCCCAATGAACTTCACTTCTATAGCTGAAGGAGCCACTTCTCAACCACTCCCCATGCATGGAGTTACTGTTGGAGCCATACCGCAAGCCTAACCTGTTGTCATGTAGATCCACACTCCTCATGCTGAAGAGAATCTGCTAGATCAATATGATGATGTGGAAAATTATCATGTTACTATCCCCATTTCCAGTCCTGCTGTTAATCAGGATTCTGAAGCCATCAAAATGTGTCGTGATTTAGCTGAAAAACACTGAGTCATGAAGGGGCACAACTCAAGATTTCTAAATGCTCTAGAATTGTGCTTGGTGCCAGATGTCGTATTCAAGGTACCATAATTCTCAAAGCAGTGGGATGCTGGTTTCCTAGCTATTACAAAATATCCCTCATGGGTCGCTAATATTGTGCCAGTGCCAAAGAAAGACGGTAAGGTGCGAATGTGTGTAGACTACTGTGATTTGAATAGGGCGAGCTCGAAAGATGATTTTCCACTTCCTCACATTGATGTGCTGGTTGATAACACTGCTCAGTTCTCCGTATTCTCCTTCATGGATGGCTTCTCAGGCTATAATCAGATTAAAATGGCTCCAGAAGACATGGAGAAGACTACCTTCATTACTCCCTGGGGAACATTTTGTTACAAAGTGATGCCCTTCGGATTAAAGAACGCTGGGGCAACATATCAACGTGCTATGACGACTCTCTTTCATGACATGATGCATAAAGAGATCGAGGTTTATGTTGATGATATGATTGCCAAATCCCAGACGGAGGAGGAGCATTTGGTTAATCTGCTGAAACTGTTCAAGAGGCTTAGGAAGTTCAGGTTGAGACTGAACCCTAACAAGTGCACCTTCGGGGTGAGATCGGGTAAACTGCTGGGGTTTATCGTGAGCGAAAAAGGAATAGAGGTTGATCCTGCGAAAATAAAAGCAATACAAGAAATGCCAATGCCTAAA
This sequence comes from Lathyrus sativus, assembly GCA_963859935.3. Lineage (NCBI taxonomy): Eukaryota > Viridiplantae > Streptophyta > Magnoliopsida > Fabales > Fabaceae > Lathyrus > Lathyrus sativus. Next base: position 492,754,619 of record OZ012738.1, read on the forward strand.
ACAGAAAAAGAAGTGTGTGGGTTCTTAGGGAGGTTGAACTATATCGCCCGATTCATATCTCACTTAACTGCGACATGCGAGCCGTTATTCAAGCTGTTGAAAAAGGATCAGGTTGTGACCTGGAATGAAAATTGTCAAAAGGCGTTCGACAAGATAAAAGAATACTTGCAGGAACCTCCTGTTTTGATACTCCCAGTGGCCGGGAGACCGCTGATTATGTATTTGACGGTTCTTGAGGAAAGTATGGGTTGTGTTCTCGGTCAACATGACGAGACCGGATGTAAAGAGCATGCGATATACTATTTGAGTAAGAAGTTTACTGACTGTGAGTCCAGATACTCAATGCTCGAAAAAATGTGTTGTGCGCTAGCCTGGGCCGCCAAACGTTTGAGGCAGTACATGCTAAATCATACAACCCTGCTAATTTCAAAGATGGATCCAATCAAATACGTGTTTGAGAAGCAAGCACTCTCCGGAAGAATTGCCCGATGGCAGATGATGTTAACCGAATATGATATTCAGTATGTCTCGCAAAAGGCTATTAAAGGTAGCGTTCTGTCAGAGTACCTTGCGGAGCAGCCTGTTGAGGACTACCAATCAATGAGGTTTGATTTTCCTGACGAGGATATCATGTACCTGAAGATGAAGGATTGTGAAGAACTGTTGCCGGACGAAGGACCAGAGTTCGGTTCCAAATGGCAGTTAATATTTGACGGAGCTGTAAATTCTTATGGTAGCGGAATAGGGGCAATTATTACTACTCCTCAGGGGTCGCACATCCCCTTTACGGCCCGATTGACCTTTCCCGTTACCAATAATGAGGCTGAATATGAGGCTTGCATCATGGGTCTGGAAGAAGCTATTGATTTGCGAATCAAACATCTGGACGTATACGTAGACTCAGCTCTAGTGGTGAATCAGATTAAAGAAGAATGGGAGACACGTCAGCCCAACTTGATACCATATATGAACTATGCAAGGAGATTGTTGCCTTTCTTTGACAAGGTGGAATTGCATCATGTGCCGCGAGCAGAAAATCAAATGGCTGACGCCCTGGCGACATTGTCTTCAATGTATAAAGTTAACTTCTGGAACGAGGCTCCCCGGATTGTTATCTCTCGGCTCGATAGGCCTGCATTCATATTTGCCATTGACGAGGCTCCCGATGGTAAACCCTGGTACTTTGACATCCAGAATTTCCTGAAGAACAAGGAGTATCTGGCTGGGGCATCCAGTCGAGATCAGAAGACTCTCAGGAGATTGGCTGGCAATTTCTATCTGAATCCTGACGGTGTCCTATACAAAAGAAACCACGACTTGGTGTTGCTACGCTGTGTAGATGAAAAAGAGGCAAAGTTGCTCATGGAAGAGATACATGAGGGCACATTTGGTACACATGCTGGTGGGCATGTTATGACGAGAAAATTGCCGCGGGCAGGTTATTACTGGCTAACTATGGAAACAGACTGTTTCAAGTTTGCAAAGAGGTGTCATAAATGCCAAATTTATGCGGACAAGGTACATGTACCCCCGAGTCCTCTAAATGTGATGTCATCGTCGTGGCCGTTCTCGATGTGGGGAATTGATATGATTGGCAAGATCGAGCCTACGGCATCTAATGGACACCGGTTCATCTTGGTGGTAATTGATTACTTCACCAAATGGGTGGAAGCAGCGTCATATGCCAATGTCACCAAACAAGTGGTCGCCAGATTTATCAAACGAGATATTATCTGCAGATATGGGATTCCTGAGCGGATTATCACAGACAACGGTTCGAATTTGAATAACAAGATGATGAAAGAGCTGTGCCAGAATTTTAAGATTGAACATCACAACTCTTCTCCTTACCGACCTAAGATGAATGGCGCTGTTGAAGCGGCCAATAAGAACATAAAGAATATTGTTCAGAAGATGGTTGTGACATATAAGGACTGGCACGAGATGCTACCTTTCGCTTTGCATGGTTATCGTACGACGGTACGCACATCAACTGGGGCAACCCCTTTTTCATTGGTATACGGAATGGAGGCAGTATTACCGTTGGAGGTTGAGATTCCTTCCTTGAGGGTTTTACGAGATGTCCAACTTGACGAGGCAGAATGGGTTAAAGATAGACTGAATCAGCTCAGTTTAATGGATGAGAAGAGGCTAGCTTCTCTAGCATACGGTCGGTTGTATCAGAGCCGGATGAAGAAAGCGTATGATAAGAAGATACACCCTCGAAGCTTTCAGACGGGCGACCTGGTGCTAAAGAGGATTCTCCCGCCACAAACAGATCACATGGGCAAGTGGACCCTTAATTACGAAGGTCCCTACGTTTTCAGAAAAGTCTTCTCTGGAGGAGCCTTGCTACTATCTACCATGGATGGTGAAGACTTCACGTCTCCTGTGAATTCGGACGCAGTTAAAAAATACTTTGCTTGAAAATGACCCGCTGGACAGTAAAAAGAGAGTCCAGGCAAAAATGGGGCATCTTGGCGAACCGTAAAAAATGAATAAAAGGTTCGGGCAAAAGTTAGGGATAAAATTGAAAAGATGTACACCCGCGGAGTCGAAAACCTACATTGGGCGAATTCGGAAAAAAAGGGGTATCCCGGTGAATTGAAAACCCGCAAAGGGCGATTCACGCAAAAGTTAGGGATTGAAAAAGTAAATGACTGCGGTCCAGATCTGATACTACATTGCTTAGTGGTTTGGGAGTACCTGAGGGTTCGTTTATCCGACACAATCTCTTCCGAAAATTGAATACCGGGAAAGCGCCAGAGTCAGGCGAGTCATAGGAGGATCAACTCGTGATGTTTGTCTGCACCACGTTGCCGACATGTGTACAAATTCAATTTGTATTTTTTATGCATATATGTATGTGTGTGTGTGTGTGTAACTTCCTCTTTTCAGGAGTTGCATCCGATGTACAAAACTTTGCCTACTCAGAGGCCTGTTATTAATAAAGCGTGTTATTCAGTATTTGATGTTTGTGCTTTACTATTTTGTATGTGGAAAACGCCAATGTTCCGATGAACTTAAATGTGCATAACTTTGCTGGCCCTTGCCAATAATTGCTAAAACTTCGAATTGACTGAAGTAACGTCACGGACACTAACCCGAATAGATTTGGTTGTATAGATTTGTGTTGTCTCGTTGGTGTTTTGCATGGTTCTCACCTTTGAAGCGAACGATCAGAAAATTGTGGCCCCAGCCGGAGGTTCGTGGTGAAAGACTTGACTGTGTGTGACGCTAATCCCCATGCAGGTCACGCCTCATTCCCAGAGGTTGAGACGACGTTATCCCTTACCGAATGAGGGATTAGTTCCCCCAGAAGAGTATCCTCATGGAAGTTGTCTACAGGACATCCCCAACAAGACAAGATCGGTATCCCATGCAGAGGTTATGCTCCTCAGAGAGTCAAAGATGTGCGCATTCAATCCCCAGCTGGGAGGATTTCCGCGGCGTATAACCAAGATAGTAGATTCAGAAGGATTATCCCCACCGAGGATGGTTTTCTTTCTCCCCACAGGTTGTCATGCTTTCGTCAAGATGGTTATCCCCAGCGGAGTGGTAGCTCCGAGTTGTAAACTGTACCCAGACATTTGTCCCCCAGAAGGGTGATGCTCCCCCAGCTAAGTTTGTTCACCAGCAGGGTGTTGTTCTTTCCTCCAGTGGAAATTGATGTGTAATCTCTCCCCGGCAGAGTTGGTTGTATTTTTGGCATTTATTTTGCCAGAATACTTCGCGATACCCGTTCGTCCCCAACAGGGTGGTATTTGCTCTCAACAGCCGTGTTGAAGCAAGCTTGTCAGAGCACCCCAACAGCCTGAACCTGCATTTGCATTTGCATACATTACCATGTTTGCATCTACCCAAAAAACGCGTAGCATTTCCATGCCGTATGGAGCATTACGCCATTGCCAAACATATGCATTTTGAAACATAAATCAGGTTTGTTAACCTTTTGCTTTCAGGTGTGTTTCTCAGCAGGAGTATGAAGTTATAGTTCAGATCTATTACCAGACGATCGAGGTCTCGCCGTGAGACATGTGACGATGCAGTTCTTGTAATCATTCTCCACAGAGTTACTGGCTGAAGATTCTCTTATCCAACCAGCGAAGTGTTTTTCTTCAGGTTTGCTGTCGCGACAGCATTTCAGGGTTTCATAAATCAAAATTTCAGAAGTGGTCACTTGTTATCAAAACGGGTGTCGGGCAGTCATTTTCAGAATATCCCCAGTGGAGCTAGCTACTACCGCGAACAGGCTAGGAAGCTATATCCAAGGTTATTGGCTTTCCCGTAAGAATCAGGCAGAAGAACTTTCTTGTATGAACCAGGAAGATGTGTTGTATTTTCCCGTAAGAATCAGGCAGAAGAACTTTCCTGTATGTATCAAGCAGATGTGTTATCTTTTCCCGTAAGAATCAGGCGGAAGAACTTTCCTGTATGTATCAGGAAGATGTGTTATGATTTTCCCGTAAGGATCAGGCGGAAGAACTTTCCTGTATGTATCAGGCAGATGTGTTATCTTTTCCCGTAAGAATCAGGCGGAAGAACTTTCCTGTATGTATCAGGCAGATGTGTTATGATCTTTTCCCGTAAGAATCAGGCGGAAGAAATTTCCTGTATGTATCAGGCAGATGTGTTATATTTTCCCGTAAGAATCAGGCGGAAGAACTTTCCTGTATGTGTCAGGCAGATGTGTTATCTTTTCCCGTAAGAATCAGGCGGATGAACTTTCCTGTAAGTATCAGGCAGATGTGTTATATTTTCCCGTAAGAATCAGGCGGATGAATTTTCCTGTAAGTATCAGGCAGATGTGTTATCTTTTCCCGTAAGAATTAGGCAGATGAACTTTCCTGTATGTATCTGGCAGATGTGTTATGTCAGGCGGAAGAACTTTCCTGTATGTATCAGGCAGATGTGTTATATTTTCCCGTAAGAATCAGGCGGAAGAACTTTCCTGTATGTGTCAGGCAGATGTGTTATATTTTCCCGTAAGAATCAGGCGGATGAACTTTCCTGTATGTATCAGGCAGATGTGTTATGTCAGGCGGAAGAACTTTCCTGTATGTATAAGGCAGATGTGTTATATTTTCCCGTAAGAATCAGGCGGAAGAACTTTCCTGTAAGTATCAGGCAGATGTATTATGTTTCCCGTAAGAATCAGGCGGAAGAACTTTCCTGTATGTATCAGGCAGATGTGTTATGATTTTCCCGTAAGAATCAGGCGGAAGAACTTTCCTGTATGTATCAGGCAGATGTGTTATTAATTTCCCGTAAGAATCAGACGGAAGAGCTTTCCTGTATGAATCAGGCAGAAGAACTTTCCTGTATGAATCAGGCAGATGAATTTTCCCGTATGAATTAGGCGGAAGAACTTTCCTGTAAGTATCAGGCAGATGTGTTATGATTTTCCTGTATGAATCAGGCAGATGGAGTTTCCCGTATGAAGCAGGCGGATGAATCTTCCGGTATCTAGATAGATAATTCTCCCTTGATAGACAGAGTATGTGAAGTGTGTTCCGATATTTGACAAAAGCATTTTCCCCAAGGAAGTCGCCGTGATTTCCTCGTGTTACTATCCCCAGTAGAGTCCTCCTCAAAGTCGTTTTTGGGTTGGGACCAACGGAGTTGGCTACTGCAGAGGTAGACGGAGAAACGGTATTCAGATAATTTTCCCGTATGAAGCAGGCGGATGGATTTTCCTGTAATCAGGAAGATGACTTTTCCCATATGAAGTAGACGGATGGGGTTTCCTATGGTTAGACGGATGATGTGCCTGTAGGGATAGGCAGATGAGTTCCCTGTGAGTAAACAGAAATGTTTCCCCAGGGAAAGCGCCGGGAGTTTTCCGTAATGTGAAGTCCTGACGTAGACAAGATTGATTACTCTTCATGAACCATTTATCCCCAGCAGATATCTTCATTCGTATTGACGAAATTTGGGTCCAGAGGTGAACAAGGTTACTCCTGGGACGACAGAATCTCTATTCGTGTTGACGAATTGGTTCCTCTTCTGGTGTTAACAAGGTTAGTCCAATGGTGGACGGAGGTGTTTTTGCGAAGATAGCTCAGGGCCCGTGGCGTCACACAGGTGATTGATGTTAAATCAAAATTGTATCAGATAATTGACCAGTTGTTGCCGTAACAACCAGACTCAGTTCATTGGACGTTGCTTCTCAAGCGGTCTTGCAGTTTATCTCCACGGTTGGCAAATTTCAGGGTTTCTTTGGTATTCAACCGTCTCGTACCTCGAATGTTTGAAGGTCATTCGCTCTTCACCCAGTCGGGTCCAAGCCGTTTGAATAGGGGCAGCTGTTGCACCCCAAAATTTGACCAACCGGTTCCCATATCTGGTTTATGTTTCGACGCATTTCGCATTCGCATTCGCATACTGCATGCATTGCATTTCTCTCAGTCAGATTGATTTTATCGGGATTACAACCCCTGGCGTTTCAGGCAGTTCAGGCCGGTTCGAATAAGTGTATTTTGAAAATTTGTGCTCGTCCCGGTATTTCCAGATTGCGCTGTTGTTTTAAGGATATTTCGGTGTCCGGCTTTTACCGTCTATTTCGTTATGGTTGCGTAATTGTTCTCTAATCGTTTTAATTGGCTTCCTGGTTTTTTAAAATTTCCGCTTTTATTTTCTAGATTTTTAATGCATTTTAATAGATTTTTTTTATAGATTTACTTGATTTTTTAGATATTAAATAGGTTAATATTTTTTTTATAGAATTAAATAGATGTTTCTAGATTTTTTAAATGGATATTCTTTTTTTTTTTTAAATAGTTTTAATAGATTTTTAGCATATTAGATATTAGTTTTTTTTCATTAAATAGAATAGTTTTTAATATTGATTTTAAATAGTCTTTTTAGATTTTTTAAATAGTTTTTTGATATAGTTTAAACAAAAAAACAGGGAGTATAATAATGTTAGATTTTAGTTTTAATAAATAATGATAAAGATTTTTTGATATAGAATTTTAATAGATTTATTATTTTTCTAGGTTTTAATTGGAATTTTAAATAGGTTTTAATGAGATTAATAAATCTTTTTCTGTTTTTTTAATAGGTTAATTAGAGTTTAATTTTGTTTTTAATTAGGTTTAATTAGAATTTCTGATTAGGGTTTTTGCAATTAATTTCGTTTAGTTTTTAATTAGACTTTAATTAGATAGTTATTAGAGAGTCTTTAGTATTAATTCATAGTTAATCCAATCATTAGTATGTAATTAAGTCTTTAATCAGAGTCTGCATAATGGGCCAGCTGTCCAGTTTTTCGTCGGCCCAATCCAGTCAAAGTCCAGAGTTGATGCCATGTGTCGTATAAAGGAAGCCCCACGCGTCCTTCTCTCTCTTCTGCCACTTCACAGATTTTGCCACCTCACCTCACACCACTCTCCCTCTCTCTCCCACGTGCCTCTCTCAGACCCCACCACTCAGTGCCACGCGTCTCCACCCACACCCTCTCTCTACATGCAACCGCCACGTGTAATCCACTAACCGACCCTCACCGTCGGCCATGCAGCCGCCGCCAGAGACGCCCTAACCATCGCCGGAGACGCCTTCCACCGCCACAACGGTCGCCGGAATCTTCAAACACACCGGAAACTGCGTTTTTTCCAGAATCACCAAGAATCTCTTTCAACCCTCAACGATCAGCCTCCATCAATCTTCGCTGGAAAACTCCTCGCCGGAATCTTCATCAGCATTCATCACGTTCTCCAGATCTTCCTCAGATCTTCAACCGCTCATCATCAGATTTTTCATCTCAGCGTCAATCCTTCATCATCATCGCTCATCTTCATCAAGATTCGTCACTGATCCTCATCAATTTCTCCAGATCTTTCATCAATTCTCCCCGTGTGTTCATCAACGCACCACGATTTGCAAGATTCATTCAGATCTTCACCAGCAGTGCAAGAATCCTTCATCAAGTTCATCATCGTCCTTCAAGCTCCTTCGTACATTTCCAGAAACGCAAGTACCTTCAATCTCGTTCATCAAGTTTATCCGGTTCTTCAAGTTCGTCAACATACTAGTTCACTTCCTCCCAGAAATCTTCAAGAAGTTCTTCCGGAGAACTCATCGCATTCGTCGCATCTCCAGGTTTTTCTTCGCTCTGAACTTGTTAGTTTTCATAATTTGTTAGCTGAAAGCTAGGTTATGTGGATTGTTAGTTTAGTGAACAATATTAGGTTAGGGAGGTTCGTGAGCTGAGAGATTTGAAACAGTTTTAGTTTGAGGCAAGTGTTGATGAACAAGGTTGGTGAAGGGTCAGAGAGAATCAGAGAGAGGTTTGGGAGGAACGGCGCTAGGATGGTGAACAGTAGAGAAGAGTTTTGGTACATTAGGGTTTTTGTGTGCTGATAGAGGTGAGATTGGATTTGGGCCTTAGGCCCATTATGTTTTGCTGAGCGTCTCCCCAGTTTTCCCCATGGCACCTCCCTCTCAATGTGAATTTGTGTTTTGGGCCATAGACCAGATTTGCTAACCACACCCCCTTAGCTGAGGGCCCAGTGAGAACAAGGCGAAATAATTGCTATTCGCCACGGCTTTTTTCCATTTTCCTTGTTTTTTTTTTCATTTGTTTTCTGATTGGGTTGGGCTTAGCACACGCTTGATAAGCGCACCCCCCCTGAGCCCAATATTAGTTTTGAACTAGATATAATTGCTATTCAGCACGCCTGTTTCTCATTTTTAATTGATTTTCATTTTATTTCATGTTTGCATATAGGTTAGCAAAATAATTCACAACAAATTGAAAAAAGATCATTTTAGGATGAGGATTTTTTCCTTGCTTTCCTTAGGGTTTCTAGAATTTAATAAAACAATAAAAATATTAATTTCATGCATTTTATATTTTTGTCATATTTTACAATATTATTGCTTTTATTTTACATTTGTTTAGTACTTAATTTTTCTGAATTTAGTATGAGAGATTGGTGCATGGTTTTTGATTGATTCTTGTGAGGTTGATTAGATTAGGGAAGCATGTACCCTTAGGAAGTTTTTCATATTTTTGTGACTAAAACTTAGGTTAATTTGAGAGATAGATAGGAGAGGTATCAGAATTAGGGTTTCACAACAATTAGGTGCAGTTTAGGGTATAGTTTTGGGGTTTTAAAATTGATTTAGGTCTTGGGGTTTATATGGGGTATAGGGTACATAGTTAGGATCCCTTAGAAATTAATTTAGGATTTTATGATGAGTATTTCCATTTTATCTGATTTTTGCAAATTGGTTGTTATTGGTGTGTTTCCCTCTTGGGATGTTGTTCTGTTTGTTGGGGTTTGGGCATTTCAACTGGGTGTTGGGCTTGGGCTTTGCTTGTGGGAGCTTATGGAGACTTTGGAGATGATTGGAGACAAAGGATGGAGCTTGATGCATGAAGATTCCTCTCCTGGAAGATGGTTTGTGAAGACTTAGGAGATAGGAGAAATAGGGAGAGCTTTATATTAGAATGATTTCTTCTTGCAAACATAGAAAGCATCTTGTGCTTCTATTCCTCCCTATGACAAAAATTCCTTCTAAGGTATTCACATCCCTCCTTTGGAGGGATAAGTGGCTTATTCTGGAAGTAGAACTTTGAGGGAACCTTTCTCTTATAATGTTAAACACTTATGGGCTTCCTTTGGTTGTCAATAAGCTGTTTAGCATTTCAACTTGATCTGTTAAGTGATTCTCCCCTGGGAGTGCTTGCCTTGAAGATATAATCCCATTGAAGAATGAAGTTCATTGAAGATTGGCGAAGATGAAGCGTGTACCTGTCAAAGCTGGATATCTGTTGAAACTAGGGTTTTGCTGCTGTTTGAAGTTGTTTATTTGTTGGGGTTCATTGCTTGCCAGAGCTGGGGTACTTTTGAAGACAGGAGCATATCTAAATCTTGGGGATCATCGAAGAGTGAAGACGGGATCTTGCTTGAAGTTGTTACTGTCGACCTTTTGTTACTGTTTGAGCTGCTTACTGTAGGAGCTGGTGTTGCTGTCAGAGCGGGTGTTGGGTTTTATTTCTTTTTCTGTATTGATTGTTGGCTTGTTCAGCTTGCCCCCTTAGGTTCGAAGTGAAGCTGTTTCACTTTGCCTATTGTTTTCCCAGGTTCGAGGTTGAGTGGGACTCCCTTTCCTCGCTTGTATTGCTGCATCTCATGCATTTTACTGTTTACCGTATATATGCTATTTCTTTTCCGTTTATCCCCTAGGATCTCTATTTTTCTCTGTGCAAGAGAGAAATATGACAGACATTAGGTGTTAACCCATGCATGACAACATTAGGGTAGTTTTGATTCCCATTTTCAACCCTAGGTTTTTTAGAGCGTCTTTTCTCTTCTTATCTCAAAACAACTCAAAAACACAGTAATAAGGTTAATCGATGTCGTACGCTACGAGCCTTAAGCTATTTGAGAAAGGGTTGCTGGAGAGTTTATTTCCAGTAGTCTGGCTACTTAGTGTGGTACCCTTTGGGTGACACGCAACGTAGTCACTCTCAAGTCATAGTCTCTAGTGCGTCAGAGATTGCAAACATCATAAAAAACAATTCTTGCGTAAAAGACAGAAAACCAATCAAAACGTCATTTTTGTCCGCTTGGACTCGTAATCAGGAGAAAACCTTTTCAGAAGGATCTAAAAAACAGTCAGACAAATATGTGTCTTCCGTAGCCCGAACTACGTTTGCTTTGATCTTTCATGCTGTATGAAAGTACGTAGGCATAGGATACCGTATCCTAGCGAGCAACCTTTCCCCTCCTTTCCCGTAGGTAGGCGAACTACGTTGACTCTGATTTCTCGTTCCAGACGGGAATACGTAGGCATAAAGTGCGATACTTTGCCGAGTCATTTTATTTTCTTTTAACCCTTGACCCTTTAGCGTAGATAGAATAACAATCCATACTAGAAAACAAGCGTGGATCTCGTCGAGTACGACGGACGTGAGGGGTGCTAGTACCTTCCCCTTGCGTAACCGACTCCCGAATCCAGGATTTGGTTGCAACGACCATTCCTTTCCCGTCTTTGCGGTAGGTTTACTCTTGGCGTTTCCTTTCCCTCTTGTGGGATAAATAACGCACGGTGGCGACTCTTCTGTTCAGCTGGTGCCGATTTTCTCAGTAGCGACAGAAACTACTCAAAAGTCCATCACACTGGAACTTTCGTGAAACATATCTAATCATCTGTCTGTAATCATACGCATCATACGCATCGCATTCGACATCATGTACATCATATGCATCGTATGCGCCACATTCAGTATCATGTGCATCATATGCATACAAAAACTAAATCATACTTCCCCAGCACATGCATCTCCGCGCGTCAGCATTTGCATTGCATTTCCATTCGACACGGAATATCATTACCATAATAAAGCATTCATACATAGTCAAGATCCGGGATCAATCTCGTGATTCCAAGGCGATCTTCAGCTCAGCCAGGGGCATGTCCTTCAAATTCGGGCATTCCTCACGAAGTTGTTCAACCTTTGGTTGATTAAGACGATCTTCAGCCCAGCCAGAGGCATCTCTTTCAAATTCGTGGGCGCTCTTCACGAAGTTGTTCAACATTTAGTTGATCAAGGCGATCTTCAGCCCAACCAGGGGCATCTCCTTCAAATATGTGGGCATTCCTCCCGAATTTGTTCAACCTTTGGTTGATCAAGGCGATCCTCAGCCCAGCAAGGGGCATCTCCTTCAAATTTGTGAGTGCTCACGAAGTTGTTCAACCTTTGGTTGATCAAGGTGATCTTCGGTCCAGCCAGGGGCATCTTCTTCAAATTCGTGGGTGTTCCCCATGGAGTTGTTCAACCTTTTGTTGATCTCAAGATTTCAAAAGAAAACCTCGTCCCAGTCAGGGGCATCTTCTACAAATTCGTGGGCGTTCCTCATGAAATTACTTCAGCCTTTTGTGGATGAATTTTTAATCTCCAAGCAATTCAGTGGGCGTTCCTCATTGAGGTGTGTTCTCAACCTTTTGTTGTTGAAATTGGAATCCCCAGCTCAACCAGAGGCATCTCTCTGAATCAGTGGGCATTCCCCGTTGATTTGATTCAATCTTTCCTCTTGGGCGTTCCCCAGCGAGTTGTTTCCTTTCAACCTTTTGTTGACAAGGATGGTGTTCCTCAGTGACTTCTGTGCTTCAACCTTTTGCTGATATCCTTAAATGAGCCTCACTCGTCATATATCCAGCAAGCTTGACCTTTTGTCAAATGCCTTACTATCATCCTTTTGGTGATAGCCAAATCCAGTCGATTCAACTTGACCTTCATCCTTTTGGTGTTGCTAGACCTCAAAAGTGGGAGGTTTCTATCATCCTTTTGGTGGTAGCAACTTGTGTGTTTGATCTTACCGTCATCCTTTTGGTGTCGGCGATCTGTGAACCTTTGGTATGTGTATCATCCTTTTGGTGAATAACAGCCTTTGATTTCATTTTGCTTGCTACTATCCTTTTGGTAGTGGTAAGTCGTCACCTCACTTTCATCCTTTTGGTGAAGGGTCACTATGTTCATTTACTATCATCCTTTTGGTGATAGGTCTGTCATCCTTTTGGTGTTTGATTTTGGTGTGTGTTCTCTATAAACCTTTTGCTGATAGACCCGCAATCCTTTTGGTGTTGGAAAGCCAGTGTTAACTTACTATTATCCTTTTGGTAATAGAAAATTGCAATTTCACTTTCATCCTTTCGGTGAAGGTTCGTTCACCAAAAGGAACTTTCACCAAAAGGATGAAAGTGTGGTCGAAACCCGCTATTATCAAAAGGATAATAGTAAGTACACATTGGGTCCTCGATGTTGCACCCTAAAATTTGCTCAACCTATTTCACTTGGTTTATGTTTCAATTGCATTATCATTTGCATAGTCAACCATGTACATAGTCTAATCATTTGCATAACATAGCATAACAAGTCATCTAACAAGGGATCAAGTGCCATTCTTATCAAAAGAGGCACATCAAGGGGTTTTTATTCAAGCTCAAGACCATCCAAGTAATCAAGAAATGAGTTGAAGCTTTGAAAAGTTTGAGGATCAATCAGTGGATTTCTCTCCTAATTTGAGGTATATTGAGTATCATCAATGGAGTATTGTTGCACCCCAAAATTTGACCAACATTTATTTATCCATCAAGTGTTTGAAGGTTGATACCTTCATCAGGAAGTTCAAGAGATCCTCAGAAGAATTGGTTGAAACCAGAGTTGTGTGCCTCATAACTTGAGAGTTGTGGGTGCTCCTCAGATGATTATGAGACTTTGAGAATGAACTTGAAGCTTTGAGAAAGCCTATAAGATGTATTGAAATCCATCATGAAGCCCAGAGAGGTCATTGTGCAAGAATTCAGAAGATTCAACCATGAATGGTAGAATTAGGGTTTTGACTGGGTCAACCCTGGATCAACTGAAGATTTGGAGAAGGTTGAGACCTAATCCAAGAGCCATGAGATCATGGAGGGATGTGTTGGGATGTTATAAGGATGATTCCTAGACCAACTCATCATGATTGAGGAGTTTGAGAAGTTTTAAGCTAGGGTTTCTAAGGATTGTCAGTGTAAAATCCCCTAGTTTGATCTCTATCTTCCAGGCAGTTTTAGCTCAAGATGTGATTGTCATCTCATCTTCCCCACAACATGAATGTTGTAGAGCTTGTTCTTAGCTTTAATTTGAGTGGTATAAGTCCTTGATAGGATTTGCAGAGCTCAAGTTATGGTTTTGACAAATTACAGGTCATCTGAGGTGTGTGAATCTGGGTCCTTGAAAGTCACCCAAATTGCAAACAACTTTTGCCCTAGTAGGATGATTCCTATGATCCCTTGGTCAACATGAATGTTGAAGAGAATCTTCTTAGATTTCTAGAGAGTACTAGAAGTCCTTGATAGGATTTGTAGAACTCAAGTTATGGCTTTGACAAGCCAAGGGCATTTTGGTCATTTGGAAGTTATAGGTCATTTCAAGCATATGGCCATATCTCCTATTTCCAAGCCTCAAATGAAAAACTTCAAAACATCAAAGTTGTTCAAAATGACATTTTAAGCCTATGAAAGTGGCAATGAGTTGTTGGAGAAGCTTGTAGCAAGAATTGACAAGAATGGGTGAAAATGACCTAAAAATGGCATATAAGTTAAATAAGTTCAAATTGGAAAATGGTTTGAGAGATCTACAAATCCAAAATAGGTCATGTAATATACCATTTTGAGTCTAAACCACATTTTGGAAACAATGGTTTAGACACATTTTTGAGTTGAGGCCTAAAAATGGGACTTGCTTTGAAAACCTATGCTTGCATAATAAGGTAACTTTGGAAAACTCAACATAAGGCAAGGATCAGCTGATTTTTCACACATACACTCCCAATATCTCATGTGAGGAGATTTTAAAGCAAAAACCAAGGGCTGTATGCATGAGAAGGGATGGATCCAATATGTCATTACATGATAACTTCCATGACTTTCTAGCACTTTCTAGATGAATCTAGGATCTTTCACTGAAGTCTATATATTGAATGGATCATGATGAGGTTAAGGGTTGGCCAAGGTTGGAAGTTTTGGTGGAGAGAGTGAGAGGAGAGTGAGATATTCAAAGGAATCTTCAATTGCAAGCAAGCCACAATTCTTCCACTACAAGCTCTCATCATCAAAGGTCGTGCAAACAGAAAAGAGGTTGATACTTGAGGATCATTGTGAAGAGGAATCAAGCCCTAAATCGAGCTACATCCATACCTGCCATAGCCAACAAGCAGGTTGGTGTTTTCACTGCCATCTCTCTATTTATGTGTTAGATGATTAGATATTTAGTGTAGAATTGTTAGGTTAGGCTAGAGGATTGATTTCTGTGAATTTGAGAGCATTCCATGAAGGTTGATGACAGATCATAGTTTCTTTCAAGATCAAGGATAGGTTGTGCATTGAGTTTTAATGATCATGTTATGGCTTAGTGAAATCAGTGTAACACCATGAGCAAGATAGTACCATTAATACCAAGAATTTCCAAGGTTGATATCAGTGTACAATGGTGGAACCAAGATCTTAGTGTTCTCTGTTTGCGAATTATAGGAAGCTTTAGGAGAAACTAAGAGTGCAGTTGTGTTCCAGGGAAAGAATAGAGCAAGATTGCTCTTTGTAGTTTGGTATTTGATGGAGAATCGAGGGAGAACGAACGAGTTGAAGATCCATGCATGGAGTTGTGGTTTTCTGAAAACCCTAGGTTGAATGGGGAAGACGACCCAGGAACCGTTAGATTAGGTTGAAATATTTGACTTGCTGAACCAATCCAAGGGTTGTCGTTTAAATGGAAAACGGAGGGAAGCTGAACGCAGCAATACGCTGCGTTTCACTTAATGTGAAGCCCTGGGCCTGGATCAAAATATACTAATCCCACCCCCCGTGTGAAGCCCAAAGAAAAATACACTATAATCTGTTGCTTTTTACACCGCGCTTTTAATCTTTTTCTTTTGATTTTTGATTTAATTTCTGATTACACTTGGGCTTAGGCGCATTTGATATTTGAACCCCCTTTCCTGGCCCATCTGAATGATTGCACTAGGCGCATCTGCTAGGGACACCCCCTCCCCATTTCATTCTTTTATTTTCTTTTTTATTTCTTTTATTTTCTTCTAATTTTGTAAAATTCATAAGTAAATGAAAAATGTGTATTTTTAATTGCTTCTTTTTGCATTAGGTTTATAATTCTGTTAAGAAAATTAGAAAATAATAAAAGTCCATTTTATTTTTAATTTAGCATTTTTAGTATATTTTTCATTTAAATAGCTTTTTTAGATGATTTAGTTGATACCCCATTTTGTTGATTTTAGTTCAATTAGCTCCCCTTAGATTTAGGGTCCATTCTTTTTAGGGTGATTAACTTAGGACTTTAGCTTCCTCATAGGATTTAATTCATAATTTTAGGATTAATTTTTAGATGGTTTGATTAGGTGAGATTAGAGTGATTAAAATTAGGGTTTATGTTTAACATAGGTGAAGTAAATCATTTCTTTTAGGAGTTTTAGTTTGATTTTTGGTATGAGACTATAGGGATATTATGGGTAAGTATAATAGACCCTTGTGAATAAATATTATATTTTTCCCCTGTGACTTTAGTATTTTCAGAGTATTTTCTGAGTGGACTGTTTGTGTGGCATGTTTTGTGTTGATTGTCTATCTTTGGGGTTTGTCTTTGGGGGATTGTTGTGGGGCTTGGTTTGCTTTGAAGACCTTGTTGAAGGAGCATGATGAAGGAGAAGATTGAAGATCAAGACCCAGAGGTTGAGAGGTTGGAGCTTGCAAGGATGCATGGATTGAGGTCCTGGTTTAGGAGCTTGCTCTCTTTCTGTGAGGTTTGAGACCCTGAAGTTTGAGGGAAATTCATGGTACTTTCCTGAGGAAGGCACTATGGATGTCTTTCATTCTTTCTTCTCACCTCTTTCCCAAGTATCCAATGATGTTGGAGCCTTCATGTGAGTTTAGTTTCTCCTGAGGAGGAATGTAAACTGATCACAGTTGTTGAGCCACATGGGATATGATTCCTAAGTGGAAGCCCCCTAGTACTTTCTTGAGGAAGGCACTATGGGTCTGTTCACTTAGTTCCCTTAGTTCATGTAGGATTTCCCAAGTATCCAATGATGTTGGAGCCTTCATGTGAGTTTAGTTTCTCCTGAGGAGGAATGTAAACCAATCACAGTTGTTGAGCCGCATGGGATATGATTCCTAAGTGGAAGCCCCCTAGTACTTTCCTAAGGAAGGCACTATGGGTCTGTTCACTTAGTTCCCTTAGTTCATGTAGGATTTCTCAAGTATCCAATGATGTCGGAGCCTTCATGTGAGTTTAGTTTCTCCTGAGGAGGAATGTAAACCGATCACAGTTGTTGAGCCACATGGGATATGATTCCTGAGTATAAGCCTCCTAGTGCTTTCCTGAGGAGGGCACTATGAGTCTGCCTACTTAGCTCCCTTTCTTTGGTAAGCTTGTTTTGAAGCTTGAAGACTGGGATTGATTTCTCTTGTGTAGGGTTTTGCTTTAGGGCTTTGCTTAGAGGTAGATTAGGGTTTTGTTTTAGGGTTAGGATTAGGGAGAGCTTAGATGTAGATAATTTCTTTCTCAAGCATGGATGGCATTCCATTTCTTTTATCTGTATGATTGCAGTTTACTGTTTATTGCTTGATGGCATGTTTTTTATTTTTCAGTATGATTACTGTTATTTCATGACTGGCTTGAGGTCGAGACGAGCTTGTGGAGGCTGAAGCCCCACACACATTTCCTCCCTCACTTGCATTGCATGCATTTTACTGTTAAGCTGATGCTTTTGTCTGTTTTGGTGTATCATTGACATGATCCCTTAGGACTCTCATTTCCTTTGATAAGGATTTGATGATAGACTTTTAGTTTGAAAACCTATGCATGACAACTTCTAGGAGTTCCCTGTTCAAACATCAACCATAGGATGAATCCATGGCATGATAACAGTAGGACTTGATAGTCTCCCTCCTAGCTGGGCCTGTTCTCTTCTCATCTCAAAACAGTTTAAGATACGGTAATCATGAATGATTTCTTTCGTACGTTACGAGCCTTAAGCTATCTTAGAAAGGATTGTGGGAGAGTTTCTTTTCCATAGTCTGGATGTTTAGTATGGTACCCTTTCGGTGACATGCGACACATTCACTCTCAGGTCATAGTCTCTAGTGCGGTTGAAATCGCAAACATAATAAAAAACACTTCTTTCAAGACAGGAAATAAACTGTAGTTTCCCGAACTACGTGAGCTCTGATCTCTCATACCTGTTGAGAGTACGTAGGCACAAGATGGCGAAGTCTTGGCGAGCTACCTTCCCCCATAACCCTTCGTAGGCCGAACTACGTTGACTCTGATTTCTCATTCTCTGATGAGAATACGTAGGCATAAAGTGCGACGCTTTGCCGAGTCGTTTTTCTTTTCTTTTTTCAGCCAGCCCTGATAGGTAGATAGAATAAAACCAACCCGTCCAAGTAAACAAACAAGCGTGGATCCCGTCGAGTACGACAGACGTGAGGGGTGCTAATACCTTCCCCTTGCGTAACCGACTCCCGAACCCAGACAATAGTTGCGATGACCTTGTCTTACCCTTTTTCGTCAGGTTTTTCCGATCGTTTCCTTTCCCGCTCTGAGGGATAAATAACGAAAGGTGGCGACTCTTCTGTTATGCCGGCACCTTATTTTCGCGCAAGCGACAGCTGGCGACTCTGCTGGGGATCGAACCCAGAATCTCTGGTTTTCTGGTT
This sequence comes from Lathyrus sativus, assembly GCA_963859935.3. Taxonomy (NCBI): domain Eukaryota; kingdom Viridiplantae; phylum Streptophyta; class Magnoliopsida; order Fabales; family Fabaceae; genus Lathyrus; species Lathyrus sativus. The sequence goes on from OZ012738.1 coordinate 492,772,841, forward strand.
CCCTATGAGAGTCAATCCTAGCGCTTGTATGTTTGCTTGTTGGGTTGCGTTTATTTATCGCATTTTTACTTCTCGCACTTTATTTCCCGCATTTTATTTTCAGTATAATATGATTATTTGCGCTGTTGTGGGATGGGAGTTCTGATGAGTGAGAAGCCAGACCCAGGCTTGAGTGCACCATAGAATTAGAGTGGAAATTAGTGGGCGCGTGCTTGCTTTGCAGGCACTAGTGTCTCATGAAATCCACGCTCAGACGAGGTTCATCCGGTTGGCTTCACTTTCAACCCTTTGGGTTGAGAGGGTTGCTGGTTTGGTGGATTGTCGACTCTGGGGACCGATCATTTGGAAGTCAGCTAAGTGAGGCCTCTTCAAGACTTGATGATGCCACTCCTTCTGGGAATCATGTCGTCAGTTTTGAAAGTCTGTGACGCTGATGAACGCATAGGATGCCATACCTTGAGTCAGTTTAGGTCCATGCCTGTGAGTGGGATTGGGTTTATTGCAGGAAACTTTGACCTTCAGACTACCTGGTTTTCTTGATAGTGAATCAGTTATGTTGGTACCAGGGTTCTCAGTGGCGGTATGTCTGTTCTTGATAGAGCAGGTTTTGATCAGAGGATCTTGGCATCAGGTGTATGTTTGTTCTTGATAGAGCAGGTTTTGATCAGAGTATTGTCATCAGTGGTTTGTTTTTGATAGAGCAGATTTTGAGTGGGGTCTGAAGATCTCATCAGCAGCTGTATGTTTGTTCTTGATAGGGCAGATTTTTGATTTGGGGTCTGAAGACTTCGTCAGCAGATATTTCTTGATCATACATCCGGGGTCCTTATTATCAGACATTTGCTCTCGACAGAGCAGAATTTTGATCTTATGTATATGGTCCTATCAGAAGGTCGTTCTTAGCAGATCAGATTAGTGGTATTACACCGGGGTTTTCTTCTCATCAGTGATCGTTGATACAAAATCTCCACAGCGGCTATCTTGATAGATTATTGCATGCCTGCATTTTGCATTAGTTTGCATGTTCATTTGCATTCCATTAACGTGTGTCTGTGTTGTAGGTACCGTTTCCTCGATCCAGGATTTCTCGCCTCCTATTGTATTATTATGGCCTCCCTCAGGAAGACTGTTGCGTACAAGTTCCCGATCCCTGATGTGTCGAAGTTGACTGGTTTGATAGCTCTAGCAGGTGATTCTGTGAAGGATGGGTTCAGGAAGTCTTATGGCAGGTTGCTCAGTCTGGTTTGCAAACCTTCTACGTCCGAGTTGAATGGGTTACATGCTCTGTTGCAGTTCTATGACCCTCCGCTGAAGTGTTTCACTTTTCAGGACTTCGTTCTCGCGCCGACGCTGGAAGAGTATGCTGATTTGCTGGGTGTGTCTATCAAAAGGAAGATGCCTTTTGTCCACATGGATGTTGAGCCTGATCTGGTTGGTTTAGCTTCTTCACTTCATGTGGACGCCTCTGAGTTAGTAGTGACGAGTTGGAACAAGGTTCCTGGGTTCTCCTTGCAGTTTCTGGTAGCTAAGGCTCAGCAGTGTGCTAAGGACAGATGTTGGGACGCATTCAATGCCATCCTCGCTTTATGCATATATGGCATTATCTTGTTCCCCAACATGCCTGATTTCGTAGACTTTGATGCATTTCACATCTTCGCCTCAGGGAATCCGGTCCCTACTTTGATCGGGGACGTCTATCACTCAGTGCATTACAAGAATGAGAACCGGAGAGGGAAGAATGTCTCATGCTGCGTACCATTGTTGTTCAGATGGTTTGATAGTCATTTGCCCAAGAGGGGTTCTTTCGTCTTGTCTGCAGCCACAGCTGAGTGGCCTGAGCGTCTGATGAGTTTGTCTGCAGAAGACATTGATTGGTTCGTTGACAGAGACAAGCTAGGTACTGAGGTGATCTTCAGTTGTAGTGGGTTTCCTAATGTACCTCTGATAGGTAGGAAGGGTTGCATCAACTACAATCCGTCGTTGCTAGTTCGTCAGTTCGCATATGCTTTGAGGACTCCGCCGAAGGAGGAAGAGGTACGGGAATTTCTGTACCTCACGGGTACTCTAGAGGGGGATTTGTTGTCCAAAGCTTCAGCGCGCGTGGAACAGTATCAGCAAGAGAGGAAAGCCTTTATTGGGAAAGAGCAACAGTCAAGCCTAACCTCCTTATTCAGCTTGGATCAGAGCCAGAGCCAGCGCTATAGGGATGCCATTTCCTCATGCCAGACCAGAGAGTCCTCCACCAGTCGAAGAGCCTACTACTGTGTCCATCCATCAGCATAACCAGGTACTAGCTGAGCGGGATGAGCTGAAGCGGGCAAACGCAGAACTGGAGAAAGAGTTAGCTCAGCTTCGAAGTGAGAGGAACGAAGCCGTGCATGCTTTCAAAAAGCAAACAGAGTCGGTGAACCAACTGGGTGCAGACTTGGCAAAGCAGATTGCTGATCGGGAACACTTGGGTCAGGACTTCAGGGCTGTTAATGATGTACTAGCTACGAAGAAACAGCATTTGGACGAGGCATATCGGAGGATATCTAAGTTCGACCAGCATTGGAAGACCTCCCTGGCCACCAGGAAGGAGCGAGAGGACAAGCTGATGCTGCAGATCTCTAAGCTGGAAGCCGAGGTAAAGGACAGTGAGCGGAGGTTTGATGAAGAGACTACCCGCAGGTACGCCTCCGAAGGCCAACTCAACAAAGCCCTTGCCAACCTGAAGGAGTGCAAGCTGAAGTTTGAGTCTAAGAAGCGGAAACTGGAAGATTGCTTCGGCGAAGGGGCATGGGGAAGTTCAGTTCAGGGACTTCAGTATACTATTGTGCAGAGGGAACTACTCGTCGAGGGGTTGCTCACTTTGCCAGATCATCCAGAGACGAAGGAGTTATTAGCAGAGTACAGCGCCCGTGGCCGTACTTGACTAGTTGTATTCCTCTTGTTTTGATCTTTGCTGTATGCTGACCATCACCAGACTTGTTGGCTGAGGTCACGTTGTTGATTTGTTTTGTACTCGCTGATGCTATGTACTGCCTTGATAGGCTTTCCATACATATATATGAGATTGATGTTTCCATGATTGGGCTCGGACTTCCTCTTCTTCTTCTTATTATTGTCAGCACTGGCACTAAGGCACTAGGATCGGGGGAAATCTCCCAGGCACACAGACACACGCATGCATCTGCATGAAGCATTTGCATGGCGTACATTTTGTTGCTTTTCCTAACCTTTAATGTTAACAGGTTTTTCAGGTTCACAGGTTCCGAGCTGCTTCCGGTCTCTAGCATTGATCAGAGACTCATTCACCGTTACTCAACTCGGGCTAATCAGACAAGGATCATGGATCAGGTGCAGTCAGATGTTCAAGAGCTCCGTGAACGGATGGATCGTTTTATGGAACTGATGCAGGTAGTCGCTAATGGTCAGGACCAGCTTCTTACTTTGGTTCAACCTTTGATCTCCAGGGTTGATAGTAACGACATACTTCATGGCGGGGCTGTGCCCACTCCTCCTCCAGTTGATGCTCCGCAGAATGGTGTTCCTGTTGCCGGGGGCAACGGCAGTGCTAATGGCAATGTAATGGCCAATATCGGACTCAATGCGATGGGTGTCGGCAATGGTAGTCTGGGAGCTAATGTCAACATCGGGCCGGTCAACGGAAATGCTGGCATCGGAAATCTGTTGGTGCCTCAACCATGGCTTGAGGACCATCAGGATGACGTATTTTCTCAAAGAGGTGTGGAAGCGGAGTTGAATGCTGAAGCACGACTCAGGTTCAAAGCACTGGAAGACAAAATGAGAGACATTGAGAATCAGAATACTTTGGGCGTTGATATGTCCAAGCTGGGGTTAATTGTTGATTTCAAGGTACCTCATAAGTTCAAGGTGCCTGTCTTTGAGAAGTATAAGGGTACTACCTGCCCTCGTGTCCACCTTCGATCTTACTATAGAAAGATGTCTGCCTATTCCGACGATGAGAAGTTGCTGATGCACTTCTTCCAAGATAGTCTTTCTGGTCCATCCCTTGAGTGGTATATGGGCTTGGAGCCCACTACCGTGCGCACCTGGAAAGATCTCGCTGAAGCATTTGTCCTCCACTATCAGTACAATAGCGACTGGGCCCCCAACCGAGTCCAACTCTAGAACCTTTCGCAGCGGAATAATGAAGGCTTTAAGGAGTACGCCCAACGGTGGCGTGAGTTGGCTGCTCGGGTTCAACCGCCGATGGTTGAGCGCGAGCTCGTGCAGATGTTTGTGGCTACCCTTCCTGGAATCTACTATGAAAAGCTAGCCAGTGGCATGTCTGGGACGTTCTCGGCTCTCATCACTATGGGCGAGCACGTCGAGAATGGTATAAAGATCGGCAAAATTCAAGGTGAATCATCCTCAGCTGGAGGAGGTGGAAAGAAACCTTACGCTGGTAAACGTCGAGAAGGGGATGCGAGTGCTGTCACCAACGCTCGGAGGAAGGGCAAGGGCCCTCAACAGCAGATAGCTAGCATAAATATCCCAGCAGCTCCGCCGCAGCAGCAGCAGCAGCAACCGCAGCAACATAATCAACAGGGATATAGAAAATATCAGAATCGGGCTCCTTTGGCAAACCGTCACTTCGAAGCACCACCTATGTCGTATGCGCAGCTCTTGCAAACTTTGCTTCAGCTTCAGTTAGTTCAAAGGAGGACGATGGCTCCCTTGACAGGGGCACCACCACCGGGGTATGATGCAAATGCCACTTGCGATTTCCATACTGGGGCACCAGGCCATACGATTGAGAACTGCAAAGCCTTTAAGCACAAGGTGCAGGACCTGGTAGACGCCAAGATTATCAACTTCTCCGACAATGTGCCCAATGTCACCAAAAACCCCATGCCTCATCATAGGGGAGGCGGAGTGAACGCCATTATCGCAGAGGATAGTGCAGATCTGTTGACTGATGTCAAAGACTTAAAGACGCCGCTTAGTTTCGTCAAAGCTAAGCTGCTGAAGAAGGGGTTCTTTCCAGGATGCGGAGAGTTATGCATGGCTTGTGCTACACATCCTGATGGGTGTGAGCAGCTGGTAGAAGGTATCCAAAGTCTGATGTCTGAGGGTATTTTGCAGTTCAGCCGGAGAGTTGAAAGTGTATCAGGAGAGGTTGTGTTGAAGCAGGCAGATGAAGTCGCTACCATCACCATTCCTCGTCAACCTATTACCATTTCTGCGCCCCGACCGCCTACAATCACTATTACCAGAGCCGGGCCGATCCCGTTCGAAAGCACTAACGCCGTTCTGTGGCATTATGGCGCCGAAGTCTATTGCAATGGTCAGAAGTTAGAGCTGGATCCGTATGGGTCGACTGTGCAGAATCTCGCAGGAGTCAGTGGTATTACTCGAAGCGGAAGAGTGTTTGCGCCGACAGAGGTTGTGGCAGAGAAAGTGGTCAGAGCTGATGCTGCTGATAAGGGTAAAGGCAGAGCCGTCGAAGAGGTCCCTTGTAGGGCAGAGAAAGATTTGCTTGTCAAAGATGCCGAGGAGTTCATGCGGTTAATCAAAAAGAGCGACTACAAGATTGTAGATCATCTTCATCAGACTCCGTCAAAGATTTCTATTCTCAACTTGTTGCTGTGTTCTGAAGCGCACCGCAACGCGTTACTGAAGGTATTGAACGATGCCTACGTACCGCAAGAGATATCAGTGAATCAGCTAGAAGAGGTGGTAGCCCATGTTAATGCTGGCAATGGGCTAGGTTTCACAGATTTAGAGCTGACTCCTAAAGGGAGAGATCACAACAGCGCCTTGCACGTCTCGATAGAGTGCAGAGGCACTATCATGTCGCATGTCCTGGTGGACACGGGTTCGTCGCTTAATGTGCTTCCGAAGAAGGCACTAATGAAATTAGACACTCGTGGATTGCTTTGCACGCCCAGTGATCTGGTGGTGAAAGCATTTGACGGAACTAAGCGCCACGTTTTCGGAGAGTTGACCCTGCCGATTCAAGTTGGTCCGGAGACGTTCGATACTGTTTTTTATATCATGGATATCATGCCTGCCTACAGTTGCCTCTTAGGTCGGCCATGGATCCATGCTGCTGGTGCCGTGACGTCCACGTTGCATCAAAAGCTTAAATATGTTGTCGGGGGAAGCATAGTAACCATTTGTGGTGAGGAGGACATTATGGTGAGCCACTTGTCATCCTTTAAGTATGTTGAAATGTATGGCGAAATCCATGAAACTCTCTGCCAAGCATTTGAAGCCGTCAAGGTGAAAGAGGTAGCTCCTGTCGTCGCAGAGAAGCAAGAGATGAATCTCTCCTCGTTCAAAGAAGCTCGGGCCGTCGTCGAAGCCGGTTCCACCCCAGGCTGGGGGCATGTTTTGGAGATACCGATCAAGCAGGATAAGTTCGGACTAGGGTATTCTCCTGAAGCTGAAGCTTCATCTTCTTCGTCTAGCAGTTCGTCTCGTGGGAAGGAGCCGATCCTATTTACCAAGGGCGGAGTGATTTTCGAAAGCATCAACGCGGCGTCAGAGGACAGCGGGGATAACGATTGTGATCTTGACGCCTGGATTCAGCCAAGCAAGCCGGGCGAGCGCCTCAACAATTGGACCATCAAGGAAATTATCCAGCTGACAAGTGAAGAGTAATGATTTACTTTTTACAATCATTGTACAACCCTATGTCCTACCTGGGGCATAGTGGTTTTATTGCCAGGGCCTTGTTGGATTATGTACATGCATTTTGTTAATAAATCAAAGGCGTTTTCTTCGTACTCAAATATTGTGTTCTCTGTTATTCCTGTTTTATGTTTATTTTGAAAAACAGTAAAATGGCAACGGGGTTTGTGCTAGCTGTAATACCCAAATTTTTACCCCTAAGATCCCACATTTCATTTGCATATCATTCCACAAACAAGATCATACTTTTTGGTTCTTTCACCCTTGTGTTTCTTATTTACTTTATGTTTGTTTCTGTTTACTAACCTCTAACTAAAATACCAAAAATATTTTTCAATTTTTTTGTTTCTTCTTCTTCTCTGTGTGTTTAGGGTTTTGCAAGGAAAGTGATGGCAAAGACATTCATTCGAGTCTAAATCAGATGAAAGTTTGACCTCATCTTGGTCGAACTATCAAGAGTTTGCTTCAACTATAAGTTACCCGTAGTGGTGGGCTATTTTCTCAGGAAATGTGATTGTTCAAGGTCAAGTTGTCCTATATCAGAATTCATCAGTTTATCGAGCAGTGTTTTATGAGAAGCTTTCCGTGTTGTTGACACTTTTGCTGTTTAACTTTACCATGACTGCAATGAAATTCAGTGGTGGCAACTTAATCCTTTGCTTGAATTCTTATGCTGAACACATCTGTAGAGTTCTGGCTGATGCAGACACAAGAATCTGGCTGTTGAAAAAAAATTCGTTGTTGGAGCTGCTCCGCCTCATTGAAGATTTTCTTATAGAAGGAAAAGTTATATTAAAATATGTTGTACCTACTGAGACCCCATCTAATAGTGATTTGAGAAATGATAGTTTTCTGGATGGCGTAGACATATGTTCTAAAGAAGCTACGGATGAGCAGTTTGTAGCGGCGGGTATTATACTAGCATCAATATGTGCTGCAACCAATTATATTGGATTTCTTTCTGAGGCATCATATAATATTCTTAGATTGTGCAGATATGGTTCTTATATGGTGCTAACTATCCTTCACATTTTTGCTAACCTGGGTGGAAAGAAGTATTTTGACTCGTGCAGTTTTGGCTTGACGGTGACTGTCTTAAAATCTGTAGTTATGTTTCTTGAGGGAGGGAGCATATCTGTCACTCCTGCTTCTTGTCTTCCATCAATAAATCAGCTGCGTATTGATTTATGTACTAACAATAAATGCCCTTTTCGGAAGGTGCCGAGTCCATTGATGTTGTTACATTCTTGCTCTTAGAAAAGATCAAGAAGCATTTATTTCAGCAAGGACAGTTTGATTCATCAAGTTTCAGATCCCTTTTAGACAATCATAATAATGGACAGTGGTCTAGTCAGGATGTGGTTCCATGTACCAATAGCATAAATTGTAATGCATCGTGCTGTTTGAAAAACCATGTAGCTTGTCGTACTCAACCAGATGTTCATATTGATGTTACCTTATGCCAACTTAGTGATATTCTCTCATTGTTGGAGCTTGTTGCAAGCAAAATGGGTTGGCAATGGACCAACACAAAACTTGTTCCTCAGCTGCTTCATGTACTGGAATCTTGTGTGGTGGAGAACGCTGCGGTTGCTATCATTGCTCTTCTTGGTCAGCTTGGAAGGTTTGGAGTTGATGCTGGTGGATATGAAGACAAAGGGAATGCTGAAAGTGATAAAATAAAGCTTTTGAAAAGCAGTTTAGAGGTTGAAAGATTGCGTGCAAAGCATGAAAGGGAGAAGTTTGAGCATGAAAGGGTGAAGTTTAAATACGAAGAAAGTTGTCGTAACACTTTACAGAAGGAATTGCACCAATTAAAGCCTGATTGTATTCAAACTTACAATCACCTTACTGTGCTGGATGCATCCTTTTCACATGTCGCTGGAAGTATACATGACTCAACTCTGCAATCTAGGTATGTCTCAAATGCACAGCTGTGTGGAAAATGAACTTATGAAGCCTTGCGGCATAAGAGTTGGTGCATGCGATTCTTTAAGGAAAAGCATGCAGAGTCCTCCACTTTTTGCTATATCTGAAGGGAATTATACTGAACCCATCACAGGTATTGGTTATAAATTAGAGCCTCTAATAGGAGGCTCAAACAGAACATCGATACAGAGTTATGCACTAAATTCTAGTACAGCATCTTTTTCTGATGCACACTTGATGGGCTCACAGAGAGGAGACATCCTTGCAATTTTAAGTGCAAAATCTGAGAATGAGAGCAACTCGGCACCTGAACCAGAACAACTAATTTTAGAAAAGATCCCAGATGAAAAGCCACAAACTTCTAATGAATTATTATTGTCTGAAGCACATCTTGATGGAGATGATGGATGGCAATCAGTTCAAAGACCAAGATCGGCCAGCTCATATGGCCGGCGACTGAAACAAAGATGTTCAACACTTGGAAAAGTTCATAGTTACCAGAAAAATGTTGAAGTTGACACCGTTTCCCGGCAAAGAGAACATTCCTCCTTTATTTCCCATTCACAATCACAGTGACCGTTACGAATCCGGTGACTGTAGTTTGGATTTCATTCCTGCCACATTAGATTTTGATTCCACTGTTCAAGCTGATTCTTCTTATGTGTCGGAGCTGAAGAAGGATAGTAAACGTGCTTATTCGAACAATTCATTAGAGTCTAGGTTGGTGGTGTCGAGAACTAAGGTGTTTGATTATGGAGTCTGGTTCGAAGGTGAATTTGCGTAATGAGATTGGTGGTGATGATGATACGGATTGTGTTATGGTGGGCGGTCATGGTTCGGAGAGTGTTTTTGATTCTTAGGTGCTTGATGTTAGGGATGTTTTGGAGAATATTACTGTTGCCAATGTGGCCAATGTTGCAGAATCATTTGCTGAAACTTGTACTAAGCTTCAGAGTGCCTTGTAGAGCAAAATGTTCAACGGTTGTGAAAAAGATGCTCTTGTTCGTTTGTCATTCAATGCAGTTAACGTGATTTTTTCTGTGTTTTGCTCTATGGAATATTTGCAAAAGGAAGAGAATAAAGATAACTTATTAAGGTTGCTTTCTTTTCTGAAGAATGAGTATGCTCATTTATTTACTCCAGAACAGAATAAAGAGATTCAGGTCATGATTACTTCAATTGTTTCTGTTGACGCTCTGGGCAACAATGAGGTTATTGGCAAGGAGGGAAAATTGGAGGCCTTTGATAAAACTCAGCAACTTCTAGGTTTAGAAGCCAGTGGATTGATTTTTTCTAGTATGCTTGCCCATGATAACTCAGCCAATGCATCCGAAGCCTTGATATATGGACAAAATAATATTAAAGGCAGGGGGGTTATGCTCCCACTGTTTGACCTACACAAGGATCATGAGCTAGAAATTTCAATCCAATGAACAGAACTTTGGCTAGCCGAGAGCGTGGACGTGACCAAAGAGCAGTATCAAATGACAATAAACTTCAGGATTTGCGGCATCAGATTGCACTTCAGGAAAGTGAACTGAAGTTAAAGACATCCCAGCTAAGTAAGGAGTCTGCTTTAGTTTTGATTAAGGATCAGAATACCACAAGCTTTAAGAATGACAAAACTAAGAAAAATATTCCAGTTTCATCTGGAGCTGCACAATCAGAGCCAAAACCCTCTGAATCGGAAACTGACAAACTGCACAGTGATGATATTCGTACTCCAAGGCCTCCTTCTGGTGCTGACAATCCTGCACCAGCTGTCTCTCAGACAAATGGTGGTCGTGGACCCGGCATTGATGAATATAGAGGAATGCAGTCTGGGGGCTTAGCTCAGCCAGCTCATCCAGTTTCTTTCCAGCAGAGGTCTTCTACAGTTTTGACATCACAATTGCCACATCCAACAGGTCCAAATCAGCCTCTTTATGCAGCAAACTCTTCAACTCTTCTCAGGAATCATGGAACTGCACCTGCACTTCGTTCAGGACAGGCCTTAAACTCCATGGATAGTTTTCAGCCAACCGTGTTTAAGCAACCACATGGTTCTGATGTTCAGTTTAATATTCCAGGCCGGAGCTTTCTACCTCAGCCTCATGGACCTCCAGCAGGATCATATAACCAAGTTCATGAACCGCCTTTCCATACTGGAGCTTCCAATTTGCCTCGAAGTGGAGGACCACAGTTTGGTGCCCCACCACATGGAGATATGCACAGTGGAATGCCAGCCAACTTTCCACCACATGCTCCTGAAGGTTTTGGTGTGCAGGATGAAAGGTTCAAATCTTTCCAAATTCCTAGTCAGCAAAATATTGATCGGAGAGAGTTTGAAGATGATCTCAAGAAATTCCCCAGGCATCCTTTGGATGCTGAACCCGGTTCTAAATATGGAAATTATTCATTAGGTCTACATGAAGCTGGAAAGAGACCAGTTGGCGTTCATGATGATGCCATCAAGAAACCAACTTCAAATCTTCATTCTGGTCATCTTGGACCAGGTCCTGGATATGGTATACATCCAATGGATGGAATGACTCCAAGAAGCCCTGGTAGTGAATACACAGATATGCCTTCCCGTAGATTTGGGCCCCTCTCTGGTGGTCTTATTAGCAAGTCAGGTATAGATGATTTTGAAGGCAGAACTGCAAATCGATTTGGTGATTCATTTAGCAATGCATTCCGTGATGGTCGGTTTCCTCATCCCCCTAGCCATTTGCATAGAGACGAGTTTGACGGTTTTGGTAATTTTCGAATGGACGAACATCCAAGGAGAGCTTTGAGAGTTGTAAGATTCAGGTTTTCTGTATTGCAGAAGAGGAAGCAGAGCAAAAGTGGTTTGAAATTGAGGTTGAGCCATGAAAGCCAAAGCCAAATTCCAGCTGTGTTATAAATTCAAGTGAGCCAGCTGCAACAAAGATAAAATAGTCCACGTCACTTAAGTGAGCTGAAAGAGAAAATATCAAAACGACATATCACGCGTGAGGGTACTAGTTCAAAACGACTTGAAAAAAATTCAATCACAGTTCACGCACAACCCACATCAAATAACCAAAACGCAGAAAAATCTCACAAACGGCAAATCACTCTCCCTCATTCTCATCTATAAATACAATTCATCTCTCACTCATTTTCTCAAGCTTTTCAAGCCAATTAATCCCTGCAGAATTTTCATCATAACTCCTCAATTTTCCTTCAAATTTCACTTTCAAAAATCACCTTCAATCGTTGTTCAAATTTCATCAGATTCAACTCTCTTTTCATTCACAACCTTTCCACATAAAAACTCACCATACTTCAAATTCTTCAACACAACAATCAGAATTTCGCAGTCCAGAAGAAGAAGAAAGAAGAAGAGAGTTTCGATTTCATCATTCACCTGAGTTTGAAGGTAGATTGAGCTTCACCGCCAGTTTCGATCCGTTACTTTTTGTTGTGTTTCTTTGAATTGTTGGTACCATTATGAAGAGCTCTTGATTTCGATTGCAACCGCGTATTTTTCGCGTCCCGCCGTTGTGATTTAAGCGAGCATCCATGGCCGTGAACGTTTTCGCGTGTGAGAGCTAGAAGAAGAAGATGATTCTGTTTCGTTTTCTCTTTCTTCTTTTCAATTGTTTCTTTCTTTTCATTTTTTTTATTTTCTTTTTATTTCTCTTCAGAATTTAACCGTGTGGACTTTTCCACATTTCTTTTTATTATTAAATTTGTATTTTAATTTCATTTTTGAAAAAGCTCTTAAAAAAAATTATTTGAAAATATTTTGATTAAGTGTTGGTTGTTTTGTATCTTGAATTTGATAAGATTTCATCAATATCAATGGACTTTGGGTGTTGATTTTATCCACCAAGAGAGGTGATTGATATTGACGATAATTTAATCGATTCGAGATTCAAATTGTGATTTCATTTTCTTTCTTCTTCTTTTTATTTTTGATCGATGAAATCTATGGATCATAGATTGTTGATTATCAAGGTTGTTTAATCTTCATTATTTCAAATCTATGGATGAATAATCATTGAGATAATTCTCCGTACTTTGGAATAGTGATAGATTACCCTTGATTAATTAATTAAAAATCTTGATTATGATGAGATCACTACCTCTTTTCTTTTTGTGTGGCATGTTTTAGGAGAGTGATTTACATATCACTTCTCTAACATGTATTAACACTAACATTTTATTGACCAGCCTCAGATAGTCGTGGTTTCTACATAAACCCGATTACGATTGCTTAACATAGCGCTAAAGTGTCCCTTAATCGGAAAATGATCATTCGTGGCTCAAACTTACGTTTAAAAGTCCAAGTATGTTTAGTTGCTTGTCTTAAGTCCAATACCTATGAAAATCATTGTTAGGAGGCTTTGATTCTATCAATCCTCTAATGAGTTTTCATTAACCTTGGTCTAAAGTGCAAGAATTAATCATCATTGATCATATGTTCTAACCACTAACCACTAATTCACTAACATTATCTTTGTTTAATTTTGTTTATATTCTATTCTTACTCCTTATTTCTTACTTTTATGTTTCCATATTATCATTTCATATCATATCTTTATTTATGTTTATATCATTTCTCTTTTGTCCACTTGGACCATATCTTGTTCAAAACACTAATAAAGGATAAAAAAAATCTCTAAAAAACTTGGTTCTATTAACTTTGTGGTTATGCTCTTGGACTATTCTTAGACCTTGGACTTCATGGACCTTTGGACTTAGAATTAGGACTCTCATTCCTATGCTTGGAGTATTGTGGATCTTAGCCTTTATTTGGCTCGCTCATTAGCTTATGCTTTAAATCGGATGGAATTCTTTTTTGCTTGCTATGGAGTGTGCTACAAGTCGGTTAGATCTTTCTTATCTCTAACTCTTATTTTGGTTTCTAGGATAGTCACTTCATCTCCTCCCCTTCTTAAATTTTCAAAACTTTCTCCCTCTTTCAAAACCTTCTTGGTTTCAAACTTCAAAACCGCTTTCGCAATAAAACCTTGACTTTCGTCAAGTGATTTTTAAACTTTGTTTTTTTATTAATAAAAGTCAATCAATGTTAATCATGCTTTGACCAATTTCAAAAGACATAAAAAATACAAAAACTCATCAACTCTTTTTGTGCCTTTATGCACTTTTTCACTTTAAAACTTTTTCATAAAGTTTAGACATGATTCATTTCTATAGTTGAGATGTAAATCTCCTATCCCCCATATTATTAAGACTTTGACATTTTCGACGTTGATGTTGAGTGATAGTCTTGTTGATAATCCAAGCAAATCCTCCATCTTTATGTGACGCAGATGTTGTCTTAATACTCGTGGGTGGATAGTCGCAGTTTTCTCCTTGAGATGACAACTTGTCTTTACATCTAAAATCAATCAAAACCAACAAATTTTTGTCATTTGTACCACGAACTACGGGGTTTTGATTCCATATTGCACTTTATGGGTACGTAGGCATGAGATGATAAGTATCTCCAAACACAAAAATATAAAAAATAATTCTCTTCTCATCTCCCCAATCGCTTTTCAAACAAACCATTTTCAAACCAAAAAACGTAAATATTTCAAAGGGCTCCTATAGAGTACTATAGACGTTTTGGGTGCTAACACCTTCCCATTGCGTAACCAACCCCCTTACCCCGATCTCTGTCTCGTGTTCTTATTTTAGAACTCTTTGGTTTTGTTCGCTCTTTTTCCTTTCCTTTATTTGGATAAAATAAAAGTGCGGTGGCGACTCTTGTTTTTTGAGTTAAGTTAATTAATAACTTACGCTCACGATTTTTACCGCTACAGAAAAGTGGCGACTCTGCTGGGGACTCCAACGGTTCCTAGTGGGTTTCGCCTACTTTGATTTATTTATCGCTTTCTGTTTGACTTGTTTGTTATTATTTGTTCTGTTTTGGTGCCTGGTAATTTGTGTGGTGAGATAAGTCCTAACCCGGACTTGAGTGCACTTATGATAGGAGGGTGGTATAGTCTTGTTGGCTTACGTGGAGTAGTCCTTACTAAGCTGACTTGAGATCCCCCGCTCGGTGGAGGCCCCTTTGGAAATTACTGATGTCTTACGAGTAGTCGTAATTGATATTACTTTTTCCGACTGGGAGCCTGAGAAGCTGAGGACCTTAGAACCCTTTAACCCATCTTGGCCTTATTAGGACGTGGTGCGGTGGTTGTTCAGGTGTAGACTTGAATTGGTCGTTACGCGATACCACACTCAGATGAGTTTCTCTTGAGAATATTGTTGGCCGACGAGTAGTTGTTTAAGCCGATAATATCCAAAAGATGGAATTATGATTCTGGGAACTTTTTTAGAACCTTGTTCTACAGGTGATGATTTAACCATAGTACATACCATTGTGGGTTGGTTGGTTCTTACCTTTGGCTCCATGCTCGTGCCGAACCTTTGAACCTGTGTGCTTTGTATGTCTTGTTTGTGGGTGTTGCATCTTGCACTCATGCATTCATGAGCATTGTGTTTCAGTTGGTTTTTAAGGATCTCAGAGATTTTCTTTTACAAACATCGCAGATATTGTTGATTATGGACATTGGAAGGAGAAACACTCAGAAGTACAGTTTTCAGGCTCCTGATCTTACAGAGTTGAGAAAGCTAGTGTCCTTGGTAGATGATCGTTCAGGCTTCTTATCTCGTTATGGGAGACTTTTATTTGTTCTTTCTACCAACATTGAAGACGGAATTCTAAATACCCTTATGCAGTTCTATGATCCTATTTATCGATGCTTCACTTTTCCCGATTATCAGCTCATGCCGACCTTGGAAGAATATGCTTATTTGTTGGGTGTACCGGTTTTTGATAAAGTTCCGTATACTGGTTTGGAGGAAGCTCTTAAGCCTCAAGATATTGTTGTAGCTACCCATTTGACGAAGTCGGATATTGATGCAAATCTAAAGACTAAGGGAGGCCTCAAGGGTTTGACTGCTAAGTTCTTGATTGAGAAGGCTACTTTATTTGCTGACATTGGTCGCACATTGGCGTTTGAGGCTATATTTGCTTTACTCATCTATGGACTAGTCTTGTTTCCTAATATTGATAATTTTGTGGACGTTAATGCTATTAGGATTTTCTTGATTGGGAACCCTGTTCCAACTTTGCTTGGTGATACTTATTTCTCCATCCATAGTAGAACTTCTAAGGGAAACAGTACCATTGTTTGCTGTCTACCTCTGCTGTATAATTGGTTCGTTTCACACTTACCTCAGACATCTGCTTTTAGGAAAAACAAGGATTGCTTAAGGTGGTCTCAAAGGATTATGTCTCTTACGCATACTGATATCACTTGGTCTTCTTCGGTTTACGATAATGTCCAGATTATTGATAGTTGTGGAGAATTCGCCAATGTTCCTCTTCTTGGAATACAGGGCGGAATTAATTACAACCCGAGTCTAGCTCGCCGTCAGCTGGGTTATATGCTAAAGGATAGGCCTAAAAATATTTTATTAGAGGGTTTATTCTTTCAAGGAGGGGATGATTCTCTTGGTTTGAGAAGAAAAATGGCTCATGCCTGGACTAAGATTCACAGGTTGGGTAGAGGGGAGCTTGGAAGACAAGTTTGCATTGCTTTGGAACCTTACACGCTTTGGGTGAAGAAGAGGGCTATGGAGCTTAAGATGCCTTATCCTATTGAGAAACCTCTGACTACTGTGATCTCTACGCCACTCCCTATTTCTTCTGATGATGTGAAGACACTTCAAGATGCTTTGGCTAAGATGAAGGAAGAGAAAGAGATGTGGGAAAGTAAGTTTCAAGCTTCTGACAAAGAGAGGATGGAATTGCAAAAACAGATGAAGGAGAAAGATGACTTGATAGAGTTACTTGAGTGGCGCGCTGTGAAGAGGCATGCAGAGGATTTATTTTCCTCTACTACTCCATCATCACATCCTCCTACTTCTGGTGCTTGGAAGGTTATTGTGGATCAGCTTGTGCTAGAGAAGATTACCATGAAGCACAACTATGAGAAAGAGATTAAGAGACTCCGAAGGAAGTATCAACTTGGATCGTCATCAGATGTTCCTTAGGACCTAGTTTTTTCTTATTTTGATATTATTGTATTTTGTACTTCCAAGTGTAACTCTTTCCAATATTCAATGAAATGAGATGTTTATCAGTATTTCAAAAAGTGTTATTTTTCTTTATGATGTTTGTAATTGCTTTATATCTTAAAGATCCTTGAAAACTGGTTGAAACACCTGCATTTTGCATTTGCATTTGCATTCGCATCATCGTGCATTGTGTGTTGCCTTTTCCAGATGTCTTATTTGTTTCTTTTGGCCTTCCTTCAGTCAAGTTGTCGCATCACTACAACACTCGGGCTAACTCTAAGAAAAAGATGGATCAGTTGCAACAAGAGAACCGCGAGCTCCGTGAAGAGGTATCAACTTTGAAAGATGGTTTGGAGAGACTGACTGCCGCAATGGAAGCTCTGGTGGCTGCTCAGAATCAGCCACCACTACCTCCTCCTTCTCCTGTCCAAGGAACTGTGATTTCTGAAATCGGATCAACGCCCATTTCTGTGGCCCCGATTAATACTTCTCAATATCAAATGCCTGTTGGTTTCCCTTGGGGCATGCCTAAAAATTATGTGCCAGAGGGATATCGACCTCCTGTTCCTAAAGGTTCTAGACTCCCTGCTGTCATGGCTGTACCACCTCCTGTGGTTAATGTTGTTCCTAATGCTGAAGTTTCGGTTGTTCCTACTGTCATACCTGTGCCACCGCCTGTAACTCACGCTATGCCTTATACTGAAGAACAAATTTTCCATACTGCTCCGAGCGAGAGTTTGGATGTTATGGATCGAATAGACGACTTTCAAGATCAGTTTGCTAAAATGCAAAGAGAAATCAGGGCTTTAAGGGGAAAGGAGTTATTTGGAAAGAATGCTCATGAGCTTTGCCTTGTTCCAAATGTGAAGATTCCCGCTAAGTTCAAAGTTCCGGATTTTGAAAAATACAAAGGGAACACTTGTCCGCAAAGTCATTTGATCATGTATGCTAGAAAGATGTCTACCTATACTGACAACCATCAATTGTTGATCCACTATTTTCAAGATAGTCTTACTGGTGCTGCGCTGAAGTGGTATATGGGACTCGATAGTACACAAATCAAGACATTCAACGATCTTTGTGAAGCTTTTGTTCGTCAGTATAAGTATAATCTTGATATGGCGCCGGACCGTGATCAGCTCCGCGCAATGTCTCAAAAAGAGAAAGAAACTTTTAAAGAATATGCGCAAAGATGGCGTGAGATTGCAGCTCAGATAAGCCCTCCGCTTGAAGAGAAAGAAATGACCAAGATTTTTCTGAAGACTCTGGGTTCATTTTACTATGAAAGGATGGTTGCGAGCGCTCCTAGTGATTTCACAGAAATGGTTAATATGGGGATGAGATTAGAGGAAGCTGTCCGTGAGGGACGTCTGATAAAAGAAGGAAATTCTGGAAGTACAAAAAAGCCTGGTGTTGGGTTCCCTAAGAAAAAAGAGGGAGAAACTAATTCTATATCTCAGGAAAGGTCTAGAAGACGCAGAGTTGTGAACAACAATGGTAGTCATCGTCAGCAACAAGTAGCATCTATTACGCCTGTTATCAGTAACACCCCTACCGCTCAAGCTACTGCAAGTTATCAACCACGTTTCCAAGAGAAGACAACTCAACAAGATCGTACACAGAGGAAAACACAATTTGATCCCATTCCAATGACGTATACTGAGCTATTTCCGGCTTTAATAAAGAAGAATTTGGTTCAACCTCGTGATCCACCGGCTGTTCCAACTGAAATTCCATGGTGGTATAAGCCAGATGCTCATTGCGCATTTCATCAAGGTGCCCCGGGACACGATATCGAAAATTGCTATCCTCTGAAGCATGAAGTT
Source organism: Lathyrus sativus (assembly GCA_963859935.3). NCBI lineage: Eukaryota > Viridiplantae > Streptophyta > Magnoliopsida > Fabales > Fabaceae > Lathyrus > Lathyrus sativus. Next base: position 492,791,284 of record OZ012738.1, read on the forward strand.
GCAAAGCTCGTTAAAAGTGGTATTTTGTCTTTTGAAGATACCAACCCTAATGTGCAATCAAATCCGTTTCCTAAGCATGGTAATGCAACTGTCAATATGGTATATGGTTGTCCTGGTACATACCGTATTTTTGATATTCGCTAGATTCGGAGATAGCTTGTTGAAATGCATGCTACTTTGAGTGAGTTCCATGATATTGAGCATGATTATGCCGCCTGTTGTATTTGTTCTGTGAACCCTCGAGGGTGTGTGATTGTAAAAAGGGACTTACAAAAGATGATGGATGAGAATTTGATTCAGGTTACTGCAAACAGAAATGAAGTGGAGAACGAAGTGAATGTCATAGTCCCAAGTTTCAATATTCCTGAACGAGTTGTAATTTCTTACAATAGTCAGAAGTCTGCTGTGACGCCTTTGGTTATCCGTTTGCCTGGCCCGACGCCGTATGAATCCGATAAAGCTGTTCCCTACAAATACAATGCTACTATGTTGGAGGATGGAAAAGAGGTTCCCATTCCTTCTCTTCCCTCAGTTGTGACTATTGCTGATGTCGGACGTGTAACCAGAAGTGGTCGAGTATTTGATAATGTGCCTTCAAAGACAAGTGAAGATACAGGGGGTAAGCAAATTCAGTTGAAGACTTCTGTGGAGTCTGGTCAATCAAGTGATGTAAATCAGAAGTCAGATAATGATGAGGTATTGAAATTGATCAAGAAGAGCGAATATAATATGGTGGATCAATTGTTACATACACCGTCAAAAATATCTGTTTTATCTCTGTTAATGAGCTCTAAGGCTCATCGTGAATCGTTGCAGAAAGTATTGGAACAAGCTTATGTAGATCATGATGTGACTGTTAACCAGTTTGATAGCATTGTTGCCAATATCACTGCATGTAACAATTTGAGTTTTTGTGATGAAGAGTTGACCGAACATGGAAGAAATCATAATTTGGCTCTCCATATTTCCATGAATTGCCAAGAAGACGCTCTATCCAATGTGCTGGTTGATACTGGGTCATCGTTGAATGTGATGCCGAAATCTACTTTGTCTAGATTATCTTATCAAGGTACTCCTATGAGGTTCAGTGGGGTCATTGTGAAAGCCTTTGATGGATCGAGGAAAACCGTGATTGGAGAGGTTGATCTCCCTATCAAAATTGGTCCGTGTTTTTTCCAGATCACTTTTCAAGTCATGGATATTCGTCCTGCTTACAGTTGTCTTCTAGGACGCCCATGGATCCATGAAGCTGGAGCTGTTACTTCGACACTGCATCAAAAGTTAAAATTCGTGCAGAATGGTAAACTTGTCGTTGTTGGTGGAGAACAGGCTATGTTGGTAAGCAATTTGTCGTCTTTTTCTTATATCGATGCGGAAGAGGATGTTGGAACTCCGTTTCAGGCTCTTTCTGTGGTTGATAAAGCTGTTAAGAAGGATGGGGTGTCCATGTCTTCTCTAAAAGATGCACAACATGTAGTGGATAATGGCCAAGCTCATGGATGGGGCCGAATCATTGAAGTTGCTGAGAAAAAAGATAGAGCTGGTTTGGGTTTTACATCTGGTTCAACCCGAAATGAGCTGAAGAGTATTCATGAAGTCTTTCGAAGTGCTGGGTTCATCCATTGCAAAGATCATTCTACAGCTGCAATTCTTGAAGATGACCAAGAGGAAGAAATGCCCAACTTTGTGACACGTGGATTGATATGCCAGAATTGGATTGCTGTTGATGTTCCTACTGTTGTTCATGTTTCAAAGTAATTTGTTTTTGTTTCTTTCAAAAATCCTTTCACTCTGCCCAAGGTGAAAGTGAATTTGTGAGGGCTTTGTTTCAACTTTTATCATCATCAATAAAATGTTCTTCTGTTTATCCATATGTTATTTTCCTTTTTTGCTTTACTTCTGAAAAATGGTAACATAAAAAACCGAAAAAAAATATAATAATGTTATAATCACTCTTATCTGCATAATATTTTCATTTTTTTGTCCATATTCTAAAATCAAACATAAAATCATTGTGCAGATTGATTGTTAAACCCATTGGAAACAATGACCATATGCCATCTCCCAACTTTGAGTTCCCTGTGTTTGAAGCGGAAGAGGAGGATATTGAAGAAATTCCTGATGAGATTTCTCGATTGCTTGAGCACGAGGAAAAGGCCATTCAGCCTCATGAAGAGCCGGTGGAATTGGTTAATCTGGGTTCCGATGATGATAAGAAAGAAGTCAAGATTGGGGCACTGCTTCAGTCAGATGTTAAGAAGAGGATGGTAGAGCTTCTTAGAGAATATGTTGACGTGTTTGCTTGGTCCTATCAAGACATGCCTGGTCTTGATACTGGTATTGTGGAGCACCATTTGCCATTAAAGCCTGAATGTTCACCCGTGAAGCAGAAATTGAGAAGAACTCATCCTGACATGGCAGTGAAGATTAAAGAAGAGGTTCAAAAGAAGATTGATGCTGGTTTTCTTGTGACCGTAGAATATCCTCAATGGGTGGCCAATATCGTGCCTGTTCCAAAGAAAGACGGAAAAGTCCGAATGTGTGTTGACTATAGAGATTTGAATAAAGCAAGTCCAAAAGATAATTTTCCACTACCACACATTGATTTGTTGGTAGATAATACTGCTAAGTTCAATATCTTTTCATTTATGGATGGATTTTCCGGTTATAATCAAATAAAGATGGCACCTGAGGATATGGAAAAAACAACATTCATTACACCCTGGGGAACATTCTGTTACAGAGTGATGCCCTTCGGTTTAAAAATTGCTGGTGCAACGTACCAGAGAGCTATGACCACTCTGTTCCATGATATGATGCATAAAGAAATTGAGGTCTATGTGGATGATATGATTTGTAAGTCGAAGACTGAAGAAGATCATATTAAAAATTTATTGAACTTGTTTCAACGTTTGAGAAAGTTTAAGCTCCGTCTGAATCCTAATAAATGCACTTTTGGTGTTCGTTCTGGAAAATTGTTAGGCTTTATTGTCAGTCAGAAAGGCATTGAAGTTGATCCTGGTAAAGTTAAAGCTATCCAGGAGATGCCTGCACCCAGAACAGAAAAACAAGTAAGAGGATTCTTGGGACGTTTTAACTATATCTCTCGATTTATATCCAATATGACTGCCACATGTGCACCGATTTTCAAACTTCTCCGCAAAGATCAAGGTTGTGTCTGGACAGAAGATTGTCAGAAAGCTTTCGAAAGAATTAAAGAGTATCTGCTTGAACCTCCTATTTTGTCTCCTCCCGTAGAAGGAAGACCTTTGATCATGTATTTGACCGTGCTAGAAGAGTCCATGGGTTGTGTTCTGGGTCAACAAGATGAATCCGGGAGAAAAGAATTTGCCATTTATTATTTAAGCAAGAAATTCACTGATTGTGAGTCTCGGTACACGATGCTTGAAAAGACATGTTGTGCTCTAGCTTGGGCTGCCAAGCGCCTCCGCCAGTATATGTTGAATTGTACAACTTGGTTGATATCTAAAATGGATCCAATCAAGTATATCTTTGAAAATCCTGCTTTAACTGGGAGGATTGCTCGTTGGCAAATGTTGTTATCAGAATATGATATCGAGTATCGAACTCAAAAGGCGATAAAAGGAAGTGTTTTGGCTGATCATTTGGCACACCAGCCAATTGATGATTATCAACCTATTCAGTTTGACTTTCCTGATGAGGATGTGATGTATCTAAAGGTTAAAGATTGTGAGGAGCCATTACATGAAGAAGGACCTGAGCCTGGACCCCGTTGGGGTTTGATTTTTGATGGGGCGGTTAATGAATATGGCAGAGGTATTGGTGCAATTATTGTTACTCCTCATGGTTCTCATATTCCTTTCACTGCAAGGTTGGTTTTCAATTGCACAAATAATGCGGCTGAGTATGAAGCGTGTATTATGGGCTTGGAAGAAGCTATCGATTTAAGAATCAAGATTCTTGATGTGTATGGAGATTCAACTTTAGTGATTAATCAGATTAAAGGGAAGTGGGAGACACGTCAACCTGATTTGATTTCTTATCGTGATTATGCAAGAAGATTGTCAACTTTCTTCAATAAAGTTGAGTTTCACCATATACCAAGAGCAGAGAATCAAATGGCAGATGCTTTAGCGACTTTATCCTCCATGATTGTGGTAAATCATTGGAATGATGTGCCAAAGATTAGTGTGATGCGTCTTGATAGACCAGCTCATGTGTTTGTAGTTGAAGAGGTTGTTGATGATAAACCATGGTATTATGATATTAAATGCTTTCTTCAGAATCAAGAGTACCCACTTGGGGCATCCAAGAAGGATAAGAAAACTTTGAGAAGATTGGCTGGTATTTTCTTCTTGAATGATGATGTGATGTATAAGAGAAATTATGACATGATCTTGCTCAGATGCGTGGATAGACACGAAGCAGATATGTTGATGAGAGAAATCCATGAAGGATCCTTTGGCACCCATGCCAATGGACACGCGATGGCTAAAAAGATGTTAAGGGCAGGTTACTATTGGTTGACAATGGAATCTGACTGTTGTAAATATGTGAAAAAGTGCCATAAATGCCAGATTTATGCTGACAAGATTCATGTGCCTCCAACTCCTCTCAATGTTATCTCTTCTCCATGGCCTTTTTCAATGTGGGGCATTGATATGATTGGAATGATTGAGCCTAAAGCGTCGAACGGACACCGTTTCATATTGGTGGCTATTGACTATTTTACCAAATGGGTTGAAGCGGCGTCATATGCAAATGTGACTAAGTAAGTAGTGGTCCGGTTTATCAAGAATCAAATCATCTGTCGGCATGGTGTTCCGAGCAAGATCATCACTGATAATAGGTCGAATTTAAATAACAAGATGATGAAGGAATTATGCGATGAGTTTAAGATTGAGCATCATAATTCTTCTCCTTATAGACCCAAGATGAATGGGGCTGTTGAAGCTGCTAATAAGAACATTAAGAAGATTATTCAAAAGATGGTTGTTACATACAAGGATTGGCATGATATGCTTCCTTTCGCTCTGCATGGGTATCGTACATCCGTTCGCACTTCAACAGGGGCAACCCCTTTTTCTCTTGTTTATGGCATGGAAGCAGTGCTCCCGATAGAGGTTGAAATCCCTTCCATGAGAGTTTTGATGGAAACTGAATTGGCTGAGGTTGAATGGTGTCAAAGTAGATACGACCAGTTGAATCTGATTGAAGAGAAAAGAATGACGGCCTTGTGTCATGGCCAATTATATCAACAAAGAATGAAGAAAGCATTTGATAAAAAGGTTCGACCCCGTGTGTTCAGAGAAGGTGACCTCGTGCTCAAAAAGATCTCGACTTTTACTACTGATTCTAGGGGCAAGTGGACTCCTAATTATGAAGGCCCATATGTTGTTAAGAGAGCCTTCTCTGGCGGTGCATTAATTCTTACAACTATGGATGGAAAAGAGTTCACTCGTCCTGTGAATGCCGATGCAGTCAAGAAATACTTCGCCTAAAAAATAAAAGAACAGCTCGCTAAGTTGAAAACCTGAAAGGGCAGCTTAGGCAAAAATGAGCGTCTCGGTGGATTGAAAACCTGAAAGGGCGGTCCAGGAAAAAATTAGAGACAAAACAGAAATAATTATCCCGGTAGATTGAAAACCCGAGAGAGCAATCTAGGCAAAAGTTAGGGATCATGGCAAGTAACTGCATCTGGCCAGTCTTGATCGTTTGAAGCAACATTTCCTATCAAAGGTTTTACTTCAGATATTCTCCGCTGAAGTTTCAAGCACATTTGGAATTCAAAGTTGTTAGGGAGAATAATGGTCATTGTATTTCAATGTAGAACTTTCCATTGTACTTACCATTTTTCAAACTTTGTAATGATCCATGGAGTTACGCCATTTGCGAACTACCATTCTATCAATAGAATTTGGGCCTTTGTCCCTTTGTTTGCAATTCTTATTTCGTTTCTGTTTACAGAATTTCATTTTATTTTTGATGATGATTTTTGAAACAAATGTGAATAATTGATTTAAATTTTGAAAATTATAAAAGCATTTTTCTTTGATTTGTGAAAATAAAAGAAAGAATGTCAACAGTAATCCTAAGAATGGTAGAATCTTGAAGCGAAAAGCGTAAGTGTTCTCTTCAGCAGGGTTCTTTCTTGCCTCTCTGGTAGAATTTATTGGCAGCTCCCCAGTAGATTTGTGTTGATGTTTCCCCATTTGAGCTATATTGAAGTCTCTTCAGTAGAGTTTTGATATCCCCTTAGCAAAGTTTTGTTTCTTTGGATAAACCAGACGAGTGTTGAACGGTTTTCCACAGCAAAGTCTTGATTCAAATGATCGGACAGTTGAGAAATTTGAAGACCACTTCTCCTTGATGTTTTTGCCCAGGCGGAGATTTGTCTTTGATGATTCCTAGCGGAGGTTATGCATATTTACTTTGGATTATTCCCCAAGTAAAGAACAATGTTGTTTACTTCTAAGAAGTGTTGACATAGCAGTCACCTGTCGGGTTTTCTCTCACCTTGTGATTAGGTGTTGATTTAAAATCCCCCATAGTTTGACTTTTTGCTATGATGTTAATTTCTTATTCCCCTGGCAGGGTTGGAAGATTTTGTTGTTATGTTTTCTCCAACAGTTTTTTTTTCTCAAAGCGGAGTTCATATTGTTGTTCCCTTTTGATTGAATTATTGATGGTTGAAGATTGATCTTTGGGGTCTTTTCCCAAGCGGTATCTCCATTTATTCAGCGAGATTTAAGCCTTGTAGGAGGATTTATTTTCCTTTGATGGATCTTGTGTATCTCTTGCAGATTTTCTGTTGCTGATCCCCAACACGATCTCCAAGGATATCTCTAACTTGCAGAGATTAGCCGAATATTTCAGTGGTGTTGTGGTGTTTTGTTCACCCTCTGTTTGCCCTTTTTGTCTGACTTATCAGCATATTCGTACTCATTGCATGCGCATTCATTTTGGTTGAGCATAGCATGTTTTTGTTGCATTGTGCATCCTGCATTTTTTGTTGGTATTTCCCTTTTCCCGATGTTGTTATCTCGCAGAATGCGTGTGTCCTCTCTTCATTAGAGTGTCGACCCCTAAGCAGAAAATACCTATCATTTTTAATTCCCCACTGAGTTTATGCCTCGTGGAAGATGTTTTGTTTAGCTTTCCTTCCCAGCTTTTATCTGGATGGAATTGTTCCCCAGTTGAGTTATTTCCTCATTGGGTCGAGTCTTGTTTGACCGTTTCTTTCCAGTTTGTTCCTGGATTGAACTTTGGTCTCTTGCAGCAGTTACTTTAGTTTTCCCTGGGCTGTGGAACCGGGATGACGAGAAGGTATTTTTGAGGATTTATTTTCCTCAGCAGGAATCTGTTATTAATCCCCATCAGAAGGTGAAGATTTGATTTTCCCAGTAGTGTTTTGATAACACTCTCTTGGTAATTACTTATGCAACTTCATGTGGAAGCCTCTTTATTTGAGCAGCTTGTGTAATCTCCAGAAATTTACCTTCGCAATAAATAACATTTCTCTAGTTCATCCTCAACATAGAAGTTTATTGTGAAATGATGGATCCTTATCCGACCAGCTTTTCTGTCAATTGGAATTTCTGTGGAATAACTCCCGATAAGAATTCTATTGCATGGTTCAACCTGCTTGTATCTCTTTTAAAGATCCCCGACAGAGTTGTTAATATCTTTTTCCAACAAATGGTTGTCTCTTTATTTGAGAAGTTTGTTGTGTGTTTGGAGCTGCTCAGTAACAAGTAGCTGATGATATATCTCTTTCTCCTACCCAGTGACAGGTAGTCGAGTATGTTTGTCCTACCCAGTGTCAGGTAGTTGACCTTTATTTTCTTCTCCTACCCAGTAACAGGTAGTCGAGTCTGTCCTGCCCAGTAACAGGTAGTTGACATGTTGTTTACCCTATCCAGTAACCGATAGCTGGTAACCCCTTTCATTCAAGTGTATTATTCTCGCTAAACTACTCAGTAACCAGTAGTTGGCGTTGTTTCTTTTCCTACCCAGTAACAGGTAGTTGATTATATCTCAATGAGTGGATTACTTTTTATCCAGTAACTGGTAATAAGTAATATATCTCTGTTTTCTACCCAGTAACAGGTAGTTGATTATCTTTCAACGAGTGGATTACTTTTTACCCAGTAACTGGTAATAAGTAATACATTTCTTTGTTTTCTACCCAGTAATTGGTAGATAACAATTCTCTTGTGTTTTTTGCACTTATTTTCTACTCAGTAACCAGTAGAAAGTATTTTACCTATTCTCTTCGGTTCGAATATCTTCGCCCAGTAACTGGCAGTTGGTATCTCTTTCCCCGTTGAGTCGTTTCCTTTCTTTTATCAAAATAGGGTCTTGTTTTTTTTGTTTTCCCCTGTGGAGTCTCTTTTCTTCTTTTTCTCCAGTGTTTGTTTTACTCCTATGGCATTTTCTCCCCACGGTGGTTTTGTGTTTGCATACCATATCATTAGCATAATCATATCATTTGGTGGCCTCTTAGGGCCAAAAATTGGGTTTATTGTTATATTTAAGTCTCTTCTATCTAGTCGAGACAAAGATGTCAATCTTCATATCTCCCTATAGAAGAATCTTAAATAGGGGCAGCTGTAATACCCAAATTTTTACCCCTAAGATCCCACATTTCATTTGCATATCATTCCACAAACAAGATCATAATTTTTGGTTCTTTCACCCTTGTGTTTCTTATTTACTTTATGTTTGTTTCTGTTTACTAACCTCTAACTAAAATACCAAAAATATTTTTCAATTTTTTTGTTTCTTCTTCTTCTCTGTGTGTTTAGGGTTTTGCAAGGAAAGTGATGGCAAAGACATTCATTCGAGTCTAAATCAGATGAAAGTTTGACCTCATCTTGGTCGAACTATCAAGAGTTTGCTTCAACTATAAGTTACCCGTGGTGGTGGGCTATTTTCTCAGGAAATGTGATTGTTCAAGGTCAAGTTGTCCTATATCAGAATTCATCAGTTTATCGAGCAGTGTTTTATGAGAAGCTTTCCGTGTTGTTGACACTTTTGATGTTTAACTTTACCATGACTGCAATGAAATTCAGTGGTGGCAACTTAATCCTTTGCTTGAATTCTTATGCTGAACACATCTGTAGAGTTCTGGCTGATGCAGACACAAGAATCTGGCTGTTGAAAAAAAATTCGTTGTTGGAGCTGCTCCGCCTCATTGAAGATTTTCTTATAGAAGGAAAAGTTATATTAAAAGATGTTGTACCTACTGAGACCCCATCTGATAGTGATTTGAGAAATGATAGTTTTCTGGATGGCGTAGACATATGTTCTAAAGAAGCTACGGATGAGCAGTTAGTAGCGGCGGGTATTATACTAGCATCAATATGTGCTGCAACCGATTATATTGGATTTCTTTCTGAGGCATCATATAATATTCTTAGATTGTGCAGATATGGTTCTTATATGGTGCTAACTATCCTTCACATTTTTGCTAACCTGGGTGGAAAGAAGTATTTTGACTCGTGCAGTTTTGGCTTGACGGTGACTGTCTTGAAATCTGTAGTTATGTTTCTTGAGGGAGGGAGCATATCTGTCACTCCTGCTTCTTGTCTTCCATCAATAAATCAGTTGCGTATTGATTTATGTACTAACAATAAATGCCCTTTTTGGAAGGTGCCGAGTCCATTGATGTTGTTACATTCTTGCTCTTAGAAAAGATCAAGAAGCATCTATTTCAGCAAGGACAATTTGATTCATCAAGTTTCAGATCCCTTTTAGACAATCATAATAATGGACAGTGGTCTAGTCAGGATGTGGTTCCATGTACCAATAGCATAAATTGTAATGCATCGTGCTGTTTGAAAAACCATGTAGCTTGTCGTACTCAACCAAATGTTCATATTGATGTTACCTTATGCCAACTTAGTGATATTCTCTCATTGTTGGAGCTTGTTGCAAGCAAAATGGGTTGGCAATGGACCAACACAAAACTTGTTCCTCAGCTGCTTCATGTACTGGAATCTTGTGTGGTGGAGAACGCTGCGGTTGCTATCATTGCTCTTCTTGGTCAGCTTGGAAGGTTTGGAGTTGATGCTGGTGGATATGAAGACAAAGGGAATGCTGAAAGTGATAAAATAAAGATTTTGAAAAGCAGTTTAGAGGTTGAAAGATTGCGTGCAAAGCATGAAAGGGAGAAATTTGAGCATGAAAGGGTGAAGTTTAAATACGAAGAAAGTTGTCGTAACACTTTACAGAAGGAATTGCACCAATTAAAGCCTGATTGTATTCAAACTTACAATCACCTTACTATGCTGGATGCATCCTTTTCACATGTCGCTGGAAGTATACATGACTCAACTCTGCAATCTAGGTATGTCTCAAATGCACAGCTGTTTGGAAAATGAACTTATGAAGCCTTGCGGCATAAGAGTTGGTGCATGCGATTCTTTAAGGAAAAGCATGCAGAGTCCTCCACTTTTTGCTATATCTGAAGGGAATTATACTGAACCCATCACAGGTATTGGTTATAAATTGGAGCCTCTAATAGGAGGCTCAAACAGAACATCGATACAGAGTTATGCACTAAATTCTAGTACAACATCTTTTTCTGATGCACACTTGATGGGCTCACAGAGAGGAGACAGCCTTGCAATTTTAAGTGCAGAATCTGAGAATGAGAGCAACTCGGCACCTGAACCAGAACAACTAATTTTAGAAAAGATCCCAGATGAAAAGCCACAAACTTCTAATGAATTATTATTGTCTGAAGCACATCTTGATGGAGATGATGGATGGCAATCAGTTCAAAGACCAAGATCGGCCAGCTCATATGGCCGGCGACTGAAACAAAGATGTTCAACACTTGGCAAAGTTCATAGTTACCAGAAAAATGTTGAAGTTGACACTGTTTCCCGGCAAAGAGAACATTCCTCCTTTATTTCCCATTCACAATCACAGTGACCATTATGAATCCGGTGACTGTAGTTTGGATTTCATTCCTGCCACATTAGATTTTGATTCCACTGTTCAAGCTGATTCTTCTTATGTGTCGGAGCTGAAGAAGGATAGTAAACGTGCTTATTCGAAAAATTCATTAGAGTCTAGGTTGGTGGTGTTGAGAACTAAGGTGTTTGATTATGGAGTCTGGTTCGAAGGTGAATTTGCGCAATGAGATTGGTGGTGATGATGATACGGATTGTGTTATGGTGGGCGGTCATGGTTCGGAGAGTGTTTTTGATTCTTAGGTGCTTGATGTTAGGGATGTTTTGGAGAATATTACTGTTGCCAATGTGGCCAATGTTGCAGAATCATTTGCTGAAACTTGTACTAAGCTTCAGAGTGCCTTGTAGAGCAAAATGTTCAACGGTTGTGAAAAAGATGCTCTTGTTCGTTTGTCATTCAATGCAGTTAACGTGATTTTTTCTGTGTTTTGCTCTATGGAATATTTGCAAAAGGAAGAGAATAAAGATAACTTATTAAGGTTGCTTTCTTTTCTGAAGAATGAGTATGCTCATTTATTTACTCCAGAACAGAATAAAGAGATTCAGGTCATGATTACTTCAATTGTTTCTGTTGACGCTCTGGGCAACAATGAGGTTATTGGCAAGGAGGGAAAATTGGAGGCCTTTGATAAAACTCAGCAACTTCTAGGTTTAGAAGCCAGTGGATTGATTTTTTCTAGTATGCTTGCCCATGATAACTCAGCCAATGCATCCGAAGCCTTGATATATGGACAAAATAATATTAAAGGCAGGGGGGTTATGCTCCCACTGTTTGACCTACACAAGGATCATGAGCTAGAAATTTCAATCCAATGAACAGAACTTTGGCTAGCCGAGAGCGTGGACGTGACCAAAGAGCAGTATCAAATGACAATAAACTTCAGGATTTGCGGCATCAGATTGCACTTCAGGAAAGTGAACTGAAGTTAAAGACATCCCAGCTAAGTAAGGAGTCTGCTTTAGTTTTGATTAAGGATCAGAATACCACAAGCTTTAAGAATGACAAAACTAAGAAAAATATTCCAGTTTCATCTGGAGCTGCACAATCAGAGCCAAAACCCTCTGAATCGGAAACTGACAAACTGCACAGTGATGATATTCGTACTCCAAGGCCTCCTTCTGGTGCTGACAATCCTGCACCAGCTGTCTCTCAGACAAATGGTGGTCATGGACCCGGCATTGATGAATATAGAGGAATGCAGTCCGGGGGCTTAGCTCAGCCAGCTCATCCAGTTTCTTTCCAGCAGAGGTCTTCTACAGTTTTGACATCACAATTGCCACATCCAACAGGTCCAAATCAGCCTCTTTCTGCAGCAAACTCTTCAACTCTTCTCAGGAATCATGGAACTGCACCTGCACTTCGTTCAGGACAGGCCTTAAACTCCATGGATAGTTTTCAGCCAACCGTGTTTAAGCAACCACATGGTTCTGATGTTCAGTTTAATATTCCAGGCCGGAGCTTTCTACCTCAGCCTCATGGACCTCCAGCAGGATCATATAACCAAGTTCATGAACCGCCTTTCCATACTGGAGCTTCCAATTTGCCTCGAAGTGGAGGACCACAGTTTGGTGCCCCACCACATGGAGATATGCACAGTGGAATGCCAGCCAACTTTCCACCACATGCTCCTGAAGGTTTTGGTGTGCAGGATGAAAGGTTCAAATCTTTCCAAATTCCTAGTCAGCAAAATATTGATCGGAGAGAGTTTGAAGATGATCTCAAGAAATTCCCCAGGCATCCTTTGGATGTTGAACCCGGTTCTAAATATGGAAATTATTCATTAGGTTTACATGAAGCTGGAAAGAGACCAGTTGGCGTTCATGATGATGCCATCAAGAAACCAACTTCAAATCTTCATTCTGGTCATCTTGGACCAGGTCCTGGATATGGTATACATCCAATGGATGGAATGACTCCAAGAAGCCCTGGTAGTGAATACACAGATATGCCTTCCCGTAGATTTGGGCCCCTCTCTGGTGGTCTTATTAGCAAGTCAGGTATAGATGATTTTGAAGGCAGAACTGCAAATCGATTTGGTGATTCATTTAGCAATGCATTCCGTGATGGTCGGTTTCCTCATCCCCCTAGCCATTTGCATAGAGACGAGTTTGACGGTTTTGGTAATTTTCGAATGGACGAACATCCAAGGAGAGCTTTGAGAGTTGTAAGATTCAGGTTTTCTGTATTGCAGAAGAGGAAGCAGAGCAAAAGTGGTTTGAAATTGAGGTTGAGCCATGAAAGCCAAAGCCAAATTCCAGCTGTGTTATAAATTCAAGTGAGCCAGCTGCAACAAAGATAAAATAGTCCACGTCACTTAAGTGAGCTGAAAGAGAAAATATCAAAACGACATATCACGCGTGAGGGTACTAGTTCAAAACGACTTGAAAAAAATTCAATCACAGTTCACGCACAACCCACATCAAATAACCAAAACGCAGAAAAATCTCACAAACGGCAAATAACTCTCCCTCATTCTCATCTATAAATACAATTCATCTCTCACTCATTTTCTCAAGCTTTTCAAGCCAATTAATCCCTGCAGAATTTTCATCATAACTCCTCAATTTTCCTTCAAATTTCACTTTCAAAAATCACCTTCAATCGTTCTTCAAATTTCATCAGATTCAACTCTCTTTTCATTCACAACCTTTCCACATAAAAACTCACCATACTTCAACTTCTTCAACACAACAATCAGAATTTCGCAGTCCAGAAGAAGAAGAAAGAAGAAGAGAGTTTCGATTTCATCATTCACCTGAGTTTGAAGGTAGATTGAGCTTCACCGTCAGTTTCGATCCGTTACTTTTTGTTGTGTTTCTTTGAATTGTTGGTACCATTGTGAAGAGCTCTTGATTTCGATTGCAACCGCGTATTTTTCGCGTCCCGCCGTTGTGATTTAAGCGAGCATCCATGGCCGTGAACATTTTCGCGTGTGAGAGCTAGAAGAAGAAGATGATTCTGTTTCGTTTTCTCTTTCTTCTTTTCAATTGTTTCTTTCTTTTCATTTTTTTTTATTTTCTTTTTATTTCTCTTCAGAATTTAACCGTGTGGACTTTTCCACATTTCTTTTTATTATTAAATTTGTATTTTAATTTCATTTTTGAAAAAGCTCTTAAAAAAAATTATTTGAAAATATTTGGATTAAGTGTTGGTTGTTTTGGATCTTGAATTTGATAAGATTTCATCAATATCAATGGACTTTGGGTGTTGATTTTATCCACCAAGAGAGGTGATTGATATTGACGATAATTTAATCGATTCGAGATTCAAATTGTGATTTCATTTTCTTTCTTCTTCTTTTTATTTTTGATCGATGAAATCTATGGATCATAGATTGTTGATTATCAAGGTTGTTTAATCTTCATTATTTCAAATCTATGGATGAATAACCATTGAGATAATTCTCCGTACTTTGGAATAGTGATAGATTAACCTTGATTAATTAATTAAAAATCTTGATTATGATGAGATCACTACCTCTTTTCTTTTTGTGTGGCATGTTTTAGGAGAGTGATTTACATATCACTTCTCTAACATGTATTAACACTAACATTTTATTGACCGGCCTCAGATAGTCGTGGTTTCTACATAAACCCGATTACGATTGCTTAACATAGCGCTAAAGTGTCCCTTAATCGGAAAATGATCATTCGTGGCTCAAACTTACGTTTAAAAGTCCAAGTATGTTTAGTTGCTTGTCTTAAGTCCAATACCTATGAAAATCATTGTTAGGAGGCTTTGATTCTATCAATCCTCTAATGAGTTTTCATTAACCTTGGTCTAAAGTGCAAGAATTAATCATCATTGATCATATGTTCTAACCACTAACCACTAATTCACTAACATTATCTTTGTTTAATTTTGTTTATATTCTCTTCTTACTCCTTATTTCTTACTTTTATGTTTCCATATTATCATTTCATATCATATCTTTGTTTATGTTTATATCATTTCTCTTTTGTCCACTTGGACCATATCTTGTTCAAAACACTAATAAAGGATAAAAAAAAATCTCTAAAAAACTTGGTGCTATTAACTTTGTGGTTATGCTCTTGGACTATTCTTAGACCTTGGACTTCATGGACCTTTGGACTTAGAATTAGGACTCTCATTCCTATGCTTGGAGTATTGTGGATCTTAGCCTTTATTTGACTCGCTCATTAGCTTATGCTTTAAATCGGATGGAATTCTTTTTTGCTTGCTATGGAGTGTGCTACAAGTCGGTTAGATCTTTCTTATCTCTAACTCTTATTTTGGTTTCTAGGATAGTCACTTCATCTCCTCCCCTTCTTAAATTTTCAAAACTTTCTCCCTCTTTCAAAACCTTTTTGGTTTCAAACTTCAAAACCGCTTTCGCAATAAAACCTTGACTTTCGTCAAGTGATTTTTAAACTTTGTTTTTTTTCTTAATAAAAGTCAATCAATGTTAATCATGCTTTGACCAATTTCAAAAGACATAAAAAATACAAAAACTCATCAACTCTTTTTGTGCCTTTATGCACTTTTTCACTTTAAAACTTTTTCATAAAATTTAGACATGATTCATTTCTATAGTTGAGATGTAAATCTCCTATCCCCCATATTATTAAGACTTTGACATTTTCCACGTTGATGTTGAGTGATAGTCTTGTTGATAATCCAAGCAAATCCTCCATCTTTATGTGACGCAGATGTTGTCTTAATACTCGTGGGTGGATAGTCGCAGTTTTCTCCTTGAGATGACAACTTGTCTTTACATCTAAAATCAATCAAAACCAACAAATTTTTGTCATTTGTACCACGAACTACGGGGTTTTGATTCCATATTGCACTTTATGGGTACGTAGGCATGAGACGATAAGTCTCTCCAAACACAAAAATATAAAAAATAATTCTCTTCTCATCTCCCCAATCTCTTTTCAAACAAACCATTTTCAAACCAAAAAACGTAAATATTTCAAAGGGCTCCTATAGAGTACTATAGACGTTTTGGGTGCTAACACCTTCCCATTGCGTAACCAACCCCCTTACCCCGATCTCTGTCTCGTGTTCTTATTTTAGAACTCTTTGGTTTTGTTCGCTCTTTTTCCTTTCCTTTATTTGGATAAAATAAAAGTGCGGTGGCGACTCTTGTTTTTTGAGTTAAGTTAATTAATAACTTACGCTCACGATTTTTACCGCTACACTAACCTGCATATTCTTGTTTTAAACTTAACCCTTGTTATTGCAGGATCCACATAACAGACGACATCAACTCTGGACCCTCTACGGCTCACTACGACTTCGATTGCCCGATATATCAAGCCGAGGATGAGATTGATGAAGACGAAGACCTTCCGGAAGAGTTGGCCCGCTTGTTGAGACAAGAGGACAAGGTTATTCTGCCTCATGAGGAAGATATCGAGATCGTAAATCTGGGTTCTGAAGAGCTCGTCAGAAATGTCAGAGTAGGGGTTGCGCTGCAGAATGATGTCAAGCATAGACTGGTCGAGATGCTTCGAGAGTATAGCGACGTCTTTGCTTGGTCATACGAAGATATGCCCGGACTTGACACAGACATCGTGGTTCATCGCTTGCCGTTGCGAGAAGATTGCCCTCCAGTCAAGCAGAAGCTTAGGAGGACGAGACCAGATATGGCTGTAAAAATCAAAGAAGAAGTCCAGAAGCAGTTGGACGCAGGATTTCTAGCCGTTACCACTTACCCTCCGTGGGTTGCCAACATAGTGCCTGTACCGAAGAAGGACGGTAAGGTACGCATGTGCGTCGATTATCGGGATTTGAATAGGGCGAGCCCTAAGGATGATTTCCCGTTGCCTCATATCGATGTGTTGGTCGACAACACAGCCCAGTTCTCCGTGTTTTCGTTCATGGATGGCTTCTCCGGTTACAATCAGATTAAGATGGCACCGGAGGACATGGATAAAACGACATTTATCACCCCCTGGGGAACATTTTGCTATAAGGTAATGCCCTTCGGTCTGAAGAACGCAGGGGCAACTTACCAGCGAGCAATGGTAACTTTGTTTCATGATATGATTCATCATGAGATCGAGGTCTATGTTGATGACATGATTGCAAAGTCCCAAACGGAGGAAGAGCATCTGGTCAACTTATTGAAGCTTTTTGAGAGGCTTAGGAAGTTCAGGCTGAGGCTGAATCCTAACAAGTGCACTTTCGGAGTGCGGTCCGGAAAGTTATTGGGGTTTATCGTTAGTGAACGAGGTATTGAAGTTGATCCTGCGAAAACAAAAGCTATTCAAGAAATGCCAGCGCCGAAAACAGAAAAAGAAGTTCGTGGTTTCTTGGGCCGAATAAACTACATTGCAAGGTTTATCTCTCAGCTCACAGCCACTTTTGAACCGATGTTCAAACTTTTAAAGAAAGATCAGGCGATTACTTGGAATGAGGATTGCCAGAAGGTATTCGACAAAATAAAGCAGTATCTTCAAGAACCTCCAATCTTGATACCCCCAGTGGCTGGACGGCCATTAATCATGTACCTGACGGTTCTGGAGAATAGTATGGGGTGTGTTCTCGGTCAGCACGACGAGACGGGCAGAAAAGAGCATGCCATTTATTATTTGAGTAAAAAATTCACTGAGTGTGAATCTCGATACTCGATGCTGGAGAAGACGTGTTGTGCATTAGCTTGGGCTGCCAAACGTCTACGACAGTATATGCTCAATCACACCACTGTGCTAATTTCGAAGATGGATCCGATCAAGTACGTCTTCGAGAAGCAGGCTCTTTCGGGCAGGATTGCCAGATGGCAAATGGTGTTAACGGAATATGATATTCAGTATGTCTCCCAGAAGGCCATTAAGGGAAGCGTATTGTCTGATTACCTTGCCGAGCAGCCGATCGAGGATTACCAGCCGATGAAGTTTGAATTCCCTGACGAGGATATTATGTTTCTCAAAGCGAAGGATTGCGATGAGCCATTGCCCGGTGAGGGGCCAGATAGGAAGTCTCAGTGGAAGTTGATATTCAATGGAGCGGTTAATTCCTATGGAAGTGGTATCGGGGCTATCATCACGACTCCTCACGGATCCCACATCCCGTTTACTGCGAGACTGACGTTTCCAGTTACCAACAATGAGGCGGAGTATGAAGCATGTATTATGGGTCTAGAAGAGGCAATTGATTTGAGAATCAAGAGTCTAGACGTATATGGTGACTCAGCGCTTGTGATCAATCAGATTAAAGGGGAGTGGGAAACTCGTCAAGTGAATTTGGTGTCGTACATGAATTATGCCAGGAGGCTGCTTCCGTTCTTCGACCGAGTGGAACTCCATCATGTACCCAGGGCTGAAAATCAGATGGCTGATGCCTTAGCCACATTGGCTTCAATGTATAAGGTCAATTTTTGGAATGAGGCTCCAAGAATTGTGCTTTCGCGTCTTGATAGACCGGCATTCGTCTTTGCAATCGAGGATGCCGCCGACGGTAAGCCATGGTTCCACGACATCCAGACCTTCCTTATGACTAAGGAGTATCCTGCGGGTGCGTCAACCCAGGATAAGAAGACTCTGAGGAGGCTATCTAGAAACTTTTATCTCAATCCCGATGGAGTGTTGTATAAGAGAAACCATGATCTCGTGCTACTCAGATGTGTAGATGAGAAAGAGGCAAGTATGCTCATGGAAGAAGTCCATGAGGGCACATTTGGTACGCACGCCGGCGGGCATGCCATGACGAGAAAGATCCTGAGAGCAGGATATTACTGGCTGACTATGGAGTCAGATTGCTTCAGATTCGCGAAGAAATGTCATAAATGCCAGATTTATGCTGATAAAGTTCATGTGCCGCCGTGCCCATTGAATGTCATGTCCTCCCCTTGGCCGTTCTCCATGTGGGGCATCGACATGATAGGCAAGATCGAGCCCACTGTATCCAATGGTCATCGTTTCATTCTGGTAGCTATCGACTACTTCACCAAATGGGTGGAGGCAGCCTCGTACTCTAATGTGACCAAGCAGGTGGTAGCTAAATTCATAAAGAGGGACATCATCTGTCATTACGGAGTTCCCGAGCGGATCATTACTGATAATGGTTCGAATTTGAATAACAAGATGATGAAGGACCTGTGTCAGAG
The DNA here is from genome assembly GCA_963859935.3 of Lathyrus sativus. NCBI lineage: Eukaryota > Viridiplantae > Streptophyta > Magnoliopsida > Fabales > Fabaceae > Lathyrus > Lathyrus sativus. The sequence goes on from OZ012738.1 coordinate 492,810,323, forward strand.
CTTCAAGATTGAACACCACAACTCATCTCCTTACCGGCCGAAGATGAATGGCGTCGTCGAAGCCGCCAACAAGAACATAAAGAAGATTGTTCAGAAGATGGTTGTGACGTACAAAGATTGGCACGAGATGCTGCCGTTTGCCTTGCACGGTTATCGTACGAAGGTGCGTACGTCGACCGGGGCAACTCCTTTCTCCTTGGTGTACGGTATGGAAGCTGTCCTACCGTTAGAAGTGGAGATTCCTTCTTTGCGAGTTTTAGTTGATGTGAAGCTCGACGAAGCAGAATGGATTACGAATCGTTTGAACCAACTCAGCCTGATGGACGAGAAGAGGTTAGCATCGATTGCATTTGGTCGTCTGTACCAGAGCCGAATGAAGAAAGCTTATGACAAGAAGGTGCGTCCTAGAAGCTTTCAGACGGGTGATCTCGTCCCGAAGAAGATTCTTCCGCCACACTCCGATCACCGGGGCAAGTGTACTTCGAATTACGAAGGGCCGTATGTCGTCAGCAAGGTCTTCTCGGGAGGAGCTTTATTGTTATCCACGATGGATGGTGAAGATTTTGCATCCCCGGTGAACGCGGACGCAGTTAAAAAATACTTTGCTTGAAAGAGACCCGCTGGACAAAAAAGAAAGAGTCCAGGCAAAAAAGGGGCATCCCGGCGAACCAAAAACAGAATAAAAGGTTCGGGCAAAAATTAGGGATATATTGAAAAAAATGTACACCCGCGAAGTCAAAAACCTACACTGGGCGGCGTCGGCAAAAAAGGGTATCCCGGTGAACTGAAAACCCGTAAAGGGCGGTTCACGCAAAAGTTAGGGATTTGAATAAGCAAATGACTGCGCTCTGCGTGTGGACTTTCATTGTTTAGTGGTTTGGAGGACCTGAGGGCTGTTTATCTGAATTAATCTCTTCCGAAGCTGAAGCGTCGGAGAAATATCGAAGTCGAGTTGGTCTTAGAGGGATCAACTCATGGTGTTCGTCTACGCCTCGTTGCCAACATTTGTATATACTGATGTATATTTATGTTTTATTTTTGCGCGGCTTCCTCATTCCAGGAGCTTGCCTCTGTTGTAAAACTTTTTTTTGCCCATTCAGGGGTTCACCATCAATAAAATGCATGTTATTCAGCAATTCTGTTTGCCTATTTAGCATTTATCTGTTTTGTTTGCGAATGAAAACGCCGATGTTTTTGATAAAATGCGCATACATAAACTTACGGGCCTAGACCCATTGATTGTTGAAACAATTAATTACCCGAATATTGTCACGAGATAATAACCTTGATAGGCCCCTTTGAGGAGGGTATCTTGTCTGTTTGTTTGTGTTGTTGCAGGTGTAGCACCTTCCAGACGGTGCGCCGTGCGCACCCCCGAAGCGGGGCGAGTCCTCCTTCTCCAGCAAAGTTCAGTGGCCTCTCCTCCGCAGAGTCTGAACGCAAGAAAGTGAGCATTGATATGTCTCCCCACGCAGAGAGGATTCTCTTCCCCAAGCAGACGCATCCTGAAGGAACGTCACCTCATCAGCTGAGTCGCGCGTCGAAGCTCGTATTCTCCCCCGCACCGGGTCACAAGTGCAAGTTTCCTAGAAATGTTCGGGCGCCGAAGCTCGTGTTTTCCCCAGTAAAGTCGCCGAAGCAGGATTCTTCCCCCAGCCCCGGGTCACAAGTGCAGGTTTCGTAGGAAATTGTTCGTACAGCGAAGTATGCCGCGACTGATGGTGCCAGACTGAAGTCTCCTGCGGAATTGAGATTCCCCATCAGAGCCGTATTCTCTCCCGAAGTCGGATGGTTCCCTCTTCCCCAGTAGAGTGTTGGGACAGTTGATGCTGTAATCCCCTGCAGAGTCGTACTCTCCCCCGAAGTTGGATGATTCCTTCTTCCCTAGTGGAATTAAAATTCCTCATCAAAGCCGTACTCTCCAGTGAAGTAGAATGATTTCTCTCTCCCCGGCTGAGTCCGCAAACCCCCAAGAGAGCCGAGTCCTTGGAAGCAGTTGGGACCATGAGTGGATTTTCCCTAGCAGAATATTGAACAGCCGATGCGGTATTTCCCAGAGTCGCACTCTCTCCAGCGAAGCAGAATGGTTTCTCCTTCCTCAGCCGAGTTTGCAGATGTCCAAGAGAGCCGAGTCCTTGGAAGTTGATCAGACCATGTTTAGTTGTTACCCCAGTGGAGTGTTGAGTAGCTGAAGTTGTTTCCCCACAGAGTTGTTATCCCCAGAAGAGTAACCGAGACGGCCACGCAGTTTATACTCGCGATTGATATCACTTTCTCTCAGCAGGTCCAGGTTCTCGTAGAGCTTCGTTCCCTGCAGTAATCAACTGAAGTTGTTTCCCCTGCAGCAGTCCACGGAAGATCTTTTCCCCAGATGGAGTCCAATTGATGTTGGCGCGACCATGTTCTCCTCAGCAGGATGATTCCTCTATCTGAGTAGTCCTTTCTCCTTGACAGGAGGATTTCCCCCTCGGCATTTATTTTGCTGACGGGATCGCATCATTGGGCATGATTGCATAGCATTTAGCATAGCATAGCATTTCCACCATGTGGAGCATGGCCGAAGCATATGCATAATAAACATGATCTAGGTTGCTACCGTTCTGGTTTTGCAGGTGTTCCGCCGAAGGATCAGTTGCTCAGGATGATTCCTGAAATTCCCCCCCAACGAAGTCGCTTGCTCAAGATGATTCTTGAAGTCCCCAGCGAAGTCTTCAGTTCAAGATGATTCTCGAATCCCTCAGCAGGGTCGTTTGCTTAAGATGATTCTTAAGACCCCAGTGCAGTCTCCAGGGTTGGTCGCTCAAATTGATACTTGGAGTCTCCAGCTAAGATCGCCCAGGACGGTTCCTGAAGCCCCAAGAGAGCCGAGTCCTTGGAAGCTGCTCAAGCCATGATCGGTCTGTCCCTAGTAAGAGTTGCCCAGGATAGTTCCTGGAATCCCCAACAAAGTGTTTGCTCAGAACGGTTATCAGTTCAAGATGATTATTGCAGTCCTCAGCAGAGTTGATTTATCCAGAAGGAGTTCTGGACCCCCGGAGCGGAGTTACGTGATAGTTCTCCAAATTCCCCAGCGGCGAAGCATCCTCCCCAACAGGTTTTCCAACGGCGAAGTTAGAATCTCTCCTTAAGACTCCATGATTGAAGTCTGACCGTGTTAATGAAGCGGTATGATCGACTACGTATTACCGGTTACCGTGTGACCAATTCCCCAATGAAGTTTCTCCACGTCGACGGCGAGGTCAGATGCGTGTTTCCGGCGGCGAGGTTGGATGTTTGCTTTGACGGCGAGGTCAGATTATGTTTGTTTCCGGCGGTGAGGTTGGATGGTTGTTTGACAGCGAGGTCAAATTATGTTTGTTTCCGGCGGTGATGTTGGATGTTTGCTTTGACGGCGAGGTCAGATTATGTTTGTTTCCGGCGGTGAGGTTGGATGTTTGCTTTGACGGCGAGGTCAGATTATGTTTGTTTCCGGCGGCGAGGTTGGATGTTTGCTTTGAAGGCGAGGTCAAATTATGTTTGTTTCCGGCGGTGAGGTTGGATGGTTGTTTGACGGTGAGGTCAGATTATGTTTGTTTCTGGCGGTGATGTTGGATGTTTGCTTTGACGGCGAGGTCAGATTATGTTTGTTTCCGGCGGTGAGGTTGGATGTTTGCTTTGACAGCGAGGTCAGATTATGTTTGTTTCTGGCGGTGAGGTTGGATGGTTGTTCGACGGCGAGGTCAGATTATGTGTGTTTCCAGCGGTGAGGTTGGATGTTTGTTTTGACGGCGAGGTCAGATCATGTTTGTGTTCGACGACGATGTTGGATGTTTGCTTCGACGGCGAGGTCAGATTATGTTTGTTTCTGACGGCGATGTTGGATGTTTACTTTGACAGCGAGGTCAAATTATGTCTGTTTTGGCGGCGATGTCAGAAGATTATGTTCGACGGCGATGTCAGACTCTTTAAATCCCCAGCAGAGATGATGTTTGTACGACGGCGATGTCGAGTGTCTCTCAGAGTGATGTTTGTTTCCGGCGGCGATGTCAGATTCAGTTTCCAGCAGTGATGTTGGGTATTCTGATTGTCCGACGGCGATGTCAGATTTAGTGCTCCAGCGGCGATGTTAGGTATTTTGATTGTCCGACGGCGATGTCAGATTTAGTGCTCCAGCGGTGATGTTGGATATTTTGATTGTCCGACGGCGATGTCAGATTTAGTTCTCCAGCAGCGATGCGGGGTATTTTGATTGTCCGACGGCGATGTCAGATTTAGTTCTCCAGCGGTGATGTTGGGTATTTTGATTGTCCGACAGCGATGTCAGATTTAGTTCTCCAGCGGTGAGGTTGGGTATTTTGGTTGATCGACGGCGATGTCAGATTTAGTTCTCCGGCGGTGATGTTGGATGTTTGTTTCCCCGAGTTATGGTTGTTCTTGACGGTGATGTCAGGTGATTTGGTGTTCCAGCGGCGATGTTGGGTGTTCCTCAGAATTTTGTCTGCTTCTGACGGTGATGTCAGATGGTTTAGTCTTCCAGCGGCGACATTGGGTGTTTTGGTTGTCGGATGACAATATCAGAAGAATTTAATGTGGATAACTGACGGCGATGTCAGATCAGTATCTCTCCAGCTAGTTGTCGTGCAGCTAGTATTGCAGTATTCGAAGATTTGTTCCCCGCAGAGTATCGTGTGCTCGTGCAGTTGGCAAATTTTCGGGTTTACCGGTATTCAACCGTCTCGCACCTTGATTGGCTGAGAGTCGTTCGCTTCTCACCCAGTCAGGTTCAAGCCGTTTGAATAGGGGCAGCTGTTGCACCCCAAAATTTGACCAACATTTATTTATCCATCAAGTGTTTGAAGGTTGATACCTTCATCAGGAAGTTCAAGAGATCCTCAGAAGAATTGGTTGAAACCAGAGTTGTGTGCCTCATAACTTGAGAGTTGTGGGTGCTCCTCAGATGATTCTGAGACTTTGAGAATGAACTTGAAGCTTTGAGAAAGCCTATAATATGTATTGAAAGCCATCATGAAGCCCAGAGAGGTCATTGTGCAAGAATTCAGAAGATTCAACCATGAATGGTAGAATTAGGGTTTTGACTGGGTCAACCCTGGATCAACTGAAGATTTGGAGAAGGTTGAGACCTAATCCAAGAGCCATGAGATCATGGAGGGATGTTTTGAGATGTTATAAGGATGATTCCAAGACCAACTCATCATGATTGAGGAGTTTGAGAAGTTTTAAGCTAGGGTTTCTAAGGATTGTTAGTGTAAAATCCCCTAGTTTGATCCCTATCTTCCAGGCAGTTTTAGCTCAATATGTGATTGTCATCTCATCTTCCCCAAAACATGAATGTTGTAGAGCTTGTTCTTATCTTTAATTTGAGTGGTATAAGTCCTTGATAGGATTTTCAGAGCTCAAGTTATGGTTTTGACAAATTACAGGTCATCTGAGGTGTGTGAATCTGGGTCCTTGAAAGTCACCCAACTTGCAGACAACTTTTGCCCTAGTAGGATGATTCCTATGATCCCTTGGTCAACATGAATGTTGAAGAGCATCTTCTTATATTTCTAGAGAGTACTAGAAGTCCTTGATAGGATTTGTAGAACTCAAGTTATGGCTTTGACAAGCCAAGGGCATTTTGGTCATTTGGAAGTTATAGGTCATTTCAAGCATATGGCCATATCTCCTATTTCCAAGCCTCAAATGAAAAACTTCAAAACATCAAAGTTGTTCAAAATGACATTTTAAGCCTAGAAAAGTGACCATGAGTTGTTGGAGAAGCTTGTAGCAAGAATTGACAAGAATGGGTGAAAATGACCTAAAAATGGCATATAAGTTAAATAAGTTCAAATTGGAAAATGGTTTGAGAGATCTACAAATCCAAAATAGGTCATGTAATATACCATTTTGAGTCTAAACCACATTTTGGAAACAATGGTTTAGACACATTTTTGATTTGAGGCCTAAAAATGGGACTTGCTTTGAAAACCTATGCTTGCATAATAAGGTAACTTTGGAAAACTCAACATAAGGCAAGGATCAGCTGATTTTTCACACATACACTCCCAATATCTCATGTGAGGAGATTTTAAAGCAAAAACCAAGGGTTGTATGCATGAGAAGGGATGGATCCAATATGTCATTACATGATAACTTCCATGACTTTCTAGCTCTTTCTAGATGAATCTAGGATCTTCCACTGAAGTCTATATATTGAATGGATCATGATGAGGTTAGGGGTTGGCCAAGGTTGGAAGTTTTGGTGGAGAGAGTGAGAGGAGAGTGAGATATTCAAAGGAATCTTCAATTGCAAGCAAGCCACAATTCTTCCACTACAAGCTCTGATCATCAAAGGTCGTGCAAACAGAAAAGAGGTTGATACTTGAGGATCATTGTGAAGAGGAATCAAGCCCTAAATCGAGCTACATCCATACCTGCCATAGCCAACAAGCAGGTTGGTGTTTTCACTGCCATCTCTCTATTTATGTGTTAGATGATTAGATATTTAGTGTAGAATTGTTAGGTTAGGCTAGAGGATTGATTTCTGTGAATCTGAGAGCATTCCATGAAGGTCGATGACAGATCATAGTTTCTTTCAAGATCAAGGATAGGTTGTGCATTGAGTTTTAATGATCATGTTATGGCTTAGTGAAATCAATGTAACACCATGAGCAAGATAGTACCATTAATACCAAGAATTTCCAAGGTTGATATCAGTGTACAATGGTGGAACCAAGATCTTAGTGTTCTCTGTTTGCGAATTATAGGAAGCTTTAGGAGAAACTAAGAGTGCAGTTGTGTTCCAGGGAAAGAATAGAGTAAGATTTCTCTTTGTAGTTTGGGATTTGATGGAGAATCGAGGGAGAACGAACGAGTTTAAGATCCATGCATGGAGTTGTGGTTTTCTGAAAACCCTAGGTTGAATGGGGAAGACGACCCAGGAACCGTTAGATTAGGTTGAAATATTTGACTTGCTGAACCAATCCAAGGGCTGTCGTTTAAATGGAAAACGGAGGGAAGCTGAACGCAGCAATACGCTGCGTTTCACTTAATGTGAAGCCCTGGGCCTGGATCAAAATATACTAATCCCACCCCCCGTGTGAAGCCCAAAGAAAAATACACTATAATCAGTTGCTTTCTACACCGCGCTTTTAATCTTTTTATTTTGATTTTTGATTTAATTTCTGATTACACTTGGGCTTAGGCGCATTTGATATTTGAACCCCCTTTCCTGGCCCATCTGAATGATTGCACTAGGCGCATCTGCTAGGGACACCCCCTCCCCATTTCATTCTTTTATTTTCTTTTTTATTTCTTTTATTTTCTTCTAATTTTGTAAAATTCATAAGTAAATGAAAAATGTGTATTTTTAATTGCTTCTTTTTGCATTAGGTTTATAATTCTGTTAAAAAATTAGAAAATAATAAAAGTCCATTTTATTTTTAGTTTAGCATTTTTAGTATATTTTTCATTTAAATAGCTTTTTTAGATGATTTAGTTGATACCCCATTTTGTTGATTTTAGTTCAATTAGCTCCCCTTAGATTTAGGGTCCATTCTTTTTAGGGTGATTAACTTAGGACTTTAGCTTCCTCATAGGATTTAATTCATAATTTTAGGATTAATTTTTAGATGGTTTGATTAGGTGAGATTAGAGTGATTAAAATTAGGGTTTAGGTTTAACATAGGTGAAGTAAATCATTTCTTTTAGGAGTTTTAGTTTGATTTTAGGTATGAGACTATAGGGATATTATGGGTAAGTATAATAGACCCTTGTGAATAAATATTAGATTTTTCCCCTGTGACTTTAGTATTTTCAGAGTATTTTCTGAGTGGACTGTTTGTGTGGCATGTTTTGTGTTGATTGTCTATCTTTGGGGTTTGTCTTTGGGGGATTGTTGTGGGGCTTGGTTTGCTTTGAAGACCTTGTTGAAGGAGCATGATGAAGGAGAAGATTTAAGATCAAGACCCAGAGGTTGAGAGGTTGGAGCTTGCAAGGATGCATGGATTGAGGTCCTGGTTTAGGAGCTTGCTCTCTTTCTGTGAGGTTTGAGACCCTGAAGTTTGAGGGAAATTCATGGTACCTTCCTGAGGAAGGCACTATGGATGTCTTTCATTCTTTCTTCTCACCTCTTTCCCAAGTATCCAATGATGTTGGAGCCTTCATGTGAGTTTAGTTTCTCCTGAGGAGGAATGTAAACTGATCACAGTTGTTGAGCCACATGGGATATGATTCCTAAGTGGAAGCCCCCTAGTACTTTCCTGAGGAAGGCACTATGGGTTTGTTCACTTAGTTCCCTTAGTTCATGTAGGATTTCCCAAGTATCCAATGATGTTGGAGCCTTCATGTGAGTTTAGTTTCTCCTAAGGAGGAATGTAAACCGATCATAGTTGTTGAGCCGCATGGGATATGATTCCTAAGTGGAAGCCCCCTAGTACTTTCCTGAGGAAGGCACTATGGGTCTGTTCACTTAGTTCCCTTAGTTCATGTAGGATTTCTCAAGTATCCAATGATGTCGGAGCCTTCATGTGAGTTTAGTTTCTCCTGAGGAGGAATGTAAATCGATCACAGTTGTTGAGCCACATGGGATATGATTCCTGAGTATAAGCCTCCTAGTGCTTTCCTGAGGAGGGCACTATGAGTCTGCCTACTTAGCTCCCTTTCTTTGGTAAGCTTGTTTTGAAGCTTGAAGACTGGGATTGATTTCTCTTGTGTAGGGTTTTGCTTTAGGGCTTTGCTTAAAGGTAGATTAGGGTTTTGTTTTAGGGTTAGGATTAGGGAGAGCTTAGATGTAGATAATTTCTTTCTCAAGCATGGATGGAATTCCATTTCTTTTATCTGTATGATTGCAGTTTACTGTTTATTGCTTGATGGCATGTTGTTTATTTTTCAGTATGATTACTGTTATTTCATGACTGGCTTGAGGTCGAGACGAGCTTGTGGAGGCTGAAGCCCCACACACATTTCCTCCCTCACTTGCATTGCATGCATTTTACTGTTAAGCTGATGTTTTTGTCTGTTTTGGTGTATCATTGACATGATCCCTTAGGACTCTCATTTCCTTTGATAAGGATTTGATGATAGACTTTTAGTTTGAAAACCTATGCATGACAACTTCTAGGAGTTCCCTGTTCAAACATCAACCATAGGATGAATCCATGGCATGATAACAGTAGGACTTGATAGTCTCCCTCCTAGCTGGGCCTGTTCTCTTCTCATCTCAAAACAGTTTAAGATACGGTAATCATGAATGATTTCTTTCGTACGTTACGAGCCTTAAGCTATCCGAGAAAGGATTGTGGGAGAGTTTTTTTTCCATAGTCTGGATGTTTAGTATGGTACCCTTTGGGTGACATGCGACGCATTCACTCTCAGGTCATAGTCTCTAGTGCGGTTGAAATCGCAAACATAATAAAAAACACTTCTTTCAAGACAGGAAATAAACCGTAGTTTCCCGAACTACGTGAGCTCTGATCTCTCATACCTGTTGAGAGTACGTAGGCACAAGATGGCGAAGTCTTGGCGAGCTACCTTCCCCCATAACCCTTCGTAGGCCGAACTACGTTGACTCTGATTTCTCATTCTCTGATGAGAATACGTAGGCATAAAGTGCGATGCTTTGCCGAGTCATTTTTCTTTTCTTTTTTCAGCCAGCCCTGATAGGTAGATAGAATAAAACCAACCCGTCCAAGTAAACAAACAAGCGTGGATCCCGTCGAGTACGACGGACGTGAGGGGTGCTAATACCTTCCCCTTGCGTAACCGACTCCCGAACCCAGACAATGGTTGCGATGACCTTGTCTTACCCTTTTTCGTTAGGTTTTTCCGATCGTTTCCTTTCCCGCTTTGAGGGATAAATAACGAAAGGTGGCGACTCTTCTGTTATGCCGGCACCTTATTTTCACGCAAGCGACAAGTATGAACTATGAATTGAGGGTATGGAATGTGCACAAAGATCATGGAAGACCTAGAGGGTCATTTTGAAGATGAGACAAGTCATTGATACAAGTACAAGAGCCAGAGTTGAAGTACAGTCAACTAGGGTTTCATCTGGGTCAACCCTAGGTCAACTGAGTGATTGAAGAGCATCAAGGCTTAGTTGAAGGATGTGGTATTCATGAATTGATATGTGGATACATGTGTGGTGTTGTGCCAAGGATAAATCAAAGAGAATCAAGAGTAGGAGGAGTTGCCAAATTAGGGTTTCAGTGTAAAATCCCCTAATTTAGGCCTATCTTCCAAGCCAGATAAGTCAGAATGCCAGTTTCAAATGGATTCTTGGTCAACATGAAACTTGTAGAGCTTCTAAATAGCTTTAATTTGAGTACTATAAGTCTTCAAGAATATTTGTAGAACTGCAAGTTATGGGTCCCGAGAGGACACTGAAATTTATCTGTGAAAGTCACTTGACTTCCAAGCAACTTTTGCCCATCAAGGAGTTTTCAAATGTATTCTTGGTCAACATGAAACTTGTAGAGATTCTCAATAGATTTAATTTGAGTACTATAAGTCTTCAAAGAGATTTGTATAACTCAAGTTATGGTTCTTGCAAGTTATGGGTCATCAGAGGACACTGAAATTTATCTGTGAAAATCACTTGGCTTCCAAGCAACTTTTGCCCATGAAGGAATTTTCAAATAGATTCTTGGCCAACATAAGAGTTGTACATAATGATCTTAGCTTTCCATAGAGTACTATAAGTCCTCAAGAGGATTTGTATAACTCAAGTTATGATCTTGGCAATCCAGGGGTATTTTGGGAAAGTTGAATTATAGGTCATTTTTCAACATAGGTCAAAATCTCCATCTTCCACTCCTCAAATGGAAAAATGTTCAACATCAAACTTGTTCAAAATGATGTTTTGAGTCTAACCAAGTGGTCATGAGAGCTTGGAATTTTTTGTAACTCAAAATTGCAAAATTGGCCTAAAAAAGAAGGAATTAAAGTTCATTAAAATGACCAAATTTGTGATTATATGACATATTATTTTGATTGGAATGTGCATTTTAAAGACATTGGCAATATCACTTTTCTCATTTGGAGTCAAAATCATGGAGTTGCATTTTTTTACTTAAGATGTAAGTTACATATGCCAAACATACAAGGGATCCAAATACAATGCTCCATTCCCTTCCAAACACTCCAAAATCTCATTAGAGGACATTTTGAACTCAAAGCATAGTGTTGTACAAGTTAAAACACGAACTGGTATGAAGAGGGCATGAGATGATATTTTCATGACATGAGAATTTGATCTTCTCATTGGATGGATCCAGAACTTTCCAGAACATTCATTCATGCTCTATATATACATATGAAGTGATTCAGATCACTGGTTGGTGAGAATTGAGAGAAAATTGAGAGTTTGGAATTTCAACTTTCCATTTGCAAACAGTATTCGATTACACCTTTCTACTCCATTTCAATCCATTCTTTTGATCTCAGAAGCTTGCACTAGCATTGATGGATGATTCCAGATGGATAATTGAGCAAGATTGGTGAAGAATCGTGTGATAGCATTTGGAATTCATCATCTGCAACTCAGAATCGAATTCAAGAATCCAAGCCATTTCAATCTCTTTCTTTGCATACAGAAGCATCCTTTGGTGTTGGTGAAGGTATCTGGAGCTTATTGAAGCTTATCTTGAAGCTTTGATCACTCTGTTCATCTCAAAATTACAGGTATGTAAACTTCACTCCATGGCTTGATTTAGGTAGTTTCAATAGGTTTTCAATAGCCAGATTCAATGTAGATAGATGTAGGGAGCTTTCTGGTAGCATTAGAATTGATTTAGAGACAATAAGTTGAATGACATGATTTCTGTTCTTGCTCATTGCTGATGATTCCTGATGATATAACCTTAGTTTGATAGCTAGATCAACTCAGTGAAACATGGTGATGAGATTAGACTATCCAATTTTAGGTTTGGTGAGATTTAGTTCTTGAGCATTTTCTGAAAATCCAATCGTGTTTTGAGGAAGAGGATGATTCGATGTATGTGGTTAGCATGGTTAGGTTCAGGGAAGAAAAGGGAGTGTATTAGGGTTTTTAATTTTGATTTTTGATGAGGAATTGATGGAACACGATTGGGAGAAGATGATGTTGATACTATGTTCATCCATGGCTGGTTTCCCTCCAAGAAGAATTTGAAGGTAGAAGACAACACTAACACCCTTGGATTGTGGCAAGACTTTGACCAGGACTTTGATCTAATGGCCACGCGTGAGTAATATTTGTGAAGGAGAGTCTGAGTGATCTAAATGCACCGTATTACTTAAGTTGTAGTATGGGCCTAAGTGACAAATTGCTACTCACACACCCTTTAGTAAGCCCATTAGGAATTGCACTAATATCTGTTGCTATTTGAACCTCTTTTTGCTCTAGTTAGAATATAGTATTAGGTTCCCCTGGAATTTTATCACATTTTTGTGATTTAATTTTAGTTTAGTTTGAACATTAAACTTTAGGGTGCTAGGATTAGGGTTTTTACCTTAACATAGGTGCATTTCAACACATAGTTTTTGGGTTTTTAGTTTGATTTAGGTGCTGGGAAATATATGGGCTATAGGGTAGATAAATAGGTCCCCTTAGAATTAAATTTAGGATTTTATATAGTATATTACTATTTTATTAGATTTTGCAAATTGTATGTTGTTTGTGTGTTGCCATTTTGGGCTTTTGAGTTGCTTGCTTGGGTTTTTTGGGTATATCTTTGGGTGTTGGGGTTTGTGCTTGGATTGTTGGAGCTAGTGGAGACATGGAAGAAGATTGAAGACAAGTGATGGAGCTTGGAGCATGAAGAATCTTATCCTTGAAAGATGCTTGATGAAGACTTAGGAGGTAGGAGATATAGGGAGAGCTTTAGAGTAGACTGATTTCTTCTGTCAAACATAGAGAGCTTCTTGTGCCTCTATTCCATCCTATGACATAAGGTCCCCCAAAGAAGTTCCATCTCTCCTTAGGGGGGATGTAGAGCATGCTTTGATTGGGTAGAACCTTGAGGATACCTCTCACTTGCTATGATAAGATCTTAATGATTTCCCTGGGTTATCATTAAGCCTCTTAACATTCCAACTTCATCCATTAGTTGATTCTCTTCTGGAATGCTTTCATTGAAGTTGAAGACCTATTGAAGATAAGAAGTGCATTGAGGAGTGGTGAAGATGAAGCTTGTGCCTGTCAAAGCTGGTTAACTGTGAAAATTAGGGTTTTGCTGTTGTTTGAAGCTGTTTGTTTGTTGGGGTTCATGGCTTGCCAAAGTTTGGAGGTTTTTGGAGCTAGGGCTTATCTAAAGCCTGGGAATCATTGGAGAGTGAAGATGGGATCTTGCTTGAAGCATTACTGTCAACCTTGTGCTGTTAATCAACTGTAGCTGCCAGAGCTTGTGCTGTTTGAACTGCTTACTGTAGGAGCTGGTGTTGCTGTTAGAGCTGGTGTTGGGTTTTATTTTTCTGTATTGTCTGTTGGCTTGGTCAGCTTGCCCCTTAGGTTTGAAGTGAAGCTGTTTCACTTTGTCCATTGTTTTCCCAGGTTCGAGGTTGAGTGGGACTCCCTTGCCTTGCTTGTATTGCTGCATCTCATGCATTTTACTGCTTACTGTATATATGTTGTTTTCTTTTCCGTTTATCCCCTAGGATCTCTGATTTCCTCTGTGCAAGAGGGAATTATGACAGACATTAGGTTGTAATCCATGCATGATAACATTAGGGTAGTTTTGATTCCCATTTCAAACCCTAGGTTTTTTAGAGTTTCTTTCTCTTCTATCTCAGAACAATTCAAAACACAGTAATAAGGATGATCGACGTCGTACGCTATGAGCCTTAAGCTATTTGAGAGAAGATTGTTGGAGGGTCACTCTTCATAAATCTGATTGCCTGGTGTGTTACCCTTAGGGTGACATACGATGTAGTCACCCTCAAATCATAGTCTCTAGTGCGTCAGAGATTGCAAACATCATAAAAGACAGTTCTTGCGTAAAAGACTGAAAACAAACATCAAAGTGTCATTTTTGTCCGCTTGGACTCTTAATCAGGAAAACCCTTTCATAAGGAGATAAAAGCAGTCAGACAAGCTTGTGTCTTCCGTAGCCCGAACTATGTTTGCTCTGATCTTTCATGCTGTATGGAAGTACGTAGGCATATGAAGCGATATCCTAGCGAGCAACCTTCCCACCTTCATTCATAGTTAGGCGAACTACGTTGACTCTGATTTCTCGTTCCAGACGGGAATATGTAGGCATAAAGTGCGACACTTTGTTGAGTCATTTTCTTTTCTTTTAACCTCAGACCTATAGAGTAGGTAGAATAACATGCCCTCAGATAGAAAACAAGCGTGGATCCCATCGAGTACGACGGACGTGAGGGGTGCTAATACCTTCCCCTTTCCCGTTTTGCGTTAGGTTTACTTCGAGCGTTTCCTTTCCCTCTGTTGGGATAAATAACACACAGTGGCGACTCTTTTGTTTAGCCGGCGCCGATTTTCGCAGTAGCGACAGCTGGCGACTCTGCTGGGGACAGGAATATCCCCTATGCGAGTCAATCCTAGCGCTTGTTTTTCCATCATGGGTGTTGTATAGATTTAATTTTCTGTCTTTACTGTCCGCATTTTATTATCAGCCTTATATTATTATTGCTGTTGTGGGAATGGATGATTTGTTGAGAGATAAGCAGGACCTGGGCTTGAGGTTACACATAGACTTAGAAGTAGAGAGTAGTGGTTAGCCTGCTTGCTTAGCTCGCACCAGCTAGCCACGAAATTTACGCTCAGACGAGATTCTCTTTGATGCTTCTTGCCTGGCCCTTAGGGCTCGACAAGTTGTCTGACCCGAGGATTGTCGACTCTGGGGACCTATCAATTGGGATTCAACTAAGTGAGGTCGCTTCAAGGGATGATGATGCCACACCTTCTGGGTATCGTATCATCGCTCTTAAAAGTCTGTGAGGTTGAACCCGCATAGGATGTCGTACCTCGTCTGCGAGTTAAGTACGTACCTGTGAGGGGTAGGGGGTCTGTTTGCAGGAAACCTTTGAGCTCAGAATACCTGGTTTATCTCTGTCAGTGAGATGTGGTTACAAGGTTTATTTGAATGGTCGGTTTGAGATGAAGATTTGATGGTTCTCAGGCTTCAGTACAGAGCAGCCTAGTCTATCAGCATTGCACTTGGTCCCTTGTTTGCATATGCATGTGCATTTTCATGATTGCATTTCATTAACATGTATTTATGTTGCAGGTGATCATTCCCCTCTGATCCTAGTATATCTGCTAGCCAGACATGGAGTCCCTGAAGAAGATAGTTGCTTACTGGTTGCATTCACCAGATATCAGTTCCTTGTTGGGTTTAGTTGCTCTAGCAGATGAGAAAGTGAGGGCTGAGTTCAGGATATCTTATGGGAGATTGCTTAGCTTGTTGTACAGACCTTCAGCATTTGAGACGACTGGGGTGTATACTTTGATGCAGTTTTATGAGCCGCAGCTGAGATGTTTCTTATTTCCCGACTACATTCTGGCACCCACTTTGGAGGAGTATTTTGCGATGTTGGGAGTTCCTGTGTTAGACCAGATGCCCTTCATACATGTTGATGCTGAGCCTGAGTTAGCTACACTCGCTGAGATTGTCAGTTTGGACGCTTCTGAGTTCCCTGGAGGTTTGGTCAAGCTGAACGAAGCTTACGGTTTTCATTTGTTTATCCTGCTTGAGAAGGCTACACAGTGCGCAAAGAGTGGATGTTGGGTTGCTTTCAGTGCCATTCTAGCTGTCTGCATCTATGGGATTGTCTTGTTTCCTAATGTGCCAGATTTTGTCGACTCGGATGCCTTCTTGATTCTCGCCTCGAAGAATCCAGTTCCTACTCTCTTGGGCGATGTTTATCATTCCATTCACTACAAGAATGAGAAACGTTGTGGCAAGAATGTTTCCTGCTGTCTTCCTCTCTTGTACAGGTGGTTCCAAGGGCATCTTCGAAGACAGGGCCTTTTGTGGATGTTGTTGATACTTTAGATTGGTCTTTCTGGTTGATGGGGTTGTCTGCTGAGAACGTCATTTGGTTTGATCGGAGTATGTTGGGCACTGGCATTATATATAGTTGCAGTGGCTTTTCGAATGTCCCCCTGATTGGACGGAAAGGCTGTATTAACTATAACCCTTCACTGCTGGTAAGACAGTTCGGTTATGCTTTGAGGGACGCTCCTATTGAGAAGGAGATACAAGAATCTCTGTATCTCACGGGCTTATTAGACACGGCTATTTTGACCAGATTGAGACACGCATGGGCTAACATCCATAGGAGAGGGAAAGCTTTGCTCGGTAAGAGCAATAGTAGAGCTTATGATCCTTATTTGGCTTGGATTCGCGAGAGAGCTAGTATGTCCTTGATGCCTTATCCTGCTGCAGAACTCCTGTATCTTCCCATGATTGAGGTACCTACGTCGGCAGAAAGTGAGAAGTATAACAAATTGTTGGCTGAAAACGAAGAACTGAAGAAAGCTAATGATGAGTTAGAGAAGGAGATCTTCCAGTTACGTCGTGAGAAGAATGAAGCCACCTTCACTGTGAAGGAACAAAATGAATTAATTAACAGGTTGGGATCGGAGCTGACGGAAGAGACCAACAAGAAAGAAAAGGTGGGAATAGCCTTGAACGGTGTTAGCAAGGTGCTTACTTCCAAGAAGGAACTTCTAAGCAAGGCTTATGCCCGTCTCAGCAAGTGGGAAGCTTTGTGGAATGCCACGCTTACCAAGCGGAAGGAGCGCGAAGACGAACTAAAGCTGCAGATTGCCACGCTAGAGGCACAGATTAGAGCCCAAGACGCAAAGATTGCCGAAGAGACATCACTTAGGAGCGCTGCTGAGCTCAGAGTAAGTGACATTGACGAGAAGCCGAGAGGTTATGAAGAGAAGGCCGGTTCCAAGAGGTACAAATTTGACGAGAGTTCTGGCGAAGGAACCTACCAGGACGATGCCAAAAAGCTGAGATCCACTACCGAGCGGCATGCCTTACTAATACAGGAGTTGATCTCCCGACTAGGGCACTCGGAGACGTTGGGGATATTGGAGGACGTCAGAAAGCGCCAATTGGCCTGATTTAGCTTTGCCTTGCCTTTGTTATTTGTACTTGTATTTTGACCATCGCCAGGCTTGTTGGCCGAGGTCTCTTCAGTTGTATTCAGTTGTACTCTTGTACTCAGCCTCTTGGCATGTGTTTATATATGAGGATTTTTTGATTCCTTGCTTGTTTGATGGGGACTCCATTGTCATGATGGCATTCTCTCCGAAACTAGAATCGGGGAAAATATAACCTGTAGCATATTTACACATTTGCATCTGCATTTATATTGCATAACCGGTATTCTTGAATCTGTACCTTATTTCCTGCATCTTCAGGTTTTCAGGATTGACGAATAAAGAGTTCACCGCTACTCAACCCGAAACAACTGCAAGAGAATCATGGATCAAGTCTAAGTGGAGATGCAGGAAATCCGCGAGAAGTTGAATATGTTCATGCAGGCAATGAAGAGCATTGCTAAGGGCCAGGAGAGCCTCCAGACTTTGGTGCAGCCGCTGCTGACGCGGGCTAATGGGAATGGCAACAATGACCATAACTCTGCGCACGTTGAGACTATTCCGGAGGATGGGCCCCCTACGCCTGTGGTTCCTCCTGTGGTGACCCCACCTGTTGTGGTTGTAAACAATGACGCTGACACTGGCAATGGTAACACAGGGAATGGAAATGAGACTGTTGTTAACAATGTTGGATTTGGAGATGTCAATCTGGGCGGTGGTAACTACAATTGTGTTAATGGTTTTGGTAACAATGGGTTCGGCTACAATGACCAGGGGTTCGAGTACGGCAATCAGGGCGGAAAATTTGGTTTCAACACTCAGGGTTTCGGCTACGACGATGTTGGTAACGCTAACCAGGGTTATGGTGGAAATGGTGCTGGATTGATTCCTGTCAACACTGGTTTCGGGCATGTTGGGGTCAATCAAGGTTATGGTAATAGAGGACGGGGTCCTATGATTAATCAGCCAGGGTTTTGTCGTAACACTGGTTATGACGGGTACGGAAATGAAAATGTGAACTGGGGCGAAGATTGTCAAGAGGACGCCTTTTCTGGAAGAGGCATGGGATTTGAGGGACCCGTTGACAATACTCAGAGGATCAAGATGCTTGAAGAACAGGTGAAGGGTATGGCTAATCAGAATTCTACCGGATTAGACATGACTACTATGGGCTTGGTGCCTGGGCTGAGGGTACCGCTAAAATTCAAAGCTCCCACTTTCGACAAATATAAGGGGGACACTTGCCCTAAGGTGCATGTCCGCGCTTATTACAGAAGGATGTCCGCGTATTCGGATGACGAAAGGGTGCTTATGCATTTCTTTCAAGACAGCCTGTCAGGACCGTCACTCGAATGGTATATGGGGTTGGAGCCCACTCAAATCAAAACCTGGAAGCAATTGGCGGATGCTTTCGTCATGCATTATAAGTATAACAGTGATCTGGCACCGAACCAAGTTCAATTGCAAGGTTTGTCGCAGAAGAGCGGGGAAAGCTTTAAAGAGTACGCGCAGAGATGGCGCGATATGGCAGCAAGAGTACATCCTCTGTTAGCTGAAAGAGAAATGAATAGTATGTTCATTGGGACATTTACGGGGATATATTACGAGAAATTGTTTAATGTTTCGTTGAGCAATTTTTCAGATTTGATTCTTATGGGTGAGATGGTCGAAGACGGGATTAAAGTTGGAAGATTCCAAGCAGGTGAGTCTGCCCCCGCAGGAGGTACCAGAAAAGCGTTCGGTGGTAGACGACAGGGTGATACTAGTGCCGTGTTTGGTGGCAGGGGTCGGGGCAAAGGATGAAGTCAGTATGCTCAGTCTCAACAGATAGCTAGCGTTACCATCCCTTTTCCACAACAACAACAGCAACAGCAGCCGCAACAACAAAGGCAACACCCCGCCTAACGCAGAATCCTAGAGGGCAAGCCAAGGAGAGTATTTGAAACGCCTCCTTCAACATATGCCGAACTGCTTCAAACACTGCTAGGGTTGAATTTGGTCGAGAAAAGGACCATGGCGCCGTTAACGGGCACTCCTCCGTTTGGCTTTGAAGCGGGTAAACACTGTGAGTTTCACTCTGGGGCGCCCGGACATGATATTGAAGGTTGTCATGCGTTTAAACATAAAATCCAAGACTTGATGGACAACAAAGCTATCAACTTTGGGCAGGCGGGTCCAAATATAGTACAACAGCCTATGCCCAATCATGGGGCAAACGCCGTCCTGACGGAGGAGAATTTGAATCTAGTGACGAATGTCAATGAGCTGAAGACACCGTTGGGTGAGATTAAAAGCACGCTGTTAAAAGGGGGTGTATTCCGGGGGTGTGATGAATTTTGCTTGGATTGTTGGATACAGCCAGAGGGTTGTAATGAGTTAAAGCAGGGCCTTCAGGCTATGATGAATGAAGGTACCTTGCAGTTTGATAGAACCGAGGTCGAAAAGCCTGTAGAGGTGTTGTGTGATGAGCTGAACGATGTTGCTACGGTAACGATTCCAAGGAAAACAATAACGATAACGGCGCCCTCCAGGCGGCCGACGATCACAATTACCAAAGCAGAACCGGTTCCTTTTGAGAGTACTAAAGCAGTGTCGTGGACTTACGGGTTGGAGGTATATTGCGATGGTAAGAAAATCGAAGTCAATGGACAACCAGCTGGGGTTGTCGACAATGTTGTCAGAACAGGGGGTATGACCAGAAGCGGAAGAATCTTCACGTCACCCGAGGTAGAGGCGGAAAGATTAGCCAAGGGTAAAGCTAAGGCAACTGAGAGTGGTCCGTCTCAGTCGAATGAAAAGGAAACGTCACTTAAAGACGTAGAGGAGTTTATGAGGCTCATTTGTAAAAGTGATTACAAAATTGTGGAGCACCTCCAGCAAACGCCATCAAAGATTTCCATCCTATCATTGCTGTTATGTTCCGAGGCCCATCGGAACGCTTTGCTGAAGATTCTAGACACGCCGTTCGTTCCTCAAGAGGTCTCTGTTAACCAGTTAGAAGGGGTGATGGCGCACGTAAACGCGGGGCACAGTTTGGGCTTTACAGACTTTGATTTGACTCCAAGAGGGCGAGAGCACAATATGGCATTGCATGTGTCAGTTGAGTGCCGGGGCACAGTCATGTCCCATGTTTTAGTAGACACTGGATCTTCCCTGAATGTGCTGCCGAAGAAAGCCATGATGAAGTTAGACATCAGGGGGATTATCTGCACGCCCAGTGACTTAGTGGTGAGAGTGTTCGATGGAACGAGGAGGTCGGTTTTCGGATCAATAACATTACCGTTGCAGGTGGGGCCTGAAATATTTGAAACTGAGTTCTATATAATGGACATCCAGCCAGCGTATAGTTGTCTTCTTGGGCGCCCATGGATCCATGCTGTCGGGGCAGTCACATCCACGTTACACCAGAAGTTGAAGTATATGGTGGGGGATAGTGTCGTCACTGTTTGTGGAGAAGAAGATATTCTGGTTAGCCATCTGTCTTCATTCAGATATGTGGAGGTCGATGGCGAAATACACGAGACACCCTTTCAAGCATTTGAAGGGCTAAAGATTAAAGACAAAGCTCCAGTACCCAAGATATCAGATGTGGCAGTGTCATCGTACAAAGAGGCTCAGGCTCTAGTGCAGGCAGGCCAAACCAAGGGCTGGGGTCAGGTGTTGGAGATTCCCGGGAAGAATGACAGGTTCGGGCTTGGATATCATCCTTCGTCATCAGCATCCTCTTCAGGAACGCCCAAGTTCAGAGGGCCGATAACCATTACACCAAGTGGGGTGAGCTTCGAGACTATCAATGTTGTTTCCGATTCTGAAGAAGGAGATAGCGACTGTGGTATGGACGCATGGATCAAGCCAAGCGTGCCAGGACAAAGTCTCTGCAATTGGTCTATCCGAGAAACTGTTCCTGTGACAACTAAACAGTAATGATTTGTTTTCTTAATTGTTGAATAATCCTGTGTCCTACCCGGGGCATAGTGATTTTGCTTAGGGCCATTTGGTTATGTACATTACATTGTTTAATCATGAAATAAAGGCGTTTTTCATATATAAATATTGTGATCCCTGTTTTTCCTGTTTTTATCTTTTACAATAAGATGGCAACGTGGTTACTTGCTTTGTACGTGTTTTGAAGCATTTAACCATTTCCTTCGCAGGATTACTATTTCATATGACATCTATGAACCGCCTATGACTCATTTCGACTTCGAGCACCCGGTATTTCAGGCTGAGGAAGAGATTGTCGAAGATGGCGAAGTGCCAGAAGAGTTGACCTGGTTGTTGAAACAAGAAGAAAGAATCATTTTGCCTCACGAGGAAGTCATTGAGATTATCAATTTAGGGTCAGAAGAGGTCGAAAGAAACATCCGTATAGGGGCCGCACTGCAAAGCAACGTCAAGCAAAGGTTGATTGACATGCTCATGGAGTACAGTGATATATTCGCTTGGTCGTATGAGGATATGCCTGGGTTGGATACGGATATGGTCGTTCACCGTCTGCCACTGCGAGAGGAATGTCCGCCTATTAAGCAGAAACTCCGAAGAACTAGGCCGGACATGGCCGTGAAGATCAAGGAGGAAGTTCAAAAACAGTGGGATGCTGGTTTCCTAGTTGTTACAAAATATCCCTCATGGGTCGCTAATATTGTGCCAGTGCCAAAGAAAGACGGTAAGGTGCGAATGTGTGTAGACTACCGTGATCTGAACAGGGCGAGCCCGAAAGATGACTTTCCACTTCCTGACATCGATGTGCTGGTTGATAACACCGCTCAGTTCTCCGTATTCTCCTTCATCGATGGCTTCTCAGGCTATAATCAGATCAAAATGGCGCCAGAAGACATGGAGAAGACTACCTTCATTACTCCTTGGGGAACATTTTGTTACAAAGTGATGCCTTTCGGATTGAAGAATGCTGGGGCAACATATCAACGTGCTATGACGACTCTCTTTCATGACATGATGCACAAAGAGATCGAGGTTTATGTTGATGATATGATTGCCAAATCCCAGACGGAGGAGGAGCATTTGGTTAATCTGCTGAAACTGTTCAAGAGGCTTAGGAAGTTCAGGTTGAGACTGAACCCTAACAAGTGCACCTTCGGGGTGAGATCGGGTAAACTACTGGGGCTTATTGTGAGCGAAAAAGGAATAGAGGTTGATCCTGCGAAAATAAAAGCAATACAAGAAATGCCGACGCCCAAAACAGAAAAAGAAGTGCGTGGATTTTTAGGAAGGTTGAACTACATCGCCCGGTTCATATCTCACCTAACTGCGACATGCGAGCCGTTATTCAAGCTGTTAAAAAAGGACCAGGTTGTGACCTGGAATGAAAATTATCAGAGGGCGTTCGACAGAATAAAAGAATACTTGCAGGAACCTCCTGTTTTGATACCCCCAGTACCCGGGAGACCGTTGATTATGTATTTGACAGTTCTTGAGGAAAGTATGGGTTGTGTTCTCGGTCAACATGACGAGACAGGTGTCGCTACTGCGAAAATCGGCGCCGGCTGACAGAAGAGTCGCCACCGTGCGTTATTTATCCCAACGGAGGGAAAGGAAACTCTCGAAGTAAACCTCGCAAAAAACGGGGAAAAGGTATGGTCATCGCAACCAAAACCTGGGTTCGGGAGTCGGTTACGCAAGGGGAAGGTATTAGCACCCCTCACGTCCGTCGTACTCGACGGGATCCACGCTTTCTTGGGTTGTCTACAGGATGCAAAACAATCTATCTACGGCTGCTAAATCTAAACGGAAGGGAATTGACTCGATAGAGCGTCGCACTCTATGCCTACGTATTCTCAAGAGAGAAAGTCAGAGTCAACGTAGTTCGGGACTACAGGGAAAATTGGCTCGCCAAGACCTCGCGTCTTGTGCCTACGTACTTCCACACTGCATGGAAGATCAGAGCTTTACGTAGTTCAGGCTAACTACGGCTAAACAAGGTATTCTCACACAGCAGTGAGAAAAACAACTGGTTTCAAAGGTTCGGGGACCTATGGGCAAAACTATGGTTCGGTCTCCAATGCACTAGGGCAATGGAGAAAAAGGGTAACAATTAGTCGTCAGCGGGAAAGTCTCGGTCGCACAGCCGCGAAGAGAACAAAAGTCAGTTGTTAGTGTGCTCGCTAGGATATCGCATCCTATGCCTACATATCCTCGTCTGGTACGAGGAATCAGAGCAGCTGTAGTTCGGCTACTTCGGGACCACAGCTCAAATCTCGTTTTATTAACATTCTGAAAAATGGTTACAACGATTGAACACTGAAAATAAACTCCTAGGAAATACTATCCTATTCTATCCTAAAAAATCGAATGGAAAATAGCCCCCTAACAAGTGGGCTTCTAAACTATCCCTAAAATCATAAAATAATCTCCATGAAAATATATCCTAAAAGAAAATGTACTCTAAAAAATATTAAGTCTATACTAATATTTTTTGTTCTTTTCCAATCATTTTCTCCTTTTTCTTTCAAAATATCCTTTCTTTATTTTTCTATTCTTTCATATTTTTTCTATATTTTCCTCTTTCTTTTATTGTTTTTCCACTTTTCTTTTCTTTCCTCATTATATTTTCTTTTCTTTTTCTTTTACTATTTTTCTTTTCTTTCTCTATTCTTTTTTTTATTCTTTTTCAATAGAAAAAACTAAACAATATAATAATAAAGAAAAAAAATACAAAAGAGGGGAGGGGGGTACCCAGTCATAAGGGATATGCAGAAACAAAACAAAAACAACAGCCTGGGCCCAGCCCAAATTCACAAAGAAATTACAGACCCAGGGGGGTGCGGATGTGATCAGGGTGTGTGCATACCACCTCGTATTGGGCCCAGCCCATTCTCATTAGAAAAAAACAAGGGAAGGCGCCTCCAGAAAAAAAACGTAGTTGGGCCTGAGGCCCATTACCCAACCCAACTTCTTTCTCCCTTCCTCATTCTCTCAGCTTCCTATCTGAAACCCTAACCCTTTCTCTTCCTCAACCGCCGCCCTCTACACTGTTCACTCTTCCTCCGTTCAGCCTTCTTTCTCTCACCATCTCAAACATTGTTCTTCACCACCTCAACTCTCCGTTCCAACAGTCTTCATCGTTCTCATTTCAACCAAAAAAATGTTCAGATTCTAGTAATCAACAATGGAGTAACCCTGACCACACTATTGACGCAAGGAAGATTGACGGAGATTTACGTTCTGGATGTTCTTGAAGTCGTCTTCGTCGATGAGCTTTTGAAGTTCTTTTGTTATCTGTTCTTGGAGGACTTTCTGGAAAAGACGCTACAGATGAAGATCTTCGAGGATCTTCGCAGATCTTGAAGATCAATGATGAACATCGTGTCCGGAAAACTATACTTGACAAGGCTCTGTTCATGGATTTCCTGAGAAATGATGAAGATTGTTGAACATTCAGTATATGATGATGAAAATCTGGAGATCTGGATGAAGGTGTTGTTGAACCTTGAAGAACTTTCTGGAAATCGTACGAAGTTGACGACTGGATGATTGGTGAAGATTGTTGCATGTTTCTTGTGGTTGAGATTCGAGTACGCATGTTCTGGAAGTGGCGTTCTGGAGATTTCGGATCTTGAGGATCTTCTGGCGATTGGTGAATGAATGAACACCGATGATGATGATAGGTGGATTTCTGGAAAGTGGTTCTTGGCGAACGGTTGGATGAAGATCTATGCTGATGATGATCGTTTCCGGATTTTGTTGATCGTGGAAGATGAATGGATGAAGGTGGAATCTGGAAGTTTCTGGGTTTTAGGTGATGAAGGTTAGAGGAGGAGGATGAAGAATGATCGGATTCTGGGTAGAAGTTGGATTTCCGGCGAGGTTCACGGTGGCCGCCGGCCATGCATGCCGGCCGGTGGGTCTTCCCGGCGAAGTGCTGTGGTGTGTACGCGTGGCAGTGTGGGTGGAGAGGGTGAACGCATGGGAGACGTGTGTCCCATACGTGGCAGAGTGAGAGAGACTCTGAGGTGAGGTGGCGTGTGAATAACGAGTAACGTGGGGCCTCCTCGATTCAACACGTGTGCTGCTGGCATTTATACCCTGAGAGTTTCTGGATGCTTCTAGAAGACTCTGGACATTGCTGGACATTTGGGCAAAATTTTGGACTGCGAATGGGCTTTGCGAATTAAAAATGAGGCCCAACGAAAAAGTGATTAAAAAACTTCAAAAAAAACTGAAATGAACAAATTAGCCCAATTACACTAACTAGACCTAATTAACTAAACTAAACCCAATTAATTAAATCTGAAAACTAGTCTAATTAATTTCTATAAATCCTAATTACCAACTAAACAAAATGATTAATTTCAATTAATTTCTAACAACTCTAATAATTCTCTAATCTAAGATTAAGCTAATAACTCCACTAATTAATTCCTAATAAAACCTATGTTATTTATTGAAAGAAAATCTATTATTCTAATAAAACTATTAAAAAAAAAACTATATTATTTATATCTAAAATTAAAAACATTTAATTTCTATTAACCCTATTATTTATTATTCTAAAACATTATATCCTAAAAAAACTATTTATTTAATAAGAAAAAATCTATATTAAAAAAGATTAAAAAGCTATTAAAACTATTAAAAAATCATTAATATTCTAAAAATTCTATATTATCCTAAAAAATCTATTAACTCCTAAAATGATTAAAAATCTATTTAAAAAGAATTAAAACTATTAAAAATCCTATTAAATCCTAAAAATGACTTAAAAGCTATTTAAACCCTAAAAATGGCCAATAAAATCCCGAAAAATCACCATAATTTCCAGAGGAACAAAATAAGCACCGAACGACACATAACACTGCGAGAGCGCACCAAAATAGCCGGTAAGAATAAACGGGCACCGAAATATCCCAAAAAATACGATTCTACTATCCAAACTGATAAAAACCACCTGAGACGCGAGACGAGAGCTGTGATCCATGATAAAATCAAAACAAATGAAAAATGCATTGTATGCAATATGCAGATGCGAAGGCGATCATGCGTCGAAACATCGAGCCAGATACGAGACCCGGTTGGTCAAATTTTGGGGTGCAGCAGCTGCCCCTATTCAAGCGGCTTGGACCTGACTGGGTGAGAAGCGAACGACTCTCAACCAATCAAGGTGCGAGACGATTGAATACCGGTAAACCCGAAAATTTGCCAACTGCTCAACTCATCGAACACTGGAATAATAGCTGCACGACAACTATCTGGAGAAATACTGATCTGACATCGCCGTCAGTTATCCACGTTAAATTCTTCTGATATTGCCTTCAGACAACCACAACACCCAACATCACCGCTGGAAGACTAAACCTGATATCGCCGTCGAACAATCAAAATACCCCGCATCGCTGCTGGAGAACTAAATCTGATATCGCCGTCGAATAATCAAAATACCCCGCCTCGCCGCTGGAGAAAATACAACACTGAACAAAATACCCCGCATCGCCGTTGGAGAATTAAAGGATCTGCATCACCTAACATCGCCGTCAGAAGACTGGATAAACTTGACACGCCCAACATCGCCACTGGAAAACTGAATCTGACGTCGTCGTCGGAAACAAACATCGCTCTGAGAGACACTCGACATCGCCGTCGTACAAACATCATCTCTGCTGGGGATTTAAGAGCCTGACATCGCCATCAAACAAACATTCAACCTCGCCGCCGAACACATTCAACCTCGCCGTCGAACAAACATCCAACCTCGCCGCCGGACACCTTCAACATCGTCGTCGAACCAATCATAATCTGACCTGGGGTTCACCCCTGGTAAATGGAACAAAAGGTACACTTGCGTATTTGAAACTACTTCGCCGTGAATGAGAGACTTAACCGAGCACGCTCTGATCTGGGGTTCACCCTCAGAACCATAACGAACATCGGAATACTGCTGCACAACTGACCCACCATAGAACTTCAACATTAAAGATATATGAAACCCTGGCCCCTGGCCATTTCCAGCTCCAGCTAGAAAAACTCTTCAAGTACTTCTGAAGATAAACATCCTTGACCTTCAAGGCTGTAAACTTTGCCCGTCGGCAACTCTGCAGGAGGTATCTTCGACTTCAGTCTGAAGAAATGGTCCTTGGCCTTCAAGGATACATGGATCTGCCTTCAGGCGACTCCGCCTCTGCTATAGAGTATCCGTGACTTCAGTCAGGGATATACTTCGGCCTTCAGTCCGAAAAATGAATCCTAGGTCATTCATGACCTTGGGGATAACCTTGCCCTCAGGCACCTTCGCTTCAGCTTAGGAAATCTGTGACTTCAGTCAGAGAAATGGTATCCAGAGCCATTCATGACTCTACGGGGATTCAAACACTTTGCCTTCAGGCAAAACTCCGCTTCAGCTGGAGAAACATCTTCGACTTCAGTCAGAAGAAATATCATTCACTTGATCGCAATCAATCATCACCTCAGGACAACTGACTTGGTCTTCAGACCAACACGGATCACCTTGAATACAAAATTTGGAACCTTGTCTTCAGCCACCCGTTGATTCATCAACCAGGAAATCTGAATTCACAGGAACCTCTGATACCGCCTTCAGGCGCTTACGAAGTCAATCTTTAGATTAGACATCACGGTTGGAGCAAACATATCACGCTGCTGAGGATTTTCAAGAATCATTTTGAACAAACAAATCTGTCGGGCACCTTCAAGAATCATCCTGAACTGATAACCTTTCTGGAGACTTCATTCTGCTGGGTATTCCAGGAATCTTCCTGGGCAAATTTTGCTGGGGACGCTACTGGGAAGCTTGAGAATCATCCTAAGCAAACAACTCGGGAACTGCGCTGAGGTCTTAAGAATCATCTTAAGCAAACGGCCCTGCTGAAGAATTCAAGAATCGTCTTGAACTGAAGACTTCGCTGGGGATCTCAAAGATCATCTTGAGCGAGCGATTGTGAGGATTACACCGGGGTCTTCAAGAATCATCTTAATAAAGCGACCTCGTTGGGGAGGATATCAAGAATCATCCTGAGCAACCGATCCTTTGGTGGAACACCTGTAAGACAAGAATGATAGTAACCTAGATCATGCTTATGATGTGTATGCTTCTGCGCCTATGCCCCACACGGCGGGAATGATATGCGTTTATGCTAAATGCTGTGCAATCATGCACAATGCTATGCAGTGTTAGATGCTATGCAGTCATGCACAGTGATGCGATCCCGTCAGCAAAATAAATGTCGAGGGGAGATTCTCCTATCAAGGAGAAAGAACTACTCAGATAGAGGAATCATCCTGCTGAGGAGAACGTGGACACGCCAATATCAATCGGACTCTGTCTGGGGAAACGATCTTCCGTGGACTGCTGCAGGGAAAACAACTTCAGTTGATCTGCTGCGGGGGACCGAAGCTCTACGAGAACTTGGACCTGCTGATATCAATCGCGAGGATAAACTGCGCGGCCGTCATGGCTACTCTTCTGGGGATAACAACTCTGTGGGGAGGCAACTTCAGCTGCAACACTCCACTGGGGAAGAGGGAATCATCCGACTTCGGGAGAGAATACGGCTCTGGTGGGGAATTTCAATTCCACGGGAGACTTCAGTCTGGCACCATCAGTTACTACATCCTTCGTCATACGAACAATTTCCTACAAGACTTGCACTTGTGACCCAGTGCTGGGGAATACACCTGCTCCGGCGACTTTACTGGGGAAAGAAAAACAGCTCTGCACGGGGATGCTTTCTTCAAACCATTGACAACTGATTGTACTTTGCGGGGATTGACCCAAACTGAGGTTGATTGCGCGCAGCACACTGCTGGAAATGCCCCTGCTATCAAGGATGTCGATCTTAATCTGCTGAGGATCCTTCTGATCCTACTCTGATACGGGGTAAAATACGATCTCGACTCTTCCGGGGATAATACGCAACTTTCATCTGCTGAAGAGTAACTATTCTGATTTAACAACATCCACAATGAATTCAAACACTAATCGGAGTACTGGTATCCGTCGAGCTTCGTATCGGGGAACATGACAACATGCGGGTCATTGGGAAATACTGTGTCAGATACCTTTAGGTTTTTTTTTTTTGTTTTTCTGGTTTAGGGTAAACACGGATTATGTACACAGTGGGAGATATAAGAAAATACTAGACGAGAACTAGCATTCAGGGTGGACTACCAAACGAGAGCTGATAGCGAAACATGTTAGGTTGTCAAACGAGAACTGACTTACGGGTTCTGGATATCAAACGAGAATTTGATTTGGTTTGGACATCAGACGGGCTGACTGGATAACAGACTGAGGTATAGACAACCAGGAGAGAACTGGCTGAAAGCTGACATATACCAGACGAGAACTGGTATAACACCTGAAGAAACGGTGACCAGACGAGAACTGGTTGCAATAAATTGCACCAGACGGGAACTGATGCTTACAATAAACTGCACCAGACGGGAACTGATGCTTACGGGTTTGCCAGGCGAGAACTGGACTTTGGAACGACTGGTTACTGACACGCAACAGGTTTAGACTGCAGGATAATGATCCAATGACAGCAAGGCATTTTCGGAATGCTAAGGTTTTTGATAAGGGTATTGACATGATTCCCCGATACTCACCTCTGGCTGGGAATAAACAAACTGGCTTGAATGACTTGCCCCAGTACACTCAGCTGGGGATAAAAGACTGGCTCGAACAACTTGCTTCAAGACAATCAACTTGCCCCAATCTAACTCTTGGGAATACCTGTTCTGAACAGCTTGCTACGAGAAGACTTCGAGAATATTTGCCCCGACATCTGCACGACAAAAGAATTTAATCTCCAATTAAACACCTAACAACCCAGTTGATTTCAACATTCTCTGCGATGACTTGCCCCTGAATGAGCGTTCTAGCGACTTAACTCGATCTGATTATCCACTGGAAGTATCTGCTTTCAAATATCCGCATTCTGTATAACTGCCCCTGATTGGTTCTCGAGAAAACTCATTTCTGATTAACCGCTTCTCAAACAACTGCCCCTAATCAACTGAAGCTTCGGGCCTTGTCCTCAGACTGACTGATACCGAACTTACTGGAATATAATGCCCCTGATTCATAGGTCTTCACAACATTCACCATTCTGGTTCAGACTACTGAATTGCTCAGTCCTGCTTGATTATTCCTGCTGGAATTTCTTTCATGCCAACTACTAACCTGCAATTAAAATTGTCTGTCTACGAATGGTAATCTTAATGCAGTGGTTATGCAGATTTTGAAAAAATTTGAGCTGTCACTCATTTACATGCATATGATTGTGAGTGACGAATGAACCAAAGTTCAAACGTAGTGCTTACGTGGTCAATGAAAAATACAACAAGGATGTGACTAGCAAGTCAAGAAGGAGTCAGGTTACTCAACCTTATCGTCATGCGCTTCAGACTAACCCTACCTCAATTAGGTCTTTTAAGGGTTGTATCGTGGTCGGGTTCACGGTTCGTGAAACAAAGGATATTTGGCTCAAATTTTTGATTTGTACCCACCCCTTCTACGTGATGATCTCCGATCCTAAGGTTCAGTTAACCTGGCACAAGCGCTCGCCTCTTCGAGAGGTATGTGGAATGGTAAGAACCACAATTAAGGAATTCACAAGCTTTTCTTCTAGAGTGATAGTTACTCCTTCTTTGCTTTCGGTGTCTGTGTACACGACTTTGTGATTTGCTAGGGAAAAATTTTCTTTTTATCCCTCTTTTTCACTCTTTTGATTCCCTAACTTTTGCCTGGACTGACTCCTTTTGAGTTCTTTTCGTTTTTTTTTCGATTTCTTTTGAAGTCCAGCGGGATGCCCTGATTTTTGCCTAAGTATTAGCTTTCTCAGCTTTTCTTTCTTTTTACTTGGCGGGCTTTCTTTCTTCTTTTGGAACAAAGTCGTGTGACACCGGTTGTCTTGATTGCTCCGAAAGGATTGTAACTGTCTCACTCCTGATTGGTGAGATATGACCTCTTGAAAGGTATAAACTGACTGGTCCTTGAAAGACAACACTCCTCTGTAAGACTTGAATGCTCGGTCAAGCTAACTGACAACTACCCTGCCCCGAGTTAAGATGTAAGGGTTAAAAAGTCCGAAAAAAACTTCTACTTCCTGGCTCGAAGTGGTTAACAAGGGACTAACTCCTTATATCTCCAGTGTTTAGGGGATTTGAAACAATGCCTTGTACGTCATCGGTAAGGTCTTATCTGAAAGCATACGATCATCGGTTATGAGTTTCAGTTTCGTCATCCTCCCTCTAATCTTTGCTAGTCACAGTGATAAAGTGGAGTGAATAAAATGCAAGTGTCAGTGCAATGCAGTAAATGAGCGACAGCGACATGATTAATTCAGAAAAATGCATAGTCACTTATTATTATCACCATTCGAAACATACAATGTTTAAAAGCAAGTAGTAACTAACAGAAAAGAAACTACAAAATGCAAATGATATAAAGGTCTGAGGACTGCCAACGCTGAGGCACCCGTCTGTCTGAACCACTGGCTTTCTGGGGAATGCTTTCCGAGTCTACGAGCTTAGACAGCTGAGCGGTTGGGATGAACAAACAGAAATCCTTCTCGAAAGTAAATGCGATCTTGGTCAATCAACTGCTGTACCTTCGCCTGAAATGCTTTACAATCTTCAGTTGAATGCCCTGGAGATCCACCATGATAACCACACTGAGCGTGGGGATTGTACCCTGGAGGGTAAGGCTCTGGCACGGGCTTGAGAGCTTTCGGTTCCACCAAGGAATTCTGCATCAAACGCGGAAGAATTTGGCTATACGGCACAGGTACTGGATGGAAAGGAGCGTTCCTTCGTTCCAAGTTGTTACGAGGTCGGTTCTGGTTCTGACGCTGATTCTGATAACCTCGGCCACGGGCTCGTGGACTTGCAAGAGGAGCGACATAAGGTTCCCGATGGGGTGCCCCAGGCACAGTTGTCTGTCCAGAATAACGAGACACAGAAGATACTGACCGCTGAGAAGACGGAGAACCAACAGATTTCACCGATTCGACTTGAGGATATCCAACATCTGTCAGGACCGCATCGATCATAGTTTCATCTTCAGATTGAGAGCCATAGAGAGATTCAGTTTCACTGGCCTGACCTCTTGAAACATTCGGGATTCTTCCAGTCTTTACTGCATACTCGATGCGCTCTCCCGTCCTTACCAACTCAGAGAAATTTGGTGCGGTTTCAAACATTCTTTCGAAGTACGGGCTCTGCAAGGAGTTTACGAACATGCCTTTCATCTCTTGGTCTAGGAGCGGTGGTTGCACTCTACCAGCAAATTCTCTCCATCTCTGAACATACTTTCTGAAAGATTCATTGTTCCCTTGAGACAATTCTTGCAGTTGCACGCGAGTAGGAGCTTCGTCAAGATTATAGTCGTACTGCTTCAGAAAGGCATTGGCTAAGTCCATCCATGATCGGATCTGATCACGCCCTAACTGCATATACCAACTCAGAGGTGCCCTAGTCAGACTATCTTGAAAGCAATGAATCATCAGCTTGTCGTTGTGCAAAAATGAAGTCATTCTCCGGCAGAACATCACCAAATGTTGCTTCGGGCAACTATCTCCTTTGTACCTTTCAAACCTCGGCATTCTGAACTTCGGAGGTAACACTAGGCCAGGAACCAGACACATATCTGCAGCACTAGGAATAACAGCGTCTTTACCTTTCAAGGCTTTGAATCTCTCATCTAATGCACGAAACCTTTCAGCATACACGGGAGCTAATGGGTCTTTATTCTTTGCTGTCGGGACCTCTCTTCGGGGCTTTGGCACAGGGAAGGCAAAACCCTGGTAGTCTGAGACATCAACAGAAGGAGAACGTTCACCTCGGACAACAAACTGCTCACGCAGACCTTGGTCTTCAACAGATGGCTGCACAAGCTGAGCTGCAGTAAGGTTGTTTACTTGCGGAAAGTCTTCGTCGTGCGGAGATCCATACAGAGGATTGGACGTCACGGTGAAACCTGACAAGGTATCAACAAACTGGAAGCCGCTCTCTGACATAGCTACCAATGGTCTTCAGCTGACTTCGATGCTCGATTCTGCTCAAATCTACTTTAAATCTGCTTCAACCCCTTGGTCGTCTTCAATATTCACCTTCAGAACCAAAATAATGGCTGGATAAGAGCTCTGAATAACTGGTGAATGGTATGCAATATGATGCGAAGATGCCTATGCAAATGCAATGCAATGCAACAAATACGGGATCACAGCCCCCACACAATCTAAATACGGCTGCACTGCTGACGGAGTACGGTTGCTCTGAAGAGAAGACCAGAATAAGGGGTAGGTTGGAAGTCAAGTTTCCTGCACAAAAAAAGCCCCTCCACTCACAGGTGTGGACCTATATCTGACAAGGTACGGCATCCTATGCGGTCGTCAGCGTCACAGACTTTCAGAACTGACGATACGATTCCCAGAAGGAGTGGCATCATCGAGTCCTGAAGAAGCCTCACTTAGCTAACTTCCAAATGATCGGTTCCCAGAGTCGACAATCCTCACGTCTGGACTCCCCTCAGATCCTCAGGACCGGAAAGGAGCACCTCTGCGAGAACCTCGTCTGAGCGCAGATTTTCGTAGGGAACTGTGCCTGCTCAGCAGACAGGTTCGTCTACTACTTCTCCGCAACTATATCTAGGTGTGTACTCAAGCCCAGGTCCGGCTTCTCACTCAATCATAGAACACCCGTAACACCCCAACAGCAACATATAATATCGATAAATAAACCCCAATAGACAAGCAAACAAGCGCTAGGATTGACTCTCTCTTAGGGGACGTTGAATCCCACATGCATAAGGACTATCGCAATCCTTAGCAGCCAGGGACGTTGGATCCCCAGCAGACTTACATAGGGAACTATCGCAGTCCCCAGCAGAGTCGCCAGCTGTCGCTACTGCGAAAATCGGCGCCGGCTGACAGAAGAGTCGCCACCGTGCGTTATTTATCCCAATGGAGGGAAAGGAAACGCTCGAAGTAAACCTCGCAAAAAACGGGGAAAAGGTATGGTCATCGCAACCAAAACCTGGGTTCGGGAGTCGGTTACGCAAGGGGAAGGTATTAGCACCCCTCACGTCCGTCGTACTCGACGGGATCCACACTTGCTTGGGTTGTCTACAGGATGCAAAACAATCTATCTACGGCTGCTAAATCTAAACGGAAGGGAATTGACTCGATAGAGCGTCGCACTCTATGCCTACGTATTCTCAAGAGAGAAAGTCAGAGTCAACGTAGTTCGGGACTACGGGGAAAATTGGCTCGCCAAGACCTCGCGTCTTGTGCCTACGTACTTCCACACTGCATGGAAGATCAGAGCTTTACGTAGTTCAGGCTAACTACGGCTAAACAAGGTATTCTCACACAGCAGTGAGAAAAACAACTGGTTTCAAAGGTTCGGGGACCTATGGGCAAAACTATGGTTCGGTCTCAAATGCACTAGGGCAATGGAGAAAAAGGGTAAAAATTAGTCGTCAGCGGGAAAGTCTCGGTCGCACAGCCGCGAAGAGAACAAAAGTCAGTTGTTAGTGTGCTCGCTAGGATATCGCATCCTATGCCTACATATCCTCGTCTGGTACGAGGAATCAGAGCAGCTATAGTTCGGCTACTTCGGGACCACAACTCAAATCTCGTTTTATTAACATTCTGAAAAATGGTTACAACGATTGAACACTGAAAATAAACTCCTAGGAAATACTATCCTATTCTATCCTAAAAAATCGAATGGAAAATAGCCCCCTAACAAGTGGGCTTCTAAACTATCCCTAAAATCGTAAAATAATCTCCATGAAAATATATCCTAAAAGAAAATGTACTCTAAAAAATATTAAGTCTATACTAATATTTTTTGTTCTTTTCCAATCATTTTCTCCTTTTTCTTTCAAAATATCCTTTCTTTATTTTTCTATTCTTTCATATTTTTTCTATATTTCCCTCTTTCTTTTATTGTTTTTCCACTTTTCTTTTCTTTCCTCATTATATTTTCTTTTCTTTTTCTTTTACTATTTTTCTTTTCTTTCTCTATTCTTTTTTTATTCTTTTTCAATAGAAAAAACTAAACAATATAATAATAAAGAAAAAAAATACAAAAGAGGGGAGGGGGGTACCCAGTCATAAGGGATATGCAGAAATAAAACAAAAACAACAGCCTGGGCCCAGCCCAAATTCACAAAGAAATTACAGACCCAGGGGGGTGCGGATGTGATCAGGGTGTGTGCATACCACCTCGTATTGGGCCCAGCCTATTCTCATCAAAAAAAAACAAGGGAAGGCGCCTCCAGAAAAAAACGTAGTTGGGCCTGAGGCCCATGACCCAACCCAGCTTCTTTCTCCCTTCCTCATTCTCTCAGCTTCCTATCTGAAACCCTAACCCTTTCTCTTCCTCAACCGCCGCCCTCTACACTGTTCACTCTTCCTCCGTTCAGCCTTATTTCTCTCACCATCTCAAACATTGTTCTTCACCACCTCAACTCTCCGTTCCAACAGTCTTCATCGTTCTCATTTCAACCAAAAAAATGTTCAGATTCTAGTAATCAACAATGGAGTAACCCTGACCACACTATTGACGCAAGGAAGATTGACGGAGATTTACGTTCTGGATGTTCTTGAAGTCGTCTTCGTCGATGAGCTTTTGAAGTTCTTTTGTTATCTGTTCTTGGAGGACTTTCTGGAAAAGACGCTACAGATGAAGATCTTCGAGGATCTTCGCAGATCTTGAAGATCAATGATGAACATCGTGTCCGGAAAACTATACTTGACAAGGCTCTGTTCATGGATTTCCTGAGAAATGATGAAGATTGTTGAACATTCAGTATATGATGATGAAAATCTGGAGATCTGGATGAAGGTGTTGTTGAACCTTGAAGAACTTTCTGGAAATCGTACGAAGTTGACGACTGGATGATTGGTGAAGATTGTTGCATGTTTCTTGTGGTTGAGATTCGAGTACGCATGTTCTTGAAGTGGCGTTCTGGAGATTTCGGATCTTGAGGATCTTCTGGCGATTGGTGAATGAATGAACACCGATGATGATGATAGGTGGATTTCTGGAAAGTGGTTCTTGGCGAACGGTTGGATGAAGATCTATGCTGATGATGATCGTTTCCGGATTTTGTTGATCGTGGAAGATGAATGGATGAAGGTGGAATCTGGAAGTTTATGGGTTTTAGGTGATGAAGGTTAGAGGAGGAGGATGAAGAATGATCGGATTCTGGGTAGAAGTTGGATTTCCGGCGAGGTTCACGGTGGCCGCCGGCCATGCATGCCGGCCGGAGGGTCTTCCCGGCGAAGTGTTGTGGTGTGTACGCGTGGCAGTCTGGGTGGAGAGGGTGAACGCATGTGAGACGCATGTCCCATGCGTGGCAGAGTGAGAGAGACTCTGAGGTGAGGTGGCGTGTGAATAACGAGTAACGTGGGGCCTCCTCGATTCAACACGTGTGCTGCTGGCATTTATACCCTGAGAGTTTCTGGATGCTTCTAGAAGACTCTGGACATTGCTGGACATTTGGGCAAAATTCTGGACTGCGAATGGGCTTTGCGAATTAAAAATGAGGCCCAACGAAAAAGTGATTAAAAAACTTCAAAAAAAACTGAAATGAACAAATTAGCCCAATTACACTAACTAGACCTAATTAACTAAACTAAACCCAATTAATTAAATCTGAAAACTAGTCTAATTAATTTCTATAAATCCTAATTACCAACTAAACAAAATGATTAATTTCAATTAATTTCTAACAACTCTAATAATTCTCTAATCTAAGATTAAGCTAATAACTCCACTAATTAATTCCTAATAAAACCTATGTTATTTATTGAAAGAAAATCTATTATTCTAATAAAACTATTAAAAAAAAACTATATTATTTATATCTAAAATTAAAAACATTTAATTTCTATTAACCCTATTATTTATTATTCTAAAACATTATATCCTAAAAAAACTATTTATTTAATAAGAAAAAATCTATATTAAAAAAGATTAAAAAGCTATTAAAACTATTAAAAAACCATTAATATTCTAAAAATTCTATATTATCCTAAAAAATCTATTAACTCCTAAAATGATTAAAAATCTATTTAAAAAGAATTAAAACTATTAAAAATCCTATTAAATCCTAAAAATGACTTAAAAACTATTTAAACCCTAAAAATGCCCAATAAAATCCAGAAAAATCACCATAATTCCCAGAGGAACAAAATAAGCACCGAACGACACATAACACTGCGAGAGCGCACCAAAATAGCCGGTAAGAATAAACGGGCACCGAAATATCCCAAAAAATACGATTCTACTATCCAAACTGATAAAAACCGCCTGAGACGCGAGACGAGAGCTGTGATCCCTGATAAAATCAAAACAAATGAAAAATGCACTATATGCAATATGCAGATGCGAAGGCGATCATGCGTCGAAACATCTAGCCAGATACGAGACCCGGTTGGTCAAATTTTGGGGTGCAACAACAGGGCGTAAAGAGCATGCGATATACTATCTGAGTAAGAAGTTCACTGATTGTGAGTCGAGATACTCAATGCTTGAAAAAACGTGTTGTGCGCTAGCCTGGGCCGCCAAACATTTAAGACAGTACATGCTGAATCATACAACCATGCTCATTTCGAAGATGGATCCTATCAAATATGTATTTGAAAAGCAGGCACCATCTGGGAGAATTGCCCGTTGGCAGATGGTTTTGACCAAATATGACATCCAGTATGTTTCTCAGAAGGCTATAAAGGGGAGTGTGTTATCTGAGTATCTTTCTGAGCAGCCTCTTGACGACTATCAATCGATGAGGTTTGATTTTCCTGACGAGGATATCATGTACCTAAAGGTGAAAGATTGTGACGAGTCGTTGCCAGACGAAGGACCAGAGTTGGGTTCCAAGTGGCAGATGATATTCGACGGAGCTGTGAATTCCTATGGTAGCGGAATAGGGGCAATCATTACTACTCCACATGGGTCGCACATCCCATTTACTGCTCGATTGACCTTTCCGGTTACCAATAATGAAGCCGAATATGAAGCTTGTATTATAGGGCTTGAAGAAGCCATTGATTTTCGAATCAAACATCTGGATGTATACGGAGACTCAGCTCTAGTGGTGAATTAGATTAAAGGAGAATGAGAGACACGTCAGCCCAATTTGATGCCATATATGAATTATGTAAGGAGATTGTTGCCTTTCTTTGATAAGGTAGAATTGCATCACGTACCGCGAGTAGAAAATCAAATGGATGACGCCCTGGCGACATTGTCTTTGATGTATAAAGTTAACTTTTGGAACGAGGCTCCCCGGATTATTATATCTCGGCTTGACAGACCCGCTTTCATATTTGCTATTGACGAAGCATCCGATGATAAACCCTGGTACTTTGACATCCAGAATTTCCTGAAGAACAAGGAGTATCCGGCTGGGGCATCCAGTCGAGATCAGAAGACTCTCAGGAGATTGGCTGGCAATTTCTATTTGAATCCTGATGGTGTCCTATACAAAAGAAACCACGACTTGGTGTTGCTACGCTGTGTAGACGAGAAAGAAGCAAAGTTGCTCATGGAAGAGATACATGAGGGTACGTTTGGTACACATGCTGGTGGGCATGCTATGACAAGAAAGTTGTTGCGGGCAGGTTATTACTGGCTGACTCTGGAAACAGACTGTTTCAAGTTTGCAAAGAGGTGTCATAAATGCCAAATTTATGCGGACAAGGTCCATGTACCCCCAAGTCCTCTGAACGTGATGTCATCATTGTGGCCGTTCTCGATGTGGGGAATTGATATGATTGGTAAGATCGAGCCTACGGCATCCAACGGACACCAATTCATTTTGGTGGCAATTGATTACTTCACCAAGTGGGTGGAAGCAGCATCATATGCCAACGTCACCAAACAAGTGGTCGCCAGATTTATCAAAAGAGATATTATTTGCAGATATGGAATCCCTGAGCGGATTATCACCGACAACGGTTCAAATTTGAATAACAAAATGATGAAAGAGTTGTGTCAGAATTTTAAGATTGAGCATCCCAATTCTTATTCGTATCGATCCAAGATGAATGGCGCTGTTGAAGCAGCCAATAAGAACATAAAGAAGATTGTTCAGAAGATGGTTGTGACGTATAAGGACTGGCACGAGATGCTACCTTTTGCTTTGCACGGTTATCGTACGACGGTACGCACATCAACCGGGGCAACCCCTTTTTCTTTGGTATACGGAATGGAGGCAGTGTTACCGTTGGAAGTGGAGATTCCTTCCTTGAGGGTTTTACGAGATGTCCAACTGAACGAGGCAGAATGGGTTAAAGATAGACTGAATCAGCTCAGCTTAATGGATGAAAAGAGGCTAGCTTCTCTCGCATACGGTCGGTTGAATCAAACCCGGATGAAGAAAGCATACGATAAGAAGATATGTCCGCGAAGCTTTCAGACGGGTGACCTTGTGCTGAATAGGATTCTCCCGCCACAAACAGATCACAGGGGCAAGTGGACCCCTAATTACGAAATTACGAAGGGCCCTACGTTGTCAGAAAAGTCTTCTCTGGAGGAGCTTTGCTACTATCTACCATGGACGGTGAAGACTTTACGTCTCCTGTGAATTCGGACGCAGTTAAAAAATACTTTGCTTGAAAATGACCCGCTGGACAGTAAAAAGAGAGTCCAGGCAAAAATGGGGCATCCTGGCGAACCGTAAAAAATGAATAAAAGGTTCGGGCAAAAGTTAGGGATAAAATTGAAAAGATGTACACCCGCGAAGTCGAAAACCTGCATTGGGCGACTTCGGCAAAAAAGGGTATCCCGGTGAATTGAAAACCCGCAAAGGGCGATTCACGCAAAAGTTAGGGATTGAAAAAGCAAATGACTGTGGTCCGGGTCTGATACTACATTGCTTAGTGGTTTGGGAGCACCTGAGGGTTCGTTTATCCAACACAATCTCTTCTGAAAATTGAATACCGGGAAAGCGCCAGAGTCAGGCGAGTCATAGGAGGATCAGCTCACGATGTTTGTCTGCACCACGTTGCCGACATGTGTACAAACTCGAGTTGTATTTGTATTTTTATGCTTTTGTGCATATATGTATGTGTGTGTGCGTAACTTCCTCTTTTCAGGAGTTGCATCTGATGTACAAAGCTTTGCCTATTCAGAGGCCTGTTATTAATAAAACATGTCATTCAATATTTGATGATTGTGCTTTACTGTTTTGTATGCGGAAAACGCCAATGTTCCGATGAACTTGCATGTGCATAACTTTGCTGGCCCTTGCCAATGATTGATAAAACTTCGAATTGACTGAAGTAATGTCACGGACACTAACCCGAATAGATTTGGTTGTACAGATTTGTGTTGTCTCGTTTGTGTTTTGCAGGGTTCTCGCCTTTAAAGCGGACAATCAGAAATTCTGGCCCCAGCCGGAGGTTCGTGGTGAAAGACTTGACTTTGTGCGATGCTAATCCCCACGCAGGTCGCACCTCATCCCCAGAGGTTGAGATGATGTTATCCTTTACCGAAGGAAGGATTATTTTCCCCAGAAGAGTATTCTTATGGAAGCTGTCCAAGAGATATCCCTAGCCAGTCAAAATCAGTATCCCCTACAGAGGTTGCACTCCCCAGAGAGTCGAGTATGTGAATGATCAATCCCCAGCTGGGAGAATTCCCGCAGTGTTTAACCAAGTCATAGTTGGTTCAGAAGGATTATCCTCAGCGGAGTGGTAGCTCCGAATTTGTAAGTTGTGCCCAGACAGTGCGTTTCCCCGGAAGGTTCATGTTTCCCTGGCCGAGTCGTTTCTTCCCCAGTTGGGTTACTCTCCTCAGCCGAGGATGTTCGTTCCTCCCAGTGGAAATCGAAGTTTAATCTCTCCCCGATGGAGTTGGTTGTATGTCCGACATTTATTTTTCCGGAGGACTTTATGATACCCGTTCATCCCCAACATGGTGGTATTTGCTCTCAACAGCCGTGTTGAAGCAAGCTTGTCAGAGTTTCCCCAGCAGCCTGAGCCTGCATTCGCATTTGCATATAGTGTCATAGTTGCATTTACCCAAAAATGCGTAGCATATCCGTGCTGCACAGAGCATTACGCCATTCTCAAACATGCGCATTTTGAAACATAAGCCAGGTTGGTTAACCTTCGGTTTTCAAGTGTTGTTTCCCTTGCAGGTAGAGGGAGCTCTTGCTCAGATCGATTACCAAATATTAAAAGTCTCAGCATGAGACATGTGATGATAATGTTCGTCTTGTCATTATTCCCCGCCGAGTTGCTTGTTTAAGTTTCTCTTACCCCTCCAGCGGAGTATTTCTTCAGGATTGTTGTTATGTCGTTATCAAAAGACTTCGTGAATCAATTTTTGAAAGTTGCCGCTTATGTCGCAGTAAGTGTCTGATAGTGTGATATCAGAAAATCCCCAGTAGAGTCCTTTGCAGATTTGTTGTCGTGGCGGCACTAAAAATTGGAAGACTAGACTCGTATTGTGTTACCCATGTGATTGATGGAGTCAGCTACCGCAAATATCGACAGAGAAGCTGTATCAGAGTATTACCCGTAGTGATGGCGGTGTTATTTTCCTGTAGTGGTGGCAGAGTATTACCCGTAGTGATGGCGGTGTTATTATCCTGTAGTGATGACAGAGTATTACCCGTAGCGATGGCGGTGTTATTTTCCTGTAGTGATGACAGAGTATTACCCGTAGCGATGGCAGTGTTATTTTCCTGTAGTGGTGACAGAGTATTACCCGTAGCGATAGCAGTGTTATCTTCCTATAGTGGTGGCAGAGTATTACCCGTAGCGATGGCGGTTTTATTTTCTTGTAGTGATGACAGAGTATTACCCGTAGCGATGGCGGTGTTATTTTCCTGTAGTGATGACAGAGTATTACCCGTAGCAATGGCGGTGTTATTTTCCAGTAGTAATGACAGAGTATTACCCGTAGCGATGGCGGTGTTATTTACCCGTAGTGGTAGCAGAGTTATTTTCCTATATCATGGGCAGAGTCGTGTTTTGTTGGCAGAGTTATTTCCCCGGCAAAAGCGTCAGAAAGATTGTATGATGTTAGTAGAGTTAATCATACCCATTTGGTTGATGGAGTCACGTGAAAAAATAACGATCAATTGCGTTTGCATAGAAGGATAAGATACTGTAAATGGACAGAGACGCTACACAGCTTGAGTCGCTAGAGTCAAGTACTGCTACGATCGGCAGAGAGGTGGTGTTGTCTGTATGGATAGAATTAGTCCATGGCAAGATGGAATATTTTGGTGGGTTTTTGTTCCCCAAACAGTGGTGCAGTTTATCTCTGCGGTTGGCAAATTTCCGGGTTCTTGGTATTCAACCGTCTCGTACCTCGAATGTTTGAAGGCCGTTCGCTCTTCACCCAGTCGGGTCCAAGCCGTTTGAATAGGGGCAGCTGTTGCACCCTAAAATTTGCTCAACCTATTTCACCTGGTTTATGTTTCAATTGCATTATCATTTGCATAGTCAACCATGTACATAGTCTAATCATTTGCATAGCATAGCATAACAAGTCATCTAACAAGGGATCAAGTGCCATTCTTATCAAAAGAGGCACATCAAGGGGTTTTTATTCAAGCTCAAGACCATCCAAGTAATCAAGAAATGAGTTGAAGCTTTGAAAAGTTTGAGGATCAACCAGTGGATTTCTCTCCTAATTTGAGGTATATTGAGTATCATCAATGGAGTATGAACTATGAATTGAGGGTATGGAATGTGCACCAAGATCATGGAAGACCTAGAGGGTCATTTTGAAGATGAGACAAGTCATTGATACAAGTACAAGAGCCAGAGTTGAAGTACAGTCAACTAGGGTTTCATCTGGGTCAACCCTAGGTCAACTGAGTGATTGAAGAGCATCAAGGCTTAGTTGAAGGATGTGGTATTCATGAATTGATATGTGGATACATGTGTGGTGTTGTGCCAAGGATAAATCAAAGAGAATCAAGAGTAGGAGGAGTTGCCAAATTAGGGTTTCAGTGTAAAATCCCCTAATTTAGGCCTATCTTCCAAGCCAGATAAGTCAGAATGCCAGTTTCAAATGGATTCTTGGTCAACATGAAACTTGTAGAGCTTCTAAATAGCTTTAATTTGAGTACTATAAGTCTTCAAGAATATTTGTAGAACTCAAGTTATGGTTGTTGCAAGTTATGGGTCCCGAGAGAACACTGAAATTTATCTGTGAAAGTCACTTGACTTCCAAGCAACTTTTGCCCATCAAGGAGTTTTCAAATGTATTCTTGGTCAACATGAAACTTGTAGAGATTCTAAATAGCTTTAATTTGAGTACTATAAGTCTTCAAAGAGATTTGTATAACTCAAGTTATGGTTCTTGCAAGTTATGGGTCATCAGAGGACACTGAAATTTATCTGTGAAAATCACTTGGCTTCCAAGCAACTTTTGCCCATGAAGGAATTTTCAAATGGATTCTTGGCCAACATAAGAGTTGTAGATAATGATCTTAGATTTCCATAGAGTACTATAAGTCCTCAAGAGGATTTGTATAACTCAAGTTATGATCTTGGCAATCCAGGGGTATTTTGGGAAAGTTGAATTATAGGTCATTTTTCAACATAGGTCAAAATCTCCATCTTCCACTCCTCAAATGGAAAAATGTTCAACATCAAACTTGTTCAAAATGATGTTTTGAGTCTAACCAAGAGGTCATGAGAGCATGGAATTTTTTGTAACTCAAAATTGCAAAATTGGCCTAAAAAAGAAGGAATTAAAGTTCATTAAAATGACCAAATTTGTGATTTCTCATTCCAAGGCCAAAATAATACATATGACATATCATTTTGATTGGAATGTGCATTTTAAAGACATTGGCAATAGCAATTTTCTCATTTGGAGTCAAAATCATGGAGTTGCATTTTGTTACTTAAGATGTAAGTTACATATGCCAAACATACAAGGGATCCAAATACAATGCTCCATTCCCTTCCAAACACTCCAAAATCTCATTAGAGGACATTTTGAACTCAAAGCATAGTGTTGTACAAGCTAAAACACGAACTGGTATGAAGAGGGCATGAGATGATATTTTCATGACATGAGAATTTGATCTTCTCATTGGATGGATCCAGAACTTTCCAGAACATTCATTCATGCTCTATATATACATATGAAGTGATTTAGATCACTGGTTGGTGAGAATTGAGAGAAAATTGAGAGTTTGCAATTTCAACTTTCCATTTGCAAACAGAATTCGGTTACACCTTTCTACTCCATTTTAATCCATTCTTTTGATCTCAGAAGCTTGCTCTAGCATTGATGGATGATTCCAGATGGATAATTGAGCAAGATTGGTGAAGAATCGTGTGATAGCATTTGGAATTCATCATCTGCAACTCAGAATCGAATTCAAGAATCCAAGCCATTTCAATCTCTTTCTTTGCATACAAAAGCATCCTTTGGTGTTGGTGAAGGTATCTGGAGCTTATTGAAGCTTATCTTGAAGCTTTGATCACTCTGTTCATCTCAAAATTACAGGTATGTAAACTTCACTCCATGGCTTGATTTAGGTAGTTTCAATAGGTTTTGAATAGCTAGATTCAATGTAGATAGATGTAGGGAGCTTTCTGGTAGCATTATAATTGATTTAGAGACAATAAGTTGAATGACATGATTTCTGTTC
This sequence comes from Lathyrus sativus, assembly GCA_963859935.3. Classification (NCBI taxonomy): domain Eukaryota; kingdom Viridiplantae; phylum Streptophyta; class Magnoliopsida; order Fabales; family Fabaceae; genus Lathyrus; species Lathyrus sativus. The sequence goes on from OZ012738.1 coordinate 492,854,980, forward strand.
TTGCTCATTGCTGATGATTCCTGATGATATAACCTTAGTTTGATAGCTAGATCAACTCAGTGAAACATGGTGATGAGATTAGACTATCCAATTTTAGGTTTGGTGAGATTTAGTTCTTGAGCATTTTCAGGAAATCCAATCGTGTTTTGAGGAAGAGGATGATTCAATGTATGTGGTTAGCATGGTTAGGTTCAGGGAAGAAAAGGGAGTGTATTAGGGTTTTTAATTTTGATTTTTGATGAGGAATTGATGGAACACGATTGGGAGAAGATGATGTTGATACTATGTTCATCCATGGCTGGTTTCCCTCCAAGAAGAATTTGAAGGTAGAAGACAACACTAACACCCTTGGATTATGGCAAGACTTTGACAAGGACTTTGATCTAATGGCCACGCGTGAGTAATATTTGTGAAGGAGAGTCTGAGTGATCTAAACGCACCGTATTACATAAGTTGTAGTATGGGCCTAAGTGACAAATTGCTACTCACACACCCTTTAGTAAGCCCATTAGGAATTGCACTAATATCTGTTGCTATTTGAACCAATGTTTTTCCTATTTTTCTTTCTATTTTTCATTTAATTTCTGAATAATTCTGGGCCTAGTAGCGCTTTGATACCTGCACCCCCTTATGGGCCCATCTCTGGATCTGAACTAGCTTTAGTTGCTATTCAACACGCCTGCTTCTCATTTTCTTTTATTTTCATTTTAATTTTTCATTTCATATAGGTTGCTTAGAAGATTCATATTAAATTGAAAACTCATCATTTTTAGATGGGAATTTTTTCCCTATGTTCATGGAGGCTTCAAGAAAATTATAGAAAAATAAAAATAGCATTTGATGCATTTTTCTTTTTATGGCATATTTTTTACATTTTATTGCTTTATTTCACTTTTATTTTGTACATTCAATTTTCAGATTTTTGTATGGTCATTTGATTTAGAATTTTGACTTGATTCTTTTTGCTCTAGTTAGAATATAGTATTAGGTTCCCCCTGGAAATTTATCACATTTTTGTGATTTAATTTTAGTTTAGTTTGAACATTAAACTTTAGGGTGCTAGGATTAGGGTTTTACCTTAACATAGGTGCATTTCAACACATAGTTTTTGGGTTTTTAATTTGATTTAGGTGCTGGGAAATATATGGGCTATAGGGTAGATAAATAGGTCCCCTTAGAATTAAATTTAGGATTTTATATAGTATATTACTATTTTATTAGATTTTGCAAATTGTATGTTGTTTGTGTGTTGCCATTTTGGGCTTTTGAGTTGCTTGCTTGGGTTTTTTGGGTATATCTTTGGGTGTTGGGGTTTGTGCTTGGATTGTTGGAGCTAGTGGAGACATGGAAGAAGATTGAAGACAAGTGATGGAGCTTGGAGCATGAAGGATCTTATCCTTGAAAGATGCTTGATGAAGACTTAGGAGGTAGGAAATATAGGGAGAGCTTTAGAGTAGACTGATTTCTTCTGTCAAACATAGAGAGCTTCTTGTGCCTCTATTCCATCCTATGACATAAGGTCCCCCAAAGAAGTTCCATCTCTCCTTAGGGGGGATGTAGAGCATGCTTTGATTGGGTAGAACCTTGAGGATACCTCTCACTTGCTATGATAAGATCTTAATGATTTCCCTGGGTTATCATTAAGCCTCTTAACATTCCAACTTCATCCATTAGTTGATTCTCTTCTGGAATGCTTTCATTGAAGTTGAAGACCTATTGAAGATAAGAAGTGCATTGAGGAGTGGTGAAGATGAAGCTTGTGCCTGTCAAAGCTGGTTAACTGTGAAAATTAGGGTTTTGCTGTTGTTTGAAGCTGTTTGTTTGTTGGGGTTCATGGCTTGCCAAAGTTTGGAGGTTTTTGGAGCTAGGGCTTATCTAAAGCCTGGGAATCATTGGAGAGTGAAGATGGGATCTTGCTTGAAGCATTACTGTCAACCTTGTGATGTTAATCAACTGTAGCTGCCAGAGCTTGTGCTGTTTGAACTGCTTACTGTAGGAGATGGTGTTGCTGTCAGAGCTGGTGTTGGGTTTTATTTTTCTGTATTGTCTATTGGCTTGGTCAGCTTGCCCCTTAGGTTTGAAGTGAAGCTGTTTCACTTTGCCCATTGTTTTCCCAGGTTCGAGGTTGAGTGGGACTCCCTTGTCTCGCTTGTATTGTTGCATCTCATGCATTTTACTGCTTATTGTATACATGTTGTTTTCTTTTCCGTTTATCCCCTAGGATCTCTGATTTCCTCTGTGCAGGAGGGAATTATGACAGACATTAGGTTGTAATCCATGCATGATAACATTAGGGTAGTTTTGATTCCCATTTCAAACCCTAGGTTTTTTAGTGTTTCTTTCTCTTGTATCTCAGAACAATTCAAAACACAGTAATAAGGATGATTGACGTCGTACGCTACGAGCCTTAAGCTATTTGAGAGAAGATTGCTGGAGGGTCACTCTTCAGAAATCTGACTGCCTGGTGTGTTACCCTTAGGGTGACATACGATGTAGTCACCCTCAAATCATAGTCTCTAGTGCGTTAGAGATTGCAAACATCATAAAAGACAGTTCTTGCGTAAAAGACTGAAAACAAACATCAAAGTGTCATTTTTGTCCGCTTGGACTCTTAATCAGGAAAACCCTTTCATAAGGAGATAAAAGCAGTCAGACAAGCTTGTGTCTTCCGTAGCCCGAACTACGTTTGCTCTGATCTTTCATGCTGTATGGAAGTACATAGGCATAGGAAGCGATATCCTAGCGAGCAATCTTCCCACCTTCATCCGTAGTTAGGCGAACTACATTGACTCTGATTTCTCGTTCCAGACGGGAATACGTAAGCATAAAGTGCGATACTTTGCCGAGTCATTTTCTTTTCTTTTAACCTCAGACCTGTAGAGTAGGTAGAATAACATACCCTCAGATAGAAAACAAGCGTGGATCCCGTCGAGTACGACGGACGTGAGGGGTGCTAATACCTTCCCCTTGCGTAATCGACTCCCGAATCCAGGATGGTTGCGATGACCATTCCTTTCCCGTTTTGCGTTAGGTTTACTTCGAGCGTTTCCTTTCCCTCCGTTGGGATAAATAACGCACGGTGGCGACTCTTCTGTTTAGCCGGCGCCGATTTTTGCAGTAGCGACACTCGACACCAAAAGGATGACAGGTCTATCACCAAAAGAATGATAGAGAATGCACGCACACAGAGATATCTAACACCAAAAGGATGACAGACCTATCACCAAAAGAATGGTAGTAAACACACCTCCGACACCAAAAGGATGACAGATCTATCACCAAAAGGAATCCTTTTGGTGATAGATCTACCATCCTTTTGGTGTTGGAGTTGTGTGTGTGTGTTTTTTATCATCCTTTTGGTTCCATATTTTGTGTATGCTCTATCATCCTTTTTGTGATAGATGTGTCATCATTTTGGTGTTGGATTTGTGTTTACTATCATCGTTGTAGTGATAGGTCTGTCATCCTTTTGGTGTCAGATATCTCTGTGTGCGTGTGTTCTCTATCATCCTTTTGGTGATAGACCCGTCATCCTTTTGGTTTCGGGAATTTGTATGTACTTACTATTATCCTTTTGATAAATAGCAAGTCGAGTCATGTGAGTTTATTATCATCCTTTTGGTGATAGGTCTTCCATCCTTTTGGTGATAGGTCTGCCATCCTTTTGGTGTCAGATATCTTTGTGCGTGTATTTACTATCATCCTTTTGGTGATAGGTTTGTCATCCTTTTGGTGTCAATTTACAAGGCATTATGGAATCCATAACCAATTCAAAGCCTAAGTTACAAAATAATACAAAGTCCTTTTTTTCTCTTTACCATTTTTCAATATACATGAACAAAAAGAAACATTTTTTAGAAGCCCATACAAAATTAAAAAAATATTACAAAAGAAAGCCCATGATTCACTTTCAGCCCATTATTCATTACAATTGTTTTTAAAAAAAATAAAACAAGGGCAATTCCATGACTATTACACGAGACGGTCAAAACGCCACTGCCATACAACCTCAATTTTTGTTTCACAAGTCAGCACATCTTCATTTTCAAAATAATCTGCATCAAGGATTTTAAAAAAATCGTTACAACATGAAAAATCCTAGGAAGCCACGATGCGATTCCTACAATACTCTTTTCACCATAAAACAAAAAGTGACCCCACAAATTTATTCACAAAATTAACAATTACCTACAAACCAACTCACACAGCAAATCGTCCCACCACGCACGTTTCATAGAGGATCCAAAATTGAATCAAACTGTTACGCTTTTTTCGAGTTCGCGACAAAACTCATAAATTCACCACGTCACGACCTCAAAATGGCAGCACGTGATTTCAATTATGAATCCTTAACTTTCAACTCTATAAATAAAGTTTTCCATTAACACTTTTAACCAAGCTCTGAGAGCCACAAACACCCTGTCAAAATTCATCTTCAACCTTTTTCCATCTCATCATTCTTCAACTAACACCCACACCCCAAAACTCCAAATCATCTCCATAACTTAAATTCAAATCATCCAAACCCAGCAACATAAACCTAAATCTAACACACACAAACTATAAACAACATCAACTTGTAACGGCAGAATTGAATTCGAAGAAGAAAGAGATGAATTGAGAGTGAGATTCAACCACAAAGAAAATCAAAATAAAACCAAAATAGAGAGATATTGAGATGAAGAGAAAGAACACAAACCTGGAGGAGCAAACGAAATCAAGCGAACAAAATCGGAAGGAGAAGGATCAAAGTCGCGTCATGAGAAGGTTGAAGGAGACAGTGTGTTTGGCCTCTGTTCCTTTTTTTTCGTTCTCTTTCAATTTAAGTGGATTTGTTGACCTTTCAAACATGTGTTTATGAGTTTTTAATTTTGGAATTTATGGACTATATCAATGCTACGTTTCAAGTTGTTATTTATTTTTTTTACATTTTTAGTCATTTATGTGTCGTTGGACTCTAGCTATGGGTAATGGGCTTTCCCGGAATTCCTTATGTCCATTTGTCTTTTTTATTTTATTTGGTTTCTACCATGGGATTATGGGCTTTATACCCAAAGGATTCCCTCAAACCCTTTAACCTGGATGTCCCCCCCCCCCCCCCCCCCCGTATATTCTTCATTTAATTTGTTTTTTTTAAGAATTCATTTCTTTAGTTTTTTTTTTAAAAATAGTTATTATACTTTGACCATTCTTTTCTAAATTCCTCGTAGTTCTCGATTTAATGCCATAAGTGGTTCTTGTTTTTATTCAATTTTCATTTAGATCTCCTTTGAGATTTTAATGTTGTTCAATGAAATTAAAAAAAAAATCATAGATTATCGATTTATCGATTTAAAGTCTTGATTTAAGATGAGACCGGTTTTTTATTGCGTTTTGACGTTATTTTCTTTTCAATATTTAGTCCATGAAGTCTTTTTATTCATAAACGTTGATTTTTGAGGTTGTTAACCTTCATTATTTCAAATTCGTATTGAATGATCATTGAGATCATTTTCTATACTTCAGGATTGTGATAGGTTACACTCAATTAATTAACACGAGATTGTGATTAAGACGAGACCGTCACCTTTTCTTTTTGTGTGGCATGATTCCTTTGGTGAATGATCCTCAATATCATTTCTCTGTAGTGTTTTAGCATGAATATCAACTTCCATGACCTCCTATAGTATGATCTTTGTCATAGATCGTTCTAAGGCGATTTAGCGCAACATGCGACCCGATTCAAAGCAATAACGACTAACAACTATTTTTGATTTTTGTCAATATATCTTGATCTTATTATCATTGTTCATATACTTGTTAATATTATCTTGATTATACTATTGTGGATATTATCTGGTCATATTATTCAAATTATTCATATCATATTCATATTCATCATATCTTGTTCACGCTATTCGAAAACACAATCAAACGATCAAAACCCTAAAAGTCTAAATTGGTGGATTATGGTTACTTTTACAGAAACTCTAATTTGGAGCTTTTGTCCGACTCTTGCTCGTGGCTTAGTTTAGGACACTTGACACACACACGACTTCCTCTCGGGATACCTTACAATGAATCCTTTTATTACGCGCAATCCCGTGTAACTTACATGTACCCCGCTCCCATTCTGATGTACGCATTCATATTTGCTTTGATTGTGGTTTGTTTACTAGGAGTACCCCTAGGGACTAGCATATACTAAACCATTTTCAAACTAATTCTCGATTCGTCATCGAGCCTTTTTCAAACACCCCTCTGTAAGTCAATTGCTCGTAAGCATCACCATCAACCTATTAGACACACTCACACGTTTCATCATGGGTTCGTTATTAGGAGCACCCCTAGGTACTAGTATCGATTCTCACCTCTTTCGCAAATGCTTGATCCAACGTCAAGTGGTATTTTATTCAAACTCATAAGTCAAGTGTCTTTTGCCTCGCTATCAACCTCTTTCTGCAACCAATCCGATTCAACTCTTTTTCAAATGCTTTCTTAAACAAATTTACAAAAGAAGAAGATTCTCGGAGTCTCGCATTCCTTGGATATTCGAATGAATGGCTCTTGAGGCGCACGCCTTGGGTTGTTGTTCATTCAACCTTTCGTCTTAAAACACTTAATCTTTATCAAACATTTTCTTTATCAAATTACGAAAGAAGGAGATTCTTTGAATCTAGCATTCCTTGGATCTTCGAATGAATGGCTTTAGAGGCACGCCCCTTGGGTTGTTATTCATTTAATCTTTCGAATTCAAAACGTTCAACCTTTCTCAAAACTTTTCAATCAACTCCCTAAAGAACTGATTTCTTGGAATATCGCCCCTTGGTTTGTTTGTCATTAATCTCTCGAGGCACGCCCCTTGGTTTTTTTGTCATCAATCTCTCAAGGCACGCCCCTTAGGTTGTTTGTCATCAATCTTTCGTCTCTTAACCAAACTTCAACACTTTAACCCTCTTCTTTTTGTGGTCGTATCCAAGAACTATGGATGCTCTGATTCTTTAGTCTCGTCTGAATGTAAGATACGTAGATACAAGATTGCGATGATCTTGGCGAGCACACTTCCATCTTTTCCCGTCTTTCCGTGTCATAATTCCCTCCATCTTCTGTTTCCCCCTATCCTTTCCCGTAGTCGAACTGCAAGCGCTCTGATCTCTCATTCTCATCCAAATGAGCATACGTAGGCACAAGGGCCCTAATCCTTGGCGAGCACCCTATCCTAAAACTACCAATTTTCCATATCATTGGTTCCTTTTATCGTACTGTTTCACATTTATCATTGAGAAAAAAACAAACAAGCTTAGATAACGCTTATCACAAGTTGAACTAAGAGGTTCCCGTTGAGTACAACGGACGTGAGGGGTGCTAATACCTTTCCCTTGCGTAACTGACTCGCGAACCCATAATGTGGTTACGACGACCATGTTCTTAGCTCTCTTTAAATATTTTCTCGATATTTTCCTTTCCCTCTTTTAGGATGAATAAAGTTCGGCGGCGACTCTGTCGAACCGCATTCCGCGTTTTTTGCGCGAGGGTCGCGTTTCTCGATTATTTTTATTTTTGGAGGTGTGACAGGGAGAAATATAGAAATATTTAAATATGAATTTATACCCCTCTAGATTCAATGCTGCCAACGTTATTATTATTATTATTATTATTATTATTATTATTATTACTTATGTTCATTTAATTTTTCTATATTTTATTATGGTTATCTTTTCAGGGTAAATAATTTTAACTCTTCTTGTATATAAATTAAGTGGGAGCTTACAAACTTCAACCTTAGCCTATTAGACTCATAAGGAGCTTACAAACCTCGTATTCTAATGTTACTAAGAATGTTAAAATTATAGTATTCTTGATAATGGTACTTAGGGTGAGTTCTCAGAACTCAACTTTGGACTATTAGACTCAGGGAGGTTACAAACCTCATACCTGATATTGCTGAGAATACTAAATATATTTTAGGATTTCTTAAAAGTAGAACTTAGGGGGAGCTTACAAAAATCAAGCTTTGATCTATTAGACTTAGAGAGAGCTTATAAACTTCATGCTTTGATGTTGTCTAAGAAAAATTAAAAAAGCCCAAACATTGTTCTTTAAATACTTATGTTTGTCATCATCAAAATTGGGGAGATTACTAGAACAAGATTTATTCATGACACATATCCTAGTTTTGATGATAACAAAAGTATTGAAAGAACAATGGTGTTATCTAATGTATGTTCAAGTATGCAGGTTCTTATACTTAAAAGATATATTCAGAATCTGATATGAAGGCACACTTGAGTGAAGGTGATTACACATTTCTGATGATACAAAATCTTAAAAGACATTTGTTAAGTGTTGTCTGGTGTAGACTCTAAAGCTTAAGGCCTCAGCATCAGAAGAAGCAACTCATGGTGTCTACACTTGGTAATTGTATTGAGTTCTAGTGATTGTTCAGAAGTTGTAACAAAGCTGAAGCTATCCATACTGCAGAAAGAAAGTTGTAATGTCAAATTAGCTAGTCAGCTAGAGTCTATGATCACAAGGCTCAAGAAGAGTTGACAATCTTTACGGGTAACCATACTCAATGGCTCTATAGTACATGATACTTATAAAGACGTTATGGTTTAAAAAGTTACATAATGGATCAAGATCTTCTGTGTATCTATTCTCAACGTCTCTTGTACTATAGAGAAGAACAAAGATATTTGATCAAGCTATCTTTTCCAATGGATAGTTCTCTGAAATATTCTATATAAGTAGCTGAAGGTTCTACTTAAATCTTTTACAAGGAATAAGAAGAATGAATGCCAAAGAGGACAAAGGTGTTCAGCGCCTCTATCAGAATAAGAAATAACAAGATCAATAATGAGCAACACTACTGAATATGCAGAATCTTCTGTTAATTGTTAGAAATTGTAAATAGCCTTAAGGTTTCCTAAACATTATATATGTTGGAAATCTTGAGAGCTTAAGGTCTTTGTTAAGGTCATTACCGTGTACCTCTAATTCAGGATCAAGTACACCTTGTTCTCTTTTCTGTTGAACATGTTATTTAGCATATAAGATCAAAAGTCTCATACTATGTGTTTGAGCATCTAAAGTCTCTAGTTGAAAAGCTTGAGCCAAGTAAGTCTCTTGCTGTGTGCTTGAGCATTGAAAGTCTTAAACTGTTTTAATTAAGCAACACAGTCTTGGATTCTGAATCTGAGCAGAGAAGTCTTAGATGGTGCGTTTAAGCAGGAGAGTCTTGAATCGAGGATCTAAGAAAGGTAAGTCTTAGGAAGTGTGTATAAGTATAGAAGTCTTAAACCAGGTGGTTTGATCAAGGGAAGTCTTATGATCTGAGGATCTAAGTAGGAAGTCTTGATCAAGTGCTGATTGACCAGGGAAGTCTTAGACTGTAGGTCTGAGCAGTGAAAATGTTATGCTTAAGTGCATAACCAGTTATAATCATGAGTTGATTATAGTGGAAAGTCTCTTGCGAGGCAAGGGGACTGGAGTACTCTCAGTTGGGAGAGGAACCAGTATAAATTTGTCGTGTTCATTGTTCAATTTACTCTATTTCAGATATATTGTTCCATTACACTTATGATCAGATTCTGAACTAATGTTTAGAATCTAAACTCTATTCAGAAGCAAAAATGTTTTTAGAGAAAAAAATTCAACCCCCCCCCTTCTTGTGTGTTTTCCTCACCTTTAAGCTCCACCATAAGTAAGGACTCTACTCAAAAAGCCATTGATGTACCTAAGAATCCACTTTAATGTTTTCTAGTGTGCCTTCCCAGGACTGACCATATACCTGCTTACAAGGCTCACTCCATACGTTATTGTTGGCCTTGTACAGATCATAACATACATCAAAGAACCTATTGTCGCACCTCAAAAGAGAAAATGACCTCACAAGGAAAGCTCTCCGATTGGACTAATAGAAGAGTCACCATCGAACTTTAATTATTTCCAAAAGAGGGAAACAGAAAATATTGAGAAAACCCACAGAATCAGAAAAAGGATAGGACAAGGTCGTCGCAACCATTTTGAGGGTTCGGAATTCGGTTATGCAAGGGGAAGGTATTATCATCCCTCATATCTGTCGTACTCAACGAGAACCATCTAGGTTTTTTACGCATGAAAGGGTGTTGTTGGTTTTATTATTGAATTAGAAGCCTAAGTAACTAGCAAGCAAGGAGAAAGTGGTAAAGTTATTACACGTCATGGGAGTGGGGATATATTTGTTCAAATATGGATGGAATAATTAATAAGCACACAACCCAAATAATAAACTAAATGTATACTAGCAAAGTGGGCTAGTCTTTTAGACGACCAACTAGAAGTAATTGATCGAATAAGTCTCATTGTAAGAAAACCCAAGAGTAAGCTACGAATGATGTGTAAAAGGTGTCCTAAGACAAAGCAATATAATAATAGAGACAACCAATCCAAATCTCCTTTTCCATGGTTTCTATACATGGTCCCAAATCTCCATGTCAAGGATAGTAACCACAGTCCAAGCTTGAAACTTTTTTAGGGTTTCGATAATTTTATCATGTTTTTGTGCTTTTCTTAATGAGATGAACAAGATAAGATGAAGATAACAATATGATAATGAACAATAATATATGAACAATGATATAAGTTGCAAGAAAAGTAAATGACGGAAAGATAAGCGAAAATTAAAGTTAGATGTTAGTTGTTAATTGTCATTGATCGGATGATCACTTTTCGAATCGGGTCCACTATAACGCTATGTTAAGCAATCGTAGCACAACCTATGAGGAAGATCATACTATGGGAGGCCGGTCAATGACAATATTTATGTTAAAACACAATAGGGAAATGATCTGTAGATCATCCTCCAAAAATCATGCCACATGAAAAGAAAAAGAGAATGATCTCGTCTTAATCGAGAACTTTAATTGATTAATCAAAGGTAACCTATCACGATTCCAAAGTATAAAGAATGATCCAAATGATCATTCTCCACATATTTGAAATAATGAAGGTTAAAAAACTTCAACAATCAATAATCTATGATATTAAGATACTCATAGACCAAAATGAAAAAGAAATCAAGAAAATTGAAATAAAAATGAAAACAAAAATAGATATGAAATAAATGAAAAAATAATAGATCAAGATAAAATTTTATCATTACAAAATAATTATTAAAAACTAGAAAATCAAAATAAGAAAATAAGAAAAAGAAAAAGGAGTGATGGGAGAGACTAGGAGGGAGGGGGCACAGCATAGAAGGGTGTGTGAGTGAAATTAAAATGGGCTTTATGAGCCCATCAAGATAAGAAAATAATCAGAAATAAAAAATAATGAAACAAAAAAAACTTGGCAAATAAACACAAAAACAAAAAAGCAAAACCTGGATCAGCAGAACATTTTCCTTTTCTTCCCCTCCTCCCAAATATGCAGAAACCAAACACGGAGGAAAACACGACGCTATATCAATCCAATCTTATCATTATTGCGCGAACCTCTATTCTTGCTTCTCAATATCAGGTTTGTGTTACAATTTCGATTTGCCTCACTCTCTCTTCTCGACTTGCTTTCACTCAAGTTTGTATTTTAATTTATCTTCGTCTTAATCTCTCTATTTTGGTTTGTGGTTGTTGTTGGTCATGATTAAGGTTTGGTTGTTGTGCATTTGGGATGGGTTGAAGGTTAATGAGAAGATGAAGGTTGGGTTTAAAGAAGAGTTGAAGTAGGATTAATGAAGGTTTGTGGGTGGTGACGAAGAAGATGAAGGTTGAGTTGTTTGTGATTGTGATTTTAAAGGTTGATGTTTGAATCGTGTTTGGTCTGATGAAGGTAGGAAGAGAAATGGGAAGAATTTTGTTGGATTTTGAAGCTTAGAGAAATGAGGGATGAATAGGATTATTTATAGGAGATGAAGGTTTGTTTTGTACGTCGTTTCCACTTAATTTTGGTGCGTTTGGAATTTTCTCAAGGTATTGTGACGTTGTGAAGAAATTTTGTTTGTGTTGTTTTGTCGTACATGTTGCAGGTTGTGAGGCCAATTTAGGAAATGGTTTGTGCATTTGTGGTGTGGATGTGATGGAATAGTATGCGATGTTGTGAGTGTAGTTGTGAATTCACTTGGAGGCTGGCTGAAGAGGCTTAACAAGTTTGTGGCTCATTTGATGGCTGGGAAAAATGTACTTTAGTTATAAGGTTTTTGTAAAGGTCTATGTGTGACATTGTATCAGAGTCGTCGCTGGAAATTTTGATGCTTGGGCTGGTGTATGTGATGACATATGGTCGTGGTATGTTGTGTTGTATGGATGGAAATGAATTGAAAAACTTGCTGAAGTTCATGGCTTGTTTGGCATGGTTATTGAATTGTTATAGTTTGGATTTAGTGAAGACTGGCACGTGAATGCTTGGCAAGTGCTGGCTCATATTGTATTGACATTGGCTAGGCTTGGTACGAAGTGGCTATGTATGTATATCAAGAGCTTGTTATTTCTCCTCTTATATTTTTTTTTGCAAATTGTAATGGAATGATTTTTGTGATGAACGTAATTGGGCCTTATTGTTAATGGTCTGGTATTATGATGAAATTTTGTATTCATGAATTTTGTTGTAATTCTTTGTAATGGTGGACTTTTATTATAAATGGGTCTTTATTGAATTTTTACACTCCTGTTATACCCTAATTTTCAATCCTAAGATCCCATCCTTTTTTTTGCTTTTTTTGCATATAAACAAGATCACAAGCTTGATTGCTTTCTTACCCTCTCATCTGTGTTTGCTTTTACAGAGATCATCAAGAAACTATTTGTATATATGTTTCCTTTATGTTTATATGATTTATGTTTCACTAACTACTATTCAAAATCCAAAAATATCTCATGTATCCGTTTGTTTCTTTACAAGGTAAGGTGTTATATCAATAACAACAAGAATGATTCATCAGCTAGGGTTTTGCTCCCTCAAGGTTAAAGTGTGGTCAACCATTTATTCCCAAGGGCTATTTCATGAAAACATGGCGTCTAATATCAAAGTATAAGGTTTCAATCATCATTCAATCTTATTTTGATCAAAGACATCTCAAGGTTTAGTAGCTTGTCTCTCAAGAAAATTCAAAGGTTCGTGTGTTTATTTCCATGCCTTCATCAACAAGTTACCTCAAGATTTGGTCAATTTAATCAAAGGAAAATTGAGGAAGAATTATTTTGAGTTCATATGATTATCCATGTGCTTTGAAATGCAAGGAAAGTCCAAGTTTACAAGTTGATTCAAGGAAGTTTGACCTAAAAAGTCAACATTTCAAGTCAAAGTTCCAAAGATCACAAATCCTTCAATTCTCAATATTTTTGAATTCTTATTTTTGCATATGACTCTTCTCAACATCCTATTCAACTTCTCTTTACATGAAAAGAGACAATTATGCTTGGAGGATCATCAAAAGTTTGAAGATATTATAAGTCATTTGCGGACTTAGTGAAATTTTGCCTTTTTTCTAGTGACTTTTTCTCAACTTTCAAGAATCACAACTTCTTTAATTTTCAACATTTGGAGCTCATTATTTTTGCACAATATCATTTGTGATACCCTCTACAAGATTTATTCAATAGTCAAAGTCAAATTGTGCTTGGAAGGCCATGGAATTCATTAATACATTATAGGTCATTTTCAGCCATTTGGACTTAGAATATTTCAAGTTTGGTTTGCCAGATTTTTGTGCTAACTTAAGCATGACATAAATTTTTGCTCAAGCATCCAAATGAAACATTTCTTGGCACATTGTGATCTTTGCTATAATGTCATCCAATTTCAAAAATAATGGAATAAAAAAGCTTCGTGTACAAGATGCCACATTGAGGTTAATATGGTTACTTGGTGAAGCTAGCAGGATTATACTTGAGTGAATCGCACACTCAAAGATACAACAGAGTTTCCACCTAACTTGATTTATTCCCAAAGGACAAGTAAAATATCGATAAAACCCAAACGGAAGAGAAATAGGTAAGGGGGTCGGTTATGCGAAAAGAAGGTACTCGCACCTTACGCATTCGTCGTACTCGATGGGAACTGTTTTGCTTACTCCTAGGCTTGGATGAGTTATCTATCTAAAGGCTTCTTGCTAAAAAGAAAGAGAAAAGAAAAGAAAAATAAAGGGAAAGAAAGTGCTCGCGGAGGATTGGGGCCCTCGTGCCTACATACTCTCATAGTGCAATGAGGAATTCAGAGCTTCGTAGTTTATGGAACCAGAAGAATCTGGACGGACTTGAGAGAAAGAACAATGGAAGAAGGTGTAGGAAGGTGGCTTGCCAAGATTACGCAATCTTATGCCTACGTACCCTTATAGTGCAATGAGGATGTCGGAGCTTATGTAGTTTAGGGAACTAAGACAGAGAAAGAAAAGGAAACAAAGACGGTGTCAAAACCAAGAGCGAAAGGAGGAAGTAAGACCCAACTGGGGATGCAAAAGGAATGGTGTCAAAACCAAGAAAGAACAGCAAAAGAAAACTATGTTGAAGAATGCATAAGAGAGGTGAGAACTCTGCTGTGGAATAGAAGAAAAAAGAAAACTCCACTAGGGATAAGACAAAAGAATGGTGTCAAAGCCAAAAGGCTAAAGGGGGAGGAATTGAAGTAAAGGTAAGATCCACAGGGGACTCGGTGCATTAACTGGCAGGTAGTGATCAACCGAAGAAAAATAAAGAGTAAAGCTCTAGGGAGAGAGCATAAAGGATGGTGTCGACAGATGGACTGCGACGAACCAAAATAAAGAAAGTACTGAACCAAGAGAAGGTGTTTGACTCTAAGGGGATTTTCGTATTAACTAATAAATAGTGGTTAGCTGAAAAGAGAAATAAGTTAGTTTTAATCGGTAGACGGTGATCAACCAAAAGGATGGGTGTAGAACCAAGCAAAGGTTGTGACCCAAAGAATGGTGCACTGACTGAACAAACAATACTTGACAGAAGGAGAGGGTATTTGAATAGAACAAAGGTTACTAATCTAAAGGTGTGAGTATTTGAGCCAAAGAGAGATTGCTAACTGTAGGGGATTCGCTATTCAATAGACAGACTATGATTAATCGAAAAGAATGAGTGATTCACCAAGAGAAGGTGATTAACTCAAAACAAACTCAGTATGTTAACAGGCAGACTGTGGTTAACTAGGGAAAAGGGTTATTAACCAAGAGAAGGTGATTAACCCAAATAAAATTGGTTTTAATGGGCAATTTCATGATCAACCAAAGAACGGGTGATTAACCGAAAGAAGGTGATTAACCCAAAGAAAACTCAATATGTTAACAGACGGATTGTGGTTAACTGAGGAAAGAACAAAATTGGTGTTTAACTGAAAGGAAGTGATTAACCAAACAAGAAGGGAGAGAGAACTAAGAGAAGATTACGAATCCAATGGGGACTAGGTTTTAACAGATAAATTGTACTTAACCGAAGAAAGGATTGACTTCGGTGGGGAAGAGGAGAAATAGGTTTTAACCAAGGAGGTTGATCAACCAAGTAAGGGGATTGAGTACAAATCCATGGTGAATCAAAGAATAAGATTGACCACAATGTTGCACCCCAAAATTTGCCCAACATTTCTTTACCTAGCTTATGTTTCATTTCATTCACATTAGCATTATCATTTGCATTTCATTGACATGTATGCATGAGATCAAGAGGTATGATTATCAATCAAGAGCTATACAAGGCTAGCTAAGAAGGTTATTCAAGTGTTCAAGGGTTGATAACCTTGTCAGAGAAATTAAAAGATCCTCAGAGAGAGTGATCGAAACCAAGAGTGTGTGTCTCCTAACTTCAGAGTTGTGGAAAGCCCTCAGATGATTCTGAAGCCATGAAGTTGGACTTGAGATCTTTAGAGAGCTCATGAGAAGTGTTGAAGATCAATTTGAGGCCTAGACAGGTCATTGTGCAAGAATAAGAAGCCTCAACCATGATTGATGCAGCTAGGGTTTGACTGGGTCAACCCTAAGTCAACTGAGGATTTAAAGGAGGTTGAGACCTAATTCAAGAGCTATGGGATCATGGATTGATAAATTGAGATGTTCTAAGGATTATTCCAAGGTTAACTCATCATGATTGAAGAGTTTGAGAAGTTTCAGGCTAGGGTTTCTAAGACTTGACAGTGTAAAATCCCCTAACTTGACCCCTGACTTCCAGACCATTTAACTCAAGATATGATTGTCATCTCATCTTGATCCCAACATGGTTGTTGTAGGGCATGAGCTTAGATTTAATTTGAGTACTAGAAGTCCTTTATAGGATCCATAGAACTCAAGTTATGAGCCAGACAACTTACAAGTCATCTGAGGCATGTGAATTTGGAGCTTGAAAGTTACCCAACTTGCATGACACTTTTGCCCTAGAAGGATGATTCCTATGAACTTTTGGTCAACATGAATGTTGTTCCTTATTCTCTTAGATTTCTAAAGAGGGCTAGAAGTCCATGATTGGATCTGTAGAACTCAAGTTATGGCTTTGACAAGTCAAGGGTATTTTGGGTATTTGGACATTACAGGTCATTTTGAATCATAAGCCAATTTCACCATCTTGCATGCCTCAAATGAATTTTTGTTCAACATGAAAGTTGTTCAAAATGATGTTTTTAGATTTTATAAGTATCAAGAGTCCATTGATATGGATTGTATCAAGCATTGGTGGAAGAAAGTCCATATAAAAGCCATTTTAATGAATTAAGATGAGAAAATTCAAAACAATTGAGAATAACATGTTTTCAAGTCAAATTTGTAGTCATTTTGAATGGAATTGATGTTTTAGAGAGATTGGAATTATTACATTTTTGATTTGAAGTCCATATCATGGCCATTTGAAAGGTTGCTTCACAAATAAGAAACACATCTCACACACTCCTTAGATTGAAATCAAAGGAAACAAACCACATCACTACATCCCACAAGGCTTAAGTGAATGGTTTGGAATGAAATTGGAGTATGAGCAAGCCTTGAAGGTGGATATCAACTTTGGAAATTTGGAAGAAAAGTGAAAATCAAAAACTCATGAATGGGCCTGGTGTGGGCCTCTAATCCATTGAAACAGAATATAAAAAGGATTTAGAACAGAATTGGAAGGTTCTGGTGATCATTTTCATGGAGAAGCCATTGGAGAGAAGTGAAGAAGCAAGCTTGGAAGTGAAAATTCATTTTGGAGAATCAAGAGTTTTCAACCAGAATTGAGCATCAAGAAACATTCACCATTGATCACTGAACGTTTCTGCAAGGTTTAGAGGAGAATTGAGGCTTGAACCCATTGCAATCCAAGCTCAAAGACAGGTTTTAAATTCTTGAAATCTCTCTCTGATTATGTGTTTTTAGTGAACTAGAAGCATGCGTTTAGGTTCTATTCATGATCTAGATGGATTTTGGATAGTTAATTGCAACTTTAGAGACAATTTAGGGTTAATTGCATTTTCGGTTGAAATGGTTATCTCAAGATTCTTGCGTTGTTAGAGCGAATGAATGGTATGGACGAATTACTGGTGAAATTCTGGACAAATTTCATGTAGAGATCGTGGCCATTGGTGGCCTGTAGGCGAAGTTAGGGTTGTGCAGGGTGACCGGAGATGTCACCGGCGGTGACCGTGGGCTGTGCGCGAGTGTTGCAGGTTTGAATGAAGAAGACGAAGTATTGACTGTCCGTTCATGTTGAAACCTTGACTCAGTCTATCCATCCTAGCGCGTATGTTGCGCCACGTATCCCCACATCCAAACGCAGCGTTTGGTTTATTGAACTTCAGACTTTTTTTGCTTCGCTGTGTAAACCAAGGAGGAACGAGTTCGAATCCTGGCGTGTGTTCTTTTTATTTTTTTCAGTTTGAGAATTGAAGTGAACATAAGTGAATTCAGAGCACATGGGTCTTGGCTTCAGTTGCTATCCTCACCCCCATCTCCAGGCCCAACAAGGTTTTACAAGGCAATTGCTTGCTCAACACACCCCCTCCCCTGGTTATTTGTTTGATCTAAGTTGATACTCAAATGGGCCTCACGCCCTATTGCTATGTGCACCCCTATTGTGCTGGGCCCAAGCGAAACTAGTTGGAACGAGTTGCTGAATACACCCTATGTTCATCTTCCCTTTTTATTGTTTTATTATTTTTGAGCATATCATGGTAGTTTGAAAACAATTCATAAAAAATAGAAAAATAGGTCAATTAATTCCAGATTTTTTCCCCTGATTCATGATTAAATATAGAATTTTATTGAATAAAAATATTAGGAACATCATGCATTTATCATTTTTGTGCATTTTTTACATTTTATTTGACAATAAAATTGCCATGGTTGATACCTCTGTTTGATGATTTTAGTGTGAGCACTTGGTGATGATTTTTGGCTTGATTTTTTGTGTGTGATTAGCTTAGATATGTATGCTCCCATATTATTTTTCTCACATTTTTGTGATGAAATTAGGTGGTGCTTTTATATTTAAACTTTAGGTGCTTCCTTTTAGGGTTTAGGTTTAGTACCTTGTAGTGTAGAATTTATTTCTAGGTCTTATTTAAGGATTTGATCCCTGGAATTAACATGGTAGAGTCATGATTGACATAGGTTCCCATAGTTATTTTTGTATGATTTTACAATTGGTTTTAGTATTTTAGTTAGAATTAACTTTAATACTAGGTTTTAGGTGATTCTAACTTTTCAACTCAACTAGAATGATTTCTTTAGTTCCCTTAGATTAGGGTGTGGCGCCTCTTGCTTTTAGATGATGATGAAGACTTGTGTGGGCTGCTGTGGAATGAATTATGGAGCTTGGACTTGAAGTTTGCTCTTCATTTGGTGTAGTTTGTTTAGGGTTAAGGATTAGGGTTTTAGGGAGATCTCTTAGAATAGATTTTCTTCCTTCATGAAACATGGAAGGTGTTGATCACTTTCATTCCTCCCTATGATGTAAGGTCCCCTTGTGAAGGCCTCATCCCTCCTTTGGTAGGATGTGTGGCTCTTCACAAGTTGGTAGAACCTTTGAGGGTCCCTTTCCTTGATGGTGGAGTTCTTAGAGGTGACCTTTGGTCTTCACTTTGCTCCTCCCTATCCCCACCTTGCTCCTGTTAGATGAATCTTTCTCCCTTGCTAGAGGATGGAGTTCCTTGATAGAAGATTGAAGATGTTAGATGGTTGCACTTCCCTTGTGTTTGAAGACTGCCTTTGGAGCTGAAGCTTGAAGATCAAGAAGAACAAGTTGACACTTGTGAAGGAGATCAAATTAAGAGCTGAAGCTTGAAGAAGATGAAGAACAAGTTGATACTTGTGATTGATGCATTGAAAGATTGAAGAAGCAAGTTGATACTTGCCATTGAAGATGAAAATCTTTGAAGAACAGTTACAGGCTGAGGACTGAACTGCTGTCAGAGGATTGCTTTGCTGTGATGCTGTGGAAGCTGTTGATCTGCTTTCTTTCCTGTCTGTTTGCTTTCTGTGCAACTGTATTGATGTGACTTGTCTGATTTTCTTGATGAATTATAATAAGTTCATGTTTAGATTGTTTTAAGATAGGATCATGATTGAATTAGAGGTTGAGTTCCTCCCTCTGCTTGTATTTTTACTGTATGGCTTTGCTTGCGGGTATTTGGTAGAGCCCTGCTCCCTTGCCTATGTGGTTTGTGTTTTGCTTGATGGCATTTTATTTCTTCTGTATGATTGCAGTTATTCATATCTGGCTTGAGGTCGAGACGAGCTTGTGGAGGCTGATGCCCCACACACATTTCCTCCCTCACTTGCATTGCATGCATTTTACAGTCGTTTACTGTTTACTATTTAAGCTGATGCTTTATCTGTTTCTGTTTATCATTGACATGATCCCCTAGGAATCTCACTTCCTTTGATAAGGAAGTGATGATTATAACTTTAGGTTGGAACTTATGCATGATAACTTCTAGGAGTTCCCTGTTTCAAACCTCAACTATAGGATGAATCCTTGGCATGACAACATTAGGACTTGATAGTCTCCCCGTAGTTGTCCCCATTCTCCTCTCATCTTGAAACAACAGTAAAAAAACGTAATAAAGGCAAGTTAGTATAAGCGCGTTACAAGCCTTAAGCTACTTGGGTAATGATGATTGAGCGGCCTCCTCTCAATCGTCTAGAATGTTTAGTATACGTCCTTTGGATGATATGCGACACATTCGTTCCCAGGTCATAGTCTCTAGTGCTGTACAAACTACAGACAACTAAAAAATAGTTCTTCCATAAAAGACAGAAAACAAACTTCAAACCTTTTTGCCCCGTGGGCCCATAATTCAAAGGAAAGCTTTTCTGAAGAAAAGAGTTTCGTTAACTCCTAGTTCTACCGCAAACGGTAACGCCTAAGTCTCCACAGGTCGAGTTGCGTACACCAAACTGCTGGAACTATTTGTTAACCCTACTCGATAAAACAGATGAATCTGAATCCCCGTAATCTGTATTATCCCGAACTACGTAAGCTCTGATCTCTCATACCTGTTGAGAGTACGTAGGCACAATACTGACGTATTGGCGAGCCACCTTCCCCATCACCCGTAGTTAGTCGAACTACGTTGACTCTGATTTCTCATTCTCTGATGAGAATACGTAGGCATAAAGCGCGACGCTTTGCTGAGTCATTTTCTTTTCTTTTCAGACCAGCCTTGATAGGTAGATAGATAAAACAAACCCGTCAGATAAACACAACAAGCATGGATCCCATCGAGTACGATGGACGTGAGGGGTGCTAATACCTTCCCCTTGCGTAACCGACTCCCGAACCCAGACAATGGTTGCGATGACCTTGTCTTATACCTTTTCGTCAGGTTTTTTTGATCGTTTCCTTTCCCGTTCTGAGGGATAAATAACGAAAGGTGGTGAATCTTCTATTTTGCCGGCACCTTATTTTCGCGGTAGCGACACACAAGAGAAAGGAGTGTTGAATCCAAAAGGAGGAATTCAAACCAAGAGACAAAAGTTAGGGTGCAAGTAATCAAGGATCGACGCAGCTGGGGAAAACGAGAAATACCACAGCAAGGAGATAGAGATGACTACTCCAGGCACATGGTCATTCGTCCCCTACCCAAAATAGTTAGAATGAGTGTGATAATTATCCACTATCGTTCCTTCTCTAACACCAAAGTGTAGTGCGAGAAACGAAACCGATAGCACAACTGCACAAACTTGTACAATGCTCCAATGTGTTGAAAATCTGCAAATCTGTGGGGAAAAAGAGAGGACAAAGCTATAGAAGACCTAAAGGAGAAAAAATAAGGAAGATCGACTAATCGAAACGAAGTTTCAATTAATTAATCAAAGGGGATTTATGTGCTAACAATTTTCCAAAGGGATGGAAAATCATTAAAGCAAAAGGAAGATTCATTGATTATACAAGATTAAGCTTATTCCAAAGAGTAACAATATTAATGCAAACATGAATGGAAGCACAAAACAGTACCAAAATCATTTAGCATGTATCACAAATCAAGTAGCATGTGATCAAGGAATATGTAAGAATGAACTTGATCATATAATGCCAAAAATACAAACAAATGCGTAATCGATAAAATCGAGCAACGGAAAGTTCACATGCATGCTTCAATTAGAAGTTAAATGACTCATAAAACATCCATAAAAATCAATTATAATAATCCTTGGGAGTTGAAAGAGAAAAGAATGTCAAACATACATGAAAATGCACAAAAATGGCATTCTGGAACAGTGTTAATCGATTAACACTTTGCCAGTGCAAAAGTGTTAATCAATTAACTCTTTAGAAAAGGAAGACTTTTGCTGAAAAGACAGTGTTAATCGATTAACATTTTTCCAGTGCAAAAGTGTTAATCGATTAACACTGACACAGTGGCTGAAATTTGATTTTCAAAAAGCACTTTTGGCCACATATGATTTGTGAAATCACTCATATGCTAGGGTAAACAATTATGCACGAAAATCAAGTCCAAAAACAGAAAATAATCATCAATGGAATCAATTAACACATCAAGATCAAGCATCAAAACATGGCATAATCAATTCACAAACAAGAAAAAGTATCGAAACTACATCGCAAATGATACGAAAACAATCGAAACAGTAAAAAGTATGAGAAGTAACCAACCTACAAGGCTGAGATTTGCCTTGGATGTTGTTGCAAATGAATTGTGACGAAGATGATCAAAGAAAACCAGAGAGATCAGAATTTGCAATCGAACCATAGCGAAACCGAGCAAATTGCGACGAAATCTCCAAATATGAATTTCCACCGAATAAGCTTGACGTAATCACTTGAGATGAATCAAAAGCCAATAAAACTCCAGAAAATCAAGTAGAATTGGAAGATGATGATGGATAAGTTCAAGATAAAAGCACTTCCAATATAGAAGTTGCTACTCTTTAATGGTGAATATAAGCTTTAGTGAGGTTTGGGAAGAAAGTGAAGATGAATATGAATAGAAGTTGCAGAAAATTCAGAGATAACATGAGATAATTGAGAGTGATCAATGAAGAAAATTATTGAGAGTAAAAATGGTTATGGGTCCTTTGTGAAATGCTAGAGTTTTGCTTATATAGAGTTTTTCTTTGGAGTTTCTAGGTTTGGAGTGAGCTTTAGAAGTAGCTTTGGAACTAGCCTTGAAGTTAGTTAGCCTTAACTCACTGAGTTGGAGGTTAACTCAATTAGTTAGGTAGTTGACTTGGTAACCATCCCAATGCAAACACAAATCAAAGGGTTCTCGTGCTTGCAAATGAAGTCTCATGGTGGTCTTAATTCAAATTGATCTATTGGAGTATATGCCATGAAGTGTTTGGAAAGGTCTTGAAGTGTCTAGAGATGTCTAGAATGTTCCACACAATGCTAGAACCAAGTAGACCCCAAAAATGTAGAGTGCAAGGTGTTGTTCTGAAAATGCAGTAGACTCTGCATTTTTTACAAGGGTTAATCGATTAACCCATTTGCACTAGCAAATGGTTAGTTGATTAACCAAGCCAAAAATGCCCAATTTTCCTGAAAAATGATGATGTGGTCACGGCTCCGATTTTCGACCTTTTGCTTTGATGAATCGGCATAGAAACCCTTGTTTTGTGCTTGTGTTAATGATGTGATAACCTTGTGAGGATGTGATTAGTCGGGCTTGGAAAACCCGAAATTTGACCTTCCCTTTTTTCCTTTTGCATAAGCATGTGCATTCGCATCGTTCGCATACACATTCGCACTTTTTCTCTGTGATCTTTGTTGCATGAATTTTTAGGTTTTCTGAACCCGATTAATCACATCCTCTCAAAGATATCACATCATAAAAAACAAGCACAAAATGAAGGTTCCTATGCCTATTCATCAAAGCAAAAGGTCAAAAATCAAAACTGTGGCCACAACACCATTTTGCAAGCAAATTTGGCAAATTTTGGCTGAAGTAACCGGTTACTTATTTGTTAGGAAAAGTAGGGCAACCGGTTACTCTATATAGAGTAAACGGTTGCTCTACATAATTTAAGCCTATTTTCTCCATTTTTTAGCAAGTAATCGGTTACCTGCTTAAAGTAACTGGTTACTCAATGGCAAACTGTCATTTTTTGTCTGTTTTCAAGCTTGTTTACTATTCTTTCCTTATATAAGTTCCATGGCTTGATATGCTTAATATTTGTGGATGTTTTATGAGCTATTCACCTATCTTTGAAGCATCTATGCAATATTTCAATATGCGATTTGTCAAATCTCGATTATGTGCATTTTTGACACTTTGATCATGATCATTCTTGCATATTTCTTTGATCACTTGCTACATGGTTTATGATGCATGCTAATTGTTTTGGTACTATTTTTCACTTTTATTCATGTTTGCATTGAGGTTGTTCCTCTTTAGAATGAACTCAATCTTGTATAACCGAGAAATCACCCTTTTGCTTTAATGGTTTTTCATCCCTTTGGAAAATTATTAGCA
Source organism: Lathyrus sativus (assembly GCA_963859935.3). Classification (NCBI taxonomy): domain Eukaryota; kingdom Viridiplantae; phylum Streptophyta; class Magnoliopsida; order Fabales; family Fabaceae; genus Lathyrus; species Lathyrus sativus. The sequence goes on from OZ012738.1 coordinate 492,878,833, forward strand.
TATTCCCCTTTTGATTGATAAATCGAAACTTCATTTCGATTAATCGACCCTTCTCTTTTTCTTATATTTTGGATATTTTAGATCTTTTTCCTCCTTCTCTTTTCCCTCGTGGAGTTGAAGGTTTGCAACGCATTGGAGAACTCTACAAATTTGGCGTCGCTGTGCTATCAGTTTCGATTCTTGCACCGCACTTTGGTGTTAGAGAAGGAAAGAGAGTGGAGAATTCCTACACTCATTCTGACCATTTTGGGTAGGGGAGGAATGACCATGTTCCTGGAGTAGTCGTCTCTACCTCCTTACTATGGTATCCCTCTTTCTCCAGTCGATTCGATCCTTGATCACTTGCACCCTTACCTCCTCTTTGGAAGTAGCTTTTTCCTTTCAAGCCAACACTCTTTTCTCTCTCAGTCAATCACCATTCTTGGTTTCCCCAGAGATTTGTAATCACTCTTTTCCTTGGTTGATCAACTGTCGTTCAGTTTAAACCTAATTCCCTTCTTCCTCAACTAAGTCAATCTTTCTTCTCTAGTTTACACAGTCTTCCTGTTCTAACCTATTCCCCACTAGAGTTTGCAACCTTCTCTTGGTTCTTTCTCCTTCTTGTTTGGGTCATCATTGTTTAACAGTCAAGCACTAAATCCTCTTTTCTCCAGTTAATCACAGTCTGTCTATTAATACTAAGTTTTTCTCTGGGTTAATCGCGTTCTTCCGGCGAATCACCCTATCTTTGGTTGATCACGGTCCGCACGTTAATACTGAGCTTTTCTTTGGGTTAATCGCCTTCTTCTGGCTAATCACTCGATCTTTGGTTGATCACGGTCCGCCCATTAAAACCAGCTTTTTCTTTTGGATAATCACCTTCTCTTGGTTAATCACCCGCCTTTTGGTCAATCATAGTCCGCCTGTTTGAACCAATAACCCTTTTCCTCAATTAACCATATTCTGTCTGTTAAAATACTAAGTTTCTTTTGAGTTAATCACCTTCTTTTGGTTAATCACTCATTCCTTTTGGTTAATCACAGTTCATCTGTTAATACCAAACCCCCTGCAGTTAGCAACCTTTCTTTGGTTCAAATACTGCCAGCTTTGGGTTAGTAACCTTCATTCGGTTCGAATAAACTTTCCTTCGGTCAAGTACTGCTTGTTCAGTCAGTGTACCATCCTTTGGGTCACAACCTTCGCTTGGTTCTACACCTGTCTCTTGGGTCACAAACTTTGCTTGGTTCCACACCCTTTCTTTTGGTTGATCACCGTTTACCGGTTAAAACTAACTCCTTTGTCCTTTCGGTTAACCACTGTTTATCAGTTAATATACTGATTTCCCCTCTGAGTCAAATACCTTTCTTTGGTTCAGTACTCTCTTTCTTTTGTTTCGTCGTAGTCCGTCTGTTGACACCTAACCTTTTACTCTCCCCACAAAGTTTTACTCTTATATTTCTTCGGTTAATCACTGTCTGCCAGTTAATGCACTGAATCCCCGGTGGAGTTATTCCTTTTTCCCCGACCCCATCGTTGTTCTCTTGTTTTATCCCCTATAGAGTTATCTCTTTTCTCCTACATGTCCCCGTAGAGTTCTTGCCTTGCTTCTTTGTGTTCCTCATCATAGTTTTCTTTCGTTTCCTTTCCTGATTTCGATACCACTTCTCTTGCATCCCCCAGTTGGGTCTTGCTATCTCTTTTTGCTCTTGGCTCCGACACCATCTCTGTTTTCCTTTTCAGCATTAGTTCCTCAAACTACGTAGGCTCTGATTTCCACATTGCACTATGAGGGTACGTAGGCACAAGATTGCGAAATCTTGGCAAGCCACCTTCCTCCGTCTTCTTCCATTGTTCTATCTCTCTGGTCCGTCCAAATCCTCTTCTTTCTTTTTCTTGGTTCCTTGAACTACGGAGCTCTGACTTCCTCATTGCACTATGAGAGTACGAAGGTGCAAGGGCCCCAATCCTCCTCGAACACTTTCTTTTCTTTCCCTCTCCTTTTCTTTTCTTTAGTTAGAAGCCGTTATATAGATAACCCATCCAAGCCTAGAAGTAAGTTAAATGGTTCCCGTCGGATACGAGGGATTCTTAAGGTGCTAGTACCTTTCGCATAACCGACCCCCTTTCCTGTTTCTCTTTCCCTTGTATTTTATCGATATTTTCCCTGTCCTTTGGGACTAAATAAAGTTCGATGGCGACTCTGTTGTATCTTTGAGTGTGCGATTCACTCAGGTATAATCCCGCTAGTCTCAATGGCAATTGACCCTATTTAATCTTCTTGGACCTGAATGCTCGAATTGCATCAGCTTTTCGATTATTCAAGGTGGAAGGAGGTTAAATAAAAGAGTATCCCAAAAAATTGGTCGACGGAGGCAAAAGATGGTAAGGTGAAAGTGTAAAGATCTAATAAAGAGAAAGGTTTGGATGAGATCCGTTGGGGAGATAAGTCAGTCAAAGGGAGTATGCTATGATGCATATGTTATGATGCTTGATCTTATATGATGCTTGGCACCATGTTATGAAATGGTATAGGTTGAGGTGTTGTGTTGTAGGTAGGCAGATATTGTAGCAAAACAAACTCGGAATCCTCAGCTAGGGAAAGAACTTCTCGGATGACGACGACTTCGCTGGAAAAAGAGCCTAGAGATCCCAGACTTCCAGGAAATTACTAATACTGCTGCCGGGGATGAAGATACTTTCCCACCATAACTGACTCTGGATGGAGAACGAAAGAATCATAGGTGATTTGCAAATAACCAACTCTTCTTGGGAAAGAGAAAACCGAAGCATCATCGCTGCTGGGAAATGATAACTTCGATCGGTTAGGGATGTTGCAAGAAACTCTACTCTTGCTGGGGAAGATTAAACACATCTTTGTTGGGAGAAATATGGTTCTGCTGTGGAAATGAAAGGTAAACAACCTCTTCCAAAGAACCACAACAATATCTATTGGTGAAATTATGGATCTGCTAGGGAAAGGAAAGATAAACAACTCTTCCATGAACCACAATGATATCCTACGGGGATCAAACATGCAATGGAAATTACCGATCATCCCTTAAGGATTTCCGGTAAAGCATGCAATGCATAATGCTTTTCTGGTTGATTTTAGCTTTTTGTTATTCTCAATGCTTTATAGCATTATGTGATCATAAATAATTGTTTATTTTGCAAACAAAATATTGAAAAGGGACAAATGAGAGATAAAAGTGCTGAATTGTATTGAATATGAAAATATTTGTACATAAGATGTGTACAAGGATGCAAAAATCCTTGATAAGGAAATTTACAATAAATTGAGAAACAAATTAAATGGAAATGGAAAATTTGATTTTGCATTTATTACAACATTGGCCACCATCCACTTTAGTCTAGGTTCCAACAATGTGCGTCTGTTGATGATAATTTAACTGATCCTTAACCGTCTGAGGTCCAGCTATGGCGAAGATAGGCTCAAGTGTTCATAATCAAACACCTTTATCCCTAATTTTTGCCTGGACATTTTTCTATATATTTTTTCCGTCCACCGGGATACCCATTTTTGCCTAAGTCGTCCTTTCGGGTTTTCAACTTAGCGGGTTATTATTATTTTTTGTTTCGTCCCTAACTTTTGCATGGACATTTCTTTTTTTGGTCCATTGGGATACCCATTTTTTCCTAGTTTGTCCTTGCGGATGCTAATTTAACAGGCTACTTACTCATCATTTTTTTCAGGCATAATATTTTTTGACTGCGTCGGAGTTCACGTGGATCCGAGTGAACAGGGGAATATCTCTTGAGCACGAGTTCACTTGCATGGAACGCTCGAGGGAGAACTTTCTTGTTAAAAGCTCGTTTGAGACGTCTCTAATACAATTGATCGTGGTAAACGGTTGTCAGGCGCTTTCCTTTGATGAGATTCAATTGGTTGTATCTGGATTGGACCCATTCAGCTTTATCAAGCTCTACATCCATGATGAATCTGAGCGAAGTAATTTCAACTTCAATGGGTAGAACAACCTTCATACCATATACAAGCAAATACGAAGTTGCCCCAGTGGAAGTACGGACTGAAGTTCTGTAGCCATGTAATGCAAAGGGAAGCATTTCGTGCCAATTCTTTTAAGTCTTGACCATCTTCTAGATGATCCTCTTGATGTTTTTGTTTGCTGCTTCGATGACACCATTCATCTTGGGCCGATATGGTAAAGAGTTGTGGTGCTTATGGAAATCCAATTCTTATTTTATCCTCGACCAATACTCGAATGAAATGCTTGCTTCCATTAACTTTTAAGATGAAATTTGACTAACAAAAGATCCAAAAGGAGGTTACTCTTGAATGGTTATGGTTTTGCACGGATTAACAAAAGAACACATCAGGAACAAGCAAGAAGAATTCATGCCCTGCAAATTTCGCATAGTGAAAATTTTCTTCGCATAGCGAAGGTCGCGATGCAAAGTTGAGGCGAGCAACAACAGAAGAAACAGAACCAAATTAGCAGAACTCCGCTTGAAGCGAGCAGGAGCGAGCATGAGCAAAAATAGTTTGCATAGCAAACTTTCCTTCGTATAGCGAAGGTCGTGATGCGAAGTCAAAGCGAACTAAAACAGAATCAAAATCATCCAGTTTCGCTTGAAGCGAGTAGAAGCGATAAGAGTTTGCATAGCGAAATTTACTTCACATAGCAAAGTATGGCGGTTTCCAGGGGCGGTATAAAATCCTTCAAGGTTAAGCAAGATAACTTCACATAGCGAAAGTCCCCCATCTCAAACAGTATATAAGGAAGATAGCAGAGGCTTGGAAAGATATCAATTTTATAACTTTACATTATTACTTGTAATAGAGTTTGTAATAGATAGTAAGAGAGGGAAAGTGAGGATACAAGCTAGATACGCCTCGAGAGTCGGGAAATCGTCGTTGATGTTGATTCATCTCAATTCCTCCATTTTGTATCAAGCTACCATTAGTAGCTAAATCCCTTTCTTGTTGGGATTGGTTGTAGTTCACAGAACCAATATGTATTTTCATTGATCATTGCATTATATGCAATCTATTTACGAATCATTATCCATGATATCTTTGTTTTATTGTTTAACTCCATGGATTTGAATTGGTATTGAGAAATACAGTTCAAATCTCGATCCAAGATAATCATCTATTGAACTCTAAATGCTAGACATAGACTTAGATTTAATATTCACCGTAAGTGTTGATTCTTAATGTTGTCGTATTGTTTAATAGGCTGAGAAATCGTGATTAAACAATACGGTAGAATCCTCATCAGATGTTTAGACATAAACTCTATTTGTGAGTGATGCATGATGATATTAATACATACTTAGATTATGTATAATTGATTAGTGATTTGCATATTTGATTGGTCAATAAAATCCAATCCCAACAAGCTTATTCCTCTAAAAACTATCCTTATTAATTATATGTTTTTACATTTGGTAACTTACAAATCAAATATCTTGCAAAGCTTCCGCTTAAAATCATATTAACTGTTGAATGTTTGTAATATCACGCCGGTTTCTATGGATACAATACTCAATACATTCTTTGGATTTACTCAACATCAAAATGGCGCCGTTTTTGGGGATTGGCGTTTAGATTTACGAACATATCGACTATTGATATATTTTTAAGTTGTACATTTGTTAAAAGGTGTATATATCTTTTCTCCTTACATTGTTTTGGCTAGAAATTGTAAACTTTGTGTATGCGACGCACAAAGTCGGAAGACTTATTTCCTTTTGATCTTGAGATCGAAAGAACAGTCTGACAAAACAAACGAAAAACAAAGAAGCAGAAAAAGCTAGCCAAACAAATATCTCAAAAGAAAGGAGCCTCCACCTCTACACATCAACAAAAGCAACCATGGCAGAAGGTGGGCCTAAAATCGTGAATGGAGGATCGTGTCAAAGCAACCCTAGACTTCTGGCTCGCCTCACCAACAATCCAACCGACCGACAAGCTAAAATGAAAATAGGATTGTTGCAGATCATTTATGCAAATCTATTTACAGGCCTAGATCATGAAGATCCGTACACTCACCTCACCAAATTCTATAAATTAACTGGTATGTTGGGAGCACCTGAAGCGGAAGAAGAAGCAGTCTTCATGCGATTGTTTCTACACTCACTAATCGACAAAGCAAAAGATTGGTATCTGGACCAACCCACTCAAACCATGACCAGTTCGAATGTCTTGGAGGAAAACTTTTTGAATCTGTTCTTCCCACAGATTCATGGATGAAAAAATAGCCATTTCCGCATTTGCTCAAAGGGCAACACAAACCTTATGTGAAGCATGGGAGCGCTATAAGTCTATGCTACAGAAATGTCCAAATCATGTCTTCGATGAACTCACACAAATCCATATCTTCTGCAACGGATTACAAGCACAACCAAAGCTTCTACTTGATGCAACTGCCGGTGGTTCATTACTATCCAAAAATGCAGAAGAAGCAGTGTCTATCATTAATCATACAGCTCTCAATGACCATCAAGTTTAGTATAATAGAGGAACTGCACAACGGAAACTAGGATTACTAGTGTTAGGCCCAAACGATGCAATATTGGAACAAAACAAAATTCTCACTCAAATTGTTGAGGAATTGACCAAGCAACTTTACAAACTTCCACAACAGCTCAAGGAAATGCACGGCTCAACAAATAAACAACATCAAGTAACCGTATGTAAATTATGTAATGGTAACTATCCTACAGGTTTTTTCCCTCCTATAAATGAAGAGGTCAACTATATGGGAAACCAACAACGAGCAGCACCATATCAAGGAAATTCAAACTATCAACGCGAAAACAATAACAACTATGGTCAAAGTTGGAGGCAAGAAGCCAGAGCATCAAACAAGCCTAATCAATATCAAGACTCTCATCAACAGCTGCAACATACAATGCATCCAGACAGAATATCCAAATTGGAAGACATGTTGAACCAATTCATGCAATTATCTATTACAAATCAGAAGAATACATATGCCTCGATCAGGAACTTGGAAACACAAGTTGGACAAATTACAAAGCACCTGGAAGATCAACAAGGAGGTACCTTCACAGCCACCCCACAAACAAATCTGAAGGAACATTGCAACGCAATCACAACAAGGAGTGGTATAATGATTGAAACAGAAGTCGATGAAAATACGGAGAAAGAAAGAGTTGTGGTTGAAAAAAGAGAAAAACAAGAGGAAGAAAATGAGAAGGAAGTAGAAGATAAATAAATTAAGGAGGAGGTAGTTGAAAATAAGAAATACAAGCAGAAAACAAGAAAAGAAAAAGAAAATCAGCCTGAACATCACCTACCGTATCCTCATGCTCCCACTAAGAAGAACCAAGAAAGGCAATATACAAGGTTCCTATATATTTTCAGAAGGTTACAAGTTAACATTCCATTGGATGAAGCACTGGAACAGATCCCAACATACGCAAAGTCCATGAAATAAATTCTGACAAAGAAACAGAGAATCATAGATAAAAAAGTAAGTCAAGTGGATGCAGGTTGTAGTACTGTTATTCAGAAAACTCTTCCATAAAAAGAAATTGATCTTGGAAGAGTAATGTTGCCTATTACTAAAGGAAACGTAAATGTTGGAAATGCATTGATTGATCTCGGTTCTAGCATAAATCTCATTCCTTTATCATTGGTTAAGAGTGTAGGTGATCTGGACATGAAACATACAAAGATTACACTACAACTAGCAAACAAATCCATCACCCGACCATAAGGAATAGCTGAAAATGTATTGGTTAAAGTCGATAAATTCCTATTTCCTGTTGATTTTGTGGTGATGGATATGGAAGAAAATTATGACACGCCTCTAATTCTAGGTTGACCTTTCATAAAGACTGCAAGAATAATGATAGATGTAGATGATGGATTAATGAATGTTAGAGTGCAAGACAAAGAGGTCAAATTTAGTTTGCTTGAAGACATTAAGCATCCAATCATCAGAGTACACTTCAAAAGGGATGTTAGTGCCAAAGAACAAAAGGATGAGGCAAAACAATGTGATAGTGGAAAAGATGTTTGGCTCATTTCAGAGAAACCACCTTGATTTCACTTGAAACAGCCGTCGAGCTAACGATGTTAAACAAGCGCTGGTTGGGAGGCAACCCAACAGTGTAAGTCATTTTATTTAAGCTTTCAGTTCTTTCAATTTTAGTTTCAATTATAGTAGTTTAAATTCTAGTTTCATTTTGGAATTGTTTGAAACTTTTTTACGGTAGTCCATACCCTAAACTCACTTGGTACTCCTTTAAACGGTTGGTATGCCATAAGTTGTTTTGAAAACTCACTTGGTACTCCTTTAAACGGTTGGTATGCCATAAGTTGTTTTGAAACTATGTTGTTGATAATTATGTTGTTATGTTCTTGTCATCCTCATCATGAGCATAGAGTGCTTCTTCTGATATTTTGAGAAAAGGCCAATTCAAGTATCTTGAACATTCAATAAGGGAAGAGTGAGTGGTAATGATTGAAATCTAATGAAAGTCAAGCAAGGTAAATGTTTACTTGCTTTGTAGAATGTTAGCATGATTTTGAATGTTGTTTTCTCTTACAAAATCATAACATGTCACATTTTACATTGGGCACACTTGCTTGAATCCTTTAGCAAAAACCAGAAGAGTGAGGTGAACTTCCATTGTTTACAAAAACTGTGAAATCCTTGTGTTTAACTCAGTTGGTTCACATTTAATCAGAAAATACCATTTGAGCTTTGTAAAGGTATAAAGATGATCAAGGCAATTGTTTGACTTTGAGAAAAACCACCATGCCAAAAAGAATCTCCTTAAAACCAGTAAGTGAGTGAGCATTTGTGAAACCTTTTTGAAACCAGAAAAGTCAAAGGATGGATCAAATTTCGAAAAATACAAAATCGCTAAGAAAAGTTATGATCCAATCCAAATTTATTTTTTCACAATTTAAACCAAAAAGATATGAATCATTAGGAGCTTCACTCATGAAAAGAAACAAGTTGGGGAGAAATGGATGACGATACCAAAAGGAAAAGAAAAAGAAAAGAAAGAAAAAGACACAAAAAGCAAAAAGAACTTGGTATCATGGAAAAAATGAAAGATTGAAAAGTCAAAATCATGGTGATAAAGCAATAAGTGAAGCAAGTAAAGCAAGTTACAAAAGTGGGCAGATTTTTGAAATTTTGCTTTAGGAGAAAAACCATATTTTTATGAAACCTATACACATTATAACCTTCACAATTCTTGTGTGATTTATGCCTTCATTTGCTCAAATTGCTGAATTGTTTTTGGATGAAAACATGAATCGACCCGGATGTTGACCAAGTGGTCAAATGAGAGTCATCGCACCACATGATTAAAACAAACTTCAAAGTCTTCATCCCTTTTTATGAAGAGTGTTAGGAAAAATTCAAGTGAGTTGTGTCATTATAATCTTGAGTACATGGTGTGACTTTGTAGGCGAAAACTTGAATTCATAATCATGCTCTGATTCTACAATCAATTGAACATGTTGCTTGCTTGATAAGTAATCATTTGAACCATTCATTTTTCAAATTGTTCTTTCAAATACTTGAAGAAAAATCTTGAAAACAAATCTTGAAATGATCATGCTCTTGATTAAGGACAATCAAGAAACTAAGTTGGGGAGAATTTGATGGAAATCCAATAGGTGTTTTATCCTCGGTCAAAACTCGAACGAAACGTTTGCTTCCATTAACTTTTAAAATGAAATTTGACTAATAAAAGATCCAAAAGGATGTTACTCTTGAATGGTTATAGTTTTGAAGGGATTAACAAAAGATAACATCAGGAACAAGCAAGAAGAATTCATGCCCTGCAACTTTCGCATAGCGAAACTTTCCGTCGCTATGCGAAGGTCGCGATGCAAAGTTGAAGCAAGAAACATCATAAGAAAAATAACCAAATCAATAGAACTTTGCTTGAAGCGAGCAGGAGCGAGCATGAGCAAAAATAGTTCGCATAGCGAAGGTCGTGATGCAAAGTCAAAGCGAACTAAAACAGACTCAAAATTATCCAGTTTTGCTTAAAGCAAGCAGAAGCGAGAACAGTTTGCATAGCGAACTTTACTTTGCATAGTGAACTTTAATTCATATAGCTAAGTATGGCGGTTTCCAGGGGCAGTTTAAAATCCTTTAAGGTTAATCAAGCTGACTTCACAGAGCGACCAAAACTTCGCATAGCGAAAGTCCCCCATCTCAAACAGTATAAAAGGAAGACAGCAGAGGCTTAGAAAGATATTAATTTTATAACTTTACATTATTACTTGTAATACAGTTTATAATAGATAGTAAGAGAGGGAAAGTGAGGATACGAGCTGGATACGCATCAAGACTCAGGAAATCGTCGTTGATGTTGATTCATCTCAATTCCTCTATTTTGTATCAAGGTACCATGAGTAGCTAAATCCCTTTCTTGTTGCGATTGGTTGTAGTTCACCAAACCAGTATGTATTTTCATTGATCATGGCATTATATGAAATTTATTTATGAATCATTATCGATGATATCTTTGTTTTATTGTTTAACTCCATGGATTTGAATTGATATTGAGAAATACGGTTCAAATCTTGATCCAAGATAATCATCTATTAAACTCTAGCTGCTAGACATAGATTTAGGTTTAATATTCAGCGTAAGTATCGATTCTTAATGTTGTCGTATTGTTTAATAGGCTGAGAAATCATCGATTAAACTATAAGGTAGAATCCTCATCAGATGTTTAGACATAAACTATGTTTGTGAGTGATACGTGATGATATTAATACATACTTAAATTGTGTATAGTTGATCAGTGATTTGTATATTTAATCGGCGTATGAAATCCAATCCCAGCAAGCTTATTCCTCTGAAAATTATCCTTATTAATTATATGTTTTTACATTTGGTAAATTACAAATCAAATATCTTGCAAAACTTCCGCCTAAAATCATATTAACTGTTAAACGTTTGTAATATCACGTCGGCCTCTGTGGATATGATAGTTAATACTTTCTTTTGATTTACTTAACATCAGGTGCTCGATCTTAAATTCTTGACATAACTCCTTTATCATCTTTTTGTTCAGGTTGCTTGCATTGCCAGTGATAATACTGCTAGGAATGCCATAGCGACATATTATCTCTTTCTTGATAAATCTGGCAACCACTTGTCGTGTAATGTTTGCATAAGAAGTAGCTTTAACCCACTTAGTGAAGTAGTCAATAGCAACTATAATGAAGCGATGAGTGTTGAAATCCTTCCGCTTTATCATTCCAATCATATTAATACCCTACATAGAGAAGGGCCAAGGAGAAGTCAAAGCATTCAATGGAGTTGGTGGCACATGGATCTTGTCACCGTAGATCTGGCACTTGTGATATCTTCTGGCAAAGTTGTAATTATCTACCTCTATTGTTGTCTAGTAATACTCAGCTCGAAGGATCTTCTTAGCCATAGTAGGCCCTTTGGCATGTACACCCTTACAGCCTTCATGTATGGACCTTATGATTGTGTCTGCTTCATGTCTATCCACGCATCTGAGCAACACAGAATCATAATTCCTCTTGTGCAGTACACTACCACTCAAGAAAAACTTGGTGCAAAGCCGTCTGAGAGCTTTCTTGTTAGTGATAGTGATACCTTTAGGGTATTCCTGTTTTTCCAGATATCTTTTGATGTCGTAGAACCAAGGCTTGTCATCAGGCTTGTCCTCGATTGCTAAGCAGTGTGATGGTTTGTTCAAATAATCAATGCAGATAGAAGGAGCTTCATTCTTCCACTTGAATTTGAACATGGATGTCAGGGTGGCAAGAGCATTAGCTAGTTGATTTTCTTCCCTAGGAATATGATAAAAAGAGATTTCATCAAAATAGGAAATTAATTTCGCGATGTGCTTTTGGTAAAGTTCCCTCTGACTTGGCCAATCACCAGGGCAGAATCTTCGCAGACCTCAAGAATCTTGATTCTCATGTCAATTGTCGCTTCAATATCGTAGATGCATGCTTCGTATTTAGCCATATTGTTGGTGCATTCAAAGCATAATCTGGCGGTGAAGGGAAACTGAAAACTTGTCGGAGAGATGAGGATAGCACCAATTCCACGACCTTTAGCATTAGTGGCACCATTAAACATGGGTGTCCATCGCGCCCCTGGTTTGGGTCCTATATCAGGGTCTGGAGTCTCATAATCTCTGATGAACAGAACATCCTCATCAAAAAAGTCAAACTTCATTTATGGATAACCCTCCATAGGTTAATGAGCAAGGTATTCAGGCAAGACGCTCCCTTTTATTACTTTCTAGGTTACATGTTGGATGTCATACTCAGTTAACAGCATTTGCCACCGAGCAATTTGTCCAAAGACAGCAAGCTTTTCAAAAATGTACTTTATCGGATCCATTTTGGATATCAATAAAGTAGTATGTAAAATCATATATTGTCTTAGGCGTTGAGCAACCCAAGTCAGAGCACCAAGTTTTCTCCAATAGTGAGTATTTGGTCCCACAATCTGTTAGTTCCATGATTCTATGATTGGCTAAATTTTGGTAAAACATGATTCTACACTGATGTTAAGTAAGATGTTATAACATCTTCATCAAATGTTATGACAATACTACTGTCATGTGTTTCAAACAAGATGTCGAGACAGATGTCATGACATCTTTTTCTGGTACAGCAGGCGCTGCTATTTTATATCTCTTGACAGAGATGTTTTGGTTTGATGAGATCCTCTTGGATATACCTCATCATTATGCGCAGGTCAAGAAGATTTATTAGGAACAAAGTGTAGATTTTATTGGATTTCATAAAAAGGATCTTTGATACTTTTTAGGAAACTATTTGTTCCTATTTTTTAATGGAGAAGATTTTACAGAAGATTTAAAATTAGAAGATTTGGAATTTGATTTGATTTGATCAAATATGAGTTGGTTTTAATTATGAGAAGATTTGGAGTTTGATTTGATTTGATCAAATCTAAATTGGTGTTAATTATGAAAATATTTGAAGAATTATTTGATTTGATTTTATCAAATCTGAGGAAGCTTATGCTAAAGTTCAAGCCCATACTAGAAGAGTATATGAATAAGGACTTTCTAGACCTAAACAAAAAAAGCATTTACAACAAGAAGATCTTGAGTGCAAAATAAGGTTTTAGGATTTTGAGAGTCTCTTGTGTGTAACTTTGTAAGTCACCCTTTGTATCTTTTGTTGCATCGTGGTAGACATATTTAGGTTGTAAGTTGTTCATTCAAAGCTTGTAAGCAAGAGTGTATTGTTCTTGATTGAAGCTGTTAAGCAAGATCAAGTATTGTCTTTGAAGAGTGTCTTCTAAAGCTTATTCATTTGTTGTTATCACTACTGTGATTGAGGGGGAGTGAGAGGTGTCTCATATCTAGGAGTGTCCTAGGTAGAAGTTGCATTGGTAGGGATTAAGTGAGGGGTTTTAAATGGGGGAGTTTAGCTCTAAATTGATACTACTGATAGTGGATTTCTTTCCTGGCTTGGTAGCCCCCAGATGTAGGTGATGTTGCACTGAACTGGGTTAACAATTCATTATGTTATTTATCTTTCTGCATTTATTATTCTGCTCAATTTAAATGGTTAGATAAATTGTTCTGTCAGTCTACAGATGTTACAACATATGTCATGACACTGTTAATTCTTAATGCTCGTGTTCTGCCCTTGTTATGGTTAAGCAGAGATCAATGTCTAGGACATCTGAGATCTGCATACCAGAATTTCAATTGGTATCAGAGCGGGCATCCTGTCTGTTTTGGATGAGATCTTGGGACATACTTTCTGGTGTTTTAAACAAGGAGAAGTTGTAGCTAATTTGTTGATCTTGCTAAATGTTTGAGTTGCTGATGGGTTCTTGAGGAGTTGCTTCTTATGGAGTTAAGGGAGAGTGTGTGTTTACTCCTGCTTTTGAAAGATTCTTTGTATCTGCTTCTGTGCTCTCTGATATATGAGATTCTGTGATTTGTTAAATGTTTTTTTAGAGAGATCAGATCATTCATTCTGATATACTCAATGTATTGATGGTTGAGATGAGTTTTTTGGATCCAGAGGAACAACTCTAATGATTGTTCAAGGTTTCTGAGGAGTTCCTACAACAACTGCAGGAGGAGTGACTACTTCTTCTGTATGGTGTCCTATAAGATGTTCTGACATCTTGTTTAGGGCATGTTGAAGATGTTCTTTTGGTGGTTCCATTGCATATTTTTCTGATGGAAGAACTCTGGTAGTCCTGTTATTCTAGTGTTGTGATTAAAGAAAGATTATGGAAGATCTTGCTTATTGACTTCTGGTCTTGAAGTTATCTGGATTTTTTAAACTCTAGTTGTTCCAAAGTCTGGAGAAATGGAATGGAGATAGTTATTTGTTGATACCTGTTGTTGTTGACTTGGTACTAGGAATGTTGGTTCCATAATGTATCTTGAAGCCAGAGAAGGTGAGTTGAGATCATATTCACAATCTATGAAATTGGTAAATACACGTTGCGACTAAGTTTCCAAAGATACTTGAGATATCTCTCAAGTCCCCTTATATAGGCATCTCTGGTCATGTTTAAGAGTTCCTTCAGGATGATAATCTGGTTCTCATGCTGAAGATCGATTTCTGAAGTTCTTTGGTGCTGATGGATGTTATTCAGCTTAAAGATAGTGAGAGATGATTTATTTTCACAACTCATGACTTGAAAGGGTTCTATCAACAGAGGAAGTCATAGGCAAGTTGAGTCAAGGGTGTCAACCTTAAAGATCCTTTAACTAAAGAATACTTTTGGTATTGCTGAAGTGTAAACATCTGTCAGATGGTCTTCTCGACAAGTTGTGTGGATTTAAGATTAATTTATATTCGTGGAATGCACAAGTATTTAATTAATTATCCATAATGTTCAACATTGTCGAAGTTCAGATGGTTCATCAGATGGATGATCCAAGTTAGTCTTCTGGAAGAAGGATTCCTTGTAAGGATTTAAGATTCATTGCTATTTTTGTCATTCACAAATATTTAATGGATTATCCTTAGTCAATGATCAAGGTGTCTCATAAGTTGTTGCTCAAGTATCTGGCCCTTTGATTCTCTAAAGCAAAGGAGATGTAGATGATGATCTTGGTACCATTTACATGTGTGTTTGCATTCTTCCTTAGCTGTGAGAGGGAGTAGATGTTGCAGGTCCAAGTCTTAGTGTATCTAAGATGCCTTGCTATGGAGCAAGTAGGATATGTAACTTGAAGATCAAGTTTGCTTGGTAGACCAGAATATTTTCTAGAGCTCTGAAAGAAGCTGAGTTAACCAAACAGTGGCATTTGGTTATTTAAGAAGTGTGCTTGAAGAAAATTACTCTTGTGCAGAAGGGTAGTTGTTTGAAGACCAAAGGAGGTTCTGGTGTTGTTCATGTCCTAGAGCTTATGGTAGAAGCCCTAAGTTGATTAAGAATGAGTGCCTTCTTTTGGGAGAAGTTTGAAAGTTTAACTTTCTCTTTGTTATTTGGATTTCTTGTTGATCAAGCTGGTAGAACTGTGCTCTCTGAAGATCCTCATATTGGATTACTAATCAGATAGTAAGTCCAAGTGGTTATTGTATCAAGAACCATATTGTATGGTGTCTGTGAGATAATCAGGATGTCCTAACTGATGTTAGAACATCATTTTGTTTGCTGAACTTAGGGTTCAGATTATGGAAGTTGATACTCACTACTTGAATCAGAAGTGTTCTAACTTATCATATGGGAGAATTATGAGGTAAATACTTGTTGTACCCCAAAATTTGCCCAACCTTTTCTTTACTTGGCTTATGTTTTCATACATTGTTCTAGCATTTGTTCTAGCATTTGCATTTGCACATCATAGCATTTGTTCTTGAGGCAGGGGATCAAGGTTTTCCGTGGCTCAGTTTTCTTTTAGTGCAAGAGACTAAACAGCAAGTATCAGGGGATCCGACATTTATTTTTCCCGGCGATCGAGCGGTCGATTTTATTTTGTTTTGCGGGTTATTTTCAGTGCATGAGACAACATGCAGGCTATATCAAGCATTCTCACAGTTACAGTATTCAAGAACAAGTTTCAGAAGCTTAATAGAGCTCAAAACGATTGAAAACAGACCATTGTGCAGGTTTCCCTCCAAAAGGCGCCAAATTCAAATTTTTGAAGGTGTTAATCGATTAACCAATTGGTTAACCGATTAACCAAGTCAAAAAAGGTCAAATTCAAATATTCAAGAGTGTTAATCGATTAACCCATATGGTTAACCGATTAACCAGTTCAAATTTTAGCTCTGCACGTGATTTTTCAAGTGAAGTCACTTTGGGGTCCAATTTTGATCACTTGTGAGTTGATTTTACACCAAGGGAAGGATCTAGAACCATTTTGAATTTTGGTTAACTTTCAAATCATTTCAAATTCCCTCCAAAATTTCCACTCCTCATTCCACAGCAATTTTCATAAACCACACTCCAAGCCTCATTTGGATCCAAGCGTAAGGGGTATTTAATTGATTTTCTCCAAACCTCACACATCTAATCCTCATAATTTCCATTTCATTTCAGAATTCACTCTCACTCTCTCAATTTGCTCTCACCTTCTCCATTCCCAAACTACACTAAACCTCTTCTCACATTGAATTCATTGATTCTCCATTGGAATCATTGATCTCTAAGAGCTAAACCTTCATCCATCATCCTCATTGAATCAATTTCTTCATCCAATTTTTGTGCAAGTTTGGATCTGAATTTTGAAGTTGCCTTGAAGGAGCTTATTTGGACTATTTTGGCTTAATTGTGGTGGATCTTCACTCCTACAACAAGAACACACTTGGATCTTGAAGAATCTCCGGGTTTCTTGTTTGGATCTGCTTAATTGGAGTAAATCAACAATTACCGAAGCAATTCCCTGCTTCGTAGGTTGGAATTCTTGATCTGATTCTGTTTTTGAGCTTATTTGCATAATTCTCATGTGGATCTTCATTTTCGATTGATTTTTCCAATTTGATTCATATGATATGTGATCTTGCTGGTTTAATGTGTTTACATGTTGATTGGATCACTGTTTGCTTGTTTAAAGTTGTGCATAATTGATTATGTGATTATCCGGATTATCGGATAAGTGCTTATGTGCTGAAATGCTGTTATCTGCCTGTTTTTCTACTTCTGGCACAGTGTTAACCGATTAACCAACACGAATTTTCAAATTTTCAGGCATTTTTTACTGGTTAATCGATTAACCCCTGGTGTTAATCGATTAACATTGTGCTGGCAGACCTGTTTTGCTGTTTTTCATGCTTGGTTTGATATCGTTTCACTTCGAATATTCATAGATCAATATGATGCATTAGGAGTGAGATGTTTTGGATATATGTCGCTGTTCTTGATCGTTAATCATGATTTTGTCGACACGTGTGTTCGTTTTCCACTTGAATGTATACTCTCGTATATGTTGTTCAAAGTGATGTTTATCTTTGGTCTTTGCATGTTTGAAGATGATTTGGTTGAGATGTGCTTGTGGTGGTTGTTGTCCCACACTTTTTTCCTCCCACTTTTCTTTGGTGATTGATGCTTGAATGGTTGTAGGGGTCATGACTTCTCCCATTGCATCTCACTTTTGGCTTGAACTTGTTTAAGTTCATTTGTATGCTTTTGTGTGCATTTCCTTTTGGTTCTTGCATCTCTCATTTGTATGCTTGAGGTTGAGATGTGCTTGTGGTGGTGTTTACCCCATACTTTGTTCCTCCCTCACTTTCATTCTAATTGTGCATTACATGTTTACATACTTGCATCTTTCTTATTTCATGCTTCCTTCTTCTTCTTCTTTCTTCTTTGCCATGTTCCTTTAGGATCTCTAATCTCTTGAGATTATGATAGACCTTAGGCTTGAACCCATGCATGATAACATTACGTAGCAATCCCTCTTATCCCAACTATAGGTATACTTTGTATAAGAACATTAGGTTGAGTCTTAGTCTCCCTTTAGAGTGTCTTTCTCTTCTCATCTCAAAACACTTTCAAAACACCTAATAAAGGTTAAGGATTGTTATACGTTACGAGCCTTAAGTACTTGGGAAATGGTGATTGGTGTTCTTGTTATCCCGAACTACATTTGCTCTGATTTCTCGTACCAGACGAGAATATGTAGGCACAAGACGGTGATGTCTTGGTGAGCAACCTTCCCCCACCTTTCACCCGTAGTTAGCCGAACTACGTTGACTCTAACTTTCCCATTGCACGAGGGAATACGTAGGCATATAGCGGCGACGCTTTATCGAGTCTCTTTTCTTTTCTTTTGTCCCTGAGTCGTAGCTTAGATAGTAAACATCCTTTTAGATAGACGACAAAGCGTAGATCCCGTCGAGTACGACGGACGTGAGGGGTGCTAATACCTTCCCCTTGCGTAACCGACTCCTGAACCCGAGATATGGTTGCGATGACCTGTCTTCTCCCTTTTCATTAGGTTTTCTCTGATCGCTTCCTTTCCCTCTTTTGGGATAAATAACGAATGGTGGCGACTCTTCTGTCCTTACCGGCCCCTCTTCATATCGATGTGACAATACTGTCTTGGATTAGGGGGTATCTATCTTGTTCTCTGACTCAGGATGAGGCTAGAATACTTGTGGAGAAGTGTTTTCTTCTGCTGCAAGTAACTCTAGAAAGAAGTGGCTCTGTACAGGGCCTGGATGGGTTCAGGACGAGAGGGATGAATGATGATTTTGGTCTGAATCCAAGAGTTCGTTATAGTTCAAGGATTGTAATCCTGGTACCTTCTCACTGTATGAGCATGAAGTTGGTCATGAGATATAATATGGTGATCTTGGGTGTTTTTTTGCTGAAAGAAGCATCTTTTATAAAAGATAGGGGGAGAGATTATGTCTGATGGGTGTACTATTATGGTACATAGGTTGCTTGTGGTTCAAGCAGTAAGTGAATGCGTTCAGTAGGTGTTTTGAACAAGGAGTGAGCTCTTGAAGACATGAAGATGAGTCTTATGTTTTCCATTCACGTTAAGGTGGATCTGTTGCTGCAATAGTACAATTATTTATCAAAATTGTTTGTGGTTTCAAGCAGTGTGTGATTGTATGTCTCTATGAGGATGGAATGTCAGACAAGACATTGTGACATTGTGTTACTGTTCTAGCTCATGGTGAACTTGACAGTTTTTTTTGTTCTGTCATTGGGTATCAATGGATCAAATCAGATCTGTACAAGCTTATTGGGAGTAATATGAAGGTGGGAGCATTATGATCTGGGTTCCACTAAAGGGATTTTTGGTCAGCAGGTTTTTGGGTCTCTATCCAAGTGTTTTGTCTTGCATTTGTATGACTAGTGAAGATCAAGACACCATCAGCCTTGATTTTATGCATATGGAAGGACATTCACCCTGACATCTTGGAGATTTTTCTAGTCCTTCAAAGCTGGATATGAGTGATCTTGCAGATAGTTATGTCTATCCTGCGACTACCTCTGCTATTAGGGGAGTGTTGATTGTGCATGACAGGGGGAGCTGTGTACCTGTCTTATGTGTAGCTGCATTGTTGTAGCCTATACAAAGTTTGCTGACTCTCAGGCAAGCTTGTGTTCTTGGACCACTGATGAGGTCGTAATGTCAGACAAGATGTCTTGACATTATGTTTTCTGGTGTATTTTTTACCTTGACAATGTGATTATGGGTCTGGCTTTGTGCAGCTGTTGGTTTGAACTAGAAATGTGCTTGCTTCTTATGAATGACCTAGGAAACAACGTTGGTTAGTGTCTGGGAGAATTTATTTTTCTCTGTAGAATATTTGTGGGTCTTAAATTGGGGATTTAAAATCACTTGTTACTTATGGCATTAGCAAGTATTTAATTGATTATCCTTTTGATTGGCGATGTCAAAAGTGTCACTCCTGAAGGTTCAGCTTCAGACAAGGCAAGAACTCAAGATTTAATTACTATGTTCATAGGGTAAAGCTATGTGGAGTTTATACTGTGGAGGTTATTTCTCATCATGATGAAGCATGGTGTATGATTTCTTGTCATGAAAATGGTCATGGTGAAGCATCGTTTTGTCCCGGCTATTGATGGATCAGTGCAAAAGAGTAGTAGATAGAAAGTAAAAGGAGAAGTAGTTTATGTCCATCACTTGGTGCTTGACTGATGAAGGAATCATTTCTTAAGGTGCTTAAGAATAATTATTTTTTTGTAATGTCAGACAGGATGTTTGATCATCATGTCTCTGAGGAAGCTACATGAGAGTTTATTTCTCTCTATGATTTTCTGGTGTTTATGATGATCTGTTAAGCTGAGACCTTCATGTTTATGAAATGTATGGATTACTATGGAAATAATAAGTCATGTGGTTGGTATCTTAAGAACCAAAGTGAGTGGTAAAGGAGTTGATGTCATACATGATGGGCTGGAATTAGGATTGTGATGCTTGATACTCACGATTTAATTCAGAAGTGTTTTATCTAACCATGTTGGAGTATGATGTGGAGGTAGTGGTCAAGACTGCTCTGGATCATGGTGTAAAGTAGTATGTGTGCTTTTTCATTTGCATAAATTAGATATAAAACTTAGTGCTCTGAGTTATGCTGGGATCAGAATGCTTATGGGAAGGTGGCTTATTCTCCTGGAAGTGATCTGGATATTGTGAAGCAAGAAAATTGAGAATTTTATTCTAGAATATGTCAAGCCAAGTGTGCATGACATCTTGCCTATCCAAGGAGTTATGATAACTTGTGTGGTTGCGTAAGGCCATTTTTCATTTTTGTTCTTGGTGGGTGATTAGCTCAGGGTGTCAGGATGTATTCTCAAAGAACTATGGTATCTGGATCTGTGCGAATCAGGATTGATTTTACTGTGTTTTTTAGACCAAATGGCATGACTTTGTAGCAATATGTACCCTAAGGCATGATGAAAGTAGTCTTCTCCATGTCAGTTAGGGATATCTTGATCTGATTGTATCTTGAGAAACCATCCATAAATGAAAAGACATAGAACTGCACAGTGTTGTCTACCAAGACATCAATATGAGGCAGAGGAAAATCATCTTTTGGGCTTGCCTTATTAGGATCTCGATAATCTACACACATTTTGACCTTCCCATCTTTCTTTGGAACCAGGACGATATTGGCAATCCATTCAGGATACTCGAAAGTGGCTAGGAACCCAGCATCAAACTGTTTTTTTACCTCTTCTCTGATTTTAAGTTCCATGTCGGGTCTGGTCCTTCTGAGCTTCAGCTTGACAGGAGGACATTCAGGCTTGAGTGGCAAGTGATGTTCAACGATGTTGGTATCCAACCCAGGTATATCTTGATAAGACCAGGCAAAAATATTAACATACTCTTTCAATAACTTGACCAACTCTTAGTGTACATGCTTAGCGGGGGATTCCCCAATCTTGACTTCCTTTTAGAAATCATTGATACCAAGATTGATAACTTCCACTAGCTTTTTGTATGGCTTAATCTCTTTCTGCTCGTGATCAAGGAGCCTTGCTAGTTCAGCCGATAATTCACAATCTTCCTCATCATCTTCTTCAGCTTGGTAAATTGGAATCCCAAAATTACTACTGATGTTTGCCATGTTGTTATCAATGCAATTATTTTCTCTGCATGTTTATGAATTATGTTTAGAGTGAGCTATTTTAAAGGTGAAAAATAAAAGAAACTTTTGCCATTTATTATTTGTGAAAAAGTAAAATAAAGAAAGAAATAAGAGCATGATTTGAATGCAAAAAAAAATTATTTATTGATCAAATAATGTTTCAAAAGCGTGAGGCCCTTTACAAGCTATCCACTTGTATCGGGAAAGGACGAGGGAACGGGAAAATAAAATGCATTACATGTTTATGGGAAAAACCAGGGGAACCACAGTAGATGTGTAACAGCCCGATTTTTCATTAATTAATTATTTGCATTAATTAATGGGTTAATGAGAATTATTTAATTGATGGGTAATTAATTAAATGAATTAATAGATGTTGGAGAGAATTAGAAGAGAAAGACATATTAAAAAGGAGAGTGGAAAGAAAAGGGAAAGATAGAAACACAAAGGAAAGAATAGAGAAAGAAGGAGAAAAAGGAGAAAAGAGAAGAAGAAGAAGAGGGAAGAACTTGGAGTCATCAAGAACAACTCTCAAGCTTTAGATTAATCAAGGTAAGGGTGAAATATCATTATCTTAACAATGTATATGAATATGTATGCTTGGGTTAGAGTATTGGATGTTTTTCTACAACTTCCATTTTAGGGCATAAATGGATTAATCGGTAGAATCTGAGTTTTCACGGTGGAAAATGAGAATAAGCGGTAGTATTTAGTCGGGGGATGATAGACTAAGGTTATGGAACTTGTTCGGTGAGAATCGGTTGGTTTGGAGAGTTTGGTGGGAGTTGGACAGTGAGAAATTCTGAGTTCGCAGACATTCGCTCGCGTGTTCGCTGAGCGAGCTGGTAGCGAACATTCGCTAAGCGAGCTAGTAGCGAGCCAGTAGCGAACGGTCCTGACTTAGACAGAATGCATTTTGTGGTGTTCGCTAGTAGCGAAGGGCGTAGCGAAGGTTCTCTAGGCCTTCGCTGAGAGAGAGAGGTAGCGAACAAAGTCAGTAGCTTCTGTTTGCCTTCGTGAGCTTGTTCGCTGGGCGAACAAGTAGCGAATACTCGCTACGAGTTCGCTAAGCGAGCAGGGTAGCGAGCGTAACAGATTGTGCTTTCTTTAATGTTTCCATTCGAGGTCGGGTTTCCGACTCAATTATGATTATTTTCCTTGCTCGAGGCATCGATTTATGCCGAGATGTATTATACTGTGGGTAGCCTTATGGCGTGAATCCTAGATTGTTGAATTAATTGAATTATGGTCTTTTGACAAATGTAATACATTGTTTAATGTGATTAAAAATGTATTGAGAATGCATGAGAACATATTGTGTATATGTGTGCATTGCTTGAAAATATATTGATGATATATCTGAATATGTTGTGTGTGCAATCGTTGTTATAATTCTTGAAGAGATGAATTATTTGAATGCATGAGATTAAGATGTTGGTCTTAAGTGCATTTGATTGTTGATTGCATATGCATCATTTAGTCCAGAGGCAATGCTTGCTAGTTTCGTGGAGACTAGTGACTTGTCCCAAACCTAGAAGAGTGGGTTTGTAAGCCTAGAGGACGGGCTTTTGGTGGTTATCGGTCTAGAAGAATGGACCCGGTTTAATGTAAACCGAAAAAAGATAACAAGTGTTGGTACCATATGGCATGGGTTTGCATTGAGTTGTATTGAGTCACATCGCATGAATGTCATTGTTGTATGAAATATGCTTGTGTGTAGAAATCGTGGACTATGTATAATTGTGTGTGTGCATGTTGTGATTGTATAATGAACTACAATGAATTATGGTGAGAAATTGTGGAGTATGTACATTACGTATTGTGTATGCGTATATAATTATATGCATTGATTATTATGATAATATTTCTCACCCTTCTGTTGTTTTATAATGCCCTATGAGGCATTGCAGATTAGGTTGCTAGAGGTTTCTTTTGGCGAAGTATAGTTTCATTCTTTTGAGTCGGTTGCTCTGATAATGCAACATCGGGTAGCTAGGCTTGTAGAGTATTCTTTTGTGATACATTGTATATGTATCAGCTGATGATGTTTTGTAAAATATGAATGATATTGTGAACCAAACTTGATGATATGTATTTCTATGATATCATGTCTTAAGTAATTCAATGTTCTAGTCTTCCGCTTTAATTAAAACATTGATATGTGGGTTTTAAGAGCTATGCTTGGTTTTTAGTTGAGATTTACCACTTTTGTTACATATCTCTATGAGCAGGTGTTGTTTTTGTTTTCGTTTCGTGGATAATATGATGCACCTCTTTTATACCATGTCATAAATATACTCTGATGAATTTTTATATATGTGAATAAGTGTTTATTTTGCATTATTTTGGGGGTATAGAAGGGAGTGTTACATTAAATGGTATCAGAGCAGGTCGGCCAGTTGGCCAAGTTGTTAACTTGTTTATTCCCTTTGTATATCTGATTGTGTGTGACACTATCGATATTGTTTGACCTTGTGAGTTCTGTTGTTGAGATACAGAACGATGGTGGCTGGTAGGAACGACGAGGCGATTGAGGAGGCTTTGACTAGGTTGGCTGGAGCGATCGAGCAAATCCCTCAAGCCAATTTGAATTTTAGGAATCATGCAGATGATGAGTTCCGTGCTTTAGGAAGGTTTCAAAGGAATAATCCGCCAGTGTTCAAAGGAACCCATGAGCCTGACAAAGCACAGGTTTGGTTGAAGGCTATAGAAACGATCTTTCGAGTTATGAATTGTTCGGATGCTCAGAAGGTGCAGTTCGACACCCATATGCTTGAGGAGGAAGCGGAGGATTGGTGGGGTAATACTCGCCAAATGTTTGAGGAGAATGAGATGGTGATTACTTGGGATCTTTTTAAAGAGACATTTCTGGAGAAGTATTTCCCAAAAGATGTGCGTGGGAAGAAAGAAATCGAGTTCCTTGAGTTAAAGCAGGGTAACTCTACTGTGGCCGAGTATGCGGTAAGATTTGAAGAGTTGATTAAGTTCTGTCCCCACTACAACATCGTTAATGCTGAGAGATCTAAGTGTCTCAAATTTGTAAATGGTTTGAGGTCGGAGATCAAACAAGCTGTCGGATATCAAGAGATCAGGCGATTTTCTGAGTTGGTAAACAAGAGTAGGATTTATGATGAGGATAGTAGGGCTCGGTCTAGCCACTACAAGAATTTGGGTGATAAGAAGGGAAAGGGTCAATTTCGAGGGAAACCTTATGTGACTCCTGTAGACAAAGGGAAACAAAGAGCTGATTATGGTAAGAAGCCAAGTGGGGGAGGAGCCTCTACTTCAGTAAGATGTTATAATTGTGATGAAGCGGGACATCATGCTCCTGAATGCAAAGGTGTTGGGTTGAAGTGTTTTAAGTGTGGCAAGCCAGGCCACAAAGCTATAGAGTGCAGAAGCGGTGCAAATGTGACTTGCTATAATTGTGGTGAGCAAGGGCACATTAGTACCAAGTGTGATAAGCCGAAGAAGACGCAAGGGAGCGGAAAAGTGTTTGCTCTATCTGGATCAGAAACTGCTAGTGATGATCGATTGATCCAAGGTACGTGCTTCATTAATGTTATACCTTTGATCGCTATAATTGATGTCGGAGCTACGCATTCTTTTATTTCTTTGGATTGTGTTAAGAGATTAAGTCTTAAGTTGTCTGTTATGGGTGGCGGTATGGTTATTGACACTCCTGCTATGGGTTCGGTAACTACCCAGTATGTGTGCTTGAATTGTCCGTTGAGTATTTTTGGTAAAGATTTTGGAGTTGACTTAGTGTGTCTTCACTTAGACCGAATTGATGTCATTCTTGGAATGAATTGGTTGAGGTTCAACCGTGTTTATATTAACTGTTTTGACAAAATGGTTATTTTCCCTGAATCTGACAAAGAAGGGGATTTGTTTATGACGGCTAAGCAAGTGAAAGAGTCGGTGCAAGATGGTGCAAGGGTATTTATGTTGTTGGCAACTTTGAGTATTGGTGAGAGTGAAGAAATTGTTGTTTTACCAATTGTTCGTGATTTTCCGGAAGTTTTCCCTGACGAGATCAGAGATTTACTGCCGGAACGGGAAGTGGAGTTTACGATCGATTTGGTTCCTGGAACTAGTCCGATATCGATGACTCCATATCGTATGTCCGCATCGGAATTGGAAGAGTTGAAGATTCAAATTGAAGATCTGCTTGATAAGAGGTTTATTCGTCCAAGTGTGTCGCCATGGGGTGCACCAGTGCTGTTGGTTAAGAAGAAAGAGGGTTCTATGAGACTCTGTGTGGACTACAGACAGTTGAATAAGGTGACTATCAAGAATAAGTATCCACTTCCGAGGATTGATGACTTGATGGATCAGTTGGTTGGTGCAAGTGTGTTCAGTAAGATAGATTTGAGATCCAAATATCATCAGATTCGCGTGAAGGCTGAGGATATTCCGAAAACTGCTTTTAGAATGAGGTGTGGACACTATGAGTATTCTGTGATGCCATTTGGTGTGACTAATGCACCAAGTGTGTTTATGGAGTACATGAATAGAATTTTTCATCCCTATTTGGACAAGTTTGTGGTTGTGTTCATTGACGACATTCTAGTCTATTCGAAGAATGAAGAAGAGCATGTCGAGCATCTGAAGGTCGTGTTATCTATGTTGAAAGAAAAGCAGTTGTATGCGAAACTTTCTAAGTGGGAGTTTTGGTTGAAGGAAGTGAGTTTCCTTGGGAATGTAATTTCAAGTAGAGGTATTGCGGTTGATCCGTCGAAAGTTGAAGCGGTATCGCAATGGGAGACTCCGAAATCAGTTTTTGAGATTAGAAGTTTTCTTGGGTTGGCCAGTTATTATCGGAAGTTCATTGAAGGATTTGCTAAGCTATCATCGCCGTTGACGCAGTTGGCTCGGAAAGGTCAAGCTTTCGTTTGGGATGCCAAGTGTGAAGGAATTTTCCAAGAGCTTAAGAGGAGATTGACGACGGCCCCTGTTTTGATTTTGCCAAATCCAGAAGAACCGTTTGTTGTGTATTGTGATGCTTCTTTGATGGGTTTGGGAGGTGTGTTGATGCAGAATAACCAAGTTGTAGATTATGCTTCGAGGCAAATCAAAGTACATGAGAAGAATTATCCGACACATGACTTAGAGTTGGCCGCCGTTGTATTTGTGCTGAAACTTTGGAGGCATTATTTATTTGGTTCGAGATTTGAGGTGTTTAGTGATCATAAGAGTTTGAAGTACCTCTTTGATCAGAAGGAATTGAATGCAAGACAGAGAAGATGGTTAGAATTTCTAAAGGATTATGACTTTAGTTTGAATTACCATCCCAGTAAAGCGAATGTGGTAGCAGATGCATTGAGTAGGAAATCATTGCATATGTCGATGATGATGGTGAAGGAGTTGAAATTAATTGAGCAGTTTCGTGATTTGAGTTTGGTGTGTGAAAGGACTTCTTATGGAGTGAAGCTTGGTATGTTAAAACTTACTAGTGGTATTCTGGACGAGATCCGAGAAGGATAGAAATCGGATTTAAGCTTAGTTGATCGGTTGACTTTGATCAATCAAGGCCAAGGTGGTGATTTTCGGATTGATGAGAATGGTATTATGCGGTATCGTGATAGAGTTTGTATTCCTGACATTGTTGAGCTGAAGAAGAGTATTCTTGAGGAAGGGCATCGTAGTGGATTGAGTATTCATCTGGGTGCTACTAAGATGTATCAAGATTTGAGGAAAATATTTTGGTGGCCTCGTATGAAGAAGGATATTGCAGAGTTTGTGTATTCTTGTTTGACTTGTCAGAAGTCGAAGATTGAACATCAGAAACCGTCAGGTTTGATGCAACCGTTGTTTATTTTTGAATGGAAATGGGATAGCATTTCTATGGATTTTGTGTCCGGTTTACCGAGGAAGCAGAGTAATTTTGAAGCCATATGGGTTATTGTGGATAGATTGACCAAATCTGCTCATTTTATCCCTATGCGCATGGACTATCCATTGGAGAAATTGGCGAAGTTGTACATTGAGAGGATTGTCAGTTTGCATGGTATTCCGTCTAGCATTGTGTCAGATCGAGATCCAAGGTTCACTTCGAGATTTTGGGAGAGTCTGCAGAGTGCTTTGGGTACGAAGTTGCGTTTGAGTTCAGCTTATCATCCTCAGACAGATGGTCAAACGGAAAGAACGATTCAATCGCTTGAAGATCTGTTGAGAGCTTGTGTATTGGAGAAGGGAGGAGCTTGGGATAGCTACTTGCCTTTGATTGAGTTTACTTACAACAATAGTTTTCATTCGAGCATCGGTATGGCACCTTTTGAGGCCTTGCATGGTAGACGTTGCAGGATGCCATTATGTTGGTATGAGTCGGGAGAGAGTTCTTAGTTGGACCCGAGTAAGTTCAAGATACTACCGAAAAGATTAAGATGATCCAAGAGAAGATGAGGATTTCCCAGAGTCGTCAGAAGAGTTATCATGACAAGAGGAGGAAAGCAATCGAATTTCAAGAGGGAGATCATGTGTTTCTTCGAGTCACTCCTATGACTGGTGTTGGTAGGGCATTGAAGTCGCGTAAGTTGACGCCGCGTTTCATTGTTCCTTTTCAGATTTTGCAGAGGGTAGGAGAGGTAGCCTATCGTGTTGCTTTGCCGCCATCTCTTGCTAATCTTCATGATGTGTTCCATGTATCTCAATTGAGGAAATACATTCCGGATCCGTCTCATGTAGTCCAAGTAGATGATGTACAGGTGAGAGATAACCTGATTGTGGAGACATCGCCTATGCAGATAAAGGATCGGAAGTCGAAGCAACTTCGAGGCAAAGAGATTGCTTTGGTGAAGGTCGCTTGGGGAGGACCGGCTGGTGGGAATGTAACGTGGGAGCTGGAGAGCCGGATGAGGAAATCTTATCCAGAGTTGTTCGAATCAGGTAATATTTTCGAGGACGAAAATTCCTAAAGTGAGGGAGAGTTGTAATAGCCCGATTTTTCATTAATTAATTATTTGCATTAATTAATGGGTTAATGAGAATTATTTAATTTATGGGTAATTAATTAAATGAATTAATAGATGTTGGAGAGAATTAGAAGAGAAAGACATATTAAAAAGGAGAGTGGAAAGAAAAGGGAAAGATAGAAACATAAAGGAAAGAATAGAGAAAGAAGAAGAAAGAGGAGAAAAGAGAAGAAGAAGAGGGAAGAACTTGGAATCATCAAGAACAACTCTCAAGCTTTGGATTAATCAAGGTAAGGGTTTGAAATATCATTATCTTAACAATGTATATGAATATGTATGCTTGGGTTAGAGTATTGGATGTTTTTCTACAACTTCCATTTTAGGGCATAAATGGATTAATCGGTAGAATCTGAGTTTTCACGGTGGAAAATGAGAATAAGCGGTAGTATTTAGTCGGGGGATGTTAGACTAAGGTTACGGAACTTGTTCGGTGAGAATCGGTTGGTTTGGAGAGTTTGTTGGGAGTTGGACAGTGAGAAATTCTGAGTTCGCAGACATTCGCTAGCGTGTTCGCTGAGCGAGCTGGTAGCGAACGTTCGCTAAGCGAGCTAGTAGCGAGCCAGTAGCGAACGGTCCCAGACTTGGACAGAATGCATTTTGTGGTGTTCGCTTGTAGCGGAGGTGGTAGTGAAGGTTCGCTAGGCCTTCGCTGAGCGAGCGAGGTAGCGAACGAAGTCAGTAGCTTCTGTTTGCCTTCGTGAGCTTGTTCGCTGGGCGAACAAGTAGCGAATACTCGCTAGGAGCTCGCTAAGTGAGCAGGGTAGCGAGCGCAACAGGTTGTGTTTTCTCTAATGTTTCCATCCGAGGTCGGATTTCTGACTCAATTATGATTATTTTCCTTGCTTGAGGCATCGATTATGTCGAGATGTATTATACTGCGGGTAGCCTTATGGCGTGAATCCTAGATTGTTGAATTAATTGAATTATGGTCTTTTGACAAATGCAATACATTGTTTAATGTGATTAAAAATGTATTGAGAATGCATGAGAACATATTGCGTATATGTGTGCATTGCTTGAAAATATATTGATGATATATGTGAATATGTTGTGTGTGAAATCGTTGTTATAATTCTTGAAGAGATGAATTATTTGAATGCATGAGATTAAGATGTCGGTCTTAAGTGCATTTGATTGTTGATTGCATATGCATCATTTAGTCAAGAGGCAATGCTTGCTAGTTCCGTGGAGACTAGTGACTTGTCCCAAGCCTAGAGGAGTGGGTTTAAAAGCTTAGAGGACAGGCTTTTGGTGGTTATCGGTCTAGAAGAGTGGACCCGGTTTAATGTAAACCGAAAAAAGATAACAAGTGTTGGTACCACATGGCATGATTTTGCATTGAGTTGTATTGAGTCACATCGCATGAATGTCATTGTTGTATGAAATATGCTTGTGTGTGGAAATCGTGGACTATGTATAATTGCGTGTGTGCATGTTGTGATTGTATAATGAACTACAATGAATTATGGTGAGAAATTATGGAGTATGTACATTACGTATTGTGTATGCATATATAATTATATGCATTGATTATTATGATAATATTTCTCACCCTTCTACTGTTTTATAATGCTCTATGAGGCATTGCAGATTAGGTTGCTGGAGGTTTCTTTTGGCGAAGTATAGTTTCATTCTTTTGAGTCGGTTGCTCTGATAATGTAACATCGGGTAGCTAGGCTTGTAGAGTATTCTTTTATAATACATTGTATATATATCAGCTGATGATGTTTTGTAAAACATGAATGATATTGTGAACCAAACTTGATGATGTGTATTTCTATGATATCATGTCTTAAGTAATTCAATGTTCTAGTCTTCCGCTTTAATTAAAACATTGATATGTGGGTTTTAAGAGCTATGCTTGGTTTTTAGTTGAGATTTACCCCTTTTATTACATATCTCTATGAGCAGGTGTTGTTTATGTTTTCGTTTCGTGGATAATGTGATGCGCCTCTTTTATACCATGTCATAAATATACTCTGATGAATTTTTATATATGTGAATAAGTGTTTATTTTGCATTATTTTGGGGGTATAGAAGGGGGTGTTACAAGATGTCCAATTGCTGAGCTTGAAACTTGGTGGACACTTGGCACAAAGCTTGCACTTTGGTTGTTAGGACCATCACCGTCAATAGCTGACACAATATCACCCTCCTGGAATCCTGCGCTGTTGAATTTGATCAAGTTGCACTTCTGATGACTATGTGAGCTAACTTGCTGATCGGGATGATAACCCAGTCCAAAACGATCATGCTCTTTAACCATATTCAGGATTTTCCCCCAGCCAAGCAAGGCACCTTTCTTGATGGTATCTTTAGCACTCTTGACAGATGACATGGTCATTTTTGGTAATCTACTAGAATTGATAGAAGCGGAGCTAACGTCTTCGAATTCAAGACATTGCAACAGCACCTCAGTTATGCCTTCATCAGTCTAGACATATTGGAAGGGTGACAATTCTCTTACTAGTAAATCTTCTTCACCACAGACGATGACCATTTGATCATCAAATATGAATTTCAGTTTCTGATGTAACGTGGAAGTAACTGCCCCTGTGGCATGAATCTAGAGTCGACCCAATAAGCAATTGTATGCAGGATTGATATCCATCACTTGGGAAGTAATGGTAAACAAATGCGGCCCGGTCTTAATGGGTAAATCCACTTCACCAATAACTTGCCTTCGAGAATGGTCGAAAGCTCTGACAATTAAAGCGTTTGGCCTTATCTCGCTCCCTTCTGACGTTGAGTGAAGAACCGCTATCCATAAAAACACAAGATAACAAAGAGTCCATACAAGTTATTGAGATGTTCAAGGCTCTATTATGGGCAATACCTTTAGAAGGTAACTCTGATTCGTTAAAACCTAGATACTGACTTACGGTTATGTTTGTGACCACGTCATCAAACTATTCTACAGGAATATTGTGTATTGCATGAGCACTTTTCAAAACTTTCAACAAAGTTGATCTGTGCAGGCGAGCTCATGAGTAATGACAAGATTGAAATGCTCGAAGAAGTTTTCCCCAGCTGATCCACAATCTTAAAATCGCTCTTTTTGATTAGCTTGAGAAACTCTTGATTACCCATTACCTTTTTGCCTCTGGTAACATCCATAGACTGAGTGGTTAGAACTGATGTAGCAGTTGATGCCCCTGGTTGCACAACAAGGGTTGTTGAAGCAAACTTCTCCATGGGAAGAAGAACAGTTGGAACCTGCACTAGCTTAGATGTGACCTTCGGAGAAAACACTTGCCCGCTACGAGTCATTCCTCTAGTGGCAGTTATGTTCACAATTTTAGATTCTGAAAAACTGAATTTCTTGACCCCCAGAAAACACTGTGGAATCATACTTCCAATGAACCTCTTTTGAATTCTAATACGGGAACGGTTTTGGCACACAAACAGTGGTAGGTTGTATTTTCTTCTTAGAAGCTTCCACAGGAACCTTCCTGTATATGATCGTGAATGGCTCGATAGTAGCTACCTCTTTCACAGACTCGGCTCTGGAAAACTAAACTATACCTCGGTTCATTAAGAACTGAATGCATCCTTTCAACCTTCAACGCTGATTAGGATTACAATTACAGATCTAGAATTTCCCATGAAGACTTTTTAATAATCCTTTCTCTTTCAACTTCTTTATCACAACAGTCATCAGAGTTTTCACTTTGTCGACATCTCTGATCAACTCATCCCCTTGATCGTCCTCAATCATATTAAGCATAGATCTACCATGAGTAGGCAAGGGATTAGTTTGTATATTAGGACGCTCTTTAGAAAATGTCAGGATTTTCTGGTCGATAAGCTCTTGAACTTTGGCCTTGAGAACAATACAGTCTTCGGTAGCATGTCCTATGTACCCAGAATGGTAAGCATGGGATGCATTCGGATTATGCTTCGGACCAAAAGAAGGAACTGAAGGCACAATCTCTTTAGGAACGATTGACCCTTGATGAATCAGATAAGGAAACAACTATGTATAAGGCACAGGAATTCTATCAAAACTCAGACGTTTACAGTTGTTCTAATTGTTGTTACTCTGTTTATTCTGATGATGCTGATTTTTGTTGTTTTGTTGAGACTATTGACGTTGCGGTTATTGTTGATTCTGAGAATTCTGAACTTGTTAGCAGATGATATTGATATGGAGATTGTTGATACTGAGCAGTAGCGACATAAGGATAAGGATGATACAGCATGGGAGCCGTAGGCACCTGATATTGAGGAGAGGCCTTTTCCATAACAACATTCGCTTCACCTTCCTTCTTCTTTGAATGACTATTCTGAGGTTTCGTGGTTGGTTGTTGACCAGCAGAACCAGCAATCCTACCAATTTTCAGCCCATTCTCAATTCTTTCACCAATAGTCACAATATCAACAAAGTTTGACGAAGAACTGCCCACCATTTTCTCATAATACAACCCTTGTAAAGTGCCCATGAAAATATCAACAAGCTCATTGTCAGAAAGAGCAGGTCGAACACGAGATGCCATCTCATGCCACCTTTGTTCATATTCCTTGAAAGTTTCAGTTGTACACTGAGACTAATTCTGTAATTGCAATCTGGTAGGAGCCAAATCAAGATTATACTTGTAATTCTTTAAGAATGCTTCTAACATGTCTATCCACGAGCGAATCTTGTTACACTCTAAACCCATATACCAATCCAAAGAAGCTCTAGACAAGCTATCTTGGAAGAAATGAACCAGCAATTCATCATTGTTAATGTAGGACGACATCTTCCTGAAATACATAGTCACGTGACTGCAAGGACAACTTAACCCTTTGTACTTTGGCAGCTCTGGAATCTTGAATTTCTGTGGCAGCACAACATTAGGAACCAAACACAAGTCTTTGGCTTCCATGCCAAAAGCAGAATAACCTTTAATCACCCTGATTCTTTCATCCAAAAATTTATAATCAACACGCCTATTATGATCAATAGGTCTGACAAGAGTCTGTGGATTTAGAAGTTCTGATGCAGCTGGAGCATGTATCTGAGGAGAAGCAAACTGAGACGGATATACCAACCCAGAATTCACCATCTGACCAACATTTTGACCTATCTGAAAACCATATGGATAATTGGTAGGAAGTACCGCAGCAGCAGAGGAAGATGCCCCAAGGTAAGGCATTCCAGCATGAAAATTCTACACAACAACTTGAGAAAGTTGAGACAAAACTGGAACATGAATAGAAGGACCCCTATACACATGCTAATCTTCATCCGGAATTTCAACATCAGTCGACACAGGAATCTGGCGAATTTGTGCTTGAGGAATCTCATGATCATCAGGACTCACCACAAGAGGTGAAAGCGGAGTAGGCATGTCACAAGGGTATGCAACAGAATTACCATTGAGCATGGGTGCAACAAAAGGTTGATACGAAACAAAAGCACTACCATCGATAATCTGAGGAGTGAAATTAGGAGGCATTCCCAATGGAAAGGCAGCAGGAATTTTATTCAGACCAGGTGCTTCAACAACAGTATGTTGAACAACAGTCTCAATAGGTGCTTCAACAACAACAGGAGAAGAAGTAACAATAGGAGGAGAAATTACCACTGGAGTGACAACAGTTGCAACAACAGAAGTAGCAGCAGCGACGTCCTTCTAAGCACAAAGGAACTCCATGATAACATCCATGTTGGTCTGGAACTGATCCATCAGTCCTTGAAACTGAGCCAAAGTATCCTTGTAGGAAGCGTTCTCTTGTTCAATACCAACCATGATCTTGGATTTGTTTGAGTGAGTGAAATAGCAATGTTGAGTCATCGTCTTGCTACAAGGCGGAGACGGACAGTGTAAGATATTTGGTTTTCTAATTAAAGGACATGCATTTGAGTATGATTGAATGCAATATATGCAAAAATAAAGTTTTAAATTCCAGGAATTTGTGAGCTTTATCTTTGTTAGTAATAATCATAAATCATATAAGTAAAGGCACAAAGATAAACTAGCAAGAAAAGCTCTTCATTCAAACCATGAGGAAAAGAAGTACAAGTCAAATACAACTCAAATATCTGCCTTTTGGGCTACAACAAGATCAACATGAATCCTATCAAAGACCATCCTGCAAATAGACAAGAAATGAAAAACATTCCAAGGAGTCTTGTGCAGCAGCACATCAACATATGCATCCCTCAACAACCCCGGTAAGTCTTCTAGTACGTGCTCAAAAAATCTGGCTAGATGATCGTGTCTCTCACTCTAATATTTTGCATCCTTCATGAGGTTATGCAACAAAGAATGATTAGGTCCCTGAAGAAGATCCTGTAGACATGCCTCTTTCTATCCAAGAGGACTTGCAGATGGCGGCTCTAGCGCTCCTAATGAGTACTCTCCAAGTGGGACTGAATGATCTCCTCTTGGTTCTAATGCAATTGATCCTACAGCTTCTGAATATCACTGAAGACTTTGTCGAGCTCGGCTTGACATTGAGAAAGATCTTTCACAAACTGGTCAGCACGATCCTGTTTACTCTGCAGTTTTGTCTTGTACTCTGATAACTTTCCTCGAAGATCTGCAAGTAACTTCTTGTAGCTCAACTCGTCCTTATGGGATTGATATTGAGTATCGGCAAGTTGTCTCTTCTTTGAGGCAAGTCCGTCGTAAGTACTCTTCAAAGCATCACCTTCTTTCCTCTGTTTGTTTTGCTCAAACTCCACTTCTTTGAACATGAGCTCCCTCTTCTAGCGAAGATTCATCTATAAGTTGTCTTTCTCTAATGTGACTTTATTAAGGTTGAAATGAAGATTAGCATTCTCCTTCTTCAACATCTCAATACTCTAATTGATTTGATCAACTTCAGACAGAGGAACAATGGCAAGTTCGGGAAGCTTGGCATTCATGGAAGGCTCAGAAGTAAATGGTAGCAAGATCACTTGAACTCGTTGTTTAACCCATTTTGTGTAGGCTTCTTTTGCTATGCAATTCTTCTTACCCAACTCATCTCTACCTTCATGGTGAATTTGTACCCATGCAACATTAAACCTCTTTAGCAACTCCATGTCATCAACCCCTTCATGAAAGATGAATTCTTCCACTACCTCAGGATCTGGCATGTCAAGCATAGGATACCCCAATTGATAGAAGGCAAGTCTCGGATTGTAGTTAATTCCACCCTTTGTACCCAAGAGAGGTGAATTGGAGAATTTACCACAATAAAGAATGATCTTGGTACCATCGTAGGCTCGAGAATACCAAGAGATATCATCAGTAGCAAGAGACATGATCCTCTAAGACCATTTGAGTTTCTGCTATTCTCAATGAAATGACCTTTCTGCGGGAGATGAGACATGAACCAACGGTACAACATAGGAGCACAACATACAATAGTTCCTTTCTTTTTTTCATTACTCGAATGAATAGAATAATAGGTATCAGCAAGAAGTGTAGGAACAGGATTCCTGGACAAGAAAATACTGATGGCAGCTTGATCAACGAAATCTTCCATGTTCAAAAACAAGATGATCCCATATATTAATAAAGCAAACATGGTGTTGAAAGCCTTCTAGTTTCCAACTTTAGCAAAAGAAACGCCCTTGTCTACTAGAAATTTCGAAGCAAACCCTCGAATACCCTTTTCTTTAGTCTTGAGGTTGTCTTCCATATCCTTCTTACTAATGCAAAGAGCTTCAGCAACAAGAGGAAACTTCAGACAACTGCTGATGTAGATGAAAGGAACCTGACTCTTGATCTTAACCCCCAAAATATGAGAGTACTCCTCAAGTGTAGGTGATAACTGATAATCCTAAAACGTGAAATATCTCAGCGGCGGGTCATAAAACTGAACAAGTGTATGAATAGAAGTAATATTAACTTCAGTGTTGAGGATGGCCAAAATATTTCCATAATCATCTCTGAAAACACCCCTGTTATCTTCAAACAGACAAGATGTCAAACCACTCAAAGTCTTCAGCTTAGGCTCCACAAACTTGTAGGTAAAGATGCCCCTGCAACCAGTACTCATCTTTAATGACTATGCCAACAAAGAATAAGCTCTCAAATAAACTGGAAATGAACATGCAAAAAATGTTAATGGTTATGATGAAATGGCATGCAACACAAGAATCATGAAACCAGGCACAATCTAAACAATCAAGTCTGCACAATCTGAATATAATTTTGTGTCGGTGCAAAAAACTGACGTGCATGAGAGGACAAAAGGTATGAAGAGTCTTGGTTTCCTGCAAAGACCCAATATCCCTCTCATAGGTGTGATCTAGACACAACAAGATGGTCCCTAGAAAGGTCTCCCAAACCATAGGACTCAAGTGAAAACCCTCTGCCGTAGCGAATTCTCGCAGGACGGAAGTATTCTCAAGTGAATCACGATCTGGGAAATGGTTCTCATGACAACCTAACGTGCAAAACGCATGCGTCACGACTATCCATGTTTTATCCTACGTGTATGCTCAAGCCCGGTGATACGACTTATCTCTCCAATAATATCTACACATCCCAACAATAGCAGAATATAGAAAATATCCAGAATATGCAGCATATGAATATTTAAAGCAATAAATAAATGCAATAGATGACATAAAGATAAAGCAAGTAAAGCATAAAATAAACATCCAAACAAGCAAGAAAGCAAACAAAACTAAGTGAGACCCCAACTTACAAAGTGCAAGGACTCCCTAGCAGAGTCGCTAGCTGAAGCTAGCAGGATTATACCTGAGTGAATCGCACACTCAAAGATACAACAGATTTGCCACCGAACTTTATTTAATCCTAAAGAATAGGGAAAATATCGATAAAACCTAAAGGGAAGAGAAACGGGTAAGGGGGTCAGTTATGCGAAAGAAAGGTACTAGCACCTTACGCATTTGTCGTTCTCGATGAGAACCATTTTGCTTACTCCTAGGCTTGGATGGGTTATCTATCTAAAGGATTCTAGCTAAAAAGAGAGAGAAAAGAAAAGAAAAAGAAAGGGAAAGAAAGTGATCGCGGAGGATTGAGGCCATCGTGCCTACATACCATTATAGTGCAATGAGGAAGTCAGAACTCTGTAGTTCATAGAACTAGAAGAATTTGGACAGACCAGAGAGAAAGAAGAATGGAAGAAGGTGGAGGAAGGTGGCTCGCCAAGATTTCACAATCTTGTACCTACGTACCCTCATACTACAATGAGGAAGTCAGAGCCTACTGTCGGTGGCATCTGCAATGTGAAACCTGCAATGATGATGATTTAATGCTTAAAATGATATACAAACAAGCACAAACCATATTGCCATTTTATTGTTAAAATAAAACCAGAAAAACAGAGATCGCAATATTTGAATGCAAGAAAAACGCCCTTTGATTAATGACAAAACAAATGTTCAAAAGATAAGGCCCTTCAGACAAAGACCACTATGTTCCGGGTAGAGCATAAGGCTACACATAATTAAGAAAACAGGAAAATTACTCTTCACGAGTCACTTGGATAACTTCCTTGATGGTCCAGTTGTTCAAGCTCTGACCAGGAATACATGGTCGGATCCATGCATCCATGTCGCAGTCATTATCACCTTCTTCGTCGGACACGACATTGATCTGATCAAAAAATCACCCCACCACTAGTGAATTGGACTGGTCCCCTGTAGCGCGGAGTGCTCTATGAAGAGGAAGAAGATGGGTTATACCCCAGTCCAAACTTGTCCTGTTTATTGGGGATGCTCAAAACTTGCCCTCAACCCTGAGATGCTCCGGACTTCACCACTGCATGTGCTTCCTTAAAAGACGACATAGCAACCTCAGGCACACTGCCCACAACTGGCGTCTTCTCCTTAATATGCACGGTTCAAAAGCTTGACACAGCGTTTCGTGAATCTCACTGTCAACCTCTACATATTTGAATGAAGACAAATGGCTTATCATAATATCCTCCTCACCACAAACAGTAACAATATTACCGCCCACAATATATTTCAGCTTTTGATGTAGAGTTGACATCACTGCTCCCGCTGAATGAATCCAAGGTCGTCCCAATAAGCAACTATATGCTGGCTGAATATCCATAATGTAAAACACATCATTGAAAACCTTTGGTCCAACCTGGATTGGAAGAGTCACTTCTCCAAAAACGGACCTTCTTGTCCCATCAAATGCTCGCACAACCAAATCACTTGGGGTGCACATTACTCCCCGGGTGTCTAGCTTCATCAAAGCTTTCTTGGGTAACACATTAAGTGATGACCCAGTGTCCACCAGCACATGCGACAGTACAGCCCCTCAGCATTCAATGGAGATATGTGTCGCATCACTGTGAAGAGGGGCCGGCAAAGACAGAAGAGTCGCCACCGTTCGTTATTTATCTAAGAAGAGGGAAAGGAAACGATCAGAGAAAACCTAACGAAAATGGGAGAAGACAGGTCATCGCAACCATATCTCGGGTTCGGGAGTCGGTTATGCAAGAGGAAGGTGTTAGCACCCCTAACGTCCGTCGTACTCAATGGGATCCACGCTTTGTTGTCTATCTAAAAGAGTATTTACTATCTAGCTACAGGCTTAGGGACAAAAGAATAGAAAAAGGACTCGATAGAGAATTGCCACTCTATGCCTACGTACTCCCTCGTGCAATGGGAAAGTCAGAGTCAACGTAGTTCGGAAAACTACAGGTGAAGGTGGGGGAAGGTTGCTCTCCAAGACATCGTCGTCTTGTGCCTACGTATCCTCGTCTGGTACGAGAAATCAGAGCAAACATAGTTCGGGCTAATGAGAACACCGGTTGGTTCAACTGTTTTAGGCCCGAGTAGGGTTAAAACTTAGTTCTAGCAGTTAGGTGTATGCGGCTCGACCATTAGAGACTTAGGCGTTACCCGTTTGCGGTAGAACCAAGAGTTAACAACACTCTCCTTATGAAAAAGGTTTTCCAAATTAAGATCCCGGAGGGTAAAAAAGTTTGAAGTTTGTTTTTGTGTTTTTTAGATAAGAATTGCATTGATTATTGTTTGTAATTCATGTTGCACTAAAGACTATGACCTAGGAGCGAATGCGTCGCATATCGTCCAAAGGACATACACTAAACACTCTAGATAATTGAGAGGAGGCCCCCCAATCACCATTTCCCAAGTACTTAAGGCTCGTAACGTACAACAATCCTTAACCTTTATTGGATGTTTTTGAGAAAGTTTGAATATGAGAAGAGAGAGACACACCTCTAAAGGGAGACTAAGACTCAACCTAATGTTCTTATACAAAGTGCACCTATGATTGGGATGAAAAGGGAATGCTACCTAATGTTATCATGCATGGGTTCAATCCTAAGGTCTATCATAATATCTCTTAAACAAAATATATTAGAGGTCCTAAGGTAACATGGCGAAGAAGAAAGAAGAAGAAGGAAGCAAAAGATAAAGAAAAAAGATGCAAATATGTAATGCAACATAAAAATGAAGAGGGAGGAAAAAGGTGTGGGGTAACAACCACCACAAGCACATCTCAACCTCTTCAAGCAAATAAGAACATGCAAAACAAATATGAAGAAGAGAGGGAGGAACAAAGTGTGGGGCAGTAGCCTCCACAAGCACATCTCAACCTCAAGCAATGCAAGCAAAGGCAACAATGCAAATGGTCATCATTTTGAACCACATCCATAAGCATGCATTCAAATGGAAATCGAACACGAGTGTCAATAAAATCATGATTAACAATCAAGAACAGTGACATATATCTAAAACATCTCACTCCTAATGCATCACACTGATCCGTGAAGATTCGAAGTGAAACTATACCAAACAAGCATGAAAAACAGCAAAACATGCCTACTGGCACAGTGTTAATCGATTAACAACAGGGGTTAATCGATTAACCACTTTAAAGTGTTGAAAATTTTGAATATTTGCATTGGTTAAACGATTAACCAATTGGTTAACCGATTAACACTGTGTCAACATCAGAAAATAGTAGTTCATAAGCAATTTTCAGCAACTTATCCAATGTGCAATCATTCCAATGATCATACGATCAATTAAGTATGAAATTAAACCAGAAATCAGTGATCTAATCAATATGTAAACACATTTAAGCAACAAGATCACAAATCACATGGATCGAATCAACCAAAATTCAATCAAAAATGAAGATCCACATCGAATATGCAAAATAAGCTCGAAATAGCAACGGATCTAGAATTACAACCTACGAAGCGGAGAATTGCTTCGGTAATTGTTGATTCAACTTTATTTGATTAGATCCAATGAAGAAATCCAGAAATACTTCAAGATCTAATTGAGCTCTTGGAGTAGAAGTGAAGATCCACCAAAATTAAGCAAGAATTATCCAAATAACCTCCTCTATATAAACTTTAAAACTCAGATCCAAACTTGCACGAAAATTGAATGGAGAATTGGATTCAATGAGGATGATGGATGAAGGTTTAAGCTCTAGAACTCAATGATTCCAATGAAGAATCAATGAATTCAAGCAAAGAGAGCTTTGGTGAAGTTTTGGGAATGGAGAAGTTGAGAGAGAATAGAAAGAGTGAATATGAATTCTGAAATGAGAGTGAAATTATGAGGGTTCCTCCAGTGAGGTTTGGAGTCAATCAATTAAATACCTCATAGGTTTGGATCCAAATTAGGTTTGGAATGTGGTTTGTGAAAACATGGAATGGGATTAGGAATGGGAATTTGGAGGGAAAATGAAATTAACCAAAATTTGAAGTGGTTCTAGATCCTTCCTAAGTGTAAAATCAACTTTTCATGTGATCAAATTTGGACCCCAAAATGACTTCACTTGAAAATTCACGTGCAGAGCTGAAATTTGCACTGGTTAATCGGTTAAGCATATGGTTAATCGATTAACACCCTCAAAACATCAAATTTGACCTGATTTTTACTTGGTTAATCGGTTAACCATTTGGTTAATCGATTAACACCTTCAAAATTTGAATTTTTGCGCCTTTTGGAGGGAAATCTGCACATTTGCCTATTTTCAATCGTTTTAAGCCCTGTTCAGCCTCTGAAACTCGCTTTCGAATATTATAACCATGAGAATGCTTGATATAGCCTGAATGCTACCTCCTGATCTGAAAATGTCCTACAAAATAAAATTGACCGCTCGATCGTTGGGCAAAATAAATGTCGGAGCCTCTGATGCTCGTTGTTCAGTCTTTTGCGCAAAAAAAAGAGTCATGAGCCACAGGAAAACCTTGATCCCCTGCATCAAGAACAAATGATATGATATGCAAATGCAAATGTTAGAACAATGCAGTGAAAACATAAGCCAAGTAAAGAAAAGGTTGGGCAAATTTTGGGGTACAACAGCTGCCTCTATTCAAGTGACTTGGACCTGAATGAGTGAAAAGCGAACGACTTTCAAATGATCAAGGTAAAAGACAGTTGAATACCAATGAACCCGAAAATTTGTCAACCGTAGAAATAAACTGCAAACTCTGATTGGGAATAAAGATCTCTAGAAATAACTGAATTGATAGTTGCAACGGTAACAAACGAATTGATTACCATTTTCAAATTGTCGACACTAAGTCGGAAAGATCATCTGACATCGCCGTCAGGCATCGACACCAAGTCGGAAAGATCATTTGATATCACATAGCGAATATTGAACCTCTGACTTTGCCATCAGGCCTCTGCATTAATTTGGGAAAACATCTGACATCGCCGTCAGGCATCTGACCTCGCCGTCAGGCATCGACATCAAGTCGGTAAATCATCTGACATCACCGTCAGGCATCTGACCTCGCCGTCAGGTGTTGACATCAAGTCGTTAAAACATTTGACATCGCCGTCAGGCATCGACATCAAGTCGGTAAATCATCTGACATCGCCGTCAGGCATCGACATCAATTCGGTAAAACATCTGACATCACCGTCAGGCATTAAACACAATAAGCATTGAACCCGAAGGCCGGCTCAACCCGCAACTGAGAAGAAACATCTGACATCGTTGTCAGGCAACTATTAAATAAAAACATGTATTGAATCCAAAGACGCGGACCTCTGACATCGTCGCCAGGAATTCTCTAAATAAAAGCGAGTAACAAAACTGAAAATCAGGTCAACACATAGCATCTGACATCGCCGCCAGGCCTCTATTGAGTAGATAAAAACATCTGACATCACAGTCAGGAATCCATGAAGCTGATACACCTGACATCGCCGCCAGGCATCTGCAGGGGATAAAACATCTGACCTCACCGTCAAGTATCCACGCAGTTGAGAAACATCTAACATTACCGTCGGGCATCTATTGCAAAGAATATGCAACGAACCCGAAGGTAAGGACATCTGACATTGCCGCCAGGCATTCGCTAAATAAAAGCGAGCAACAAACCCAAAGGTAAGGACATCTGACATCGTCGTTAGGCATTCGCTAAATAAAAGCGAGCATCAAACCCAAAGGTAAGGACATCTGACATCGCTGTCAGGCATTCACTAAATAAAAGCGAGCATCGAACCCAAAGGTAAGGACATCTGACATCACCGTCAGGCATTTTCTAAATAAAAGCAAGCATCGAACCCAAAGGTAAGGACATCTGACATCGCCGTCAGGAATTCGCTAAATAAAAGCGAGCAACAAACCCAAAGGTAAGGACATCTGACATCGCCGTCAAGAATTTGCTAAATAAAAGCGAGCATCGAACCCAAAGGTAAGGACATCTGAGATTTTCGTTAGGCATTCCCTAAATAAAAGCGAGCATCAAACCCAAAGGTAAGGACATCTGACATTGTCGTCAGGCATTCTCTAAATAAAAGCGAGCAACAAACCTAAAGGTAAGGACATCTGACATCGCCGTCAGGCATTCGCTAAATAAAAGCAAGCATCGAACCCAAAGGTAAGGACATCTAATATCTCCGTCAGGCATTCGCTAAATAAAAACGAGCAACAAACCCAAAGGTAAGGACATCTGACATCGCCGTCAGGCATTTGCTAAATAAAAGCGAGCATCGAACCCAAAGGTAAGGACATTTGACATCGCCGTCAGGCATTCGCTAAATAAAAGCGAGCATCAAACCCAAAGGTAAGGACATCTGACATCACCGTCAGGCATTCGCTAAATAAAAGCGAGCATCAAACCCAAAGGTAAGGACATCTGACATCGCCGCCAGGCATTCGCTAAATAAAACCGAGCATCGAACCTAAAGGTAAGGACATCTGACATCACCGTCAGGCATTTGCTAAATAAAAGCGAGCAATAAACCCAAAGGAAAGGACATCTAACATTGTCGTCAGGCATTCGCTAAATAAAAGCGAGCATCGAACCTAAAGGTAAGGACATCTGACATCGCCATCAGGCATTTGCTAAATAAAAGCGAGCATTGAACCCAAAGGTAAGGACATTTGACATCGCCGTCAGGCATTCGCTAAATAAAAGCGAGCATCAAACCCAAAGGTAAGGACATCTGACAACGCCGTCAGTCATTCGCTAAATAAAAGCAAGCAACAAACCCAAAGGTAAGGACATCTGACATCGCCGTCAGGCATTCGCTAAATAAAAGCGAGCATCGAACCCAAAGGTCGGATCAACCGAAGTTGATAAACACATCTTGAGAATACTCTGTTGGGGAAGAGAGAAACTTAACCAAGCAATTCTGGAAGGATGAAATTTAACCAAATAACTCTGCTTTGGGAGCGCGAAGAAACTTAACCAAGTAACTCTGCTGGTAATCACATAATAAGATGAACACGTCCATCAAAGATTGCACCATGGTCTGGATACCATTCAGGCCAAGATATCAGTCACGTGTCGGAGATACACCTGCAAACAAAGAGGTAACCACCTGGCTTATGTCTCACATGCATATGTTTGAAAATGGTGTAATGCTCCATACGAAATGGAAATGCTATGCATTTGAGGATGCAATGCAAAAATGATGCTATATGCAAAAATGCAGATGCAGGCCCGGGCTGCTGGGGGAAAGATAACATGCCAATCGCTATTGGACTTAAGCTGGGAAAACGACATCCTACCAGGGCACAAAACACACAGCTGGGAGTAACACTGCTCCTCTTGAAGATCAAAATCTACCCTGTCGAGAATTACTCGGCTAGGGAATAAACTGCCTCTGCTATAGATTACACCGCTTCACGCTGACTTTGCTGAGGATGGAGAAAATTCTGTTAACCTGCTCAAAGAAATGAAAACTTAAGGGAAACGACAATCAACCTCTGCTTGGGGATTAAGTCAACCATCTGAATTCTGAGGGGGCACATGGTCACATGTTCCGACTCTATGGGGAAACAAAATCCTGAATTTTGCCCCGCTACTAGGAGAAGTTCCACACCTGCACGGTGGAAAGAAATCCAGTCTTGACTTGCTGAAACTAAATGTGTACTGACCAACTTCTGGGAGAAACTTACACACTTAACTTGCACGGGGACTATCAACCTCGA
Source organism: Lathyrus sativus (assembly GCA_963859935.3). Classification (NCBI taxonomy): domain Eukaryota; kingdom Viridiplantae; phylum Streptophyta; class Magnoliopsida; order Fabales; family Fabaceae; genus Lathyrus; species Lathyrus sativus. The sequence continues at coordinate 492,923,694 of OZ012738.1, forward strand.
ACCTTCTGGGGATAACCTTACTTTATTGGAGACTTTGGTCTAAGCTGCCAAGCCATGAGTGCATACCGATGCTCTGCTGAGGATAAGTGCACACACTCCACCACTCACTCAAGCTACATATACCTTATTGGGGATATAGCGGCACAAACTCCCCTTGTTGGGGAAAATGGTGATCCTACCGGGAAAACACCTCTGACAATACCCAGTGTGCACGGGTTTCATATTTTCTGCGAACAGTCAAGTGCAGCTGATGTTGAGAACTATCCCATCTGAATACAAGTCAAATTTATGCGACTTCTTGATATTCACTGTGAACTTGAAGGTTGACTGAACCTGCTCGACTGACTTTGATAAACTCTGAAAATATGGAGAGGATACTCCCTCTGTTTCCAATTTCGCCCCGCCTGTTGGATTCTGTAGAAGTCCTCCTCGAGAGGGAAATTGAAATATCTATACCCTGACAATTTGAGCGCTTTGAACTTAGAAGTGGCGTAGACTTCCGAGTAAGGCTAGATTTTAGGCTCCTAGGGTGGCATGCCCCAGCTTTGCCATGACCTTGCCCCTGATTGGCTTATTCACGAAACAGCACCTCTGGCGCTGAGAGATCTATCGAATCTCGACTTGATTGCCCCAGATTAACTAATCTACGAATGGCTGACTCCCATAATCACTTGATATTCGGGCGTCCTGCATGCCGCCTTGGTCAGAATTTCCATTGTAGAAACTCTCCTGATTCAAGTGCTTAATCACAAGTAAAACAACATTGTTTTGCACACAAGATATACTAATGCAATGCATATGACGGTTTTGAAATCCAAGTCTGTTCACTGGAAAAATTTATGATATATATAGCGAACGAATCACTAACCAGAATGTCAATATCAGCACTATGATAATCGGAATCCTTTTAGGATTCAGTTTCGATGCGATCTTTACCGAAGTATGCTTTCGAAATAAACCTTCTTCAATTAGGACTTTTGAAGGTTGTAACGTGGTCGGGTTCATGGTTAACAAGAAAGGACATAAGGCTTAAAATTTATTTTAACCCACCCGTTCTTCTTGATGTTCTCCGATCCTACATTCAGCTAATTCGACACAAGCGCTCACCTTTCAAAGGTTGGCTGACAGGAGTGATGGTTCAGGAAACCACAAATTTTCGGAGTGACCATCACTCGTTTTTCGTCTTTTGGTGCCTGGAATCACACGACTTGTTCTTCGTCATTTTTTCGATTTCCCTATTTTTGCCTGGACTGCCTCTTTTGAGCTTCTTTTGATTTCAAAGTCCAGCAAGATGCCCTAATTTTTGCCTAAGCCACTTGTTTTCAAGTTATCGACTTAGCGGGCTTCTTCTTTTGATTTTTTTTTCTTTCTCTCTCTTTTTTCGAACAAATCGTGTGACACCGGCTTGTCTGACTTGTTGAAAAGATTGCGACTGTTTCACTCCTTGGTCTGCAATGGATAACCACTTTGTTTTTTTTATTTTTTAGGCACGATCTCTAGAGGTGTGATTGGTCCTCGAACGGGAACACTCTTTTTTCGATTTGGACGCTCGGTCAAATTAGCTGACACATACCCTGCCCCAGGTTAAGATTGAGGGTTTTTCGTTTTCAGAAAGAAACTCCTACTACTAGGCTCAAAGGGGTTGACAATGGATTATCATCCTTATATCTCCGGTGTTTAGGAAATTGAAGCAATTCCTGTACATCATCAGCAGTTTTTATTCAAAAGCATACTATTGGAAGCTTGCGCGTCTTTAAACTTCGTCATCCTCCCCATATTCCACTTAAACAAGCATTTGACATCAATAAAAGCATAGAGTGAACATAAATGGATTTGATCAAAACCTGCATATTCATTTCATTATCATTATCAATTGAAAACAAACAAGTTTTACAAATGAGATTTGCACTTAAATAGAAAAGAAACTACAAATGCAAAGAAATGACATGATAAAACAAAGATTGCCATCTTCGGGGAACCGGGCTTTCAAATTTGACTTGCTACTGGAGGACTTGACCCTCGAAGTCTTCAAACTCAAACAGATGAGAGGTCGACATACACAACCAAAATGTCCTTCTGGAAAAGATATGTACTCTCCATCCATCAACTGTTGCACTTTGGCTTGAAAGGCTTTGCAATCGTCAGTTGAGTGCCCCATGGATCCTCCATGATATCCGCATTGAACACTGGGATCATATCCCGGAGGGTATGGCTCTGGAAACGGCTTGAGAGTCTTGGGCTCCACCAATGAGTTCTGAATCAGATGTGGCAGAATCTGACTGTATGACATAGGAACTGGATGAAGAGGAGCATTCCTTCTTTCCAAATTGTTGCGAGGCCTATTCTGATTCTGGCGTCGATAGTATCGTTACTGAGGAACATGAGGTTGTTGGCACTGATTAAGGCATTCCTCACGTTCAGGAATTTTCATTCTCAAACTCGGCCTAGGAACCGACAACAACTGTGGGCATCGAGATTCTGAGGTCATAGACTCCAAGACAAAATCCTGACCTGAAACAACTTCAGGGGAAAGAGCAGGAACATCCACCTCTTTTGCAATGAATGAAATAAGGCCACCTGGTATTCTTACGCCGCCTGGCGCGAACTCGACTGCCTTTGAATCAATTAGATCCTGAACTTGGTGCTTAAAAGCTTTGTAATTCTCCACATCATGCCTCGGTGCCCCGGAATGGAAATCACAGTGAACACTCACATCATAGCCGGGTGGTAGCTTATCAGGAAACGGAGACAGAGTCTGAAGTTCGACCAATCGAAGTTGAAGCAAGAGTTACAACAGCTGAGCATAAGTCATGGGGATCTGATCGAAGATTCTGTCAAGTTGTTTCGTCCTTTGGCCATATCTCCTAACTCTAGGATTGCCTTGAGGAACAGGAGGTGGCTGCTGACGGGAAAATCCTTAAACCTCAGATTGTGCAGAAGATCTTTGGGGCACATCACGCTTTGGGAAAGATTCCATAGACAACGGTGGAACAAGTGTCTCTGTTGCAGCTTCAGGCGCCTGGTCGCCTTCCTTCCTGAGCATATTTCTTATCACTTCTGTGATCAGGTCCATCTGAGTCTTCAGCTGATGAACCTCCTCCCTAAGCATCTTCTGATCCTACCACAAGTCTTGCATGTCCAACATGAATTGTCCCATTTGGCTTCGGATTTCCCTCAACTCCGCTTGCATCTGTTCCATAGCCATCTTTTGTCTTCTCTACAGGTTGAAGTCTGAAATTCTGAAGAAAAACTGGATCAGGATCACGAAACCCAGCCTCGAACACCTGCTATACAAATGAAATGCATATGTCATGTTCTAGTATTTCCAAGGAATCTGTCTGCTCTGGTTCATGTTTTACACAGACAAACCACAAGAAAAATATTTAATGCTCAACAGCGAGTCTCAGAGTTAAGATCCTTGGAAATACAAGAACATGTATGTCAAAATTCAAACATGTTATGATGATTCAGATGCAAAGACAAGGGATCAAAATTGTTGTGTTGCTGATTGAGAAGAACCAGTGCTCCGCTTTGACAAGACTATAGCACTGATAGTTAGGACCCACTGTGTCAAGATCAAAAGTTCGCACCAACGAGAAAACCGAGTAGGTAGGAGGTAAAGGTTTCCTGCATAACCCTCTCAACTCACAGGTATGAACCTATCACTGACAAGGTACAACATCCTATGCGGTCATCAGCGTCACAGACTTTCGAGAAACGATGATACGTTCACCATTTCTAGTTTGGCATCATAGTCTAACGAAGCGGCCTCACTTAGCTGACTTCTAAATGATCGGTTCCCAAAGTCGACAATCCTCAGAGACAAAATCCCCTCAAGCCCAAAGGGCCAGAAAAGAAGTCATCCAAGAGAATCTCGTCTGAGCGCGAATTTCATGGGAACTAGTGCATGCAAAGCATACAGGTTCACCACTACTTTCCATTTCTAATACTATGTTTGTACTCAAGCCTGGGTTTTGGCTTATCTCTCAATGGAACATTCCCCCCAACAGCACAGCAAAACTGATATATACAATGCTGAAAGTAAATGCAGGAAAATAAATTACAACACATATATACACACCCAACATATAAACAACCAAGCGCTAGGATTGACTCGCATAAGGGATGGGAAAAAGTCCCCAGCAGAGTCGTCAGATGTCGCATCGCTGCGAAGAGGGGCCGGCAAAGACAGAAGAGTCGCCATCGTTCGTTATTTATCCTAGAAAATGGAAAGGAAACGATCAGAGAAAACCTAACAAAAACGAGAGAAGACGGGTCATCGCAACCATATCTCAGTTTCGGGAGTCGGTTACGCAAGGGGAAGGTGTTAGCACCCCTCACGTCCGTCGTACTCGACGGGATCCATGCTTTGTTGTCTATCTAAAAGGGTGTTTACTATCTAGCTACAGGCTCAGGGACAAAAGAAAAGAAAAAGGACTCGGTAGAGCATCTCCGCTCTATGCCTACGTACTCCCTCGTGCAATAAGAAAGTCAGAGTCAACGTAGTTCAGAAAACTACGAGTGAAGGTAGGGGAAGGTTGCTCGCCACGACATCACCGTCTTGTGCCTACGTATCCTCGTTTGATACGAGAAATCAGAGAAAACGTAGTTCGGGCTAACGAGAACACCGGTTGGATCAACTATTTTAGGCCCAAGTAGGGTTAAAACTTAGTTCTAGCAGTTAGGTGTATGCGGCTCGACCATTGGAGACTTAGGCGTTACCTGTTTGCGGTAGAACCAAGAGTTAACAACACTCTCCTTATGAAAAAGGTTTTCTAAATTAAGATCCCGGAGTTTGTTTTTGTGTTTTTTAGAGAAGAAGTGCATTGATTATTGTTTGTAATTCATGATGCACTAAAGACTATGACCTAGGAGCGAATGCATCGCATATCGTCCAAAGGACATACGCTAAACACTCTAGATAATTGAGAGGAGGCCCCCCAATCACCATTTCTCAAGTACTTAAGGCTCATAACGTACAACAATGCTTAACCTTTATTAGATGTTTTTGAGAAAGTTTGAAGATGAGAAGAGAGAGAGAGACACACCTCTAAAGGGAGACTAAGACTCAACCTAATGTTCTCATACAAAGTGCACCTATGATTGGGATGAAAAGGGAATGCTACCTAATGTTATCATGCATGGGTTCAAGCCTAAGGTCTATCATAATCTCACTTAAACAAAAGAGATTAGAGGTCCTAAGGGAACATGGCGAAGAAGAAAGAAGAAGAAGGAAGCAAAATATAAAGAAAAAAGATGCAAATATGCAATGCAACATAAAAATGAAGAGGGAGGAAAAAGGTGTGGGGTAACAACCACCACAAGCACATCTCAACCTCTTCAAGCAAATAAGAACATGCAAAACAAATATGAAGAAGAGAGGGAGGAACAAAGTGTGGGGCAGTAGCCTCCACAAGCACATCTCAACCTCAACCAATGCAAGCAAAGGCAACAATGCAAATGGTCATCATTTTGAACCACATCCATAAGCATGCATTCAAATGGATATCAAACATGAGTGTCGACAAAATCATGATTAAACAATCAAGAAAAGCGATATATATCCAAAACATCTCACTCCTAATGCATCACACTGATCTGTGAAGATTCGAAGTGAAACTATACCAAACAAGCATGAAAAACAGCAAAACAGGCATGCTGGCACAGTGTTAATCGATTAACATAAGGGGTTAATCGACTAACCACTTTAAAATGTTGAAAATTTTGAATATTTGCATTGGTTAATCGATTAACCAATTGGTTAAGCGATTAACACTGTGTCAACAGCAGAAATCAGCAGTTCAGAAGCACTTTCCAGCAACATATCCAATGTGCAATCATTCCAATGATCATACAATCAATTAAGTACGAAATTAAACCAGAAATCAGTGATCTAATCAATATGTAAACACATTTAAACAACAAGATCACAAATCACATGGATCGAATCAACCAAAATTCAATCAAAAATGAAGATCCACATCGAATATGCAAATTAAGCTCGAAATAGCAACGGATCTAGAATTCCAACCTACGAAGCGGAGAATTGCTTCGGTAATTGTTGATTCAACTTCAATTGATTAGATCCAAGCAAGAAATCCGGAAATCCTTCAATATCCAATTGAGCTCTTGTAGTAGAAGTGAAGATCCACCAAAATTAAGCAAGAATTATCCAAATAAGCTCCTCTAGACCAACTTCAAAATTCAGATCCAAACTTGCACAAAAATTGAATGGAGAATTGGATTCAATGAGGATGATGGATGAAGGTTTGAGCTCTAGAACTCAATGATTTCAATGAAGAATCAATGAATTCAAGCAAAGAGAGCTTTGGTGAAGTTTTGGGAATGGAGAAGTTGAGAGAGAATTGAGAGAGTGAATATGAATTCTGAAATGAGAGTGAAATTATGAGGGTTCCTCCAGTGAGGTTTGGAGTAAATCAATTAAATACCCCTTATGTTTGGATCCAAATGAGGTTTGGAATGTGGTTTGTGAAAACATGGAATGGGATTAGGAATGGGAATTTGGAGGGAAAATGAAATTAACCAAAATTTGAAGTGGTTCTAGATCCTTCCTAAGTGTAAAATCAACTTCTCATGTGATCAAATTTGGACCCCAAAATGACTTCACTTGAAAATTCACGTGTAGAGCTAAAATTTGCACTGGTTAATCGGTTAACCATATGGTTAATCGATTAACACCCTCAAAACTTCAAATTTGACCTGATTTTTACTTGGTTAATCGGTTAACACCTTTAAAATTTGAATTTTGGCGCCTTTTGGAGGGAAATCTGCACATTTGCCCGTTTTCAATCGTTTTAAGCCCTGTTCAGCCTCTGAAACTTGTTTTTGAATATTATAACCGTGAGAATGATTGATATAGCCTGAATGTTGTCTCCTGATCTGAAAATGTCCTGCAAAATAAAATCAACTGCTCGATCGCTGGGCAAAATAAATGTCAGAGCCTCCGATGCTCGCTGTTCAGTCTTTTACGCAAAAAAAAGAGGCCTGAGCCACAGGAAACCTTGATCCCCTGCATCAAGAACAAATGCTATAATATGCAAATGCAAATGCTAGAACAATGCAGTGAAAACATAAGCCGAGTAAAGAAATGGTTGGGCAAATTTTGGGGTACAACAATATGCACCACTTCATCCTTCGCTTAAGCAATTACTTTCTCTCCCATTCTATCAAACTGTAGAACACTATCATCCATCAACCTTTGAACATGACTCTTCAATTTCTCACATCCCTCAAGGTGGGTTAAGCAACTTGTGCAGTCTCTGTCACAACCGGGAAACACTTTTCCACTCAACGACTTATCCTTCACAAAACCCAACAGAGTTTTCAGTTCTTCAACATCAGTCACCAGATTCAGACCTTCCTCCTCAACAATGGCGTTTACCTCAGCCGCTCCATGATTCGGCATAGGATTTTGCATAGTGTTAGGCGCATCATGAGAAAAATTGATAGCTTTACTGTCGATAAGGTCTTGCACCTTATGCTTGAAGGCTTTACAATTATCAATGTTATGGTCGGGAGCACCGGAATGAAAGTCGCACCTGGCATTAGCATCATACCCTGGGGTTGTGCGCCGGTTAAAGGAGCTAGCGTCCTTTTCTGGATCAATTGTAATTGCATCAAATGTTGGAGTAACTATGAGTAAGGCATCGGCGGTGCATCAAATTTTCTGTTCACTGCTCTTCCCCGATCTTGGAATCGTCGCGGAGCATAATTTTGTTGTTGTTGTTATGGTGCAGCAGGGATTGTAATGCTTGCAACCTGAGGTTGCTGTTGACGATATTGCTGATTTCTGCTCTTATTTCTGCTTCAAAAACCTGATACTGCATTTGTTTCCCCCTCTCTCTTCTTATTGCCAAAACTGTTCCTACCTCCTCCAGCTGAGGATCCTTCTCTGGCATGTATCTTCCCTGATTTGATTCCATTTTCAACCCGCTCGCCTGTAATGATCAAGTCTGAAAAACTACCCGACATATTGCCTATCAATTTCTCATAATACACTCCTGGAAATGTAGCAACAAACATGTCAATCAGCTTTCTCTCCACCATAGGAGGTTGAACTCTCGCTGCCAGCTCGCGCTATCTCTGGGCGTATTCCTTGAAACCTTCATTACTTATTTGTGACAGGTTCTGTAACTGTACCTTGTTTGGTGTCAAATCACTGTTATACTGATAATGTCTGACAAAAGCTTTAGCCAAATCCCTCTACTTTCTGATGTTGACCGGCTCTAGACCCATATACCATTCCAGGGATGGACCAGAAAGACTATCCTGGAAGAAATGCATGAGCAGCTTCTCATTGTCAGAGTATGCAGACATCTTTCGGTAATAAGAGTGAAGATGAACCCTAGGACAAGTCGTCCCCTTATACTTATTGAAGTCTGGAACCTTAAACTTCGGAGGAATCTTCAGGTATGGGATCAGCCCCAGATTTGACATATCTAGACCCAACGAGTTTTGATTTTCAAAATTCTTCATATTTTCCTCTATCAACTTAAACCTTCTGTCTGTGTCAGACTGCAGACCAGCACCAAGCTCTCTCATAGAGAAAACATCATCTTGGTCATCTTCATCCCACTAAGGGCCAGCGTTTCCATGCACAGCGCATGTTGGTGCAGGAATAGGGATTCTAGTCTGATTACCTCCGCCCGGAGGGATAACAACAAAAAGAATGGAAGTAGCATGAGGGGTAACATTATCAGCTGTAGAAGGTATAGCAGCATTTCCTCCATGTAGAACCCCACTCCCGTCAACCCTTGCAATCAGAGGTTGCACCAGTGTTCTCAGTTGCTCCTGGCCATTGGCGACCCCTTGCATCATATCTATAAACTGGGTCATACAGTCACGGAACTCCTGCAGCTCAAGCTGAATCTGGTCCATAGCTTTGCGTTGATTTCCCCTGGTAGAGTAGCGATGAATCGCTTGGTTTTCAATCCTGAAACAAGCTGAACATACCACATAAAGGATAAGGTTAACGGAACCTGGGACACCTGCGATGCAGAATGAGAAATGATGCAGTATGCAGACATGCAAATATGCTTCAGGGAAATTTTCCCCTTGATTCTAGTTTCACAAGAACAACAAGACCATGGAGAACCAACAGATAAGGTCACGCAATCTTCTCATAAATAAAATGAGAACCAGAGTCAATACACAGCATGTCACTGAGGAACTACAATAGAATCAAACACGACCCCATCCAACAATCCTGGTGATGGTCGAGATACAACATAACAACAAATACTAAAGGAGAAAATACGTCAAGTATGACAGCAAGTATGGAACCCCTCTAGTAACTCCTTAGTATCAGGATGGTCTGGCCTAGCAATCAACCCATGGATGAGCAAATCCCTCCTGCTAATAGTATCCTGCAAGCCCTAAGCGTAATCTTCCCATGCGCCTTCCCCAAATGCTTCTTCAAGCTTAGGCCTCTTCAGATCTGCTCGTAACCTTTACTCTTCCAACGTTTCAAGAGCTTCATTCAACTTGTGGTCACTTTCACATCAGCGTGAGGATTCAAATATATCTCTCTCTTCCTTCACCTGGATTTGAGCTTTTAACCTGACAATTTGTTGTCGCAGTCCATCTTCTCGTTCCTTGTTGTTAGTCAGAATAGTGTTCCATTGAGTATTGAATTTAGATATCTCTATATGTGCTCTTTCTAGCTCCTTCTTCTTATCTTTGAGGATATCACTAGCACTCTTCAAGTCTCGGCCCACTCGTTCTCGGGCGCGAATCTCCTCTGTTAGTTCTCTACCCATCTTGTTCACCAGTTCTGTCTGCTTCTTAGATGAGTAGGTAGCTTGATTCTTTTCACTTCTGAGCTGCATAAGTTCCTTTTCTAATTCCTCGTTTACCTTGCGTAACTCCTCTTTTTCAGCGCACAGTTGATTGTGTCTCTGAATATCAACTATTGTTTGTTCTTCAATCATTCGAGGATACAAAAGTTCTCGAGCAGGAAACGGTAACAACAATCTCTCAATTCTTTCCTGAATCCAAACCATATAAGGCTCATAAGCTCTGCTATTGCTCTTTCCCAAAGAAGATTTACCCTTTCGGTGAATTTTACTCCAAGCCTTTTCTAATCTGATCAGGGTCTCACTGTCAATCAAGCCGGTGAAATACAGAGATTCTTGTATTTCTTCTTCCTTCGGAGGTTCCCTTAGAGCATAACCAAATTTCCTCACTGCAAGAGCTGGGTTGTAGTTAATACCACCTTTTCTTCCAATCAAAGGGACATTAGGAAAACCACCGCAACTAAAGATTATCTCCATACCCAAGAAATCTCGGTTAAACCATACAATGTCCTCAGAAGTTAACCCCATAAGCCTCTCTGACCAATTAGCAGTGTTTGAGATGTCTACAAATGGACCAGACTTAGGAAGATGACTCATAAACCATCTATACAAAAGAGGTACATAGCAGGATACATTCTTCCCCCTCCTATTCTCATTCTTGTAGTGCACAGAGTGATACACATCTCCTTAGAGCGTAAGCACAGTATTCTTTGAGACAAAGATATGGAAAGCATCCAAGTCCACAAAATCTGGGATGTTTGGGAACAGGATTATGCCATATATGCACAGAGCCAAAATAGCATTAAAGACAATCCAGCAACCCTCTTTAGCAAAATGTTGAGCTTTACCAACCAAGAAAGGCAATGAGAAACCAGAAATTCCATTCCTTTGAACCAACTTTCCTTCTAACTCAGAAGAATCTAGATGAATAGCATTAGCAAGCTTAGTCATATTAGGCTCAGTTTCAGAATTATAAAAAGGCATCTGATCCAGAATAGGAACTCCTAACAACATGGCAAACTCCTCCAGAGTAGGCATGAATACATAACCAGGGAAAGTGAAACATCTCAGCTGAGGGTCATAGAACTGAAGCAAGGTGTGAAGACCTCTTAACTCAAACACTGAAGCTCTACAGACACAACGCAGAAGCTTCCCATACTCTTTCTTGAAATCTTCCATCACACTGTGATCAGCAGCAAAAATCAAACTGAGTAGAGGCCCTATATCTGGTGTTGGAAACTTATAAACAACTGTCTTCTTCAAACAACTCTCCATGTCAGCAGGGAATTAGTTTACTAGAATCAAGAGGAGAATATGCACCTGAAACATAAATACATGTCAATGTTAATATGCAAATGAATATGCAAAATGCAACAGTGGATCAAGACTGTTGTGTCATTGACTGAGATGAACCAGTGCTTCACTCTGACTAGAACACAACACTGACATAAGGAACCCACAGTATCAAGGATCAAAAGTTCACACTGACAAGAAAACCAGGTAGGTTGAAGGTCAAGGTTTCCTGCATAACCCTCCCCACTCACAGGTATGAACCTATCTCTAATAAGGTCTAGCATCCTATGCGGTCATCAGCGTCACAGACTTTCGAGAAACGATGATACGTTCACCATTTCTGGTCCCCACTTAGCTGACTTCTAAATGATTGGTCCCCAGAGTCGACAATCCTCAGATCCAACATCCTCTTAACTGTCCGAAACAGACTGGAAAGGTAGTCATCAAAGAGAATCTCGTCTCAGCGCGAATTTCGTGAGAACTAGTGCATGCCAAACATACAGGTTCATCACTACTTTCCACTTCTATTTCTAGGGTTATACTCAAGCCTGGGTTTTGGCTTATCACACAGTGGAACATTCCCACCCGACAGCACAGCAATATGATATATAAAATGCTGGAAGTAAAATGAAAATGCGATAAAATACAGATACAACACAAATTCACATATATACACACCCAAAGATAAAGCACACAAGCGCTAGGATTGACTCGCATAGGGGATGGGAAGGGTCCCTAGTAGAGTCTCCAGCTGTCGCATCACTGCGAAGAGGGGTCGGCAAGGACAGAAGATTCGTCATCGTTCGTTATTTATCCCAAATAGAGGGAAAGGAAACGATCAGAGAAAACCTACGAAAAAGGGAAAAGACAGGTCATCGCAACCAAATCTTGGGTTCGAGAGTCGGTTACGCAAGGGGAAGGTATGAGCATCCCTCATGTCCGTTGTGTCATACCCTAAATTTGTCCTACCCTTTTGTAAATATTTTTGCATTTATCATTTCATGTCTTTTAGACACGTGTCTGCTCGCAATTGGCTGGTTTTTCAGAATTTTATCTTTTGACCGATTAAGAGGTGACACGTGGCTTAAACTTATTTTTGTGAATATTACTTTCTTAAACTTTGTTTTCTTTTAAGTGTTACTAACATCATTTTAGTAATTACTTTTTTTTTGTTTTTAAACCTTAGTTATTTCATATATTTGAATTTTTGTTAAAAAGTTATTATTTAGTAAATTGTTTTAATTCAGATTTAATTATAATATGTTGTTAATATTTATTAATTATATTGGTTATTATTCACATTTTAATAGAAATTTGTAAACAATTCAGTGAAGAGAAAAAGCTTGGATGCAGAGGCCCAGGCCCGTTAGGGTTTGTCTTAGGATGGGTATTAAAAGAGGAGGAAGACTGATGAATTGAGGAGGGGGTTTACTGTTCATCAAATCCAAAAGAACCCTATCCGCCCCAAATTCAAAACCCTAAGACACTGCCTTTCCATTCTTCCTCCCACCACCAATCGATCTCCTTCTTTCAGTCAAAATTTTTCCTTCTCCTTCCCTTATCTTCTCCGACAAACACTTCCATTGAAACCACCATCAAAACGCATTCGTTTGTTCTCCTCCTTCATTTTCGTTGCCGCCGACGCATAAACTCTTCACTATCAACTCTTCTCCTCCGTTTTCCTCATTACCACCCTTCAATAACCTTAAAATCGTTGTGTACCACCCTTTTCCAATAAACCTCTATTTCCGATGAAAGTAATCCTTTCTGACCGTTGATGTTTCTTGCACAAAGTTCTGCAGCAACAACTCAGTTTTGAAAGCATTCAAACTCAGCAATCTCTGCAGTAACGATAACCAACAATCCCACTCCCCTATGAAATTTCGAGCTCGAATCGTTGGCTTGATAAACGAAGAAAGGATGTGTTGTTCGACGTTACAACACACTCCCTTGTTTTGAATCCACAACAACAACCTCAACAGCTCGCACATAATGGCTCGGTCGCGATATCGCTGAATTTCGTTTGTGCAACAATAGGCAACGCATACACATAGGTTGTGCCACGTTCAATTTCCAACACGAGGTTGTCGCGGCCATGCTGTAGTGTACTTTTGGTTTTAGCCGCAGCTCTCACATCTTGTTCTGCAGTGTGCCGTCACGACTTACGTCTCATTCACAAAACTCAACAACGGGTTCGCAAGCAACCAACTTCGCAATTACGGAACAGTGTCTTCATATTCGGTTGGTATTTCCCCTGGATTCTATTTCTGTTTAATGTCTTCATGTTGAGGCGTCATTGATAACGGTTGCTTTCATGGTCTCATTTTGGTTTTCACGATATGTTAGTTTTGTAAGAATTTCGATTGTATAAGTGATGTTGGTTTAACACTGTGTAACTATTGTATATTACTTGTGTGCTTGAAATTAGTTTCATGTCCATAACCTATCATTGCTAATGTCTAAGTTGTTGATTGAGTTGCTGCCATATTGCTGTTTTTGCGTTCAATTGTTGTTTCGTTAAAGTTGCAAATTTGGTTGTAATTGTGTACTGTTTCGATTTCGCATAAGTCTTTGATATTTCATGAAGATTTGCGGATGGTTGACAATTCACTCAGTAGCAACATGAGTTTTGATCTACAACATGTCTTTTATTCGTTATGCAGACATTTAGCAGGAAGGCAAATATTGTTGTTGTTATCTCTTTTAGTTTCACAACTAATTACTAGTTTCATGAGTTAAGGATTTTTTAAGATAGTAGATTAAATTTGTTCATTTTCAGTTCTTACTCATGCTACTACTACTTGCAGCTTTGAAACTCTAAATACTTATATTGTTTAGATAACGTGTTTCTATTGGCTTGATACAAACTTGGCTATTGTTTAGATAACGTGTTTCTACTGTCTTAATACAAATTTGGAAGGAGCTGCTATATTTTTCTTGTTTCCATAATGAGCTGATATGTTGCTACATCATGTTTCTTGATATTGTTTTTAGGATAGAAAACCATTAGGTTGAGAATGCATTGTGTTTGTGCCTAACATTCAAATTTGTTACATGATTTAGGGTGTCCTGACTTGTATATTAATCCAATGTTGTTTTATTTTTTTTTACTTATTCATGGTGGCCATATTTGCCGTGACATTAGAAATTCAGGATTAAAATTGTGAAATGTTTACTACCTGGGCTGTTAACTTTGGTTTGTTCTTATGTTGTTGTTTGTAAATGCTGCCGGATTACCGCGTGTTAGAATTGTGGTTTCGGTTTAATGACACCATGTGTGGATTACAGTTTTTTTTTCATGTGTGGCAGGATTGATGTGGTGACATAAGATACTCTGTTTAAAGCAATATGCATTATTTTTCTAACATTATTGTGTTTGGCTTTTCATTTTGTAATTTACTGATGATGTAGTAACGATATTACATTAGTAACATTTCAAATATTTTTTTATTTTATTAAAATTTTGGATTAAGTGGTTAATCAGATTTTTGTTGATAATTTTTTTTTTCTTTTTATTAAGTTTGCTTATCAAGACTTTGCTAACGTTTACTAATGTTGACAAAAATGTTAATCCTAAGTGGTTTCTTGATCTTCTTTTATGGGATATTTTATTTTAGAGTGGTAGTTGAGTTCTCATTAAATTATGATTAATCTTATTTAATATATTTTATAAAAAAAAGCTATTTAACTAATAACGAAAGTAGTGGATTTTTGGGGTCTAGCACTCCTTGGATTCTTAGACAACCGCTCTTGAGGCGCACGCCTTGAGTTGTGGTTGTTCCGTCTTTCGGTTTTCAAAACTTTTTTTTACTCAAATATTTCAAAATTATTATCAAATAATATTTTAAATATTAAAAAATATACTTTATTAAAGTCAAAATCTTTTTTAAGATATTAAACTTTTCTCAAAAACAATTAATTATAACTAGCTTTTCTCAAAACTTTTTTTATGGATAATTTTATATATGAAAATTACAACTATTTTTCTTAATTAAATTAAACTATCTTTCTAAAACAAATTTCAAAATGATTAAATTCTTGGATCTCGCCTTCCTTGAATTTTTAAGCGACCGCTCTCGAGGTGCACACTTTGAGTTGTGACCCTTCCGATCTTATTTTCTAGAATACCTAGCGCGCCTAGTACGCTAATCCATTCAAATTATTTTCTAATCAAATCACGAAAGATTAAATCCTTGAAGTCTAGCATTTCTTGGATTTTTGAATGATCATTAGCGAGGTGTACACCTTAAATAATGTATTATTCAACTTTTCGTATTTAACACACTCTTTTTGAACAAAGAAATATCATAGGGATCTAGCATTCTGTGTGATACTTCTGTCGTTCCTTCAAGCATTCTCCAAATGAAAAAGGTGTCGTCGAGATCTAGCATTTCGATAATACCCCAATTAATTGGTTGTGAGGCCCGCGTCTCATTTATCAAATAATTGTCATTTCTCTCATTTTCAAATCCAATCTCACGTCCTCACATCTCGTACCTTAAACTATTTTCATACTTCATTTCACCTCAAATCTTTTTCAAACATTTTTCCGATCAAACTTCGAAAGAAGGAGGTTCTTGGAGTCTAGCATTCCTTGAATTTTCGATTGAATGATTCTCGAGGCACGCCCTTTGAGTTATTATTCATTCAATCTTTCGACCTTTTTCAAATATCTTTTTCAATTCACACTTCGAAAGAAGGAGGTTCTTGGAGTCTAGCATTCCTTGAATTTTCGAGTGAATAGCTCTCGAGGCACGCCCTTTGGGTTGTTATCCACTCAACCTTTCGACTTTTTTTTCAAACTCAACATCTTCCAACGTTCTCCTAAGTCGAGTGCTCGTACGCATTCGCAACCCACATTTCGCACACATTCACAATTCCTCGTGGTCTCGATATTAGGAGCACCCTCAGGGACTAATATCGTTTCTCACAACCTTAACCCTTGACACGTCGTCAAGCCGGTTCCACCTTCAATCAAATCTTCGACACGTCGTCGAACCAGTTCAAAACAATTCCCTTTTGGCCTCGCATGCCATTCTTCGATTCGATCCTTTCACAAACACATTTTTTAAACTTACAAAAGAGGGATATTCTTAGAATCTAGCATTCTTTGAATATTCGAACGAGTAACTCTTGGGCGCGCCCCCGAGTTGTTATTAGTTCATTCTTTCGTTTTCAAAATATCCAATTCTTATCTTCAACTTACTCAACTCAATTTCCGAAAGAACTGAGTTCTTGGGATCTCGCATTCCTTGAATTCTTGTCGCTGTCATCAACCACAATGGACAAGGGTCTACTGCCATCCCTTTGGTTCAAATTCCGAATTCTCAGGGAATGCCGTTGAACTTCAACAACGCAATCGAGGGAAACACTTCTCAACCAATCCCAGCACCTGGAGTTACCGTTGGAGTTATCCCGCACGCCCAGCCTGCTGCTGTGCAAATCCCAGCTCCTCATATCGAAGATACTTTGATGGATCAGTATGACGATGTTCAGAACTATCATGCTGCTATCCCCATTGCCAGTCCTGTTGCTGCTCAGGATTCTGAAGCCATGAAGATGTGCCGAGATCTAGCCGAGAAACTTCGTGCCATGGAGGGGCACAATTCAAATTCTTTCAGTGCTGTGGAGTTGTGCTTGGTGCCCGATGTTGTCATTCCTCCAAAATTCAAAGTGCCCGAATTTTCGAAGTACAAAGGTCTCAGTTGCCCAAACATTCATCTGAAGATGTACTGTCGCAAGATGGCTGCCTATGCCAGAGACGAGAAGCTCATGATCCATTGCTTCCAGGACAGCTTGTCTGGGGCGTCACTTGAATGGTATATGCAGCTGGAACGTAATAGTGTGCGCACTTGGGCCGAGCTAGCTGATGCATTTGTCAAGCAGTACAAGTACAATACCGACCTTGCTCCTAACCGTACTCAGCTTCAGAGTATGACTCAGAAGGACAACGAATCCTTCAAGGAGTACGCGCAACGATGGAGAGAGCTAGCCGCAAGGGTGCATCCACCTCTTGTTGACCGTGAATTGATTGACATCTTCATGGGCACTTTGCAAGGCCAGTACTACGAAAAGTTGATCGGTAGTGTCTCCGCTGGATTTTCTGACTTGGTGATCGTCGGTGAGAGAATTGAAGAAGGGCTGAAGAGTGGGAAGATCCCAGGAGGTTCTAACAGTCAGGCTAATGCCAAGAGGCCTTTTAATGGATACAAGAAGAAGGAGGGCGAAACAAATGCCATCTTTGTGCAGAAAGGGCAAACTTCTCAACAAGCTCCTCCTATGCCTTATCAAGTTCCCTACTATCAGTATCCATATGTTGCTGCTGCGCAATATGCTCCAATGCCTTATCAGCCAGCTGTCCATGCAGCGCAAGCTCAGATGCCACGGCAACAGGCTCCTCAACAACAAGCCTACAACCAGCAAGGATACCAGTATCCTCCTCAGCAACAGCAGATGCAAGCAACTCAGCAACGACAAGGTGCTCGCCCACAGCGTCCGCAGAGAACATGGAGGCCAGATAGAGTCTTTGATCGTCTACCAATGCCATATGCCAAAATCTTTGCTCAGTTGATGGAGAAGAAAGCTGTTGTTCCAAGAGATTTAGCTCCTCCAACTGTCTTTCCTGCCGATTACGATGCAAATGCTCATTGTGAGTTTCATAAGGGCGCTCCAGGTCACACCATTGAGGACTGCAGGGCTTTCAAGCACATAATTCAAGACATGATCGATAGGGATGCTATCAACTTCAATGGGAAGTCTCCAAACATCATCAACAATCCGATGCCACCAGTCAACTAGTGCCAACGATCGCTTCCGGTCGAGTTCATTCCCTGAAGAAGGCAGTCATGTTGCCATTTCATTGTTCGCAGTTTCTTATGTTTTGTCTTTGTTTATTTAAGTATTGTATGCTTTGAACAATTGCCATTCGTATTTGGTTTTCATTAATGTATCGTTTATGCATGTTTTGAATTAGTTATGTCGTATTCACTCATTTTCACTTATCACCGACACATTTATTTACTCCACTATATTCACTGTTGTTTAGCATGATTTGAGGGAGGATGATGAAAACGAGATACCCATAATTGCAAACTGTATGCTTTCAGACCGAATCTCGTCAATGATGTACAGGCATTGCTTCAATTCCCCAAACACCGGAGATATAAGGAGTTAATCCCTAGTAAACCACTTCGAGCCTAGAAGTAGCAGTTCCCTTCGGATATTCAAACCTTTACACTCAACCTGGGGCAGGGTAGTGTTCAGTTAATCCATTCCCATATTCGAATCAATATCTAAAAGACGGTTGTCCATCAAAAACCCATGCCATGGTAGTCACAACAAAATCCAAAAAAATCAAAAGCCAGCTAAGTCAGACACCTTAGAGGGGACTTAGGCAAAATCAAGGCAATCCCGATGGATCTGACAAACGAAGTCAATCCATGCAAAAGTTAGGGATTAAAACAAAAGCAAAAGAGGACCCCGAAACCCTCAACAAAAACAAAGGAAGGTTCAGTGGCCACCCAAGTCAAAGGGGCACTAACATCCATCAAAAACAAAAAAAACAAAATAAGGTGACTGCCACGTCGAGCAAACCTTGAACCTCCAAGCTTACACCGTCCAGGCAAGTGTAGGATTAACTGAGCGTAGGACTGGAGATCATTAAGAAGAAGGGGTGGGTACCAATCATACTTTGAGCCCAATATCCTTTGTTTCATAACCGTGAACCAGACCACGTTACAACCCTTGAAAGACCTAATTGAGACGAGGTTCATTCTGAAAGCATATCATCGCAAGGTTGCGTAACCTGACTCCTCACATGATGTCTAATCACCAGCATTGGTGTCATCTATCTTGATACATCTTTCACACCAATCAAATTAGCATAACATCTGGGCTAGCAGTCCATTTGTCTCACTATCATGACACTTCCAAATAAAGACACTTTTTCAAACTTGCATCGAACTTTGCATTAATTATTACCACTTGTGAATGTACAATTTTAATTACAAATCAGTGCTAGATATTCAAAGATACTCCAGCAAGGGGCAATCGAGGAGGAACTTGACTTTCAGTGGCGTACACGAAGCAAGATTATTTCAAAACCCACAGGCTGGGGAAAATCACTCAACAGCTCGAGCAGGCGCATATCATTACCATATTCAGACTGGGGCAAGACCAAGTTACCCTAACCAACAAGCAGAGTTGCAATCTTCTCTAAAGGAAATTGACAACAAATCACCAAGTACCCATACTTGAGGCATCCAGAGCATCATCTTCTGCTTCAATCATAACGTCTTCAACGAATAGCGTGTCGAGGAAGTCAATCCCTCCCACCACCCGAAGTCCAATCCGCGTTGGCAACTACCCAGAGTCCACCACGCGGGCGTCGCCCTGCATTTCCAATTACCTGATTGCAATCATATGCATCATACGCATCTCATTCTCTATCATAAGCATCTTGCATCATATGCATACTCCAATCATACCATACTTCCCCAAGCTCTTGCATCTCCGCTCGTCAGCATTTGCATTTGCATGTCCACTCATATGGAATATCATTTATCATCCAGCATTCATATATGCAAGTCAAGGTCCAGGATCAATCTCGAAGATTTCCAAGACCGTCGACCGCCCAGTCAGGGGCAACCTTCTGCAATTGTGGGTTTCTCCCACAAAATTTGAAGTTATTCAAAGCAAGATTTAGCCCAGTCAGGGGCATCTTTTTCAAGACCATGGCCGTCTCCCGTGACGAATTTCAACCTCGTGGTTGATCAAGTATGCAAATCAACATTCAGCCCAGCCAGGGGCATACCATTCAAGACCGTGGGCGTTCCCCACGAAGTTGTTCAGTCTTTTGTTGGGCAAATCCAAGAAGTTCAGTGCAAGATCCAACCCGAGCAGGGGCATCTTCAGCAAAACCGTGAGCGTCCCTCACAAAGTTGTTCGGCCTTTGTTAAGCAAGACAAGGCATCAAGACAAATTCAGCCCAGTCAAGGGCATCCTCTTCAGAATTCATGGGCGTAACCATGAAATCATTTCAGCAAATTATGATTTCCAAGCAAAGACGGTGGGCGTACCCCGTCGACTCATTTTAAATTCAATCTTCCTCTCAGGGGTTCCCTATTGAGTTATACCCAGCAAGCGTGACCGTTGTCAATTGCTCTACTATCATCCTTTTGGTGATAGTCGAACTCCGTCAGTTCACCTTAGCCTGCATCCTTTTGGTGTTGGTAAACTTCAGATTTGTGTCGTCCTATCATCCTTTTGGTGATAGCGACCTGTGTGTTGTGTTTCGCTCTACCATCCTTTTGGTGGTAGGTCTGATACTTCATCGGTATCAGGTTGTGCGATATTTTATTTGTGTTTTCTCTCTATCATCCTTTTGGTGGTAGGTCTGGTACTTCGTCGGTATCAGATTACGCGATGCTTTCTTTTGTGTTTTCGCTCTGCCATCCTTTTGGTGGTAGGTCTGATATTTCGTCGATATCAGATTGCGCGATATTTGTTTTGTGCTTCGCTCCGTCATCCTTTTGGTGAGGGTCTATCATGGTCATTAATGATAGATTGTGCGAATTTTGTTTATCTCGCTCCGTCATCCTTTTGGTGTTGGGTCTATCATGGTCATTAATGATAGATTGCGCGATATCTTGTTTATGTTTCGCTCCATCATCCTTTTGGTGTTGGGTCTATCATGGTCATTAATGATAGATTGTGCGATATGGTTTGGCGTGTGTTTCGCTCCGTCATCCTTTTGGTGGGGGGTCTATCATGGTCATTAGTGATAGATTGTGCGAATTTTGTTTATCTCGCTCCGTCATCTTTTTGGTGGGGGGGTCTATCATGGTCATTAGTGATAGATTGTGCGATTTGT
The DNA here is from genome assembly GCA_963859935.3 of Lathyrus sativus. Classification (NCBI taxonomy): domain Eukaryota; kingdom Viridiplantae; phylum Streptophyta; class Magnoliopsida; order Fabales; family Fabaceae; genus Lathyrus; species Lathyrus sativus. The sequence continues at coordinate 492,944,673 of OZ012738.1, forward strand.
TTTGTGTTTCGCTCCGTCATCCTTTTGGTGGGGGGTCTATCATGGTCATTAATGATAGATTGCGCGATATCTTGTTTATGTTTCGCTCCATCATCCTTTTGGTGTTGGGTCTATCATGGTCATTAATGATAGATTGTGCGATATGGTTTGGCGTGTGTTTCGCTCCGTCATCCTTTTGGTGGGGGGTCTATCATGGTCATTAGTGATAGATTGTGCGAATTTTGTTTATCTCGCTCCGTCATCCTTTTGGTGGGGGGTCTATCATGATCATTAGCGATAGATTGTGCGAATTTTGTTTATCTCGCTCCGTCATCCTTTTGGTGGGGGGGTCTATCATGGTCATTAGTGATAGATTGTGCGATTTGTTTTGTGTTTCGTCATCCTTTCGGTGGGGGGGTCTATCATGGTCATTAGTGGTAGATTGTGCGAATTTTGCTTGTCTCGCTCCGTCATCCTTTTGGTGGGGGGTCTATCATGGTCATTAATGATAGATCATGCGATAGTGCTTTGCTTTGCCATCCTTTTGGTGGTAATAGATGTGTGTGTTTCGTCCCATCATCCTTTTGGTGATGACGACTTGTGCCAGCTTATTCAGAGGTTTACATCACCCAGCATTTTCAATTCTCGAACATCTCTTTTTCTTTCGGACAAATTCAGGGTCTTCTTCATATCTAATTGACTTCTACCTTGAAAGAATGAACTCTATAGCAATTCATCTCACTCGGTTTAAGCCAATTAGATAGGGGCATCTGTCATACCCTAAATTTGTCCTACCCTTTTGTAAATATTTTTGCATTTATCATTTCATGTCTTTTAGACACGTGTCTGCTCGCAATTGGCTGGTTTTTCAGAATTTTATCTTTTGACCGATTAAGAGGTGACACGTGGCTTAAACTTATTTTTGTGAATATTACTTTCTTAAACTTTGTTTTCTTTTAAGTGTTACTAACATCATTTTAGTAATTACTTTTTTTTTGTTTTTAAACCTTAGTTATTTCATATATTTGAATTTTTGTTAAAAAGTTATTATTTAGTAAATTGTTTTAATTCAGATTTAATTATAATATGTTGTTAATATTTATTAATTATATTGGTTATTATTCACATTTTAATAGAAATTTGCAAACAATTCAGTGAAGAGAAAAAGCTTGGATGCAGAGGCCCAGGCCCGTTAGGGTTTGTCTTAGGATGGGTATTAAAAGAGGAGGAAGACTGATGAATTGAGGAGGGGGTTTACTGTTCATCAAATCCAAAAGAACCCTATCCGCCCCAAATTCAAAACCCTAAGACACTGCCTTTCCATTCTTCCTCCCACCACCAATCGATCTCCTTCTTTCAGTCAAAATTTTTCCTTCTCCTTCCCTTATCTTCTCCGACAAACACTTCCATTGAAACCACCATCAAAACGCGTTCGTTTGTTCTCCTCCTTCATTTTCGTTGCCGCCGACGCATAAACTCTTCACTATCAACTCTTCTCCTCCGTTTTCCTCATTACCACCCTTCAATAACCTTAAAATCGTTGTGTACCACCCTTTTCCAATAAACCTCTATTTCCGATGAAAGTAATCCTTTCTGACCGTTGATGTTTCTTGCACAAAGTTCTGCAGCAACAACTCAGTTTTGAAAGCATTCAAACTCAGCAATCTCTGCAGTAACGATAACCAACAATCCCACTCCCCTATGAAATTTCGAGCTCGAATCGTTGGCTTGATAAACGAAGAAAGGATGTGTTGTTCGACGTTACAACACACTCCCTTGTTTTGAATCCACAACAACAACCTCAACAGCTCGCACATAATGGCTCGGTCGCGATATCGCTGAATTTCGTTTGTGCAACAATAGGCAACGCATACACATAGGTTGTGCCACGTTCAATTTCCAACACGAGGTTGTCGCGGCCATGCTGTAGTGTACTTTTGGTTTTAGCCGCAGCTCTCACATCTTGTTCTGCAGTGTGCCGTCACGACTTACGTCTCATTCACAAAACTCAACAACGGGTTCGCAAGCAACCAACTTCGCAATTACGGAACAGTGTCTTCATATTCGGTTGGTATTTCCCCTGGATTCTATTTCTGTTTAATGTCTTCATGTTGAGGCGTCATTGATAACGGTTGCTTTCATGGTCTCATTTTGGTTTTCACGATATGTTAGTTTTGTAAGAATTTCGATTGTATAAGTGATGTTGGTTTAACACTGTGTAACTATTGTATATTACTTGTGTGCTTGAAATTAGTTTCATGTCCATAACCTATCATTGCTAATGTCTAAGTTGTTGATTGAGTTGCTGCCATATTGCTGTTTTGCGTTCAATTGTTGTTTCGTTAAAGTTGCAAATTTGGTTGTAATTGTGTACTGTTTCGATTTCGCATAAGTCTTTGATATTTCATGAAGATTTGCGGATGGTTGACAATTCACTCAGTAGCAACATGAGTTTTGATCTACAACATGTCTTTTATTCGTTATGCAGACATTTAGCAGGAAGGCAAATATTGTTGTTGTTATCTCTTTTAGTTTCACAACTAATTACTAGTTTCATGAGTTAAGGATTTTTTAAGATAGTAGATTAAATTTGTTCATTTTCAGTTCTTACTCATGCTACTACTACTTGCAGCTTTGAAACTCTAAATACTTATATTGTTTAGATAACGTGTTTCTATTGGCTTGATACAAACTTGGCTATTGTTTAGATAACGTGTTTCTACTGTCTTAATACAAATTTGGAAGGAGCTGCTATATTTTTCTTGTTTCCATAATGAGCTGATATGTTGCTACATCATGTTTCTTGATATTGTTTTTAGGATAGAAAACCATTAGGTTGAGAATGCATTGTGTTTGTGCCTAACATTCAAATTTGTTACATGATTTAGGGTGTCCTGACTTGTATATTAATCCAATGTTGTTTTATTTTTTTTTACTTATTCATGGTGGCCATATTTGCCGTGACATTAGAAATTCAGGATTAAAATTGTGAAATGTTTACTACCTGGGCTGTTAACTTTGGTTTGTTCTTATGTTGTTGTTTGTAAATGCTGCCGGATTACCGCGTGTTAGAATTGTGGTTTCGGTTTAATGACACCATGTGTGGATTACAGTTTTTTTTTCATGTGTGGCAGGATTGATGTGGTGACATAAGATACTCTGTTTAAAGCAATATGCATTATTTTTCTAACATTATTGTGTTTGGCTTTTCATTTTGTAATTTACTGATGATGTAGTAACGATATTACATTAGTAACATTTCAAATATTTTTTTATTTTATTAAAATTTTGGATTAAGTGGTTAATCAGATTTTTGTTGATAATTTTTTTTTTCTTTTTATTAAGTTTGCTTATCAAGACTTTGCTAACGTTTACTAATGTTGACAAAAATGTTAATCCTAAGTGGTTTCTTGATCTTCTTTTATGGGATATTTTATTTTAGAGTGGTAGTTGAGTTCTCATTAAATTATGATTAATCTTATTTAATATATTTTATAAAAAAAAGCTATTTAACTAATAACGAAAGTAGTGGATTTTTGGGGTCTAGCACTCCTTGGATTCTTAGACAACCGCTCTTGAGGCGCACGCCTTGAGTTGTGGTTGTTCCGTCTTTCGGTTTTCAAAACTTTTTTTTACTCAAATATTTCAAAATTATTATCAAATAATATTTTAAATATTAAAAAATATACTTTGTTAAAGTCAAAATCTTTTTTAAGATATTAAACTTTTCTCAAAAACAATTAATTATAACTAGCTTTTCTCAAAACTTTTTTTATGGATAATTTTATATATGAAAATTACAACTATTTTTCTTAATTAAATTAAACTATCTTTCTAAAACAAATTTCAAAACGATTAAATTCTTGGATCTCGCCTTCCTTGAATTTTTAAGCGACCGCTCTCGAGGTGCACACTTTGAGTTGTGACCCTTCCGATCTTATTTTCTAGAATACCTAGCGCGCCTAGTACGCTAATCCATTCAAATTATTTTCTAATCAAATCACGAAAGATTAAATCCTTGAAGTCTAGCATTTCTTGGATTTTTGAATGATCATTAGCGAGGTGTACACCTTAAATAATGTATTATTCAACTTTTCGTATTTAACACACTCTTTTTGAACAAAGAAATATCATAGGGATCTAGCATTCTGTGTGATACTTCTGTCGTTCCTTCAAGCATTCTCCAAATGAAAAAGGTGTCGTCGAGATCTAGCATTTCGATAATACCCCAATTAATTGGTTGTGAGGCCCGCGTCTCATTTATCAAATAATTGTCATTTCTCTCATTTTCAAATCCAATCTCACGTCCTCACATCTCGTACCTTAAACTATTTTCATACTTCATTTCACCTCAAATCTTTTTCAAACATTTTTCCGATCAAACTTCGAAAGAAGGAGGTTCTTGGAGTCTAGCATTCCTTGAATTTTCGATTGAATGATTCTCGAGGCACGCCCTTTGAGTTATTATTCATTCAATCTTTCGACCTTTTTCAAATATCTTTTTCAATTCACACTTCGAAAGAAGGAGGTTCTTGGAGTCTAGCATTCCTTGAATTTTCGAGTGAATAGCTCTCGAGGCACGCCCTTTGGGTTGTTATCCACTCAACCTTTCGACTTTTTTTTCAAACTCAACATCTTCCAACGTTCTCCTAAGTCGAGTGCTCGTACGCATTCGCAACCCACATTTCGCACACATTCACAATTCCTCGTGGTCTCGATATTAGGAGCACCCTCAGGGACTAATATCGTTTCTCACAACCTTAACCCTTGACACGTCGTCAAGCCGGTTCCACCTTCAATCAAATCTTCGACACGTCGTCGAACCAGTTCAAAACAATTCCCTTTTGGCCTCGCATGCCATTCTTCGATTCGATCCTTTCACAAACACATTTTTTAAACTTACAAAAGAGGGATATTCTTAGAATCTAGCATTCTTTGAATATTCGAACGAGTAACTCTTGGGCGCGCCCCCGAGTTGTTATTAGTTCATTCTTTCGTTTTCAAAATATCCAATTCTTATCTTCAACTTACTCAACTCAATTTCCGAAAGAACTGAGTTCTTGGGATCTCGCATTCCTTGAATTCTTGTCGCTGTCATCAACCACAATGGACAAGGGTCTACTGCCATCCCTTTGGTTCAAATTCCGAATTCTCAGGGAATGCCGTTGAACTTCAACAACGCAATCGAGGGAAACACTTCTCAACCAATCCCAGCACCTGGAGTTACCGTTGGAGTTATCCCGCACGCCCAGCCTGCTGCTGTGCAAATCCCAGCTCCTCATATCGAAGATACTTTGATGGATCAGTATGACGATGTTCAGAACTATCATGCTGCTATCCCCATTGCCAGTCCTGTTGCTGCTCAGGATTCTGAAGCCATGAAGATGTGCCGAGATCTAGCCGAGAAACTTCGTGCCATGGAGGGGCACAATTCAAATTCTTTCAGTGCTGTGGAGTTGTGCTTGGTGCCCGATGTTGTCATTCCTCCAAAATTCAAAGTGCCCGAATTTTCGAAGTACAAAGGTCTCAGTTGCCCAAACATTCATCTGAAGATGTACTGTCGCAAGATGGCTGCCTATGCCAGAGACGAGAAGCTCATGATCCATTGCTTCCAGGACAGCTTGTCTGGGGCGTCACTTGAATGGTATATGCAGCTGGAACGTAATAGTGTGCGCACTTGGGCCGAGCTAGCTGATGCATTTGTCAAGCAGTACAAGTACAATACCGACCTTGCTCCTAACCGTACTCAGCTTCAGAGTATGACTCAGAAGGACAACGAATCCTTCAAGGAGTACGCGCAACGATGGAGAGAGCTAGCCGCAAGGGTGCATCCACCTCTTGTTGACCGTGAATTGATTGACATCTTCATGGGCACTTTGCAAGGCCAGTACTACGAAAAGTTGATCGGTAGTGTCTCCGCTGGATTTTCTGACTTGGTGATCGTCGGTGAGAGAATTGAAGAAGGGCTGAAGAGTGGGAAGATCCCAGGAGGTTCTAACAGTCAGGCTAATGCCAAGAGGCCTTTTAATGGATACAAGAAGAAGGAGGGCGAAACAAATGCCATCTTTGTGCAGAAAGGGCAAACTTCTCAACAAGCTCCTCCTATGCCTTATCAAGTTCCCTACTATCAGTATCCATATGTTGCTGCTGCGCAATATGCTCCAATGCCTTATCAGCCAGCTGTCCATGCAGTGCAAGCTCAGATGCCACGGCAACAGGCTCCTCAACAACAAGCCTACAACCAGCAAGGATACCAGTATCCTCCTCAGCAACAGCAGATGCAAGCAACTCAGCAACGACAAGGTGCTCGCCCACAGCGTCCGCAGAGAACATGGAGGCCAGATAGAGTCTTTGATCGTCTACCAATGCCATATGCCAAAATCTTTGCTCAGTTGATGGAGAAGAAAGCTGTTGTTCCAAGAGATTTAGCTCCTCCAACTGTCTTTCCTGCCGATTACGATGCAAATGCTCATTGTGAGTTTCATAAGGGCGCTCCAGGTCACACCATTGAGGACTGCAGGGCTTTCAAGCACATAATTCAAGACATGATCGATAGGGATGCTATCAACTTCAATGGGAAGTCTCCAAACATCATCAACAATCCGATGCCACCAGTCAACTAGTGCCAACGATCGCTTCCGGTCGAGTTCATTCCCTGAAGAAGGCAGTCATGTTGCCATTTCATTGTTCGCAGTTTCTTATGTTTTGTCTTTGTTTATTTAAGTATTGTATGCTTTGAACAATTGCCATTCGTATTTGGTTTTTATTAATGTATCGTTTATGCATGTTTTGAATTAGTTATGTCGTATTCACTCATTTTCACTTATCACCGACACATTTATTTACTCCACTATATTCACTGTTGTTTAGCATGATTTGAGGGAGGATGATGAAAACGAGATACCCATAATTGCAAACTGTATGCTTTCAGACCGAATCTCGTCAATGATGTACAGGCATTGCTTCAATTCCCCAAACACCGGAGATATAAGGAGTTAATCCCTAGTAAACCACTTCGAGCCTAGAAGTAGCAGTTCCCTTCGGATATTCAAACCTTTACACTCAACCTGGGGCAGGGTAGTGTTCAGTTAATCCATTCCCATATTCGAATCAATATCTAAAAGACGGTTGTCCATCAAAAACCCATGCCATGGTAGTCACAACAAAATCCAAAAAAATCAAAAGCCAGCTAAGTCAGACACCTTAGAGGGGACTTAGGCAAAATCAAGGCAATCCCGATGGATCTGACAAACGAAGTCAATCCATGCAAAAGTTAGGGATTAAAACAAAAGCAAAAGAGGACCCCGAAACCCTTAACAAAAACAAAGGAAGGTTCAGTGGCCACCCAAGTCAAAGGGGCACTAACATCCATCAAAAACAAAAAAACCAAAATAAGGTGACTGCCACGTCGAGCAAACCTTGAACCTCCAAGCTTACACCGTCCAGGCAAGTGTAGGATTAACTGAGCGTAGGACTGGAGATCATTAAGAAGAAGGGGTGGGTACCAATCATACTTTGAGCCCAATATCCTTTGTTTCATAACCGTGAACCAGACCACGTTACAACCCTTGAAAGACCTAATTGAGACGAGGTTCATTCTGAAAGCATATCATCGCAAGGTTGCGTAACCTGACTCCTCACATGATGTCTAATCACCAGCATTGGTGTCATCTATCTTGATACATCTTTCACACCAATCAAATTAGCATAACATCTGGGCTAGCAGTCCATTTGTCTCACTATCATGACACTTCCAAATAAAGACACTTTTTCAAACTTGCATCGAACTTTGCATTAATTATTACCACTTGTGAATGTACAATTTTAATTACAAATCAGTGCTAGATATTCAAAGATACTCCAGCAAGGGGCAATCGAGGAGGAACTTGACTTTCAGTGGCGTACACGAAGCAAGATTATTTCAAAACCCACAGGCTGGGGAAAATCACTCAACAGCTCGAGCAGGCGCATATCATTACCATATTCAGACTGGGGCAAGACCAAGTTACCCTAACCAACAAGCAGAGTTGCAATCTTCTCTAAAGGAAATTGACAACAAATCACCAAGTACCCATACTTGAGGCATCCAGAGCATCATCTTCTGCTTCAATCATAACGTCTTCAACGAATAGCGTGTCGAGGAAGTCAATCCCTCCCACCACCCGAAGTCCAATCCGCGTTGGCAACTACCCAGAGTCCACCACGCGGGCGTCGCCCTGCATTTCCAATTACCTGATTGCAATCATATGCATCATACGCATCTCATTCTCTATCATAAGCATCTTGCATCATATGCATACTCCAATCATACCATACTTCCCCAAGCTCTTGCATCTCCGCTCGTCAGCATTTGCATTTGCATGTCCACTCATATGGAATATCATTTATCATCCAGCATTCATATATGCAAGTCAAGGTCCAGGATCAATCTCGAAGATTTCCAAGACCGTCGACCGCCCAGTCAGGGGCAACCTTCTGCAATTGTGGGTTTCTCCCACAAAATTTGAAGTTATTCAAAGCAAGATTTAGCCCAGTCAGGGGCATCTTTTTCAAGACCATGGCCGTCTCCCGTGACGAATTTCAACCTCGTGGTTGATCAAGTATGCAAATCAACATTCAGCCCAGCCAGGGGCATACCATTCAAGACCGTGGGCGTTCCCCACGAAGTTGTTCAGTCTTTTGTTGGGCAAATCCAAGAAGTTCAGTGCAAGATCCAACCCGAGCAGGGGCATCTTCAGCAAAACCGTGAGCGTCCCTCACAAAGTTGTTCGGCCTTTGTTAAGCAAGACAAGGCATCAAGACAAATTCAGCCCAGTCAAGGGCATCCTCTTCAGAATTCATGGGCGTAACCATGAAATCATTTCAGCAAATTATGATTTCCAAGCAAAGACGGTGGGCGTACCCCGTCGACTCATTTTAAATTCAATCTTCCTCTCAGGGGTTCCCTATTGAGTTATACCCAGCAAGCGTGACCGTTGTCAATTGCTCTACTATCATCCTTTTGGTGATAGTCGAACTCCGTCAGTTCACCTTAGCCTGCATCCTTTTGGTGTTGGTAAACTTCAGATTTGTGTCGTCCTATCATCCTTTTGGTGATAGCGACCTGTGTGTTGTGTTTCGCTCTACCATCCTTTTGGTGGTAGGTCTGATACTTCATCGGTATCAGGTTGTGCGATATTTTATTTGTGTTTTCTCTCTATCATCCTTTTGGTGGTAGGTCTGGTACTTCGTCGGTATCAGATTACGCGATGCTTTCTTTTGTGTTTTCGCTCTGCCATCCTTTTGGTGGTAGGTCTGATATTTCGTCGATATCAGATTGCGCGATATTTGTTTTGTGCTTCGCTCCGTCATCCTTTTGGTGAGGGTCTATCATGGTCATTAATGATAGATTGTGCGAATTTTGTTTATCTCGCTCCGTCATCCTTTTGGTGTTGGGTCTATCATGGTCATTAATGATAGATTGCGCGATATCTTGTTTATGTTTCGCTCCATCATCCTTTTGGTGTTGGGTCTATCATGGTCATTAATGATAGATTGTGCGATATGGTTTGGCGTGTGTTTCGCTCCGTCATCCTTTTGGTGGGGGGTCTATCATGGTCATTAGTGATAGATTGTGCGAATTTTGTTTATCTCGCTCCGTCATCTTTTTGGTGGGGGGGTCTATCATGGTCATTAGTGATAGATTGTGCGATTTGTTTTGTGTTTCGCTCCGTCATCCTTTTGGTGGGGGGTCTATCATGGTCATTAATGATAGATTGCGCGATATCTTGTTTATGTTTCGCTCCATCATCCTTTTGGTGTTGGGTCTATCATGGTCATTAATGATAGATTGTGCGATATGGTTTGGCGTGTGTTTCGCTCCGTCATCCTTTTGGTGGGGGGTCTATCATGGTCATTAGTGATAGATTGTGCGAATTTTGTTTATCTCGCTCCGTCATCCTTTTGGTGGGGGGTCTATCATGATCATTAGCGATAGATTGTGCGAATTTTGTTTATCTCGCTCCGTCATCCTTTTGGTGGGGGGGTCTATCATGGTCATTAGTGATAGATTGTGCGATTTGTTTTGTGTTTCGTCATCCTTTCGGTGGGGGGGTCTATCATGGTCATTAGTGGTAGATTGTGCGAATTTTGCTTGTCTCGCTCCGTCATCCTTTTGGTGGGGGGTCTATCATGGTCATTAATGATAGATCATGCGATAGTGCTTTGCTTTGCCATCCTTTTGGTGGTAATAGATGTGTGTGTTTCGTCCCATCATCCTTTTGGTGATGACGACTTGTGCCAGCTTATTCAGAGGTTTACATCACCCAGCATTTTCAATTCTCGAACATCTCTTTTTCTTTCGGACAAATTCAGGGTCTTCTTCATATCTAATTGACTTCTACCTTGAAAGAATGAACTCTATAGCAATTCATCTCACTCGGTTTAAGCCAATTAGATAGGGGCATCTGTCATACCCTAAATTTGTCCTACCCTTTTGTAAATATTTTTGCATTTATCATTTCATGTCTTTTAGACACGTGTCTGCTCGCAATTGGCTGGTTTTTCAGAATTTTATCTTTTGACCGATTAAGAGGTGACACGTGGCTTAAACTTATTTTTGTGAATATTACTTTCTTAAACTTTGTTTTCTTTTAAGTGTTACTAACATCATTTTAGTAATTACTTTTTTTTTGTTTTTAAACCTTAGTTATTTCATATATTTGAATTTTTGTTAAAAAGTTATTATTTAGTAAATTGTTTTAATTCAGATTTAATTATAATATGTTGTTAATATTTATTAATTATATTGGTTATTATTCACATTTTAATAGAAATTTGTAAACAATTCAGTGAAGAGAAAAAGCTTGGATGCAGAGGCCCAGGCCCGTTAGGGTTTGTCTTAGGATGGGTATTAAAAGAGGAGGAAGACTGATGAATTGAGGAGGGGGTTTACTGTTCATCAAATCCAAAAGAACCCTATCCGCCCCAAATTCAAAACCCTAAGACACTGCCTTTCCATTCTTCCTCCCACCACCAATCGATCTCCTTCTTTCAGTCAAAATTTTTCCTTCTCCTTCCCTTATCTTCTCCGACAAACACTTCCATTGAAACCACCATCAAAACGCGTTCGTTTGTTCTCCTCCTTCATTTTCGTTGCCGCCGACGCATAAACTCTTCACTATCAACTCTTCTCCTCCGTTTTCCTCATTACCACCCTTCAATAACCTTAAAATCGTTGTGTACCACCCTTTTCCAATAAACCTCTATTTCCGATGAAAGTAATCCTTTCTGACCGTTGATGTTTCTTGCACAAAGTTCTGCAGCAACAACTCAGTTTTGAAAGCATTCAAACTCAGCAATCTCTGCAGTAACGATAACCAACAATCCCACTCCCCTATGAAATTTCGAGCTCGAATCGTTGGCTTGATAAACGAAGAAAGGATGTGTTGTTCGACGTTACAACACACTCCCTTGTTTTGAATCCACAACAACAACCTCAACAGCTCGCACATAATGGCTCGGTCGCGATATCGCTGAATTTCGTTTGTGCAACAATAGGCAACGCATACACATAGGTTGTGCCACGTTCAATTTCCAACACGAGGTTGTCGCGGCCATGCTGTAGTGTACTTTTGGTTTTAGCCGCAGCTCTCACATCTTGTTCTGCAGTGTGCCGTCACGACTTACGTCTCATTCACAAAACTCAACAACGGGTTCGCAAGCAACCAACTTCGCAATTACGGAACAGTGTCTTCATATTCGGTTGGTATTTCCCCTGGATTCTATTTCTGTTTAATGTCTTCATGTTGAGGCGTCATTGATAACGGTTGCTTTCATGGTCTCATTTTGGTTTTCACGATATGTTAGTTTTGTAAGAATTTCGATTGTATAAGTGATGTTGGTTTAACACTGTGTAACTATTGTATATTACTTGTGTGCTTGAAATTAGTTTCATGTCCATAACCTATCATTGCTAATGTCTAAGTTGTTGATTGAGTTGCTGCCATATTGCTGTTTTGCGTTCAATTGTTGTTTCGTTAAAGTTGCAAATTTGGTTGTAATTGTGTACTGTTTCGATTTCGCATAAGTCTTTGATATTTCATGAAGATTTGCGGATGGTTGACAATTCACTCAGTAGCAACATGAGTTTTGATCTACAACATGTCTTTTATTCGTTATGCAGACATTTAGCAGGAAGGCAAATATTGTTGTTGTTATCTCTTTTAGTTTCACAACTAATTACTAGTTTCATGAGTTAAGGATTTTTTAAGATAGTAGATTAAATTTGTTCATTTTCAGTTCTTACTCATGCTACTACTACTTGCAGCTTTGAAACTCTAAATACTTATATTGTTTAGATAACGTGTTTCTATTGGCTTGATACAAACTTGGCTATTGTTTAGATAACGTGTTTCTACTGTCTTAATACAAATTTGGAAGGAGCTGCTATATTTTTCTTGTTTCCATAATGAGCTGATATGTTGCTACATCATGTTTCTTGATATTGTTTTTAGGATAGAAAACCATTAGGTTGAGAATGCATTGTGTTTGTGCCTAACATTCAAATTTGTTACATGATTTAGGGTGTCCTGACTTGTATATTAATCCAATGTTGTTTTATTTTTTTTTACTTATTCATGGTGGCCATATTTGCCGTGACATTAGAAATTCAGGATTAAAATTGTGAAATGTTTACTACCTGGGCTGTTAACTTTGGTTTGTTCTTATGTTGTTGTTTGTAAATGCTGCCGGATTACCGCGTGTTAGAATTGTGGTTTCGGTTTAATGACACCATGTGTGGATTACAGTTTTTTTTTCATGTGTGGCAGGATTGATGTGGTGACATAAGATACTCTGTTTAAAGCAATATGCATTATTTTTCTAACATTATTGTGTTTGGCTTTTCATTTTGTAATTTACTGATGATGTAGTAACGATATTACATTAGTAACATTTCAAATATTTTTTTATTTTATTAAAATTTTGGATTAAGTGGTTAATCAGATTTTTGTTGATAATTTTTTTTTTCTTTTTATTAAGTTTGCTTATCAAGACTTTGCTAACGTTTACTAATGTTGACAAAAATGTTAATCCTAAGTGGTTTCTTGATCTTCTTTTATGGGATATTTTATTTTAGAGTGGTAGTTGAGTTCTCATTAAATTATGATTAATCTTATTTAATATATTTTATAAAAAAAATCTATTTAACTAATAACGAAAGTAGTGGATTTTTGGGGTCTAGCACTCCTTGGATTCTTAGACAACCGCTCTTGAGGCGCACGCCTTGAGTTGTGGTTGTTCCGTCTTTCGGTTTTCAAAACTTTTTTTTACTCAAATATTTCAAAATTATTATCAAATAATATTTTAAATATTAAAAAATATACTTTGTTAAAGTCAAAATCTTTTTTAAGATATTAAACTTTTCTCAAAAACAATTAATTATAACTAGCTTTTCTCAAAACTTTTTTTATGGATAATTTTATATATGAAAATTACAACTATTTTTCTTAATTAAATTAAACTATCTTTCTAAAACAAATTTCAAAACGATTAAATTCTTGGATCTCGCCTTCCTTGAATTTTTAAGCGACCGCTCTCGAGGTGCACACTTTGAGTTGTGACCCTTCCGATCTTATTTTCTAGAATACCTAGCGCGCCTAGTACGCTAATCCATTCAAATTATTTTCTAATCAAATCACGAAAGATTAAATCCTTGAAGTCTAGCATTTCTTGGATTTTTGAATGATCATTAGCGAGGTGTACACCTTAAATAATGTATTATTCAACTTTTCGTATTTAACACACTCTTTTTGAACAAAGAAATATCATAGGGATCTAGCATTCTGTGTGATACTTCTGTCGTTCCTTCAAGCATTCTCCAAATGAAAAAGGTGTCGTCGAGATCTAGCATTTCGATAATACCCCAATTAATTGGTTGTGAGGCCCGCGTCTCATTTATCAAATAATTGTCATTTCTCTCATTTTCAAATCCAATCTCACGTCCTCACATCTCGTACCTTAAACTATTTTCATACTTCATTTCACCTCAAATCTTTTTCAAACATTTTTCCGATCAAACTTCGAAAGAAGGAGGTTCTTGGAGTCTAGCATTCCTTGAATTTTCGATTGAATGATTCTCGAGGCACGCCCTTTGAGTTATTATTCATTCAATCTTTCGACCTTTTTCAAATATCTTTTTCAATTCACACTTCGAAAGAAGGAGGTTCTTGGAGTCTAGCATTCCTTGAATTTTCGAGTGAATAGCTCTCGAGGCACGCCCTTTGGGTTGTTATCCACTCAACCTTTCGACTTTTTTTTCAAACTCAACATCTTCCAACGTTCTCCTAAGTTGAGTGCTCGTACGCATTCGCAACCCACATTTCGCACACATTCACAATTCCTCGTGGTCTCGATATTAGGAGCACCCTCAGGGACTAATATCGTTTCTCACAACCTTAACCCTTGACACGTCGTCAAGCCGGTTCCACCTTCAATCAAATCTTCGACACGTCGTCGAACCAGTTCAAAACAATTCCCTTTTGGCCTCGCATGCCATTCTTCGATTCGATCCTTTCACAAACACATTTTTTAAACTTACAAAAGAGGGATATTCTTAGAATCTAGCATTCTTTGAATATTCGAACGAGTAACTCTTGGGCGCGCCCCCGAGTTGTTATTAGTTCATTCTTTCGTTTTCAAAATATCCAATTCTTATCTTCAACTTACTCAACTCAATTTCCGAAAGAACTGAGTTCTTGGGATCTCGCATTCCTTGAATTCTTGAATGACAGGCTCTTGAGGCACGCCCTTAGGTTGTTTGTCAGTCACTCTTTCGTCTCCCAACTCAACTTCAAACCAATTCAAACCTCATCTTTTCGTGGTTGTTACCACGAACTACGGACGCTCTGATTCTTTATTCATTCTTGAATATAAGATACGTAGGCACAAGATTGCGATGATCTTGGCGAGCACACTTCTATCCATCTTCCGTTTTCCCCCATCCTTTTCCCGTAGTCGAACTACGACGCTCTGATTTCTCATTCTCGTCCGAATGAGCATACGTAGGCACAAGGGCCCCAATCCTTGGCGAGCACCCTATCTTCTAATCACCCATCTCTCCTTTGCGTCTTTAACCTTTTACCCTACCAATTCTATCTTTAATAGCGAGAAGAAAACCAGTAAACCTAAACAACACTCCCCGCAATTACCTTAAGAGGTTCCCGTCGAGTACGACGGACGTGAGGGGTGCTAATACCTTCCCCTCACGTAACCGACTCCCGAACCCGGAACATGGTTGCGACAGCCCTGTTCCTATCCTTTCGTTTTTAAGAGGTTTTCTCGATATTTTCCTCTCCCGTTTATTTCGGGAAAAATAAAGTTCGGTGGCGACTCTGTCGAACCGCATTTTCGCGCCTTTCGCGCGAGGGTCGTATTTTCGAATGTGATTTTTCGAGGTGCGACAGGTGGCGACTCTGCTGGGGAAATTTGCTCCATGAAAAGAGAGAGTCGAGCCTATCTTTTGGTTCGTGAGGAGTGTTTGTTTTTTTGTTTTCTTCTTGTTTATGTACTTGCTCTCTTGTGGATTTTATTTGTGCCTGTTACCTTGGTTGCCTGTTGGTTCTTGGGATGACATCATGAGTAAAGCTCTACGCCCGAGCTTTGGAAAAAGCAGAGAGAACACATAGTTTAGAATTGGTAGTCGAGTAGTGTTAGTCACCAAGGATTCACTCCTTGTATGCCTAGCATGAAAGCTCCTCCAGAGGAGACCTATTCGTAGATCTCGTCGTAACGCAGCTAGCCTGTTGCACGACTTGATTAATGAAGGGTCCGTGATTCTGGGAACCTTTTGTTAGCACCAGTTCCGATATTGGTGGTCGTGTAGTGTTAGTCTCCAAGGACTCGCCCCTTGTGCGCCTAGCATGAGGACCCCGCTCAGGAGAGACCTTATCGTCATTATCGTCGTAATACAGCCAGCCTGTTGCGTGACGCTAATACGACTAGTGTCCGTGACCCTGGGAACCAAACATAGAAACCATCCCGTGAGTGGGATTATGGGTAGGATGTTTAGACCTTCCCGTATAGGTTGTACCTGTCAGTTTTCTTTGAGCAGGAATTATGGTTATTTACCTATTACGGTTACCAGCTTCAGGAGTTGTTGGAGTTGTGATCCTGTGATCCTGGATCTTGTATCTTGCATTGCATCTTGCATATCATTTGCATTTCATATGTTGTGCATTTTGCATTTCCAGTCCTCCAACAGAATCTTATGTCTCCGTTCCTTCTTCTCCAGTAAATCAAGCTGATTCCTCGACAACAGTACGCAACTAGAGCCAATACCAGACGAATGATGGAGCAGATTCAACAGGAGCAAGTCGCCTTCAGGGAAGAGTTGGATTCCATGAAAGGAAAGATCGACCAGATCCTCGAAGCCATCCTCACAGCCAGGAGAGAGGAAGAACAGCGTGAAGCCGTCGCTGTCATCAACCACAATGGACAAGGGTCTACTGCCATCCCTTTGGTTCAAATTCCGAATTCTCAGGGAATGCCGTTGAACTTCAACAACGCAATCGAGGGAAACACTTCTCAACCAATCCCAGCACCTGGAGTTACCGTTGGAGTTATCCCGCACGCCCAGCCTACTGCTGTGCAAATCCCAGCTCCTCATATCGAAGATACTTTGATGGATCAGTATGACGATGTTCAGAACTATCATGCTGCTATCCCCATTGCCAGTCCTGTTGCTGCTCAGGATTCTGAAGCCATGAAGATGTGTCGAGATCTAGCCGAGAAACTCCGTGCCATGGAGGGGCACAATTCAAATTCTTTCAGTGCTGTGGAGTTGTGCTTGGTGCCCGATGTTGTCATTCCTCCAAAATTCAAAGTGCCCGAATTTTCGAAGTACAAAGGTCTCAGTTGCCCAAACATTCATCTGAAGATGTACTGTCGCAAGATGGCTGCCTATGCCAGAGACGAGAAGCTCATGATCCATTGCTTCCAGGACAGCTTGTCTGGGGCGTCACTTGAATGGTATATGCAGCTGGAACGTAATAGTGTGCGCACTTGGGCCGAGCTAGCTGATGCATTTGTCAAGCAGTACAAGTACAATACCGACCTTGCTCCTAACCGTACTCAGCTTCAGAGTATGACTCAGAAGGACAACGAATCCTTCAAGGAGTACGCGCAACGATGGAGAGAGCTAGCCGCAAGGGTGCATCCACCTCTTGTTGACCGTGAATTGATTGACATCTTCATGGGCACTTTGCAAGGCCAGTACTACGAAAAGTTGATCGGTAGTGTCTCCGCTGGATTTTCTGACTTGGTGATCGTCGGTGAGAGAATTGAAGAAGGGCTGAAGAGTGGGAAGATCCCAGGAGGTTCTAACAGTCAGGCTAATGCCAAGAGGCCTTTTAATGGATACAAGAAGAAGGAGGGCGAAACAAATGCCATCTTTGTGCAGAAAGGGCAAACTTCTCAACAAGCTCCTCCTATGCCTTATCAAGTTCCCTACTATCAGTATCCATATGTTGCTGCTGCGCAATATGCTCCAATGCCTTATCAGCCAGCTGTCCATGCAGTGCAAGCTCAGATGCCACGGCAACAGGCTCCTCAACAACAAGCCTACAACCAGCAAGGATACCAGTATCCTCCTCAGCAACAGCAGATGCAAGCAACTCAGCAACGACAAGGTGCTCGCCCACAGCGTCCGCAGAGAACATGGAGGCCAGATAGAGTCTTTGATCGTCTACCAATGCCATATGCCAAAATCTTTGCTCAGTTGATGGAGAAGAAAGCTGTTGTTCCAAGAGATTTAGCTCCTCCAACTGTCTTTCCTGCCGATTACGATGCAAATGCTCATTGTGAGTTTCATAAGGGCGCTCCAGGTCACACCATTGAGGACTGCAGGGCTTTCAAGCACATAATTCAAGACATGATCGATAGGGATGCTATCAACTTCAATGGGAAGTCTCCAAACATCATCAACAATCCGATGCCACCAGTCAACTAGTGCCAACGATCGCTTCCGGTCGAGTTCATTCCCTGAAGAAGGCAGTCATGTTGCCATTTCATTGTTCGCAGTTTCTTATGTTTTGTCTTTGTTTATTTAAGTATTGTATGCTTTGAACAATTGCCATTCGTATTTGGTTTTCATTAATGTATCGTTTATGCATGTTTTGAATTAGTTATGTCGTATTCACTCATTTTCACTTATCACCGACACATTTATTTACTCCACTATATTCACTGTTGTTTAGCATGATTTGAGGGAGGATGATGAAAACGAGATACCCATAATTGCAAACTGTATGCTTTCAGACCGAATCTCGTCAATGATGTACAGGCATTGCTTCAATTCCCCAAACACCGGAGATATAAGGAGTTAATCCCTAGTAAACCACTTCGAGCCTAGAAGTAGCAGTTCCCTTCGGATATTCAAACCTTTACACTCAACCTGGGGCAGGGTAGTGTTCAGTTAATCCATTCCCATATTCGAATCAATATCTAAAAGACGGTTGTCCATCAAAAACCCATGCCATGGTAGTCACAACAAAATCCAAAAAAATCAAAAGCCAGCTAAGTCAGACACCTTAGAGGGGACTTAGGCAAAATCAAGGCAATCCCGATGGATCTGACAAACGAAGTCAATCCATGCAAAAGTTAGGGATTAAAACAAAAGCAAAAGAGGACCCCGAAACCCTCAACAAAAACAAAGGAAGGTTCAGTGGCCACCCAAGTCAAAGGGGCACTAACATCCATCAAAAACAAAAAAACCAAAATAAGGTGACTGCCACGTCGAGCAAACCTTGAACCTCCAAGCTTACACCGTCCAGGCAAGTGTAGGATTAACTGAGCGTAGGACTGGAGATCATTAAGAAGAAGGGGTGGGTACCAATCATACTTTGAGCCCAATATCCTTTGTTTCATAACCGTGAACCAGACCACGTTACAACCCTTGAAAGACCTAATTGAGACGAGGTTCATTCTGAAAGCATATCATCGCAAGGTTGCGTAACCTGACTCCTCACATGATGTCTAATCACCAGCATTGGTGTCATCTATCTTGATACATCTTTCACACCAATCAAATTAGCATAACATCTGGGCTAGCAGTCCATTTGTCTCACTATCATGACACTTCCAAATAAAGACACTTTTTCAAACTTGCATCGAACTTTGCATTAATTATTACCACTTGTGAATGTACAATTTTAATTACAAATCAGTGCTAGATATTCAAAGATACTCCAGCAAGGGGCAATCGAGGAGGAACTTGACTTTCAGTGGCGTACACGAAGCAAGATTATTTCAAAACCCACAGGCTGGGGAAAATCACTCAACAGCTCGAGCAGGCGCATATCATTACCATATTCAGACTGGGGCAAGACCAAGTTACCCTAACCAACAAGCAGAGTTGCAATCTTCTCTAAAGGAAATTGACAACAAATCACCAAGTACCCATACTTGAGGCATCCAGAGCATCATCTTCTGCTTCAATCATAACGTCTTCAACGAATAGCGTGTCGAGGAAGTCAATCCCTCCCACCACCCGAAGTCCAATCCGCGTTGGCAACTACCCAGAGTCCACCACGCGGGCGTCGCCCTGCATTTCCAATTACCTGATTGCAATCATATGCATCATACGCATCTCATTCTCTATCATAAGCATCTTGCATCATATGCATACTCCAATCATACCATACTTCCCCAAGCTCTTGCATCTCCGCTCGTCAGCATTTGCATTTGCATGTCCACTCATATGGAATATCATTTATCATCCAGCATTCATATATGCAAGTCAAGGTCCAGGATCAATCTCGAAGATTTCCAAGACCGTCGACCGCCCAGTCAGGGGCAACCTTCTGCAATTGTGGGTTTCTCCCACAAAATTTGAAGTTATTCAAAGCAAGATTTAGCCCAGTCAGGGGCATCTTTTTCAAGACCATGGCCGTCTCCCGTGACGAATTTCAACCTCGTGGTTGATCAAGTATGCAAATCAACATTCAGCCCAGCCAGGGGCATACCATTCAAGACCGTGGGCGTTCCCCACGAAGTTGTTCAGTCTTTTGTTGGGCAAATCCAAGAAGTTCAGTGCAAGATCCAACCCGAGCAGGGGCATCTTCAGCAAAACCGTGAGCGTCCCTCACAAAGTTGTTCGGCCTTTGTTAAGCAAGACAAGGCATCAAGACAAATTCAGCCCAGTCAAGGGCATCCTCTTCAGAATTCATGGGCGTAACCATGAAATCATTTCAGCAAATTATGATTTCCAAGCAAAGACGGTGGGCGTACCCCGTCGACTCATTTTAAATTCAATCTTCCTCTCAGGGGTTCCCTATTGAGTTATACCCAGCAAGCGTGACCGTTGTCAATTGCTCTACTATCATCCTTTTGGTGATAGTCGAACTCCGTCAGTTCACCTTAGCCTGCATCCTTTTGGTGTTGGTAAACTTCAGATTTGTGTCGTCCTATCATCCTTTTGGTGATAGCGACCTGTGTGTTGTGTTTCGCTCTACCATCCTTTTGGTGGTAGGTCTGATACTTCATCGGTATCAGGTTGTGCGATATTTTATTTGTGTTTTCTCTCTATCATCCTTTTGGTGGTAGGTCTGGTACTTCGTCGGTATCAGATTACGCGATGCTTTCTTTTGTGTTTTCGCTCTGCCATCCTTTTGGTGGTAGGTCTGATATTTCGTCGATATCAGATTGCGCGATATTTGTTTTGTGCTTCGCTCCGTCATCCTTTTGGTGAGGGTCTATCATGGTCATTAATGATAGATTGTGCGAATTTTGTTTATCTCGCTCCGTCATCCTTTTGGTGTTGGGTCTATCATGGTCATTAATGATAGATTGCGCGATATCTTGTTTATGTTTCGCTCCATCATCCTTTTGGTGTTGGGTCTATCATGGTCATTAATGATAGATTGTGCGATATGGTTTGGCGTGTGTTTCGCTCCGTCATCCTTTTGGTGGGGGGTCTATCATGGTCATTAGTGATAGATTGTGCGAATTTTGTTTATCTCGCTCCGTCATCCTTTTGGTGGGGGGGGTCTATCATGGTCATTAGTGATAGATTGTGCGATTTGTTTTGTGTTTCGCTCCGTCATCCTTTTGGTGGGGGGTCTATCATGGTCATTAATGATAGATTGCGCGATATCTTGTTTATGTTTCGCTCCATCATCCTTTTGGTGTTGGGTCTATCATGGTCATTAATGATAGATTGTGCGATATGGTTTGGCGTGTGTTTCGCTCCGTCATCCTTTTGGTGGGGGGTCTATCATGGTCATTAGTGATAGATTGTGCGAATTTTGTTTATCTCGCTCCGTCATCCTTTTGGTGGGGGGTCTATCATGATCATTAGCGATAGATTGTGCGAATTTTGTTTATCTCGCTCCGTCATCCTTTTGGTGGGGGGGTCTATCATGGTCATTAGTGATAGATTGTGCGATTTGTTTTGTGTTTCGTCATCCTTTCGGTGGGGGGTCTATCATGGTCATTAGTGGTAGATTGTGCGAATTTTGCTTGTCTCGCTCCGTCATCCTTTTGGTGGGGGGTCTATCATGGTCATTAATGATAGATCATGCGATAGTGCTTTGCTTTGCCATCCTTTTGGTGGTAATAGATGTGTGTGTTTCGTCCCATCATCCTTTTGGTGATGACGACTTGTGCCAGCTTATTCAGAGGTTTACATCACCCAGCATTTTCAATTCTCGAACATCTCTTTTTCTTTCGGACAAATTCAGGGTCTTCTTCATATCTAATTGACTTCTACCTTGAAAGAATGAACTCTATAGCAATTCATCTCACTCGGTTTAAGCCAATTAGATAGGGGCATCTGTCATACCCTAAATTTGTCCTACCCTTTTGTAAATATTTTTGCATTTATCATTTCATGTCTTTTAGACACGTGTCTGCTCGCAATTGGCTGGTTTTTCAGAATTTTATCTTTTGACCGATTAAGAGGTGACACGTGGCTTAAACTTATTTTTGTGAATATTACTTTCTTAAACTTTGTTTTCTTTTAAGTGTTACTAACATCATTTTAGTAATTACTTTTTTTTTGTTTTTAAACCTTAGTTATTTCATATATTTGAATTTTTGTTAAAAAGTTATTATTTAGTAAATTGTTTTAATTCAGATTTAATTATAATATGTTGTTAATATTTATTAATTATATTGGTTATTATTCACATTTTAATAGAAATTTGTAAACAATTCAGTGAAGAGAAAAAGCTTGGATGCAGAGGCCCAGGCCCGTTAGGGTTTGTCTTAGGATGGGTATTAAAAGAGGAGGAAGACTGATGAATTGAGGAGGGGGTTTACTGTTCATCAAATCCAAAAGAACCCTATCCGCCCCAAATTCAAAACCCTAAGACACTGCCTTTCCATTCTTCCTCCCACCACCAATCGATCTCCTTCTTTCAGTCAAAATTTTTCCTTCTCCTTCCCTTATCTTCTCCGACAAACACTTCCATTGAAACCACCATCAAAACGCGTTCGTTTGTTCTCCTCCTTCATTTTCGTTGCCGCCGACGCATAAACTCTTCACTATCAACTCTTCTCCTACGTTTTCCTCATTACCACCCTTCAATAACCTTAAAATCGTTGTGTACCACCCTTTTCCAATAAACCTCTATTTCTGATGAAAGTAATCCTTTCTGACCGTTGATGTTTCTTGCACAAAGTTCTGCAGCAACAACTCAGTTTTGAAAGCATTCAAACTCAGCAATCTCTGCAGTAACGATAACCAACAATCCCACTCCCCTATGAAATTTCGAGCTCGAATCGTTGGCTTGATAAACGAAGAAAGGATGTGTTGTTCGACGTTACAACACACTCCCTTGTTTTGAATCCACAACAACAACCTCAACAGCTCGCACATAATGGCTCGGTCGCGATATCGCTGAATTTCGTTTGTGCAACAATAGGCAACGCATACACATAGGTTGTGCCACGTTCAATTTCCAACACGAGGTTGTCGCGGCCATGCTGTAGTGTACTTTTGGTTTTAGCCGCAGCTCTCACATCTTGTTCTGCAGTGTGCCGTCACGACTTACGTCTCATTCACAAAACTCAACAACGGGTTCGCAAGCAACCAACTTCGCAATTACGGAACAGTGTCTTCATATTCGGTTGGTATTTCCCCTGGATTCTATTTCTGTTTAATGTCTTCATGTTGAGGCGTCATTGATAACGGTTGCTTTCATGGTCTCATTTTGGTTTTCACGATATGTTAGTTTTGTAAGAATTTCGATTGTATAAGTGATGTTGGTTTAACACTGTGTAACTATTGTATATTACTTGTGTGCTTGAAATTAGTTTCATGTCCATAACCTATCATTGCTAATGTCTAAGTTGTTGATTGAGTTGCTGCCATATTGCTGTTTTTGCGTTCAATTGTTGTTTCGTTAAAGTTGCAAATTTGGTTGTAATTGTGTACTGTTTCGATTTCGCATAAGTCTTTGATATTTCATGAAGATTTGCGGATGGTTGACAATTCACTCAGTAGCAACATGAGTTTTGATCTACAACATGTCTTTTATTCGTTATGCAGACATTTAGCAGGAAGGCAAATATTGTTGTTGTTATCTCTTTTAGTTTCACAACTAATTACTAGTTTCATGAGTTAAGGATTTTTTAAGATAGTAGATTAAATTTGTTCATTTTCAGTTCTTACTCATGCTACTACTACTTGCAGCTTTGAAACTCTAAATACTTATATTGTTTAGATAACGTGTTTCTATTGGCTTGATACAAACTTGGCTATTGTTTAGATAACGTGTTTCTACTGTCTTAATACAAATTTGGAAGGAGCTGCTATATTTTTCTTGTTTCCATAATGAGCTGATATGTTGCTACATCATGTTTCTTGATATTGTTTTTAGGATAGAAAACCATTAGGTTGAGAATGCATTGTGTTTGTGCCTAACATTCAAATTTGTTACATGATTTAGGGTGTCCTGACTTGTATATTAATCCAATGTTGTTTTATTTTTTTTTACTTATTCATGGTGGCCATATTTGCCGTGACATTAGAAATTCAGGATTAAAATTGTGAAATGTTTACTACCTGGGCTGTTAACTTTGGTTTGTTCTTATGTTGTTGTTTGTAAATGCTGCCGGATTACCGCGTGTTAGAATTGTGGTTTCGGTTTAATGACACCATGTGTGGATTACAGTTTTTTTTTCATGTGTGGCAGGGATTGATGTGGTGACATAAGATACTCTGTTTAAAGCAATATGCATTATTTTTCTAACATTATTGTGTTTGGCTTTTCATTTTGTAATTTACTGATGATGTAGTAACGATATTACATTAGTAACATTTCAAATATTTTTTTATTTTATTAAAATTTTGGATTAAGTGGTTAATCAGATTTTTGTTGATAATTTTTTTTTTCTTTTTATTAAGTTTGCTTATCAAGACTTTGCTAACGTTTACTAATGTTGACAAAAATGTTAATCCTAAGTGGTTTCTTGATCTTCTTTTATGGGATATTTTATTTTAGAGTGGTAGTTGAGTTCTCATTAAATTATGATTAATCTTATTTAATATATTTTATAAAAAAAAGCTATTTAACTAATAACGAAAGTAGTGGATTTTTGGGGTCTAGCACTCCTTGGATTCTTAGACAACCGCTCTTGAGGCGCACGCCTTGAGTTGTGGTTGTTCCGTCTTTCGGTTTTCAAAACTTTTTTTTACTCAAATATTTCAAAATTATTATCAAATAATATTTTAAATATTAAAAAATATACTTTATTAAAGTCAAAATCTTTTTTAAGATATTAAACTTTTCTCAAAAACAATTAATTATAACTAGCTTTTCTCAAAACTTTTTTTATGGATAATTTTATATATGAAAATTACAACTATTTTTCTTAATTAAATTAAACTATCTTTCTAAAACAAATTTCAAAACGATTAAATTCTTGGATCTCGCCTTCCTTGAATTTTTAAGCGACCGCTCTCGAGGTGCACACTTTGAGTTGTGACCCTTCCGATCTTATTTTCTAGAATACCTAGCGCGCCTAGTACGCTAATCCATTCAAATTATTTTCTAATCAAATCACGAAAGATTAAATCCTTGAAGTCTAGCATTTCTTGGATTTTTGAATGATCATTAGCGAGGTGTACACCTTAAATAATGTATTATTCAACTTTTCGTATTTAACACACTCTTTTTGAACAAAGAAATATCATAGGGATCTAGCATTCTGTGTGATACTTCTGTCGTTCCTTCAAGCATTCTCCAAATGAAAAAGGTGTCGTCGAGATCTAGCATTTCGATAATACCCCAATTAATTGGTTGTGAGGCCCGCGTCTCATTTATCAAATAATTGTCATTTCTCTCATTTTCAAATCCAATCTCACGTCCTCACATCTCGTACCTTAAACTATTTTCATACTTCATTTCACCTCAAATCTTTTTCAAACATTTTTCCGATCAAACTTCGAAAGAAGGAGGTTCTTGGAGTCTAGCATTCCTTGAATTTTCGAGTGAATGATTCTCGAGGCACGCCCTTTGAGTTATTATTCATTCAATCTTTCGACCTTTTTCAAATATCTTTTTCAATTCACACTTCGAAAGAAGGAGGTTCTTGGAGTCTAGCATTCCTTGAATTTTCGAGTGAATAGCTCTCGAGGCACGCCCTTTGGGTTGTTATCCACTCAACCTTTCGACTTTTTTTTCAAACTCAACATCTTCCAACGTTCTCCTAAGTCGAGTGCTCGTACGCATTCGCAACCCACATTTCGCACACATTCACAATTCCTCGTGGTCTCGATATTAGGAGCACCCTCAGGGACTAATATCGTTTCTCACAACCTTAACCCTTGACACGTCGTCAAGCCGGTTCCACCTTCAATCAAATCTTCGACACGTCGTCGAACCAGTTCAAAACAATTCCCTTTTGGCCTCGCATGCCATCTTCGATTCGATCCTTTCACAAACACGTTTTTTAAACTTACAAAAGAGGGATATTCTTAGAATCTAGCATTCTTTGAATATTCGAACGAGTAACTCTTGGGCGCGCCCCCGAGTTGTTATTAGTTCATTCTTTCGTTTTCAAAATATCCAATTCTTATCTTCAACTTACTCAACTCAATTTCCGAAAGAACTGAGTTCTTGGGATCTCGCATTCCTTGAATTCTTGAATGACAGGCTCTTGAGGCACGCCCTTAGGTTGTTTGTCAGTCACTCTTTCGTCTCCCAACTCAACTTCAAACCAATTCAAACCTCATCTTTTCGTGGTTGTTACCACGAACTACGGACGCTCTGATTCTTTATTCATTCTTGAATATAAGATACGTAGGCACAAGATTGCGATGATCTTGGCGAGCACACTTCTATCCATCTTCCGTTTTCCCCCATCCTTTTCCCGTAGTCGAACTACGATGCTCTGATTTCTCATTCTCGTCCGAATGAGCATACGTAGGCACAAGGGCCCCAATCCTTGGCGAGCACCCTATCTTCTAATCACCCATCTCTCCTTTGCGTCTTTAACCTTTTACCCTACCAATTCTATCTTTAATAGCGAGAAGAAAACCAGTAAACCTAAACAACACTCCCCGCAATTACCTTAAGAGGTTCCCGTCGAGTACGACGGACGTGAGGGGTGCTAATACCTTCCCCTCACGTAACCGACTCCCGAACCCGGAACATGGTTGCGACAGCCCTGTTCCTATCCTTTCGTTTTTAAGAGGTTTTCTCGATATTTTCCTCTCCCGTTTATTTCGGGAAAAATAAAGTTCGGTGGCGACTCTGTCGAACCGCATTTCCGCGCCTTTCGCGCGAGGGTCGTATTTTCGAATGTGATTTTTCGAGGTGCGACACGTTGTACTCAACAGGATCCACGCTTGTTATCTATCTAAAAGGGTGTTAATCTAAAAGGCTGGCCACAGGGACAAAAGAAAAGAGACTCGATAGAGCATCGCCGCTCTATGCCTACGTACTCCCTCGTGCAATGGGAAAGTCAGAGTCAACGTAGTTCGGAAAACTACGGGTGAAAGTGGGGAAGGTTGCTCGCCAAGACATCACCGTCTTGTGCCTACGTATCCTCGTCTGGTATGAGAAATCAGAGCAAACGTAGTTCGAGCTGACACGACCACAGGTTGGTTCAAGTGTTTTAACTGAGTAGGGTTAAAACTTCGTTCTAGCAGTTAGGTGTATTGTTGCTCGACCATTAGAGACTTAGGCGTTACCTGTTTGCGGTAGAACCAAGAGTTAACACACTCTTTTTGAAAATGGTTTTCAATTAATCCCGAAGGATAAAAAGATTTGATGTTTTGTTTTGTGTTTTTTATGAAGAAGTGAATTGAATTAGATTTGTAATTCATGTTGCACAAAAGACTATGACTTGAGAGCGAATGCGTCACATATCGCTCAAACGGCATACGCTAAACACTTTAGACAGTTGAGAGGAAGACCCCCAACTATCATTCCCTAAGTACTTAAGGCTCGTAGCGTACAACACTTATTATCCTTTATTAGATGTTTTGAAGAAGTTTTGAGATGAGAAGAGAAGACACAAACTCTAAGGGGAAACTAATTAACCCTAATGTTATCATGCAATATGCTCCTAAGATTGAGATTAAGAGGGGAAAAGACTATCCTAATGTTATCATGCTTGGATTGAACACTTAATGTCTCTCCTACTCCCATCCTAAACGGAGGGACTAGGAATCCTAAGGGATCATGGCAAAAGACATAGAAAACACAAGATAAATCAATCACAAATGAGATGCAAGAAAGAGATGAAATTGACTTAAACAAGTCAAGGAATAAAGTAAACATGATATGCAAGATGCAACACAAACAAAATATGAAGCAAAATGACTTAAACAGGTCAAAGAAAAAGTGAGATGAAATGGGATAAGTTACAACTCCTACAACCATTCATACATTAATCACTAATACCAAAAGGTAAACACCAAGGCCAAAGAGAGAAGCCATGATAAAAATGGAGATGGGAGAATAGGCTTGGGCAGTAAGCAACATGCAAGATATCTCAACCAAAAACAACATATTGATCATGCAAAAGAAAGGAGCAAACAAGTGCTCAAAGTGATCCCTCATTCAAAGCAAACTCAAAGTATAAACAAAGGATACGAAATTGCTTTGAATGAGTATCAAAAGCCAAAGGACAGAAGCAAAAGCCACAAGAGAAAGATGCTAAATCCAAAATGGAAACCAAGGCACAAGCAAGTTACAAGTCAAGGCAAGAGAAAGAACCAAAGTTCAAACCATATTCAACACTTAGAACCAAGTGGAATGCCCTAATTCAAAGTGACTTGTAACACAAACCACACAAGTGTGTGACCTATAAATGCAAAACCAGCACCTTAACCATGTCAAGAATGAGAATCAAGAGTCATAGGGTGCATATGGGATCAATCAAAGTCATTTCCCAAAGAAACTAGGTCAACTAGTTTGTATGAACTTCATCTAGGGTGACTTGACTTGCAAGGTTCACCAAAAATAGAATAAATGTTCAATAAATCTCAAATAAAATACACAAATCAACCAAGCATGTTGGCAAACAGAGGCCAAAGTTTCAAAACCAAATTTAATTCAAGGCATCACCAAATGATTTGATCAACTAGAGTGTTCCACCTTATTGAATTATTATCGAGGGTCAAACAAAACAACTCAAAGTCAAACAAAAAATGATCAACCATTGACCAAAATCATCCTCAAGAGTGCCTCAATCCCTTACCTAGGTGAGGGAGAAGCCATGGTCATTGGAGATTTGAATTGAGGGTTCAATTGTATGTGATCAACCAAAGACAACATTAAAAACACCTCAACTTTGCAAAATTCAAATTAAATTGAAAAATAAAATAAAATCAGAATTAAAAATTATGGAAAATTAATTGAGGTTTTAAAATGATGGGAAATATTTTTTGTGGAATTTTTGCAAATTGGAGCTATTTTTAATAATTGTAAGACAAAACAGAAAATAAAATGAAATAAAATAAAAGGAAATGGAAGGGAGGTGTAAAAGCAATAAACAGAAACAAAGGAATCAAGGAGAACGTGCGTTGGGCTCCAAAACGCTGGGGGTGTGAAGAGCAACTTCAGCCCAATCCACCAGACTCAGCTTACTACTCCAAACGCACTATTTCATTAAACGGACGTGGAGTCAAAGTGACAAATGGACAAGTCAAGCCAATCACACACCAACACGCGTGCAAGTCAAACATTCAACCCTAGCCACCTCAGATCTGACCTGAGATGAACCAGACCCCGGAGCTAGGGCTCCGGTCGTCTTCTCCGGCCAACTCGTCGGAGCTAGTTCCAAAAATCTCCATAAAAATGGTAAAATCCCATATCAATGGAAAGCTGAGCTTGCAAGGATCGTGAATCCACCCTTAGATTTTCAAAAAGCCTCATGAAATAAGAGAATCAAAAGCTCAAAGTTTAAGATGTACAACCAAAAACTTCATTAAACATGAACAACAATGTATCAAACATGGCCTATTCAATGTAGGGCTTCAGATGCAACCAGTATGAGCCTAAATCATGGTCTAGAATGAGAGATATGAGAGATGGAAACTTACTGAATGGAGTAGCTTCGTTGGCTCTTCAGATGCATGCAACCTTCACTTCTTTGCTTCAATTCCACTCCAAATGCTCCAAGGAAGAAGAATCAGGCCTCAATTGAAGTTAATTTGCAGAGAAAATGGAATACAATTTTGAAAAATGATTGAGAAATTTGAATCTGAGTCTGTTCTCTCCAGCTCCAAATGCGCATTCTGAGCTTCTAGGGCAAGCTCAGAGTTTATATATGATGGATTTGAATTGGTTTTGAAGGCCCATGAAGCCTAAATTGGGAGATTTGAAATTTTTCCCCAAAAAAGTAAGTTGTTCATGCACATGTGATTTGCTTTGCTTCACTCATGAAAATCACCCTAATCTGCAGCATGTGAGGTGTAGTTTGCAACTGAATTGGATTGGGCTTCTAATTTGATCCAAATGGTAAGATTGAAGTTGAAACTTTTCCATGAAGAAACTTGAAAATGAACGTTTTCTTGCTCTATTGTACCAAACCAATTGTACAATTTTGCTTGTGATCACATTATGAAGTGAATTGATTCAAAATGAGAGCAAATCATGACCTATAATGAATCAAATTCAAAACATGCTTAAAAGTTCATAATTCACTTGAAAATCCTTTCACATGTCCATAGACATCCATAGTTCTCATGATCCTTGAGTTCTATAATGTAAATGAGGTCTCTAGGAGAAAATTTCATGTTGGTTGGAAGTTCATTTGGTGTACACAAGTGGATGAAAATGACCTATGTAACAAATGACCTATAATGAAACTTTCCCAAAATACCTTTGCCTTGCCAAGACCATAACTTGAGTTCTCCAAATGATATCAAGGACTTCTAGGACTTTTTGGAAAGCTAAGATCATGATGAACAACTTTCATGTTCACCTAATGTTGAGGAGAAGCTTGATTCTAGGTCAAAAGTTCCTTGGAAATGAGTTGACTTTTGGTTGACCAAAAATAAGTTCATCTGAGACCTCTAACATGTTGGCATCATAACTTGAGTTCTTAACACTCAATGAATGAGTTTTAGTTCTAAAAATAAAGCTAAGAACATGCCCTACAAGTTTCATATTTACATCAAAATGAGATTGAACATGTATCATAGGTGAAAACGCCCTTGAATTTAGGCACTAAAGAAGGGGATTTTACACTGAGATCCTCTAAAACCCTAATTTAGTAACTCCTTGAACTCTTGATTCTTCTTGATTTGAACTTGGAATGAACTCCTAAATGTCTCAAGATAACTTCCCATAGCCTCAATAACTTAGAGACATGTCTCAAACGCTTTCAAATCTACAATTGCCCTTGAGTTGACCAGATGGAACCCTAGATTCACATCCTTTGACTGTGACCTCTTGCAGATGAAATGAAAGCCTAAACAAGCTTCACAATGACCTTCAAGACATCCAATGAGCTTCTAAATCTCACTCCATCCTCAACAATGATCTTATGAACCCCTGATGATCCTCTGTTGACCCCCAAGATAGGAGACACCCAACACACATCAATCATTCCTTCTAAGGAGCTTTGACAACTTCATGATGATGGTAAACACTTAATGATCTGAATAAACACTCTTGCTTGAGCTTGAAACCCCTGAGAATCTTCTCTTGAATGGCACACCACTCTTGATCCCCTGCTAAGAACAAATGCTATGTAAATGCAAATGCTAAAATGAAATGAAACATAAGCCAAGTACAAGAAAAAGGGTTGGTCAAATTTTGGGGTACAACAGCTACGTAGTTTGGGGAACTAAGATAGAGAAAGAAAAGGAAAAAGAGACGGTGTCAAAACCAATAGCAAAAGGAGGAAGAAAGATCCAACTGGGTATGCAAAAGGAATGGTGTCAAAACCAAGAAAGAACGACAAAAAAAACTCTGCTGAGGAACGCAAAATAGAGGTCAGAACTCTGCTGGAGAACAGAAGAAAAAAGAAAACTCCACTAGGGATAAGATAAAAGAATGGCGTTGAATCCAAAAGGCTAAAGGGGGAGGAATCGAAGTAAAGGTAAGACCCACAGGGGACTCGGTGCATTAACTGGCAGGCAGTGATCAACCAAAGAAAAATAAAGAGGAAAGCTCTACGGGGAGAGCAGAAAGGGTGGTGTCGATAGACGGACTGCGACGAACCAAAAGAAAGAGAGTATTGAACCAAGAGAAGGTGTTTGACTCTAAGAGGCTTTTGGTATTAACTGATAAATAGTGGTTAGCTGAAAAGAGAAAGAAGTTGGTTTTAACCGGTAGACGGTGATCAACTAAAAGAACGGGTGTAGAACCAAGCAAAGGTTGTGACCTAAAGAACAGTGCACTGACTGAACAAACAGTACTTCACCGAAGGAGAGAGTATTTGAACCGAAAAAATGTTACTAACCCAAAGGTGTGAGTATTTGAACCAAAGAGAGGTTGCTAGCTGCAGGGGATTTAATGTTCAGCAAATGGACTATGATTAACCAAAAAGAATGAGTGATTAACCAAGAGAAGGTGATTAATTTAAAAGAAACTCATTATGTTAACAAACGGACTATGGTTAACTGAGGAAAAGGATGATTAACCAAGACAAGGTTGTTAACCCAAAGAAAACTGGTTTTAACAGGGGGCATGATCAACCAAAAAAATGGGTGATTAATCGGAAGAAGGTGATTAACCGGAAGAAAACTCAGTATGTTAACAGACGGACTGTGGTTAACTGAGGAAAGAACAAAAATGGTGTTTAACTGACAGGCAGTGATTAACCAAATAAGAAGGGAGAGAGTACCAATAGAAGATTGCGAACTCCAATGGGGACTAGTTTTTAACAGGAAAATTGTGCTTAACCGAAAAAAGAATTGACTTCACTGGGGAAGAAGAGAAATAGGTTTTAACCAAGGAGGTTGACCAACCAAGTAAAGGTATTGAGTACAAATCCCTGGGGAATCAAAGAATAAGATTGACCACAAGAGAAAGGAGTGTTGAATCTAAAAGGAGGAATTCAAACCAAGAGACAAAAGCTAGGGCGCAAGTAATCAAGGATCGACTCGGCTGGGGAAAATAGGAAATACCACAGTAAGGAGATAGAGATGACTATTTTAGGCAAAGGGTCATTTGTTCCTTTCCCAAGATAGTCAGAATGAGTGTAAGAATTCTCCACTCTCATTCCTTCTCTAACACCAAAGTGTAGTGTGAGAAACGAAACCGACAGCACAACAGCGGAAACTAAAACAGTGCTCCAATGCATTACAAATCTTCAAATCCGCGGGGGAAAAGAGAGGACAAAGCTCTAGAAGATCTAAAGGAGAAAAAAGAAGGAAGATCTACTAATCGAAATGAAGTTTCGATTAATTAATCAAAGGGGATTGATGTGCTAACAATTTTCCAAAGGGATGAAAAGTCATTAAAGCAAAAGGAAGATTCGTTGATTATACAAGATTAAGCTTATTTCAAAGAGGAACAATATTAATGCAAACATGAATAGAAGTGAAAAATAGTACCAAAATTATTTAGCATGTATCACCAATCAAGTAGCATGTGAACAAGGAATATGCAAGAATGAACATGATAATGTAATGCCAAAAATGCAAACAAATGTGTAATCGATAAAATCGAGCAACGAAAAGTTCACAAGCGTGCTTCAAACAGAAGTTAAATAACTCATAAAAACATCCATAAAAATCAATTATAACAATCCATAGGAGTTGAAAGAGAAAAGAATGTCAAACATACATGAAAATGCACAAAAATGGCATTCTGGAACAGTGTTAATCAATTAACACTTTGCCAATACAAAAGTGCTAATCCATTAACCCTTTAGAAAAGGCTGAGTTTTGCTAAAAATATAGTGTTAATCGATTAACACTTTGCCAGTGCAAAAGTGTTAATCAATTAACACTGACGCTGTGGCTGTGGCTGAAATTTGATTTTCAAAAAGCACTTTTGTCCACTTATGATTTGTGCAATCACTCACATGCTAGGATAAAAAATTATGCACGATAATCAAGTCCAAAAACAATAATAATCATCAACAGAATCAATTAACACATCAATATCAAGGATTAAAACATGGCATAATCAATTCACAAACAAGAAAAAGCATCGAAACTACATCGCAAATGATACAAAAATGATCGAAACAGTAAAAAGAGTGAGAAGTAACCAACCTACAAGGCTGAGATTTGCCTTGGATGTTGTTGTAAATGAATTATGGTGAAGATGATCAAAGAACACCAGAGAAATTAGAATTTTCAATCGAACTATAGCGAAACCAAGTAAATTGCGATGAAATCTCCAAATACGAATTTCAACCGAATAAGGTTAAAATAATCACTTGAGATGAATCAAAAGCCAATAAAACTCTAGAAAATCAAGTAGAGTTGCAAGATGATGATGGATAAGCTCAAGATAAAAGCACTTTCAATGTAGAAGTTGTTACTCTTTAATGGTGAATATGAGCTTTAGTGAGGTTTGGGAAGAAAGTGAAGACGAATATGAATAGAAGTTGCAAAAAATTCAGAGAGAATGTGAGAGAATTGAGAGTGATCAATGAAGAAAATGATTGAGAGTGAAAAACGGTTAAGGGTCCTTTATGAAATGGTGAAATTTTGCTTATATAGAGTTTTGCTTTGGAGTTGCTAGGTTTGGAGTGAGCTTTAGAACTTGCCTTGGAGTTAGTTAGCCTTAACTCACTGAGTTGGAGGTTAACTCAGTTAGTTAGGTAGTTGACTCGGTAACCATCCCAATGCAAACTCAAATCAAAGGGTTCTCATGCTTACAAATGAAGTCTCATGGTGGGCTCAATTCAAATTAATGTATTGGAGTATATGCCTTGAAGTGTTTGGAAAGGTCTTGAAGTGTCTAGAGATGTCTAGAATGTTCCACACAATGCTAGAACCAAGTAGACCCCAAAAATGTAGAGTGCAAGGTGATGTCCTGGAAATGCAGCAGATTCTGCATTTTTTATAAGGGTTAATCGATTAACCCATTTGCACTAGCAAATGGTTAATCGATTAACCAAGCCAAAACATGCCCAATTTGCCTGAAAAATCATGTTGTAGTCACGGCTCTGATTTTCGACCTTTTGCTTTGATGAATAGGTATAGAAACCCTTGTTTTATGCTTTAGTTGATGATGTGATAACCTTGTGATGTTGTGATTAGTAAGACATGGAAAACTTGAACATTCCTACAACAAAGATTACAGAGAAAAAGTGTGAATGCGTATGCCAGCAATACGAATTCACATGCTTACGCAAAAGGCAAAAAGGGAAGGTCAAATTTTGGGTTACGACGCTTGGAACTGAAGTTTTTACCATGATCAGAATTTTTACCTCAACCAAAACTTGTTTACAAGCCAAATTACCATGCATTTTAAAGCTGAACATGATTAGTGAAGTTCCTCAAAATTAATTGACTCCTAAAACTCATCATTTGGCTGAGTTTTGAGGTACACAGAGTCACACTTTTCTCACTTGAAGGGAGCACACGATTACACTGAATTCTAGATCATTCCACCCCTCTCAGCATTCCATCATCATCTCCTATAAATAGAGACTTCATTCTAATCATTTTCCAAGCTTTTGATATCTAGAAAACCCATGCTCTATTCTCAAATTTTCTTCAGAAATTGAGCTATAGTGTTTTGAATTATGGCTTGTTTCCAACCTTTTTCTTGATTCCATTAGCTCCATCATACTCCTCTGAAGCTTCTGCAACAATTCCCAAGCTCTAAGAGTCCCTGAATCGCTCCAACCAAATCCAGTTTCAGAGCTCCTCCAGTCGTTTTTGGACAAGGTAGTTTGAGGCTCCATTTTCAATCAAACAAGTTACCACAATATAGTCATTTTCCTTCTAATTGTTTCCCCTAACCAAGCTGGTGTTTATTGTTTATATTCATCATTTAATTTTTATTTTCGTGATTTTTATTTTACTGATTTTTCTCTGCGATTCTCCTTGCTTACTTTCAATAAATTACAATGGAGTATGAGGTTGAGTTCACCTTGTTGAGACGGTTACAATGATGGTGGTCTCGTGCCTAACTTTACCACTTAGAAATCTCCAGAGAGCATCTAACCGGAGAAGATGGCCGGAGAGGTGAAGGTGGTGGCCTGAGTGTTACCCACGTTGGCAGATTGTTATATTTTAATTGGCTGCATTTGAATGTGATCCTATGTTATTTTTCCATTAAACTCCATTGTGCATAGTGCTTCTGGACCTTGATATCTACATGGTCAGATTAATGAACTTGATCCAATGCGCGTGGTTTTTTCTCTTTTATTTTCTTTTTCTGATTTTCATTTTTATTGCACTTTCTTTCAAAAATTCATAGAAATTCCATCTTTTATCCAAAAAATCCCAAAATAATTTCTAAAATTCTCTTTTTATTTTTCTCCTTCTGATTTAATATTTTTCATATTTTATTTTTATCATTTTCTATTTTTCATGATTTTTCTCTTTTTTGAAGCATTTTAAATAGTTTAAAAATAACTTTATGCATTTAAAAATTCTAAAAAAATGTATATATTATTCTTGACTTGTTTCTGACTTGCATGAATTTTCTTGACCGTTTGTGATTTGATTTGGTGCGTCATTTTCATTTTACCTTTTATTTTCATTTTAAAATTCATTTTGATGCATTTTATTTCATAGTTTGGCATTTTATATTTGTTTGACTTGTGTTGACTGCTATTGGTCTTGAATCTTGGTTGATTTGGTCACAAGTTTCATCAAACTCAATGGATTTTGGGTGTTGATGGGGTGAAAACTCTAATCCACCAAAATGGATGATTGACTTTGATGATAACTTGATCATCAATTGGATCCAATTTGGTTTTGCTATCTTGTTTAATCCTCTCTTGATCATCTCTTTCTTTTTCTTTTTCACATATTCTCTTGATCAATTGGAGGATGTGTAGGTCATCTTGTTCATGAGATCTCGAGTGGTGCTTAATGAACTTTCATCATTTCAAATCTACCATTTGATTAATTAATAATCAATTGAGGTATTTTAGATTGATGCATAAGTTTGTCCTAAGTATCATGAAGGGTTGATTGATGTAATAGATCCATCTTCTGCTTGACTTAGGTCTTGATCAACCTTCTTTCGACTTGTGCTACATATTTTAGGAGTATGATCTTTATATCATATCTCTAACATGTATGATACATAAATTTTTATTGACCGGCCTCCCATAGTATGATATTTCTTATAGATTGTGTTACGATTGCTTAACATAGCGCTAAATTTTCCTTAATTGGAAAGTGATCATTTGGTCCAATTTTAGATATGATTTATTTTTAATTTAGATGTAATTCTCCTATCTCCGTAGCGTGTAGATTATTTTCCTCCTTAGAGAGCTAGTGGCATACTTGTTTATTTTATCCAAGTTGGAGCCATTCTCAAAGGATGGTGCAAAAATCTCATACCTGTTGAGTTGATTAGTTGAGTAATCTACTTTAAATGACAAAAAAATTTCTTCATTAACTTTAACACAAACACTAACTTTAATTGTGCTAACTTTTACTTTATGTCATTTATTTTTATGCACTTTTATCTTTATGCTCTTTATTTTTATGCATATCATTTCATATCATATTTTCATCTTGTTTATGTTTATGTCTTTTTCTCTTTGTCCACTTAGAATTTTTCTTTTTCCTTTTTTTAAGATATTAATAAAGGCTAAACACCCTAAAAGACCTTAATTGTTTCCTTGGACTATTGGTTACTATCCCTTGCATGGATTTGGAGTTTTGGACTTAGAATTAGGTTTTTTACCCTATGCTTTAGCGTTGTGACTTGAGACCTTAGATTACATCTGGTACCTTTGATATTGGGTTGACCTCTTTGAATACTTGGCTTGGATACTTGGTTTTCATCTGATGCTTGGTTATTATTGTTTATCTTGTTGCTTGAGTCCAGAGGATGAGAATTTTGGCTTGTTTATGTCAAATGTTTGCTATCTTGGTTAGATCTTTCCTTCCCTAGCTTTTATATTATGCTTTAGGGTAGCCTCTTCATCTCCTCCCCTTCTTAAATTTTCAAAATCTTCTCCCTTTTTCAAAACCTTCTTTTTTCAAACTAGAACCACTTTCTTAATAAACTTTGACTTTGTCAAATGCATTTTCAAACTCATTCTCTTAATAAATGTTAATCAATCTTAAGGATATCAAGACCATTTTCAAAAGACTTAAAAGAGGTAAAACTCATTCAAACCATTTTGTGCCTTTTGTGCACATTTTGCTTTTAAAACTTTTCACAAAGTTTAGACATGATTCATTTCCATAGTTGAGATGTGATCCTCCTATCCCCCATAGTATTGTTTGAAATGAGTTAATTATTTTCCACCTTAGAGAGTTAGTTGGATACTTGTTGATTTTATCCAAGTTGGAGTCCTTCTCATAGTGATGCAAAGGTCTACTTTCACATACTTGTGGGTGATTAGTTGAAGTTTCCTCCTTAAAATGATAAGTTGTCTTTTCATTTAAAATGAACCATAACAAACCATTTTTTATTTTTACCACGAACTATGAGGTTTTGGTCTTCCATTGCACTTTGTGGGCACGTAGGCACGAGGCTCAGGAAATCTTGTCAAACACAAAATTATTAAAAAATACTTCTCTTCTCACCTCACCAATATTTTGCAAACAAAACCTTTTTAAGCCAAACACTAGATTTTCAAGAGGTTCCTATAGAGTACTATAGACATTTTGGATGCTAACACCTTCCCTTTGTATAACCAACCCCCTTACCCCTGTCTCTATTTTTATAAGTTTTTGTTTTAAGACTTCTTTAGGTTTTGTTCGCTCTTTTCCCTTTCCTTTGAAAAAATAAAAGTGTGGTGGCGACTCTTGTTTTGTGAGTTAAGTTAATCAATAACTTAATTCAAATTTTCCCGCTATAGAAAAATGTGGCGACTCTGCTGGGAAGTGGACCCTAGTGTGTTTAGTCTAAGATTCTTACCCAGCAGACTTCTTGCATCCACCAGATGATAATCAATTTTATGGAGTTTTAAGTAAACAGAGTTTTTTAAAAAGATTTTTACTCAAACAACTTTATCAAAAGCAAAGATTCCTTTTCTAAATCTTAGAGACTGAAAAAATTTCCAAAAGCTATCTGTCATCAGAGTCTAGTAGGATTAGACTTCGAGTGAGACATCTTATGTTAGTCATCAGTCCTTGATATTCTATTCAGAGTGAAGCATTTTCTCTTGGAACTAGAGTCAAGCTTGATTTATGAATATTAAATTAGTTTCTTTGGCAGCTAACTAGAAATAGTATCATCATAAAAGGTGAAGTTACTGAGACTATTTTATTTGAAAAGTGTATCCACAAGTAGGTTTACATGAATCTGGCTTCTTATGAGCAGAAGATTCTTCAAGATATATGAGAAAATGTCCTAGATATTAGATTTGACCTCCATATATTATGGTTGAGATGCCTTTAACAGTCCTTCACTAGGAATTAGAACACATACTCCTATAGGAGATATTGGAACATAGCTTTTGCACCCCTATGCGCTTATATCAAAAATAAAATGACCCAAGGAATATTCGTAAAGATGATCATCTGTTAATCTTCACTTCCACTAGCACACCTATCCATAACAAGTTTCTTGGATAGAGACTTTCTAGAGTACAAACCAAATGTCTTTTCAAGTCTAATCTGAAGAAGATTCCCAACACTTTTGATCAACACACATTTGTTTAGCATCCAGAGCATATGCTACATCCCTCATTTGTCCAAGAAGTTCACCCCTTGGATCAAAAAGATTTTGCACACACTCTTCTGGAGTGATGTTTCAACATTTGGTTGAACATTAGTTCCTTTTCCAATGAACAGATCATTGAAATTGGTTCTGGAGCTATTTAACACCTTGATTACATTTAAGGCAAAGATAAAGACCATTTGAGAACTTCACAGATGATACCAACTGTATCTACTCTTCAAGACAAATCGGATACATAGAATAGATTCTTGAGTTCTTGCAACTGTCTGAAGCTGCACCTTCTGGTGAGATAGTTTGACATCATCTTTCTTGAACACCAAGCAAAAGGATAAACAATTAAATACTTGCTAAGCCAACAAATAGCAATTGATTTTAAATCCTAAATTTTTATTCTTCAGTCACCAAATGTCATTAGACCCCCCCCCCCCTTCCCTTTAGCTAGAGAATCCTGATGATGGTTACAATGTTGAGACATTAGGATTAACATCCATGACTCAACTTGCTTCTTGACACACAAACTTTTGATAGATCAGTGTTCTCTTTGGTGTTCAGACTAAGAAAACCGTATCCTCAGATAATCGTGATCACTTTTCAAGAGTTAAAAGCCTCGTGTAGTTGCTCTTGAGATCAGCAGGAAAATTTTCTCCACAAAGATCCAATGTCTTCACACTCATAAGAATGCTTTGACATTGATCAGTTTTTACTCAATTTCCAACCCAGCTGAATGTCAGGGCTGACATTTGAATAACCATATTGTTCCTTCTTTTCTATTCCAAAATAGATTGCCTTCTAAGAATTCTGATAGGGAATCCTCAAACATAGACAATATCTTATAGGGTTGGGAGAAAAAATAAATTGCTCCTATCTTTCTTCAAGGGTATGACATTCTCATGTCACACTTCTTAAATAAGTACCTGTGGATCTTCTTCTTGACCATCTTCTCTTTTGAACTCTACTTATCAAACACATTCAGAAGTGCCTTTATGAGTGGACTTGAGAGAAAACTCAAGTATCTTGGGCTACTTTAAACGTGACATAGAGTGTTCACCAAATCCATAGATCATGAATTTGATAAACAACACCTCAACTCAACATTTTCCCTCCTATTACCCTTCATGGTATCTGGTCAAAACTATCTCCCAAGCAACATAAGAAGATCCTCAATGGAAGCCATATCACAATGCTCTCTCCTTTATATTACTTCCAGATTGTGATGGCATGAACAATTAGGGAGGTTGATACCATCTTCAACAAGCGCCAGGTAAAATGTCAGGACATCTTATAAGGCATCATGTATAACAATAGCATCATTATCAGCAGCAGCGGTAGAATCTTCATAGAAGTAACTGTTAGAACACAGATTGGTTCTTAATAATATCTCTATGTTTTGATGATAACTATTATGAAATTTTGTATTTAAGAATTATATACTCTAAAATTTGCTTGAGAATTTTTACTGCAGATAGTAAAGGAATTAACACTCCAGAAGCAAATCAGAATTGAACACAAGAAATTAGCTAGACTCTGAAGCGCCAGATGCATTCATTAGAAGATTCTGATTGCTGCCAACAGAAGATTCTAAGCGTAGCCTCCAGAAGGATCTGAAGCAGAAGCTCCAGAAGAATCTGAAGCAAGTCAGAAGCATCTGAAGCAAAGAAGAATTCTGTATGAAGAGTTTTTCAAAGCATAGTTTCTACAGAAGATTCTGAAAGTACTAAAGCTGCCAGTACTGAAGTTCTGTCTCAAATATGCTCTGATCTTAAACACGCTGAAAGCACACCTGCTGCAGAAGACTCTGATTCAGCAAAACTCTGATCATCATCAGAAGACTCTGACCCAATTAGAGTCTGATGAATTTGCTGAAAACTGAAGAAGAATTATTCAAAGTTTATATCCGTTGGAGTGAACCAAACGTCTCTTTCCTTATTTATGCTAGACACAAGAACACAGACAAAAAGGATTTTTCTGTGCTTTCTTCTTCTAGGAAAGGTCACTTGATGTGAAGACAAAAAGGCTCAGACCTTTTTGACACTCTTCTCAACGTGAAGCTCACCTTGGATCAGCTGCCTACAAAAGCAAGACTCCACCAAATTCTTCTGTTGACGTTATTATTGAAAAGAAATTAAACATTCAAGCTCTCATACTTTCATATTCATTCTAAGAATTTATTTCTTTGTTCTAAATAGTTAAGTGAAAAATCACAGTTGTGATAAAGCTTTATAGAAGCAATCTTAAACACTTGTATTGATTTTACATTTGATTGTAATCCTTAAGAAGATCCAGTTAGGATCAGTAGTTCTTGAGAAGACTTTGAACAGTTGTTCTAAGTGTTAACTATTGTAATCAGTTTATTTAATAGTGGATTAAGTCCTTGATTGAGAAAGGCAAATCACTCTAGGAAGGGTGGACTGGAGTAGTTGAGTTCAACGAACCAGGATAAAAATACTTGAGTTTTTATTTCTAAGTTTTAATCTTCATACTTATTCAACCTCCCCCCCCCCCCCCTCTTCTAAGTATTATCTCACCTTCAGTTGGTATCAGAGCCTGGTTCTGTGTGTGCTACCACTTAACAGTGACAGTAAAGATCCAGAGAGAAATACTTTGATATATATTTGGTTGTTACTATGGATGATAATACAATGTCTAACATTAACAAAAAATATGAAGAAAGGGACAGAATCAGCACCAAACCCCCTATGTTTGATGGGGAGAAATTTGATTATTGGAAAGACAGAATTGAAAGTTTTTTCCTTGGATATGATGTTGATTTATGGGATCTGGTCATAGATGGATATGTTCATCCCACAGATGAGAATGGCAAGAAGATAGACAGAAAATCTATGACAGATGCTCAGAAGAAAGAATTTAGAAATCATCACAAGGCCAGAACAACATTGTTGAATGCAATATCTCATACTGAGTATGAAAAAATTACAAACAGGGAAACTGCATTTGACATGTTTGAATCCTTAA
The DNA here is from genome assembly GCA_963859935.3 of Lathyrus sativus. Classification (NCBI taxonomy): domain Eukaryota; kingdom Viridiplantae; phylum Streptophyta; class Magnoliopsida; order Fabales; family Fabaceae; genus Lathyrus; species Lathyrus sativus. Next base: position 492,986,849 of record OZ012738.1, read on the forward strand.
AGATGACTCATGAGGGAAACTCTCAAGTCAAGGAAACAAAGGCTCTGGCTCTGATCCAGAAGTATGAAGCTTTCAAGATGGAAGACTCTGAATCTGTTGAAGCTATGTTCTCCAGATTTCAAATACTTACAGCTGGACTAAAGGTTCTGGACAAAGGATACTCTACTGCTGACCATGTGAAAAAGATCATCAGAAGTTTACCCACCAGATGGAGACCTATGGTGACAGCGCTGAAGATGGCTAAAGATCTGAACAAGATCTCCTTGGAGGAACTGATCAGTTCACTAAGAAGTCATGAAATAGAACTTGAGGAAGATGAACCTCAAAAGAAAGGTAAATCTGTAGATTTAAAATCTAATAAATCTGCTAAAGCATTGCAGGTAATAGAGGAAAGCTCTGAAGAATCCTCATCTGAAGATGAAGATGAACTATCCATGTTGTCCAGAAGAATAAACAAACTCTGGAAGCATAAAGGAAAGAAGTTCAGAAACTTCAGAAAGCCTGACCAAAGAAAAGAATCTTCTGGACACAGAAGATCTGGCAAAAAGGAGGTTGTCTGTTATGAGTGTAAAGAACCTGGACATTACAAAAATGAATGTCCAAAGGTGCTGAAAGAAAAGCCTAAAAGAAAATTTGATAAGAAGAAAAAGGTTCTGATGGCCACCTGGGATGATTCAGATACATCTGAATCTGAGTCAGAAGAAGAATGTGTCAATGTAGCTTTGATGGCAGACATAGAAGATCAGGAGGAAGGAACTTCAGGATCTAAATCTGATTCTGAATCTGACTCTGACGCTGAAGAGGTAATGGCTAAACTTACTAAAGAAGAACTTATCAAAGTGTTATCAGAAGTTCTGAAAAGCTATAACAATATTAAGCTCAAATACAAGAAGCGTCAAAGCAATCTTGTATCTGAGAATAATATTCTCAAATCAGAAGTAGCTGAGCTAAATGAAAAGAACTTAAAATTGAAAACTGATTCTGAATTAGCTCAACAAAACTCTGATTCTGAAACTGAATCTGAATGCAAAAATATTTTGGAAAAATATGATTATAGCTTTCAGAAGTTTCTTGCTAAAAGCATAGACAGAAGCAAAATGGCTTCTATGATCTATGGAGTTAGCAGAAATAACAGAAAAGGTATTGGATATGAATCCCCCTCTGGAAAGGATTTAAATCCAAAACCTGTTGATAAAATTATCATCAAGAAAACTCCTTTATATTCACACTTCAAATTTGGTCACTTGAATGATATTGAACAAACACGCTCTGAAAAAAATATTCATGTGTTTAAATCTAAGGCTAGTCAGAATAAACCTTATGTTGAAAAACAGAAGTTTAGACAAACCTTCAAAACCACTAACCCTAAAGGACCCAAGAAGATCTGGGTACCTAAAAGTAAAATAATTCCTGTTGCAGATGTTCTTAGCAGCAAGGTCAGGACGCCAATCATGGTACTTGGACTCTGGATGCTCACGACACATGACAGGAGAAAGGTCTATGTTCCAAAGCCTGGAGCTTAGATCTGGAGGTGATGTGAAATTTGGAGGGAACCAGAAGGATAAGATCATTGGATCTGGCACCATTGGAAATGGTAAACTTCCCTCTATTACTAATGTTTTACTTGTTGAAGGGTTAAAGCATAACTTATTGTCCATAAGTCAATTAAGTGACAATGGTTATGATATTACCTTTAATCAAAAATGTTGTAAAGCTATTAGTCAAAAGGATGGCTCTATCCTATTTAGTGGTAAGAGGAAAAACAACATTTATAAAATAAATCTTTCAGAACTTAAAGTTCAAAATGTTAAATGCCTCTTGTATGTTAATGAAGAGCAATGGGTCTGGCACAGAAGATTGGGCCATATTAATATGAGACGTATATCTCAGATTAATAAACTTAATCTTGTCAGAGGACTTCCTAATCTGAAGTTCACCTCAGATGCTCTTTGTGAAGCATGCCAAAAAGGGAAGTTTTCAAAATCATCTTTTAAATCAAAAAATGTTGTTTCTACTTCTAGACCACTAGAATTACTTCATATTGATCTGTTTGGACCAGTGAAAACTGCATCCATCAGAAGCAAGAAGTATGGATTAGTCATTGTTGATGACTATAGTAGATGGACATGGGTAAAGTTCTTAAAACACAAGGATGAGTCACATTCTATGTTCTTTGACTTCTGCAAGCAAGTACAGAATGAAAAAGATTTCAAAATTATAAAAGTCATAAGTGATCATGGTGGTGAATTTGAAAATAAATATTTTGAAAAATATTTTAATGAAAATGGCATTGCTCATGATTTTTCCTGTCCTAGAACTCCACAACAAAATAGGGTTGTAGAGAGGAAAAACAGAACTCTGCAAGAAATGGCCAGAACCATGATCAATGAGACAAATCTGGCAAAACACTTTTGGGCAGAAGCAATCAACACAGCCTGTTACATTCAGAACAGAGTGTCTGTAAGACCTCTTCTGGAGAAGACTCCATATGAACTGTGGAAGAACAGAAAGCCCAACATTTCATATTTTGATCCTTTTGGATGTATTTGCTATATGTTAAATACTAAGGAAAATCTGAACAAGTTTGATTCCAAAGCACAGAAGTGTTTCATGCTTGGATATTCTGAACGCTCTAAAGGCTACAGAGTATACAACACTGAGACACAGATTGTGGAAGAATCCATTCATGTCAGATTTGATGATAAGCTTGGAAATAAAAAGCCAAAGCAGTCTGAAAACTCTGCAGATAGAGAAGTAGTCTTCACAGACTCTGAAGTCCCAGAAGCAGACAAAGCTCAAGTGAAGGAACCAGAAGCAACGCCAGATGCTATTCCTTTAACTTCTCAGATGAACAATCTAAACATTTCTGAAGAATCAACTGTTAGAGGATCATCATCCAGAATTAAAGTTTCTCATCCAGAGAATGTCATTATTGGAAAGAAGGATGATCCCATCAGAACAAGATCCTTTCTAAGATCATCTGAAGCATCATTATTTGGACTGGTGTCAGAAATTGAACCATCTTCTGTGGATGAAGCTCTGCAAGACAATGATTGGATTATTGCCATGCAAGAAGAGTTAAATCAATTCACCAGAAATGATGTATGGGATTTAGTTCAAAGACCACAAGGATTCAATATAATTGGAATAAAATGGGTCTTCAGAAATAAGCTAAATGAAAAAGGAGAAGTTGAAAGAAATAAGGCAAGGCTTGTAGCTCAAGGGTACAGTCAACAAGAAGGTATTGATTATACTGAAACTTATGCTCTAGTGGCAAGGTTAGAATCTATACGCCTTCTTATTTTATTTGCTGCACAAAATAACATCACTCTGTATCAGATGGATGTTAAAAGTGCATTTCTTAATGGTATTATAGAAGAAGAAGTTTATGACCACCAACCTCCTGGTTTTGAAAATGAAAAATTTCCAGATCATGTTTTCAAATTAAAGAAATCTCTGTATGGTTTAAAACAAGCTCCCAGAGCTTGGTATGAGAGATTGAGCAATTTTCTTCTGGAGAAAAATTTCATCAGAGGCAAAGTGGACACAACACTCTTTTGTAAATCAATTAAGAAAGATCTTCTAATTTGTCAAATTTATGTGGATGATATAATATTTGGATCTACCAATACTATGTTGGGAAATGAGTTTGCTAAATGTATGCAGGCAGAATTTGAAATGAGCATGATGGGAGAACTCAGATTCTTTCTAGGAATCCAAGTCAATCAAACTCCAAAGTGCACTTACATACATCAGACCAAATATGTTAAAGAACTTCTGAAGAAATTTAACATGACTGATAGTAAGCTGGCAAAGACTCCCATGCATCCAACTAGCTCACTTGGCAAGGAAGAGGTAAGTAAGAAAGTAGATCAGAAGCTCTACAGAGGTATGATAGGATCTCTTCTTTATTTAACTGCTTCTAGACCTGACATATTGTTCAGTGTATGCTTGTGTGCTAGATTCCAATCAGATCCTAGAGAATCACACTTGATAGCTGTCAAGAGGATTCTAAGGTATCTGAAAGGTACTTCTAATGTGGGTTTGTGTTACAGAAAATCTGATGAGTTCAAATTAGTTGGATTTTGTGATGCTGACTACGCTGGAGACAGAGTGGAAAGGAAAAGTACTTCTGGAAGTTGTCAATTTCTAGGAAGAAATCTAATCTCTTGGTACAGCAAGAAGCAACCCACAATTGCACTTTCAACCACAGATGCAGAATATATTACTGCTGCTGGATGTAGCACGCAGATGCTCTGGATGAAAAGTCAGCTAGAAGATTATCAAATATTTGAAAGTAACATTTCCATCTTTTGTAATAATACTTCTGCTATATGTTTGTCTAAGAACCCCATTTTACACTCTAAGGCAAAACATATAGAAATTAAGCATCATTTCACCAGAGACTATGTTCAGAAGGGAATCATAAATTTGGCCTTTGTTGATACAGATCATCAATGGGCAGATATTTTTACAAAACCCCTGATTGAAGATAGATTCAAATTTATTCTGAAAAATATTGGTATGGGTTTTTGTCCAGAATAATATTTATCAGAAGCAAATTTTACAGATGCAAAAATGCCTAATGCTCTGAAGTACTTCTTCTGATTGCTTATTTATTTTCTTAAATTATTTTTGTGAAACTCTGAACTAACAATCCTTAGAGGATCTGAACGTTGGTTAACGTTTCATTTCTCAAGAGAATTCAGAACACATGCAAGCAAACACGTGTCACTCAAAATCTGCAAAGGTGGCGTGTACACTACTGAAGAGACGTTTGAGGTGAAGTTTGAATAGTGAAAATCTTGATTTTCCCCCCAATTTTTCAGAAGCAATAAATGCTTGAAATGATTTTTATTCTTTTCATTTAATGCTTTGTTCAAACGTGCAAAATTCTGACTGTTTGTATGCCTACTTGTTTTAGTATAAATACATCTCCTCTCTTCACATTCACACTTTTCACATCTCAGACATTTTATGCATTTCCATCTTCTCTTCTCTCTGCATAAAAACCCTAAGCGTGTGACAAAACCATCTTCAATGGCAACTTCATCATCAACTGCTGCACAATTTCAATCTACAATGGTTGCAGTTACCTCTGCTAACATGGGCGTTACTCCTTATTCTCCACCAAAAAGAACTTTGCTCACCCCTGTTGAAAAGTTGGAAGTTCTGTGTGAATCAATGGTGGAATTTGATTCACTTGCTGAGAATGGTTTTGAGTTTCATTCCATCATAGGTGCTCAAGGATGGGTGAAGTATTTTGATAGACTTTTTGGACCATTTTACCCCTTTCTTGTGAAAGAGTTCTGGATCCATGCTTCAGTTTACCCTAGGTTTATTTTATCCTCTGTTCTGGGCAAAGATATTATAATAACAGAGGATCTGATTAGAAAACTTATTGGCTATGAGGAAACAGATGGAGTTTCACACTTGCCAGCTGGGCGTGTGGATATGGATGAAGTGTATGAAGAAGTGATGACTGCTGGACAAGCTTCTAACAAGTTCAAGGATCTGAAGCCTGACTACAAGATCTGGGCTAAGATCCTCATCGGATGCATTCATCATAGGAAGTCAACAAACTCTCCAGACTATGTCAATAATGAACAGCTTTACTTTATGTACTGCCTCAGTCAGAGCACCAAGGTAGATCTTTCATATATTCTCTTTATGCATCTTTGGAATCATATAAATGCCTCTAGAGAATATGTGAAAGAAAAAGGTCAGGAGATCAGAACCTGGATTCCTTTTGGAAGGTTAATCTCAGATCTTCTAACTGAGAATGGACTTGTTACTGCTCTGTACGCTGCTGGAGTTACAGAGGAATTGGAGTTCATTTTGGGAAAGCCTCTGAATGCCAAAAGTCTTCAGAGACTTAAAATAGTGGATGAACTCACAACAGCTCCCAAGAAGCTGAATACTTCTGAACTGAGTCAGAAGAGAACTCCTGTAGTTGATTACCCTATGTTCTATGCTGAAGAACCTAGGGAAATTGTTGTAAGATACATTGATGATTGCAAGAAAGAAGGAAAGCATGTTCCTGCAGATATTATAAAGAGTGCAAGACAACCACTACCTGTTGTAGAAGAAGAAGAACCACCAAGAAAGAGGACTCAACCAGAAGCAGAAGCTGCACCTGTTCAGAAGAAGCCCAAGATTGTTGAAAATCCTCAGAAGCTGTTAAAGAGGAAAGAATTTGGAGCCACTCCTTCTGTACCAGCTAAAAGAATCAAGATCAAAGGTACTAAAACTTCTGTATCTTCTGCAAATCCTATTGTTATAAATGATTCTAATGTTAAGTTTATTCCAAAACCACCCTCTACACAAAATACATCTGTTACTGCTCCACCTCATGTTTCTACCCCATCACCACAAAAATCTTCTAATCCAATTTCCATTTCACCTGAAAAACAATCATCTGCTCCAACACCAATAACAACAAAAGCAATTCCAACTCCAAAAGTCTCTGTACCACAATCAATTCAACCAAAAATTCAAATCAAACAATCTGTACCACAAAAACATCCTTCAGAAAAACAATCCACAGAACAACAACAAACAACAAAACCATCTGCTCAACAAAAGCCATCTGAACCACTTAAAGAAAAGCCATCTGAACAACAAAAACAACCACAAGAAAAACAACCAGAAAAACACTCTGAACCTTTACAAGAAAAGGACTCTGCACATCAACAACCACAAAAATCATCTGAACCTCAGAAGCAACCACCATCAGATAATCCACCATCCAAATCATCTGAACCAACTGAATCTATTCCAGTTTCATCTGAACCAATAAAAATTTCATCTGATCCACCCTCATCAAAACCTTCTGAAATTCCTTCAGAATCAACCAATCCTTCTGAACCCAACATTCCTGAGACAGAAGTTCTTGATGTCACACCACTAAAAACTGTGTTTCAAGTATCCTCTACCTCCTGCACACCAACCACCTCATCAAACTCCTCAGAATCTGACATTCACCCAGATTTTCTAATCTCTCCATCTCACAGAGACTCTGAGGTAAACCAACCAGAACCCTTTATATCTTCTAAAGCTCCTATTCCATATCCTACTCCCACACCCAATCCAGCATCTGAAATCATGATTCCAAATCCTAACCCAACATCTAACCCAAGATCATTTATCTCTTGTGCACAATTCTCATCCCTATTTCACAATCTTGCATATGGTTTCAAACTCAAAGATTTTTATGACAGAGTTGAACCATCTGACCCTATCACTCCCCTGAAACCCAAACTCACAATAACCCTTCCATTTGTGCTTCTCACATATATTCAATCCATGTCAGATGTAGGTTCATTAGCAACAATATCATATTCTGCTATATCTGCCAAAGCTGTTGCTTTAGCTATACCAGTTTCATCTGATAAAACTGTTGCTTCTGATGAACCTCCAAAATCTGCCTTCCAACCTTACTCAAATAAACCCTTTGATGTGGTTTCCTATCACACCAAAGCAAAACCAAATCTGTTAAACGCTTTAAACAGATCCAAACCTGATAAACCTGAAATTCCTTTCATTCCATACTACCCTCCTCCTCTGATCTCCATTCAGAAATCCATTTTTCCACCTACTCCCCAACCAAAACCAATAACACTGGAGACTCTGTTACATCCCAAGCCTAGACTTAATGTTAATCATTTATTTCAATGGTTTTTGCAAGAAATACTGTTATATTTAGGTACTGTACAGAAGAAGTGTTCAGCAACAATGGATGCCCAAGAATCTGATGTTATCTGGAATGGATTCATCAGCAGATTCAACACTGTAGCATCAAATCTGAAGAACATATGTTCTGATGATGCGAAGCTCAGATTCGCTGAAGCTGCAAGAAATTTGTTCTGGACCGTCAAGAGATCTGGACCACTGCTCCTTACAGATGCTCCTCCATCATCAGAAGAAACTACTGAACTTGCATCTGAGGACAATCCATTGGCCATGACTCTGGTAGAACTTACTTCTGGCTCCAATGCTCCAGACTCTACAGACACTATGGAAATTGACTCTGTTCAAGCTCCAGAAAATAATCAACCCTCTTCATCTGAGATTAAGAAAGAACATCCAGATTTTGAGGATAAAATTGCTGCTCTGGAAGCTGGTCAATCAGAGATCAAGTCTTGGATGGCCAAACAGGATAAGAAATCTGAAGACATGACTGAGTGGATGTCAAAACAGGATCAGAAGAATGAAACAATGGCTAAGTGGATGTCAAAGCAAGAGCAGTCCTCCTCTGAGATCACGGATCTGTTGAAGATGCTTTTGTCAAAACACTCTTAGATTTTCATTTTTTTTCATTCTGATGTTTTTGCATCTGATGTTTGCTTATGTACTTTTTGAAATATCTTCTGATGCATGTACTCTTGATCTGAACTCATTGAATGAATCAAAGTTTTCTCCACTGAACTATCTCATTTACTGTTTCCTTTTATTTGTCTTTTTAAAGTTTTTACTTTTTGCTTATGACAAAAAAGGGGGAGAAAATATAGATCTGAACTGTTTAATTTAACTTCACCAGAATGAAACTTCAGACATATCTATTCTATCTAACATTTAATCTGAGTATTTCAGAACATTTGATAAGTACACTCTATAAAAGAAACTTTGAGTCTCTTAGATCATTTGACTATTATCAAACTCTGAATCTGATATTTGTAAGACATTCTGACTTTCAAAATGTTAAAAGAACAATCAAGATCTAACTCTGAAAATTACTCAAGACAAAAGGGAAGTTTCTATTCCTTATCTGTATTTAACTCAGGGGGAGATTCATCATCTCAGGGGGAGTTATAATTTTAATATTTTCAATTAAACAAAATTTCTGATGTTTTTGTCATCATCAAAAAGGGGGAGATTGTTAGAACACATATTGGTTCTTAATAATATCTCTATGTTTTGATGATAACTATTATGAAATTTTGTATTTAAGAATTATATACTCTAAAATTTGCTTGAGAATTTTTACTGCAGATAGTAAAGGAATTAACATTCCAGAAGCAAATCAGAATTGAACACAAGAAATTAGCTAGACTCTGAAGCGCCAGATGCATTCATTAGAAGATTCTGATTGCTGCCAACAGAAGATTCTGAGCGTAGCCTCCAGAAGGATCTGAAGCAGAAGCTCCAGAAGAATATGAAGCAAGTCAGGAGCATCTGAAGCAAAGAAGAATTTTGTATGAAGAGTTTTTCAAAGCATAGTTTCTACAGAAGATTCTGAAAGTACTAAAGCTGCCAGTACTGAAGTTCTGTCTCAAATATGCTCTGATCTTAAACACGCTGAAAGCACACCTCCTGCAGAAGACTCTGATTCAGCAAAACTCTGATCATCATCAGAAGACTCTGACCCAATTAGAGTCTGATGAATTTGCTGAAAACTAAAGAAGAATTATTCAAAGTTTATATCCGTTGGAGTGAACCAAACGTCTCTTTCCTTATTTATGCTAGACACAAGAACACAGACAAAAAGGATTTTTCTGTGCTTTCTTCTTCTAGGAAAGGTCACTTGATGTGAAGACAAAAAGGCTCAGACCTTTTTGACACTCTTTTCAACGTGAAGCTCACCTTGGATCAGCTGCCTATAAAAGCAAGACTCCACCAAATTCTTCTGTTGACGTTATTATTGAAAAGAAATTAAACATCAAGCTCTCATACTTTCATATTCATTCTAAGAATTTATTTCTTTGTTCTAAATAGTTAAGTGAAAAATCACAGTTGTGATAAATCTTTATAGAAGCAATCTTAAACACTTGTATTGATTTTACATTTGATTGTAATCCTTAAGAAGATCCAGTTAGGATCAGTAGTTCTTGAGAAGACTTTGAACAGTTGTTCTAAGTGTTAACTATTATAATCAGTTGATTTAATAGTGGATTAAGTCCTTGATTGAGAAAGGCAAATCACTCTAGGAAGGGTGGACTGGAGTAGTTGAGTTCAACGAACCAGGATAAAAATACTTGAGTTTTTATTTCTAAGTTTTAATCTTCATACTTATTCAACCCCCCTTCTAAGTATTATCTCACCTTCAGTAACAATCAACCATCAGTAGTTTTCAGGCTGGATTCAAAAAGCTATCATCCTAGCTTCCAATCCCCTTGAACACAACAGTAAAGGATGGTCTAATCAAACAATCTCCTTCCTTGTTCAAAAGACCAGAAAGTATCTTCCCTAGAACTCATCCAAAAACAGAACATGATGCTTGCTCTAATACCAATTAAAGTTCTGGTATGTAGATCTCAGATGTCCTAAGAGATGTCGAGACATTGATCTCTTCTTGATTGAACAAGGACAGAACGAGAACATTCTGATATCTCAAGGTCATAACAGTGTCATGACAGATGCACTCCTACAGAAAACCCATTTAACAACAGTTGGGAAAGATATATAATCACACGGGACCAGGTGTTGTTATGTAGAGTGTCATTGTATATATGATACTTACAATCATGGCCCAGTAACCATTGTAATAAACTAGAAAGTGTGCGCCCTATCACAACGGGTTTTCCAAAAGACCGTTGTGATAAAAATATTTTTTTCTGGTCAACGCAAGAGATATTATAACGGTTATGATATATAACCGTTGTTAAATTTTCTACATAATTAACAAATAATATCCTGCTTTTATAAATATTTCCATTTTTTAACCTGTATTATTATTCACCATATCATAACATAAAATACAACTCACATTTGTGATAAAGTTATCATAATAATATTAATTGTATCATATTCATAATGTCAAATAATTGTATCATATTCAATACACCATAACATCATCACATGAATCCAAGGTGACCAATACATCAACCATTACACCATCAGTCAACATACAAACCTAATCAACTATAACTTATTTTGCCATTGTTGTTACAACAAATGCAATGAACACTACAAATAAAAAAATCCAGGTAATCTTCAATTGTTTCTTCAGGATCTTCACCTTCAACTTCAATTCGTCCTCCTTGGCTTTGTAGGTGTTAGTCATCTCCTTCTTCTCATTCAAGTTATTTACCAGTGAAGAAATTATTTGTTTTTCCCTAGGATCCATCTCCTCAACCAACCAGGTAAAGTGAGAGCATTTTTTGTATCCTTGAATATCATACATCCCACAACCATAGAAACCACACTTGCATACGTACCTTGAACGACTTGAGGACCTGCTTCCATGGCTACAATTGGACTACTGAGACATTTTAATGGAAGGATTTGATGGAAACTTGAAGAAATTGGGTGAGAAGAAGACGAACAGTGACTAGGGGGAAAAGAAGACGAAAAACAATTTAAAAGGATCAAGAACGCAAGATATAATAATAAAAAAAACAACAACAGTAATGTTTCAAGATACGCCTTTTTTAAAATTAATCGTGGATATCGAACAAATTATGAAGTTCATCTAATTTATGAAGCTATGAAGAAAAAGTACAAGGTGAATGAAGTTAACACAATAGCTTCATACTTCTTATATTTCTCTTCATAGCTACACAAATCATATGTACCAACAACAACATTAATCAACAACATACAATAACACAAGATATCATGTAATGTTTCAAGATACACCTTTTTTTAAATTAATCATAGATGTTGAACAAATTATGAAGTTCATCTAGTTTATGAAGCTATGAAGAAGAAATATAAGGTGAATAAAGTTTATATAATAGCTTCACACTTCTTGTATTTCTCTTCATAGCTACACAAACCATATGTATTTCTCTTGTTAAATTGGTGAAGACGAATTTGAAAAAATGATAATATTCACCAAATGAAAAAATGAGAACCCATTTTTAATAAGAAACGTAAACAAAATTGAAGCATAAGTTTAATGAAGGAACCTCAAGTTATCGATTGGTGAAGACAAATTTGAAGACGTATCTGAAGGTTGAAGATGTTTAAAAGGTGACATGGATGTTAGGGTTATGTTATGAGATAGAAGAGTGAAGCTATGTTAGGGTTTCCTTTTTTGGTAGAAATGGTTGTTATGTGCTGAACTATAGATACTTTCGCTTATATACTAAAAACTATCACTTTTCATCACGGTTAGAAAGAAAAACCGTGATGCAATTTTCAAAATTTACAATGGTTGTATTGTAAAACCGTGGTTAAATAACTTTCAGATTTTACAACGGTTGGTTTACTTCACCGTTGTAAAATCATTTACAATTTATTTTTTAAAGAATGGACTTAAGTGACACACGCTTAATGTACTATAAAAAATGGAAAAATGTAGTTGTTGGGAATTAAAGCTTGCTACACATCATTTATTACTACAGTTTCTTAAGACAACCGTCATTAAATTACTGTTTATAAATCCAGGGCACGAAAATTTTAACATATTACAACAGTGTATATAAATCTGATGTAAACCTGGCATTGTTATTTGCGTGTTTTATATTAATGATGTTTCAACATCTGTTAAGACATATATTTTAAAGTGTAAGAATATACTGAATTATACAGCATCATGATAAATAACACCAAGATATGATAACCTAGCTTGGTGTATACCAACATCTACATCTGGAGGCTACCAAGCCAGAAATGAATTCACTATCAATAGTATTAATGCTAAGTATACAACCTCCAGTAACTTATCACTTAATTCCCTACTTAGTGTAACTTCTACCTAGAAACCCATCTAGATAAGAAGAACTCATCTCAATTCCTAAATCACCTCAGCGATATCTAACAGTCACAACCTCCGGTGACTGTATCAAAATGTTCAATTGAAAGACAACCCTTTCAAAACATTATTCAGTCAATACTCTTGACTAAAACTAATACTTAAATTTGCTTAAAAGCTTCATGCAAGAACAATATACAATTCATTACCTACAGGTTTTTGAATATGAAAAACTATGTCTACAACAATGTACTAAACTGATACAAAGGGTGACTTACAATACAAGAAAGACACACGACTCTCAAAACCATAAACCCTTCTTTTTTCTCTACAAAAATCTTAACAAGGACTAGTGATTTTCCCTAGATCTTGGTCTCCCTTTTATAATCTTTAGTTGTCCATGGGAATAGATCTCAACAAACTTATTGTATCAAACCAAAATGTAGAGTCCATAAGATAGGATGTCTTGTTCGACATGTTGTTCTTTACAGATTTCTTCATGTTAGAACATCTTGTTCAACATCATATTTTACCAAAATTTAGTCAAATCTTAGAGCCTTCACTTAGTATCTAATTGCTTGCTTTTTCCATGCAGCACTGGATTCTTAGCAAGACTTATAGAATATTTGTTGAAAATTATCAATCTGATTGACTTGTTCACCTTTAACTTTAGTTTCTGTTGTAAATTCATCAGTCAAACAGCCTGACAAGCTGACAAAGCACCGAGTATGTATTCAACTTGACAGATTAACAATGCAACCACTGGTTGCTTCTTTGAGCACCAAGAAATAGGAGCTCCAAGATACATGAACATGTATCCTGTAGCGTTTCTTCTGTCCAGTCGGGCCCTACACAATTCAGAGTCTGAGTAGCATATCAACTCAATAGCATCTGAAACTCCATATGGAAATAAAATTCCCCTCATAGTTCCTTTTGCATACCTCAGAATCCTGATTGTGGCTTGGTAACGTGACCATTTTGGTTTATTCATAAACCTACTCACCATTCTAACTACATAGCATATGCCAGGCCTGGTGTTACACAGATATCCCAACAACCAACCAATTGTTTGAAGGTTATAGTGTATACATCCTTACTATCAGAGTCGGAGTCCAGCATATGATTTGTCTTAGTAGGTGTTACTTCTGGCTTACAATTCATCAGCTCAAATCTCTTCAGCAGCTCATGTTCATATTTCAGCCGGTGCATAATAATTCCCTTCTCAGAATGTAAAATCTCCATCCCTAGAAAATAAACCATATTTTCATGTTCAGTCATATCAAATGCATTCATCAGCACCTTCTTGAACTTGTTTATCTCATAAGTACATCTCCCTATTAGAAGTATGTCATCCATATAAAGACATACAAGAATCTCATTGCCTCCAGAGGTATGTTTCACATACGCGCCATATTCTATTTCACATTTCTTGAACCCCAAATGTTTTAAAACTGAATCAATATTTTAACCTATAAACAACATCTGCTATATGTTTATAACATATTGAACCAAAAATCTTGAAATGGAAGACACTTTGCTTTCTTCCAGTTCACTTCTCAATAGAAACTACTTCATTTCACTTCTTTGTTGGACATCTATTGATCATATATATTGAAGTAGCAATTGTTTCACCCTACAATTGCTTAGGTAGATTTTTCTCCTTCAGCATATTCCTTGTCAAGTCAAGCAGAGTTCTATTTCTCCTTTCAGTAAGAATATTATGTTGTGGAGTGTATGGAGCGGTCACCTTATGCTTAATACTATGTTCCTCATAGAACTTCTTGAACTTTATTGATTTGAACTCATTTCCATCATCAATTCTGAGGACCTTCAACCTTTGTCCACTTTGATTTTCAACCTTCACTTTGAACTTATGAAACTCAGCAAACACCTCATGTTTGAACTTAATGAGTGTTACCCGTGTAATTCTTGTGACGCCATCCACAAATGGAATAAAGTATTTGTTCTCTCCAAGTGAAGGCGCCTCAAATGGACCACATACATCAGAACCGCCACACCCAAAGCGTGAGTTTCTCTTGGAGGCATTTCTGATGAGAATGGCATTCTTGGTTGTTTGCTTCTCATCCATATATCACATGATTTCTCCGGTATCACAGTCTTAGGAATTCTATGTACTATATGATTTAAACTCAGGTGGCCTAAGCTTCTATAGTTCAGATGCCCCAATCTCTTGTGCCACAACTCACTTTCCTCTTTAGCACTTCTTGCACTAAGGCTTTGAGTGTCTGTTATTGCAACATTCACCTTGAATGTTCGGTTTCTTCTCAGTTCAAATTGCATAATCAACTTTTGATTACATTCATACAACTTCAAGAGATTGTCCTTCATGGTTATTGAAAATCCTTTTTCAATCAGGTGACCTACACTCATCAAATTTCTATTCATGTCAGGAACATACCATACATCCTTGATCAATACAATTTTGCCATTGTTCAACTTAACTCTAACATTTCCCATTCCTTTAGCATTCAGATACTCATCATCAGCACACTTGATTTTGGTCCTTTCACCAAAGTAAAAATCAACCAACCATTCCTTGTTTTCAGTTAGGTGATTTGAGCAGCCAGTGTCCATATACCACCAATCTATCATTGATCTACCTATATTTTTATATGTCATTAATAACATAGGTTCATCATCAGAATTTTCTCTAGCTATGTTGGCTTCTTTACCCTTGCTAACCTTGTTTGACTAGCAATCAGCAGCAAAATGGCCAAACTTGTTGCAACTGTAGCGCTAAACCTTTCTCTTGTCAAACTTCTCCTTTCTCTTCTGAACATTGTGATATTTCTTATCAGAATTGGAGAGTTATGACTTCTGAACACCACCACCATACTTCTTCTTGTTCTCTATCCATACTTGTGTCTGGTTCTTCTTACCAGAAGAAACTTTCAGAGTCTGTTCTAACTCTTTTTTAGAGTGTCTTTTAGTCAAACGTAACTCATGTGCCTCTAAACTACTTTAAAGCCCTTCAATTCCCATGGTGTTAGTGTCATTAGAGTTTTATATGGCTACAACTATGTAATCAAACTTATGAATAAGTGATGTCAGTACCTTTTTAATGATAACTTGTTAGGAGAGCGCTTCTCCACAAGACTTCATCTCATTTGTGACCACAATCACTTTGGAGATGTAATAAGGCACCTTCTCATTGTTCTTCAAGTTGAGATTTTCATATTGCTTCCGCAGGAACTGCAATTTGACCTTCTTCACTAATGCGTCACCACCATAACACCGCACTAGTGTATCCTACGCCGCCTTCGTCGTTGTCGAATCAACAATTTTCTCAAACATCTTTGTATCTACACACTAATGGATATAGAACAACATCTTCTGATCCTTCTTTCTCATTTCCCTTTACGCAGTTATTTGTGCTCCTGTTGCATTTTCTACAATCAACGTGTAATTGTCACTGACGAGATCAAGAACATATTGAGCTCTAAACAGCACGTGCATCTGAATCGACCGCTGATTTCAATTCTTTCTGATGAATACTAAAAGCTTTGTGTTCAAGCTGCTGTTTCTGCCATTCAACTTCGTTCTTGTGCAAATCACTCAGTTATCACCAACACTCGTGTTTTCCAAATCCTGAGAATCAAGATTTGTGATTCTCCTTGATTTCAAATTTCAATTCAACGCGATTTTCAGAAACGAAATTAATCACACACCTCACTACACTAGTGTTTCCCTGTGAATAGACCCGGAGCTCTGGATATCAATTGTTGGAGTTCAACAATGAACCTCCATTAACAATGCACAAGAAGGAAGAAGATAATGAGCAGTTGGAGAGAGAGAGAGAGAGAGAGAGAGAGAGAGAGAGAGAGAGAGAGAGAGAGAGAGAGAGAGAGAGAGAGAGAGAGAGAGAGAGAGAGAGAGAGAGAGAGAGAGAGAGAGAGAGAGAGAGAGGGGGGGGAGAGAGAGAGGGGGGGAGAGAGGGAGAGAGAGAGAGAGAGAGAGAGAGAGAGAGAGAGAGAGAGAGAGAGAGAGAGAGAGAGAGAGAGAGAGAGAGAGAGAGAGAGAGAGAGAGAGAGAGAGAGAGAGAGAGAGATTTCTAAATAAGTTTTTCAATTTAGAAATGTGTATGATTCTATTACAAATTCACTTTCATTTGAGTTTGATACAAAGACTCAAATGAAACTCAAATTCAAATACAAATATAAATGGAAATGAAAATTAAACTAATCTTAAACGTTAAATTACATTTAACAATACCTTCATCCATCATATCTTCTTTGCAAAATCTATAAATAAGAGAATTATAACTAACAATATCAAGCTTTATCCCTTCTCTTTCCATTTTATCATGGACAAACAAAGCCTCATAAACCTTCCACACCATGTTAGTAACATCATCTTTCAACAATGAGTTCAAAAGCACATAATAAGCATGCAAATGAGGCTTTAAATTACACAAACTCATCTGCTCAAAAACTTGTACCGCATCATGGCTCATCTTTGATTTTGCATAATATATCACAATCCAACTTAAAACATGTGAATTAAGTTCAGGGTCATCATGAATCCTCACCAAAAAGTTCAAAACTGAAGGCGATGAAAGTATTATCATTTGGACAATTTTATCAAGTACCTGATGTGCAGTATTGAAATGTTTGTGTTTGGTGAGTATGTGAAGCATGGAGCATGAAGATTGTAAGGAATGAGTGTTGTTTGGGATAGAATGAACCCATTTGAAGAATGAGAAGATAAAAAAAAATCAATAACGGTGTTGTGTGAGGTGCAACATACATTAGTGAATGGTAATGGAAGTCAAAGCAAATGCAGCATACATTGGTAAATGGTAATGGAAGTTAGAGCAAGATGAACAAGAAGATCACTAAATTTATAGAGAAGTTTGTAACCCCCTCAATCCATTACGTTTTTTTGTAGTCAATCAACGTGTTAACTTTAAGTGACGTGGCGGGCCACATCAGCTTTCGTTAGAAAAAATAGATGGCATAATCAAAATTGTAGACAGAAAACCTTAGGATAAGCATTATTTAAAATAAATTTTTATATAAACTAAAACCAAATTTGGAGTTATTTATAAGAATCATCATCTATCATTTTTTTCAAATCTGACAATTGAGCGTTGTATGGTAGTTATAGCTGAATGTAGGGTTTTCAAAACCAGTCATAAATGGATGTAGGGTTTTCAAAACTAAATCAGCCCAATAAAAATCGTTAATCAAATGGAAAACCGCATAAAGTCAAGTTTAATTCGAATGTGTTTGAATAATTTTTTAACAAAACAATACAGTTTAATTTGCAATTTGTATTTTACAAATTAAACAAAACAAATTGTATTATGTTACAACTCAAATTTTCCTTAACCAACCTAATTGTATGTATGAGCAAATTTGTATTTTACAAATTAAGCAAAACAAATTGTATTATTTTACAACTCAAATTTTTCTTAACTAAATACTACTCTCTCTGTTTCAAAATAACTGTCGTTTAAGATTTTTGTACACAAATTAAAAAATACAATGATTTATTAAAAAATATTATACTTTTATTAAATTAGTCTTATTAATATTACTGCATTAAAAAGTGAGAATCACATTTATTTTGAAAGAAAAAAAAATTCTCTAAAACAACATTTATTTTAAAACTAATGGAGTATTTTAAATATAATCGTATACACTATAACTTATTAGTAATGTATGAATAACTATACACCATTGCCCTTTATAAATATATGAATGGCTCAAAAAAATTGTAAAAGATTAAAACACTCAAACCACATAAATCTAATTTTATTTTATTTTTAAAAATCAGCCGTACCATTCAATTTTTCAATTTTGTTTTTATTTTTAGCATAAAAACCGCATCGCATACACCCATAACTAAATCATAACTAAATGACATACTGAAATCCCTAAATTGGAAATAGAGTTCTACCGATCTAAAAAGGAAGACTAGGAGGAAGAAGAGATTTTTTTTTATTTTGTAAATAATCAATGAGTATATTATTTTTCTTGTCCTTGATATTAAATATACAAGATTGATATAACCAATAAATACCCAATCATTACAGCACATCATCACACTCATAGGGAGTCATAGGGATGGCAACGGGACGGGTCGGGGCGGGTTTAACTATACCCGCACCCGCCTCCATGTAACAGACCCGCCCCCGCCCCCAAATTCAATTGAGGTGAAAATTTACCACCCAGACCCGCCCCCAGTCGAAAACGGGTGCACCCGCACCCGCCCTCACCCGCAAAATATTATTATTTTTTAATTATAATAAAAATTAGTAATTTAATTAAAAAATTAATTATTTTAATAAATTAATTAATTATTTAATTAAAATTTTAATTAATAAATAAATATTAACTTGATTAATTTTATTATTTTAATTACAATAAGAATATTAATAACTTAATTAAAAGTATAATTAATAAATAAATATTAAAATAAATAAAATAAAGAAATTAAAATAAAATATATTATTTAGGGCGGGGCGGGAGCGGGTGGGTCTTAGGGTCTACCCGCATCCGTAGTTAAGAACCGGGTTTCATCCGCACCCGCACCCGCACCCAATTAAATCGGATTTTCCCCGTTAATTTCGAGGCGGGCCCGGGCGAGTGTGGGCGGGCCCGAGTTTGTTTGCCATCCCTAGGGAGTTGAGATATTCTGGAACTAATAATGTTGTTTAGCTCTGACTTACTCCGCCTGGCTCATAGTCATATTTAATGTTTTTTAAATAAGAATTAATTGTGCTAATTTCAATGATAATAATAGATAGTAAAATAGTTATATTTATTAAAATATAATAAATAAATAATGATAAGTTAGTAGAAATAAATAATAAATATTACATCAGTTGATATTTTCAAAAAAATAAATAATTTAAAACAAATAAAAATAAGAAAAAGAACACCTATTACGAGATGGAGGGAGTAGTAGAAGGAATATTTTCTCTACACATAACTTATGATATACGCCAACATTTGGTTTTCAGTTTCTCTTTTATAAATATGGAGAAACCTCATCAAAGTTTTTTGATATCATGTGAGAAGTAACTAGATAAATAAATTTATGCAGCCAATTGAGCTAAATAATGTTTGCTATCCAAAAAGGAAACAACATATCCAGAAATGACAACTTTATGAGAGAATACTCACAATTCATTACGGTAATCATCCAACAAGTAAGAAATGTATTAGCAAACATAAGGCACAGAAAGTCACCAACAAAAGAACTCATTGGTTGACTTTCACATTGTTTATATATATCAACATTTCATCATGATCTAAGAGTAAGCATGAATAGTGAAAACATTGGGGTCTGCATATTGTGCATGCCAATGATCACAACAAAACAGTTTTAACAGTTGAAATAAGAAAACATCTACCATACTAACAATAGGTTCTTAAAAAAGTTGATAATAGTGTGTTACTAGATAAGCGGTGGGTACTGCTTTGCCTGCAGCCGGACCCTTCTCTTATACTCGGTGGTATCCTGCAAAAATTATTCATATCAGATCACAAGGTCTCAGAATCTATTATTCATAATGCAATTTTCAGAAACTATATTCGAGAATGTGTGCAATAACAATCTATGAAGCACGGACTCCAACACAGACACGGGGATACGACAAGGACACTCTGACACCTATATATCAAAAACATATGACACCAATACCGCTGCATATAAGATAGTATTTAAATTTTATTTATCTATCTATACTTAAAAGAGTTGAAAATATTCTAATCAAAATTAATTTTTTTAATTATTTATTAATAGCATTGCTTCAATACATGTTAACTCTTTTAGATGTGTGAGATTTGTTTAATAATTGTATAAAGTTGTGCAGAAACAAAGGAAAAAACAAACTTTCGTTTGAAACGTTTGTCTGAATTGTCTGACATATGCAGTATGAGTGTCATATGTGTGTTGGACATTGATTTAAAGAGTGTCGAAGTAAAAAAAAAAAAAACCATTTTTCAGGTGGCACTTGTCTGACTTTTCTGACACGTGTCATACGGGTGTCGGACACCGATGCGTGTTGGACACCGCAACACGCCTACTCCTAGAGGTGTCCGTGCTTCATAGATAACAATCCTAATATCAACAATCTCAGATAAACAAGACCGACACATGGATATTGAACACTTTGAAAAGTAGACTACCGTGTCAACCAACTGTGCCTTGACTCTAAACCAGACAAAAAATAGTCGGGTTTCTTGTCAAGGTGGTCTTGGACGCCCACAAGAATTAATTAAGTACCTGGATAAATAGATGATAGCCTTCTGTCTGGGCAGGATCAGCAGGATTTGGTTGATCAAGCAAATCTTGGATGCCAACGAGAATCTGCTTCACTGTTATGGCTGGTCTCCACCCCTACATGTAATAATGAACCTATAATCAGTTTGCTTAGAATGTTCTATCACATTATGAATTAGTTTTAAACAGTCTTGCTAAGTTTAAGAAAGATGTACTTACACTGTCTTCATTAAGTATAGACAAGCAAACAGTTCCAGATGGGTAAACATTAGGGTGGAAGAAACCTTGCGGGAATTTACACTTCGGAGGCTTGCTAGGGTAGTCTTCACTAAAGTGTAATGTAAGTGGGAAGAAGCCACCTTCCCAATCAGTCTGCAGCAAATAAATAAAATTAATAAGATGAAAATTAGAGGCTCAAAACACAATAAGATGCTTAAAAAATTTGCAAGCTCAATCCTAGCAATGAAGACGGAAAACAAAGTGTGATTCTTTTACAATACATTCAAGGGTAAAATATTCTTGGCTTGAAGTAAAAAAAACAAGAAACTACGAGCGTGGGAAACAGACACCCATGGAATCTGCAATCAAACAGCTGCTTCATTACTAGGAGCGTCGCTAAAATCTTCAATTTGTCATCTTGAGCAGCACCCAACATAGCTGAGAAGTTTGCGCAAGCATCACCTTCACTGAGAAGGAGACTATGATACTTTTCAATTAAGAGCCAAGCAAGTCCCTAATGCTTTGGAGGATAGAAGCATAGTGGTTATTAATCGTATTAGAAGGCAGGGTAGTAGCATTCTTTGCATCAGAACAAAACATAACAGTTTCATATCCCAAGCAACAGCCAAACTATGAAAAGTAACCTGAAGTTCCACATAAAAACTAGAGGAAACACCAAAAAATACCACAAAGCCCCATATCCAATCACCGTGAATATTCCTAAAGAGACCTCCACATGTAGACCTGAAGGAGATTTCATGACAGCTGTTGGTAAATGGGGCCAGAGAATCAGGGCTTTTAAATGATTGGTGTGATGCCCATTCACTAAGACACGTACCTTTGGTGCCTGTGCCTTAGGCATACCTTTCAATTTCAAGCATGTGCCATTATATAATTGTAAAACAAACAAAACAAACATTTGGAAAAATAGTCAGAAAAAAGGCAAAAACTAACTGGCTGTCAGTTTCTCTTACTCTACACGCCAAGCAATCTTTTACATGTATACTACATTATAGCCAATAAGTCTGGTTATTTTCACAATGGTTACACTTTTTACTGTTTTCCTTTTCCAATGAGGCAGTGACACACTTTTTGGCCCCTTGTCTTCATGACATTTTAAAACACACCTTAGAGCCAATTGGCCCACTGTCTCTAATCTTAGCATCATATTGTCTAATTTCTAATAAATAGAAGGCAAGATGCAAAAGGTAATTGAAGGAGAGACATTAACACATAACACAGCCGGCACAAGAATGAGCATACGAAAAACTGCATCTATTATAGTCAGTCCATAAGTGTTGAGTGTAACCAAAATTCTCAATATCTATTTTTATAGTTTTTAAACAAATTTATATCTTACAATTAATATGAAGACGTGAAGAATGTGATACGTATGAAAAATAAGTCAAATATGCAAGATGATAGAGTTTTTTTAGTGAGAAATTTTGTGAGAATTTAGTGTAGTCAAGTCATAGAAGGGGGATTGGTAGTTAAACAAGTTCTGCAGATTAGAAGTATTTGTACTAAAGGACTCTTCTTAAGATGAAATAGCTTAAATAACAAGAACCCGTAAATAAAACCAAACAATATTGATTAGTTGTGGACGGGTATATTGAACAATTGACTACTACCTCATGAATTTGACTTCAATTATCCATAATATCAAAGATCACACGGAAATTGCAATCTAAAATTATGGTTATGAAATGGAGAAGATTCCTAATAGGTTCTTATATCAAGTCTAGCTCATTCTTACAAAACCGTCATGAAAAGGACTCTATCTTAAGATGCAATAGATTGAATAACAATCCATTACAGAAATCCTAATAATGGTGATTAGTTGTGGCCGGGTATACCGAATAGTTGACGGCTACCACATGAATTTTGACTTCAATTCTCCGTGATATCAAAGATTGCAATTTAAAATCTTAGTTATGAAATTGAGAAGATTCATATTCAGTTCATATATTGGGTCTAACACATCCTTACAAGTGTGACTTGTAATACATGATGTGTCACTCTTCATAACCTAATTTCAGAGGCAATTAGATTTTTCTTCAAATATACAGCCTCACACCCAACACTAATAGGTTGATGTGTGGATATAAACAGTGGTGGCCCGAGTCAATATACTCAAACACCATATTAGATTTTATACATAACAAAAACAAAAAATCAACATAACAAAAACAAAAAATCAATATAACAAAAAAGAAACTTAAGAGTTTAATTCATTCATAATCAACCAAAAAAACTGATAGAAAATTAAAGAGAAAAACAAACCCCAGTTTTTCCAGGAATAGTACAATGCCAGATCATCAAATTCACGGAACCATCCGGCAGTGTCTCTGGCTTCGCAACAAAACCCTAAATCACAAAAGAAAAAAAAACAAAAACGAAACCAATTAGAATCAAAACAAACCCTAGGAAAAAAAAAGAGATTCAAAACAGAACCACAAAGGAGTAGAAACACTGATTGTACGGACATGAGGATGATTCTTCCGCCATGACTTACGCTCCTCGGTAAGACGTCCACGAGCAATACCAGACATGATGCAGTGTTTCCCTTTCTCTGTGTTTTTCTCCTCCGAGTCACGAAGTTAACTCGCTCTCAAGCTCCGAGTCGGCTCAGTGCTTCAGAGAGTTAGAAGAGAACGAGACACTTTCGTTTGAGCAAACAAAGATACTTCTATTCTAAGCAATGGTCTTAAAATAAAACGTACGGTCCTGATTTGATTATCGATTCTCGAGAGATTGATGTTTTCGTACTTTTTTATTTAATTTAATTTTTTTTAATGTTGTTATGTCTGCAAAAGTGCAAAGTCAATGTAATATTCCTATATATGTGATTTTTCTTTTTCTTTTTTCTTTAAAAACTAAAAAATTTCGCGTGAGAATCACGCCGAAGTAGCCTTCACGTGACCAACTATGTCTTTTTCTTTTCCAAAAGTTGACCAAAACCTAATAATTTTGGGAGTAACATAAGTAGTGAGTAGTACATTGTTTTGTTTCAGCGAAAAAGAAATAATTAAACTGTTTTTTTTTAATGTTCATATAAAAATTTAACTAGATCAATCAAACACAAATGTTATTGATTTTAATATTAATTTTATATCATTCAAAATTAATCAATTAAAACTTGAATAATTAATTTTATCATTTAGTTTCTATATTTTGTAGAGTTATATTTGTAAGAGGTTCAAATAAGAACGATTACATGTTTTTGTTTAGAATGATGTCGCTCATACGAAATGTGAAGGGTTCGTTTTTGAGATAGATGATATGTGTGGTCTCGCTATCTCTTGTTGACTATGTGAGAAGAATCGTAACAGAGAAAATCTTCTGACTTTTAGGGTAGATCATTAAGCCTTAAAATATAAATATAAATATAAATATAAAATTACACTTATGACATTTAACAAAGTGGAGAGCCGCTCAACATTAAAAAAAAAAAAAAGATATATTACAAAAATATTAAAACACGAGAAACTATTTGTCGTCCACTGGTTGACCTTCCCAACTCACCTGAAAGGGATCCATCGGATTTAAGTACATATCAGAATAAAGAAAGGTGGGATGTCTTTTTGGCCTCTCAAAATGTTGGGCAGTGATGGTCATTACTTCTTCCTTGAGTAACAAGAGTTTCACATGTGTTGCATGTCTTCTCAAGCGACTCTTTCAGACACCCCACCTCTTTGAATTAGGCGAGATCCTCAACAATTATTTCTTTGGTGTGCACCTTCATAACTATATATAAAGTCATTAACTATATATAAAGTCACTCACCCTTAGTGTTTAACATAAAGAACTTAGTTAAAGTATTACTTTAGTTTAGTAGTATTCTAGGTTCTCAGAATTGGCTATTCTCTTTACGAGGATAGATTTTGTCAAATTAGGCGGAAGTACGTCTTGTTCTATGTATGCCATAATAGATAATATCCAAAAGAATTAAATGACATCGCCTACGGCCATTGTGGCGACTTTAGAGGCTTCAATTTGTGATTTTCTTTAATGAAAGAGTGGTTGATCTCGTATCCTCTTGTACTCGTAGCTTAAAGAGGAAATATGCACGAGTTTTCTGCTCTCTATGAACGAGTGCAACCTCATATGTCTTGAATTTCACTAGACTTTTCCTGGCCAACGCCATGTACCTCTGTGCTAATGAACCTATGGTTTGGGCTTGCCCTCTAAATTAAGAGATTACAAGTTGAGAATTTATCATTGGTTTAACATTATATGCCTCATCGATGTCGCTAGGGAAAGCTCTGTAATTATTGTATCATACTCGGCATGGTTATTGATGGCAGGGAATTCAAAGTGTAAAGAGACTTTAATCATCAAATGACTTTGTTTATGAGTATTGAGTCATTTCTACAACCTCGAGTATTAGACGAGCCGCTCATAGATACAATCCACATGTGGGCTAGATTTGGTGAACTAGAAGTCAGTTCGGCTATGAAATATGCAAATAAATGTACTTTCAAAGCTTTCTTTAACTTAGAAAAGATGTCGAAGTTAGACATTTCGGTCGACCATTTAGCCAGTCAGCCCGCAAAATCTGGACAGTGAAGTATTTATTTCATGGGTAGGTCAATTCGAAAAACTATGTAATGTGCTAGAAAATACCTTTGTAGTTTCCTAGACACAGACACCAGCAATATAGTCGCTTTCTCGATTTTATGTTAGAGCATCTCAGATTGGCCAAAGCTTTGAAAATGAAGTATATCGGGCTTTGATGGGAATTTAGCAACCTAATCAGGATAGTGCTGATGGCCACTTCTGAAACGACAAGATATTGATATAAGACTTCCCTAATGATCTACCATGTAAGGATTCATGGAGTTGACGAATCGGTGTTTAGAAAGAAGAAAGCTTATTTTTGTTTTGAGGTCCACCTGAATTGTGTGTCATTTCTTAACAACTTGTAAAATGGTAGGGCATACTAGGTCAACTTCAAGATAAACTGATTCAGGGTCGTTAGCATCCTGTTGAGTTTCATCACTTATTTCTTGGTGGAGAGAATGCGTTCATCTCCACGACTACCTCGCACTTGTCATGGTTGTCCTACATCCCTTTTTCTATTAGATAAAACCTAGAAAGTTTCCTACTTTAAGCTTCTCAAGTAAGAGACTTTGATGCTTAAGCACATAGAAAAAGACTTTATCTAAACTACTAAACAATCATGTTTAGCATAATAGAGAATAAGATGTACTTAATACAAAATCAGAGGTGCAAGGTAATCATCATAATAAAGACCTTAAGCACTTAAGATTGCTAAGATATTCAATGTTTAAGAAATATTAAGGCTTACTACAATTTACAACATATAACAAAAATTTTGCATACTCGATTGTGTTGTTTATTGTTGATCTTGTTATTCCTCCATCCAGACAGAAGTGTAGAACACTTTTATCCTTTTTGGCTTTCCTTATATATTTGCTCTTTTGATTGCTCCTTGTTGAAGACCTCAATTTGAATCTTCAATAGCTTATATATTAGTTGTAGAAGATTGGCCGTTGGAAGAGATAACTTGAACGAGTGTCTTTATTTTTTCATAGTACAAGAGACGTTGAAGAGAGATACACCAAAAGATCTTAATCCATTGTGGAAGATGTTTCACCATTGCGTCTTCCCTGTAATCTTGTACTATAGATTCGTTGAGAGTATATATCCGTAAAGCATGTAAACTCTTCTTGAGCCATGTGAACATAGACTTTAGCTAACAAGTTGATTTGACAATGCAATTTGCTTTCTGAAGTATGGATAACTCAAGCTTTATTACTAGATCTGAATGTTTACCAAAAGTTGATACTTTAACTTAGTGTAGAGACAATATGTTGCTCTTCTGATGCTGAGGCCTCCGGCTTCAGAGTCTACACCATACATCACTTAGAGAATGTTCTTCAAATTTTGATCCACTAGAAGCTAGTAACTCAGCTCCTCTCAAATGTGTCCTTATATTAGATTTTGAATGCCTTCTCTTCAAGCTTTACAACATGCATACTTGGAACACACATTAGATAACACCATTTTTTTAATACTTTGTTATCATCAAAACCTAAGAGATATATGTCATGAACAAATCTTGTTCTACAAATAAATTAAAAATGGTGACAATGAGTAAGACACCTTAACTGTTCCTCTAACCACACCTAATTTTTTCGTCAGTGGGATCACGACCGAAGGAACTTCTGTAAAACTTAGCATAAGTTTGAGATTTTTGCTCATCTCGGATATTTATCACAGTCTCAAGGTCTTGCATATGAATTTCAGGAAAAGTAAACCCTCGAGAAACCTTCTTAATGTCCAACCTTAAAACTATGGCACTTTAAGACTGATGTCTCAATACCAAAACACAATGTCAAGACAAATGTTAAGACATCGTCTGCTGGCAGAAAATAATTAAATGCAGAAATTAAATTGCAGAAGAATAAATAACACCAGTAGTTATTAACCCAG
The DNA here is from genome assembly GCA_963859935.3 of Lathyrus sativus. NCBI lineage: Eukaryota > Viridiplantae > Streptophyta > Magnoliopsida > Fabales > Fabaceae > Lathyrus > Lathyrus sativus. The sequence goes on from OZ012738.1 coordinate 493,014,417, forward strand.
TTCGGTGCAACTCACCTACATCTGGGGGCTACCAAGTTAGGAAGGAAATCCAATATAATATTATTAGTTTAAATTTAAACTCCATTATTTACAACATATCACCTAATTACTACCTGTACTAACTTCTACCTAGGAACTCCTAGATATGATAACCCCCTCTCACTTTCTACCAATCACACAACAGTGACAATAACAATGACACAAAATACATAAGGACAAACTTCCAATCGCAATACTCAGTTTCACTTAACAACTTTATACTGAGAATAATACACTCGTGCTTAAAAGCTCATAAGCAAACAATAAACAAATAATTTGATACACAATCAACTATTTGCTTAAAAGCTCATGAGTGATTGCTAAGTAAAATATGTTCAACTCTTATTATCAAAAGATAATAGAGTGGATCACAAAGAACAAAGAACACACTAAAACCCTAAACCCTTATCTCACGCATACACAATTTCTTTATATTTTTTCTGCTTAAGTTTTGAGGTTTAGTAAGTCCTTATATAGAGACTCTTGTAGTATGGGCTTGGACTCTTCAATCAAATTCAATCTTCCAGTTCTAAATCACCTGCAGAATATTTTCCCAAAAAATAGGAACGAATCTTCAAAGTTCCCTAAAAACTCTCCAAGATCCTTTTTATGAAATCAAATCAAATCTACAATGTTCCTAAAATATCATTGCTTAGTTGCGCCTGTATGAGAACTAAAATCATCCAAAATCTCATATTTTAAAATCAAATCTTCAAGGATTTAAATTGCAGAATTATTCTGATGTTCTGGTATAATATGTCACAACATCTCTCAGAACATCTGTCAAGAAAAGTAACAGCAGACCCTGTTGTACCCGTTGGTCAAGATGTCATGACATCTTGCTCAACATATGGTTGTGATACATGTTTCTCCAAATTAAACATGTTTTACCAAAATTGTTTCCAATCATAAAATCACAGACCTAACAATCTCCCTCTTTAGCAAATTTTGGCTGAAACAACCTTTGCACAATAATTCTGGAGAAGAGGAACAAAACCACAAACACAAAACACAAGCTACATAAAAACATGTAAACTTTGTACAAACTGCAAACAGAAAGATATTAGAGATAAAATACAGCTACATATCATCAGAGATTACAACTCCTTCAAACTTCAAAAATCTCCAGAATCAGATGTCGTCCATACATGTGGTCTGATATCACATCAACACAGCTCCAACACAGCACAAGAGACTCCAACACAACAACCTTAGACAGGTTCATTACTCCCTCTGTCACACATAACCAATATTCCCCCTCAAAGGAAAATCCAAATCACCAAAAAATCCAAACCATTAAATATCCAAGTTCACACATCAGAGGCACATGCAGCAGAAGAAAAATAAGCCTCACAAATAAACACATCAAAAAAGATGTTAGAACATCTGGTATGACATCATGCCACACATACCACATCAGCAGTAGCAACAACAAAAAATCTCTCAAGCACAAACGATCATGACAGAAAATCATGATTCCCCTAAATAGTTGCATATAGCAAGCATCAACAATAGACTACTTTCTCCTTAACAGTAGCAAATTTCTATCACAATGTTAATCAACATGTCAAGACATTTGACATGACATCAGGACAAACAAAAATACACTAACACTTTACTCCCCCTTTTTAGCCAAAAATTGACCCAAAAAAAGTTAGAGTAAATGCAAATAATAAGTTGGAATCACACAATGCATTCAAGCATAAACAAAGATGGAAGCACACATATGGAAGCACAACGTGCAGTTGGAAACAAACAAAACTCAAATGGAAACACACATTCTTGATCATCTTCAGGTGATCTTCCACCTCTTGCCCCTGTCAAAGATCCTTCTGCACTTCTTGTTGCTATCACATGTTTAAGGAGTTTTGACACTGAACTCCCTTGCCACAGCCTTAAAACATGTCTTCTTCAAACCAGCTCTTATATCTTGCAAAGTTCTTGTTGGAATTATATTAATTAGAGTGGGAATTGGAAAGATTTATTGACAATTAATGGGCAATAAATGAGCACAAGTAAGAACAAATATAGAAGTGAATTTGAAAACATTCATTTTAGTCCCACATTGAAGGGAAAGGAAGTATTAGTAGTGTTTATATATTCCAACTTGGTCAATTGGGTTGGGCCCTAAAGGGCACCCAATTTTGTGAAAGGAGTGAGGACACACCCATGACCATCAAGACACACGCGCGCGCGCCGCCGCCGCCGTCTGTCCGGCCGGCCGGCTCGGCTCGGCTCGGTTCGATCCGGTTTAGATGAATTATTTTTTGGACCTGAATTTATAGAATTTAATTATCATTAATTAATTAATATAATTCGGTGGAAAATTAATTAATAATAAATATTAATTAATTAAGAAAATAATTGGTCAGTAACTGCCATATTGACTAGATCCAGTATTTTCCCATTCTCCCACGATTTTCTCCATTCACCACGAATTTCTCCCTACTCAGCCTTACTAGCTGCCTATAAATACAGGGTAGAAGTTCAGTAGTGAAGTAGCGGATTTCAAAAAAATTTCACACGAATTTTGATTTCCATCTTCTCTCCCTTAATTCTCTTCGTCTACAAATCCTTCTTTTCTTGTTTTTTCGACTGACTATTTTCGCCAGATACTGTGACTTAGAAAGGTGTATTTCTAGAGCGATTTATCAATCGTACGTTATTGAACGGGCTGTTTTATCCTGGAGACGTCGTCGTAAATCGAATGCTTTGCATATTTTGGCAGTACGGCGAAACGTCTTAAAGAAAGCGACCTAGTACGCGACTCGCCCCAATAATTTCCTTGTGCCAAACTCAATTTTTCAAATCCGAAAACAACAGTTCTTTTATTCCATCCCTTAACAATGGCAACTTGCTTAGGCTTATCATGCCTCAGAGAATCGAGGAAAGATACAGTATTTGTTGCATTCCTCCATACTTGTAATTGCTATAAATCCTTAATAGGGCAAGTGCCTAGCCCACTGCTTATGTTCTCAAATTGATTTGCATATAAGACTTTAGTAAACATGTCTACCAGTTGCTTCTCAGTGGCCATATGCTCAAGAGTAACAATTTTGTCCTCAACAAGATCCTTAATAAAATGATGACGAATGTTAATATGCTTTGTCCTGATATGTTGGATGGGATTCTTAGATAAATTGATTGCACTCAGATTTTCACAATGTAATATCATGACATTCTATTTGACATTATATTCCTTTAACATTTGTTTCATCCAAATAAATTGAGAGGAACTGCTTCCTGTAGCAATATACTCGTCCGCAGCTACCCATTCTGCATCACAATGCCCTACAAGCATGGAACTTGGACTATGAAAATACAAAATTCTATAATCACCAGTACCATTTATGTATTTCAAGATCCTCTTCACTTGATTAAAGTGACTCATTTTAGGCTCAGCCTGATATTTAGCACAAACTCCCACAACAAAAGTGATGTCTGATATGCTAGCTGTAAGATACAGTAGACTACTAATCATACTCCTGTATACACTTTGATCCACATCAACACCTTTTTTCTTAGCATAAGGCATGATGTCTTGAACATCTTGTTTGACATCATACTCAGAGTCACTTGAGGGCACTTCCTTTCTTGTCAATGACTTTTTCTTGGTAGCAGGGGCCACATTTTTACTTCATCCTTTGCCAGGTCCAACCTTAGTACTTTTCTTTGATTGCTCTGCCTGAACTCTAACAGAGAGACCTGAAGTGACTTGAGAATTATCTGACACAATGCTATAGAAATTACAATTTTCCTTTTTCCATGCCTCACTAGTCTGCACAGAGGATGTTCCAACATTGTACTCAACATTCATCCTTTGTTCTATAACTGAATCATCAATTACCACACTGATAGATTCCATTGTTATTCTAGTTTTGGAGTTAAGAACTCTATAAGCTCTACTGCTTGAAGAGTAACCCAGAAATATCCCTTCATCACTTAAGGGAGTTATCTTACCCTTTTGACCTTTGTCAGTCAAGACATATTATTTGCTTCCAAAGATATGAAGGTATTTGACTACAGGTTTTCTTCCTCCCCATAGCTCATAGAGAGTGGTTGAAGTACCTTCTCTCAAAGTGACCCTATTATGAATGTAGCATGCAATATTTATAGCTTCAGCCCAAAAGTGATATGGAAATTGCTTATCATGAAGCACAACTCTAGATGACTATTGTATATCCCTAGTCTTTTGCTCAATAGTTCCATCTTGCGGAGAAGAAAATTCATAATTGATATCTTCATAAGCCCAAAGTTAAGAGAATTTAGCATCCTCAAACTCCTTTTCATGATAGCTTCTAATATTGACAATCTTACTTTTTCGCTCCTTTTGAACATTTTGGCATAATTCTTTAAAGACTCCAAAGGTGTCTGATTTTCCCTTAAGAAAGTTTACCTATGTAAACCCAGAAAAAATCATCTATACGCACATAGACATACCACTTTCCACCCAGGCTTTCTTTCTGCAATGGTCTCATTAACTCCATATGCAAAAGTTCTATAACTTTGGAAGTAGTCTGATGTTGTGACTTGGTATGTGACATCTTGGTTTCCCACCCAATTTAGCACTTATAATAAACTTTGCTCTCTTCAATCTTGAGTTTTGGTAATCCTCCAACAACTTGCTTAGATATAATTTCCTTCAGTATGTTGGGATGGAGATGTCCAAGTTTCTGGTGCCATAGTTTCACTTCATCCTCATTTGTTACTGAACATGTGGAAGAATAAGCAGTTATTTGAACAATTGTCTTTATACCTTATACCCTTCATCAGAATAACATTTTTCTCATCTTTGACCAAACATCTTGATTTTGAGAAACTGACCAACAAACCTTGATAAAACAACTGACTAATGTTAATAAGATTAGAAGTTAATCCTTTCATAAGAAGAACATCTTATAAATTAGGAGAACCAGCGCACACCAATTTTCCCACCCCTTTAATTTCTCCTTTAAATCCATCACCAAATCTAATAGAACCTGTGGGATAAGATTTGATATTTACCAACCATTTCTAAATCCATGACATATGTCTAGAGCATCCACTATCAAAGTACCAGTCTTCTCTAGTTGAAGCTCTCAAGGAAGTATGAGCTATAAGGTTAACATCCATATCTTTAGCACTTCTCTTTTTGCTCACTTGATTAGTCTTGGAATGATCTAAAGATTTTTTATCTCCATACAATTTATAGCAAAAAGGCTTTATATGACTATACTCACCATAGTAATGACACCTCCAAGTTGAGGATTGAGATTTTGTTGAAGTTACGTCATGTCTGCCAGGATGTTGTAACATGTGGTTGGACATGGTGGTCATTTTCTTCTTTTCATAAGGAAAGAACTTTTGTACAAGCCTTTTCTTTTGTTGATTATCAGATGGATAATCACATCTTATATCTCCATCCTCTTTCATCATATAAGATCCATTTTTCATCCTTCTTAAAAAGTCTGTCATGTTATTTAGCTTAGAATTCAAGAGATTTACCTCATTTTGCAGATGAGAACCAATACATAGAAGATTCTTCTTCTCATTCTCCAGTCCAACTATGATCTTTCTCTGATTTTTCTATGTCTTTTCTTCACACTTGTCACAAGTTTACTTATAAGACACATCCAGATCTTCATAGAGGATATTTTCATAACAAGATTCTACTTCACCTGCCCATCTGTCAGAGAGAGTAGTCACAAGTTTGACAGTCTCAGTGTTAGATTCATCTTCTAACTCATCATCATCAGACCAAGATACAGAGAAGCCCTTTTTCTGTTTCTTGAGAAGGTGGGACATTCTGGCCTAATGTGACAAAAACTTTCACACTCATAATATTGAATGCCTTTACTTTGATTGAATTTCTCTTTAGTTCTGGTATTTTTTTAAGAATCATAGTTATTACTAATGTCAGATGAGGTGTTCTTGACATTTGGTGTTCCCCTTTTACCCATTCTCTTCATAATTCTATTAAATTGTTTCCCAAGTGATACAATGGTATTTGATAGTCCTTCCTCAATATCCAGATCAGCTTGACCCTCTTCATCTTCAGCATTAGATACGAAAGATATGCTTTTGTTCTTTTTCTCAGACTTGTCACTAATAGTCAATTCAAAGGTTTGAAGTGACCCCACAAGCTCATCAACTCTCATACTGCTGATATTTTGAGCTTCTTCAATGACTGTGACTTTCATGTCAAATTTCTTAGAGAGAGACCTAAGAATCTTCCTAACCAGTTTTTCTTCTAATATGTTTTCACCCAAGGCACTGATGGCATTATCTATTTCAAGAACATTCATGTGTGTTGCACCCCAAAATTTGCCCAACTTTTCTTTACCTAGCTTATGTTTCATTTCATTCACATTAGCATTATCATTTGCATTTCATTGACATGTATGCAGGAGATCAAGAGGTATGATTACCAATCAAGGGCTGCAAAAGACTTTGAAGCTAGATAAGAAGGTTATTCAAGTGTTCAAGGGTTGATATCCTTGTCAGAGAAGTTGAAAGAGCCTCAGAAAGAGTGGTTGAAACCAAGTGTGTAGGTCTCCTAACTTGAGAGTTGTGGGAAGTCATCAGATGATTCTGAAGCCATGAAGTTAGACTTGAGGTCTTAAGAGAGCTCATGAGAAGTTATTAAGATCACTTTGAGGCCTAGACAGGTCATTGGGCAAGATTGAGAAGCCTCAGCCATGATTGGTGCAGCTAGGGTTTGACTGGGTCAACCCTAAGTCAACTGATGATTTGAAGAAGGTTGAGACCTAATTCAAGGGGCATGTGATCATGGATGGATACATTGAGATGTTATAAGGATGATTCCAAGGTTAACTCATCATGATTGAAGAGCTTGAGAAGTTTCAGGCTAGGGTTTCTAAGGCTTGACAGTGTAAAATCCCCTAGTTTGACCCCTATCTTCAAGGCGATTTAACTCAAGATATGATTGTCATATCATCTTGCCCCCAACATTATTGTTGTAGAGCATGGTCTTAGCTTTAATTTGAGTGCTAGAAGTCCTTGATAGGATTTGTAGAACTCAAGTTATGGCTTTGACAAGTTACAAGTCATCTGAGGTATATGATTTTGGAGCTTGAAAGTTACCCAACTTGCATGAAACTTTTGCCCAAGAAGGATGATTCCTATGAGCTTTTGGTCAACATGAATGTTGTTCCTTATCCTCTTAGATTTCCATAGAGTACTAGAAGTACTTGATAGGATTTGTATAACTCAAGTTATGGCTTTGACAAGTTAAGGGTATTTTGGGAAGTTGTGATTACAGGTCATTTTGAATCATAAGTCAATTTCACCATCTTGCAAGCCTCAAATGAATTTTTGTTCAACATGAAAGTTGTTCAAAATGATGTTTTTAGCTTGTATAAACATCAAGAGTCCATTTATGTGGATCATATCAAGCATTGGTGGAAGAAAGTTCATATAAAAGCCATTTTTAATGAATTAAGGTGGGAAAATTCAAAACAAGTGAGAATAACTTGTTTTCAAGTCAAATTTGTGGTCATTTTGAATGGAATTGACGTTTTAGAGAGATTGGAATTGCTACATTTTTTATTTGAAGTACTTAACATGGCCATTTGGAAGGTTTCTTCACAAGTAAGAAACATATCCAACACATTCCATGGATTGAAATCAAGGGATGAGAACCACTTCACTACATTCCACAAGGGTTAAGTGAATCATTTTGGACTGATTTGGAGAGTAAACAAGGTTAGAAGGTGGATATCCACATTGAAATTTTGGAAGGAAGGTGAAAATCCAAAATCCACAAATGGGCTTGGTTTGGGCCTCTAATCCATTGAAACAGAATATAAAAGGGATTTAGAACAAAATTGGAAGCTTCTGGTGGTGATTTTCGTGGATAAGCCATTGGAGAGAAGTGAAGAACAAAGCTTGAAATTGAAAATTCGTTTTGGAGAATCAGGAGATTTCAACCAGATTTAAGCATCAAGAAACATTCTTCATTAATCATTGAAGAATTCTGCAAGGTTTGGAAGAGAATTGAGGCGTGAATCTACTGCAATCCAAGCTCAAAGACAGGTTTTAATTCCTTGAAATTTCTATCTGATTATGTGCTTTTAAGGTAGTAGAAGCATGCGGTTAGGATCCTGATGATGAGTAGTTGGATTTAGGATGATCAATTTTAACTTTAGAGACGATTTAGGTTGGAGTTCATTTTCGGTTGAGATTGATATCTCAAGACTCAGGCGTTTTTAGAGTGAATGAATGGCATGGTTGAATTGCTGATGAAATTCTGGTCAAGTTTCGTTTAGAAATCGTGGTGAGTGGTTAATTATAAACGAACTTAGGGTTATACAGGGGTGGCCGGAAAAGCCACCGGCGACGGCCTGGTTCGCGCGCAGGTTTGCAGGTTTGAAATGAGGAAGATGAAATCCTCACCATCCATTCATATGGAAAGTCGGACTCAGTCATTCAATCCAAGTGTCCTCAATGAGCCACGTAACCCTTTCCAAAACTCACCGTTTTGCTTAGTAACCTTGTGAGCTTCGCTGTGTGAACCGAGCGTGCCTTGGTTCGAATCCTGGCGTGTATTGTTTTGATTTTTCATTTTGTGAATTGAGTTGAGCTGATGAATTGGAGCGTTGGGCCTATGAATTCCAGTTTCTATCACCACCCCTCCATCCAAGCCCAACATGGATTTTCAATGTAAATTGGTTACTCAATGCACCCTCCCCTGGCTTATTTTTGTTTGAGCTGAATGGATATTCAGATGGGCCTAGCGCCCTCCTTGCTAATGACACTTCCCTTCTGGCCCAACCCAGGATATGAACTTGAAACAGTTGCTATTTGCCACGCTGGTTTTGTTAATTTCATTGATTTTCTTTTATTTTGTGCAGTTCATATAGTGTTGAAAATAATTCATAAAAAATAGAATAATAACTCAATTAATTTCATATTTTTTTCCTTGATTCATGATTGAATCTAGAATTTTATTGAATAAAGATATTAGGCAATTCATGCATTTTCATTTTATGTGCATTTTTGGTATTCTAATTGATATTAAATTCATTATGGTTGATACCTTGTCTTGTGGAATTTTGTGTGATCACTTGGTGATGATTCTTGAGCTGATTTTTTGTGTGTAGTTAGTTTAGACATGTATGCTCCCCTTAGATTTTTCTCACATTTTTGTGATGAAATTAGGTGTTGGTTTTAAGTTGAAACTTTAGGTGCTCTAGTTTTAGGGTTTAACCTTAGTGCCTCATAGTTTAGAATTTTATTTCTAGGACTTTGTGGATGATTTAATCTCTGGAATTAACATGATAGAGTCATGATTGACTTAGGTTACCATAGTTATCTTTGTAGGATTTTACAATTGGTTTTAGTATTTTAGTTAGGATTAACTTTAGCACTAGGTTTTAGGTGATCCTAACTTGCTAATTCAACTAGAATGATTTCTTTAGTTCCCTTAGATTAGGGTTTTGCCTCTCTTGCTCTTGGCTGATGTTGAAGACATGTGTGGGCTGCTGAGGAATGCATGGTGGAGCTTGGACTTGAAGTTTTCTCTTCCTTTGGAGTAGTTTTGTTTAGGTGTTAAGATTAGGGTTTGTAAGTAGAGCTTCTGGATAGATTCTCTTCTTTCATAAACATGGAAGGTGTTGATCACTTCCATTCTTCCCTATGATGTAAGGTCCCCTTGTGAAGGGCTCATCCCTCCTTTGGTAGAATGTGTGGCTCTTCACAAGTTGTTAGAACCTTTGAGGGTTCCTTTCTTTGATGGTGGGGTGTTTAGTGGTGACCTTTGGTCTTCACTTTGCTTTCCACTATCCAAACCTTGCTCTTGTTAGATGAATCTTTCTCCCTTGCTAGAGGATGAAGTTCCTTGTTAGAAGATTGAATATGCTAGAAGTTGCTACTTCTCTGTATTTGAAGACTGCCATTGGAGCTGAAGCTTGAAGACCAAGAAGAACAAGTTGACACTTGTGAAGAAGATCCAGCTGAGATCAAATGAAAAGCTGAAGCTTGAAGTTGGAGAACAAGTTGATACTTGTGTTTGATGCATTGCAAGATTGAAGAAGCAAGTTGACACTTTCTATTGAAGAGGATAGCCTTGAAGAGCAGTTGAAGACTGAGGACTGGGCTGCTGTCAGAGGAGAGCTTTACTGTGAAGCTGTGGGAGCTGTTGATTTGCTTTTTTGTCTGTTTGCTTGCTGTGCAACTGTATTGATGTGACTTGTTTGATTTGCTTGATGCATTAGAATAAGTTCATATTTAGATTGATTTAAGCTAGGAGCATGATTGCACTAGAGGTTGAGCTGCTCCCTCTGCTTGTATTGTTACTGTATGACTTTGCTTGCGGGTATTCGGTAGAGCTCTGCTCCCTTGCCTATGTGGTTTGTGATTTGCTTGATGGCATTTTTATTTCATTTCGTCTGTATGATCACAGTTATTCATATCTGGATTGAGGTTGAGATGAGCTTGTGGAGGCTGATGTCCCACACACATTTCCTCCCTCACTTGCATTGCATGCATTTTACAGTCGTTTACTGTATATCTGTTTACTGCTTAAGCTGATGCTTTATTTGTTTCTGTTTATCATTGACATGATCCCCTAGGAATCTCACTTCCTTTGATAAGGAAGTGATTATTAGAACTTTAGGTTGAAACCTATGTATGATAACTTCTAGGAGTTCCCTGTTTCAAACCTCAACCATAGGATGAATCCTTGGCATTACAACATTAGGACTTGATAGTCTCCCCTTAGTTGAACCTGTTCGTTCTCTCTTCTCATCTCAAAACAAATTAAACTACAGTAATAAATGTTAACTGATGTCGTACGTTACGAGCCTTAAGTTATCTGAGAAAGGATTGTTGGAGAGTTTCTTTTCAACAGTCTGGATGTTTAGTATGGCACCCTTTGGGTGACATGCGACGCATTCACTCTCAGGTCATAGTCTCTAGTGCGATATTGGTTGCAAACATCCATAAAAAACAGTTCTTCCGTAAAAGACAGAAAATAAACTTCAAACCTTTTTGCCCCGTGGGCCCATAATTCAAAGGAAGCTTTTTTGAAGAAAAGAGTGTCGTTAACTCCCAGTTCTGCCGTAAATGGTAACGCCTAAGTCTCCAAGGGTCGAGCTGCGTACACCAAACTGCTGGAACTGTTTGTTAACCCTACACGAAAAATAGATGAATCTGAATTCCCATAATCCGTATTATCCCGAACTACGTAAGCTCTGATCTCTCATACCTGTTGAGAGTACGTAGGCACAATACTGACGTATTGGCGAGCCACCTTCCCCATCACCCGTAGTTAGCCGAACTACGCTGACTCTGATTTTTCATTCTCTGATGAGAATACGTAGGCATAAAGTGCGACGCTTTGCCGAGTCATTTTCTTTTCTTTTCAGACCAGCCTTGATAGGTAGATAGAGTAAATAAACCCGTCAGATAAACACAACAAGCGTGGATCCCGTCGAGTACGATGGACGTGAGGGGTGCTAATACCTTCCCCTTTGCGTAACCGACTTCCGAACCCAGACAACGGTTGCGATGACCTTGTCTTATACCCTTTCGTCAGGTTTTTCCGATCGTTTCCTTTCCCGTTCTGAGGGATAAATAACGAAAGGTGGCGACTCTTCTGTTTTGTCGGCACCTTATTTTCGCGGTAGCGACAATGTGGAAGTCATGAATACTCTCCTCCTCCATCATCTTTAGATTTTCAAACTTGGTGGTAAGCATCTGAAGTCTATACATCTTCACCTTAGATGTACCTTCATGAGTTGTCTTGAGAATTTCCCAAGCATCCTTAGCTACAGTGCAGATGTTGATCAACCTAAACATATTTTTGTTAACTCCATTGAATAAAGCATTCAAGGATTTCGAGTTTCTAAGAGCAATTTCATCTTCCTCCTTGGTCCAGTCCTCTTCTAGCTTCAAAGTTTCCTTCCCTTCTTTATCCTTAACAATAGGATGTTCCCAACCCTTGATGATAGCTTTTCAAGTTTTTCTATCCATGGATTTTAAGAAAGCATCTTCCTTCCTTGTCTATAGTACCAGAATACAGACTCCTTGGAGCTCACCCAAAAATAGAACAAGGTGACATGCTCTGATGCCAATTGAAAATTTGGCACTTTAAGACAGATGTCGCAACACTAAAACACAATGTTAAGACATCATCTGCTGACAGAAAACAATTAAATGCATAAGGTAAATTGCAGAAGAATAAATAACATCATTAGTTATGAACCCAATTCGATGCAACTCACCTACATCTGAGGGCTATCAAGCTACGAAGGAAATCCACTATAATATTATTAGTTCAAAGCTAGACTCTTCCATTTACAACTTATCACCTAATTACTACCCGTGCTAACTTCTACTTAGGAACTCCTAGATATGAGAACCCCCTCTCACTTCCTACCAGTCAAACAACAGTGACAATAACAATGACGCAAAATACAAAAGGAAAAACTTCCAATCACAATACTCGATTTCTCTTAAAAGCTTTATACTGAGAATAGTACACTTGTGCTTAAAAGCTCACGAGTGAACAATGAACAAATAACTTGATACATAATCAACTCTTTGCTTAAAATCTCACGAGTGATTGCCAAGTAAAATTAGTCCAACTCTGAACACACTAAAACCCTAAACCCTTATCTCATGCACACACGGTTTCTTTATATTTTTGCTGCTTAAGTTTTTAGGTTTAGTAAGTCCTTATATAGAATCTTCCAGAATCTTGTTTTCAAAAATCCAATCTTCCAGTTGTAAATCACCTACAGAATCTTGTTTTCAAAAATAGGAACGAATTTTCAAAGTTTCCTAAAAAGTCTCCAGGATCCTTTTTATGAAACTAAATCAAATTTGCAATGTTCCTAAATATCATTGCTTAGCTACGCCTGCATGAGAACTAAAATCATCCAGAATCTCATATTTTAAAATCAAATCTTCAAGGATTTAAAATGCATAACTATTTTGATGTTCTGGTGTAACATGTCAGAACATCTGTCAAGAAAAGTAACAGCAGACCCTGCTGTATTAGTTGGTCAAGATGTCATGACATCTTGCTTAATGTTTGGATGTGATACATGTTTCTCCAAATTAAACATGTTTTACAAAAATTATTCTTAATAATAAAATCACAGACCTAACAATCTCCCCCTTTGGCAAATTTTGGCTAAAACAACTTTTGCACAATAATTCTGGAGAAGGGGAATAAAACCACAAACACAAAACACAAGTTACATGAAAACATATAAACTTTGTACAATCTGCAAAGATATCAGAGATAAAATGCAGCTACAAATCATCAGAGATTACAACTCCTTCAAACTCTAAAAATCTTCAGAGTTAGATGTCCATACATGTGATCTGACATCACATCAACACAGCTCCAACACAGCACAAGAGACGCTAATGCATCAAGAGTTTTTCACCACGAAAATGGTCAAATTTACATACACGTGACAATTTTAACCTGCTAACAATTAATACAAAAAACTCTTTTGTTAAACTATCAAATTTTGACAACTTGTTTTATTTTATTAAAGACGATATTCATTCATTTAAATTGATAGAATACATAGAATAATATAATTTTTAAAATTGCTATAAACTAAAAAGGATGAATTTGTAAAAAACTCACAACACCCATGTTAATAACATATAACAAAATAATTTTAATAACTTACTAAATTATAAATTTTATTAAAATAATAATTAAATAAAACTATAATCTCCTCCCAAATTTTTTTGTTTCATCTTCTTTCTCGCTCAATCAAATTCAAACAAGAATCTAAATTATCATAAAATAATAAATCTTTCATCTAAACTAAATTGGCTACTATGTACATCAATTATTTGAACAACCACTAAAAAAAATTTTCAGCGCGCTTGTATCTCATTCATTGAACCGACTCACCATAGTCATTACTGGAATCATTGAAGCTATAATAAGACTTTTTTTCACTGCTAACTTCACCATAGTCATCCATAACACAACACTGAATCATAGCTATTTTTTTTAATGTTCATACTTTCAGGTAGTTTAAGTTTGAGTAAAATTCTACTTTTTACTTAAAAATATTTATGTTAATTTAATTTCTATTAGTTTAAATTGAAAATGAGTAGTTTTTTAGAATATTTTTTTTAGTTTTTAGATATGAAATTTTATAAAGAAAAAAAATGGTAAAGATGATGAAAAATATATAAAAATGAACAATTCAAAAAAGAAAAGATGGACAATATATAAACTTTGAATATATATATATATATATATATATATATATATATATATATATATATATATATATATATATATATATATATATATATATATATATATATATATGAAATAATTTATTATTATTTAGATTTTAGTATTTTTAGTAAGTGATTTATGATCAAAGAGTATTAAAGTTTTTTTTTAACTCAAATATAATGAGATTCTAAAACAAATTAGAATAAAAAAAACTTAAGACAAAAAAAAGAGGATTTTTGTACAAATCATAAAAATTATAAATATGATTGAGACTAAAATCTACACTAAACAACTTTAGCGCATGGTTGTTAAACCAAATTTTTGTATAGCTTACGTAAGTAATAAATAATTTGCATTATAGTAGAGCTGACATGTCATTTAGTGAACTAAAGTTTAGTTTTCATTATTTATATAGTTAACATTAACTATTCAATGTAAAACATATTATAATATTATTTAATATTAATAAAATACTATCTTTTATAAATTCTATAGAAACTTTAATTTCATATAGCACCCTGCCAAAACTAAACTCAATAAATTCAAATTTAAATAACACAAAAACTAATCAATCAACATATACATTCCCACTTAAAACCAAAACCAAAATCATGTTTATATGTTTTTTCTAAACAACACAAATTTAACATGTTTGATTTTTTTAAAGTAACTTTTGATTTTAAATCACTTTTACATAAATGTATCCAAACATAAACACATTTTACTAAACTTAAATCTATTAAAATCAATTTTACTAAACTCAATTTTATCAAAATCAATTATGTACACGCCAATTCAAACACAAAATAAATCAACCATGAACAAACAAACTAATACTAACATGAATTTTTAAAACTTTGGTTTAAAAACATAAAACTTTAAACGACATGCATATACTTGAAAATACCTTAACTTATAACTTAAGGAATCTTTAAATGAAAGTGAACTTTAAAAGTGAAAAAATACGCAAATAAACATAAAAATTTCAACTTCAAGATTTGGGGGTGGTTTTATATAAACAAAAATAAAGTTCAATATGACATTTGATTTATAGCTGTGGAAGATGAGACCTTTGGTTCAATATATCTACCACCAAATTGAGTCTTTTATGTTGTTTTCACAATTATAGGATTTATTGAAGAAAAATTATGAGATTTAGAGTTAAATCATGAGGTTTCTATGATACTCTATGTGTATTGAAGAGAAAACATGAGGGTTAAAGTTAAATCACAAGGGTCATATGGTACTCTTCATGAGTTGTGTGTATGGTGGAGAAATCATGAGACTTATAGTTAAATCATACTCTACTTTGTGTGTATTGAAGAGAAAACATGAGGATTCAAGTTAAATCATGAGGGTCATATGGTACTCTCTATGAAAATGTAATTTTTTTTATGTATTATTGTCGTGAATTTTGTATCATTTTTAATTTTATAATAAAATATATTTAATATTATTTCTAAGTTTTTAAGGTAAATTTTATTAAAAAAATTGTATGCATTTTAATTAAAATAATTAAATTAATGGTAACTTGAATAAAAAATATAAAATATGGGGTCAAATTTTGGTTTCTTATAGACAACCATCATTAAAGTAAAAACTACTCAAATCAACTATAAATTTTTTAAATCCTACAAAGCACTTTGGGCCCACAAAAAATATTTTAGTTTACCCATTTAGAGCACCTCCAATGGTGCAACCCATTTTTAGGTTCTTTGTGGGACCCACTCTTCTAAAATAACTTATTCAATTTTCACTCCAATGGTGCAACTTCAAAGAACCCATATTGGGTCCCACTACTTTACTTAAATATATTATTTATATTAAATTTATTTTATTTAAAATTATAATTTAAATATTTAAATTTTAATTACTATAAATATAAACTAAACATAAAATTAAAATTAAACATAAAATTGAAAATAATAATTTATGAATAAAATGATGAAATTGTGAGAGAGAAATTTAAAATTAAAGAGTAAATAAAAGTGAGAGAAAATAGGATTGTTATAAATTTTTGCAACAAACTTATATTTATAATAAATAAAAAAAGTTTAAAAAAAAATAAAACCAACAAGTTAAATAATTATTTTAATAATAAAAAAAATGAAGAACCATTGCTTATGCAATGAACGTTCACCAGCTGGAACAATTTTTTGTTGACAATTTTAATGCCAAGTTGGCAAACCAATTTGAAGAACCACCGTTGGAGATGGTCTTAGTTTACTCCTATTAAAAATGCTCTAAGCCAAAATCAAGAGAAGACTTTAATGTTGAAAATCAGCTCAGTCACACTAGCTATAACATCACTGAAAATTATCTCATTCATTTTATGTTAGATTAATTATGTAATCAATCAAATATACACTGAAATAATTAATTATTAATTAACACTGAAATAATTAATTATTAATTAATTATATTATGGTCTATTGTTATTAAACACTAAATAGATGAATTGTTTGATTGAGTTTTGTGTCTGAATGAACCGTTATGGGTTGAATCATTCAGTTAAACTCAATGAAAGGTTCATGCTCTCAGTCGTTTAGCTATTTAAACGTCTCTCCATTAGACAATTAACATATTCTGAAAAACTTAAACGACAATGAAGGTAGTAGTTCTCTCATACTCAATATTTCCAACGATAATCTCCCATATTCTACAAGGTACGTCGTTCTTATTATTCTTGAATATTCTATAACATAATAATATGTTGTAATGTTGTGTCTATCGATTCTTTCAAATCTATCATTTTATTCCAAATCAACCAACAAAATATCATCCAAATAATGTTCAGCCGCCTATTGTCAACCAAACCCGACCAATGTCCTAGACCTGAAAAAATGATCTAAAAGATTCGCTTTCACACCTACATCAAAACCAATTCAAGAATAAATGTTCGATTAAACATTCCACACCACTGCACTTCTATGGAATGGGTGAATTATGTCTTCCTCATGCTGAAAACAAAACACAAAAACCAAATCATGTAGATTATGGATAATATTCTGAACATGAAGTTGCAGTCTTATTGGGAGTTTAATATTTTTACTCTGCATTTTGAGTTTGGATCCGCTCCATTTATCACTCCTCCATTTAGTCTGGTTCAATTCTTAGATGCATGACACATGGTAAAAGAATAACTCAACGATTGAGATGTAAAATCAGTATTTAGTTTAATAAAAAAAACAAATTATAAAAGACTTTATTAGTTTTACTCTCTTTTTCACTAGTACGCTATTTCCTCATGTTTCTGTTCTTGGTCTTCTTCTTTGTCTTAAATAAAAGATGGCGGTGAATTGGAGTAAGACCACGAGACGGAAATTTGGAAAGAGATTTTGATAAGAAGACAAAGAAAAATGGTGATTCAAGTTTGCTCAAAAACTTTCTTTTTGAATTTCATAAAGATTTGAAAAATTTATTTTTACCACTTTGTAAAAATTTGTCAGAAAATACGGCGAGTTGTGGAGACAGTTATGGCGGTTGGTGTTGTTAGGTTTCAGAAGATAATGGAATTGTGTGGATTTTTCACAAGACTACCCTGTTCTGAAACCCATAATACCAAACTACCCTGTTTTGAAAATATGTATGAATGTGCTCTAGGTTCAGAACCTGCTCGTCCACTGAAGTGGCGAGCAAATGAAGGCATTTTTGGCCACGTTAGTGCTCGCCCACTCAGATGGTGAGCACATGAAGAGTCAGTTTTTTTTTTGTTTTTTTAATTATATTATATATTTAATCACATATTTAATAATTTTAATATAAAAATCATATTAGAAAATATATTATACTAATTTAATAATAAAATATTAATTAATAATATATTATAATAATAAAATATTTTATACTTTATTAATCTAATAAATAAATACTAATTAAAAATACATTATAAGATTAAAATATTTTATGTTGTTTTAATATAATAATTAAATAACAATTAAAAATATATCATAATAATAAATAAAAATTTGTTGTATTAATTAAACACAACAATAAAATATATTAAACAAAAATGCATGTTACATATACATTTGATCAAAAATGGCCCCCAGTTCCACATCTAGTGGTCCTTTTCTGTCGATATCCCCTGCCCAAATGTTCATTTGCATTTGTTGTAGGTGATTGAGATGAGTCGGAAGACATATCTTCATTGTGATGTGCTATAGGGGTTCTGCCTGCCTTGAAGGGGGTTCTGCTTGTGTTGATGGTTGCTCAGCAAGAAGATCATCAATGTTAAAATCTGGCATTTGCATCAGTTGATCCTCTATCAACAAAATTTTTTGGAATGATTATGATGGTTGCGGTGGTTGTGGGTAGGTTTCGGATTGGGTTTGTTGGAGGATTGGGTAGTAGACATCATCAGGCGTGAAGGTGGAGGTGGGTTGAGAGAATGAAGTGTTGAAGGTTTGATATTAGAATTGAGGGTTTGACTGATCAAAGTTGGATGGTGGAACTAGAGGGAACTGTAAGGGTGGTCGAAGGTTGGGTTGGGGTTGATATTGTTGGTTGTAGTTGTAGTTATAGTTTTGTTGAGGGAGTGGATTGTAGGGAGTTTGGTTTTGGGATGAGGATGCATAATATATGTGTTGTTCGGTTGTCTGTGTGCGTTGGTATGTATGTTAAGCTGATGAAGATGTGTGCCTCCCAAATTGAGATGTGTAGTTTGGTGGCACATCCTGATGCATTGATGTGGCAGTTGGTTGTGTTGATGACGACCTTGCATGTGTGGGTCAATCAAAAATTGGTCTGGAGCAATATGCACATAAGGAATAACACGAAACTAAGTTATATGCTCTTGCCTTGGCTTGCATTCACCAACTACAGTGTCCCCCTGCAAAATCAAATGTCTTATATGTTTCCATTCTCTCACCACCTCCTTGTTTAAGTCTCGCCAATGAACTTTTTGGGCTTTTCTCATTGTCATTGCGTGGTGTTCCCTTAGACACCTTGACAGGGAAGGGATTTGTTGTTCAAATCTAAACTGGAGTTTTACCCTATCTGTTTGATGCATTTCAATGGTATAGAAACAAATAAGAGAAGTTGTAGCACTCCAGATCTGGCTATCTCTATGATTGGGCATTGGGTATTGAATGTACGACCTCCATAAAAACGGCCACATATTAAAGAAAATTATAATACCATTAAGGAGTATAATCGACAACTATGTTCTATGGTTTGAAACTTACATCTTTTTCTTGCATATGGTCCAATGCTTTTCGATATCCTTGTAGATGGAAACGAGGATTAGCATCATAATTCATCCGTCTTTGGGCCCATCTTGCATAAACCAAAAAAATAAATATTGTTAAGCATAGTTGAATAACAAATATATATGTGTGTGTGTGTGTGTGTGTATTACATACACATAAATGTGTGTTTTAATCTAGTAATACCTTTGTGCGTATGAATATGACAGTTGCACTGTACTAACAGAAGCAAACAATGGTATACGCGTGAATGCCCAAGAAGTGAGTAGAAGAACACAACCACTCATGCTCCTAATATCCTTGATTGCTACCTTGCACATTTTCCTGTACAATTTTGCAAGACATGCAGAACCCCAACTATAGGTGTCTCATTTTTCTAGATCCCCTACAAAAGGAATCCAGGAAGAATGCAAAAGATTTTGACTCTTGTCGAAAAACAAAATAGTAGCGATTACAAGTAAAATATAAACTTTAGCTTGTAAAACAATATCTTATTGTGTGGGGGCAGAGTTATCTTTTAAAATTTCATATAAATTTTCTAGCCACGTAATCCTAACAGAACCTCTGTTTTTATCCGCTTCTGTAGGTTCCACCCCTAAGCTCTCCATGTAAACATCATTTGTGACTTCGGTAGGACCGTTGATAGCTTTTCCACCAACTCGGAGACCAAGTAACATATTCGCATCTTCTAACGTTATCGCGCATTCACCTGTTGGGAAGTGAAAAGTGTGTGTTTCTGGTCTCCATCTCTCTAACAGAGCTACAACTAAGCTGGAGTCGATTATAAGACTATTTATTTTTGCGATATGAGCAAAACCAGCTGGAGTCAACCGGTATGGAATGAGCCAAACATCCGAAGGCGAACCAACACAAAACAACCAACCTTTCATACCAAATGAAGAGGTTGGAGAAGCAAGTGATGACGATCTTCAGGAGGTCAGGATACAAGATATTTTTGGTAACAACAATGAAGAAGACGATGAAGATATAGTTGTCGCTTCTACGCAGCCGATTCATGCACAACCAATAAGTTTGTACAACCCATCTGCACATATGCAAAATATATGTATGGAAAATGATGAGACAACCTCCGTGTTTGGAAGTGTCATACCAAACCATATAGGTGAAGAAATAGAGATTGGGATGGAGTTTGAAAACAAGGAAGCTTGCATCTTCACTCTGCAACATTGGCATATAACACACAGTGTTGACTATTGGGTTTATCAATCTGACAATGAACAATATGTAATTAAGTGTAAGAAACAAGACTGCAATTTCAAGTGCAGAGCTTCCTTGAGAAAAAGGAACTCAAAATGGGTGATCGGTAAGTTGTTTGGGCCTCACACATGCACTACCACGTCTATGGAACAAGACCATATGAAGCTCAGTTCAGAAATAATAAGCCATAACATCAGAGAACTTGTCAACTGAGACGCTTCACTTAAGGTAAAGGTGATCATTGCCCATATTCTTGAAAAATACAGGTACATAATATCTTACAGGAAAGCATGGATCACTAAGTGTAAGGCCATAGAGTCGCTCTATGGAAATTGGGAAACATCTTACAACGACCTGCCACAATGGATACTGGTAATGAAAACCTACTTTTTAGGAACCATTATAGATTTGCAAACCCTACCTGCAATTTCAAATGATGGTTCCCAACTCTTTGGAAAACGAATTTTCCATCGCCTGTTTTGGGCATTTCGTCCGTGTATACGTGGCTTCGCCTACTGTAAGCCCATTGTACAAGTAGACGGAATTTGGTTGTATGGCAAGTACAGAGGAACTCTATTGATGACGATGGCACAGGATGGAAACGCAAACATTTTCCCAATAGCATTTGCATTGGTCGAAGGTGAAACAAAGGAAGCATGAAGATTTTTTCTAAGGAACCTGAGGTTACACGTGACACCACAACCTAATTTGTGCCTAATCTCTGATAGACATGAATCGATGAAGAGTGCATATAACAATCCCGAAGACGGATGGCAACATCCACCATCTTCACATGTCTACTGCATTAGACACATTGCTCAGAACTTCTTGCGCGAGATTAAGGACAAGGATCTACGCAAAAAACTTGTTAACATGGGTAACAAAATACATTTCAGTTATCTCAACTATTATATCATAATTTTACTATGTTTTCACACAATGTATATTACAGGTTACACATTGATGAAGACTACATTTAACTACTATCACAGAGAAATCAGAAGAACAGACATTGAGGCTTCAAATTGGATAGACAACATACCTAGGGAGAAGTGGGCTAGAGCATTTGACGAAGGGCAACGTTGGGGACATATGACATCTAACTTAGCAGAGGCCAAGGCAACCAGAAACCTTCCAATCACTACTTTGGTCCAGTCTACATACTATTGAATGGGTTCACTCTTTGGTAAACGAGGATACAAATGGACCAAAATGCTAACTACAGGGAAAGTTTTCACAAATGGTTGTGACAAGGGAATGGCTGATGAGGTAGCTAAGGATAACACACACAATGTCATGCAATTTGATCGCGAAAGATTCTGTTTCATGGTGCAGGAAAAAATTAATCAAAACGATGGTCGTCCAACGGGTACTTTCAGCGTTGACCTGAGGAATCGTTGGTGTGACTATGGAGAATTTCAAGCATTTCACTTACCTTGCTCCCACGTGATCGTAACATGTTCTAGCATATGACAAGACTACACAATTCACATTCCAGAGGTCTTCACAGTACTTAACATATTCAAAGTCTACAAAGAAAGCTTTCTGGGACTACCGCACGAGGAGAACTGGCCAAAATATGAAGGTTTTACTCTATGCCACGATGATTCCATGAGAAGAAATAAAAAGGGACGTCCAACCAGTAGTAGAATTAGAACTGAGATGGACGACGCTGAAAAAGAAAAGAGAAGGTATGAGATTTGCAGAGAAATATGTCATATGCGTAAAAAATGTCCTAATGTTGTCGACCCGTCAAACCGACCGTCTAGATAATTTTATTTATTTTGCTCGCACTTGTTTTCTATGTGATCCAACATTTATTTGTAATTCAAGACAACTTTTAAATTACAACAATACTAGCAAATTACAACCATAAACTTAAAAATAAAACTCAGGGAGCTAACATACACGCTAACCAACAACAACAACCAACACAAGTGGATCTGCGACTTCTCTGTTAACTTCGCCACTATGTGCTGAAAACATGCATTTGACATCTTCATTGTTTTCTATACAATCCAAGTAATACATGTACATACCCTCAAGGCTGGCATCAGTCAGCGTTATATACGGACAATGATACTCCACTTTTCTCACTGTCATGCGACGACCGCCCAACTGCCAAAACCTTGTGTTAATTGCTGCAACCACGGTTCTGAAATTCTATTGCGGATCTAGGTAAACACTGATTTTTTTCTTGTCCATAAAAACAAGAGCTCGGACAGACATTTTTAAAACACGTAACACTAGACGCAAATGATTTGTGCTGATGCGCAACACGTCTATTTATAAAAAAAATTTACGTTTGAACTCGATCATTCAATGACCGAGACTATGTAAAAACTTTACAACTCCTTGGACGAACACCAATCATTCTTTTTTAATACATGACAAAAAGAAAAATTAAATTACTATATCGTTCACTTTTTTTTTCCATTTAATATAATATTATATAATAAAATTAATATAATAACATGATATATAATATTGTTTAAAGATTATTTATAATTAAATTAAATATCATAATTAAACATGATATTTAATAAATATTTAACATTAATATCATAATTAAATTAATATAATATATTTTTAATATTTAAAAATATTATTTTAATTAATTAAACATAGTATAAATAAATAAATAAAAACTGACTCTTCATGTGCTCATCATCTGAGTGTGCGAGCACCAACGTGACCAAAAATGTCTTTATCTGCTCGCCACTTCAGTGGACGAGTAGAACCTAGGACACATTCGTACATTATATTTAAAAGAGGATAATTTGATATTATGTGTTTCAAAATAGGATATTTCTGGAAATTCAAAAATGATTTTATTTTTTATTAAAAATATATAGATTTAATAATTCATAATCTGAACCATTAAAATTTTAATTTGAATAACTGGACAAATTAAAAACTCGAGCAGATATGGACTCCTGCATTTTTATCTTCTTCTTATTATTTTTGTTTCACATTCAACCGTGAATGCCATTAACAAAGAATCCACTATTACACTTTTAAAATAGATAATTAATTAATAAACAATCAACTGTGAAACCTCTTTCTTTAATTTATCGTGTAGTATAATAATGAAATAGTAGTAGGTAACGAGTTTAACATCTCAACCGTTCAATAAATAAATAATATATTTATGTTTCTTTTTCCCATCTTAAACACCACCTTATTAATAAGAATATTAGTTAAAATAGTTTGCTTATTGATAATTCTTTGACACTTTTAAGAATATTGACGTTTTCTATAGGTCGATTGAATCATTGGGCTTTCATTATATTTTCAAGCCTTCTGTATAGGTTTTAATTCTTTGATGTTTAAATTCAACGTATGAGATTTATGTTGATTATTTTTGCATTAAATTTTTTGAAATTTACTTTTATATTTTTGTAAAGTTGTAGGATTTATTGATTGATTCTCCTAACGTAATAAATTAAAATTTGAAGTATTTGTATTAAACATAGGTTTGGTATAGTTTTGTGAAACTATTTTACGTAAGTCCGAATCGTATCTATTAATATTAGCTCATCAATTTCCACGTTAATAGAACACTGAGACGTGATACTGTGGTACTAAACGCCATATAAACACATGCTAAGTGTCTCAAACGCCTCAAGTAGAATTAGACATATACGAAATAAAAATATAATTATAAGTTAATATAATAAATATCTAAATACTATTCAGTATTTAAGAAAATATATACAATTATTGAAGAAAAATGTAATGATAAAAAGAAAAGAAAAAGAGAAGGTCCCAGGATGGAGAATGATAAAAATATAATGATGTGGTGTTCCTATTTTAGAACATAAAAGTATATTATGACTTGACGTTGAACAATTTTGTTAGTAGAATCAAGGGGCATAGGAGCGGAAACTAATATAATGTTGAGTAAAAAGGGTGCATTATTGGATATAGCCATCATTAACTTGTGTGTATAATTATGTCTTTTTTGTTTTGTTTTAGTGTATACGAGAGTTACAATTTTAAATTAATTGAATTAATTTAAAAATAGTTTAAAATTAAATAATTAATACATTAAATTTAATTTATAAATTAATTAGGGGCAAGCTTGAACTAAAATTTTGAATTCATTTATAAAAAAAAATATTCGTTAAATAAACTATCTAAACTTAAACTATTTAGAGGTGTTTTTTCATAGTCTCAGTTAGGGTTTGAATTTTCTTCTCTTATCAAGAAGTTATGTTTCCTGTTTTTTTTCCTGGTTTATCGGTCCGATCTACTGTGTTACTAAACAATGGCAAGTCCTAACATCGAAGGCTTATCGCTACAAGAGGAGGAGGAAGAGAAAGAATTTTGTTTCAATGTAGAGGAGGAATGAGTGGATGCATGTGACTTATAATGGTGTTTAGTGGGGGGGATTTGTGTGACAGATCTATCCATGTGAGGTCAATGAAGATGAAAGTGCCAGATATGTGGCAGCCGGTGAAGGGTGTTACGATTAGGCAAGCGAATGAGAGGTTATTTTTGTTTCATTTCTCTCATAATTTGGATATGGAGGGTGGACCTTGGACTTGTTAGAACAAGATTTAATTCTGCATCTATACCTTTGAGTTTTGATGATAACAACATAGTATTTGTGTGAGAACAATTTTGGCACCCTAATAGTTTGTTATTGCGTAGCTTTAACAATCAGTTCTGATTATGAGTTTATGACGTGCAACGTCATCAGTTTCTGAATATTTGTTCTAAAAATTCGCTTTTGCACCGATTCACTTCTGAGAAGTTCTAGAAAGACACTATGTTGCTGCTGCAATGTTCTCTTCGTTTATGCTTCTAGACGTAACTCTGATCATCAAGCTTCTGAAGAATGGAAAGCTTCTGAAATTTTGTTACTTAGTTGAAGACTCTGAACATCTCAAGCCAGACACTGACGATGTCAAGGTTTTGACAGAAAATTCTGATTTCAACTGTGTGTTTCCTCTTTTCATGCTTCATCAACTTTCTATTAGAAGCCAATGAATTTGAAGATAAGATTAAAGTGGATACATGATAAAATAGTACATGGTACAAATTGAAATATTCCTTCCACTACCTTAAAACATGGGTGAAGGATAGTACTATTCATCACACCTGTCACTAATCCGTTAGTGGACAGTGTAACACCCCCTTCTATACCCCAAAATAAACAAATAAATCACATAAGCACATAATAAAATTTCATCAGAGTAAATTTGACACATGGTATAAAAGAAGTATGCCACATCATTCACCAAAATAACATACAACACTTGCTCTATAAAAGACATGTAACAGTGGGGTAGCTCAACAGAGGAACTTAGTCCATACACCCACATCTCAATATTTAGAATTAAAGCGGAAAATCTAAACATTGAACCACTTAAAATATGTAGTCATATAAATACATATCATTCAGTTTGTTTCATCGCATCATTCATGTTTACATAAACATTCACCATCAGATACATATACAAAATGTATCCCAAAAGAATACTATACAATCCTAACTACCCGGTGCTACATATCAGAGCATAACCGACAAAAAGAATGAAGCTATACTTCACAAAAGACCTCCAGCAAACCTAATCTGCAATGCCTCATAGAGCATTATAAAACACCAGAAGGGTGAGAAACATTATCATAATTATCAATGCATATATATATATATATATATATATATATATATATATATATATATATATGTATATATATATATATATATATATATATATATATATATATATATATATATATATATATATATATATATATATATATATATATATATATATATATATATATATATATATATATATATATATATATATATATACACACACACACACGCAAACATAGAATACACATATTCCGCATTTCTCACCACAATTCATTCATAACTCATCATACATTTCACAACATGTATAAACACACATGGATAATCACAAAACATATTTCATCATGCACATATCCATAGTTCTCAACTCAACAAATCCACACACAAGCATATTTCATATAAAAATGATATCTATGCTATGTGACCCAACACAACTCAATGCAACTCATGCCATGTGGTACCAACACTTGTTATCATTTTTCGGTTTTGATCGGTGGATTTCAGTTGTGTTTTCAAACACTGTTTGTGGTTAATTTCGCAATGTTTTTATCTATTTTTCGAAGCTTTAGTTGTTATTATCTGCATTAATCGTAGTTGTGTGTCTTCGAGTCTTATGTTTAAGTTTATGTTGCTTTTGCCGCTGGTGCGTTTGATTTGGTTTCTTTTAGTGTGTTTTTGGCAGGAATGGATAACACGACAATCGCACCGCATTCGGAGGCAAAGAAAAGGCGAAAAAGGGAACTCAGAGCTGCAACACGGGTACCCGTGTTGCACAACACGGCCCGTGTCATGAAGGACACGGCTGGCAGACACGGGTGGACCAAAGCAGAAGAAAAAAAGAAGACTCAGACTTGCAACACGGGTGCCCGTGTCATGCAACACGGCCCGTGTTGCAGCCCTTGGAGAGGAACACGCCCTGAAGAAGTCAGCAGCCTGACACGGCCACCCGTGTTGCACAACACGGCCCGTGTCAGGGCCACTGAAAGTGAAATTTCTCTGTTTTCTGATTTTTTGCTGTCAGACCTATTTTGAAGGGCATTTGAGACATTTCGCGATGTAATTTGAATTTAGATATAAGAGGCACATTTTAGAAAGTAGGGGACACTTTTGAATTGATATTAGGATTGACAACTGAGAGGAGAGTTCAGCTGGGAAACAAAGGATCGATCAAAAGCGGAAGCGATTGATGATCCAAGGATTTCAACTTGCATTGTAATGATCTTCTCCTTTTTAATTCTAATTACTTTTATGTTTACCAAGAACATGAGCAGCTAAACCCCAAGTTGTTAGGGGGTGGTCCTAAGTGCGATGTAATGACGTTTGTTTCATTATTCTATGAGAACTATGTTTCTACCTTAATATATTTTATTTTGCATTAATCTTACTCGTATTCATATTGGAAAGTAGAATTCGAATCGTGCTTAGGCGTTAGTCTGGAAAGTCAACCTAACACTTTTGCAAAATAGTATCACGGTCGATATTGCTTAGGAATGAGGATATCCCGTATCACGTATTTTATGGTCGGAACTATTGCTTGATGCTTTTCAGGGACACTGAGGAATTAGTGTACAGGAAAATCATCAAAGGATTTTCATTAAGGAATTAAGGCAACTAAAGTGACCAACTGATAAATTAAGGTTAATAACTAGTAGAGTAGAATAATCATACAGGGTCTTTACTCGCATCGTCTCCACTCCCCTAACACTGTTACTAGATTGATTCATTAAGTCCGTATTTACTTGTTATATTACTCTGCTACCAAACAAACAACTAGACCTTTTGTTCATTTGAATCCTAAAAATTCCGTTAATTACTACGCAGTCCTCGAGATCGATACTTGAGACTTTTCCCTTATTACTACAATTGGTAAAAATAGTACACTTGCTATTTTCCCGATCAGGTTTTTACACTTAAATCGGGTCCACCCTTCTAGACCGATAACAACAAAAGCCCGTTCCCTAAGCTTTCAAACCCACCCTTCTAGGCTTGGGACAAGTCACTAGTCTCCACGAAACTAGCAAACATTGCCTCTTGACTAAATGATGCATATGTAATCAACAACCAAATGCACTTAAGACCGTTCTCTCATCTTAATCCCATGCATTCAGATAATTCATCACTCAAGAATTATAACATGATTGCACACACAACATATTCATATTCAATAACATCATATTCCTCAAGCAATGCACACATATTCACAATATGTTCCCATGCATTCTTCAAAACATCGCATACAAACAATATGCATTCATAATTCAATATCATCACCACATTATCAAGTAATGCACACATATTCACAATATGTTCTCATGCATCATTAACATACAATCATAATCATCATGCACTTTTAATCAATTTAACAATGCATATATTGTTAAAAGACCACATTTCATAATCAATTCCACAATCTAGGATTTATGCCATACGGCTACCCACAACATATCACACCATAGTACACAACTATTCATTCCGATAAGGATCAAACACAATCGAACCAAACAATCAACATCGGACGGAATCACAAAGAAAATGAAATGCTGTCACGCTTGTTGGCTTTCTCGCCTAGCGAGTCCCTAGCGAATACTCGCTATCTGTTCGCCTAGCGAACAAGCTCGCAAAGGCAAACAGAAGCTACTGACTTCGCTCGCTAACTTGCTCGCCTAGCGAGTTGCTAGCGGACGCTCGCGACCTGTTCGCCTAGCGAACGTCTGCGAACTCAGAAATCCTCATTGTTATCAATCCTCAAATCTTCACAAAATCAACCGATTCTCACCAAACCAGTTCCTATAGTCTTAGTCTAACATCCTTCGACTAAACTACACAAAGAATTCTCGACTCCAACCGTTAAAACCTTGATTCTACCGATTAAACTCATTTATGCCCTAGAATGGAAAATGGAGAAAACACCCAAACAATCCAACCAATCATACATAATCATAGACATTGATAGAATAACAATATTTCACATCCTTACCTTGATTAAATCGGAAGCTAGGAGTTGTTCTTGATGATTCCAAGCTTTTCCTTCTTCTCATTCTCTTTTCTTCTCTTCCTCTTATGTTTCTATCTTTTCCTTTTCTTTCCACTTTTTCTTATATTCCTTCCATCATATTTTCTTCCATACATTCTCCTCTCAAATATCTACCAATAATTCCAATAATTAAAATTATCCAAATAAATCAATTATTTAATACGAATAATTAATTATTGAAAAATTATGTTGTTACAACCCTCCCCCACTTCAGGAATTTTCGTCCTCGAAAATGTTACCTGATTCAAACAGCTCTGGATAAGACTCCCTCATCTGACTCTCAAGTTCCCAAGTCACATTTCCACCAGCCGGTCCTCCCCAAGCGACCTTCACCAAAGCAATCTCTTTGCCTCGAAGTTGCTTCAACTCTCGATCCTCTATCCGCATAGGTGATGTCTCCATAGTCAGGTTATCTCTCACCTGCACATCATCTACTTGGACTACGTGAGATGGATCCTCAATGTATTTCCTCAACTGAGATACATGGAACACGTCATGGAGATTAGCAAGCGACGGTGGTAAAGCAACACGATAGGCTACCTCCCCTATCTTCTGCAAAATCTGATAAGGACCAATAAAACGCGGCGTCAACTTACGCGACTTCAATGCCCTACTAACACCAGTCATAGGAGTAACCCAAAGAAACACATGATCTCCCTCTTGAAATTCAAGTGGTCTCCTCCTCTTGTCATGATAACTCTTCTGACGACTTTGAGAAATCCTCATCTTCTCTTGAATTATCTTAATCTTATCGGTAGTCTGCTGCACTATCTCGGGTCCAACCACAGAACTCTCTCCCGACTCATACCAACACAATGGCGTCCTACACCGTCTACCATACAATGCTTCAAACGGTTCCATACCAATACTCGAAAGAAAACTGTTGTTGTAAGTAAATTCAATCAAAGGTAAGTAGTTATCCCAAGCTCCTCCCTTCTCCAACACACAAGCTCTCAAAAGATCCTCAAGTGATTGAATCGTTCTCTCAGTATGACCATCGGTCTGCGGATGATAAGTTGAACTCAAATGCAACTTCGTACTCAAAGCACTTTGCAAACTTTCCCAAAATCTCGAAGTAAACCTCAGATCTCTATCTAACACAATGCTAGACGGAATACCATGCAAACTGACAATCCTCTCAATGTACAGCTTTGCCAACTTCTCCAACGGGTAATCCATTCGTATAGGAATAAAGTGAGCAGATTTGGTCAATCTATCCACAATAACCCAAATAGCTTTAAAGTTACTCGGCGTCCTTGGTAAACCAGATACAAAATCCATATAAATGCTATCCCATTTCCACTCAGGAATAAACAACGGTTTCATCAAACCCGACGGTTTCTGATGCTCAATCTTTGACTTCTGACAAGTCAAACATGAATACACAAACTCGGCAATATCCTTCTTCATACAAGGCCACCAAAACACTTTCCTCAAATCTTGATACATCTTAGTAGCACCCGGATGAATACTCAACCCACTACGACGCCCTTCCTCAAGAATACTCTTCTTCAGCTCAACAACATCTGGAACACAAACTCTATCATGACACCTAATGATACCATTTTCATCAATCCGAAAATTACCACCTCGACCTTGATTGAGCAAAGTCAACCGATCAACTAAACTCAAGTCAGATTTCTGTCCTTCTCGAATCTCGTCCAGAATACCACTAGTAAGCTTTAACATACCCAGCTTAACTCCGTAAGAAGTCTTCTCACACACCAAACTCAAATCACGAAATTGCTCAATCAATTCCAACTCTTTCACCATCATCATCGACATATGCAACGATTTCCTACTCAATGCATCAGATACCACATTTGCTTTACCCGGATGGTAATTCAAACCAAAATCATAATCCTTCAGAAGTTCCAACCATCTTCTCTGCCTTACATTCAATTCTTTCTGATCAAAGAGATACTTCAAACTCTTATGATCACTAAACACCTCAAATCTCGAATCAAACAAATAATGCGTCCAAAGTTTTAACACAAATACAACGGAGGCCATGCGTCAACTCTTAACGATCAACTATAAGTCATGCGTCGAATAATTCTTCTCATGCACTTTGAGTCGCCTCGAAGCATAAGCTATAACTTGTTTATCTTGCATCAACACACCTCCCAAACCCATCAAAGAAGCATCACAATACACAACAAACGGTTCTATCGGATTTGGCAAAATCAAAACAGGAGCTGTCGTTAATCTTCTCTTAAGCTATTGAAAACTTCCCTCACACTTCGCATCCCAAACAAAAGCTTGACTTTTCCTAGTCAACTGCGTCAACGGTAAAGATAACTTGGCAAATCCTTTAATGAATTTCCGATAATATCCCGCCAAACCAAGAAAACTTCTAATCTCAAACACTGATTTAGGAGTCTCCCACTGCGATACCGCTTCAACCTTCGACGGATCAACTGCAATACCCCTACTCAAAATCACATGACCAAGGAAACTCACTTCCTTCAACCAAAATTCACACGTAGAAAGTTTAGCGTATAACTGCTTCTCTTTCAATACAGATAACACAATCCTCAGATGCTCGACATGTTCTTCTTCACTCTTCGAATAAATCAAAATATCATCAATGAACACAACCACAAACTTATCCAAATAAGGATGGAAAATCCTATTCATGTACTCCATAAATACACCTGGTGCATTAGTCACACCAAATGGCATCACAAAATACTCATAATGTCCATACCTCGTTCTAAAAGCAGTCTTCTGAATATCCTTAGCCTTCACGTGAATCTGATGATAATCAGATCTTAGATCTATCTTACTAAAGACACTCGCACCAACCAAATGATCCATCAAATCATCAATCCTCGGAAGTGGATACTTATTCTTGATAGTTACCTTGTTCAATTTTCTGTAGTCCACACAGAGTCTCATAGAACCTTCTTTCTTCTTAACCAACAACGTTGGTGCACCCCACAGTGACACACTCGAACGAATAAACCTTTTCTCAAGTAGATCTTCAAGTTGACTCTTCAACTCTTTCAATTCCGATGCAGACATATGATATGGAGCCATCGATATCGAACTAGTTCCAGGAATTAAGTCGATCACAAACTCCATTTCTCGTTCCGACGGTAAATCTATTATCTCCTCAGGAAAAACTTCCGGAAAATCACGGACAATTGGTAAAGCATCAATCATTCCACTTTCACCAATACTCAAAATTGCCACCAACATAAATACCTTAGCACCATCCTGCAGCGATTCCTTCACTTGCTTAGCAGTCATAAACAAATTTTCCTCATTCTCAGATTCAGGAAAAATAACCGTTTTGTCAAAACAGTTAATATAGACACGATTGAATTCCAACCAATTCATCCCAAGAATAACATCAAGTTGATCTAAGTGAAGACACACTAAATCAACTCCAAAGTCTTTACCAAAAATACTCAACGGACAATTCAAACACACATACGGGATAGTTACCGAACCCATAGCAAGAGTATCAATAACCATACCTCCACTCATAACAGACAACTCAAGACTTAATCTCTTAACACAATCCAAAGAAATAAAAGAATGCGTAGCTCTAGTATCAATTATAGCGATCAAAGGTATACCATTAATGAAGCACGTACCTCGGATCAATCGATCTTCACTAGCAGTCTCCGATCCTGATAAAGCAAACACTTTCCCATTCCCTTGAGTCTTCTTTGGCTTTTCACACTTGGTACTAATATGCCCTTGCTTACCACAGTTGTAGCAAGTCACGTTCGCACCACTTCTGCACTCAAGAGCTTTATGGTCTGGCTTGCCACACTAGAAACACTTCTGCTCGACACTCGTGCACTCAGGAGCATGATGTCTGTAACACCCCGATTCCGATTATCCCTTTTTCGTTAAGTCCTTTTTGATTTTAATTGGGCGAATATTATTTTGATGTGGAATTTTCGTGGAAATATGTTATGATTACATATTGTTCTATTTTACCCGATTTTGGGAGTTTTCGGAGACAATAGTTGGAGGGTATTTTGGACATTCCCTATTTAATGATAAGTTGGATATTTTATGAGATATTAAGTTAGTAGATGTTTTGGGAAAAATAATAGGAAGATATTAAAGAGGAAATAGAAGAGAAAGAAAGATAGTAAGAAAGGAAGGAAAGAAAAGAGAAAGAAAGAAGGAGAAGAGAAAGAGGAGAGAAATAAGAGGAAACTTTGGAAAACATCAAGATCAAACCCTAGCTTGTGGTTAATCAGGTAAGGGTGAGAAGTTTTATCATCTTGATAATGTATGTAATCATGTATGTGCTGGTTTGGATGTATTGCATTGATTTCTATGTTTCCATTTCTAGGTCGGAAGTTGATTTAATCGGTAGAAACTGAGTTTTATCGATTAGAATTTGGAATAGACGGTGTAGTATAGTCGGGTGATGAGTGGGACGTGCTACTGGAACTAATTTGGATTAAATCGGTCGATTCTTGAGGTTTTGATGATTTTGGAGCAGCCATGAGAGTTCTGAGTTTGCAGGTTCGCCAGGCGAATGGCAGCGAAGCTTCGCCAGGCGAAGCCCAGCGAGCAGCAGCAAACCAAGTCAGTAGCAAACACCCTGTCTTCGCTGGCAAGTTTGCCAGGCGAATGAGTGTGGCGAAGGTTCGCCAGGCGAGTGTGCTAGCGAGTAATTCCAGAATAACTCCCAGTGGGCTTCGTTGGCGAGTTCGCCAGGCGAATGGTAGCGAGCATTCGCTGGCGAGTTCGCCAGGCGAATGGTAGCGAGCATTCGCTGGGGGCTTCGCCAGGCGAAGGTTAGCGAACACAGCAGTATATTTTTTTTCTTGTGTTTTCCATTCGTAGATTGTTTGTGTGGTTTGGTTGCGATCATTCCTTATCTGAGATGACTAATTATATGCTATTATATGTGCTGTGGGTAGCCGTATGGCGTGAATCCTAGTTTGTGATTCGTGAAGTGTGGAATGTGGTCGTTTGGCAATTTGGTGCATTTACTTAAATTGAATAGAAATGCATGTTGAGATCGAATGATGAATATGTATATATGTATTGTGATATGTATATATATTGTGAATGCATAATGAATATATGCGATGAATGTGAAGAATGCATGAGTATGCTTGTAAACATGTATGCATTTCAAGAAGTGTATGGAGTCATTTTGCATGTGAAGCATCATGAAGTACATTCTTGTGTTGTTGATTCCTAGGAGAGTCTGATGAGTGGTAAGATTCCTAGGAGAATCTGATGAACGATGTGATTCCTCGGAGAATCTGATGAGTGATGTGATTCCTTGGAGAATCTTATGAACGATGTGATTCCTCGGAGAATCTGATGAGCGATGTGATTCCTTGGAGAATCTGATGAACGATATGATTCCTCGGAGAATCTGATGAGTGATCTGATTCCTTTGAGAATCTGATGAACAATGTGATTCCTCGGAGAATCTGATGAGTGATGTGATTCCTTGGAGAATCTGATGAATGATGTGATTCCTCGGAGAATCTGATGCGCGATGTGATTCCTCGGAGAATTGGATGATCGATGTGATTCCTAGGAGAGTCTGATGAGTGATAGGATTCCTAGGAGAGTCCGATGAGTGATGTGATCCCTAGGAGAATATGATGAGTTATAGTGTACCCGTGAGGGGCGTGAGTGAATTGATTCTTAGGAGAATCTATGGACGATTAAGTCGGTATTGTATTACATTTGCGTAGAGTAGCGAGTTGGCCTCTATGATTTGCATTTATCATCTTTGCATGATGTGTGGTGAATGAACATGATGAAGATGTTTATGTAAATTGTTGATAATTGGCATGAATGGAATGCTTGAAGATACGTGTATGTGTGAGTATATATGTATATGTATGTATGTTTACTAAATAATATAAACATTGATGATGCATATTGTATATGCTTAGTGTTCTATTTGTAAATAGATATTTGTGAATACATTGCGATGTACGGTGTAGTGAGATGAGTTGTGGTGAGAATACGAACGATGTTATTGGATGTTATATGTATATGTATATATGTTTATATGCATTATGTATTATGA
Source organism: Lathyrus sativus (assembly GCA_963859935.3). Classification (NCBI taxonomy): domain Eukaryota; kingdom Viridiplantae; phylum Streptophyta; class Magnoliopsida; order Fabales; family Fabaceae; genus Lathyrus; species Lathyrus sativus. The sequence goes on from OZ012738.1 coordinate 493,049,778, forward strand.
TATCGTTTCTCACCCTTCTGCTGTTTTATAATGCTCTATGAGGCATTGCAGATTAGATTGCTAGAGATCTTTTGCGAAGCGTGGCTTCAGTCTTTTTGGTCGGTTGGCTCTGATATGTGGCACCGGGTAGTTAGGGATTATTTTGATTCTTTTGTGATACACCGTGTATGTATCTGCTGCTGATATGTTTCGTAAAACAGTGAATGATAATTGTATATGTGAATACATGTTTTGGGGATTATGAAATATTTAGATGTTTCCGCCTATTTCTAAATATTTTCCTTGTGGGTGTTGCCCCGTTGTTGCATATCTATTGAGCAGGTGTTGTATGTGTTGAATTTTTAGTATAATGTGATATGCCCCTTTTATGCCATGATATAAATGTACTCTGATGATATTTTGAATTATGCCTGAATGATTATTTGTTTTAATTGGGGGTGTAGAAAGGGGGTGTTACATTAAGTGGTATCAGAGCCAGTGTTGAGTCAGTTGTGTCTGTTTCGTTGTTTGTTGGTTGAACGGTTGTTTAACCTTGTTGTTATTTTTGGGAATAATCAGAATATGGTTGGTCGTAATGACAATGTGATGGCTGCTGCATTGGAGGCAATGGCTAGGGCGGTGCAGGGTGTGTCGAATGTGAACGCTAATGATGAGTTTAGAAAGAATCAGCCGCCGGTATTCAAGGGAAGGTTTGATCCGGACGGTGCTCAAATTTGGTTAAAGGAGATCGAGAGGATCTTTAGAGTTATCAATTATGCTGAAGGGAACAAGGTGAGACTTGGGGCTCACATGCTGAGAGAAGAAGCCGACGACTGGTGGGTCGGTATGAGACGAGTTCTTGAAGTAGATGATGAGGAAATCACTTGGGATTTGTTTCGCACCGAATTTTTGAGAAAGTATTATCCTGAGAGTGTGAAGGGAAAGAAGGAGATGGAGTTCCTGGAATTGAAATAAGGCAATATGTCCGTGATAGACTACACGGCTAAGTTCACAGAGTTGGTGAAGTTTCATCCTCACTATGATGCGGTGACGACAGAATTTACCAAGTGCGTTAAGTATGAGAACGACTTGCGTCCTGAGATCAAGCAAGCAGTGTGTTATCAGAGGATAAGGAGATTTTCGGACTTGATCGAATGCTGTAGAATTTTTGAAGAGGATAGTAAAACTCGTTCTACTCACTACAAGAGTTTGAGGGAGGAGAAAGAAAGGCAACAAGTAAGGGGTGGACCTTATGTGACGCCTGCTGATAAGGGCAAACATAGGGAGAACCTTGTTAAGAGGCCTGGAGGAGGGATTTCTGGATCCATTAAATGCTACAAGTGTGGTGAGATGGGTCATAAGTCTTTTATGTGTGAAAAGCCCAAAGTTAAGTGCTCTAACTGCGGAGTTATTGGGCACGATGCTACGGATTGTAGAAAGGGTGTAGTGAAGTGCTACAATTGTGGAAAAGAAGGTCACATCAGTGCTAAGTGTCCTAACCCTAAGCAAGCTCCAACAAGTGGAAAAGTATTTGCATTGGCAGGATTAGACACTACTAATGCGGATCGTTTGATTTGAGGTATGTGCTTTATTAATAATATGCCTTTAGTTACTATTATTGATACCGGAACGACTCATTCGTTCTTTTCTTTTGAGGACGCTAAGTGTTTAGAATTGTGTTGTATTCTTGTGAGGGTGGTATGGTTATTGAGACACCCGCTTCGGGGTCGGTAACTATGTCTTTAGTGTGTTTAAGTGTCCTTTGACCATGTGTGGTAAGGGTTCTATCATGGACTTAGTATGTTCACCATTAGAAAGATTATATGTAATCTTGGGTGTGAGCTGGTTGCAGTATGATAGAGTTAGTGTGGATTGTTTTTTTTCCGTTGGCAAGGATTTCTCCTTTGAAAGATGGAAAGGATGAGCGTTTCTTATTCCCGAAAGAGTTGAAGAAACTTTTTGGGGGACGAAACTCAAGTGTTCAGTTGTTTGCATCATTGTTGGCGGAGAGTAAGGCTGAACTGGATGTGTTTCCAGTGGTGCGTGACTTTTCAGAGATGTTTCTGGAAGGATGTTAAGGATGTACCTCCGGAAAGAGAAGTTAGATTTGAAGTCCGTGGATTTGATGATGATAAGAGGGGAGACTTCAAGATGATGATATTGGAATATGTACATGCCCAAGATTCGATCTCATTGGGGTAGAATGACTAGTATGTCGTTCCTAATGAGGTATAAGCAGTATAGTTGTAATCACTAGGGTAGAATGACTATGTGTCGTTCCTAGTGAGATGATTATCGGGGTAGAATGACTGAGATGTTATTCCTAGTGGGGTACAAGCGGTGTACCCATAATCTCCAGTGGAGATTGTGGCGGATCGACGGTTTTATAGGAACCACATGGTATAACTATGATTGTGGTATGAAGTGTGCATACGTGCGATCGTGTACGACTTTGGAATTGGAGAGTAAGATGCGTGTATCGCATCCAGAGTTGTTTTGGATCAAGTGATATTTTCGAGGACGAAAATTTCTAAGTGGGGGAGAATTGTAACGCCCCGATTCCGATTATCCCTTTTCGTTAAGTCCTTTTTGATTTTAATTGGGCGAATATTATTTTTATGTGGAATTTTCGTGGAAATATGTTATGTTTACATATTGTTCTATTTTACCCGATTTTGGGAGTTTTCGGAGACAATAGTTGGAGGGTATTTTGGACATTCCCTATTTAATGATAAGTTGGATATTTTATGAGATATTAAGTTAGTAGATGTTTTAGGAAAAATAATAGGAAGATATTAAAGAGGAAATAGAAGAGAAAGAAATATAGTAAGAAAGGAAGGAAAGAAAAGAGAAAGAAAGAAGGAAAAGAGAAAGAGGAGAGAAAGAAGAGGAAACTTTGGAAAACATCAAGATCAAACCATAGCTTACGGTTAATCAAGTAAAGGTGAGAAGTTTTATCATCTTTGTTGCACCCTAAAATTTGACCAACCGATTCTCCTATCTGACTCGTGGTTTAATTTCATATTCGCAAATCAGACGCATGATATTTGTGCACAGGCAGAGGATATCAGGGTTACAGCTTGGGTTTCATTTACTAGATATGGCAGATCCAGTCTAGATCATCAGGGTTTTATTTTCGGGAAATTGTGCGCTCCTCGGTGATTTTTAGCTTGCATAGTGATTTTGGGATATTCTGATGCCCGGGGTTCTCTGTTCGATTCGATCTGGTCTCATGCGCTCTTTTATCGTGGTCATTTGCATGTGTCTGCATTTTCAGGGTTTAATAGCTTTTGTGGATTTTAAATAGGCTTTAGGATTTTCTTTAGGATTAAATAGATTTTTTTAGAATTTTAAATAGCTTAAATCTCTTTTTAGAATTTTATATAGATTTTTAAATAGAGTTAATAGTTTTTTTAGTCATTTTTAGAATATAAAAGATTTTAAGTAGTTTTAATTGTTTTAGGTAATATAGAAAATACTATAGATTTTTCTTTTATGTTAATAGGGATTTTAATAGTTTTAAATAGGAATAAATAAAATTTGTTTTAATATAGTCTTTTATATAGATATTATAAATAATAGTGTAGAATTTTAATAGGCATTTTATAGAATAGGAGTTAAATAGAACTTTAATAGAGGTAATTAGATTTTTAATCACTTTTTAGATTTAATTAGGGTAATTAGTTTAATTAGGTGTTAATTCTGTTTTTAGGTTTAATCAGGATAATTAGAATTTTAATCATGTTTAGGTCAATTAGGATAGTTAACCTGCATTTAGTTTAATTAGGATTAGTCTTAATTAGGTTAATTAGATTTAATATTTTTTGATCAGTTTTTCAGTTTTTTTTTGGGGTTTTTTTGTCCAGTTTTTCGTTGGGCCCAGGAGGCATTGTTTGAAGGCCCAAAGTCTTTGCCACCCAGTTTTGGCAGTTTTTTGTTCAGAGTCTGCAAGTGACACTTGTCACTATAAGAAGCAAGCCACGCGTTGCACCCAGAGGCTACCCAGCACACAACTCTGAATTCACCAGCTCGTGCCACGCGTCCCACTCAGAACCTCCCTTCTGCAGACACGCGCCCCACTAACCTCACCTCACGCCACCTGTCACTTCACCACCACCTCACTAGAATCCTGCCGCCGGCCATGCATCCGCCCTGAACCTCCCCAACGGCCACCGTCTAACCGTCTCCGGCCGCCGTCCCTCGCCGGAAGCTGCAGAAACTCCAGAATTCTCTTTTCTTCTCCGATCTTCATCCTTCCTCCTCCGTCCACATTCATCACTACCTCACCGGAAAACCTAAACACCGCCGGAAACTTCATACAAGTTTCCAGATCATCAAATCTCCCTCGCGTCTCAAGAACAACTTTTCCAGAACATCATCAAACATTCATCGTTCATCTGGAATTTCCAGAAACCTCCATCAACCAACGAACACGATCCGTCAACAACCTTCGAAGAAGATCCTTGTGGTTCGTCCTCCCTCATCAAGATATTCAAAGATCTTCTGAAGATCTTCCTCAGAATATCCAAGCGACTCAAAGGACCTTCAAGATCTATCAGCTTCAGAATCATCGTCTTCATCAGTTCTTGAAGTTTTCTTCCCAGATCTTCATAGAACTCATTGAGTTCTTCACTGTTTGCCCAGAGATCTTCGAGCGAGCGTCAACGTTCCCTTTAAGACCTCCGCGAGCCCATTCAGTAGTCAAGAAAACGTCAAGATCTCCTTCTCTCTCGGCGACCTTCGCTGAGCCTTCAAGGGATCCCAGAACTTCATCGTCTCAGGTTTGTTCCCTTCACACAGCCTCCATTGTTGTTCGTGTATTGATGTAGATTTTCTGGCTTTGAGAGTTATGGTTTAGTGATTAGTTGGTGGGGGATTAATCTGAGCGAATGCGTTTGAGGATTCAGAGGGGAGTTTCAGAGAAGGTTTGTGTGAGGAGGATGAGAGGACGACGGCGCTAGGGTTTGCCTTAGGTGAACAGTAACGAGAGATTGGGGAGGGAAGATAGGTTTTGTTGGTTTGGTTAGATGGATTAGGGTTTCAGATTGGGCCAGGCCCAAAGTTAGTTTTACTGCTATCACTCCCCGTTTACTCTTTCAGCCCCCCCTGTGAGAGAGGGGATAGAATGATTGGGCTGGGCCTTGTGCCCAATGCTACTCGCACCCCCTTGTGCGTAAGCCCAGTGAGAATGAATTAAAAACCTGCTAACTGCACCCCCTGCGTTTTTTCTTCTTTTTATTTTTTTAGTGGATTTCTGATAGCAGTGGGCCTGCGCCTTTTGCTAGGCGCACCCCCCATTCAGGCCCACCTTAGGATTTCAACTTGGATACATTGCTGTTTGAACCCCCCTCCCCATTTATTCCAATTTTAGTTTTTTTAATTTCTTTCAATATTTCTTTGCATCTTGTAAAATTCATAATAAAATGAAAACAATTGATTTTTAATTTCTTATTTTTCCTACCACTTCATGAAAATGTCTAGAAAATTAAATAAAAATAAAAATGCCATTTTATTTTTGTTTGTTATTTTTAGCATATTTTCCATTTAAATGACCTTTTAATATTTTTTAGTGCATGCATATTATTAGAAAATTCATAAAAACTAGTAGATTTGATCAAATAATTCCGTTCTTTTTTCTGTAGACTCGTAATTCAATGTAGAATTTTATAGTACAAAAACATTAGCTTAATCATGAATTTTCATTTTAATTTCATTTTTGCATTGTTATTGATATTGAATAATTGGTTTGTGGATATGTCTGCTTTGTTGATTTTAGTTCTTTCATCTGGTAATGAATTTTTTTCTGATTTTTTTAGTATGTTGTACTAGGCCAATGCATGTTCCCCATAGATTTTGATAGTTTTTTTGAGGATGTACTGATATGTTTTTGTCTGAGCTTGAGGATAGGAGAAGTCTTGATGACTTCTGACTTTGAAGTTCAACTGTGGTTGAACTTCAGAGATAGTTTCTTGTGGGTTGAGGATCTGTGGTTTCTTCTTGAAGATGAAGGCTGGATGAAGTCCTGTTGGAGCTTGCAAGGATGCATTGGATTGAGGCTTAGTCTAGGAGCTTGTTCTCTGTTTGTGAGGTTCGAGATCCTGAAGTTTGAAGGGAGTTTATGGTACTTTCCTGAGGAAGACACTATGAATGACTTTCATTCTTTCTTCTTACCTCTTTCTTAAGTATCCAATGATGTCGGAGCCTTCATGTGAGTTTAATTTCTCCTGAGGAGGAATATAAACTGATCACAGTTGTTGAGCCACATGGGATACGATTCCTAAGTGACAGCCTCCTAGTACTTTCCTGAGGAAGTTCCTGTGGGTCTGCTCACTTAGCTCCCTTAGTTTATCTAGGATTTCTTAAGTATCCAATGATGTTGGAGCCAACTTGTGAGTTTAATTTCTCCTGAGGAGGAATATAAACTGATCACAGTTGTTGAGCCACATAGGATACGATTCCTAAGTGGCAGCCTCCTAGTACTTTCCTGAGGAAGGTCCTATGGGTCTGTTCACTTAGTTCCCCTAGTTCTTATAGGATTTCTCAAATATCCAATGATGCCGGAGCCTTCATGTGAGTTTAGTTTCTCCTGAGGAGGAATGTAAACTGATCACAGTTGTCGAGCCGCATAGGATATGACTCCTGAGTGGTAACCTCCTGGTACTTTCCCGAGGAAGGCACTATGAGTTTATCTGCTTGGCTACCTTTCTTTGGTAAGCTTGTCTTGAAGCTGGGAGACTGGGATTGATTCCTTTTGATTAGGGTTTCGCTTAGGGTTTTGCTTAGAGTTTTGTTTAGGGCTTTGCATAGAGTTTTGTTCAGGGATAGATTAAGCTTGTTTCAGGTTTGTTAGGGGTCTTGCCCAGGAGTAGTTTCTTGTTTTGTAGATAGAGGTTTGTCAGGTTAGCTAGCTGTCTCTTCATGTTGTTTGACTTGTGTGGTGTTGTGTTGCATTAGACTTAGGGATTCATCTAGATAGTGCTGAGGTAGGTGCATCTTAGAAGTAGGCTTTGTGTGCATGAGAAGTTGAGGTGGTCCTCCTTCTGCTTGTTTGTTATTGAGTGGCTTTGCTTGTTGGTATTTGGTAGAGCTGAGCTCCCTTACCTCTGTGGTTTGCGGCCTTTGTGCCTTGATTGTTTAGTTGTTGCATTCATGCATATTTTCAGTATTTCTTTACTTTGCATTATTTCCTGTTTGCCGTTTAGTCCTGTTGCCATGATCCCTTAGGAGCTCTGACTTCTCCGCTGTGGAGTCGTTATGATAGACATTAGGATGGTCAACCAGGCATGATAGCAGTAGGTAGATTCCCCTTTTTCAGCTATAGTTTTAGGGTGTCTTTCCCCTTTCCTTTCAGTAGGAGCTTTTGAGTAGCTTGTGTCGTAGTTAGCTGAACTACAGCTGCTCTGATTCCTCGTACCAGACAAGGATATGTAGGCATAGGATGCGATATCCTAGCGAGCACACTAATAACTAACCCTTTGTTCTCTCGCGGCTGTGCGATCGAGACTCTCCCGCTGACGACTAATTGTTATCTCTTTTCTCTTGCCCGAGCGCATTTGAGACCAGATCGTAGTTGTAGGTCCCCGAGCCTTTAGAACCAGTTTGTTTTCTCACTGCTGTGTGAGAGCCCCCTGTTTAGCCGTAGTTAGTCGAACTACGTTTGCTATGATCTTCCATGCCGTGTGGAAGTACGTAGGCACAGGACGCGATGCCCTGGCGAGCAACCTTTCCCCTGTTTAGACGTAGGTAGTCGAACTACGTTGACTCTGACTTTCCCATTGCACGAGGGAGTACGTAGGCCCAGAACACCGTATGTTCTGTCGAGTCCTGTCCTTTTATTTTCTTTTCAGACCGACCATTAGCGTAGATAGATAAAACACACCCTTTTCCTTATAAACACCAAGCGTGGATCCCGTCGAGTACGACGGACGTGAGGGGTGCTAATACCTTCCCCTTGCGTAACCGACTCCTGAATCCAGGTTTTGGTTGCGATGACCATACCTTTTCCCGTCTTTGCGAGGTTTACTTCGAGCGTTTCCTTTCCCGCTCTGAGGGATAAATAACGCACGGTGGCGACTCTCCTGTCAAGCCGGCGCCGATTTTCGCAGTAGCGACAATCTTGATAATGTATGTAATTATGTATGTGCTAGTTTGGATGTATTGCATTGTTTTCTATGTTTCCATTTCTAGGTCGGAAGTTGATTTAATCGGTAGAAACTAAGTTTTATCGGTTAGAATTTGGAATAGATGGTGTAGTATAGTCGGGTGATGAGTAAGCCGTGCTATTGGAACTGATTTGGATTAAATCGGTCGATTCTTGAGGTTTTGATGATTTTGGAGCAGCCATGGGAGTTCTGAGTTCGCAGGTTCGCCATGCAAATGGCAGTGAAGGTTCGCCAGGCGAAGCCCAGCGAGCAGCAACGAACCAAGTCAGTAGCAAACACCCTATCTTCGCTGGCAAGTTCGCCAGGCGAATGAGTGTGGTGAAGGTTCGCCAGGCGAGTGTGCTAGCGAGTAATTCCAAAATAACTCCCAGTGGGCTTCGCTGGCGAGTTCGCCAGGCGAATGGCAGCGAGCATTCGCTGGGGGCTTCGCCAGGCGAAGGTTAGCGACCACAGCAGTATATTTTCTTTTCTTGTGTTTTCTATTCGTGGATTGTTTGTGTGGTTTGGTTGCGATCATTCCTTGTCTGAGATGACTAATTATATGCTGTTATATGTGCTATGGGTAGCCGTATGGCGTGAATCCTAGTTTGTGATTCGTGAAGTGTGGAATGTGGCCGTTTGGCAATTTGGTGCATTTACTTGAATTGAATAGAAATGCATGTTGAGATCGAATGATGAATATGTATATATGTATTGTGATATGTATATATATTGTGAATGCATAATGAATATATGCGATGAATGTGAAGAATGCATGAGTATGTTTGTAAACATGTATGCATTTCAAGAAGTGTATGAAGTCATTTTGCATGTGAAGCATCATGAAGTACATTCTTGCGCTGTTGATTACTAGGAGAGTCTGATGAGTGGTAGGATTCCTAGGAGAGTCCGATTAGTGATGTGATTCCTTGGAGAATCTGATGAACGATGTGATTCCTCGGAGAATCTGATGAGTGATGTGATTCCTTGGAGAATCTGATGAACGATGTGATTCCTCGGAGAATCTGATGAGCGATGTGATTCCTTGGAGAATCTGATGAATGATGTGATTCCTCGGAGAATCTGATGAGTGATGTGATTCCTTTGAGAATATGACAAACGATGTGATTCCTCGGAGAATCTGATGAGTGATGTGATTCCTTGGAGAATCTGATGAACGATGTGATTCCTCGGAGAATCTGATGAGCGATGTGATTCCTCAGAGAATCGGATGAGCGATATGATTCCTAGGAGAGTCTGATGAGTGATAGGATTCCTAGGAGAGTCCGATGAGTGATGTGATCCCTAG